>OX327696.1:10012500-11457500 GCA_946807835.1 Ailanthus altissimus | reverse complement strand
CTCTTTACAATTATGTCATTACTAGTATACCTTCAGATCTTTGTCTCATTACCATATAAGGTTCTAACTCCTTAGATATCGTTGAGTATTGTAATATACTAACTCTTAGTATTGCTAACTCTTAGCATTTATAATTCTCAGTGTTGCTAACTCTTAGCCCCGATCTAAACTCTTTTAAACTAGATATGAACTCCTTCAGATCATACAATGTCTATAACGTTACAAGTATTGTACTATATACATATTTAATACTAATGATTATATTTGAAATATTTATTATATAAATATTAACAATTAATATTCGTTGACTATTGTAATATACTAACTCTTAGTATTGCTAACTCTTAGCATTTATAATTCTTAGTATTGCTAACTCTTAGCCTTGATCTAAACTCCTTTAAACTAGATCTGAACTCATTCAGATTATACAATGTCTATAACATTACAAGTATTGTACTATATACATATTTAATACTAATGATTATATTTGAAATGTTTATTATATAAATATTAATAATTAATATTCGTATAATATTGAAATGTCACGTAAGCACTAGCTCTAACAAACTCCCACTTGCTGTAGTGCCATTCGTACTAATATCTCATACTAATACACTCCACGTGTTTATTAAACACACTAGGAGTTTAGGCCTGAATGGGTCTGCTACATTATCCATGGAATAAATCCTAAATGCTATTATATCTCTAATAGTCAAGATCTTTTCTAATTATGTGGTATTCAAAGTCTACATGATCAAAATACTAGTATGCCTTATAGCTTCTTGGAACTATTCTAAACTCTGCAACTAACTTGAATATCCATAGTGCTTTCTACCTTCATATACCCGCACTTCTACTACGTAAACTCTTTTACAGTAAATACGAATAATTTCCACCAAAAGCACAATCAAGTCCCAAACTTAAATGTCATGCATAGATTCAATTTCAGACTTGATGGCATCTTGCCATTTTCTCAAATTGATGTCAAACATCACCTCTTTATAAGTTCAAGGATCCTTTTCTTCAACTAAGAAAACATCAAGGGCACCTTCAAGTATTAAGCATACTTAAATGGTGGCATTGATCTCATGTTCCATCTACGGAGAGAGTTTGTAAAGATATTTTACTTATCTGAACTTAAAATTCTACCTTCAGTTCATACATATTATTGGTGTTGTGTGCGTTTATACCGTTGTGTGCATAATTAAACAATTTAATAATAATAGCATAGCTCGTGTGCAATATAACAAAATTATTGCAAGTGTGTGCACCATGCTACAGTTAAATATGTGCATTTTTAAATATTACATGTCTAACATGCAACGCAGCGGAAATATAATATACATTAAAATAATCTCATTACACTAATGAGATTAGGAAACTCACCCTCGAAGCGTGCTTTGAGCAGTTCTAGTCTAGGACTCAGTGGGATCCTTCGAGCTAGAACGGTAACTTCCTATTCTCGATAGAATACTTTATTTAAAGCAATACTTGCTTCTTAAATATTTCTCAAATCTTTCGATTTAACTTTTACTATATTTTTATAGCATTCACTTATGAATTCAAGCAAATGAAATTAGCCTTATATAGAAATTTTTACTGCCTATTAGTCTAATCCTTTTGAAGCATAACAAAGCATGAAGTTAGCCACTTTATGCTTACATTTTAGCTTAATGACTAACAAGAGGAGTTGGTCGATTGAGGAGCAAATTGTCTCTGTATTGAAACAACTCATATTTAAAAATAAGCATGACAAATCATTTGGCATGCATTGATTTATAATGACCGAATTCTATTTATCAAATGCATGATACTTGTTACTAAAAAATAAAATAATAATAAATTTAACAAATTGACAATTCGTGAATGTAAAATAGATTTCACGAATTGCATGCTTCCAAATATGTTTGTTTCTTTTTCATTTCATTTTCTTTTTATTTTTTTATTAAAATTTTTATTTATTAATATTTAAATTAGTACTCATAAAAATTATTGGCACAATTTGAGATATACACTAGTCAAATAAAAGTGTCAAGTCTCACTTGGCACAATTTTAGGTTTAACAATTAAACTTTAACTACTCCCCGAGAGACTCTAAAGTAAATGAGAGAATAATTAATTTAATTTAAATAAAACAATAATTGTTTTATTTAAATAGTAGCTATATCTACCAATGCCCAATTTAGTACCCATATAAATTATTGGCACAATTTGATACATACACTAGGTAGATAAAAGTGTCAAGTTTCACTCGACACAATTTTAGATTTAACAATTAAACCTTAGCTACTCTTCGAGAGACCTTGAAATAAATTCATATTTTTCAAAACTTCCTAGATCGAACAATTTGATCCGGTGCGCTACCCGCTTGCTCAATGCCTACACTTCATATAGTGAGACTCCCTACGCTCACACTCATTTTATCTAGCGAAACATTTCTATAAGTTCATAATCGATGCCCCACACACATACGTTATAGATAATACAAAATGACGAGTTAAACCATACAAGTTGAGGTTAATCCATATTCGTACAATCCCTCAATCATTAATATCCTAGAAGAGTAGAGACATAGATCAATAACGTCAAGTCCCCTATCACTCAATCATATAAACTTATCTCTTTTGATTCGTATCCAATAAATAATATATGCAAATTCATTTGTAATATTATTTACTCCGCAGGAAACTCTTTCCCGGGTTAAATGCTTATGGCCATAAGACTTTTTAGAATACAATCTTAGAGCATCTGGATATTTAACTCACCCATATGAGCTGACGGATCCCATATCTACACACACCGGACTCTATAAGCATCGGACCATACCCAGCGGTGAAACCATGAAAGGTCTCTGACATGTGTGGAACCTAAGTATAGTGGATCACTCATATGCCCACCATAGTGTTCAGGTCTAGGGACCACAAATACTACTCCACTCGAGAAGACCCTCTACTGACAGATTTATGGAAAATCTATTAGAGATCTTCAATGAGTCTAGTTCAGTATCTAGTCCATACTAAATACATGTATATCTATATGAGCTTCCACTAAGCTCATGGTGTGCTAATATAAACCATCTGGACTATCCAAATATGAATATACACTGATCTATATAAAATCAGTTCCATTCGATAAACCCTACATCAGTGAAAATAGATCAGAAATATTTAATTTAAGAATATATTTACACAATGATATTTCTTAGCAACGCTTGCAACTATTTACAACTATGTCAATGCTAGTATATTTTCAGGTCTTTGTCCTATTTTGGAAAAGGTTATAACTCTTTAGAGCTAATCTGAACTCCTTCAGATCAATATAATGTTCGAAATATTATAAGCATCTTATCTAATAAAATTAATTAACGATTTAATAAAATATTTATTTATTACATAAGTATGAAAATACAATATTTATACAAAATTAGGATGACACATGAGCGCAAATCCCAATAACTACCACTTGCTCTAGTGCCATTCGTTGTGGTATCTAATGCCGAACGATTCCACGTGTTTCTCAAACACTTTTAGAGTTAAAGCTTTAGTGAGTAGGTCCACTACATTATTTACAGAATCAACTCTATAAAATATAACATCTCCTCGAGCCAAGATCTCTCTAACAATGTGCTATTTTCTCTCCACATATTTAGATCTCTGGTGTGCTCTTGGCTCTTTCGCCTATGATATGGTCTCGTTGTTGTCGCAATATAATGAGATAGGTGATTGTTGTGCTATAATAGCTAAGCGCAAGTGCACGCTATTGTATCAAGTAATATAGAATTTTAAGTCCAGATATCGATCCCACAGGAACTATGCAATCTAATTCTATAAATCAAGTACTAAAATTATACATACTTAACTTTTATTCAGAAAATCAAAATCTAGAATTTATGTAACTAATCTAGTTCTCTCAATTACCTAAATAAAAGCAAAGAGTAGAATTCACAAATAAAGATAATCTAGGGTTTTGACTCATCCCATAGTATTTCATTGGACTCATTAACCACTTAGTTAATCTCTTGATACCAATTGATTGGCTTAGACACTAATCTCATCACAAGCCTGTCGATGGTCAATTGACTATATTACGCATTCTAACAATCACATATATGTCTATGGTAATCAAATCAGAATGTAATTCATTAAGATCAAATCTAAATTATACTATATATGCCACCTAGGTATATGTCTATCCTAGATGGAACTCATAGTTGTTACCCTATGATCATGCATCAAACTACCCTAGGCTAAATACATGAATCCTTCCGTCGAGTTCATCATGGTTCCTTAATCATTCAAAATATTGATCAGGTATAATGAAAGCATTAAACACAAGATAGAATGAATCAATTGAATTTATCAAGTTCATAAACTAAAATTTAACACAATCTAAATCCATACTAGATTTACATAGTCTAACCTTAGTTGAATATATTAACCCATCACAAAACCAAAAGTATCAAACCAATTCATAAAAATCAACAAGAAGAAGAACATAATGATAAAGAAAGAGAAGAAAAATTAATCAAAGTGACTCCTTGATGTGCTTCTCCCTCAATCTTGACTTGAAGCTTGAATCTTGATCTTGGTTCTTCAATCTTTGGCTTTGATCTTTGATATTGTGTTGTGAATTCTTTCTCTAAGTTTTTGCCTCTTTTCTCTAATTAGGGTTTTTGGCTATCTATTTATAGGTTTTTGTCTTCGAGTTACTGTTCACGAGTTACTGTAGAAAATACTGTTCATGAGTTACTGTTCCTCGTCACGAACGCCGCGGCGCTCACTTGCTATTATAGGCGCTGCGGCGCTCAGCGTTGGGCGCCGCGACACCCAGCCACCTGCTGCGCGCCTTTCGTATTTTGAGCGTAACTTCTTCGTTTGATGTCCGATTCGCCTCTCGTTTATTCCTATGCATCACATTTTTCGTCATGCATCTATTTATGACCAAAAACCACAATTAAATAGCCAAATAGTTATGATTTAGAGCAAAATACAAAAGTTGGGTACAAATTATACTAGTGCTTTTATGCCCTTATCAATAGGATCCACGAAACTTGGGACTATACCAAGTTCTATGACAAACTTCTTTATCCACACTACTTCTTTTGCTACTTCTGAAACTGCAATGTATTCTGCCTCTGTGGTATAATCAGCTGTGGATCCTGTTTAACACTCTTCCAACTTATGGCAGCACCATTGAGAATAAACACATATCCGGATGTAAATTTTCTATCATCAGGATCAGATTAGAAGTTTGAGTTAGAGTACCCTATTACCTGTAAGTAATTTTCTCCATATATGAGAAACTTATCCTTTGTACCCTTAAGGTATTTAAGGATATGTTTGACTGCCATCAAATGGTTGTCACCTGGATCAGACTAGTATCGACTCGTAACACTTATAGCCATACTGATATCAGGTCTCATACACATCATTGCATACATCAAGCTTTCAACAGCTGATGCATAATGAATGTTAGACATTCTAACCCTCTCATCTTCTTTTTGAGGACACATTTTTCTCGAAAGATGAATGCCATGTCTAAAAGGTATATTAACTGTCTTACAGTTACTAAAACTGTACCTTTCCAAGACACTATAAATGTACAAAGATTGGGAGAGTCCTATAAGCCTCCTAACTCTATCTCTATAAAGCTTCATACCTAGTATATAGGAAGTTTCTCTTAAATCTTTCATGTAGAAATTCTTACTAAGGTAACTTTTCACTGACTGTAACATACCAATATCATTTTCAATGATCAGTATGTCATCTACATAAAGAATTAAGAAGACAACCATGCTCATATTAACCTTTTTATACACACATGCCTTATCTTCATTTTTGATGAAACCAAACCCTCTAATTACCTCATCAAAATGAAGATTTCAGCTTCGTAAAGCTTGCTTGAATCCATAAATGGACTTCTTCAATTTGTATACAAAACCAGAAGAAAGGCTGGATGCAAAATCTTCAGGCTGTTCCATGAATATCTCTTCATCAAGATATCTATTTAGGAACACCATCTTTACATCCATCTACCAAATTTCAAAGTCATAGTATGCAACAATTACTAATAAAATCTTATTAACTTAAGCATCGCAATTGGTAAAAAGGTTTCCTCAAAATCGATCCCAGATCATTGAGTATAACCTTTTGCTACCAGACGGGCTTTGAAGGTCTCTACCTTTCCATCGGGCCTATGTTACCGCTTGTAAACACATTTACAACCGATAGGAATTATTCCTTCGGGAAGCTCAACTAAGCCCCAGACTTGGTTTTGATGCATAGAGTCATTTTCGAATTTCATGGCATCCTGCCATTTTCCCGAATCAATATCCAATATCACGTCTCTATAGGTTAAAGGACCATTTTCTTCCACTAAGAAAATCTCAGAGGTACCTTCAGGTATTATACCATACCTTTCAGGTTGTCTTGATATTCTTTGTGACCTACGTATAGGGTGTGTAAAATGTAATTTGCTTGATTGAGCCTATGGTTCCATCTGTGGTTCATTTTGATTGAATTCATCAAGATCAATTTTTTTACAATCCTCACGATCCATGAGAAATTGTTTCTCTAGAAAAGTAGCATTTCTAGCAACAAACACATTTCGTTCCTCGGGATCATAGAATTGGTATCCCATTGAGTTCATGGGATAACCAATGAACCGATGCTTGTACCCTTTGGGTGCAAGTTTATCTTGTTGTATAACTTTTACATAAGCAGGACAACCCAAAATTTTAAAATATTTAAGACTTGGATGCTTTCCAGTCCATATCTCATAGGGAGTGGAAGGAATAGCTGTAGACGGAACTCTGTTTAATACATGAGCAGTAGTATGTAGAGCATAGTCCCAAAGATATTCAGGGAGATCAGTGAAACTCATCATCAATCGGACCATATCTAATAAAGTCCGATTCCTCCTCTCTAAAACACTATTATGCTGCGGAGTAGCTGGAGGACTATACTGAGCAAGAATTTGATTCTCCTTTAAATATTTTAGAAATTCACTGCTTATGTATTCACGGCTCGATCTGATCGAAGGCATTTGACATATATACCAGTTTATTTCTCTACTTCAAGTCTATATTCCTTGAACTTTTTAAAGGTTTCAGACTTGTGTCTCATAAGAAACACATAACCATACCGTGACAAATCATCAATAAAGGTTACAAAGTATTGAAATCCACCCATAGCAGTGTGATTCATTGGACCACATACATCACTATGTATAAGTTCCAATAAACTAGTGGCATGGTGTCTAACACCAATAAAAAGATATTTGGTCATTTTTCCTTGAATACATGATTCACAAACTGGATAAGGTTCTATGGTTAAATCAGGTATTTGACCATCCTTAACCAGACGGGATAGGCGTCTAACGTTAATATAACCCAATCTTATATGCCATAATTCTATTTCATTGAAAGTTCCCGAACTACTTGCTGTGTTTACATGTACATTCATAACATTTTGTGTTGTATTAAAAATATAATGACTATTTATTAACTGACAATTAGTTATCAAAATATTATGCATATCATATAAACATAAGGAATGATTCCGTATATACATATGATAATCCTCATTATCAAGTACAGGAAGGGATAATATTTGTCTTAAAATACAGGGTACAAAAAGACAGTTATACAACACTATAGTTTTATTACATGGAAGATGTAAATCTAAATGTCCTACAGCCTCGACCTGAAGAAAATCTCCATTTCTAACACGAAGCTGAATCTCTCTCGGCTGTAACAGTCTAACTTCCCTCAGACCCTCCAACATATTATAGATGTGAGAAGGAGAAGCAATATCCAATACCCATTCAGAATTAGCATCATATGCTAAAGAAATGTCAATAATAGGTAAACATATACTTGAGGGATTCTTCTTTATTGGGGTAAGGCATTTCTGGCAATTTATCTTTCAGTGTTCTTCCTTACCACAGTGAAAATATTTTCCTTTATCTTTCTTCTGTGGTTTGGATATGAGTCTCCTTTGAGGACCAATCTTAGGTGCCTGCCTCACCTTCTTTTTCTTCTTTCCTTTAGGCTTCCCAGAAGCCCTAGGAATAGAAGATGAAGCACCCTGAACAAAGAAGGACGATCCCACTTTGTCCATGTCCTCTTCCGCTGTCTTCAATATATTATGAAGTTTAGTATAAGACAGGGTCATTTTCTACATATTAAAATTCATTATGAACTGTCTGAAAGACCTTGGAAGCGACTGGAGAATCAAACTATTCCCCAGAGTTTTGTTCAGTGTAATGTCCATTGTCTCCAACCTCTCGATTATAGAAATTATATTGAGGACATAAGGACTGATTGGACTGCCCTCGGAAAGTCTACACTGAAAAAGTGATTTAGCAACCCTATATGTCTCAATCTGAGGACGATTGCCAAACAGCTCTTTCAGATGGAGCATAATGCTAAAAGCATCACCCATATGAGCATGCTATCTCTGTAAAACTGTAGACATAGAGGCAAGGATGTAAGATTTAACTTTTAAATCATCATTCAACTATTTCTGATAAGTCACCTTCTCCTCTGGAGTGGCTTCAATAGAAATTTCTGTGAGCATACACTGATCTATCACATATCCAAGTTTTTTAAAATTGAGAACAATTCTCAGATTCATCAATCAGTCTCTATAGTTTTTAGTGCCTTTAAGTTGGTTCCCATCTAATATGCGTGCCAACGGATTAGATGAAGTCATTTTATCTTCACAAGAGAAAATAAGAGATATTAGCAGAAAATAAATATTTCAATTGCTAATTTTTATTTTAGATTAAGGATATAATCAAATTATACATTTTTAAATCTAAAACACCCTCCCACTGCAGTACATAATCCCCTAAATCTCTCAAAAGAGAAAAGAACAAATTTAAACTCTTTAAATAGTACAGTAGGAAGTAGATCCATTTGGCATTTTACTCAGGCCTCATGCTTTAGCAATATTGGCTATTGTAAAATCCAAAAGATAGACAACTCTTGTAAATTGCATTTTATGCAACTCTTATCATTGATCCTAAATACACTTTATCCTCACGTTTTAGCAATATTGGATAAGTGTATTTCAAATTAACTTGTCAATAATCAAATATATATTATTAATACTACCCTCACGCTTTAGCAATATTGGGCAATACGTTCGCATATATTTTTCTCATCTTATGTTTAACCAACATAGTCAAAATCACATCAATCAAAAACTCTCATGCTTTAGCAATATTGAGAAACACCGATATGACCTGACTAATACCGTATTGACAAGGCAGATCAACGTGTAACATTATCTCATAATAGTACACAATTAAATCTGATTAAGAGAGATTACTTAATTCTATCCTCATCTCATGAGGTTGTGATTCTTAATCACACATTAATTTTGTGCAACCACAACTAACCCCTACCAGTAGGGCTCCCATTGTGATTACCGGCACAAACAAATGGCCCACAATATTTATCACATTTATAACAATTATAAATTGTAAAAAATAAATCATTTATTCTTAAACTCTAAAAATAAATATTTAGAGTAACCGGCGTAATTAAATTACACCACGTACACTCTAAATATAAGCATACAACACAGTGCTCTAATACAAATTTTGTGGGTACTGTGTGCGTTTGGACTTTATTAAGGGTGAATATGTGCATTTTTAAATATTGTATGTCTCACATGCAACGTAGCAGAAATATAATATACATTAAAATAATCTCATTACACTAATGAGATTAGGGAACTTACCCTCAAAGCGTGTATTGAGTAATTCTAGTCTAGGACTCAGTGAGATCCTTCGAGCTAGAACGGTAGCTTCCTATTCTCGGCAGAATACTTTATCTAAAGCAACACTTGCTTCTTAAATATTTCTCAGCTCTCTCTATTTAATTTTTATTATATTTTTATAGCATTCACTTATGAATTCAAGCAAATGAAATTAGCCTTATATAGAAATTTTTGCCGCATATTAGTCCAATCCTTTTGAAGCATAACAAAGCATAAAGTTAGCCACTTCATGCTTACATTTTAGCTTAGTGGCTAACAATAGGAGTTGGCCGATTGAAGAGTAAATTGTCTCTGTATTGAAACAGCTCATGTTTAAAAATAAGCATGACAAATCATTTGGCATGCATTGATTTGTATTGACCGAATTCTATTTATCAAATGCATGACACTTGTTGCTAAAAAATAAAATAATAATAATTTTAAAAATTAACAATTTGTGAATGTAAAATAGATTTCACGAATTGCATGCTTCCAAATATGTTTGTTTCTTTTTCATTTTATTTTTTATTTATTTATTTATTTTTATTAAAACTTTTATTTACTAATATACAAATTAGTACCAATACAAATTATTGGCACAATTTGAGATATACACTAGGTAGATAAAAGTGTCAAGTCTCACTTGTCAAAATTTTAGGTTTAACAATTAATTCTTAACTACTCCCCGAGAGACTTTAAAGTAAATAAATGAATAATTAATTTAATTTAAATAAAATAAAATAACAATTTTTTTATTTAAATAGTAGCTATATCTATCAATACCCAATTTAGTACCCATACAAATTATTGGCACAATTTGAGACATATACTAGATAGATAAAAGTATCAAGTTTCACTTGGCACAATTTTAGATTTAACAATTAAACCTTAGCTACTCCCCGAGAGACCTTAAAATAAATTAATATTTCCAAAACTTCCCATATCGAACAATTTGATCCGGTACGCTACCTACGTGCTCAACGCGTACACTTCATATAGTGAGACTCCCTAGGCTCACACCCATTTATCTTACGGAAGATTTTTGTAAGTCCATAACCGATGCCCTATACACACACGTTATGGATAATACAAAATGGCGGGTTAAACCATACAAGTTGAGGTTAATCCATATTCATACAATCCCTCCATCGTTAATATCCTGGAAGAGTAGAGACATAGAACAATAGCATCAAGTCCCCTATTACTCAACCATATAAACTTATCTCTTTTAATTCTTATTCCAATAAATAATATATGCAAATTCATTTGCAATATTATTTACTCCACATGAAACTCTTTTTTCGGGTTAAATGCTTATGGCCATAAGACTTTCTAGAATACAATTTTAGGGTATCTGGATATTTAACTCACCCATATGAGCTGACAGATCCCATATCTACACACACCGAACTCAATAAGCATCGGACCATACCCATACCCAGCGACACCCAGTGGTCAGACCATGAAAGGTCTCTAACATGTGTTAAACCTAAGTATAGTGGATCACTCATAAGCCCACCGTGGTGTTCAAGTCTAGAAACCACGAATACTACTCAACTCAAGAAGACCCTCCACTGACGAATTTATGAAAAATCTATTAGAGGTCTTCATTAAGTCTAGTTCAGTATCCAGTTGATGAACACATGAAAATGCATGTTGTTAAGAGATTCAATCACCATTTAATGTCACTAATTTTAGTATTTTCTGTATTTTTAGCTTGAAATAAAGTGTTCTCCTTAAATTGTGATTAATGAATGTTATTTGGACAGGTTTAGGTAAACTGGACATAACTCTCAATGTAGAAATCGAAATGAAGACATTCTTGAACCTGGTGCAACATGACTCAATCTTACACAAATTTGAAGAATAGTGGAAAAGCCAAATCCAACATATTATAGGCCAAATATTGAGATACAACAGAATCGGACTACAACTCCTGCCCAGCTTGACCCAACTCACGTATTTGGACCGTATCTCACAAAATACGTACTCAATTGGTATAATTATTGAAGCTGTGAATTGCTGACTTAACTATCAACAACTTGTATGTTGAAGGTAAAGTCCAAATCAGCCGTTATTATGGACCAAATCGCATTACAAGTGGGTAAAATGGTTGTTGGCCGAATTCTGATGTATCTTTGGAATTTTGCTCATATCTCATTGGATACTCATCCAATTTGCATGAAATTAGTGCCTATGGAAAGAAGAGTCAAAATTATACAACTTTCATGTCGGCTGCAGAAGCTAAATTGATCATTTCCATTATCAAAAACGTGCTGCAAGTGCATACACGAGTTATTAGCTTAAAATTATTGAAGATTGATGTCATCCATGACATATGACCATTCATTGCCTATATAAGGAGACCCTTAGGACATTTTTAATAGAAAATTCTCTCTTTTTTTATTCTCATTAACATGTATTATAATTTAGGCTAGAGTTCCTAGCAAGGCTAAGAGATGAACTTTTATGTGTAGTAAATCTACTTCCATGCTTTGATTCGGTGTCAAGAGCTATAAATGTTGTAAGTTTGGTTTTGATTAAACTCTTATCTATTTTATTTTCTATAATCCAGAGGTTATAATTCTCATGTCTCATATATGTTCAGTCATGCTTTTCTTATGTGATTCATGTTGATTTATAATTGTTACTGGTTACATTGTTTTATATGTTAATCGTTTACTGCAGTATTGTCAATTTGATATATTGTCGATCTTGGATAACATGTAAGGGCAATAAATGTTTGATATTCAAGTTAATCTTTTACTGCAATATTGTCAAAATGATATATTGTCGATCTTAGATAACTTGTATAAATAACATGATGTGTGTTAATGCTTGCAAAGAGTTTAACTAAATCAAATACATGTGTTATCAAATGTGCTATATATTATATACCTTCCGATTGATTGTTTGGGATGTGAAACTTTCAATTGAGTTATAAGCATTGAATCAAAGTGTAGAGTAGATTTATAAAGCATAATTGTGATTCTCGAAGCCTTGTTTGAATTATCATAAGACATTTCCTTCAAATCATAGACAATCCTATCTCATCCACTTAAATCAATTAATTTTGTCTTTTGCTACTGCTTTAATATTTTACTTCATCAACCTATTTTACCAAGAGCTTTCTCGTGGGATCGACACCTCAATCTATACTGCGATAGCCACGTTATATTTTGAACGTAAACACCAGTCCTTACTAAATACATGTATATCTATATGAGCTTCCATTAAGCTCATGGTTTGCTAAGATAAACCATCTGGACTATCCAAATATGAACATACACTGATCTATATAAATCGGTTCCATTCGATAAACCCTGCATCGATGGAAATAGATCAGGAACATTTAATTTGAGAACATATTTACACAATGATATTTCTTAGCAACGCTTGCAACTATTTGCAACTATGTCAATGCTAGTATATTCTTGGGTCTTTGTCCCATTTTAGACAAGATTCTAACTCTTTAGACCTAATTTGAACTCCTTCAGATCAACATAATGTCTGAAATATTACAAGCATCTTACCTAATAAAATTAATTAGCGATTTAATGAAATATTTATTTATTACATAAGTATGAAAATACAATATTTATACAAAATTAGGATGGCACATGAGCACAAATCCCAACACATATATTTTGATTGACTTCATTAATTAAATTCAATCCTCTACAATTCATGAGAAACTCTTTCTATGGGAAATTGGCATTACAAGCAATAAACACGTTTCGTTCCTCTGGATCATAGAACTGGTATCCCATCAAATGGTTGGGATACCCAATAAACCGATACTTGTACCCTTAGGTGCAAGTTTATCCTTTTGTATAACTCTTTGTATAAATAGAACAATGCTAAGCTTTAACATACTTAAGAGTTAGTTTTCTTTTAGTCTATATCTTATACAGAGTAAAAGAAACGGCTTTTGATGGAAATAAGTTCAATAAAAAAATAGCATATTTTTAGAGCTGAAGTTCAACATCAATCAAACCGTATCTAATAAAGTCTAATTTCTCATTTCCAAAACATTTTTGTGTTAAAGAGTATCTAGAGGTCTATGTTGAGCGAGAATCACATTCTCCTTTAAATCATTTGTGAATATACTACTTATGTACAAACTGCCTTGATCTAATTGAAGAAATTCAATATAAATAAAGGTTTGTTACTTTACTTTCTAATCAGAAACTTTTGAACACTTCAAAAGTTTCTAACTTGTGTTTCTCAGAAACATATGTCCATATGGTGATAAATCACTATGTAGATAATGAAGTATTGAAATCCACCCATGGTAGTATGATTCACTGGACTAAATACATCACTATGTACCAATTCTAATAAATCAGTAGCCCAATGTCTAACACCTACACAAAGATTTGGTAATCTTCCATTGAATTCATAACTCATAAACTGACCAAGGTTTTATAGTCAGATTAAGTATCTGATCATCCTTAACTAGACAGGATAGTTATATCACGATTACATGACTTAATCTTATGTGTCATTATTTCTTATTATTCAAAGTTTGCTAAACTACTATTTATTCTGTTCACCTGGACATTCAAGATATTTCCTATTGTATTTAAGATATAATGACCATTCATTACCTAACACTCAGTAAGCAAAACATTATCTTTATCACATAAATATAAGGAACTATTCTTAATGTTTTTATGATAACACTCTCTGTCTACAACAGGGAGTGATATGAATCGCCTAATAATGCTTGGCAAAAAATAGCAATTATACAACATAATGCTACTGTCAAAATGGAAAAGTGACCTAAAAGGTCTTAATAGCTACCACGTCTAGGAAATCTCTATTTCCTATGCAAAGTCACACTTCTCATTTCTAAGCTTCGTAGCATTCCTCAAATCATGCAGCAACTTACAGATATGAGAAGGGCATGTGGTATCTTATACCCCTATTCTATTAGCAACATTTGCTATTGAAATGTCAATGTTTGGTTAAACAAATATCTAATGGGTCTACCTATTGAAAGTCAAGGTGCCTCGAATAGTAATGCTTACTATTTCAAACCTTAGCACAGTGGAAACACTTTCCATTGTAAGTATTCTCTATTTGTGATTTGGATATATCAAATAATTTTTTCAGATGAGGCACTATATTACTTGCACATTTCATGTACACAAGCTCGTGCTGAAGATCATTAGATATCGAAGCCATGATATATGATTTGACTTTCAAATCATTTTTAATCAATTTCTAATAAATTTCTATCTTTTCTAAAGAGATATTATTAGAAAGACCTCTTAATTATCTTCTGATCAATAATATATCTAAACGTTTTTGAATCTAGAATAATTTAGAGATTCACGAGCAAGTCAAAATATCTCTCAGTACCCAATAGTTATTGTGTATAGATTAAATGTTCTAACAGGTTGCTCATATTTATTTTATCTCTATAAGAAAAATAATTTATCTCTATAAGATGAATAAGTAGATGTGCAGCGGAACATTTCTAATCATTAATAAATGACACTTTAGATCATAGGTATAACTTTTATACATTTTTAATCTAAAGTGCTCTCCCACTACTTTACATAATCCCTTTAATCTCTCAAATAGGAGAACGACAGTTTAAACTTTTTAAACTATACAGTGAGAAGTGGACCTCATTGGTATTTTACTGTAGTTTCACGCTGTAGCAATATTGGCCTTTGTAATCTCAACAGGTAGACAACTCTTATCAATTGTATCTCATGCAACTCTCACCATTGATCCTAAATACATCTTATCCTCACGCCATAGCAATATTGGATAAGTGTATTCCAAATTAACTTGTTAATAATCAAATATATGTTATCGATACTACTCTCTCACTGTAGCAATATTAGGGAATACATTTGCATATATTTTTCTAATTTCATGTTTAATTGGCATAGTCCAAGTTATACCGACCAAGTCCCTTACGCTGAAGCAATAGTGGGAAAGACCATAGTAACCCATCTAACACCGTATTGACAAGACACACCAATATAAAAAACTATCTCATAATGAAAACAATTCAATCTAATTAAGAGAGATTTTTCAATACTGGGTCTTATTTTATGAGAAGGTGATTCTTAATCAGTCATTTATTTATGTGTAAACACAACTAATCTCTACCAGTAAGGCTTCCATTATGGTTACCCGCACAAAAAAATGATCTCGATTTATAATGCAGACTAATAACACTTATTACTACATCTCATAAACTCCCATATGCATAAAATATTTTGAAAACTAATTAAAAAATAATTCTAGAGTTACCGCTGGAGGACAGAACCCCTAGTGCCATAGTGCCAAGCCTTGAGCATTGAGTGTTGGGGGCTTGGAAACCCTAGCGCTGCAGTGCTCATCACCTACTGCGGCACTAGTCTACACCACCGCTCGATTTAGCATTTTCAACACCTAAAATGCACCGCCACAACCTCGGGCCTTAACCAACAACTTAATTAACACTCCAAAACTTCTAATCAACATCACAAAACGCTCTAATACCAAAACTTCTAATGGTGGCTAGCCATTAGAAGAAGAAAAAGAAACTTTTTCTTTCAAAACTTAAAAATAAAAATTAGAAAAAATTTTGATCTCACTTTTCCTTTATGTTGCCATCTACCTAAAGCCCCGTTTGTTCAAATCCATCAAAAACTTTTCAATGGAGCTTTATTCTTAATGGCCGGAAATACTTATACCCATTTTTACCAACTGAAATATATCATTTTATATCAAAATATCTCATTCATCCTTAGCCATTAAGGAATGAATATTTAAGTAAATAAACAAAACTTTTTTTTATTGGGTTCATATACTAGGTGAATGGCCGGCTACTTGTAATCATTAAAACCAAATAAATTGGTTGGCCATTTTCTTAGTCAACCCTTGAGCAATTTCAATCAAACCTTTTTTAAAAGACTTAATTTATTGCTTAAACATTAAGAAAAAAAATCTCATTTTTTGTAACAATTAAATCTTTAATAAAAATATTTATTTTATTAACCTAACCATGAGTTAACAATCAACTCTAGTCAAATTAACTAATTACTCAACTCTTAAGTCATTATAAATATCTAGATTATTTAATAGTACCACGTTAACCCAAAGTGGGTCCCACCTAATAACACAACTGAGTAAACTTAGTCGAAGGCTCACTTTGCGCTATATGTCAATATTTAATTTGTTAACAATAATTATTAATTAATTACGTACTTAATACTCAAGTATTGACACGCGTGCATCCCGAGGGTTCCTAAAACAAATATTCAATTTTAGCAAAAATTACTAAATTGAATATTTCAATCTAGTACGCTAATTCAGTGCACAACGAGTACACTTCATATTGTGGGACTCCCTAGGTCCATGCTTGATTCGACAAATAGAACTATTCTATGAGTCTTTGATTGATGCCTCACGCATACGTCACAAATATTACAAATTAGTGTATTAGACCATACAAGTTAAGGTCATAGCACATACGTATAATCCTTATATCACCTATATCCTAAAAAAGCAAAGATATAGATCAGCACTGTCAAATTCCCATATGCTCATCCGTGAACTTATCTCTAGATTTGTATTTTAAAAAACAATATCCACAAGCTCCTTTACGATATTGTTTAACCCTACAAAAAACTCTTTTTCAAGGTTTTATGCTTTCGGCCAAAAAAACTTCCTAAAATACAATTCTCAAAGCATTAGGATATACAACTCCTCTATGAGAGCTGATGGATCTTATATCTATGCACACCGGACTTCATAAGCTAATCCATACCCAGTGACACGTAGCAATTAGATCATGAAAGGTCTCTAACATTCGTAGAACCAAAGTATGGTGAATCATTCACAAGCTCACCGTGACACTCAAGTTAAAGGATTACGAATACTACTCAACTTGAGGAGACTCACTATTGACGACTTTATAAGATGTCTATTGGCATTTTGTGAGTCTGTCCAGTAACCAATCCTGACTAAATACCTGCATGCCTATACGAGCTCTAAGTTTATGGTCAACAAAGAATAACTATTTATACTTTGCAGATATAGACATACACTGATCTATATAAAATGAGATTTACCGATAGACTCATTTTGATAAAAATAGATCCAGAGCATAGTATTTAAGAACATACTTGCATAATGACATTTTCTAGTACTTATTGCAACTCTTTGAAACTATGTCATTACTAGCATACTCTCAGGTCTTTGTCCTATTACCAGACAAGGTTCTAACTCATTAGATATTGTTAATTATTATAACTTGCTAACTCTTAACTCTGCTAATTCTTAGCATTTATAATTCTCAGCATTGTTAACTCTTAGCCCTAATCTAAACTCTTTTAGACCAGATCTGAACTCTTTCAGATCATACAATGTCTGTAACGTTACAAGAATTGGACCATATATGTATTTAATAATATTGATTATATTTGAAATGTTTATTATATAAATATTAACAATTAATGTTCATACAATATTGAAATGACACGTAAGCACCAGCTCTAATAAGTGGTACTCCTATTGGTGGTAAGAGTAGCAGTAGAATATTTATTTCACAGTCATAAGTATCTGGTAGCCCCTCAGCCTCACTAGTTCAAAATGTTATGTGACACAATGACCCCTAGAGTGAATAAATTGGGCTTGCAGGGGACAATAATGATTTGAAAGAAGTGCATGAGGTGGAAAGATACTTGATAGAAAAACTTGAGAATAAACGCTACCCACGTTTTGATGTATTGCAATAGTAAAGGTTAAATGCTGAGAGATATTTGATTTGTCACGTATATTTAGAGATGTGCTTGCTATACCATATCTATTGTGGCATTTAGTCAGTTTTTAGTACTGGAGGTTGCATTCTTGATTCATTCTAGAGTTCATTGACTCTAAGGGTAGTTGAAGGTTTGATATGTGGACAAAATTGGATACGAGCTTTGCTTTTAGTGGATAAAGCGAAGAGAGAAGAATGATTGCTTGCGGATATTGCATATTATAACCAACTAAAAGTAGGTAAAATAATGTGAATTACTATAACAAAATTTAAATATTTATACTTCTGTTTTTATATTTTTAGTCCTTTGTTTTGTGTATAGAGTTTGTGCATTTGTCAATGCAAGAGCATCCATCAGCACCAACACTTATTTGTCAATGCAACAACAACAGTGAAACTTATTTTTCAAATTTACTTTTTAGGTAATATATCAAAATTTAATTATTCACTTTATTTATTTATAGGTTCCTTTAGCGTAATAATGTGTAAAGGTTTTTAGATGCATCCTTGTAGATTGCCGACCATTACTATATATACTTCATAAATTATTAAATTTTGGACTTAATATGTTTATGTTTGATTTGATGTATACTATATTTTGTATTGCTTTCCAGAATGTTGTTGTTATATTGTATTGTAGTTAGTTATGATTGTGAATGTGATTATTGGTATTTGTTGGAGACTTAGAGTTAGTTTAATGGTTAGACGGTCAAATCAAATATTTAAAATTATATTGAAGTGCTACAATTTTTGGCAGGTTATTATAATTTAAGGGATGTCCAAAAATTAAGGGAGATTTTATTAAAATTCTTTTAAAAACATATGAACGTAGTTGAACTCGAAGTTGAAATAGGATTTGGAATGAATCGATTTTAAAATTAATCAAATTATAACATTTAACATAATTAAAATTCAAATAATAACATTTAACGTAATTCAAATCGATAATATTTAATGTAATTGAAATTAAAATAGGATTTTAAATTATAATATTTAACGTATTTCAACTTAAAATTGAATTTTGAATTATAATATTTAACATAATTGGATTTGAAATGAATCAATTTCAAAATTAATCAAATTATAACATTTAACGTAATTGAATTTCAAATAATAACATTTAATGTAATTCAAATCGATAATATTTAACGTAATTCAAATCATAATAGGATTTAAAATTATAATATTTAACGTATTTCAAGTTGAAATTAGATTTAGAATTACAATATTTAACATGATTGGATTTGGAACGAATCGATTTTAAAAATAATTAAATTATAATATTTAATGTAATTAAATTTCAAATAATAATATTTAACGTAATTCAAATTCATAATATTTAACATAATTAAAATCAAAATAGGATTTCAAATTATAATATTTAACATATTTCAAGTCAAAATTGAATTTTGAATTACAACATTTAACGTAACTGAATTTGGAATGAATCGTTTTCAATTAATCAAATTATAACATTTAACATAATTAAATTTTAAATTATAACATTTAACGTAATTCAAATTGATAATATTTAACATAATTGAATTCAAAATAGGATTTCAAATTATAATTTGTAACATTGATTTTTATTAATTATTAATTTATGAATATTTAATTATTTATTAATTAAATTTAAATTTAAATTTCTCTATTTTAAGAAATAGATGGTGAGTTTCAAACATAATCCGCATTATTTATTTGTACATATAAACATGAGATTGATTTGGGATTGAACAATTTATTGCCCAAAACCGAAGCTTAATCTTAGAAACTAATAGGTCCATATGACACCGCAAAACGAAAGATCTGCCCAGTCATAGAATATTTGTAATCTTATGATTATAAGTATTATTAGTTGTTGACCTGAAAATTTGTAGAACTCTCTAGTTAATGAGTTAAATTTATTTGTTTATTGGAAAAGCTTTAGTAGAGACAAAAAATATAGATGAGGGAAAAAGAGAGGGTGACACAAGATATATAGTGGTTCAGCCCAATTCGGGCTTACATTCACTTTACCAAATTTCAAGCTCACTCATGTGCACTATGTATCAAGGTGTTTACAATAAGACTCTATGGATATCAAAGAGTAAAAGAAAAATATACAGTGCAAAGAAAAAGTAATCTTCTACGTAAGAGAGCCCTATTCTAAAGAAAAAGGTATTCTTTATAGAGGGGTAGGTTTAGGTCTTCTTTAAGAAGGTCATTAATACCATAATTACTATCATGATAGTTATGATTGTCTTTCTATAATTACCATAATTATTGACATAATAGTCATGATTAACTCTCTATAAGTACCATGATTACAGTCATAATTATCCTTTAATTGCTTTATTTGTCATGATTGCCTCATTATTAAGGTTTGACCGGAAATCTAGGGGGAACCCTAGTCTTTCCACAAAAAATATATAATCTATGAGTTTTTCCTTTTAGATTAAAAAAAAATTTGTTTTATCATTAAAATTCCAAAATTAGATATCGAAATTTCCATGTTAATATTGGTAATCTTGAAAAGTTTATCAACGGAATGGAAGTATCTTCAGCTTTTCTTAAGAGTGAATATATGTCTAAGGTCTTATTCCTAACCTATTCCTAGTCTTTTATCTTCCTTTTTAAAGCACTTTTTTCTTAACGTGTTTGAAAGATGTATCTCTGGGAATTCTGTGAAAGATCCTCAACTATTTGTAATGGCGTGTTATTGATTTTAATGTGTTTTTGAAATGTTTAATGATAGAGTCCATTTAAAATATGACTATATCATTGATAGAGATGTGATAATATCATGCTGCTATTTTAAGCCTCCGTAAAGTGCACTCTACTATTGGATCCAAGGTAAAAGCTTTAAACTATGAGGTCTTTATATACACCTTCAAAACACATACAATAACCAAAATTCAACAAGAACCAAAGAAAAATAAATGTTTAAATCAAATCAAATTGCTTAACCATAATATTAGTAATAACTTAAAAACTACAATCATCAGCACGGTGCTAAAAACATGTTCGCAAAACTAAACACATGCGAATATTAACCATAAGTGCTTGGGTCTTGAGCAAGTAATAAAGTGATAAGAAATGTCATTCCTATGAGGATTGTTCTTCTAAATTAATGCTAAATACTATGGTGCTAACAACCTAATTTATTTAGTCTAATTTTAATTATAGGTTGATTAATGATAATAAAGATGCTTAAACTAACAATGTAACAAATTAAGAGGTTAGAAATCTATGGTAAATAGTCCAATGGTCTTGATTTCACTCTACTTTTGCCATGTTATTTATGATTTAATGATTAACAACTACTCTTGTGAATTTATTAATCAAGGGATGCAATATTAATATCATTACATCTCCCAAACCTCAAATGAAACTTTATGCATATATATGCAAGTTGATATCCATATCTAACTTGTCTATCTACAAATTCATTAAGCAACCTTAAATGATTACCCAAATTTTATTAGTTTCCCAACTCAATAAATGTTAAGGCTATGCTTTCTAAGTCCAACAAATGGGTTAATCATTTTTAAGCATACAACCTATTTGTCTAGATCATTTAATGAATCTTTCAATCAAATTAGAAGTAATAAATCTAGAAAAGCACAAAATAAAAATGCAAGAAATATTCATTAATCAATTAAAAATATCCAAACATGGTACATGGTAGAGCTACATCAAGCACCTAGAATAAGTATTTTGGCCAACTATGTTCAAGCACAAAATCATAATAATCTAGAAATCTATAAGAGTAACCATGTTTAAAGCAACAAAATTTACAAATATAAACTCTAAATCAAAGTAAACAAGGGAAGAGAGAAAACTAGTAGAGATGTCTCTTTAGGGGGTTCGATCTTAAAAAATCTTCAAGAATCTAACCTCTAAAGTGCTATCTCTTTATCTAAAATCCCATATTTATTTTTGTAATTTTGTTCTCCTATCTCCTCTTAAATAAGGTCTTTAGTTCTATTTCCATAGGTCCCAAAGTTAGGGTAAAAATAGACTTTTATGAATCATTTGGCGTTATGACACCAGATTTTTAGCGCTGCAGCACCAAGTTTTTGCTCAAATTGGCACCATGCACACACTGTTCATGAATAGCACCAAAGACTAATACTGTTCATCACCCACGTTGCCAAGATCTAGGCATCACCTTTTGGCAATTTCATGGGTATTACAGCAAAAAGTACTATAGCTACAATATTGTTCATGGTACTAGCATATCACTATAGAATTTTTTTATATATTTATATATTTTTTCTTGGAATTTTCATCCCAAATAGCTCTGTTAATTTTGAATCTATCAAATGACATCAACATACATAAAAGGCCACATTTCATGCTTAAAACAAGCAAACATCAAATTATAAGGGATACAATATGATGTATAAAATGCATTTATCAACCCTTTAATTGTTTGAAGATCCAACCTAAAAGGATATGTGCAAAGACCCTTATGACCCCCTAAATTTATTAAAGATATGACTTAAAGGAATACAGGGCAAAGGCCTTACGACCTCTTTGGTGGGCAAAAAAACCAAGTAAAAGGGATACAGGGTAAAGGCTCTTATGACTCTCTTGATCGGTTAAAGCTACAGGATGAGTGGATATAGGGCAAAGGCCCTTACAGCTCCTTTGGTTGGTTAAAGAGATGAATCAAGGGAACACAAGGCAAAGACCCTTATGATTTTTTTAATCAGTTACAGATCTGTGTTGATGAGATATGGGTTAAAGATCTTGATGAGCTCTTTGGTTGGCAAAAGAACTAAGTCAAGGAAATATGAGGAAAAGACCCCTATAATCCTTTTTATTGGTTGAGGATATAATCTAAGGTGCTATAAGGCCTTCACCTCTGTGACCCACTTGATCGGTTAAAGATCTAAATTAAAGGGATATAGGGTAAAGGCTCATATGACCCCTTGGTCATTAGAAGAGCTGAGTCAAAGAGATATGGGGAAAATATCCCTATTGATAAGAGTAAAATGGATATATTATTGCATCATTTTAGTTTAGATTATCGTTGTTTTTAAGTAATGGCGATCTATTTATTAAGAATGATGCTTATGTACCATTCAATTTGTTGTATGAATATTTATACAATAAACATTTTTGTAATTGTTCATCATTATTACTTATATGGTAAACGTTTATAACATTTTAGACATTGTAGATTTAAAAAAGTTTAGGTCAACGCTAAGAATTAGCAATTCTAAATAGTTAGAACCTTGTATGAAATAGGTAAAAAGACATGGGATTATTATAGTAATGACGTAGTTGCAAAAAAATGCAAATGGTGCTAAGAAATGTCATTGTATAATATGTTCTCAAAAATATCGTTCCTGATCCATGGTTACGAACACGAGTTGATCATTATTACTTTTGAATCAGTGTATGTATATATCTAGATTATCCATATGGTTATTCCTAGTAGACCTAGGCTTAGAAAAAGCCTGTATAGGCATGCAGGTATTCAATAAGGACTGGATACTAAACAGACTCATTAAGACCTCCAATAGACATCCCATAAAGTCGTCAATAAAAGGTCTCCTTGAGTTGAGTAGTATTCGTGATCCTTTAACCTTAGTACCACGGTGGGCTTGTGAGTAATTCACTATACTTTAGTTTCACTCATGTCAAAGACCTTTCATGGTCTGACCGCTAGGTGTCACTGGGTATAATCTGATGTTCATGGAGTCCGGTGTGTATAAATATGGGAGTCATCAGCTCATATGGGTGAGTTGTATATCCTGATACTCCGAGATATATTTGAGAAAGTCTTATGGCCATAAGAGAAAATTCTAAAAAAAGAGGTTTTCAGTAGGGTTAAACAACATTGCAAAGGCATTTTCAAATATTGTTCATGAAAATATAAATCTAGAAAAATTTTTATAGCCGAGCATATAGAGATTTGACAGTCATAATCTATATCTTTGCTCCTCCAGGATATAGATGACAGAAGGATTATACGAATATGGTTGACCTCAACTTGTATGATTCAATGCTCCGTTCTATAATATCCATAATATGCGTGTGAGGCATTATTCACAAACTTGCGAAAGTATTTCATAAGACAAACGAAAGTGAACCTAGGGAGTCTCAAAATATGAAGTGTACTCATTGAGTGTTGGGGCAGTGAGACGGATTGAACTTTTTGATCCAGGATGATTTTGAAAAGCAAGATACGTTTCAGGACCTCTTTGGAAAATGGAAAACATGCATTGCAAATGTTGCAAAGATGTCCCTATTGCATGGCAAATAGAATCTTATCACATGTCAACTTGTCTAACAAGTGGCATATGAGGGCTTTGCATGATTTACACTTGGCAACATGAAGGGGAAGCATGAGTGATAAGTATCAACCATTCAAAATATGAGGTGGCTCAAACTTTGCAATTTTTACATTTAGCTCCCTAATTCTACTAAGTGTAGAAATATGTTTTGAACTTGTTTCACATAAGTCCCCATTTTATTCTTAACAAACAACCTCACATTTGAGAGAAATTCGAGTTTGATCTTGCTGGAAATTAATCAAAAAAGCTACCATTCTAGCTCTTGTAATCTCGCATATTCAAATGGACTAGAATTGATCATGAGTGAACTCGTGAGCTTTGAAGGATGACTCTTTACCGAAGTTTTTCAAGGGTAAGTTTAAAATAACCTTAAGTTATTTTTGGTTCAGAATGTTTGTGTATGTGTTGATTATGTGCTTAATTCCATGTCAACTTGTCTAAAGATACGTTTCAGGACCTCTTTGGAAAATGGAAAACATGCATTGCAAATGTTGCAAAGATGTCCCTGTTGCATGGCAAATGGAATCTTGTCACATGTCAACTTGTCTAACAAGTGGCATATGAGGGCTTTGCATGATTTACACTTGGCAACATGAAGGGGAAGCATGAGTGATAAGTATCAACGATTCAAAATATGAGGTTGTTCAAACTTTGTAATTTTTACATTTAGCTCCCCAATTCTACTAAGTGTAGAAATATGTTTTGAACTTGTTTCACATAAGTCCCCATTTTATTCTTAACAAACAACCTCACATTTGAGAGAAATTCGAGTTTGATCTTGCTGGAAATTAATCAAAAAAGCTACCATTCTAGCTCTTGTAATCTCGCATATCCGAATGGACTAGAATTGATCATGAGTGAACTCGTGAGCTTTGAAGGATGACTCTTTACCGAAGTTTTTCAATGGTAAGTTTAAAATAACCTTAAGTTATTTTTGGTTCAGAATGTTTGTGTATGTGTTGATTATGTGCTTAATTCCACTGTAAATGGGTATGTGAGACATGCATTTAGTTATTTCAACATGAACACAATCCACATGCATGCACCCTAAAATACGTTAACAATGGTATTGGAGCATTTTATTTTTGTTTCTAGGTTTTTGGAGTGTTGTTTGAAGTAATAGGGATGCCTAGAAGTAGTGAGAGTTGTGTTTTGGTGCATTTTAGAAGTGTTTTGAGTGCAGAAAATTGCTACTGGCCAGTGAACACCGTAGGTTGTTATGTGAAAATTATGGCATTCATAAGGCGTTCAATGCTTAATGCTGAGGCATTCAACCTAGGTTTTGTATTTGAGAACTTTATGGTATTCAAGTGTTGAATGTTGAGGTGTTCCCTAAGGCAGAAATCGTGGGCGTTCCTTAAGGCATAACGCAGGGGCATTCATGTGTTAAACGCTAGAGTGTTTAAAGAAACTCGATGATGAGGTGTTGTAGAGTATAATGTTGGGGTATCGGTGAGTTGCTTGCTAATATGTTCATATTATATAATGCCAAGTTGTTTAATTTTTTACATTGATCGTTTTAAACTATACACTCGATGATGAGGTGTTGTAAATATAATTGCTATATTGTTGTATTATAAACTGTAAACATTTGTTTATGCTATTAACCACATATTGTGGGTTAGTTATGCATGCATAAAATAAACGAGTGATTATGAATCACATCCTCATGAGATGCGGATAAATTATGAAATTGATAAATTTCTCTTATCAGATTGAAATATTTTTCATTATGAAGTAATGATTATACATGGTCTACCTTGCCAATACGGTGTTCAATGGGTCAACACAGTCTTTCTAATATTGCTAAAGTGTGAGGGACTGGTCAGTGTAATTTAGACTATGGCATTTAAACATGAGATAAGGCAAATATAAGTGAAAGTATTATCCAATATTGCTAAAGTGTAAGGGTAGTATCAATAACATATATTTGATCATTGACAAGTTAATCTGGAACAGATTTACTTAATATTGCTAAAACGTGAGGATAAAGTGTGTTTAGGATCAATAGTAAGAGTTGTGAGAGTTGCAATTGACAAACATTGTCTACCTTATAGGTTTTACAAAGGCCAATATTACTAAAGTGTAAGGCCGAGTAGAATGCTAATTGAATCTACTTCTTACTGTAAAATTTAAAATGTTTAACTTTTCATTTTTTCATTTGAGAGATTTATGGGAATATGTAAAGCAGTAAGAGGACGTTTTTAGATTAAAAATTATATACTAGTTATATCCAAGATCTAAAGTTAGTAATTGACAATTTTGAAATGTTTCTACTAACATCTTTTATTTTGTCTTATGAAGATAAGATGGCTTCAAGCAACCTATTGGCACGCATACTTGATCCTAATCTACTAAAGGGTGCTGAAAACTACTGAGACTGGCTGATTAATCTCAGAATTATTCTGAATTCAGAAAAGCTTGGATATATAATAGATCAGAGAATGCCTAAAGGGGTTTCTGAAGCTACCACTGATGAAGAGGTTCTGACTTATAAGAAATAGGTCGATGATGATTTAAAAGTCAAGTTGTACATCCTTACCTCAATGTCAAATGTGTTTTGGATGGAACACGTGCACATGGATAATGTAAGTAGCATTATGCTCTATCTGAAGGAGTTGTTTGGAGATAGACCACATGTATAACTTTATAGGATCTCCAAAGTACTTTTTTAGCTTAAGTTGACTGAAGGCAGTCAGGTAAGTCCCCACGTACTTAAGATGATTTCCTACATCGAAACATTAGAGACTGTGGATGTTTCTTTAAACAACAACTTAGGGTATAACTTGATTCTCTAGTATCTGTCAGAGTCATTTATACAATTCATTATGAACTTTAATATGCAATGATTGACTTTGATTTATGTTGAGTTGCATAACTTATTACAAACAGCTGAGGAGGACATTAGAAAGGTAGGTACGACCTTCATAGTTCAGACTGGTGGTTCATCTGTTGTCTCAAAGGCTTCTAGAAAGTCTAAACGGAAGAAGAAGGTGAAGAAGACACCATATTCAAGTCCTCATAGATAGGTTGTATCCAAACAGAAAGATCAGAAGAAGAATAAGGAAAAATGTTTCTACTGTAATGATGATTGACACTGAAAACGTAATTGTTTGAAGTACATTGCCAAAATCAAGAAGAACCCATAAGGTATTTGTTTACCTATTATTTACATTTCATTAGCATGTGATGCTTATAGTGGCTAGGTATTAAATACCGCATATCCTTCTGACATCTGCAATATGTTGTTAATGTATTTTTGGGTGTATGCATGTGATTGTATACATGTTAAAAAACTTAAATATATGTCTCATATATATGATTTGTAGCAGAATTAAAACATATAATCAACATATATATATATATGTAAACTGAATTATAAATAAGTCAAGATTACAAAAACATACCTTTGATGAACTTCGGTGAAGATTTTAAATTTTAGAGTACCTTGAAGTCTACTCTTGAACAATTCTAGTTCACAATAATCTGCTGGGATTGTGAAGCTAGAATAGGATTGTGGTAGCTTTGATTAATTTCCAGTAGCATGTGTTCAAACTCTTTCAACACATACATATTTGTTTTAAAAAAAAAAAGATTATTTATGCAACTCTTGCATAGCACATTTGAAACTATTTTTCATTGAAGCATGTTCTTATCCAACTCTTGTTTAAAAATCAATTTTGTTTCTGAATTTTCTTGCTTTCCTTCAACATGGGCAAATGATGGAAATTGAGAGAAAATTGAATTCTTCAATTCATTCCCCTAGTGATACAAGCACTTGCTCCCTTAGTTTCAAAGTGCTTCCTCCACCTTTCAATTGATGGACTACTAGTTTATTTAAGGTGGCCACCATTTATTTTCTTTTTGTTATTGCTTATCCCACTTATTTCTCCAAATAAATGGCCAACAATATATATATATATATTAGCACAATAAAAATAAAAGAGACATTTTATATTTTCTTGTCATATTATGCTAGTACAAATTAATTATCCACTTAATAAAATTAAAATATTTTTAATTTTATAAGTTTTGTAATTTCATTTTTTTTTTCAACGGTGATCTACCATCTATAATGTCATGTAATTACAGAGTAATAATTTTTTGTACCTAGTTGACATTTATAATAACAATTATTATATATTATTTAAATTAATTATTCAAAACAATTTTGAATAATTATTTTACCTTATTTATTTTTACTAGCAAGGTTAATAAGTCAATTTAAGGTAAAAACAATTCATGGACTAATTTGTACCACTTGTTAACATCCTATTAGTTAATTAACTCTTGTTAACTAATTAAGTGATGTACTTAACAATTAAATCTTGACAAATACACATCTTAATGGATCTGAAAATAATTATTCAATTTTTATGAAATTTACTGGATCTGATTATTCAATCCAGTCCGCTACCCTAGGTGCAATGAGTACACTTCATATTGCGAGACTCTTGTTGTGTGTTTTCTATAACACAAATTAGCGCAAGTGCACGTTGTCGCAACAAGTAATATATGATGAGAAAAGTGTCGATCCCACAGAGAATGATTTATCTTTTCTAGTTTAAGTACTGAAATAGTGTCTTTCTACTATTATCCAGAAAATGATTTAATGTATGATATTAAACTACTCAAGTAAAAGAACAACTTAATTATGCTAAGTGATAAACTAAATTACCAACAAGTTAAATTCAATATGAGAAATCCTAGGATTACAAACTATCCCCCATTATGCAAATAAATTCAGCAGAATCTCTTTGATGTTTATTAGTTCTCAACTTGATATATTGACCAAAACACTTAACACATCACAAGCCTCTTTTGCAGGTCAAGTGAATCTATTCCATCCAATCAAATAACTATATGTCTATGATAAATAAATTGAACAAAATTCATTAAGCACAAGTTTTATGAGCCATACATGCCTTATGAGTATATGTCTATCTCATATGAAACTCAAGTGTACTACACTATGATCATGCATCAATATGCTTAAGACTAAATACCTAAATGCCTTTGTCAAGTTTATTTAAGCATTTCTAGATCAATTTAACCACTGGCCAAGTAATCAAATAGCATTAAGCACAAGCACAATGAATATATCAAAAGCTGAATTAATACCATAAAAGAGAGAACTAAAATCAATCACATAATGAGTTCAAGGATGTAATCCTAGATGAACGAAATTAGCTCATCATTAAACTACACAATCTTGAAGCTAATTCCATCAATACATGTAAACTAAACATCTTACAACAAGTAAAGAATCAAAGTAAAGAAGACATCCCTGTCAAATGCCTTTGTTGTTGAAGCTTGCTTCCCTCCTCTTTGATTTCTTCAAACTTAGAAGTTAGGTGTTTCTTTGTGTTTCCAGCTGCTGTCCCAGCTGGAGTCCTCTTCCAAAATGTAAGTTTTGAGCAAATAAATAAGTAAGAGCACGGAATTAGGGCGCATTTTGGGTTGCTTTTGGGTTTCCTGATTTTCAGGAACCTGTCAAAACTTGTTGCCCAGGTCCCGGCGCCGCGGCGCTGCGATTTGGCGCTGCGGCGCTCAGTTTCTGCAATCGGCGCCGCGGCGCTGAAATCCAGCGCTGCGGCGCTGCACTGTTGCTACAGTGGTACTGTAGCAGTACACTGTGGCTACAGTGTGTACTGTAGCAAACAGTGCCCCATTCGTATTTTTATCTCTAATGCTCCGATTTGCGTCCGTTTTCCGGTATTTTTGCTCCGATAATGCTTCAACCTATAAAACAATATTAATACGCATAAATAGCCCAATTATTGAGATAAATTGAACAAATATCAAGCTAGGAAGATAAAATAGTTTATACAATTACGCCTTATCAAGTTAGGAAGATAAAATAGTTTATACAAGTTGAAAATAATTATTCAATTTTTATGAAATTTACTGGATCTGATTATTCAATCCAGTCCGCTACCCTAGGTGCAATGAGTACACTTCATATTGCGAGACTCTCTAGGTCCATGCCTGATTTGTCATATAAAACTCCTTCATACATCCATAAATGATGCCCTACACATACGTTATGGATATTACAAATCAACGTTAAACCATACAAGTTGAGGTTATAGCATATACGTATAATCCATTCGTCATTTATATCTTGGAAGAGCATAGATATAGATCATCACCATCAAATATCTATTTGCCCAACCATGAACTTATCTCTAGATTTGTATTTCTATAAACAATATACAAGCACTTTTGCAATATTCTTTAACCCTATTGAAACTATTTCATGGGGTTAATACTTATGACCACAAGATTTCTTAAAATAAAATCTCAGAGCATCAGGATATATAACTCACTCATATAAGCTAACAGATCCTATATCTACGCACACCAGACTTCATGAGTATCAAACCATACCCAGCAATACCCAAAGGGCAGAGCACGAAAGGTTTCTGACATGTGTGGAACCAAAGTATGGTGGATTACTCACAAGCCTGCTATGGCACTCAGGTCAAAAGATCATAAATACTACTCAACTCGAGAAAACCTTCTATTGACGGCTTTATAAGATGTCTATTAGAGGTCCTCATGAATCTATTCAGTACCTATTCCTTATTGAATACTTGTATCTCTATACGAGCTTCTGCTAAGCTTGTGGTTTGCTAAGACTAACCATCTGGACCATACAGATATAAATATACACTAATCTATATTATTGGGTTTCACCAATAGACCCGCATCGATGAAATTAAATCAGGAACATAGTATTTGAGAACATACTTGCATAATGACATTTCATAGCACCATCTGTAACTCTTTAGAGCTACGTCACTGCTAATATATTCTCAGCTCTTTGTCTCATTTAAGACAAGGCTCTAACTCCTTAGATTTTGCTAACTCTTATAACCTGCTAACTCTTAACACTTATAACTTTTAGTGTTGCTAGCTCTTAGCACTGATCTAAACTCCTTTAGATCAAATTTGAACTCCTTTAGATCATACAATATCTGAAACGTTACAAGCATCTTACCATTTAATAATTAATAATATTAACGATTTTATTAGAAATGATAATTGTATAAATATTATAATTAAATATTTATATATAATGGGATGGCACATAAGCACAAATTCCAACATATTTTGTAGGGTCTGAAGGAAATTAGGCAGCTGCAGTAGGGAGAAGTCCAGCTTCGTGTTAGAAATTGTGATTTTCTATAGGTCGAAGTAGATGGAAATTTTGAATTGATTCTCCTATATAATCAAACTTTAATGTTGTACAATTGCTATTATGTATTGAACATTATCAGACATATTATATCTCTCCGTGTGTTAGACACTGAAGGCTATCATGAATTTATTCGAAACTATTCTTTGTATTTATGTGATGTAGATAATGTTTTATTAGGAGAGTGTCAATTGGTTAATGGTCATTATACTTTGAATGCAACAGGAAATATCTTAAATGCATAGGTAAACATAGGTAGTAGTTTTGTAGCTTTGAATAACATAGAATTGTGGCATATGAGGTTAGGTCATATAAGCGTGAAACGCCTAACTCGTCTGGTTAAGGATGGTTAGATACCTAATCTTACCATAGAACTGTTACTAGTTTGTGAATCTTGTATTCGAGTGAAAATGAATAAATATCCTTTTGTAGGTGTTGGACACTCAGCCATTGATTTATTAGAACTAGTACAAAGTGATGTATGTAGTCCAATGAATCACACTGCTATAGGTGGTTTTTGATACTTCAATGTCTTTATCGATGATTTGTCACTATATAAACATGTGTATCTTATGAAACACAAGTTAGAAACCTTTGAAATATTCAAAGAATTTTGACAGGAAGTAGATAAAAAATGGGTATGTATATTAAATGCCTTCGATCAAATCAAGGCGGTGAATACATAAGCAGTGAATTTACAGCTTGTTTGAAGGAGAATGAGATTCTCGCTTAGTACAATCCTCTAGGTACTCCTCAACAAAATGGTGTTTCAAACAAGAGGAATTAGACTTTATTAGATATGGTATGATTAATAATAAGGTTCACTGATCTTTCGAAATATCTGTGGGGTTATACTTTAGAAATCACTGCTCACTTGTTGAACAGAGTTTTATTGAAAGTTATTCCTACTACTTTGTATGAGATATGGATTGTGAGGAAACCAAGTCTTAAGTATATTAAGATTTGGGGTTGTCCCACTTATGTAACAGGATAAACTTGAACCTAAGAGGTATAAGTTTCAGTTCATTGGATATCCCATATACTCTATGTGATATCTATTCTATGATCCAAAGGAATAAAACGTGTTCTTTGCTCATAATGCAACCTTTCTAGGAAATAATTTCTCATGGGCTGTGGGGATTATAGAATGATTAAACTTAATGAAGTTGATCCAGAAATTAATAAACCAACAATAGAATTACAAACTTAATCAAGTGAAATACCCTTAACGCACCCTCTACGTAGGTCGAAAAAGATGTTAAGACCACTTGTAAGATATTGAATGATGCCTGAAGGTGTCTTTGATGTTTTCATAGTTGAAGAAAAATATCTTATAACATATAGAAGGATGATGTTGGACATTGATTTGGGGAAATAGCAAGAAGCCATGAAATATGAAATCAACTATATGCATATCAATCAAGTATAGGACTTAGTTAAGCATCCTAAATGAATTATTTCTATTAGTTGTAAATGGGTTTACAAGTGAAAGTGTGAGCTCGATGGAAAGGTAGAAACCTTTAAAGCCCGAATGGTAGCAAAAGGTTATATTTAATGATCTAGGATCAATTATGAGAAAACCTTCACTAGTTACCATTCTAAAGTCGATTCGTATTCTATTGGTTATTGCTGTGTACTATGATTTTGAGATCTAACAGATGGATGTAAAGACGGCTTTCCTAAATGGAAATATTGTGGAAGAGATTTATATGGAGCAATCTAAAGATTTTACATACAGCCTAATTTCTAATTTGGTATACAAACTGAAGAAGTCTATTTATGGACTTAAACAAGCTTCTTAAAGCTAGAATCTTTATTTTGATGAAGTAATTAGAGGTTTTGGTTTTGTTAAAAATAGAGAGGAAACCTGTGTACAAAAAGGTCAGTGGGAGCTTGATTATCTTTTTTGTCTTAATGTAGATGATATACTTATTATCAGAAATAATATTAGTACGTTACAATTAGTCAAGAGTTATATAAGTAAGAACTTCTCCATGAAAGATTTATGAGAGACTGTATAAAGCTTTGTAGAGATAGACTTAAGAGGTTGATAGGACTTTCTCAATATTCGTATATAAAAAATATTCTTGAAAGGTATAAGTTTGCTAATTGTAAGACAGTTAACGTACCTTTTAAATATGGCATTCATCTTCCTAAGAGAATGTCTCTTAAAATAGAAGATGAGAGAGTTAGAATGTCTAACATATCATATGCATTAGTAGTAGGCATTTTAATGTATGCCATGGTATGTATGAGACCTGACATCAGTATAGTTGTAAGTCTTACAAGCCAATATTAGTTTGATCCAGGCTACGTGCATTGGATAGTTGTGAAACATATCTTGAAATACCTTAAGGGTAAAAGGATAAGTTTCTGATTTATAGACAAAGTGACTTACAAGTAAGGGGATACACTGACTCAGACTTTCAGTCTAATCTAGAAGATAGAAAGCCTAATCTATATATGTGTTTCTTTTCAATGGTACCACAATTAGTTGAAAAAGTGTCAAATAAGCATCTATTGCCGATTCTACTACAGAAGTAGAATAAATTGCAGCATTAAATGCTGCAAAGGAAGTAGTGTGAATACGCAAGTTTATCGTAGAGCTCAGAGTATTCCCAAGTTCAGTGGATCCTATCCTGCTATTTTTTAACAATAATGGGAAAATAGCTCAAGCAAAAGATCTAAGAGCATACCAAAAGTTTAAACATATGGAGAGAAAATACCACATAATTAGAGAAATCTTGGCTATAAGAGATGTAATAGTTTCTAGAGTAGATTTTATAGATAATATAGTGAACTTGTTCACTAAGGCCTTAGCTCCTAGAGTGTTTGAGAATCACGTGGACATGATTGGTATTAGATATCATCGTGAATGACACTGGAGTAAGTGGGAGTTATTGGGAATGGTACTTACGTGCCATTCAAATGTTGTATGAATATTTATTTATTTAATATTTATACAATAAACATTATTTTCGTTCGTCAATTATTATTATTTATATGGTAAGAAGCTTGTAACGTTTTTAACATTGTAGATCTAAAAACATTTAGATCCATACTAAGAGTTAGCAATTCTAAATGGTTAGAACATTGTCTGAAATAAGAACAAAAACCTGAGAATATTATAATAATGTCGTAATTGCAGAGAGTTACAAATGGTGCAAAAAATGCCATTACACAATATGTTCTCAAAAATATCGTTCCTGATCCACGATTACCGAAACAGGTCGATCGATATACCTTTCAGATCAGTGTATATTCGTATCTGGATTGTCTAAATGGTTAGTCTTAGATGACCATGGGCTTAGCGAAAGTCTGTATAGGCATGCAGGTATTTGGTAAGAACTGGATGCTAAACAAACCCACGAGGACCTCCAATAGACATTCCATTAAGCCTTCAATAGAGGGTTTTCTTAAATTAAGTAGTATTCATAATCCTTTGACTTAAGCACTATGGTGGGCTTATGAGTAATCTACCATACTTTTGTTTAATGTATATCAAAAACTTTTCATAGTTTGACTGCTAGGTGTAGCTGGGAATGGTCCAATGCTCATAGAGTCTGATGTGCGTAGATATGAGATCCGTCAGCTTATACGGGTAAGTTGTATATCTTGATGCTCCGAGATTGTATTTTAGTAAATCTTATAGCCATAAGTGAAAACCTCAAAAAAAGAGTTTTCCAATAGCGTTAAATAATATTGTAAATGAGTTTGCAGAAATTATTCACAAAAATACCAATCTGGAGAAAAGCTCACGATCAAGCATATAGAGATTTGACGATCATAATCCATATCTCTATTGCTCCAGGATATAGATGATGGAAGAATTATACGGATATAGTTGACCTCAACTTGTATGGTTTAATGCTTTGTTTTGTAATATTCATAACATGTGTATGGGCATTTTCACAGACTTACAAAAGTGTTCTATAAGATAAACAGAGGTGAACTATGAGAGTCTCACAATGTGAAGTGCACTTGTCAAGCACTGGGATAGAGAAATGGACCAAACGATTCGATCTGGGATTATTTTAGAAAGCAAGATACATTTTAGGACCTTTTTGAAAAGTGGAAAACATGCTTTACAAATGTTTCAAAAAGGTACCTGTTGTATGGCAAATGGAATCTTGACATAAGTCTATTTATGTGACAAGTGGTATATGTGGGCTTTGCATAATTGACACTTGGCAGCATGCATGGGATGCATGAGTAAAAAATTTCAACCATTCAAAGTGTGAGATGGCTAAAACTTTGTAAGTGTTGCATTTAGCCCCCCACTTTTACTAAGTATAAAAACAAGTTTTGAACTTGTTTCACATAAGTCCCTCATTTTGTTCTTAACAAACAAGCTCATATTTAAGAGAAATCTGAGTTTCATCTTCTTGGAAATTGATCAAAGAAGTTACTATTCTAGCTCCTGTAATCCTAAGAATCCTTATGGACTAGAATTGATCATAAGCTGACTTCCGTGTGAGCGTAGGAGGATATTTTTCATCAAAGATGTTAATGGGTAAGTTTTTGTAACCTTAAGTTATTTTTAGTTCAGAATGCTTATGTATATGTTGATTATATGTTTAATTTCGCTATAAATCTTGTATGTGAGACATGCATTCAATTATTTCAACATATACACAATATATATGCATGCACCTTAATACACATTAACACTATTTATGCATGCTTGTGTTGAAATTGTAGAACAAGCACATGAATAGGCTAAAGGGAGAGAAAAGTAGCAAAAAGAAGACCAAAAAGTAGAAAATTAAAGATAAAATGTAGAAAAGAAACAAACGCGGCTTAATTAATGAAGAAAACATTATAGTTTTCATCCTTACAAGATAAACGCCACGACATCAAACATTCTAGCATTTCTAGGAATTTAGATGCCGTAGCATTTGCATAAAGGATGAGTAGCATAGAAGGGAAAGAGGTTTCAAGATTCTAAATGCCCTAATGTTGGAAGGCTATACAACTACTTATTTAGTCAATGCCCTAACCCTAATTATGTAATGTAATAACACCAGATCGCCCTAGCATTACTAAACCCTAATGCCACAGTGTTTATACATGATAGTTTGTAGCACTTGCATTATAAAGAAAAATGATATGATGTTACGGTCATTTTTTGCTCTATATAAAGCAACTCTTTTGGATTTTTATGGGAGAAACATTTTACCTTCATCTTAGCATCTAGGGAGCACCTTCTAGGTTAAAACTCTCACATTTAGATTGAAAAGAAACACATTTCAACACTTTAAAATCATTTGGAGAATGATCAACATCATCAAGGGAAGTAATAACTTGCAAGAGAAACATTTGAACCAAGGCTTGCGAAGATCATCTAAACTTCATTTCTATATTTATTAATCTAAACTTGGTTTCATTATGTTATATCTTGTAATTTATTTCTTAAACTTTATTATGTTGAACTAGATTCACTTGTCGTAGTGTTGAACTTAACTATGTGTTTGTAAATATTTCAACTTTGAATGCATGAACTTGATTTTTATTCTTTTTGTATGCTTATGTTTAATTTGGCCAATCCTATGTATGGACTTTGGATTCGTTGTAATAAACTTGGGAAAGGCATCTCAATAAATAGCCTAAGACAAAGTGATGTAGGATTATAGAATAGCATCTATAAGTTTCAATTAAGATAAGAATATACCTAGTTGGCATACATAGTTAAGACAACTTGGACTTAATGAATCCCATTTAATCTTAATATCATAGGAATATAGATACTGGATTCAGTGGGGTATAATCGCTTGACCATTGGAAGAGACTTGTGATGAGCCTAGTGTTGTAACTAATAATTAACCAAGGGATTGTCATTCAAAGCATATCTATAATAACCATGGGTTAAGGGATAGCTAAACATCCTAGACTTCACTTATTATTGAGAATGTTGGAATATGTGACTTGCTTAGTTAGTTATTAACTTGATAATTAGTTTTAATTTCAATTAAATCAATCGTTTAGATAAAAATAGCAGAATTAATTTTAGTACTTGAATAGAGTGAAGTAATAGCTCACATTGTTTCGACATCCTTTATGCTTTATTACTTGTTAGCGATAGCATGCACTTGCGCCTAGGATAATTATTCACATTGTGCACAACACCTTTTACCCCCTCGACTGATTGAAGATCCGAGCCAAGGTAATATGGGAAAAAAAGGCCTTTATAACCCCTTCAATTATTTAGAAGGCCAAGTCAAGGGAATACGAGGCAAAGGCCTTTACAATCCCCTTGATCATTTGAGGATCCGAGCTAATAGGATACAAGGAAAAGGTCTTTACTACCCTCTAAATCAGTTGTGGTGCCAAGTGGATACGTAAAAATGCCTTAAAGGTCTTCTTAGCCTAATACTTTAGATGTTAAAAGATAGAGCAAGGCTTCAGTATGCTTTTCAACTTTTCACTTGAAGCACTTCTCGAAAAACATAAGTAATACTTCATTTTGAAGAACCATATAAGGTATATGGGCAAAGCCATTATTGAACCTCTCGACTAAAAGTACTAAGAATTTCTTAGCTAGAAACCTTAAAAACCAAAGTCATATTGTTGTATTTTCTCTTGATTTAGAATCATTGCTTGAGGAAGTTGAAGTAAGCTGGCATATAAGTTCATTAAAATATATCAAACACAGGACAAAGAATAGACAAGGCAATAAAAAACAAAAAACAAAGACCAAGAAGACTTCTTATTAAGTAAATGAAAAATTACAAAATGAGGGATTTAGCCCAAATTACAAAATCTTAGAAATAAGAAAAAATAAAAATCCTAAAGTCTAAAAAGCAGGGGGTTAATCCTCGGTAATATAAGTATGAATTTTCTCTATCGGAGCTATTTGGCCAACTTAAAGAGTGGCTTCAACTTGAAGGGGTTCCTTATCTTCATCCTTTTGGCCTATCTAAGTTGCTATTACTTCTTTAAAAAATGGGAGGTCTAGGTTGGGATAATGAATTTTGAAGAGTTAAACACATCTTTCAAAATCCATGTTCACCCCATTAGCAAAGTGACAATTAGCCCTTACTAAGGCATGAGCTCAGATACCTTTAACTTTCTTGATCAACTCTTTACTCTTCTTAAGAGTAGCATTCTTTTCCTAAAGAGTACCAATCAAAGCCTTAAATTTTACGACTGCCTTATTAAGTTGGCAAATTTTTGATTGAAGAGACAAAGCCTTACTCTCTACAGTGATTGCCTTAACCTTAATTTTTTCCACTTTAGCAGTCAAACTTTTGTGCCTTTAGCCTTCCTTAAATTTTTGCTCGGGCCACCTCAGTTTTAACCTATTATAGCTTTTGCTTCTCTATGGCAGCACCAACAATCTTATCCTAGCCCTAAAAATGATGGAAATCACATAAAAGAAAAACAAATAGTCAATAATTTAGTAAGTACAATTTGATTAAAAGGAATGACTGACAAATAAAAATTTACCTTAAAAGAGCACCCAATATCATGTACTAGAGACATGGGAGCATCATATTTAGACAAGTCATAAGCTTGAGCAATTAAGACTGCCTACTCGACCTCCTTCACCAGGTCCTAATGTGCCATACCTGTCATGTTTCACAACAGAGATATCAAACAGTTTAAAGGCTGAGCACCTCAATTTCACCCATAAATTGATCGAGCTAGAGATAGCTTAACTTGGGTTCAAAAGAGTTGAAGTCAGCTATTGGATTACCTCTCTTATTTGTTAAGGATGAGGTTATTCATAAGTGAAAGAGAAGGGAGAACTTTATCTCGTGGATCCAGTAAGACCTTTAAAGGATCTGTTGAAACTTTAATGGATCTTCTCCTTTTATTAGTCGAATAGCTCCCTGAGCCACTTCCTCCTACAACCACTACTTGAATCACCTCTTTCATCTAGGGCAAGAAAACTATGAAGCTTTTTGGTCCTCTAATTCAACCTAGAGGTCTCGAAAGAGTGAGGATTTTTTGGTTGCTTTTACCAACATACATTTCTATCAACAAAAGAGAAAGACTAGGTGAAGTACAAAATAAGTTAGAGGATAGCCAAGATATCACTGAAATACAGAGATTATCTGTTCCTTTTTTTTTAATTTTTCGGTAACTTGGATAACTTGTTGACCAGGCTTATGCTCTCTAAAAACTCAAGAGAGAAGCTCTTTGATAGGTCTACCCTATTTTTGAGATTGGTTGACCTGATCTTTCTCCTCTTAAATAAGCTCGAGTTTCAAAGTCCAAATTGTCATTACAACAAAAGGAACTAAGTTATAATTTTTTTTGCAAAGCATTCATAAAATGTGAGACACAAACACTGTAAAAATATTAATAAAAGTAACAAAAGAAGACTTGATCTAGAGAAAATATTAGAATAGAGCATACAATCGAGTACTCCAAAATACGTTTGGTTACATTCTCTACAAATAAAAAACCAAAAGTATTCTTAATCATGGTTACTTCAAGGAAAGTCTTGCATAAGGTAGAACTTCTTCTCACTACTATAAGTAAAGAAGTTGTGGAACCCTTTTTTCCTATCAATGTTTTCCATACACTGTTATAATTGTTGAAACTCAAGTAAGGTAGGCTCATTGTACATAGCCTTGATCTACATCATCCTTAAACCTAGTAGTATCCTCTATGCATTTAAACTTAGCTGACATGATGTCAAGTTCAAATGCATGAGCATATAGACATAGTAAGGCTGAAGTGGTAGATTCAACCCCATATAAAACAAAAGTGAGATTGAAGACCACCTCCCAAATAGGGGGGAAAGCTTGCATACTCATTTTCTTAAGGTCCTTAAGAGTAACGATGGCTGGTATCCTAAATTTCTCCTTTAAAGTGATAATGTGCCTTTTTTTGCACGTTCGAAGAATGGTATGCAAGGAAATATAGTTCATAAGGAATCCTTTTATCAGGACAAAGAATGGGGGTTTTATTTTTATTTTTCTTCTTCTTAAGCTATTTGGTTAACAAGAAGTTTAAACTTGCCTTTTAGGAACCCTACTGGCGTTACATCACTAGGGGTCCTTTTAAAGTCACTAGGAACCTCTAACAGTTATGCGGTATCCCTTCCTTAAGATGGTCCCATAATAACAAGACAAACTTCTCTAATCTCCCGAGCACTCAAACTATCTACTTCTTGTGCTGAGATACTCCCAACAACTGAGTACTAAAATTATGTCGAACCTATATGGATAATCTCTTCTTTTTAACTAAGTATTAAAATTATGTATTTCTAGTAATTATTGAAAAAAATAAATTATAAGAATGAATTTTAAAAATATAAAAGGCAATGACATTACATAAAGAGATTGAAAGATAGCAATATAAAGAAAACTTATGGTTAATACTATCCCTCAATATGCTTTCTAATGATTATTCCTCTAACATTTAATTCCCTTAGTTCTTGTTATTGATCAAGACACTAATGTATTCACAAGCCTCTCCCAAGGTCATGCAAGTATATCTTAATTTATCAAATACTTATATTCCTATGATACTTGTATTAAAATAAGATTCATTAAAACCAAGTCTTATTGACTATACATGATAATTAGGTATATTTCTATCCTAATTTGAAACTTGCATATGCAACCTTAAATGTTACTCTACAATCATGCATCAAATTACTGAAAATGGCAAATTTGTCATATATTTTCTCATATTTATATTATTGATATTTTATTATTTTATGAGAATAGATGGCTATTTATGTACATTATTGTTATTTACAGGGACTAAAATGCAAAATTTTCAAAGTATGTGTCCAGGCCCCAACGCCACGAGGATTATCGCCTCAGCACTGGAACAGTGATCGAAATAAGAAAAATATCCTATTTAAGTCGCATCTGGCGCCCAGCGCTAGACCTTCATCACGCCAGCGCCCTAGCGCCAGTATCCCACCACTCCAACGGTGAAGCCTTTTTCATGCGTCGCCCTAGCAACAATTGCATAGCGCCCCAACGGTAGCGCGAGTCCTAGTGCGACGAGAATTAAGATTTTTAAGCTCATCTCAATCCCTATAAAACGCCACTCGTTTCCAGCCTTTAAGAATCAACCTAGAGCACCCAAGACACATTCAAGAACACCAAGAATACAGAGCATGAGTCTTGGAGTGCAATAGGAGTTTAATTGAAGCAACTTTAGAGAGAGATTTAAGGTGTTCTTCAAAATCAAGAGTATTTTAGGCAACGCAATCAAGAGTAATTCGACATCTATATCAGTTTGCTATTGATTGTATCATGGTTTATTATTATTTTTACTGCTGTTCTCTTATAGTCATAAACTAAATTTATTTTCTAGGGTTAATACTTGAACTCAATATGTGTGCTTAATTTCTATATCTTTTGAATATTTAATAAACTTAGTTTTTTGATATTCAAATTACTTGATCTTAATGTTTCAATATATCTGGCCAATATATGGTAAATGGGTTGTAATATTGTTGATAAACTCGGAAGAGGAATCATAATATTTAGACCTAGGTAATTTGATGCATGATTGTAGAGTAACATTCAATGTTGCATATACAAGTTTCAATTTAGGATATGAATATACTTAATTGGCATGTATGATTAATAAAACTTAATCTTAATGAATCTTAATTTATTACAAGTACCATAGGAATATAGGTATTTAGTAAATTAAGGTATACTTGCATGACCTTGGAAGAGGCTTGTGAATATATTAGTGTCTTGATCAATAACAAAGACTAAGGGAGTTAAATATTAAAATATTAATCATTAGAAAGCATATTGAGGGATAGTATTAATCCTAGGTTTTCTCTATATTGCTATCACTTAAATCTCTTTGCATTGTGTTTTTGCCTTTATTTTTTACATTCATTTTTAAATTTTTATTTATCTGAATAATTATTAGGAAGATATCATTTTAGTAATTGGTTAAAAAGAAGAAATTATCCCTGTGGGTTCGACATTTGACTTATTTAGTCCCTTTATTACTTGCATACGATAATGTATACTTGCACTTAATTTTAAGATATAGAAATATCACATCAATTATCTAGATCTAAATATAATAATTGTTCTTCCGAGTTTATATTACCAATTCATTTAACATATATTGGCTGGATATATTGAAGCATTAAGAACAAGTAATTTGAATAACAAAGAATTAAGTTTATTTTAAATATTAGGAAGATATAACAATTAAGCGAACATATGAAGTTCAATTATTAACCTTAGAAAGAAATTTTAGTTCATGGCTACAAGAGAACAGTGGTAAAATAATAAGAAATAATGATACAATCAATAGCAAACAGATATAGACATTGAATTGTTCTTGATTGTGTTACCTAAGAAACTCTTGATGCTAAAGAACACCTTGAATTTCCCTTTATGGATACTTTAATTATGCTATAATTGCTCTTTAAGACTTGTGTAGCGTATCTTCTGTGTCTTTTTGTGTGTTCTTGGATGCTCTTAGGTGATCTCTAAAGGCTAGGGACGAGTGGCCTTTTATAGGAATTGATTTGAGTTTGAAATCACTTATTCTTGTCGGGTCAAGAATCGCACTATCGCTAGGGCATTATCTTAATATTGTTAAGGTGTTATGTTGAGAAGCAATAGCCTTCTCGCATCTGTAATATGTTATAGGGGCTGAAGGAAGCAAGATAGCGGCAGCGTAGTGAAATACAGCTTCATGTTGGAAATGTAGATTTCCTCATGGTTGAAGCTGTTGGGACTTTTGAATTACTTCTCCCTTCACATTGTAGTATTTTGTTGTATAATTGTTATTTTGTGCCAAACATTATTAGGCAAATCATATCCCTTTCTCTACTACATAGGGTGAGTTATCATGTACTTATAAGGAACTGTTCCTTAAGTTTGTATGATAAAAATAATATTTTGCTAGCTAATTGTCAGTTAATGAATGGCCATTACATTTTAGATACAACTGGAAATATTTTTAATTTACAAGTAAATAATAAAAGAAAATTTTTGAAAACTTTAAACAATATAGAATTGTGGCATATATGATTAGGTTTTATATGCATAAGACACCTAACCCGTCTGGTTAAGAATTGTCAGAAACCTGATCTTTCCATAAAATCTTATCTAGTTTGTGAATCTTATATTCAAGGGAAAATGACTAAACTCATTTATTAGTGAAGGACATCGTGCCAATGATTTGTTGAAACTAATACATAGTGATATATGTGGTCTGATGAATTACACTACCATGATTGGGTTTCGATACTTCATAATCTTTATTAATAATTCATCACAATATAGATATGTGTTTTTAATGAAACACAAGTTGAAACTTTTGAGATGTTCAAAGAGTTTCGACTTAAATTAGAGAAACAAACCAGTAAATTCATTAAATGCCTACGATCAGTTTGAGGCGGTGAATATATGCAAATTGAATTCATTGATTATTTGAACGAGAATGAGATTCTCGCTCAATATAGTCCTTTAGGTACTCTTTAACACAATGGTGTTTCAAAGATGAGAAATTGGACTTTATTAGATAATGTCTGATCAATTATGAGCTTTACCAGTCTTTCTAAATATCTTTAGGGTTATACTCTACAGACTACTGCTCATTTATTAAACATAGTTGCATTAAAAGCTTCCTACCACTTCGTATGAGATATGGTCTGAGAGGAAACCAAGTTTTAAGTATGTTAAGATTTGTGGCTATTCTGTTTACATAAAAGTTATGCAATGAGACAAAATTGCACCCAAAAGTATAAGTACTAGTTCATTGGATATCCTAAGCACTCTATGGGATATCAGTTCTGTGATCCCGAGGAATAATACGTGTTCATTGCTCATTTTGTTACTTTTCTAAAAACATAAATACTGATAGATCGTGTAGATTGTAGAAAGGTTGTTATTGATAAAATCAATGAACAATTCAATTAATTGGATATGGAATCTCTAGTTTAATCGAGTAAGATACCTTTGACACACTCTCCCGTAAGTTAGAAAGGATCTTGAGGTCACCTATAAGATATACAATGGTGTCTTTGATATTTTTAGTTGAATAAAGAATCATTTGATTTATAGAGAGGCAATGTTGACATTGATTTGGGTAAATGGCTAGATGTCATAAAATATGAGATTAATTCTATGAATAACAACAAAGTCTGGGATTTAGTTTAGCTTCCTAAAGGAATTATTCCTATTGGTTATAAATGGATTTACAAGCAAAAGTATGGGCCCGATAGGCAGGTAGAGACCTTTAAAACTCGACTGGTAGCAAAAGGTTATACTAAAAAATCTGGAAGGAATAGATTATGAGGAGACTTTTTCACTAGTAAACATGCTAAAATCAATCTGGATATTATTGACTATTACTATATATTATGATTATGAAATCTGGTAGATAGACGTAAAGATGACTTTTTTGAATGGATATCTTGATGAAGAGATATACATGGAATAGCCTGAAGGTTGTACATCTGGCAAGAATTCTAATCTAATGTGTAAATTAAAAAGGTCCATTTATGGGCTTAAGTAGGCCTCCCGAAGCTGGTATTTTCATTTTCATGAAATAATTAGAGGGTTTGATTTTATCAAAAAAGAACTTCTCTATGAAGAATTTAGGAGAGGCTTCCTATATACTAGATATAAAGTTTTATAAGAATAGAGTTAGAAGAATTATTAGACCTTCCCGATCCTCGTATATAAACAATATTTTAGAAATGTATAACTTCAGTAACTGTAAGATAGTTAATGTACCTTTCAGACATGGCATTAATCTTTCTAATAAAATGTGTCCTTAAAAGGAAGATGAAAGAGTTAGAATGCCTAGCAAAGCTTATGCATCAGCTGTAGGAAGCATAATATACGTCATGTTATGTACGAGACATGACATCAGTATGGCTGTAAGTGTTACAAGCCGGTATAAGTCTAATCTAGGAAATGACCATTGGATAGCCATGGAACATATTCTAAAATAACTTAAAGGTACAAAGGATGTGTTCCTAATTTATAGAGAGAGTGACTTACATGTGAGATGATACATTAATTCAAACTTTCAGTCTGATCCGGATAATAAAAATTCTACATCTAGTTTTGTATTTCTTTTCAATGATGCCACTGTTAGTTAAAAAAGTACAAAACAGAGATCTACAACTGATTCAACCATGGAAGCGAAATATATTGTGACTTCAAAAGCAGCAAACGAAATAGTATGGATACACAAGTTTATCACAGAGTTGGGAGTTGTTTCAAGTATAGTGGATTTTATCGCATTATACTGTGATAACAATGGAGCAGTTGCCTAAGCCAAGGAACCCAAGGCACACCAAAAGTCTAAGCATATAAAACGAAAATGCCACATAATTAGAGAGATATTGGCCAGAGGAAATGTAATAGTATCTATAGTAGATTCTCGTAAAAATATAGCAGACCCACTTACTAAAGCTTTAACTCCTAAAGTGTTCGTAAAATATTTGGAGTCAATGGATATTAGATATCATTTTGAATAACACTGGAGCAAAGTGAAAGTTGTTAGAGTTGGTTCTTAAGCACTATTCTAACTTTATATAAATTATATTTATATTTATATAATATGCATTTCTATAAAAAATTATTTTATTATATAGTATTAATCTTCTTTTCATACAATTTTCATTAATACTAAGAGTTAGTATTTCTAAGAATTAGAACCTAGTATGAATTAGGATAAGGACCTAAGAATATTTATTGTAGTGACATAGTTGTAAGAAGTTACAAAAAGTGTTAAGAAATCTCATTATGTAGTTTATGCTCCAAATTGGTTCTTGGTAATAGGTTTAACAATATAGGTCGATTGTTAAAACCAAAAAGACTGGTGTATATTTATATTTATATCTAAAATGATCAGATGGTTACTCTTAACAAATTGTGAGCTTAGTAGAAGTTTGTATAGGCATACAGGTGCTATGTAGGGACTTAACACTGAATGGACTCATTAAGACATCTAATAGACATTTTATAAAGCTGTTAATGGATGGCCTTCTCGAGTTTAGTGGTATTTGTGGTCCTTTGACCTGAGCGCCACGGTGGTCTTATAAGTGATCCATCATACTTAGATTCCACACATGTCAAAAAAAAATTATGGTTAGAGCTCTGGTGTCATTGGGTATAGTCCGATGCTCATGGAGTCCGGTGTGGATAGATATGATTGGCAGTATATCCTAATGCTTCAGGGCTGTATTTTAGAAAGCTTTTTGGCTAAAGGCAATACCCAAAAAATGTTTCCAAAAGGTAAAACATTATCGCAGAGAAGTTTACGAATATTATTTATTGAAATACAAATTAAAGATAAGTTTAAAGGCGAACAGATAGAGACTTAATGGCATATTTATGTCTCTGCTCTTCTAGGTTATAAGTGACAAAAGAATTATATGAATATAGTTAACCTTAACTATATTCATATAATTCTTTTGTCAATTACTGTATATGTAACATGTGTATGGGGCAATGTTTACAGACATATAGAAATGTTCCATAAGACAAATGGAATGGGTATGAACCCAGAGAGTCACAAAATATAAAGTGTACACGTTAAACACTAAGGTAGCACATAGGGTCGAAGAGTTCGATCCAAGAAAAATTTTGAATGTCGAATTTATTTTTAGTATTCTCAGGAATGACACATGTCAAATTATAAGTGCCTGAATTCAACACATGTCAAAATATAATTGGACACCTAATTGGTGTACCATAACACTCCATGCATATTTGTTTAATTTACACTTTGATAAGTGTATGACACTTGTCATGATTTTGTTTAAATTATGCATACTTGTCCATTTATTAAATTAAATGCAAAAATGTTATGCATTTGAATTTGAATTTAAAATATTGGATTAATTTTGAGAATCAAAATATTTTTAACATGTATTTCTTAAAATAATCAAATATTGACACTAAGACTTATATTACTAATGTTAATTTTCTAATGCACTTTTGCATTCTTTCAAAGACTAAATAGGAGATAATGAAAAACTTAAATCCATAATTGATATGCATTTTTTTTTTAAAAAAAGAGTTGGTGAACTCTTGGCTTTTGTGTTTTTGAATAAAATAAAATAAAAATAGATATGTTAAGATGTTATGATATTCGTAAAAGAAAATGAGAAACAGAGAGAGAGTCATTTTTTATATTTGATAGTTTTGGCTAAATGTTAGAAAAGAGTGCTCTCTTTGAGAAGAAGAAAAATTCTAACACTTGAGAGAAACCAAAAAATCCTATAAGTTTATAATAAGCTACCATTCTAGAGCCAAAATACCCACCTTGATTTTGGCCTAGAATTATTCTAGAGTTATATTTCTTGTGAGCTCTACACTTAGATCTTAACAAATTTTAAAGCTACCTTCATCTTGGTAAGTACTTTCAAATTGTTAATATAGTATAATTGTTATACATATAAATATATATATATATATATGTATGTGATACATATGTGTTAAGTGTATTAAATGAGAGTAATATGTATATATGCTTCTGCTGCATATTAAAGTTTTTTTGAAATTATATTTACACTCATATTATTACATACTCCTACATGGCCAAGTCTATTAGTCGTAGTTTCTAAGCACATAAACTGAAGCCTCTACTTGTAATTTGACTTTCTTTTTCTAAACTTCTTTCAGAAGGGATTCGTATAAAGGGAGTGTTTAACCTAGGCATCCATGTACTAGTACCCAAACATGTTCATCCCTTATGCAGTAGTATTAGGTATAATTTGCATACTTGCAGAGTTCTCAGTTGCATATTGCATGGTCAGTTTCCACTGATGTTGATACTCGATTATCGGAGTCTGTGTCTGTTTACGCTCAAAATATAACTCGGCTATCGCAGTATAGATTGAGGTGTCGATCCCACGAGGAAGCTCTTGGCAAAATAGGTTGGTGAAGTAAAATATTAAAGCAGTAGCAAAGGGTTAATTGATTTAAACGGATGAGATAGAATTGTCTATGAATTGAGAAAAATGTCTTATGATGATTTAAGCAAGGCTTTGAGAATCACAATTATGCTTTATAAATCTACTCTATACTTTAATTTGATATTTATAACTCAACTGAAAGTTTCACATCCCAAACAATCAATCGGAAGGTATGTAATATATAGCACATTTGATAACACATGTATTTGATTTAGTTAAACTCTTTGCAAGCATTAACACACATCATGTTATTTATACAAGTTATCTAAGATCGACAATATATCATTTTGACAATATTGCAGTAAAAGATTAACTTGAATATCAAACATTTATTGCCCTTACATGTTATCCAAGATCGACAATATATCAAATTGACAATACTGCAGTAAAAGATTAACATATAAAACAATGTAACCAGTAACAATTATAAATCAACATGAATCACATAAGAAAAGCATGACTGAACATATATGAGACATGAGAATTATAACCTCTGGATTATAGAAAATAAAATAGATAAGAGTTTAATCAAAACCAAACTTACAACATTTATAGCTCTTGACACCGAATCAAAGCATGGAAGTAGATTTACTATACATAAAAGTTCATCTCTTAGCCTTGCTAGGAACTCTAGCCTAAATTACAATACATGTTAATGAGAATAAAAGAAGAGAGAATTTTCTATTAAAAATGTCCTAAGGGTCTCCTTATATAGGCAATGAATGGTCATATGTCATGGATGACATCAATCTTCAATAATTTTAAGCCAATAACTCGTGTATCCACTTGCAGCACGTTTTTGATAATGGAAATGATCAATTTAGCTTCTGCAGCCGACATGAAAGTTGTATAATTTTGACTCTTCTTTCCATAGGCACTAATTTCATGCAAATTAGATGAGTATCCAATGAGATATGAGCAACATTCCAAAGATACATCAGAATTCGGCCAACAACCATTTTACCCACTTGCAATGCGATTTGGTCCATGATAACGGCTGATTTGGACTTTACCATAAACATACGAGTTGTTGATAGTTAAGTCATAAATTCACAGCTTCAAGAATTATACCAATTGAGTACGTATTTTGTGAGATATGGTCCAAATACATGAGTTGGGTCAAGCTGGGTAAGAGTTGTAGTCCGATTTTGTTGTATCTCAATTTTTGGCCCATAACATGTTGGATTTAGCTTTTTCACTATTCCTAAAATTTGTGTAAGATTGAGTCATGTTGAACTAGGTTCAAGAATTTCTTCATTTCGATTTTTACATTGAGAGTTATGTCCAATTTACCTAAACCTGTCCAAATAACATTCATTAATCACAATTTAAGGAGAACACTTTATTTCAAGCTAAAAATACAGAAAATACTAAAATTAGTGAAATTAAATGGTGATTGAATCTTTTAACAACATGCATTTTCATGTGTTCATCACAGCCCCCAACCAGCTTATTGCTAGTCTCTAGCAATTCAAGCGTAAATAGAATATGCAAAACTAGCTAAGCATTTCAATCAAAACGTCAGTTCGAGATCACTGTTGCTATCATGGTTTTTTCAATTACAACTTCCATAATTTGTGTGTGTGTGAACTAAGCTATAACCATCTAACCACAAACCACAATAGATATAGCCTTGAGAATTTCTCCAAGTAAAAGCCTCAACTCCATATCCTCACAGGTGTATGACTGTTTAAAAGGTTAGGACTTCTCTTATGGAGTTGGAAAATAGGTAAGCACTCAAGAAAAAGTCAATTTTAAGGACAGACATATAAACTAACATTGATCCGAAGATAGGAAAATTATTTGTTTAAAAATCAATTATTCATATCATACGCCAACTTTAGAACTTTAATTGGCTTGTGAGAATAATACAATTATAACTTGGTGAGAAAACTGTTTTACAAGATATTTGTCTTCTAAAATTGAGTGAAGACTTTATTAAACTGAATTGCTTCTTTTTTTTTTTTTCTTGTTTTTGGTATTTTTGTGTTTTTTTTTGTTTTTGTTTTTTTTTTGAAGAATACAAGGAAGCATTACAAAGGTTTCTCACCAAATTATATTATGCACAAATGCAACCAACTTATCCCTTAATTCAAATAATATCATTCTAAACAAAAATTAACCAATTCAAAGGATCAATGAAGGTTCATAAGCTGTTTTCTCATCCTTTCCACTTACTCACAAAAGATATGTGAGATTAGAAAAATATATACTTAAACATGGAAATTCTCTTGGCTATATAAATTGAATCATCCATCTTACCACAAGGCTTAGCATTGTGCTCAAAAATATTTTGGAAGTCATTCTTTAGTAACCTAGATAGAAACAGTGACTCAACCTAAACAATTCTGAAATCATAGTTAGGCAGAAAAGCAAATTCCTTTATACAAGAATTACCAAGACTACAAGCAGTAAACGACAATGCATGAAATATAAAACAAAATAACAAAAAGTTAGTTAAAATGCATTTCAAAAGTTAGTACTAAAACTCCTTACTCTGCCATTCTAATTTGACCTAGAATGCGTCTCAAGAGTTCAAGAATGAACTCTTTACTCTGCCATTTTAATCAAATGTCGGACCACAAATTTTTTTTTTTTGGCAAAATGCAACGTATGTCTACTATCCTCCCCCCAAACAGATGAAACATTGTCCTCAATGTTTAAATAGAAAGAGATAAAGTATAGGAGACATTACCTGAAATGCCAGTTATTTGAAAGAAACAAACCTGAGAGACACTTAAGCAAATATAAACTAAAATGATGGTACTGATAAATAAATAAATAAAAAGAAAAATTTACAAACGAAGTGTCAGATCTAATTTTCGCTTGTTAAGGCCCACTGACCAATCGATCCGAGTTATTGTTGGGTCAGGTTTGTAGGTAACTGCCTGTAATTTGTTAATCAATTCATCCGCCTCAGTAGTAGAAACCAAGATCTGTCGCGCCGAATGTGAAATAAAATTCTGTTCCACAGCTTGATCAAGAAAACAAAGTAAGCAATCAAAATAGTTATTAACATTCAACAAACCTATGGGTTTTCGGTGGATATTCAGTTGGGCTCAAGAGACAATTTGAAAAATTTCTTCCAAGGTACTAAAACCACCTGGTAAAGCAATAAAAGCGTCTGCATTGCAAAGCATTCTGGCTATACGTTCATGCATGGATGAGACTCGTAATTCTTCCTCTATTGTTTTCCCGGTCAGGTTTCCCACGGCCAAAGCTGTAGGAATAATACCTAAAACTTGACTTCCTCCTAAATGTGCAGCTGTTGACACACACCCCATTAGCCCAAGGCTACCTCCTCCATAAATCAAATGAATTTTTCTTGCAGCTAATGTTTTTCCTAGATTGTTTGCTGCTTCTACGAACACTTTACTTTCCCCAGGACTAGATCCACAAAATACACATATATTTCGAAATTGTCGAACTTGGGTTTCCTCCATATCTACACTCACCTTTATCTCAATATATGCAAATGAAGAAAATGAGGTGTTGTATTTATAGAGTATCAAATGATAACAATTATGGTAACCCGACAGTTTGTCAAAAGAGAGTTAAAAATAAAGCACAAAAATTTAAACATAATGACCCACATGCATTATTGAACAAAAATATTTGAATTTAAGACATCTACATGAATAGCTCTACTATTCATAAAATAAAGTTTGAAATTAAAACACATGTATTTACAAGTAGTTGTGATTGTGGCTCACATCTTCCTCTGGTTTTACGTCCAGTAACGGCTTAAACGCCCTCTATGGGTCGGGGATAGGCTTCCCATCCAATTTTCTTATAAATTGGCAAACAGGGTCTTTTAGAGTCAGATTCCCGAGACTATACCGTTGATGTTCATTTTTGAATTTATTTCATAAATCGAGAAGTTCACGTTGCACGAGCCCACAGGGATGCGTCTCAAGAGTCAATAGGATATCATCCAAAGACTCCTTACTCAGTCCATCCTTAATGAACTGAATTTTGTCTTCTCGATTTCTAGATACGAATCCTAAAGAACGACAACTCCGATTACAATTCCATCGAGCACATTTATGATAGACTTGTAACCTTTTTGCTCGTCGCCTTTTGGCATAAGAGCTTCTTCCAAGACCAGGCATATGAGAAACAAAATTATTTTCAAACTCACCAGACAACCGAACCTTGGCTTCAATTAACCAACGAAGGTCCATAGGGATATTACCCAACATCAATAGCCTTAGTCTTTCACACCGTGCTTTGTAAATCTTAAGTAGAGCATTTTGAGGAAATGAAGAAAAACGTTTTTTAAGGTTGGCAAGAATGCGATCCATTTTGAAAGAAAGAAAAGAGATGAATGCACAGTTTGAGGGACAGTTTTTAGGGAACTGAGAAACCGACTTTAATAGTCACGGAGTACCGTATCCGCCACTTGACCGGGAAATAAAATCACACTGAAGAAAAAATAAAAAGAAGAAAATAAAATGTGCAAGAAAATAAAAGCAAAAATAGAAAGTCAAAAGGTAAAATATAGACAAAATATAAAATATGGTACAGATAGATTGAACCTGATCAATCACGATAGACAGGATCCATAAAAGGGATCTCGCCTAGGTACATAGAGTCGTTTACCTTTTCCACGTAGCTTTTTAGCTGCTATCCATTCACTTTGAAAGTCCGTCCATCAGTGGGGTCTTCTATTTCAACAGCACCATTAGGAAAAATATGTCTTACCATAAATAGACCAGTCCATCGAGATCTCAACTTTCCAGGGTGTAAATGCAATCGAGAATCATAAAGATAGACCCGTTGATTTGGCTCAAAGTGTTTCCTTGAGATCTGTTTATCATGAGCTACTTTCATTTTAGCTTTGTAAATTCTGGAGTTGTCATATGCGTCATTTCGTAGCTCTTCTATTTCTGACAATTGTAACTTTCTCTGGAGACCTGCAGCATTCAAATCAAAGTTAAGGGCTTTGACAGCCCAATAAGCTTTATGAGGTTTTCTAGAACTGAAATGTGTTCCTTGGTCACCAATGATGACACGTGGTGTCTCGCGTTTTGATGATTTTGGCTTCTCCCTCTCTCGTGGCAACTTTTCAATGCCTGGTTTCCAAAATTGAATCCCTTTATCCTGTGAGTCAAAAATACTAAACATATCAGTTGTTTCATTAGGATAATACAATTCTTCAATATCAAAATCAAAGAGATTTTCTAAAGAATTAGAGCTATGATTTTTATAAGCTTCCTCCGCTCCAAGTGTGTCTATCATATATGAATGATAACATTCGTCTTCTTCTCGTGATTGCTTATCAATATGAAAAATGTTCACCTCAAGAGTCATATTCCCAAAAGATAATTTCATTAGACCATTTCTGCAATCAATAAGAGCATTAGCAGTGGCAAGAAAATGTTTCCCCAAAATAAGAGGGATTTTTGACTCCATGTTAACAACAGAATGAGTATCTAAAACAAGAAAATCAACAGGGTAGTAAAATTTATCAATTTGTAACAAAACATCTTCTACTATTCCCCGTGGTTTCTTGATTGATCGGTCAGCTAATTGTAGGACTACAGATGTTGGTTTAATCTCACCAAGTTCCAATTGCAAGTAAATAGAATAAGGCATTAAATTTACACTTGCTCCTAAGTCCAATAAAGCTTGACCAAACTCATGTGTCCCAATTTGGCAGGAGATTGTGGGACATCCTGGGTCTTTATACTTGGGTGGTGTCTTTTGTTCAATCACTGCACTTACCTGTTCTGCCAAAAATGCAGTTTTCTTCACATGGTGTTTTCTTTTAATAGTGCATAAATCCTTGATGACTTTGGCATAAATTGGAACCTGCTTAATCAAATGTAACAAGGGAAGATTAATTTTAACTTGTTTCAAATGTTCTAAAATCTCACCTTGAATTTCTGTATTTTTTCCAACCGGTCGAAGAGCTTGAGGAAAAGGCACTGGGATTGAAAACTTACTTTCGGGCTCTTTTTCCATTGTGGCTTCTTTTTCAAGGGGGGCGTCTTTACTACTCGTAGATGTGTTAATTTCAGGAGTAGGCTCACTTACAATCTTACCACTTCGAGCAGTAATGGCATTGACTTCTTTGAGATTTTGAACATCAGAAGTAGAAGCTTGTGCCATGAATTGTCCTTTCGGATTGGATTGAGGTTGAGATGGAAACTGACCTCGCTCTTGTACAGTTAAGGCACTGGTCAACTTTGTGATTTGACTCTTGATTTCTTTGTTTTCGTCCACCACCTGTGCAAGAATTGTTTCAAATTTTTGATTAGTCTTACTTTGTGCCTCCATAAATGCTTGTAATGTATCCTCTAAAGAACTCCTAGTTGGTCGTGCATTATATTGAGGTGCAACATAAGACTTGGGTGCTTGTTGTTCTTGTTTCCATTGGTTGTTGGCTTGTTGGTCAGATTTCCAACTGAAATTTGGGTGGTTTCTCCAGTTAGGATTATATGTTTCAAAGTAGGGTGAATAAGGCTTCTTGTACATCCCTAGGGCATTACATTGTTCCTCATAAATCCCTCTCATCTCACTATACGTGGGGCAATCCTGAGCTAAGTGTTCCGCTCCTCCACAGACAAAACAGACATCATGTGACTCAACTCTAGCAACCGTGTGGGTGACCCTTCTATCTTTGGTTTTTAAGGCCTCTAACTCCTTAGTTAAGACCTCTAATTGGGCTTTGAGGTTATCCTCTTTCCTAAGATGGAAAACTCCATTGGGTCGTGACCTATTTGTGCTTTCAGCAATGCTAGGTCCAGTCCATGTATGGGCTTTTTCGGCTAAGTCCTTAAGGACTTCTATGGCTTCCTCATGATCTTTATGAAGGAACTCCTCATTACATATCATCTCAACAAATTGGCGCTCTCTAATTGTGAGTCCCTCATAGAAATAACTAACCAAACGCCAATTTTCATACCCATGGTGAGGGCACAGATTTAACAACTCTTTAAACCTTTCCCATGCTTGATATAAGGTTTCACTGTCTTTTTGGGAGAAGGAAGAAATTTTTCTTTTCAGGCCATTAGTTTTGTGTTGTGGGAAGTATTTATTGAAAAATGCTTGGGTCATTTCTGCCCAAGTTCCTATAGACCTCGGCCTCAAAGAGTATAGCCAACTCTTTGCTTTATCTTTCAAAGAAAAAGGGAAAAATTTAAGTCTAACAGTGTCTATAGCTTCAGGTTGGCTATGGAAGGTGGCAATTACCTCTTCAAATTCCCTAACATGTTCATAAGGATTTTCACTATCTAGACCATGAAAAGTGGGAAGAAGTTGTATCATTCCGGGTTTAAAATCCGAATGTGGTGTGTTAGGTGGAAATATAATGCATGATGGTGTGGCTGTGCGAGTAGGATGCAAGTAATCTTTTAGAGTTCTAACGGGGTTTTCTTCGTGTTGGCTCATTCTGTTAGAATTACAAGATGAACTAGAAGGTGAATTCTCTTCACTTATAAATTGTGGGGGTGGCTCTAGTTCTAGTTCTAGTTCACAAATCTTCCTCGTTTGTCTCTAGGTCGATGCATACATCCTAATTTTTTTTTTTTTTTTTAGGAAAGAAATGCTTAAGGAAAATTAAGAAGTGGAATAAACACAACAAGAAATAGAAATAAGTTAGGTGGTAAGACCAACCATGAAATATAAATACAATAACTAAACAAAAGACTATAAAATACGAAAAAAAAGTACAATTAATAAATAATAAAAAGAAAATACAATAAGTAAATAAATAAAAGGTTAGGAGGTAGAACCGGCCATAAAAAGAAAATACAACATATTAACTAAAGAAAATAAATTGCAATAAATACGTAAAAGAAAATGAAAATAAAGTACAATAAATAAAATGCAATAAATAAATAGAGTACAATAAGAAATAAAGAAACTAAGTTAGGCGGTAGAACCAGCCACAAAATAAAAAGAAAATACAACAAATTAACTAAAGAAATAAAGTACAATAAATAAATAAAAGAAAGTGAACTAAGTTAGGCGGTAAAACCAGCCATTAAAAAAAAAGTGCAATAAATAAACTAAAGAAAATAAAGTGCGATAAATAGATAAAAGAAAATAAACTAATTAGGCAGTAAAACCAGCCATTAAGATAATATAAAATATAACAAATTAACTAAAGAAAACAAAATAAATTAGGTGGTAGAACCAACCATGAATAATAAATAAATTACAACAAAGGAAATAAAACTAAGATTTTACAAAGAAAAAAAAAATGTACAAAGTTACCACTTTAGTATTTATAATCGTAACCGACTTTCGCTTAGTGTGCTTCCCCGGCAACGGCGCCAAATTTTTGTTTACGCTCAAAATATAACGCGGCTATCGCAGTATAGATTGAGGTGTCGATCCCACGAGGAAGCTCTTGGCAAAATAGGTTGGTGAAGTAAAATATTAAAGCAGTAGCAAAGGGTTAATTGATTTAAACGGATGAGATAGAATTGTCTATGAATTGAGAAAAATGTCTTATGATGATTTAAGCAAGGCTTTGAGAATCACAATTATGCTTTATAAATCTACTCTATACTTTGATTCGATATTTATAACTCAACTGAAAGTTTCACATCCCAAACAATCAATCGGAAGGTATGTAATATATAGCACATTTGATAACACATGTATTTGATTTAGTTAAACTCTTTGCAAGCATTAACACACATCATGTTATTTATACAAGTTATCTAAGATCGACAATATATCATTTTGACAATATTGCAGTAAAAGATTAACTTGAATATCAAACATTTATTGCCCTTACATGTTATCCAAGATCTACAATATATCAAATTGACAATACTGCAGTAAAAGATTAATATATAAAACAATATAACCAGTAACAATTATAAATCAACATGAATCACATAAGAAAAGCATGACTGAACATATATGAGACATGAGAATTATAACCTCTGGATTATAGAAAATAAAATAGATAAGAGTTTAATCAAAACCAAACTTACAACATTTATAGCTCTTGACACCGAATCAAAGTATGGAAGTAGATTTACTATACATAAAAGTTCATCTCTTAGCCTTGCTAGGAACTCTAGCCTAAATTACAATACATGTTAATGAGAATAAAAGAAGAGAGAATTTTCTATTAAAAATGTCCTAAGGGTCTCCTTATATAGGCAATGAATGGTCATATGTCATGGATGACATCAATCTTCAATAATTTTAAGCCAATAACTCGTGTATCCACTTGCAGCACGTTTTTGATAATGGAAATGATCAATTTAGCTTCTGCAGCCGACATAAAAGTTGTATAATTTTGACTCTTCTTTCCATAGGCACTAATTTCATGCAAATTAGATGAGTATCCAATGAGATATGAGCAACATTCCAAAGATACATAAGAATTTGGCCAACAACCATTTTACCCACTTGCAATGCGATTTGGTCCATGATAACGGCTGATTTGGACTTTACCATAAACATACGAGTTGTTGATAGTTAAGTCATAAATTCACAGCTTCAAGAATTATACCAATTGAGTACGTATTTTGTGAGATATGGTCCAAATACGTGAGTTGGGTCAAGCTGGGTAAGAGTTGTAGTCCGATTTTGTTGTATCTCAATTTTTGGCCCATAACATATTGGATTTGGCTTTTCCACTATTCTTCACATTTGTGTAAGATTGAGTTATGTTGCACCAGGTTCAAGAATTTCTTCATTTCAATTTCTACATTGAGAGTTATGTCCAATTTACCTAAACCTGTCCAAATAACATTCATTAATCACAATTTAAGGAGAACACTTTATTTCAAGCTAAAAATACAGAAAATACTAAAATTAGTGACATTAAATGGTGATTGAATCTTTTAACAACATGCATTTTCATGTGTTCATCAGTGTCTAAATGTCATCGATCATGCATTCTCTCTCTTAACACAAAACAACACCAATGAATAAACTAAGTTATTATGAATGTACTAAATCAACTTCACGTACAAAATGTATCATGGTATGATCTGCATCCTCAAACATGTTGAATGACTGGAGGTACTGCATCATGAGTCTCTTTGATAAAAGATATCTACTTTATCCATAGACATCTTGGTCATTAAATCCTTTTTCATAACTACCATTTCATCATGTAGATCATTAATCTTTTTCTTAAGAGCATTAAATTACAATGATGTGCCTAGCTACGGTAACATAATCGACTCAAACTATACATAAGTAATGTTGATCAATCTTCACAACATAATACTCATCAAACACAAATAGTGAATAAAAAAATTTAGGGTTTTAGAGGGTAGCTGTTATGTGATTTCTAAGTGCAAGTGCACGCTATCGTTAAGAAGTAATACAATGATGAGAAGGTTGTTGATCCCACAAGGAACTTATGTATACTTTTAATCAATTACTAAAATGATTTCTTCTCGCTTTTATCTAGACAATTAGTTCTTAAATTGTTATACTAAAACTAAATACTAACACTAATAATCAATCGTAAATATGCAAGCAAAATAATTTGAAAAGCATCTAGAACTATAGTAGTCGCTCAAATTTTTTTCTTATAATATTATCCTAAATGTTACTACCTTAGTTTGATTATTGGTCATAATAAAATTTTTATCGTAGGCCTTTTTCGATGGTCAAGCAACTATACCTTAATTTACCATTTACCTATATTTCTATAGTAAATTGATTAAACTAAGATTTAATTATGAATAAGTGTTTTTGACCATACCTGCCATATAAGTATATTCTTATCCTGTACTGAAACTTATAACTGTTATGCTATGATCATTTACCAATTTGTTCTAGGCTTACACTAAGATGCCTTTCCAAGTTTATCACCGGTGTACCCTAATCATTTAATAACTGGCCAGGTTAATTGAAAGCATTAAGAAAAATTAAAGTAAATTAAATAATAAACTGACTTTATAACATTTAAGATTAAAATAATCAAGTCCACATATTGAGTTCAATGCTATAACCCTAGAAAAGAATTTTAGTTCAACATAATAAAAGAGTTATGCTAAATACTATCATAAATATAACATAACCAATCCAAACCAAATAAATGAAAGTCAATGAACCTCTCAATTAAGTCTTGGTGTTGGTCGAATCCTTTAACCACTTAATCACTATGCTCTTGATTGCATTGTTCTTGTGTAATCTCTTTCTAAAATGGTCTCAAATGTTGTTTTGCCTTGTTTTTTTTACAATATAGGATGATTTTGGGGCTTGGGACGAGTAAGGATTGAAAGAAAATTGATTAATGTAGTCAAAAGCTACTGAAAGAGTCCTAAAAATGGACTTTTATATTATACAGTACAAGTCGCATTGTCGCGGCATTCTGTCTTAGCTATATGAGCATTCTCTAATTGTCACCCTAACACCATGACATTCAGTTCTTTAACACGGGAGAGTTTTTAGTGTCGTAGCAATACCTCAAACCACATGAGCATTACCTATTCTAGATTTTGTGTCGTTGCATTGACAAATCTCATGCTTCGGTGTTCCTCATCTAGCATGAACGCTAGGGCATTTTCATGGTGAACGCTAAGGTGTTCATCTCATTTCTTAAAACTTTTAGACTTCAAGTTTAAATCTTCATTTGTTTTACTCTAGTTTTGACTATTTTTTCTCTAATTTCTTTCTTTTCCCTCATTTTCATGATTAAACCTTATAAAAACAACATTGAATGCATAAATAGGTTGAAATTACTTGCAAATGGGCAATTTGTAAGATAAAATAGGATTGAAATATAAACCTAAATTACACTTATCAAATTCTCTCAAACTTAGATAGTTGCTCGTCCTTGAGTAATGAGAGAGAATAATATACCAAAGAAAAATAAATAATTCACCTAAGCTCAAAATAATACGAAAAATCAAAACCTATGAAAAACTATTAAATGGCCAAATTGGTTTGATGATTACCATAATTGTCTAAAAGACTGGTTCACTATCTTTAAATTTATCAGAATTGATAAATAACTCTTATGATTCACATACACCACTATTAAGCACTTCATTCTTCTTGATAAATGATCAAGCCTCTGTGTGTGTGTGTGTGTGTGTGTGAAATAAGCCAATATTGACTAAGTTGTACAAAAAAAAACTATTTCGGTATATTATTAAGTATAAGACACTACTATAAGCTAGTTTTTCATACAGCTCTCCACTAATGTAGAAATACACATGTTTAGGGATCTATTAGGCTTTTTAACAGCTTGTAATGTAGGGTTAAGGTGGGTTAGTTAGATAAGAATTTGATTTAATTGACATTATGAACACTAAGTTCCCTTGGCTACCACTTGAATTTCCTATGTTTAATTTAAATTCCTTCAAACTTAAGCTTTTGCCTAAACTACTTTCAACCACTTTTTTTTTAATAATAAATTGAATATTATTCCCCAAACTTTACAACAATTCCCCAAAATTAAAATTGGCATTTACTTGCTAGATTTTATTATTTTTCTGCCTTACACAACCATAACTTAACAAATTCCCAGTATTCTTAATAAGCTAAGTGTTTGTGGTGTTAAAGGTATTTTGGGTACTTAAATTTAAAGTCTAGGTTTATAATGTGGTTATTTAAGAAAATGGGTATTTCAGGTTTAAATGGGGGTGATTAAGTATAAATATAAATCTATGGTAAGCTTGAAAGGCTCAAATAGTCTAAAGATGGCCTAATTTCATTTTCATACTCGTGCATTTCCTAGAATTTTGCCTCAATCTATAATCAAACAAGTCCTAGAGTGTTTGGTCATGGAGACTGAAGTGTGCTACTTGAGCATGAATATCTCTAAGCAAAAATTCAACTAATACAAGCTTTATTCAAGTGCTAAAAAATTTGGTGAGCATAAACAAGGTCAAATTCTATCTAGGTATTAGTGTATGAATCATCTTGAGTATCTATTATTTCCTAGAGAATTGAAATATAGGTTTTTCAATTGAGTTTTAATTTCTTATCATGGATTAGTAATCATCATTTCAATCCAAACAAACACAAGAAAAAGAAAAACATGTAATAAATAGCACAGAGTTTTCAAATGAACAGCCAAAGTCATATTGCTACTACTTTTTCTTTTCTATTACAAACATGACTTAAAAATTATAAAATAGTGGAAATAGAAAACAAAAAAAAAAAGTAAAATAAAAATAAAAATAAAAAGATTAGAGCCGAGTAAAATGTAGAAAGTGTTTCCCCTCCCTTCAACCTAAAATTTTGAGGTAGTGGAAAAAAAAAAAGAAAACTGGAACACTTCATTGACCTATGAAATACTGGCTCAATCAGCCAGATTTTATTTATAGCATTATCGATAGGTGGGTAATGTCTCATACCATGTAAGTGGTACAAAATTGTATCCATTAGAAATGGCAGCCTCTAATTTCTCAGAACTCTTACCAAAAATTTACAAGTTTCTTCGTATGTGTAGCAACTTGTGACTCTAATCTGGAAATCCTAGCTGGAGTGGTCATACTCCGAAAGGATGAAGGTGGCATTGGATTGATTGCTAAGGGTACTGGTGGTGCTAGTTGCATTGGCTGTTTTTGACTTTTTGCAATTTATAGTTTCTACATTATACTATAGTTGATCACTTAAGCCTAAAAACAAATTGATGGTGTCATAATCAAAAGCCATCGTCCTCTTGTACCCATTAACCTTATAATCCATATGCTCCACTACATTGGCATAGAATTCCTTGACTACTAGAACAACTTCTGCTTTAGGTGAATAACAAAATCTCTCCCCCCGATGGTCAACTATCATCTGAATGATTTGGGAAAAATCCTCTTCCACCAAGTTAAAGCCAAGCTCTGCAATGATAGACTTACGAATGAGAATAGTAGTAAAGTGATTCATCATTTTGGGATGAACACAAAGGCATTGAATTATTATAACACGGGGTATTAAAGGCTTGACTCTTTAATTCTGGAAATTGACTAACGCCGCAACGTTTATGGCTTAGAAATAGTGGATGCCATGGTTTTGTGTCTTGGAATGCTGAGGCATTGAATTTTATGGAATTTATGCGGGGGTGCTGATTTTTTACCACCCCCAAAGCTGAATGCTTTGGAATTAGCATTGAGGCATTGATTTTCCTTAAACACGAGAGTGTTGGCTCATCTCTTCTCCTTTTTTTATTTATTGAAATTCAATCAATAATAATAGAAAATACACATATACCTTGGGTTGCCTCTCAAGTAGTGCCTGATTTTATGTGGTTTACTTAACATCTTGCTTATGCTTTTACAGTGGCTTTAAATGTATGTTGAAGGCATGTTGTCAATAAGACTTTATTTGGAGAATATGGTCTTTGGCATTCTGCTTCTTATTCTTCCATAGCTCCACAATCAAGCTTTTGACAATTGACTCTGATTATCTTATTTTATGCTTTTTCGAAAAGAATTTTGACTTAGGTAAGAGAAAGAGCTTTTTTGGTCGGTATCTTCTAACTTTTCCTTGAAGTGTAAGTTATGCCTCTTCTTTCTCTTTATTTGATATAAAATAAAATTGCCCTATCCATCTTCTTCAATTATATGGGTCACTTTCCTCTATTCAAGTGCATTGCATCAATTTTAAAACAGTCTCTATTTTTCGTTAGCAACTTGATTTCCTTGAAAATGCTAAAGGTTATTGTTTTCTCTTTCACCCTTACTATCAACTCCCTTTTTTGTACATTGATTAATATCCGACTAGTGGCTAGCAATGGCCTTTCAATGATGATTGTATTTCTACTTATCTTCTTCTATATTCAGAATAATAGAATTAGCTGGAAAAATGAACTTGTCAATAATGCTTCTCAGATATGTAAGAGATCAATCTATAAGTTGCAATGTGACATTGTTTGGTTTTATCTCTCATAAACCTAGCTTCGTAAATATTAAAAGCGGCATCAAATTAATGCTTGCTTCTAAATCCCATAGATCTTTACCAAAGAATTGGTTTTTAATGGTCTAAGGAATGGTGAAGCTCCATGGATTTTAAACTTTAGGGGTAGCTTCTTTCATAGGATTCCATTATATTTTTTCGTCAAGGCCATAGTCTCAAAGTCTTCAAATATTCTTTTATTGGATAATATATCCTTTATAAACTTGATGTAAATAGGCATACGCTCTAATGCTTCTGCAAAAGAGATATTGATATGCAGCTTTTTGAACACTGCAAAAAATTTGGAAAACTAATTATCCTTCATATTTTAGAGACATTTGGGAAAAGATGGTGGTAGTTTGTATGAGCTTGCATTGCTTTGTTGTGCTGTTGATTTTTTATTTTCTGTAGTGTCAATCATTTCATAGTCATTAGAGAAGCCCTCCCTTAATAGAGATGTTTATGCAACAACTGATTATTTCTTTTGTTTCTGCCTTTGCAATCTTTTAAGAAATCTCTTTACGCATTATCTTTTTTTTTCTATACCGTCTTTATTTTTACATTGTTCTTCACATTTCTGCATTGCTTTGGATGATTGGTGAGTATGGTTAAAATTTTTATGCACCATCTTGCAATTATTTCCTAATCCTCAATTTTACTGCCTTGCACTGTTCTATACAGCCTCTGGGATTCACCTCTATGTTGCTGGGTAGTTATAGGCAGTTTTTCATGGCTGAAACAAGTTTTCCAACCCATGTCTCTAATGTTTAAAGAAAAGCTACTTGCCTCTGTAATAACATATATGTCTTACTCATATATTGCATCAATAAACCTTCCAAATTAGGTTTCCTCTTTTGTTGCTGTTGGATTGGTGGAGCAAGAAATTTGGGTGGATTTTTCGGTCTTGGTGATTGCCCTTGGTTGTGTTCCAAGAGAAGTTCGAATGATTCTGCCACCCTACGTTATAAATATTTAAGTTGGAATTGTTCTAATTCCTATTGTAGTTCTTAACATATTGCATTGTCTTCTTGTAATAGCCGTTTAAATGGTTGTCTCCATATAAATCACTAGTCGTCGATTGGTTCTTTAATTAGTTAACTCCTAATGTATGAATCTTCTTGGTTAGTAGCCTAACTTAAGCTCTTAAAAAGGTTAAAGCATCAACCTTATGCACACCAGCTATTTTCTTTGGATTCACCCGTTCTATTGGCCACTAATAATTATTGGAAGCTATCTCCTCAAGTAGGTCATAGGCTTTATCTGTAGACTTGCTCATCAATGCACCACTTACTTTTGCATCTATAATAGTTCTCAAATGTCCCATAAGTCCATTATAAAATATCTGTACTAGTAACTATTTCAGAACTCCATGGTGTGGGCACTTCTTCAACATGTCTTTAAATCTTTCCTATGCTTCAACAATGATTCTAAATCAAGCTACATAAATGGTATTATATCATTCTATATCCTTACTATCTTGGTAGGTGGGAAAAATTTAGCTAAGTACTTTTGTGCCAAATCATCCTATATTGTGATTGATTTAGATGGTAATGACATCAACTAGCTCTTTTTCCTTATCCCTAAGGAAGAAAAGAAACAATCTCAATCTAATGGTGTCATTAGAAACTCCATTATGTCTAAATGTATCTCGATCTCAAGAAAGTTCATGATGTGCTCATATGGATCACTATTAGGAAGTCTGCTGATCTGCACTAAGTCCTTAAGCATTTAGATTGTGCTTGCCTTGATCTCATAATTATTTGCATTGATCATTGACCTCTGAATGCTTGAATTTATCCCATCAACCACTAGGATTGCATAATCTCTCAATGACCTTGGTTCTACAACTGCAGTATTAAGATTTTAATCACCTTTAGTGTTAATTATGCTTGCTCTTGATGAAATTTTCTTAGTGTTCTCTCTATGTCTAGGTTAAAAGCAATCAAGTCAACACTCTTAGATAAACGCATGTACAACTATAGCTACCTATAAAAAAAGAAAAACAAAAAAACTAAATCAAATGCAAAATATAAAACCTCTCTTCTCGGCCAGCTTTCGTGCCTTCTCTCTCTGCCTTGGTAGCTCGTATTTTATAAATAAGTCATAATTTGGTAATTAAAAGAGGACTTATTATTTTGATATTTATTTGCTTAATTATATTAATGCTTGTATGTATAATTTATTGTTTATTCAATTTTATACATACTATTTAAGTAGAATAATTAGTATATAAATTTTATATTATGTTCATATTGATAATGATGCCATTATTGCATACAATCATATAAACAATTTTGTAGATAAAATGTTTAGTGTTTCATATAATTTTAGTTAATTAGAGATTAGTCACAACATCCTTAATTATGCAAAATTATATATTAAAATTTTTAAGGTCACATAAAGAAAATGACATTACTTGTGATTAATCATACTTAATATAATAAATTTTATCCTATGAAATTTTTTATAATATTTATATAATTAATTAGGATAAAACGTTAAATTATATTTCCTAATCTACCTATAGAAATTAGGAAAAGAAATATAATTTAATGGTTTTATCATAAAGTTATAAACAACTCTAATTGAATTAAAACTTTAGCCCACAGATAATTTTTGTCACTGGATTCATAATTTTGCATTGTGATTTATATCAATAAAATATGATATATATTTTATCATAAAGTGATCAATGAATCTAATTGAATTAGAACTTTAGCCCGCAGGCAAGTTCTATGTCATTAGATTCGTAATTTTGAATCATGATTTGTATTGGTAAATCATGGTATTATTATATCATAAAGTTATAAGTGAATCTTATTGAATTAGAACTTTAGCTCACAAGCAAGTTCTATGTCATTTGATTCATAACTTTTAATTCATGATTTACATTGATAAAACAAGTTATAAAGTTATTAATCTCAAAACCTCCATTGTAAGCATTTATATTTTGTAGTCATTTAGCGTGCAAAAATCTCTAATATAAGATAAAATTCCTGAATCAAACGATGATAAAATATGAAAGGAAGGAAATCTCCTTTATTTATGGGGGATGAACATTGATTATACTATTAGGAAAGACGAATCATTCATTACTATAATCAACAGTCCAAAAGAATTTTCTCTTTATGAATGATAGATGCAATTTTATCGCCTTAATGTGATGTTTATAAATATCAAGATCTCTACTAGTATTCATGGTTTAATAAAAAAATAAACAATGTCTGGGTATTATTGAAGTCTATTGATGAAATATATGAGACTTCAGATTAGGAATTTGTTAGTACCCTAGTTACGAAGTTTTTATCCTTAAGGCTCACCAATGAGAGAGGTGTGCGTGAGCACATCATGTAAATGAAGGACATTGTGGCTCAATTTAAAACACTTGAGGTTATAATGTTTGAGTCTTTCCTTATACACTATATATTGAACACCTTGCCATGACAATATGAACCTTTTAAAATATCCTTAAACACACATAAGGATAAATTATCAATTAATAAACATGGTGGATTGATTCTGGTTCTACAATCTATATTCCAAATTCTTTACAGGGTATGCAAAATATAAGGAAGGTAGTGGAAAGTGAACAATACATCTACCCTAACAACGAGATGTGTTCACATGTAGAGGTTGTTGGAACATGCAGTTTAGTTTTAAGTAGTGGTTTTATTTTAAATTTGGAAATGTCTTTTTATATTCCTAGTTTTTCTAGAAATTTAATTTTAGTTTCAATACTTGTATCTTTGGGATATTCTTTCAACTTTTCAAATACATTATTCAATTTATTTTATAAATATAATCTTATTAAAAATGTACAATGTCTGATGGTCTTTGTTTCCATTAATTTTAAAAATGAAATTGCTCATAATACTGTGCATGTTCAGACTGGTGTTAAACGATGTATTATGAATGAAAATTCCTCTATATTATGGCATCAGAGATTATGATAGTTGACTTTCTAGCCTTACATATTGATGTTTTGATGATAACAAATTCCATATTTAGGCATTGAAAGAATTAAATTCATAAATGAGACAAATTAGGAGCAAAGAAAATAAAAGAACGCATTCAAAATTATACTGGTACTGTATGAAACAAAAAAAATGTGCATAAACTTAATGGTAATAGAACGATAATTATGTCAGCTTTCCAAAGAATTTTACAAAAGTAAATTTGGAGTTGTTTACGAAAAGTTATGGTAAAATCATTTAAGCATGCTGAAGATGAACAAAAGTGCAAAGTTTTGAAAGTTTTAGAAAATGGACTAAAATGCAAAAGACCAAAACTTTGACAGTAGCACTGTAGTCGGGGGCACTGTAGCAACGGAAGGATTACTATATAACAGTCAAGTTACTGTGATTCACTATAGTAACGATTTAGTCACTGTAGCAACATAAGAGTTATTGTAGCAATGGCTATGTTTCACTCCTTATAAATATCTCACTCATTTCAAGCTCAATAATAAGAGAAGAAAGGAAGAAAAATATCATATATCGAAATTGAGAGCTTTATTGTTATACACTTTCATATGTACTCATTTTGGATACTAAATTATTTTATTTATCAATTCTTGTATTGATTTTATTCAAATGTTTATGGGAAACACTTTGTAAATAGAGTGGTTACTCTTTTGTTGTAAATCAAGTGTTTGAGGAAAGTACTTTGAGAAGAGAGTTGTTACTCTTTTATTGTAAGGATTTAATTAATAACTTGGAAACCAATTTATTTTAAAGGTTTCTTGACACCTTAGAAGTCAAGTGTATTGATTCTTGGCCTTGGTTTAAGGTAAACTAGTGAAATCGTCAAGGCAAATTGCTTCAAGCTTAGACGTAGGCCGTGTAAAATGCCAAACCACGTAAACCTCAGGGTGTCATTCTCTCTATCCCTTGCTCTATTATTTATTACAATTATTAGTTATTAATTTTTTTTTCATTTTAAATAATTGCATAAATTGTGGCAACTCACACTTAGTATGGAGCATTGGTGGAAGCTACAACTCGAGTTGAAAGAAGCATGGCAGTCATTCCTAAACCAAAACAGTTGGGCCAGAAAAAGGGCTGGACAGGTGGTTCTTGGGGAGGACCTAGTAAATTTGCAAGAATAGAGGAGAGATTTACATGGTCCAGCAGTCAGAAACAAAGCAAATGAGCTTAATCCAATCAAGCTTCCGTTAGGCAACCATCGGTTAGATCCCAAAGCACTAAAGAGAGTTGGAAGAATTTTTTAGTGTGTAATAAATATGGCAAGGCCTACCCAAGGTATTGTAGGAAGGGGACTACCGGTTGTTATAAGTATGGTCAAGAGGGCCACTACATGAGATATTGCCTGAATGATGGAGTTAGTAGTAAGTCAGAATATAGACCACTAGCTTCGGGACAAGCTAGTGATGGCCGAGGACAGATTCGAGGTGGTTCCCAAATTAGAAGGCCGAGTGGCTCCGGTTAGCCTAATAGGGGAGCTGGTCAATGAGGATCATCCGGAGGACTACAAGGCAGACCTCATACCCAAGCTAGGGTATTTGCAGTGACCCAGTAGAAGGCGGACGCAACTCTAGAAGTTGTGACAAGTACGATGTCACTTTTTGATCGAGATGCTTATATACTGATAGATCCTGGTACGACCCATTCTTTTATTTCTATGGAGTTTGCTGCAAATGCTAGTATAGTGCCTCAGTTATTAGATTGTGCCGTAGTAATGTATCTTCCTACAAGAGACTCTATTATAACAGAAAGGGTGTATAGGGGTAGTAAAATCAATTTTAAGGGTCAGGAATTTATGGCAAATTTGATTTTGCTGGCCATTAATGATTTTGATGTGATTTTGGGGATAGATTGGTTGTCTAAATATCGGGCCTCAGTGGATTATTTCCGGAAAGAAGTCAGATTATGTAGCCCAGAGGGAATGGAAGTCATTTTTGTGGAGTGCAAAAATCATTTCCCACCAGTATAGTGTTGGTAATGAGGGCAAGAAAGCTTCTTCGAAAGTCGTGTCAAGGGTACTTAGTCTATGCCATAGAAGTAAGAGAGGGTGGATTGAAATTGGAGGATATAATAGTGGTTAGAGAGTTTTCGGATGTATTCCCAGGTGATCTTCCGAGCTTACCTCCAGATAGAGAAATAAAGTTTCGAATAGAAATAGCCCATAGAACGCAACTAATTTCTAAAGCACCCTACAGTATGACCCCTTCAGAATTGAAAGAACTGAAGGTGCAGATAGAAGAGTTAGTGAATAAGGGTTTCATCAGACTGAGTACTTCGCCTTAGGGGGCACCAATTTTGTTTGTAAAGAAGAAAGAGGAAAGTATGAGATTATGCATTGATTACAGGGAACTGAATAAAGTAACAGTGCGTAATTAATATCCACTTTTGATAATTGATGATTTGTTTGATCAGCTACAAGGGACCAGAGTATGGCAAATTAGTAAAATCAGTTTTAAGGGTCAGGAATTTATGGTAAATTTGATTTTGCTGGCCATTAATGATTTTGATGTGATTTTGGGGATAGATTGGTTGTCTAAATATCGGGCCTTAGTAGATTATTTCCAGAAAGAAGTCAGATTATGTAGCCCAGAGGGAATGGAAGTCATTTTTATGGAGTGCAAAAATCACTTCCCACCAGTATGGTGTCGGTAATGACGGCAAGAAAGATTCTTCAAAAGTCGTGTCAAGGATACTTAGTCTATGCCATAGAAGTAAGAGAGGATGGATTGAAATTGGAGGATATTATAGTGGTTAGAGAGTTTTCGGATGTATTCCCAGGTGATCTTTCGAGCTTACCTCCAAATAGAGAAATAAAGTTTCGAATAGAAATAGCCCCTAGAACGCAACTAATTTCTAAAGCACCCTACAGTATGACCCCTTCAGAATTGAAAGAACTGAAGGTGCAGATAGAAGAGTTAGTGAATAAGGGTTTCATCAGACTGAGTACTTCTCCTTAGGGGGCACCAATTTTGTTTGTAAAGAAGAAAGAGGAAAGTATGAGATTATGCATTGATTACAGCGAACTGAATAAAGTAACAGTGCGTAATTAATATCCACTTTTGAGAATTGATGATTTGTTTGATCCGCTACAGAGGACTAGAGTATTTTCCAAGATAGAACTGAAGTCAGGCTATCATCAACTGAAAATCCAAGAGGAAGATATTCCCAAGACGGCCTTTAGGACCCGATACGGGCATTATGAATTTTTTATTATGCCTTTTGGGCTGACTAATGCCATAACCACTTTTATGGATCTTACGAATAGAGTTTTTTGATCTTATTTAGATCGATTTGTGATAGTATTTATTGATAATATACTGGTTTATTCAAGCAGTAAGGAAGAGCACGCAGAGCATCTGAGAATTGTTTTACAAACTCTAAGGGAGCATCGATTATACGCCAAACTCATTAAATGTCAGTTCTGACTAGATAGAGTTACATTTTTTGGATATGTAATCTCTGCAGAAGGGGTAATAGTAGATTCCCAGAAGATTGAAGCTGTAGTAAATTGAAGACAGCCCACGAATGTGACAAATGTTCGTAGTTTTTTGGGTTTGGCAGGGTATTATAGGAAGTTTGTAGAGAGATTTTTAAAGATACCCGCCCCTCTGACTAAGCTGACCTAAAAAGAAGAGAAGTTTGTATGGTCTGAGGCATGCCAGCAGTGTTTTGATGAGTTGAAGCAAAGAATGACCTCAGCCCCAGTACTTGCACTTCCATAAGGGAATGACGAATTTACTATATATTGTGATGCTTCCAAGTAAGGTCTAGGTTATATGCTAATGTAGAAAGATAAAGTAATAGCTTATGCTTCCAGACAATTAAAGAAGCATGAACAAAATGATCCTACATATAACCTAGAACTGGCTGTAGTAGTCTTTGCTCTAAGAATTTAGAGGCATTATTTGTACCGGGTTTCCTATAAAATTTTTATAGACCACAAGAGCCTGCAGTACTTGTTCACCCAGAAAGAACTGAATATGAGGCAAAGAAGGTGCCTAGATCTCATTAAGGATTATGAGTGCACCTTGGAGTACCATTCGGGAAAAACTAATGTTGTAGCAAATGCTCTCAGCAGAAAGCCTGTCAGTTTAATAGCTCACTTGAAGGTCACATATCTATCAATGTTGATAGAATTAAGGTGTTTGGGTGTAAAATTAGAATTGTCAAATTCAAGAGCACTATTAGCCACATTTCAAGTTCGTCCGATACTGGTTGATCAGATTAAAGAACAACAGACTCAAGATCTATAGGTAGTTAAATTGAAGGGTAAAATCGAGTCGGGGATGTGGAAAGATCTTTCAGTGAGTGGGGATGGTGTAGTAACCTTGGGTTGGAGGTTATGTGTACCGAATGTGAATGGGTTAAGAAGATAGATTATGGAAGAAGCTTATTCTTCTGCATATGCTATGCATCCGGGGAGCACAAAAAAGTACCATACCCTAAAATAGAACTACTGATGGAAGGGCATGAAGAAAGATATAGCCGAATTTATCTCAAGATGCTTAACTTGTCAGCTGAGCACTGGAAACCTACAGGGCTTTTACAACTTCTTCTGATTCCTGAGTAGAAATGAGAAAGAATTGTTGGGTGTGTTGGGTTGTACAAATTAACTAGGGTGCTTGCATGTGGGTTGTGTTCATCATACAAACAATATACATATCTCATACATACATGTGCACAGCGGAAGATTAAATACAATGAACACAGAAAATACATATTTGATTAACTGAAATTCGAGATTGAGAAATATCACCTATGAAGCCTTTGGATTAATTTTCTTTGAAGTTCACCATGAAATGAATCTTTGATCAATCCTAGCAATCAATAAGGGTGGGTTTGATTGTCTAGAATGGCAGTATGTTAATCTAGCATTTTGTTTAACACTTAAACTTGATTCAAAGTTAAACTCTTTAACTTAATCAATTTTATTTTTCCTTTTATTCAACTCTTGAATAAATAAAACAAATATCCTTTTTAGTTATTACATTTAGTAACCATTAATTTAATTTGTTTTGTTGTTCTAACACTTAAAACACAAAACAAAGAATTCCAATTTCTCAAATTGAAATGGCTCTCAAAAATGCAAAACCTATAAACTAAAAACTTATGAATTTTGAATTTCATTTCACTTTATATACTAATGCATAAATTCCAAACTAATTTGAATTTCATTTGGTTTAACCTAACCTTAGTTAACATTTAACCTTAGTTAGATTATTTTAACTTAACCTTTAAGTTAATAAATATTTAATTATTCTAACCATAATTAACTAACTTAACCTTGGTTAGGTTAACCTTTACTTAACCATTAAGTAAAGTTAACTAAATTAACTATATGATTAACCTTTAATCATAGTTAAATTAAATTATTTATTTAACAATTAAATAAATAAATATTTATTCTTATTATTTAACAATTAAATAATCATAAAGTGAAATTACTATTATATCTTTACTCGGTTACTAAGTTAACCTAAAGTGGGTCCCACTAATTTAACCATATACTTTAGTTAACGTAACCTTAGTAATTGCTGAATTATACTGTATTGAATAATTCAATACAGTACACTGCCCAAGTGCTCAAAGAGTACATTTCATATTGGGACTCTCTAGGTCTACACCTGATTTGTCAAATGGTGTTGTTCCATTAATCTGTAATCAATGCCCCATGCACACGTTACGAATATTACAAATCAGCGTGTCAAACCATACAAGTTAAGGTCATAACGTATACGTATAATCATTCCATCATTTATACCCTGGATGTACGGGGATATAGATCAGCACCGTCAAATCCCCATTTGCTCATCCATAATCTTATCTCCAGATTTGTATCTCGATAAATAATATACGCAAACACTTTTGCTATATTGTTTAACCCTGTGGGAAACTCTTTTCTCGGGTTTATGCTTGTGGCCACAAGACTTTATGAAATACAATCTCGGAGCATCGGATATACAACTTACCTACGTAAGCTGACGGATCCCGTATCTACAAACACTGGACTCCATGAGCATCGGACCATACCCAGCGACACATAGCAGTCAGACCATGAAAGGTCTCTGACATATGTGGAACCAAAGCATGATGGATCATTCACAAGACCACCGTGGCGCTCAGGTCAAAGGACCACGAATACTACTCAACTCGAGAGGACCTTCCTTTGACGGTGTTATAGGATATCTATTGGGGTCCTCATGAGTCGGTTCAGTATCCAGTCCTGACTGGATACTCGCATGCCTATACAAGCTCTAAGCTCATAGTCAGCTAAGAACAACCATCTGAACTAGTCAGATATAGACATACACTAATCTATATATTGTGAATTCACCAATAGACCTGCATTGGTGATTATAGATCAGGAACATTATATTTGAGACATACTTACATAATAATATTTTTTAGCACCTATTGCAACTCTTTGTAACTATATCATTACAAGTATACTCTCAGGTCTTTGTCCCATTATAGACAAGGTTCTAACTCTTTAAACCTCGCTGACTCTTATAAACTGTTAACTCTTAACAGTGCTAACTTTTAGCATTTATAACTCTCAGCTTTGCTAACTATTAGTTCTGATCTAAACTCCTTTAGACCAGATCTGAACTCTTTCAGATCAAACAATGTCTATAATGTTACAAGCATTCTACCATATTAATATGATATTAACAATCTTTATTCGAAATGTTTATTGTATAAATATTAATAATTAATATTCATACAATATTGGAATGGCACGTGAGCACCAGCTCCAACAAACTCCCACTTGCTTCAGTGCCATACGTACTGGTATCTCATACCAATACACTCCACGTGTTTCTCAAACGTTATAGAAGTTTAGGCTTAGGGGGTTCGCTACTTCCAAGGATTGATTCCTAGATTTATTACAACTCTTGTTGCCAAGAACTTTCTAATTATGTGATTTTCAGAGTTCACATGATCAGAATACTGGTGTGCCTTATGGCTTCTTGGCTTAAGCAATTACCGTTATTTTGCAATATAGTGGGATAGGATCCACTGAGCTTGGAACTATTCAAAGCTCTGCAATTAATTTTGAATATCCATAGTACTTTCTTTGCAGACTTCTCAAGCCGCAACATATTCTACCTCCAAGGCAGAATTACCTGTGGACATTTACTAACACTCATTTAACTAGCTCCGGTACTAATAAAGAGAAACACATAACTAGATGTAGACTTTCTACCATTCAGATCAGACGTAAGTCTGAATATGTATGTCCCTTCTTTTGTAAGAAACGTTTCTCCATATTATATAAACTTATCCTATATACTTCTCAAGTATATATAGATATGTTTCACAACCATTTAATGGTCATGATCTAGATTTAACAGATACCATCTTGTAACACTTACAACCATCTAAATCTAGATTTCGTATATTAGACAGTATATATTAATCTATTTCTAGCTAATACATCTGAGATGTTAGACACTCTAACTCTCTCATCTTCTTTCCGAGGACACTTCCTCTAAGAAAGATGAATGCCACTTTTAAAAGGGACTTTAACTGTCTCACAGTCAATGAAGTTGTACCTTTTCATGGACTTATTCTATATACGAAGTTTGAGAGAGTCTTATTAGCTTCCTAGTTATATCTCCATAAAGCTTTATACCTAGTATACAGGAAGTCTCTCTCAAATCTTTTATGAAGAAGTTCTTTACTTAGATAACACTTATCTGATTTACTTGCTATATAGCAACATTGTTTCCAATATTGAGTATATATTTTCCACTTTAGAGAACTAAAAAGGTAATTATACTCCCACTGCCCTTTCTGAACACACACGCTTCCTCTTTATTCCTGATAAAACTAGACTTTCTGATTTTATCATATAAACAAAGATTCCAACTTTGGAAAAATCTACTTAAGTCTATAAATGGACTTCCTCAGTTTGCACATTATACTAGAAGTTAGGCTTGGATGCAAAAACATCAAGTTGTTCTCTGCATATCTCTTACTCGAGATATACTTCCCAGAACAGCTTGTTTACATTTATAAGCCAGTCCTCATAATCATAATATACAACAATAGCCAACAAAATCCAAATTGACTTTGGCATGGTTACTAATGAAAAAGGTTTTCTTATTTTCAATGCTAGATATTTAAGTGTAACCTTTCAACATCAATCGGGCCATGAAGAACTATTCCTTCAGATAGGGCCTACACTGCTTCCGCTGTGTAAACTGATTTACTGCTAATAGAAACAATTTCTACAGGAAGCTCAACTAAGTCCTAGACTTAATTATCATGCGATGAGTCAATTTCAGATTTTATGGTATCTTGTCATTTTCCCGAACAATGTCAAACATCGTCTCTTCATAAGTTAAAGGATCATTTTCTTCGACTAAGAAAACACCAAGTACATCTTCAGGTATCAAACATACCTAAATGATGGGTTTGATATCCTTTTCAACTTATGACCATTGTATATTAAAGGTATTTCACTCATTTGAAAATAAAATTTCATCGTTGGTTCATCTATATTTAGATTGACTTCATCAAGTTCAATCTTTCTATAATCTCCATAATCCATGAGAAACTCTTTCTCTAGGAATGTGACATTATGAGAAACGAACATATTTCGTTCATCTGAATTATAGAATTTGTATCCCATTATACACTTGGGATACTAAATGAACCAATACTTGTACCGTTGGATACAAGTTTATTTTGTTGCATAACTCTTATGAAAACAGAATAACACCAAGTCTTAACATACTTAAGACTCGTTTCCCTTTTAGTCTATATCTCATATAAAGTAATAGGAATGATTATGGAATTATTTAATAAGTGAGCAGCAGATGCTAAAGTATAACCTCATAGATATTTTAAAAGATCAGCAATTCTCAATATCAATTAGACTGTATCTAATATAGTCTGATTCCTCATTTCCTAAACATCTTTATGTTGAGGAGTATCTGGAGGACTATGCTGAGAGAGAATCATATTCTCTTTAAATAATTTGTGAATTTACTGATTATGTATAAACTACTTCGATCTAATCGAAAGCACTCAATATACATAAAGGTTTGTTTCTTTACTTTCATTGTCAGAACATTTTGAACACTTCGAAATTATTCTGACCTGCGTTTCTTAGAAACATATGTTCGTATAGTGACAATCACTATAAAGACAATGAAGTATCAAAATCATTTGTAACAGTAAGATTTATTAGACTAAATACATCTATATGTACCAGATCCAATAAACCAGTGGCATGGCGTCTTACACCTACATAAAGATTCGGTCATATTCTCTTGAATTCATAATTCATAAACTAGTCAATGTATTATAGTCAGATCAAATATCTGACCATCCTTAACCAGACAGGATAGTCGTCTCACGACTACATGACCTAATCTTATATATACCATTATTCATTATTATTTAAGTTGCTGAAATACTATTTATTCTGTTCACCTATACACTTATGACATTTCCTGTTGTATATCAGATATAACGACCATTCATTAACTGAAATTTAGTTAGTATATCATTATTATTATTATAAGGAACTATTTCCCATATATTCATGATAACCCTCTCTGTCAGCTACAGGGAGTGATATGATTTACCTAATAATGTTTAGCTCAAAATAGCAATTATATAACATTAATGTTACCATAAATAAGAAGTAACTTTGAAGTCTTAACAGCTACCACGTATAGGAAATCTCTATTACCTATGTGAAGCTGAACTTCTCATTTCTTAGTAATCAAGCATTTCTCAAACCATGCAACATCTTACAGATATGAGAATGATAAGCGGTATCTCATACCCTTGCATAGTTAACATCAAATGCTAATGAAATGTTAATGTTTGGTCAAACAGATATCTAATGAGTCAATCTTTCTTAAGTCAAGGTGCGATAAATAGTAACATTTACTATTTCAAACCTTATAACGGTGGAAACACTTTCCATTATGACTTTTCTCTATCTGTGGTTTAGTAATATCAAATATTATTGAATCTAGAACTATTCTTAGATTCATAAGCAAGTCTTACATATTTTATTCAGTACCCTATAGTTATTGGTATTTGTTCAAGATTAGTAACGGATTGCTTGTACTCATCTTATCTCTATAAGACAAGTATCTTATCTCTATAAGATAAACATCTTATCTCTATAAGACAAAATAGGAGATGCGTAGTAGAACATTTCTTTATCGTTAATAAATTACGTTTTAGATCATGGGTATAACTGTTATACATTTTTTAATCTAAAAACGCCCTCCTACTACTTTACTTAATCCCTTTAATCTCTCAAACGAGATAACGGTAGTTTAAATATTTTAAACTATACAGCGGGAAGTGGACTCCATTGGGATTTTACTCCAGCCTCACGCTAAAGCAATATTGGTCTTTATAAATCCAACAGGTAGATAACTCTTGTCAATTGTATCTCATACAACTCTTACTATTGATCCTAAATACACATTACCCTCACGCTAAAGCAATATTGGGTAACTGTATTTCAGATTAACTCATCAATGCTTAGATATATGTTACTGACACTATCCTCACGCTAAAGCAATATTGAATAATATATTCGCATATATTTGATTCATCTCATGTTTTACCAGCATTAGACCAAGTCACACCGACCAAATCCCTCACGCTAAAGCAATATTGGGAAAGACCATAGTGACCCATGATAAGGGCAAATTTGTCATATATTTTCTCATGTTTTTATTATTGATATTTTATGGTTTTATGAGAATAGATGGATAAAATGCAAAGTTTTCAAATTATGAGTCCAGCGCCCCCGCGCCACAAGTATTTTTGCCCCAGCGTTGGAATAGTGATCGAAATAAGAAAAACGACCTGCAGTGGGACTCTCTAGGTCTATTATAGTAATTGCTGAATTATACTGTATTGAATAATTCAATACAGTACACTGCTCAAGTGCTCAAAGAGTACATTTCATATTGGGACTCTCTAGGTCTACACCTGATTTGTCAAATGGTGTTGTTCCATTAATCCGTAATCGATGCCCCATGCACACGTTACGAATATTACAAATCAGCGTGTTAAACCATACAAGTTGAGGTCATAACGTATACGTATAATCCTTCCATCATTTATACCCTGGATGTACGGGGATATAGATCAGCACCGTCAAATCCCCATTTGCTCATCCATAATCTTATCTCCAGATTCATATCTCGATAAATAATACATGCAAACACTTTTGCTATATTGTTTAACCCTGTGGGAAACTTTTTTCTCGGGTTTATGCTTGTGGCCACAAGACTTTATGAAATACAATCTCGGAGCATCGGATATACAACTTACCTACGTAAGCTGACGGATCCCGTATCTACACACGCTGGACTCCATGAGCATCGGACCATACCTAGTGACACATAGCAGTCAGACCATGAAAGGTCTCTGACATATGTGGAACCAAAGCATGATGGATCATTCACAAGACCACCGTGGCGCTCAGGTCAAAGGACCACGAATACTACTCAACTCGAGAGGACCTTCCTTTGACGGTGTTATAGGATATCTATTGGGGTCCTCATGAGTCTATTCAGTATCCAGTCCTGACTGGATACCCGCATGCCTATACAAGCTCTAAGCTCATAGTCAGCTAAGAACAACCATCTGAACTAGTCAGATATAGACATACACTAATCTATATATTGTGAATTCACCAATAGACCTGCATTGGTGATTATAGATCAGGAACATTATATTTGAGACATACTTACATAATAATATTTTTTAGCACCTATTGCAACTCTTTGCAACTATATCATTACAAGTATACTCTCAGGTCTTTGTCCCATTATAGACAAGGTTCTAACTCTTTAAACCTCGCTGACTTTTATAAACTGCTAACTCTTAATAGTGCTAACTTTTAGCATTTATAACTCTCAGCTTTGCTAACTATTAGTTCTGATCTAAACTCCTTTAGACCAGATCTGAACTCTTTCAGATGAAACAATGTCTATAATGTTACAAGCATTCTACCATATTAATATGATATTAACAATCTTTATTCGAAATGTTTATTGTATGAATATTAGCAATTAATATTCATACAATATTGGAATGGCACATGAGCACCAGCTCCAACAAGAATAACAATGGATTTCGTGGTAGGACTTCCGCGTAGCCAACGAGGCAATGACGCAATATGGGTAATTGTTGATAGACTAACAAAATATGCCAATTTCCTACCCATTAGAAGCATTTTTTTATAGATATATTGGCCTAGTTGTGCGTAGATGAGGTGGTACGACTTTATGGCATTTCAGTATCCATTGTGTCAGATAGGGATCCACGGTTCACTTTTCAATTTTGGCCCAGCTTACAGAAAGCTCTAGGCACTAAATTAAATTTTAGTACGGCCTTTCATCCACAGACGGATGGCCAGTCTGAGCGGATAATTCAAATACTCGAGGATATGCTTAGAGCGTGTGTTATGGAGTTTAAGGGGAGCTAGGATACTCATCTGCCACTGATGGAGTTCGCCTACAATACTAGCTACCAGACTTGCATCGGGATGGCACCATATGAAGCATTGTACGAAAGGAAGTGCAAAACTCTAATTTGTTGGGATGAGGTAGGTAAAAGGAAGCTGGTTTACCCAGAAATTGTCGAGATTACTTCAGAAAAGATTCAAGTTATTAGGCAAAGATTGAAAATAGCTCATGATAGACAAATGAGTTATGAAAATAATATGAGAAGAGACTTGGAGTTTCATATTGGTGATAAGGTATTTCTGAAGATATCACCATAGAAATGAGTACAAGATTTGTGAAGCGAGGAAAGCTGAGTCCCCAATACATTGGGCCGTACGAGATAGTTGAAAGAGTTGGGGAGGTGGCATATCGTCTGCGGTTACCAGAAGATCTGGCTAGAATCCATAATGTGTTTCACATTTCCATGCTTCATAAGTACTTAACAGATCCTTCGCACATCCTGAGGGAACAGTCAGTAGAATTAAACGAGAATTTGACCTACGAAGAGCACCTGTACAAATTTTAGACCGAAAAGAGCAAGTGCTTTATAATAAAAATATTCCCTTAGTAAAGGTGTTATAGATGAACCATAGAGTAGAAGAAGCCATATAGGAATGTGAAGATCAGATGCGAGTACAATAACCTCACCTCTTTGAGACAGGTATGATTTAAATTTCGAGGATGAAATTTTATTTTAAAGAGAGGTGAATTGTGAGATCCAATTCCTATGAACATTGTAGATACCTAGATTTTGAAGTATCGCGATAAAGAAACAATAGGGATAATTGATTTTGACCCTATTAAAAATAATTTTTTGTATGATACGTGTGAATAATATTTCAACGTGTTTATGTTAACCCATTAGGGTGGTAATGTGGGATCCGTATGGGTGATCGGTAGAACAAGTTAAATGGCAATAAAGTAAAATCACACATTTATTATTTTATTAACCTAACCATGGTTAGGAAATAACCAAGGTAGAGTTAAAAGTTAACTATGGTTAGTATAAATTAATTAACATTTATCAAATTTTAATAATATAATAATAATAGATATTATGAATATTTATATTATTATTATATTATTTTAAATGGGATAAGTGTTAATTAAAGTTGGATAAGTGGGTTATGGTGATTGGTTATGGAAAAGTAAAAAGAGGATAATTGTATTATGTTGATTGGTTAAAAAAAAAAAAAAAAAAAAGAGAAGTGTTAGCAAAGAATGGAGAAAGGAAAGAGAGGAAGAGAAGTGGCCGAAAGAAGATACCTAGATTTTAAAGTATCGCGATAAAGAAACAATAGGGATAATTGATTTTGATTCTATTACAAATATTTTTGTGTATGATACGTGTAAATAATATTTCAACGTGTTTATGTTAACCCATTAGGGTGGTAATGTAGGATCCGTATGGGTGATCTGTAGAACAAGTTAAATGGCAATAAAGTAAAATCACGCATTTATTATTTTATTAACCTAACCATGGTTAAGAAATAACCAAGGTAGAGTTAAAAGTTAACTATGGTTAGTATAAATTAATTAACATTTATCAACTTTTAATAATATAATAATAATAGATATTATGAATATTTTATATTATTATTATATTATTTTAAATGGGATAAGTGTTAATTAAAGTTGGATAAGTGTTAATTAAAGTTGGATAAGTGGGTTATGGTGATTGGTTATGGAAAAGTAAAAAGGGGATAATTGTATTATGTTGATTGGTTAAAAAAGAAGAAAAAAAAAAGAGAGAGAAGTGTTAGCAAAGAATGGAGAAGGGAAAGAGAGGAAGAGAAGTGGCCGAAAGAAGATATCTAGATTTTAAAGTATCGCGATAAAGAAACAATAGGGATAATTGATTTTGACCCTATTACAAATAATTTTTTGTATGATACGTGTGAATAATATTTCAACGTGTTTATGTTAACCCATTAGGGTGGTAATGTGGGATCCGTATGGGTGATCAGTAGAACAAGTTAAATGGCAATAAAGTAAAATCACGTATTTATTATTTTATTAACCTAATCATGGTTAAGAAATAACCCAAGTAGAGTTAAAAGTTAACTATGGTTAGTATAAATTAATTAACATTTATCAAATTTTAATAATATAATAATAATAGATATTATGAATATTTTATATTATTATTATATTATTTTAAATGGGATAAGTGTTAATTAAAGTTGGATAAGTGGGTTATGGTGATTGGTTATGGAAAAGTAAAAAGGGGATAACTGTATTATATTGATTGGTTAAAAAAGAAAAAGAAAACAAAAAAAGAGAAGTGTTAGCAAAGAATGGAGAAAGGAAAGAGAGGAAGAGAAGTGGCCGAAAGAAGAAAAGAAAGAAAAAAAAGGAAGAAAGAAAGAAAAAGAAAAAAAAGAAGAAAGAAAGGAAGGAGAAAAAATGAGAGGTAAGAAGAAATATTTGTTTTGGTATTTATTTCATGTTTTTGGATATGTATATATGTATATAGATATATATATATATATACATCTCTATGTGTGTATACATGTATTTATGTATGTATAGATGTAGATATACATATATATGTATTAATGAATAGAAATACATGTATATTTTTATATGTATTTATGCATGTATATATGTATATATATGTGTGTGTGTGTGAATGTATGTATAGATTTATGTAAGTATGCAAGTATGGTGGTATGTATATATGTATATATTTAGGTATATATATATACATATATGTATATGAATATATTTATGTTGTATATATGTATATTATATAAGTATGTATGTGTGTGAATGTGTAGAATTAGGGTTTTGGGTGACATTGATGTAGAAATTTAAATTAGCTATAATTAGGGCATTGAATAAAATTGGCTTGATTTTGATGCTATTGGAACAAGAAATTGAGAAAAGAAATGTGTTGAGTGCGTAGAGCAAAATTCAACCACTTAGGGGATGATAGGGCTTGAGTTGTGTTTTGGTTGAATTGTTGTGTATAAATGGTGCCTTTTGTAAACTGAATGTATACAATTGATGAAAAATCAAAAATGAAGAAAATGAGACATAATTGTCCATTTTGGTAAGGTGAAGGGCAATTATGTCCACCCGAAGTTATAGGGTGTTAAGCAATTTTTTGGGCGTTGGATGGTGAATTAGATAAGATTGAATGGCTTCGTAAATGAAAATCAGAAAGTAGTATCCATCCGGGCTTTGTATGCCGATTAGGGCATTTAGTAGTTAAATGAGATTCTAGCATTTGTATTGGTTCTAAATGTCATTTATGGCGTGTAAGTGAAGAAAACCGAGATCGGTAATGGGAGCAAAAACTCGAAGCGAAATTGAGCTCAAAGCGGTTGTGAGCGAAAATCTGTCATTATTTATCTTTCGTTTGTTATATTTCCGCATAATGAAATTGTATGTTTTATGTACTTTTAATGCATAAACATGATTTATGATTTTGACATATATCCATAGATATGCATTTACATGTTCGGTTTAAGAAACAGCTTTAAAACTACTGCATTAGTTTCAAAGGCCATTGGTACCCTCAGATTACAGTAGTGGTGATGGTTTAAGACCCAGCTAGTATATCCCGTACACATGAGCAGATACTGGGAGGGTATCACTAACTCTGAGAAGTCGGTTGTCAAGTTATGTGAGTCGCTCTATATGTATGGGGTATTGTCTCGCTATATGTATGCGATGTAGGATTTCGCTGTATAGCCAATGAGATGTCTTGAGATGTCACAGTGGGTGTTGCTAGTTGAGACGCCCTATGACCTACTCACATGTGTGGTACTAGTTGAGTCGCTGCATGAGTATAGAGCTTTAGGGTTACCATTGGTATAGTTTAGAAAGAAAATGGCCGAGCGAGGGCTTTAATAGTTTTCAATCTACCGATCGTATATTATTCATTTATATGTACATGCTAGTTATTATGTCTTACAGATTTTGGATATTGTTTTTCGAAGATGTAAATAAAATCTGCTCGACAAGATTTCATCGGCATATGATGTTAAAAACCATTTTACAGCTTTATACAAGTTTTAGAAGCATGATTTATACATGTCTTTTAGAATTTAATATCTATGCAAAATTTATTTTATTTAAAATCTTAAATGCACTCACTGAGCTCTTTTAGCTCACTCGTTTTGTGTTTTATATTTTTAAACCCTCTTTCCAGGTGCAAGTCTCAGTACACAAGCTGCTGATTCTCTTACTGCTAATTAGTGGGCCAAATTTAAAGATCTTTTTTGTAAATGTAAATGTGCTGAGTAGCACCTTTTGGGTTTTCTACATAGTAGATACAATATTTGTGCATAGTATAAATATATTTTGAACAAACAAGAAATGGTTTCAGCATTATGATAATAGTTTCCACTTTTTATTAATATGTTAATTTTATGTTATTGGGATGAAACTGTTTGGATATGAGTTTGGAAATTGATTTTGGGAAGGACTGGAGGTCCTATTTAGAAGTTGAGAAAGATATTTGAAATAGAAGTGGAATTTCTTTATAAATTTTGTATTGAATTTTTAGAAAAATAGGAAAAACTCTGCCCATTTTTTTAAAAAATTTAAGAATTCATTTCCAAATATATTCCAAGATTTTATTAGTAATAGCAAGAACTAAAAAAGGTCACCTCACGGAATTTCTCAACTTACACAGTTAAATTGAGGAACTTCTGTTGGGGTGCTCGGCAGGGCCGCTGGGATCTATAGTAGAGGGTCTCGGGGCGGGTCTTGTTAGCTCTACACTTTCATATTTACTCATTTTGGAGATTAAATTATTTTATTTATCAATTCTTGTATTGATTTTATTCAATTGCTTGTGGGAAATACTTTGTGAAGAGAGTGATTACTCTTTTGTTGTAACTTAAGTGTTTGTGAGAAACACTTTGGAGGAGAGTTGTTACTCTTTTATTAAAAGGGTTTAATTAGCACTTTGGAAACTAATTTATTGTAAAAGTTTCTTAACACCTTAGAAGTCAAGTGTATTGATTCTTGGCCTTAATTTAAGGCAAGCTAGTGGAATCCTCAAGGCGAGTTGCTAAGGGCATGATCATAGGACATGTAGAGTGCCGTACCATGTAAACATCCGGGTGTCATTCTCTCTATCCCTTATTCTATTATTTATTATAATTATTTGTTATTAAATTTGTTTACACTTTAAATAATTGCATAAATTATTGATATTAGTGCATTAATTTTTAAATACCCAATTCACCCCCTCTTAGGTTGCCTATTTAGAATTTTCAATAACATATCTCTATAGAAAGAATAAAGTGATTGATAAATGATGGAGTACTTAGTACTTTAGATTTTACTAATTTTGATACTTGTGTGGATTGCATTAAGGAAAAGCAAACCAATAAGTCTAAGAAAGGTGCCAAGAGGAGTAAAGACATATTAGAGATCATGCATTCAGACATTTGTAGTCTATATATAGAATGGTATGGTCCAAAATACGTCATATCTTTCATAGATGATTACTCACGATATATATATATCTCTACTTACTTTATAATAAGAAAGAAGCACTATATGATTTTAAAGTATTTAAGACCGAAGTAGAGAAACAATACAGAAAATAAATTAAGATCGTGGGAACTAATAGAGGTGGATAATATAATGGTAGATACATTGAGGATGGATAAGCACATGGTCCATTTGCTAAGTTTCTTCAAGAGTATATGATTGTTGCCCAATACACAATGCCTAGTTCTCTGGATCAGAATAGTGTAGCAGAAAGACAAAATTGAACATTGTTGGACATGGTGCGAAGTATGCTTACCAGCTTCAAGCTTCCTAAATCCTTATGAATTAAAGCTCTTAAAATAGCAGTGCATATATTAAACAGAGCTCCAACCAAGGAAGTCCCAAAGATGCCATTTGAGTTATTCAAAGGTTGGAAACCGAGTTTGCAATATATACACATTTGAGGATGCCTGTCTTAAGTAAAAGTTTATAGTCCTTAAGAGAGGAAACTAGACCCAAGGACCATTAATGGGTATTTCATTGGATATACTGAAAGGTCTGAATAGTATAGATTCTATTGTCTATCTAATAACACTAGAATTGTGAAAATCAAGAAACGCAAAGTTTCTTGAAAATAACTTGATTAGTAGAAGCGGTCAATCCCAAGATATTAATCTTGAGAGAGATCATATTAAAGCTCAACCTACCACTTCAAGTAATAGATTGATTGTTATTCACAACACTCCTCAAGTCAATGGATTTTGTAGAACCAATAACTGAAGTTCCAGCTGCTGATAATAATCTAGTAGATCAAGTTGTTCAAGAATTACCTGAAACTCTTGAACAACCAGTTCAACAACATATTCCTAAGAAAAATGTTGATACAACATTAAGAAGATCTACTAGAGAAAATAAATTAGCAAATGTTAGTGACTATATTGTATATCTACAAGAATCTAGCTATAAGATTAGAGTTGAAAATGACACTGAAAATTTTTCACAAGCCATGAGTTACAAAAAAATCAAATTTATGGTATGATGCCATAAAAGATGAGATGAATTCTATGCGTCTAATAAAATCTGGGATCTTGTCGAATTGCCTAATGGTGCAAAGGCCATTGGATGTAAATGGATCTTCAAAACAAAGAAAGACTCATTAGGCAACATTGAAAAATATAAAGCAAAACTCATTTTTAAAGGGTCACTCAAAGGAAGGAACTGACTACAGGGAGACTTTTTTTCTTGTATATAAAAAGGATTCTTTTTGTATATTGATAGCATTATTTGCACATTTTGACTTAGAGCTATAACAAATGGATGTGAAAATAACTTTTCTTAATGAGAATTATAGGAAGAGGTTTACATGAAACAACCAAAAAGATTTTCTTCTAATAATGGTGAGCATTTGGTATGCAAGCTTAAAAAATCCATATATGGATTGAAATAAGCCTCTTGTCAATGGCCTTACAAATTTCATGATGTTATCTTCATTTAGATTTATAGATAGCATCATGGATTAATGTATATACCAGAATGCCAATGGGAGCAAAGATTTATGGTATATAGATAAAGAGTTTCATATTTGGGTTTAGAATTATAAATTCATCTCTAAGCCATTAAGGATATATCGTAACAATTCAACAATAGTTTTATGGCTAAAAACCACAAAAATAGAACTCAAAATAAACACATCGATATTAAGTATTTAGTCATAAGGAATGTGCTAAAAGAAAATAGTGATCATTAAACACGTTAGTATTGAATTGATAATAGTCGATCTTTTGACTAAAGGCATGCCACTACAGAAATTAAAGAACCATATGGACAAGATGGGACTTGGTTCTCTATGTAATTTTTGTCATTGGAATGAATGTTATGAAACTCTGTTTAAGTTGATATTTTTTCATATTAATACTTAATTGTGTACACATTCATTTGAGAAATATTATTAAGTTTGGACTTAGAATAAATATATGATTTATTTATTAAGTAATATGGGCTTGTGATAAGAGATTAATGCACTGTGATTAGAGGACCTATCACCATGATTCATACATTTGTTTTTTACTACGATGAAAGATGAAATATATGAACCAAGTGAGAGAATGTTAGAATTTTATTTTAAACTGATCACTTAAAATATAAATTATATCCACATTCAATCACTTAAGTATTATTATTAAAATAAAAGTGATTCATATACATTTTTCTTAATAGGATAAGGATAATCCGAATAATTTTAATCTAACTATAATAAGGAGTACGCCCACTATAAATAAAATATATTCTTGATGGAAGAATATACGCACTATAAAAAATAAATATATAAATTATGGCATAGGTCCTTAAGTCATTCAATTTCCTTTAGTATTATACACTATTATATAGAGATTAATTAAGGTTTAAAAACTTTTAAACACATTTAAGTTTAGTTTTGAATTCATAAAGTTACCAATAATTAGAAGTATGTCAATTTTAATTTCACATTAATATAATTTTTTATTAAATTATTAAGATTAGATTATATAGAAATCTAACAATTGATGCTGTAGAGTAGAGTTCACGAGAAGAATGTTGCGGGAATGAAACCACCTTTTGCTTTTACCTTTTGTTGTTAAATGTTAAAAATAATACTCGTTATTAGGAACATGGCATCATGTCACTGCACAAACGAGGACAAGTTTAGGTGATTGTGGCGTGCAATTTACTAAATTAACTTTGTGCATTACTTTCTTATTCTTTTAATATATTATATTATAAAAAATCTATTATTATAAAATTTTCATTAAATTTTAGTTCTTATTTTTTATTTATTAATTTACCTTTATACTACTGACATCATTGTTATCATCTTTTTTAAATTTTGTTTTACAAAAATTAATAATGTAATTTTTTAAAAATAATAAAAATTATAATATATTTATATTACGGTGGAAGAATGAATATTTTAATTATTTTATTTTATATTTTCAAAATTTATTAATATTTAATATTTAATATTTTTAAATACATTAAAATTTAATACTTATTAGAAAGAATAAATATATTATAATTTTAATTATCTTCTAAAAATATATTAAAAAGTAGCTAAAATAATAAAAATCATAACATATTTATATTATGGTGGAAGGGATGAATATTTTAATTATTTTATTTATATTTTATATTTTAAATTTATTAATATTTAATATTTTAATACATGAATATTTCAAACTCATTAGAAAGATTAAGAGCGTTGTAGTTTTTTTATTTTTTAAGTAGTATAAAAAACTAAAATAATACAATAATAAAACTGTAAGATGTTTATTCTTTCTCAAAATTATTAAATATTATTGTATTTAGAAATATTAAATATTAATAAATTTTAAAATATAAAATATAAAATAAAAATAATATTCATTCTTCCATCATAACATAAATATATTATAATTTTTATTTTTTAATTATTTTAATATTATTTGTTTAAAAATTACATTAATAATTTATATTAAAAAAATAGTAAAACAATGATGTCAAAATATAATAAAAATTAATATTTAATAAAAATATTTGTAATAACAGATGATTTTTTTATATAATATAAAATATTAAAGAATAAAGAATAAGTGAGTAATGCTTAGAACAATAAGGAGTCATATATTTTGCACTCTTCAACTACTCAAATAGGAATTATGAGTTTAATTTTCTATTATCAATTAAAAAAATTAATATTTGCTAGAAGAGGATAATATACAATACATTGAAAAAGTAAAACAAGCAGGTCATTACATACAACTTCCACCGATTTTTCTGTTAAAGTTCTTCTTATGTATGCTTACGTGTTTTGTTTAATTTGTCAAAGAATTATAAAATTGTATCCTACAATTTAGAAAAACTTTAATACAAAACATTGAGAAATGTTACAGAACAACAAAACAGGTTAAGTGGAATATATATATATATATATAAATTAATTGCAGGTTTAGAGCGATCACCAGTTCATATTATCGTGGAGCATTGGAGCTTTACTAGTCTATGACATAAACGAAGAGAACCTTCGAGAATATAAAGAAATGGTTACGTGAAGAGTTTGGCAATTCATGCACGGCCATTGTTCTGGTTGGCAATAAATCTGACCTAACCCACTCCAGAGAAGTTGATAAAGAAGGCGGCCAAATTCTTGCAGAAACAGAAGGTTTATATTTCATGGAAACGTCTGCCAAGGAAAATTTGAACGTCCAGGACGCCTTTTTACAGATGATCAGCAAAATTCATGAAACTACAAATCAGAAAAGTTTAGAAGCTAAATTGAACGAAACAACTGTTTCCAGGAATCTTCAAGGCGGCATAGAAATTATCAGTATTGATGAAGTAACTGCAACTAAGCAACAAATTGTTGTTATAAGTAAATCACTTTGCAGAGACTTGTATTCGAAATCTCTTTTGGAGTTATTACAAATTTAATTCCAAATTTTGATGCATAATATCTTTCTGAGCAGTCGATAATAGAAAATTATTGCTTCTTGCCGTTATGTATATAAAATCCACCAATTTATAATATTTTATTTATTGATAGGGTTGGTGGCTTGTTTAAGACATATTACCTTGAGTTAGAGCTCTCCTGTTTGGACGAGATGATCATTGATCAGGAGGGAGGTGATGAAGAAGTCGAGACTCTGCCCCAGCAGATGAGGTGGTCCTTTCCTAACTTATGACTAAGGGTGGTCATCAAGTCCCAGATCACTTAAATCTTTACAATAAGTGATTAATAAAAATATATAATAAATAGTTATAGCTTCTCTTAAGTGATCTATTAATGCACTCTTGTATACTCAGCACTTAAACACTCCTATAGCACTATTTTTAGCGCACTCAGTGCTCTAGGGTTGTCTAAATTCTCTATTCTCTCTTATGTCTAATCTTTTAATACTTGTTTATTTTAAGGGGTTACAAGAGTTTATATATTATTTAAAATGACCCTAAAAATTTAATTTCTAGTTAGAATAGGAGTATATACATATAAAAATGCAAAACCTACTCAAAGAAATTAAAAACTCCAAAAATGGAAAGTTCTACATGTATTGGCATTGTGATGGGCAGCATGTTAGGCCCCAAGCCTTGCAGTTCCTCTTGATCGCGCTTCACTCCCTTCCTTGCTTTCGACTTTCCATTTTCGTCTTTTCTCATTCATCCAAAACGTCATCAATCTCATTTTCACTTGATGTGCGATTTTTAGCTAAGCGCAAGTGATATTATCGGAAACAAGTAATAAAAGATGAGTAAAGTATTGTTCCTATAAGGAATTTTCATTATTGTTTATGCTAAATATTAAAATTGTGCCTCCTTACTTTTATTCAGGCGAAAAAAATTAAAAGATAGCAATGTAAACTAAAAACATAAAATTAACTAGAAAAGACTAAAGGTAACAAGATAAAAGCACCAATAATAGATAAAATTGTTGTACTGATGCTTACGTATCATTTCAATATTGAATAAATATTAATTGTTTAATATTTATATAATAAATATTTTGAATAAAATCGTTAATATTAAAACACATATGGTACATTACTTGTAATGTTACAGATATTTGTATGATCTGAAAGAGTTCAAATCTGGTCTAAAAGAGTTTAGATCAGTGCTAAGAGTTAGCATCACTGACAGTTATAAATAATAAAGGGTTAGCTGGTTATAATAGTCAATGAATTCTAAAGAGTTAGAGTCTTGTTTGTAATGGGACAAAGACCTGAGGTTATACTAGTAATGACATAGTTGCAAAGAGTTGCAATAAGTGCTAAGATATGTCATTTTGCAAGTATGTTCGCAAACACTATATTTCTGATCTATTTTCTTTGAAGCAGGTTTACCAGTGAATCCCTTTAATATATATCACTGTATGTTATATCTATAGGCTATAGATGGTTGTTCTTACCCGACTATGAGCTCAGAGCTTGTAAAGGCTTACTGATATTTAGTCAGGACTAGGTATTGAACAGACTCACGAGGACCTCCAATAAACATTCCATAAAATCATCAATGCAGGTTCTTCTTGAGTTGAGTAGTATTCGTAGTCCTTTGACCTGAGTGTCACGGCGGGCTTGTGAGTGATCCACCATGCTTTGGCTCCCGCATGTTAAAGATCTTTCATGGTCTGACCATTTGGTGTCGCTGGGTATGGTCTGATACTCACAGAATCTAGTGTGCGTAAATATGAGATCCATCAACTCATATGGGTGAGTAGTATATCTTGATGCTCCAAGAATTATGTTTCAAAAAGTCTTTTAACCAAAAGTAAAAAGCATAAAAAAGAGTTTTTTGTAGGGTTAAACAATATTACAAAGGTGTTTGAAGATATTGTTTATAGAAATATAAATCTGGAGATAAGTTCATGTATGTGCTTATGGAGATTTGACGGTGTTGATCTATGTTCCCATGCATCTAAGATATAATTGACGAAATGCCTATACGTATATGTTATGACCTTAATTTGTATGGTCTAATGTGTTGATTTGTAATATTTGTGTCGTGTGCGTGAGGCATCGATCACGGACTAATGGAATAGTTCTATTTAACGAATTAGGCGTAGACCTAGAGAATCCTGCAATATGAAGTGTACTCATTATGCACTGAGCATAGTACTAGATTAAATCGTTCAATCTAGTAATTTTCAACAAAACTAAACATTTATTTCAGGAACCCTAAAGATGCACACTTGTCAATACTTAAGTGTTAAGTACGTTAATAAGTTGACAATTATTGTTGACTAATTAATTAATGACACGTGGTACATAGTGAGCCTTTGATTAAGTATACTCAAGTATGTGATATGGTGGGATCCACTAGAGGGTTTACTTGGTAACCAAATAAAGGCTTAAGGGTAATTTCACATATTTGATTATTTAATTGTTAAATAATCTATACATTTATTTATTTAAGAGTTAAATAAATATTTAACTTAAGTATGGTTAAGCATTAACTATATGGTTAGGTTAAAAGAATAATTTTATAATTAAATATTATTTAACTTAACCTAGGTTAATTGTTAAATAAGGTTAGGTTAATTAATTATTTAATTATGAAAAAGTATGTTAACCTAACTCTAGTAAAGTGTAAACTTGAGTTAGGTTAATTGAAATTTACTTTATGGCCAAGAAAAGTTTAACCTAACTAAGATTAATAGTTAACCATGGTTAGGTAATTTGCTTGATGGCCAAGTAAAGTTAATTTAACCAATGTTAATTATTAACTAAGGTTAAATAAAAGTGAAACTAGAGTTAAATGAAACAAATATTAAATTAATGAATTTGGAATTCATTTTTTTGGCTAATGGTTTACATGAGTAGCCAGTTATTTTGGTGAATAACAATGAAATGTTAAAATTTCCAAGTGGTTAAAAATGCTTACAAGGATGGCCGGCCAAACCAAAGAAAAAGATGAGAGAGAAAAGTGTTTCTTTCAACTATTCATCTTCTTCTCAAATCAAAAATAAATTCATTGCTTAAAAGTAGTTTAAGTATTAAACTATAGATTAAGAGTTAATCTAAATGGTTTAAGTGTTAAACCAGTGCTAGAATTAAAATTGCTATTCTAGTGACTCAAGTCACCCCGTTGAGTCCTAGAATTGCCAATGGGTCCATTTCAAGCAGTACTTCAGCTTAAACCATTCTAAAGGCTTGAAAGGTGATTATTTTCAATTTTGATATTAATGTGATTAATATCTATTCAATTTGTTCATTATTGTAATAGAACAAAAATTATTGTATTCATTGTTTAGAAAATTAGATTTTCAGCTTCCGCTGCATATATAATGTATGAGATGCATGTATATGTATTTATGAACAATGAACACACGCACATACATACATACATGCACCCAATACGGTTTAGAACCGAAACACCGCACCCAATAAAAACTTAGGATTACAACTATCCCTCGATATATTACTTGAACTAATTAATATTTTATTAAGTTAATCCTTCAATATAAATTGTTGGCTAAGATTCCTAATATCATCACAAATCTTTATCAATGGTCTAGTGACTATATCTTATCCTAACAATTGTCTATAGTCATAAGAGTATAATAAGATTCATTAAGAACTGATCTATTACTACCATATATGCCATATAGGTATATTTCTATCTTATATAAAACTCAAAGTTGCTACCCTATGATCATATATCAAATTATTCAAGGTCAACACCTCAATTCCTTTGTCAAGTTCATTAGGATTCCCAAAATCATCTAATTAGTGATAAAGTAACTACAAATCATTAAGTATAGAATAATTGAACAACTATATCTTTTAGTTCATAAAAAAGAAAAGAAAAGAACTTGAATTTAGTCACATATAAAGTTCAAAGTTGTAACCCTATAATAGAAACTTAGCTCATGGTAAAATAAAGAGTTTTAGAGCTTATCAATAATAACATCATAAAAATCATAAAAAAAAACTAAAAAGATAAAAAGTTGAAGAAATAAAACTAATCTTACTACACTCTTCAATCTTTCAGTCTTTTTTATCCTCAAAAAATTACTTTTTCTCTCTCTAAAAGTTATTTTCTCTTGTGCTCCTTCTTCTTCTCTCTCTTCTTCTTTCTTCTTGATTGTTGAAATTGGATTTTTTTATCTTGTATTTATAGGCTTTTGTCTTTATATTAAAGCCAAACATCAAATATAAGACTATTCACGTGGCACAACAACATAGTTACTGTAGCAAAATTACTATAACTCATTGCTTTAGCAATCTACTGTAACAAATTTGATATTTTTTTCTTATTTTCTTTGGATTTTTATCCTTATTTTCTCTATTGACTCTAAACTTAAAAAATAATAATAAAGTACATAAAAAGCTAAATAATCTTAATTTAAACAAACAAATATTGAGCTTAGAACATGAAAATATTAGACCTTATTAACCCCTATCAAATACCCCCAAATTTAAAAGTTTGCTCGTCCTCGAATAAGGGTAACTAGAAATGAAAATAAAAACTAAAAACTAATACACAAAGGATAAGATGGTTGATGTTTAATAATATGTCTCAAAGATTGTATATATTCTAAACTTATGAAAAACTCTAGATACCACAAAAATTAGAATGTCAATCTATGTTCTAGCCTTACGCCATATGTGATTCATTTGGTATGTGTGCGTATAAGTGATTATTATCAGTCATTCGTACTTGAATTAATTTATACACACAAAATTGCAATAGATGGTCTATATGGATTTTTATTTATTCAAATTTCATAATCTTGTTTTTCATACCACGCTCCACTAATATAGGTTCACACATAACTAAGGATCAAATAGGTCTTCATTAAGCTTTTAATTTAAAGTTAAGGTGAATGTAGGATAAAATAGATAAATTTTGACTTAATTCACACCATAAACATACATTCTTATTCTTAGATCTTTCAAACCTTTCCTCTATTTTCTCAAAGATCCCTACCCACCCCCAAAACTTAATTCATAACATTCTTTGTGATAAATTTGCAAAGAGTTTAGTCATATCAAATACATATATTATCAAATGTGCCATATTTTACATTTCTTCTGATTGATTATTTGGGATGTGAAACTTTCAATTGAGTTATAAACATTGAATTAAAGTATAAAATAGATTTATAAAGCATAATTTTGATTCTCGAAGCCTTGTTTACATCATTATAAGACTTCTCTCTTAATTCATATATAATTCTATCTCATCCACATAAACCAATTAGTTAATTTTCTCCTTTGTTACTATTTTAATATTTTTATTTCACTAACCTATTTTTCCAAAAGCTTCTTCGTGGGATCAACACATAAATCTATACTGTGATAATCGCATTATATTTTAAACGTAAACAAAATTTGGCGTCATTGCTGAGGAGGCACATTAAGCGAAAGTAGGTTGCATTTATCAATACTAAAGCAGTATTTTGTACATTTACTTTTCTTTGTAAAATTTTAGTTCTTAAATTTATTTTCTTTGTTGTAATTTATTTTATTATTCATGACTAGTTCTACCACCTAACTTATTTTGTTATCTTCTTGTATTTTTATTTAATTTTATATGGTTAGTTCTACCACCTAACTCAATTTATTTTCTTTTATTTATTTGTTGTATTTTACAGTTTATTTTATTTTATTTATTTGTCGTATTTTACAGTTTATTTTTTTATTTATTTATTGTACTTTACAGTTATCTCCTTTTATTAATTTGTTGCATTTTATTTCTCTCCTTTATTTATTATGGTTGGTACTACCACCTAACTTAATTTATTTTCTTTTATTTATTTATCGTACTTTATAGTTTATTTTCTTTTATTTATTTATTATACTTTTTAATTTATTTATTTATTGTACTTTACAGTTCATTTATTTATTATATTTTATTTTATATTTTATGTTTGGTTTTACCACCTAACTCATTTTTGCTTCTTTTGTTCACTTTTTAATTTTTTTTCTTGAGAATTTTCTTCATTAAAAAAAAGTAAAAAAAAAATTTGATAGGATGTATGCATCCCTTAGAGACAAACGAGGAAGATTTGAGAGAAGTAAAGCTAGAACTACCACTAATTTGTAAAAGAAGAGAATCCACCATCTAATTCATCTTGTAATTCTAACACAATGAGCCAACACGAGAATAACCCCGTTAGGACTCTAAAGGATTACTTGCATCCTACTCGCATAGCCACACCATCATGCATTATATTTCCACCTAACACACGACATTTGGATTTTAAATCTGGAATGATACACCTTTTGCCCACTTTTCATAGTCTAGATAGTGAAAATTATTATGTACATGTTAGAAAATTTAAAGAGGTAGTGGCCACCATCCATAGCCAACCCGAAGCCATAGATACTGTTAGGCTTAAATATTTTCCTTTTTCTCTAAAAGGCAAAGCAAAGAGTTGACTATACTCTTTGAGACCGAGGTCTATAGGAACTTAGGTAGAAATGACCCAAGAATTTTTCAATAAATACTTCCCACAACACAAAGCTAATGGCTTGAAAAGACAAATTTCTTCATTCTCCCAAAAAGACAGTGAAACATTGTATCAAGCTTGGGAAAAGTTTAAAGAGTTATTAAATCTATGCCCTCACCATGGGTATGAAAATTAGTGTTTAGTTAGCTATTTTTATGAGGGACTCACAATTAGAGAGCACCAATTTGTTGAGATGATGTGTAATAGGGAGTTCCTTCATAAAGATCCTAAGGAAGCTATAGAATTCTTTAGTGACTTAGCCAAAACAAATTCCCATACATAGATTGGACCTAGCCCTACTAAAAACACAAATAGGTCACAACCTAGTGGAGTTTTTCATCTTATGGAAGAGGATAACCTTAAAGCCTAATTAAAGGTTTTAAATAGAGAATTGTAGACCTTGAAAACCAAAGGTAGAAGGCTTACCTATACGGTTGCTAAGGTTGAGTCACATGATGTTTGTTTTGTTTATGAAAGGGTGGAACACTTAGCTTAAGATTACCACACATATAGTGAGATGATAGGGATATATGAGGAATAATGTAATTATCTAGGGATGTACAAGAAGCCTTATTTACCCTACTCTGAAACCTATAATCCAGGCTAGAGAAACCACCCAAAATTCAGTTAAAAATTTGACCAATAAGCCACAACCATTGAAAATAAGAACAATAAGCTCCCATGTCTTGTTGCACCTCTATATAATGCACAACCAACTAGGAGTCCATTAGAGGACACATTATAAGAATTTATAGAGGCAGAAAGTAAGACTAATCAAAATTTTGAAACAGTTCTTGCACAGGTGGTAGACGAAAACAAAGAAATCAATAGTCAAATCACTAAGCTCACCAGTGCCTTAACTGTACAAGAGCAAGTTAAGTTTCCATCTCAATCTCAATCCAATCCAAAAGGACAATTCATGGCACAAGCCACTACTTCTGATGTACAAAATCTCAAATAAGTCAATGCCATTACTACTTGAAGTGGTAAGATTGTGAGTGAGCCTACTTCTCCAACTAACACATCTACGAGTAGTAAAGATTCCCCCTTGAAAAAGAGGCCACAATTAAAAAAGAGCCCAAAAATAAGCTTTCAATCCCTGTGCCTTTTCCCCAAGCTTTCGCCCTGTTGGAAAAAATTCAGAAATTCAAGGTGAGATTTTAGAACATTTGAAACAAGTTAAGATTAATCTTCCCTTATTTCATTTGATTAACTAGGTTCCAACTTATGCCAAAGTCATCAAGGATTTGTGCACTGTAAGAAAAAACAAAATGTAAAGAAAACCGTATTTTTGACAGAACAGGTAAGTGTAGTGATTGAACAAAAGACACCACCCAAGTATAAAGACCCAAGATATCCCACAATCTCCTACCAAATTGGGACATATAAGTTTAGTCAAGCTTTGTGCCCAACCCCATAGGGACCCCCAAAGAAGACTTAACCCAACAATGAAAGAAGTAGTGAAGAAAGATGTCTTAAAACTATTAGATGCAGGTATAATCTACCCAATTTCTGATGGTCAATGTGTAAGTCTAACTCAAGTAGTTTCTAAGCAATCTAGGTTACTATTATAGAAAATGAGAATAGGATACCTATTCCAACTACGGTAAAAATGGTTAGCGAATGTGCATTGAGTATAGAAAATTAAACCCGGCCACCAGAAAATATTATTTTTCATTGCCTTTTATCGACCAAATTTTAGAATGTGCAGCAGAAAATCCTAAAATTTGGTCGATAAAAGGCAATAAAAAATAGTCTTTTCTGGTGGCTGTGTTTAACATCCCTTTTATTACTTTCTTGATGGGTATTACCAGATTAAAATAGCTATAGAAGATTAAGAAAAAAAATCACTTTTACTTACCCTTTTAGTACTTATGCTTTTCATAGAATGCCATTTGGATGTGTAATGCACCAGCTACTTTTCAACGTTGTATGCTGAGTATTTTCTCTGATATGGTTAAAAAATGCATGAAAGTTTTATGGATGATTTGACTATTTTTGGTGATTCTTTGATTCATGTCTACTTAATTTAAAAGTTGTTTTTAGTAGGTATGAAGAAAAATGAATTTTGCTAAATTAGGAAAAATATCACTTCATGGTATCTTTATGGATCATTTTAGGGCATATTGTATTTGAAAAAGGGATAGAGGTTGACAAGGCCAAAACTGAATGAATCTCTAAATTACATACACCCAAAAAGGTAAAAGATATCCGATCTTTTCTAAGGCACAGTGACTTTTATAGGAGGTTTATAGAAGAGATTTTTCTGCCATGTCTAGACCATTGTGTAACCTTCTACTAAAAGATGTTGAATTCATATAGACACAAGAGTGCGATGAGGTATTCCAAACACTCATTACCAAACTCACCACCATTCATATCATGCAATCACCAGATTGGAACCTCCCATTTGAGATTATGTGTGATGCAAATAATTATACTATAGGAGCAGTTCTTGGGCAACGAAGGAAGAGGAAACCCTTTGTTGTCTATTATGCTAGTAGGACTTTGAATGATGCTTAAATAAATTACCCTACTACTGAAAAAGAACTATTGGCTGTTGTTTTTGCCTTAGACAAATTTGTTCTTATTTGATTGGTTCACTTATTATTTTTTTTACTGACCACGCAACTCTTAAATACCTTCTTTCTAAAAAGGATACTAAAGCCTGTTTAATTAAGTGGATTCTTCTTTTGCAGAAATGTAATCTAGCCATTAAAGACAATAAGGGCGTTAAAAATGTCATTGCTGATCATTTATCCCTCATTGAGTTCATTGACTCCACTGATGTTTGATACGATATTTCTATATCATAAAATTAAGTGCAAGTATACACTATCGTATGCAAGTAATAAAAGGAATAAATAGTCGGATGTCGAAACCACATGGATAATTTCTTCTTTTTAACCAATTGCTAAAATGATATCTTCTTAATAATTATTCAGATAAATAAAAATCTAAGAATGAATGTAGAAAATATAAAGGCAAAAACACAATGTAAAGAGATGTAAGTGATAGCAATATAGAGAAAACCTAGGATTAATACTATCCCTCAATATGCTTTCTAATGATTAACCTTTTAATATTTAACTCCCTTAGTCTTTGTTATTGATCAAGACACTAATGTATTCACAAGCCTATTCCAAGGTCATGCAAGTATACCTTAATTTACCAAATACCTATATTCCTATGGCACTTGTAATAAATTAAGATTTATTAAGATTAGGTCTTATTGATCATACATGCCAATTAGGTATATTCCTATCCTAAATTGAAACTTGCATATGCAACATTGAATGTTACTCTACAATCATGCATTAAATTACCTAGGTTTAAATATTATAATTCCTCTTCCGAGTTTATCAATAATATTACCAACTCATTCACCATATATTGGCCAGATATATTGAAGCATTAAAATCAATAATTTGAATATCAAAGAACTAAGTTTATTAAATATTCAAAAGATATGGCAATTAAGCACACATATTGAGTTCAAGTATTAACCCTAAAAAATAAATTTAGCTCATGGCTACAAGAGAACAGCAGTAAAAATAATAATAAATCATGATACAATCAATAGCAAACCGATATAGACGTCGAATTGCTCTTAATTGCGCTGCCTAAGGTATTCTTGATGTTGAAGAACATCTTGAATCTCTCTCTAAAGTTACTTCAACTAAACTCTTATTGCTCTCCAAGACTCGTGCTCTGTATTCTCGGTGTTCTTGAATTCCTCTAGGTTTGTCTTGGATTATTCTTAAAGGCTGGGAACTAGTGGCTTTTTATAGGGATTGATATGAGCTTGAAAATCTTAATTCTTGTTGGACTAGGACTTGGGCTACCGCTAGGGCGCTATGCAAATGTCGCTGCGGCGACACTTGAAAAAGGCTTCACCGCTGGGGCGGTGGAATGTTAGCGCTGGATCATCGCCGACGCGGTGACTGTTAGGCACTGGGGCTCCAGATGCGACTTAACTAGGTTATTTTTCTTATTTCGATCACTGCTCTAGTACTGGGGTTATAATCCTCGTGGCGCTGGGGCGATGGACATATACTTTGAAAACTTTGCATAAAATAATAAAATATCAATAAATAACAATAATGCACATAAATAACCATTTATTTCATTCAAGTCCCTATAAATAACAATAATGCATATAAATAACCATTTATTCTCATAAAACAATAAAATATCAACATAAAAACATGAGAAAATATATGACAATTTTCCCTTATCAATGTTCCACCCATTCGATATGATTTTTCTAATGAACATCTTTTCACTATAAGCCAAGTATCTTGATACGCATATATCGTAAATTATTTGGTTTGTGAAGAAGTTCCATCTCACTAGAGTGTATAAGATAAGCATAAGTTCTTGGTTGAGGTACGTAATTTTTAATGGGATGATCTATATCTTTTCAAATACTACCTTTACCAAATTATGAGATGTTACATTCTTGAAAGTGAAGTTTCTAATGTTTTAAATTTTTGCCATAGTGCTGCTTGTGGCAGTCATTTTTCTATGAAGAAGGCAGTCGCAAAAATTTTATAGTGTGGTCTTTACTGGTCCACATTGTTCAAAGACATTAATAATTTTTTTCGTTCCTAAGAAAGATAACAAAAGTTATGTTCTATATCTTGAAGACATATGATGCCTCGTAACCCTATTCTTGATATTGAGATATTTGATTATTGGGGTATTGATTTTATGGGTCCTTTCCCTCATCTTTTGGCTACCTTTACATCCTTCTAGCTTTTAACTATGTATCAAAATGGGTAGAGGCTATAGTTTGTCATGTTAATGATAACACAACTATGGTAAAGTTCTTAAAAGAAAATGTGTTATCTAGATATAGTACCCTACGTGTCATCATTAGTGACTAAGGAACACATTTTTGTAACCATTATTTTGAAGCTTTAATGCGCAGGTATAGTGTTCTTCACAAATTTTTTACTGCATACCATCCGCAGACAAATAGACAAGCCGAGCTAGCAAATAGAGAGGTTAAACAGATTTTAGAAAAGACAGTTAACCCAAATCACAAACATTGGTCTTTATGCCTTTCTGATGCATTATGGGCATATTGCACTGTATACAAAACTATCTTAGAAATGTATCCATACCGACTTGCCTATAGGAAAGCTTGTCATTTTCCTATTGAGTTAGAGTATAAAGCTTACTGGGTTGTTAAAGCCATTAACTTTGATTTGAGCGTTGCAGGTCTTCAGAGAAAGTTATAATTGTCAGAAATGAAAGAGTTGTGAAATGATGCATATGACAACTCTAAAATTTATAAAACTGCGATGAAAGTAGCTCATGCTAAACAGATCTCAAGGAAACACTTCGAGCTAAATCAACGGGTTTATCTTTATAATTCTCGATTACATTTACACCTTATAAAGTTGAGATTTCAATGGACTAGTCCATTTGTGGTAGGGCACATTTGTCCTAATGGTGCTATAAAAATCGAGGACCCCACTGATAGAAAAATTTTAAAAGTGAATGGACAGCAGTTGAAAAGCAATGTGTAAAAGGTAGATCACTATATGTACCTAGACAATATCTCTCTTGTGGATCTTGTGTATCATGCTTGATCAGATTCAATCTCTCTGTACCATATTTTGTATCTTGAATTTTTATTTTTGCTTTTATTTTCTTTCATATTTTATTTTCTTTTTCTTTTTTCTTTGGTGTGATTTTATTTTTCGGTCAAACAGCGGATATGGTACTCCGTGACTATTAAATTCGATTTTTTAGTTCCCTAAAAACTGTCCCTCAAACAGTGCATTCATTTTTTTTCTTTTTCACTTTCTTTCAAAATAGATAGCATTCTTTCCAACTTTAAAAAATATTTTCTTTCATTGCCTCAAAATGCTATACTTAAGATTTACAAAGCACGGTGTGGAAGACTAAGGTTCTTAATGTTGTGGAATATTCTTGCAGATAGTCATTGGTTAATCAGAGCCAAGGTTCGATTATCTGGTGAGTTTGCAAATGATTTTGTTTCTTTTATGTCTAGTTTTGGAAGAAGCTCTTATGCCAAATGGCAAAGAGCAAAAAGGTTATAAGTCTGTCATAAATGTGCTTAATGAAATTATAACGGAGTTGTCATTCTTTAGAATTTGCATCTAGAAATCAAAAAGATAAAATTCAGTTCATTAAGGATAGACTGAGTAAATAGTCTTTGAATGATATCCTATTGACTCTTGAGAGGCATCCTTGTGGGCTCGTGCAACGTAAACTTCTCAATTTATAGAATAAATTCAAAAATGAACATCAACGATATAGTCTTAGAAATCTGACTCTAAAAGACCCTGTTTACCAATTTATAAGAAAATTAGATATGAAGCTTATCCCCGACCCATAGAGGTCGTTTAATTTCAGAAGAAGATGTGAGCCACAATCACAACTACCTATACATATGCATGCGTCTTAATTTTAAACTTTTTTATTTTATTTTATGAATAGTATGGCTACTCATATAGATGTCTTAAATTCATATCTTTTGGTTAAATAATGCATGTGGGTTATTATCTTTGAATTTTTATGTTTTATTTTCAAATCTCTTCTGATAATTTATCAGGTTACCAAAATCAATGCTATCATTTGGTACTCTATAAATAAAGCACCTAATTTTTATATATCGAGATAACGGTGAGTATAGATATAGAGGAAACCTCAGTTCGGCGATTTCAAAATATATGTGTATTTTGTGGATCTAGTCCTCAAAAAAATAAAGTGTTTGTAGAGGTAGCAAATAATCTAGAAAAAGTATTAGCTGCAAGAAAAATTCATTTGATATAAGGAGAGGGGGCAGCCTTTGGTTAATATGGTGTGTGTCAACAGGTGAATATTTAGAAGAAAGTCAAGTTTTAAGTTTTATTCTTACAACTTTAGTCGCGGTAAACCTGACTAGAAAAACTATAGGGGAAGAATTATGAGTCTCATCCATGCATAAACTTATAGCTAGAATGCTTTACTATACAGACGCTTTTATTGCTTTACCAGGTGGTTTTGGTACCTTGGAAGAAAATTTTCAAATTGCCTCTTGGACGCAATTGAATATCCACCAAAAACCCATAGGTTTGTTAAATGTTAATAACTATTTTGATTGCAAGTTGTTAAACAAATTATAGGCAGTTTACGTATAAACCTGACCCAGCAATAATTCTGTTTTCTTGATCAAGCTATTGAATAGAATTTTATTTCACATTCAACGCAACAAATTCTTATTTCTGCTACTAATGCGGATAAATTGATTGACAAATTATAGGTAATTTACCTACGAACTTGACTCGACAATAACTCATATATATTGGTCAGTGGGCCATAACAAGTTAAAACTGGATTTGACACTTCGTTTGTAAATTTTTTTTTTTTTTTTTTGTTTATTAGCATCATCATTTTAATTTATGTTTGCTTAAGTGTCTCTTAAGTTTGTTTCCTTTGAATAAATGGCATTTCAGATAATGTCTCCTATACTTTATCTCTTTCTATTTGAACAATGAGGACAATGTTTCATCTAGTTTGGAGGGGGGGATAGTAGACATAAGTTATATTTTGCATTCTAAAACAATATTCAAAAAAAAAATTGATAGGGTCTGATATACCTATTTGATTAAAATTGTAGAGTAAATAGTTCATTTTTGAACTCTTGAGACGCATTCTAGGTCAAATTAGATTAAAAATAGTAGAGTAAGGAGTTTTTTTTTCTAACTTTTGAAACACATTTTAACTAACTTGTAGTTATTTTATTTTATATTTCATGCATTGTTGTTTATTGCATGTAGTCTTGGTAATTTTTGTATAAAGGAATTTATTTTTTAACTAAGTATGATTTCAAAATTGTTTGGTTTGAGTCACTGTTTCTATTTATGTTACTAAAGAATGACTTCTGAAATAGTTTTTAGCACAATGCTAAGCCTTGTGGTAAGATGGATGATTCAATTTATATAACCAAGAGAATTTCTATTTTTAAGTATATATTTTTTTAATCTCACATATCTTTTGTGAGTAAGTGGAAAGGTTGAGAAAATAACTTATAAACTTTCATTGATCTTTTGAATTGGTTAATTTTTGTTTAGATTGATATTATTCTAATTAAGGAATAAATTGGTTGCATAGCTGAATGATGATTTAAAGTAAATTTTCAAATTGTATGTAATATATTTTGGTGAGAATGTTTTTTATTTTGTAATGCTTCCTTATATCCTTTAAAAAAAAGAATTAATTTAGTTTAATAAAGTCTTTATTTAATTTTAGAAGATAAATATTTTGTAAGACATTTTTCTCACCAAGCTATATTTGTATTATTCTCATAAAAAAATTAAAATCCTAAAGTTGGTGCGTGTTAAGAATGATTGATTTCTAAATAATTGATTTTTCTATCTTTGGATCAATGTCATTTTGTATGTTTGTCCTTAAAATTGACTTTTTCTTCAGTGCTTAATTGTTTTTCAGCTCCATGAGAGAAATCATAACCTTTTAAACAGTCATACACTTGTGAGGATATGGAGTTGAGGCTTTTACTTAGAAAGATTTTCAAGGCTATATATGTTGTGGTTGGAAGTTATAATTGAAAAAACCATAATAGCAATAGTGATCTTGAACTGACTTTTTATTTGAAATGCTGAGGTAGTTTTGCATATTCTTTTTACGCTTGAATTGCTAAAGACTAGTAATAAGTTGGTTGGGGGCTGTAATGAGCACAATAAAATACATATTTGTTAAGAGATTCAACCACCATTTATTGTTACTAATTTTAGTACTTTTATATTTTTAAGCTTGAAATAAAGGGTTGTCCTTAAATGGTGATTAATGAATATTATTTGCATAAGTTTAGTACAATAGATATAACTCTCAATGTAGAAAGCGAAATGAAAAAATTCTTAAATTTAGAGGAACATGATTCAATCTTACACAAACTTGAAGATGAGTTGAAAAGCCAAATCCAACATTTTATTGGCCAAAATTAAGATAAATCAGAACTGGATTATAACTTCTGCTTAGCTTGACCCACCTCACGTATTTGGATTGTATTTCAAACAATACGTACCCAATCAGTATGATTCTTAAATCTAAGAAATACTGACTCAATTAATAATAACTCACATGTTGATAGAAAAATCCAAAGAAGTCGTTATCATGAACCAAATTGTATTGTAAATTGGTAAATGGGTTATTGGTCAAAATCTGACATATCTATGGTATTTTGTCCATATCTCTTTGGATACTTATCCAAACTGAATGAACCTTGTGGCTATGGAAAGAAGAGACAAAATAATACAACTTTTATATTAACCAAAATTGCTACATCTATTATTTCCATTGTAAAAAAGTTGTAGCAATTAGATGAATGAGTGGGTGGCCTAAATGATTAAAGATTGAAGTCACACTAAATATGTTTCCATTCATTGCCTATATAAGGACACCCTTATTAAGCTAATAGACGTTTTTGAATGCTTTATAATTTTCTCATATAATTCTCTTTACCATGCTTTGTAAGCTAGGGTAAAGTTCTTTGCAAGGTTAGAGGTGAACTTTTATGTGTAATAAATTTACTTCTAGACTTTAATTCTTTCTCAAGAGCTGTAATGTTTCTAGTTTGCTTGTGTCTAAACTCTTATCTATTATTTTTTTATAATTTAGAGGTTATAATTCTCATGTTTCATATATTTTCAATCATGCTTTCTTTATGTGATTCTTGTTAAATTATAATTGTTACTAACCACATTGTTTTACTAGTTAATTGTTTACTGCAATATTGTCACTCGATATATTGTCGATCTTAGATAACATGTAAAAACAATAATTGTTTGATATTCAAGTTGATCTTTTATTGCAATATTTTCAAAATGATATATTTTCAGTCATGCTTTCTTTATATGATTCTTGTTGAATTGTAATTGTTACTAGCCACATTGTTTTACTAGTTAATCGTTTACTGCACTATTGTCAATCGATATATTGTCGATGTTAGATAACATGTAAAGACAATAATTGTTTGATATTCAAGTTGATCTTTTATTGTAATATTGTCAAAATAATTTATTGTCAATCTTAGATAACCTGTATAGATGAACATAGTTTGTATAATATTTTAGAAGAGTTTAGTTATATCAAATATATGTATTATCAAATGTGCCATATTTTATACATCTTCCGATTGATAGTTTGGGATGTAAAACTTTCAATTGAGTTATAAACATTGAATCAAAGTATAAAATAGATTTATGAAGCATAATTGTAATTCTCGAAGCCTTACTTACATCATCATAAGACTTCTCTCTTAATTTATATATAATTCTATCTCATCCACATAAACCAATTAGTTAATTTTCACCTTTGTTACAGTTTTAATATTTTTATTTCACTAACATATTTTGCCAAAATCTTTCTCATGGGATCGATATCTCAATTTATACTGCGATAGCCGTATTACATTTTGAACATAAACATACACCCTCCACATAAGTCAAAAAAGGATGTCAAGGATATCTTTAAGGTACAATTGATTCCTAAAGATGCCCTTGGGGTTTTCTTAGTTAAAAGAGAAGATCGTATGACTTGTACAAAGGTGATGTTATACTCAATTCGAAAAAATAGCAACAAGCCATGAAATTCAAAATTAACTCAAAGCATGGTAATCAAGTCTGGGATAGTTTCTATTTGTTGTATAAGAGTTTACAAGTGGAAGCATTAGGGTCCATTGAAGGTAGAGACCTTTAAAACCCAACTAGTGGTAAAAGATCATACTCAGTGATATTTGATTGATTATATGAAAACCTTTCACCAATGACCATGCTAAAGTCAATATGAATTTCACTGGCTATTACAGCATATTTAGATTCATAAAATCTAGTAGATGGATGTAAAGAATGTATTCTAAAATAAATATCTCAAGTAATAGATATACATTAAACAGCCTAAAGATTTTATATACCGCTGGACTTCTGATCTAGTATACAGTCTGAAGAAATTCATTTATTTGAGTTAAGCAGTTTTCTCAAAGCTAGAATTTTCATGTTGATTAAGAAATCAGAGAGTGATTTTATCAAAAATGAAGAGGGAGCATGTGTATTCAGAAATGGTTTTGGTAGCAAGATTATCTTTTAGGTTTTCTATGAATGGATGAAATACTCAATATCGGAAATGATATTAATCTATAATAGTTAGTTAAGAATTATCAAGTAAAATTTTCTCTATAAAAGACTTGGGAAAGACTTCTTATATAATGGATATAAGAGCTTTATAGAGATAAAGCTTGAACTAAGAAGCTGATAGGACTCTCCTAATCCTCTTACATAGAAAATGCTCTTGAAAGATATAACCTTAACAACTGTGAGACAATTAATGTACCTTTCAAACACGACAATCATCTTTCTACGAAAACGTCTCCTTTGATGAAAGGGTTATAATGTCTACCATAAAATATGCATCAACTATAAATAGCTTGATGTACGTCAAGTTGTATACAAAACCTAACATCGGTAAAGTTGTAAGTGTTATGAGCCGGTATCTATCTAATACAGCTAATGACTATTAGTTGGTCGTAAAATATATTCTGAAATATCTTAGAGATATAAAGGATAAGTTTCAAATAAATGGAGAATCTAATTTATAAGTAAGGAGATACACTGATTTAGACTTCGAGTCTCATCTAGATGAAAAAAAGTCTATATCTGGGTACATGTTTCTTCTCAATAGTGCCGCAGTCAATTAGTTGTGTGTGGAGTAAGTGTCCACAGCTAATTCTACCTTGGAGGAAGAATACCTTGCAGCTTTAAAAGCTGTAAAGGAAGTAATATGGATACACTAAGTAGTCATTAAACTCTGAATAGTTTCAGGTTTCAATGGATCCTATATCACTGTATTATATAATTAATGGGGTAATTGTTCAAGCATAATAGCCAAGAATACACCAAAAGTCTAAATATATGGAGATTAAATACCACGTAATTAAATAAACCTTAGTTGAACAAGATGTAATAATGTCTATAGTAGATCCTATAGGAAATATAGTAGACCTAGTCATTAGGGCCTTAAACTCTTAGAGCGTTTGAGAAACACATAGAGTTGATGGATATTAGATATCATCATAAATGACACTAGAGTAAGTGGAAGAATGTATTTGAAAAACATATGGAGGCGATAGATTTTAGATATCATTGTGAATGGCACTAGAGCAAGTGGGAAAATGTTGGAGATGGGCATATGTGCCATTCTGATAAATAGTAATCATTTCAATAATAATCGTTAATACATAATTATATGGTAAGAAGCTTTTAACTTTTCAGACATTGTTGATCTAAATGAGTTTAGATCTGATCTAAAGGAGTTTGGGTCAGTGCTAAAAGATTAGCATATCTAAGATTTAGGGCCTTTTCTAAAATAGGGACAAAGAGCCAGGAATATATTAGTAATGACATAGTTGCAAGGAGCTGCAAATGGTGCTAAGAAATGTTTTTATGCAATATGTTCTCAAAAACATCATTCCTGATCCATGGTTACTAACACGAGTCGATCGGTATTCCTTTTAAATTAATGTATGTATATATCTAGATTATCTGAATGGTTAGTCTTAGCAGACTATGGGCTTAGTCGAAGCTCATATGGGCATACAGGTATTCATTGAGGACTAGGTACTGAATAGACTCATGAGGACCTCTAATAGATATCCTATAAAACTGTCAGTGAAGGTTCATCTCGAGTTGAGTAGTATTCATAATCCTTTTACCTAAGTACCATAATGGGCTTGTGAGTGATCTACCATGCTTTAGTTCCACGTATGTTAGAGATCCTTCACGATCTGACCGTTACGTGTCGCTAGGCATTGTCCGATACTCATGGAGTCTAGTAGACGTAGATATGAGATCTATCAGCTTATATGGGTGAATTGTATATTCTAATGCTCCAAGAATTATGTTTTATAAAGTCTTTTGGCCAAAAGCAGATACCTTCGGAAAGAGTTTTTTGTAGGATTAAACAATATTATAAAAGAGTTTACAGATATTGTTTTACTGAAATACAAATCTAGAGATAACTTTACAGTTGAGCACACAGAGATTTGACAGTAATGATCTATATCTCTGCTCTTCCAGGATATAGGTAACAAAGGATTATACAGATATGGTTAACCTCAACTTGTATGGTTGATAAGTGCAATTTTATACATTATTTTTTATCTCTTCTAAACTTGTTAATTACTTGATTTAAATAAGAATATATCGCTTTTTATGTGTATTAATTTCATTTTGTAGATTTCAAGTTAATAGAGCTATTTGGGATGAAAATTTAAAGAAAATAAGCAAAAAAAGAAAAAAAAACAAATATTATACAGTGCCGATGAACAGTGTCTATGACCAATATATGTGCTACAATGCTTAGGGCCCAAGAGCCAAATTAACTAGGATTTGACGCTCAAGCACCAAATTGGGTAGAATGCTTAGAGCCCGGGTACCAAAAAGTGGGCGCCACTACTTGTTTTATTAGCCATATTCTTGCCCTAATTTGAAGTCTATAAATACTACCCTTTAGCCACTTCTCAAATGATGAAAGAAGAGCACGAAATATAGAGAGAAATTTAGGTTTTTAGTAAGAGAAACACTATTAAAGCTTGAATTAAAGAAGATTATTGAAGATTGAAGGTTCCAAAGGCTTCTCTAACTAGTTCCTTCTTCTCTCTCTACTTCATTTATATTTATTTCTAGTTTGTAATTGTATTTTGTATTGATTTGAACATGAGTACTTTTATGAACATATGGATGAATGAAATAGAATATTTCATTATGGATTGCTAGATTATATGTTTTAGTGCTTGATGAAACTCTATTGAACTCTATGTATTGATGTTATTTTGTGATCAATGACTATTTGATGTTTATTCATTTATGCTTTTTATGTGCTTAATGCTTCTAATTGCATTGGAAAATGGATTAAATGTTATTAATGCTTAGGCTATGTACTTGGGAGAGTTTAATTCATATATTGGTTTTAAAAAGCATAACCTTAAGTTTAGTGAGTTGGGAGACTATTAGACTTAGGGTAATCATTTAAGGGTTGCTTAATGCATGTTTATATAATAAGTTAGATATAGATATCAACTTAATTGTATATGCATAGAGTCTTATTCGACACTCGGGAGAGGGAATGAGATTAGTCTTAATCCTTGATTAATAAATTTATTAGATTAGTTGTTAATCAGTAATTATAAAGAGAATAAAAATAGAAGAAAATCAAGTCCCTAGAACCTTATTGCCATAAAACTCTCATTCCTTTAATTTATCAATTTACCTAGTTTAAAGCATTTCCAATTCCACAATTCAACTTATCCTTTAAATTAGCCTAGATAAAGTTAGGTTGCCAACACCTTTAAATTAGCCTAGATAAATTAGCATTAATTTAGGACACTAATCATTATGAGAACGATACTCACTTATCACTTTATTACTTAATCATAACCCATGCACTTACAATTACTATTTACGTGTGTATAATTTCGTGAACAATGGTTCAAAGCTCGATATTGTAATATTTATAACATGTATGGGGTGTCATTCACAGACTTAAGGAAGTGTTCCATAAGACAAACGAAAGTGAATCTAAGGAGTCTTACAATATGAAGTGTACTCGTTGAGCAATGGGGTAGCGAGATGGATTGAACAGTTCGATCCGAGAGAATTTTGGAAAGCATGATTTGTTTTATGATCTCTCAAGAAATATATGTGTCATGGTTTAAGTGTTAAACCAATCATATATTAGTTAAATAAGTTGACTAATAAAATATTGACACGTGGCATAATGGCTCCATACATGAGTGACATGTGTCGCATGCATGGAATAAATGGGTGACTAGTGGCAAGTGTTGTGTGACACTTGTCTTCATGCATGAAGGACAAGTGCCAAATGCATATTGGCCAAGTTTTAGAAACTTTGTAAATTATGCATTTAAGTCCCCATTTTCAAGTCATATATATCAACTTTGAAAACATTTCATTAAAGTCCTTATTTCATATTATTAAATGTGAGAAAAATGTTCAAGAGTTGAACTGTTTTGGACGAATTTGGTTGTTGGAAATTCAATACAATACTACCATTCTAACTTTGTAATCCCACCACTTTGTTGCAAATAAGAATTGCTAATTGGAACTCTTCAAGGCGGACTCCAAGTAAAGGAAATGTTCTAAAGGTTTTATAGGCAATTTTTCTATAACTTTTAGTGTAACGAGATTTCAATTTCAGTGTATTTATTGTTTAGGAAATTAATTTTCAATTTTGCTGAGTAATTGTATGATTATCATGCATTAGTTATTTGTAACAAATACATTCACATGCATGCACCATGTACACACGTTATCACAACATCTATTTATTAAAGATGGTGCTTACATGTCATTCTAATATTGTATGAATATTAATTGTTTAATATTTATATAATATGCATTTCAAATAAAGTTGTTAACACTATAATATATGGTAAAATTTTTGTGACGTTTCAGACATTGTATGATCTAAAAGAGTTTAGGTCAGCGCTAAGAGTTAGCAACACCAAGAATTATAAACACTAAGTTTTAGTGATGCTAAGAGTTAGCAGTTATAAGACTTAGCAAAATTCTAAAAGTGAGAAACCTTGTCTGAAATAGGACAACGACTTGGGAATATATTAATAATGACATATTTGTAAGGAGTTGTAACTTGTGCTAAGAAATGTCATTATGCAGTATATTCTCAAACACCCTATTTTTTTTATCTATCTTTACCAATATAGATCCATCGGTGAATACCATTTATATATAGATCAATGTATATTTATGTCTAGATGGTTCAAATGGTTATTCTTGGTAGACTATGAGCTTAATGGAAGCTCGTATAAGTATACAGGTATTCAGTAAAGACTAGGTACTGAACAGACTTACGAGGACCTCCAATAGACATCTTATAAAGTTGTCAATAGCAGATCCACTCGAGTTGAGTTGTATTCGTAGTCCTTTGTATAAATATACTATGCATAGGGTGCAAATGTGTACATTATAATTTAATTAATTTAATTTATTACATGTCTCACATATAATTTAACACGACAGAAATGAAATCTAATTTTCTATTGCAATATACACATACTAATGACAATTCAGGCAATTTTCTATCACCAGAGTTCACCATAAAGTGATCACACGAACAATTCTAGTTTGCAACTCTGGTGGAATTTCCGAATCTAAAATAGTAGCTTTACAATTAAATTTCAGCATGAACTTTTCAAGCAACACTTGCTTGTAACTTTCGGCCAAATTGGACTTAAGGAAATGAGAGCAACTTTTGCTCAAATTTCTCTTGGCAAACTAAAGCAAAGACAACAAAAATGAACTTTTCTCTTTTGTTATGTAATGGCCAAATGACTTCACTGAATTGTAATAGTTACAATTGCTTCACAAATGGCCGAACTAAGTCTTCTAATTGTAACAATTATAATTGCTTCTCAAATGGCCGAACTAAGTCTTCTAATTGTAACAATTATAATTGCTTCTCAAATGGCTGAATTCAAGAACATGAGACTCTTTTTACTTTTGACCAAAATGAAAAACAAAAATCCCTTTTGTATTTCTTAAGAAATGTCCAAATAAAGATTCTACACAATTGTAACAATTACAATTGCTTCTTTTCTCTCTTTTGTTCAATTTTCTAAGAGGATTAAATGAATTTTATATAATTTTAATTTCCAAACACTTTGTTCTTTTTATTTGTTTAGTTCACTATGTTAAAAGACTGATCTTAGTCATTCTCTTTCTGCCAAAATTGCCTCTCGTAGAAAATATTTTTAACTTGTTCTTTTTTATACATTTTTTTAGGCCAAAGACAAAGCAAAAGTAATTCAATTGTAATTGCTTTTCTATTCCACTTAATGCTTACAAGAACATATGTCCTTTAAGCAATCAAGTGGTGGCAATTCATTTAAGTAGTGGTTGCAGCTATCTGTAGTCTAGTTTCAAAGACTAGACACCTAGAAGTATACTACTAGATTGAAGGCGTTTTGACGTTTGGATGATGATGAGTCTCTGCCTAAAGTCTCACAATTGAAAATATTATACTTTGAATTTTCCAATGACATATGTCCTTTATATGAGAATTGGTGGCAAATGCCTTTGTTATCTATAAAATTTTCAAGGCATTTACATGCCTTTGCTTAACAAAGAAATAACAAACAGTGGCAATTTCCTTTGGTAACTTAACACTTATCAAATACCAATTGGTTAATAACAATTGTTAATCGATTAATTTATTAGGTTTAACACTTAAATCTTGACATGTGTATTTTTTTAGAGATACGAAAAATAATTACTATTTTTCAAAATTTTCCTAGATTGAACTGTTCGACCCGGTGCATTACCCCAATGCTCAATAAGTACACTTCATATTGTGAGACTCTTTAAGTTCACACATGTTTGTCTTACAGAACTCTTCCATAAGTCTGTAAATGATGCCTTACATATACGATATAGATATTACAAAATGGCACATTGAACTATACAAGTTAAGGTTAATACATACTAGTATAGTCATTCTGCCATTTATATTCTAGAAGAGTGGAGACATAGTTAATCACCGTCAAGTCTCTATATGGTCAACCATGAACTTATCTCTAAATTCGTATTTCGTTAAACAATATTCGCAAACACTTTTGTGATATTATTAATCCCATGGAAATGATTTCCTGTGTTTTATGCTTATGGTCACAAGACTTCCTAAAATACAATTTTAGAGCATCAGAATATACAACTCACCCATATAAATTGACGAATCCTATATCCACACATATCCAACTCTATGAGCATCGTACCATACCCAGTGATACCCAATGGTCAGACCATGAAAGGTCTCTGACATATGTAAAACCTAAGTATGGTATATCACTCATAAGCCCACCATGATGTTCAGGTCAAAGGACTACGAATATTACTCAACTCGAGAGGACTCTCTATTGACGACTTTATGGGATGTCTATTGGAGGTCCTCATTGAGTCTGTTCAGTGCCTAATCCTCATTGAATACTTGTATACCTATATGAGCTTTCATCAAGATCATGGTCTGTTAAGATTAAATATTTAGACCATTCAGATATAGACATACACTAATCTATCTATGATAAGGTTTCCACTAACAGACCTGTATCAGTGAAGATAGATCAGGAACATAAAGTTTGAGAACATACTTGGACAATGACATTTTCTAACACTACTTGCAACTATGTTATTGCTAATATATCCCCAAGTCTTTGTTCTATTTAGACAAAGGTCTAACTCTTAAGATTTTACTGACTCTTATAACTTACTAACTCTTAGCAATTATAACTTTCAGCATTGCTAATTCTTAGCCCTAGTCAAAACTTCTTTAAACTAAATCTAAACTACTTCAAATCATACAATGTCTGAAATATTACAAGCATCTTACCATACATATATTATTTAATATTAAAAATTTTATTTGAAATGTTTATTGTATAATATTAAACAATTAATTTATACAATTTCAACAAACTCTCACTTGCTATAGTGCCATTCTCAATGATATCTAATACCAATTGTCTCCACGTGTTTCTTAAACACCTTAGGAGTTAAGGCCTGAGTGGGTTTGCTATATTAACTATAAAAAGTATCCTAGATACTATTTCATCTCCAATAGCTAAGAACTTTCTAATTATATAGTATTCATAGTCCATATGATCAGAATACTAGTGCGCCTCATGGCTTCTTGGCTTGAACAATTGCTCTTTTATTGTTGCATTTAGTGGAATAGGATCTACTGAGCTTGGAACTATTCTAAACTCTGCAACTTACTTGAACATCCAAAAAACTTCTTTTACGGCTTTTCAAGCTGTAAATATATTCTACCTTCAAGGTAGAATTAGTTGTGGATATCTAAATTACACTCTTAACTAATTACAGTACCGTTGAGAAGAAATACAAACCAGATATGGACTTCTTATCATCTGGAAAACTAAAAGTCCAAGTTTGTGTATCCTTTCATATGTAAGTAACTTTCTCCATGATTCAGAAACTTATCCTTTATACCTCTTAGGTATTTCAAATATGTTCCACAACCATTTAATGGTCATTTTCTGGATTAGACTGATATTGGTCCATAGCATTTACAACATTATAAATCTAAGTCTCGTACATAACATGACGTACATCAAGCTACCTTTAGCTAATACACATAGTATTTTAGACACTCTTAACTCTTTCATCTTTATACCGAGGACATTTTCTCTTAGTAAGATATATACCATATCTGAAAGGTATTTTAACTATCTCACAGTTATTAAAGTTGTACCTTTTCAAAATTTAGTCCATGTACGATGATTGGGATATTCCTATCAACCTCCTAACTCTATCTCTATATCACTTTACAGCTATTATATATAGGAAGTCTTTCCCAAGTCATTTATAGAGAAGTTCTTACTCAGATAACTCTTATTTGATTGACTTGCAACAAATCAACATCATTTTCAACATTGAATATGTCTTTCACGTAGAGAATTAGAAAGACAATTAAGCTCCCACTGCCCTTTCTAAAACATATGTGATGAAACGAAGATTTTAGCTTCGAGAGAACTGCTTAAGTTCACATGGACTTCTTCAATTTTTACATCAGATTAAAAGTCAAGCTAAATGTAAAACCTTCAAGTTGCTCCATGGATATCTCTTAGTCGAGATATATATTTCAGAACATCGTCTTTCCATCCATCTGCCATACCTCAAAATCTTAATATGCTATAATAGCCAATAAAATTCAAATTGACTTAAACATAGTTATTGGTAAAAAACTATTTGCTCATAAGATTCTTATCTTTAAAAGATTACAAGATGGTACGTTGAACCATACAAGTTGAGGTTAATACATATTCGTATAGTCCTTCTATCATTACCATCAAGTCTGTATATGCTCAACTATGAACTTATCTCTAGATTCATATTTCGTTAAACAATATGAGCAAATATTTTTGTGACATTGTTTATCACATGAAAAATGCTTTCCCATGTTTTATGGTTATGGGCACAAGATTTCTTGAAACAAATCTTGGAGTATCAGGATATACAACTCACCCATATTAACTGACCGATCCTATATCCACACATATCAAACTCTATGAGCATCATACCATACCCAGCGACACCCGACGGCCAGACCATAAAAGGTCTCTGATATATATGGAACCTAAGTATGATAGATCACTCACAAGCCTACTGTGGTGCTCAAGTTAAAAGACCACGAATACTACTTAACTCAAGAGAACCCGCCATTGATAGTTTTATAGGATGTCTACTAGAGGTCCTCATAGAGTTTGTTCCCAATCCTCATTGAATACCCATATGCATATATGAGTTTCCACTAAACTCAATGTCAGCCCCAAACCCAAATGATCTGACACACGACATAACTTACATTCATTCAATAATGTGCACTCATAAATAATATTGCATAAAATTTCAAACTTTATTTCAACATAGGAATCCTTAGTAAGTTGCTAGTAAGTTCAACACTAAATTCAACCTATAACCTAAAAAATAAACATAAACATTTATTGACAATATTTAAACATTCATTTCAATTTTTCAGAATTATAACAATTGAATTATGACTGGGGCAATTAGTAAACCGGAGATACGCAGAGTTTTCTCAGAGATTAACACTCTACTACGTCACTAGTAGCAACTTTGTTACCGAAAGCCCAGAATATATTCATTGCAAATTCTTACTTAAAATCAACCCATAACCACACTTAATAAAATAATACATAAGTATTTATTCAATAGGGACAAATCAAATATCTTAATCCACGTGTCCTCAAATGAAACACTCAGCAACCTACCAACTTAGGGAACCTAAGGAACAGCGGAAGCCTTGCCAAATTCGGTAAGCACACATGTACCTTATTTACCTGAAATCACCATAAACTATAATGAGTATAAAACTCAATAAGCATACTAATTTTTCATATATCAAATACAAATACATATATGTACACAATGCATATGTATGATATACTATGATAAATCAAAATTATAATCTTATCAAATCACATGTCAAGTAAGCGCTTACACATTTTTTCAAAACATATAATAGGAATACTATCACTCAACTACTACTTAGTAGGACTTCCATATCACATACCACATAATGAGCCAAATGTCACTCGTAGGTGACATACCGTATGAGAGGAATAGTATAAGTAAGGTTTTAAATTACACATATATAATGCTCATGCCCGAAGGTAAAAGCTAAACCCTTACCCTGATCATCAGTGAGTCCTCTCACATGCATCAATACGCCACCACACGAATGTGATGACTCACTCTTCCTTTAGGTACCAATAGGATCCTCTCTATATACGGAACACATAACATATACCAATCACAAAGGAAAGGCCACACATAAAGGCTCCACAAATCACATAAAATGCCTACTAAGTCAACAGTGAGTTCAAACATCCTCAAAATACAAAATATTTCTCATGGACATATTACACTTCAAAAGCTCTTTTTGTTAAACACATTTCATTTTGAAAGCTCACTTTCAAAAACATATATATGTCATGTATGTCCATGCTCACATTCATAAACATATGTCTTCACATTTCATATCAAAATATACTTTGACATAACACAAATATATTTCTAACTAAATTTACAAAATCATACATAACAATTACTATGTTTATTGTGATTTCAGTAAAAAGTCTAGTATACTTACCTCTTAGCACTTTCAGCTACAAGGCTTAAATCTCCTTAACCTATCAATGGAGATTAATCCTTTCATGAGCCTCAATATTCACACAAAACACTTTAAATAGCTTATAAAATTTCACATATTTAACTTATCACATCGAATTGGTCTAATTACTTGGTTTCTCAAAATCTGTCATTCTGACCACTTATACTTAACAAAATTTTCTTATACATCAAATGATGTCCAATCACTGCAAAATCAGAATATATCATTCTTGACTCATATATCCTTCTTATGTATGAATATTATATCATAATTCCTACACAATCCATGTCATAAACACCATCAAATCCAAACTATTATCCTGACAGGATCAAGATATTTATTGTACAGTATTTAATCTCCTAATTTTATAAAATCATATACTAACTCAAAAATTATAAAAATTCACAGAATTACTCTTGACACATATCTCATTCCATGATAAATAATTTACTTCAAAATCAGTGCCAAAAGTATTTTAAAATTATTTTATTCTATAGCTTTAAAAATCTATTAATCAAATACTGCAATGAGCTGACACTCTTTAGAAAATCATAACACTTTAACCACATTGATCTAAATTCTCAATTATGAGTATATCATATTAGACATATAAATTATCATATTCCATAAATTCATAATTTTTTAAGATCATGCAGCAGATCAAAACTTATTTGTTACTGTATCATACTATTAACACAGGAAATTTTTAGAATTTCAGAGTTATTTTGGTAAATTCACTAAAAATTCATTTTCTATAATTTTCAATCGATTCAAAGTCTCAAATGATTATAGACATGTATAATTTCATATACTCAAAATCCAATACCAGAATCAAAGTACAACAATTTATAAAATTTTCAGATTAAGAGACTATCAAGAAGAAATTCTGCAATTCATCATGATTTATCAATTGTACATATTTTCATAAATCAAAACTTAAAGGAATTAACTAAATTAACACCAAGAAACTAAAAAAGGGTTATAATATACCTCTTAAAGCTTAAATTCCAACTTTCTTCTTCTTCTTCTTCTTCTCTTTCTCTCCCCTTTCTTTTTCTCTTTTCTCACTCTAAAAGAGGTGGCTCGACCAAAATGAGTGAATTAGAATTTCAAAAGTGTATTTATATACTAAGAGGCTAACTTTTAGTATTTACGAATTAGCTCCCAAAATTTTTAAAGTATTACAATTTGGTCTCTAAAATAAATCTAAAGTCTTGCAAATAAACTTAATACTAATAGTAGGTCCTTAATCTATACAAACACTACTAATAACAATATATAAATCAAGTATCACCCACATACAAATAAAATATGTATATTTATATATATATATAAATATTTATTCTTACCGGTTGTGGATAAATGGTTACTACACTCATGGTCTGTTAAGATTAACCATCCGAACCATCTAAATATAGACATACGCTAATCTATCTATGATAAGGTTTCCACCAACAGACCTGCATTAGTGAAAATAGATCAAGAACATAAATTTTGAGAACATACTTGCAATGACATTTCCTAGCACTACTTGCAACTTCGTACAACTATGTCATTGCTAATATATCCTCAAGGCTTTGTCTCCATTTTAGACAAGACTCTAACTCTTTAGATTTTTCTGATTCTTATGAACTACTAACTTTAAGTAGTGCTAAGTCTAAGTAATTATAACTCTCAGCATTGCTAACTTTTCACCCTGGTCTAAACTCTTTCAGATCATATAATGTCTGAAATGTTATAAGCATCTTACCATATATTATTTAATATTAACTATTTTATTCAAAATGTTTATTGTATAATAGTAAATAATTTATATTCATATAACATTAGAATGGCACATAAGCACAATTTCTAACACTTTGACCTGAGCGTCACAGTGGGCTTGTGAGTTATCCACCATAATTTAGCTCCACGAATGCCAGGGACCTTTCATGGTCTGACCACTACATGTCGCTGGATATGGTCTAATTCTCATAGAGTCCGGTGTGTGTAGATATGAAATCCGTCAGCTCACATGGTTGAATTGTATATTCTGATGCTCTAAGATTTCAGGAAGTCTTATAGCTACAAGAATAAACCCAGGAAAAGCATTTTCTATAGAGTTAAATAATATCGTAAAAGTGTTTACGGATATTATTTATCGAGATACAAATCTGGAGATAAACTTATAAATGAACACATAGAGATTTGATGGCAGTGATCTGTGTCTTCGCTCTTCCAGGATATAGGTACGGAAGGATTATACAAATATGTTATGACCTCAACTTGTATGTTCTAACACACTGATTTATAATATCTGTGACTGTGCATAGGGCATTGTTTACAAACTTATAGAAGAGTTTTATTTGACAAATCGGGTGTGGACCTAGAGAGTCTTACAATATGAAGTGTACTCATTGTATACTAAGGCAGCGTACCGGATTAAATAGTATAATCTACTAAATTTTAACAAACTAGATGTTTGTTTCAAGATCCCTCGAGATGTGCATTTGTAAGGACTTAAGTGTTAAGTACATCAATTAGTTAATAATAATTGTTGACCAATAGAATGATGACAATTAGCACATAGGCCATTTATTGTTTGACTTTGAAATTATCAAAATGACCTTACTTATTGGACAAGCAAAGCCATTAGTTTATTCATAAAAGTGTTTTAGAATATATTATTTATTTTAAAGTCAAACAATTATTATAATAATATTACAATTCATATGTTTTATTTTATTAATATGATTAAAATAAAATAAAACATGAAGGAATGGCTTATGCTAGAGTAAGGCCGATTTTGTTGACTTTAAAATTGAGGGAACATTATTGCTTATAAAAGTAATTCAATTGGCTCATATGAAAAAGTGGAATTCGACCAATTTAAGCAAAAATGGGCACATGTCTTAAATTTTTTAATTTAATTAAACAATTATAAGAACGAAGGCAAGGCAAAAGCGTTTAGAGACATGCTTGGTGGGGGCCTTATGTTGGAAAATTAAGAAGGAAAATGTGTATAAAATGAAGAAGTGTTTTTATTTTAGTGATGGAATTGGTTTGACTAAGTAAGAAAAATGATAAAGAGAAAATTATTTTCATCAAGTGGCAAAGTGTTTTTAATAGTTCTTCTTTTTCTTCTCACAATGGGGCAGCCATGCTAAAAAAATGAGAAGAGTTCTTCTTTCCAAGCCAGGGAATGAGAAGGAACTTTGTTTTTGTGAATTCGGCAAAAGTTGCTCTAACAATAAGACTATTCTAATTTCTTTGAAACAAAAATAAAAGGGTTAAAGTATTTAACTATGAAACAAATGAAATTAGTTAAAGAGTTTAACTAATAATGTCAAGCTTAAAGACTTTAAACAATGGCTAAGAGTTAACTAAGTTTGGTGTTTAAGAGTTAAACACTATTACTGGAAATTGGAGCTGCTGTTTTAGTGTTCCAAGCCCATCCTAGTTGGGTCCTAGAATTGTCAGTGAGTGCACTTCGTGGTGGACTCTGATCTTGGAATTTCCAAGGGCTTATAAGGTGATTCTCAATCTTACTTTCATTAAAGTAATGGAAGACTTAAAATTTAAATATATTTTTTTACACTAGAAAATTAGATTTTCAGTTTTGCTATACTAATAAATATGTATACACTCATATTGCATTTTCATTAACACTCTGCATGTGCACACACCCTAGCAAAATTAGTACACTTGCACTATTATTTGCATTGCATGAATTCAACATCATTCATTCACAATTGAATAATTAATATCACAATCCTACTTGTCTTTGCAAATACTATTTACACACTTACACCTTATTTCTCGAATAAACACTAACTTTGCGTGTCATAGTTTTTTTTTTCTTACAAGATTGCGATATGCTCTTTTTATTCTAAGGAGTACGCAAGGACAATAAGATAATTTCATGGAGGTTTCACATTGGAGAATTTTAGTGTGGTCGTCTATAAGAATTCAAAGAATTTCTCCCACATAAAAAAACAACCACTTACAAAAAAACAAAATAAACTAACAAAACAAATCTGAAAAAAATAGCAAAATTTGCTAAAAAGAAGAAAATTGTTTAAACCTTAACCATTACCAAGAGCCGCCATCCACTGTCTAAGCTGCCACACTAGTCACCATTTACAGCCGATCAATACTCCAGTCAACTTAGAAATGACTGACCAACCAATTCTAGCTTGCCCCGCCTTAGATGCCACCAGAATTACTAGAAATAAAAAAAAACCCGCACGCGTGACTGCCTTTCAATCCTGCCATTATAGCCATCTTTGTTGTCAATGAAGACTACCATCTGAGTAAAGAAACCACCGTAAACAAGACCCTGACCAATAATGGAGTTTAAGAAAGAGAAATGGAAAAGTGCCACCACTTCAAGGCATTCACATCATGGCCACTATAATTAGTCACCACCACTATGCCAGTGTTCGTCGCCATCAAACAAACCAACTCACAAACTCAGATAACACTAGCAAACCTTTTTTAGTCATCCTCATTGTCACTCATCCTAAAAAAGTATGAACTGTAAATAATCTACAATCCTTGTATCTTTCAATCTAGTGCTAATTGTAGTCGATGTAGCCTTCATCACCGTCTACACAAACCCATCAGCAAGCTTATACTCCACTAACCAATTAAATACAATTCACCTTGAAGCTAATACATCATAAATAACTTGAAAAGACAAATAACTACGCAAGCCGCCGCCTTTGATCTACTGCCATATGTCAGACTTCGACACATCATAGTCAACTTCACCCTCCATATCACTAAAGCTTTCATATTGGACCGATGCTACTCAATGTATGGCCACCACCCATCAAAGATGTGAAACCCTAAACTTAATCCAAAGCAGCAATAAAAGCTTAAAACAAGTATTACTACATCAAATTGCCATCCAAAAATTTCCAAATTTGGTATAATTTTTCATATTTATGAATAAACTGCCAAAAAAGGCACAACTCTTCTTTTGCATGGTAAATTCATTTAAACTCAGCTAAAAACTACTTTCAAGTTTCAAAATGAGCATATGAATATATAACTAAATGTGTGATTACAAAAAATAATCTAAGCCTGCTTCCTAGAAAAAGTTGATACGAGTCTAAATTCAATATTTTAACCAATTACCTAGACATGCTTTCTTGGAAACAAAATAACCAATACTTACCTGGGTGATAAGGCGTAATTGTATAAACTATTTTATCTTTCTAACTTGATATTTGTTCAATTTATCCTAATAATTTGGCTATTTATGCATATTAATGTTGTTTTATAGGTTTAAGCACTATCGGAGCAAAAATACCAAAAACCGGATGCAAATGAAGCTATTTGAGATAAGAATCCGAGAAATGACTAACATGCTCAAAATGTGAACAGTACAAGTGAACAGTGGAATTTCTATAGTGTATGAACAGTGGAATTTTTATAGTGCATGAACAGTGCAATGCTGGGGCATTCGATTTGAGCGCTAGGGCATTCGACGCCGAGGCATTTAATTTGAGCGTTGAGGCGCCAATTTCAGAGAGTGAACACCGTGGCATTGAATCTGAATGCCACAACATTGAACCCGAATGCCGCGGCACCAAATTCTAGGCACTCTTTAATGGCATTTTTGTCCTCTTTTTACAACCCTACCTATATAAACACCCATTGTTGAACCAAGAAGAAGGGGGAGGGGAGAAGAGGCACGAAATTGGAAGGAGGAGAAAGTTTGAGCTCGAATTAAAGGAGAAGAAATGATGTCTCCAAGGTTTCATGTGCATTATTGAAGACAATTGAAGGATTGAAACCTTAGAGACATCCCAAATTCGGTTTTCCCTTTCCTTTTCTTTGTTTTTATCCTTTGTTGTCATTTTCAATTATGAATATTACTTTTAATGAGTTGTATCTATGGATGGTTAGATAATTTTAATTATGGTTGAATTTTTATATGATTAAACTTGATTCTAAGGATTGATGTAGTTGTATTTATAATATGTTTGGATGATTTAATATAAATTCGTGTAATTCATTTATGTTTCTTTATGCTTAATGCCTCCAAGTGATTGAAAAATGAATTGGTTATTGTGAATTAATGGATTGATGCTTGAAAAAGATTGATCCATTTATAGGATTTGGGAGAAACATAGCTTTAGGTTGTTATTGATTTGAAAGGCCAATAACACTTAGGTAATCTTCTTCGTTTTCTTTAGGATTTGCATGAAGTGCACTCCAAGTGTTTGATTAAATGTGTGAAGGGCGCAAACTCTTTGGGGTGTGCTATTATACCTAGGTTTACATGTGGTGCTCTCCTTTTTAAAGTGTTTGATAAAATGCATGACAGACGCAAACACTTTGGGTGTACCATTATGTCTAGAATTTTATTTGACGCTGGAGAGAGGTAATTAAATTAATCCTTGGGTAATCAATTTAAGAGTATCAACTTGAATATGTATGCATAGTATCTCATTCGCACTCAACAGAGGGAATGAGATTAGTCTTAAGCCCTTGATTAATGAATTGAACAAATTTTCTAAATAGGAAGAACATAGGAAGAATAGAATGAAATCAATACTTTAGGATCCCATTTTTATAGACTTCACCATATCGCAAGATTATCATTTTGTTGTAGATTGTATGTTCTAGGCCTTAATGGAACTTTATTGAACAATATGTGTTGAAGTTGCTTTGTGATTAATGGTTATCTTGTGTTATTCGTTTATGCTTTTTATGTGCTTCATGCTTCTAACTGCATTGAAAAATGGATTGAATGAATTAAACATTTGGGTTATATGCTTGACAAAGTTTAATCCATATGTCGGTTTTAAAAAGCATAGCTTTGAGTTTGTTAAGTTGAGAGACTAATGAACTTAGGTAATCATCATGGTCTTCCTTAGGATTTGCATAAGGTGCACTCTAAGTGTTTGATAAAATGCGTGACAGGTGCAAACACTTTGGGTGTGCCATTATGTCTAGAATTTCATTTAACACTCGACAAAGGTAATGAAATTAATCCTTAGGGTAGTCCCTTAAGGTAATGAAATTAATCCTTAGGGTAGTCCCTTAAGGGTAGCTTAATACATGTATGTATAACGGGTTAGATAGAAATATTAACTTAGTTGTATATACATAGTATCTCATTCGCACTTGAAAGAGGGAATGAGATTAATCATACACCATGGATTAATGAATGCATAAATTGGTTGTTGATTACTAATGACAAAGACCATAGGAACAATAGAGGAAAAATCAAGTCCCTAGAACCCTATTGCCATAGATATAACATATCTTTAATTTACTGGTTTATTTAGTTTAAAGCATTTTTAGTCCATAACTCACATTACCTTTTAGATTAGCCTAGATAAAGTTAGGTTGCCAACATCATAGTACTTAGCATTAATTTAATACACAATCCTCGTGGGAACGATACTCACTCATCACTTTATTACTTGTTGCGATAACGTATACTTGCGTTAGATTGTGTTATAAAAATCACACAACACTGGGCATGCTTCCTAAAAAACAAATAGCAGATACTTATTTGGATATGATAATATGACTAAAAATTTAGACACGCTTCTGTTAGGGTCGGTACTTACGTGTCATCCCTGAATGTACATATACTTGTGTATTAATATAAGTGTACATTCCCATTAAATCGCTAATACCTATTTATATGGTGCTATGCATGTAACGTTATAGATATTGTAGATCTGAAGGAGTTCGGATCAGATCTAAAGGAGTTTAGATAAGGGTTCATGGTTAACCACGCTGAGAGATATAAATGCTAAATATTAGAATAGTTAAGTGTTAGCTGGTTATAATACTCAGCAGATCCAAGAGTTGAAGCCTTGTCTGTAATAGGACATAGACCTGAGAATATATTAGTAACTGCATAGTTGTAAGAGTTGCAATCGAGTGCCAGGAAATGCAAGTTACACAAGTATGTTCTCGAATAATTGTCCCTGATCTATTTCTGTCAATGCGGGTCTGTCGGTGGATACTTTTATATATAGATCAGCATATGTCGTACCTATAGGGTATAGATGGTTGTTCCTAGCCAACTGTAAGCTTAGAGCTCTTATTGACATATGGGTATCCAGTTAGGACTGGATATGGGACAGACTCACAAGGGCCTTCAATAGACACCCAATGTAACCCGTCAACAGAGGGTCCTCTCGAGTTGAGTAGTATACGTGGCCTTTTGACCTGAGTGCCATGGTGGGCTTGTAAGTGATCCACCATACTTTGGTTCCACGCATGTCACAGACTTTCATAGTGTGACCACTGGGTGTCGCTGAGTGTGGTCCGATGCTTATAGAGTCCGATGCGTACGGATATGGGATCTATCAGCTCCCATTTGAAGTTTGATATCCATATGCTTTGAGACTGTATTTCAGAAAGTCTTATGGCCCCAAGCAATCATCTCGGAAAAGACTTCCGTCAGGGTCGAACAATATGGCAAAGGAGTTTGTACATATTGTTCAGTGAGATACAAGTCTGGAGATAGGACATAGATAAGCACAAGGAGATTTGACGGTGACAATCTATATCCCCGCACATCTAGGATATCATGACGGAAGGACTATACGTATGCGTTGTAATATCAGCTTATATGGTTCAACGCACTGATTTGTATATCCGTGACGTGTGTGTGGGACATTGGTCACGAACTCATGGAATAGTTTCATTTGATGAATCGAACGTAGGACCTAGGGAGTCCCGCGATATGGAGTGTACTCATTGTGCACTAGGGCAGCGTACCGAATTAAATTCTTTAATCCATCAATATTCAGCATTACCATGAGAATGCATGCGTGTCTATGTTTAAGTGTTAAATACAATAATTAGTTAATAATTATTATTTACTAATTGTATTATGACACATGGCGTATTGTGGATCCTCAATTGAGTTTACCTAAGTGTGGGATTTGGTGGGATCAATTAGGAGGTAAACTTGGTAACTATTCATGAGGGGCAAAATAATCATTTCTCATTTTGATTATTTAATAGTTAAATAATCAAATATCTCTCTTTTTATATAATATATTATTTTATTATTTTATTATATTATATATATAAAGAGTAAAAGAGAGAGAAAAATGGAATTTTGCCAAAATCGGCCGAGAGAATGAAAGAAATTGAGAGAAAGAGAAAGAAGAAAGAAAGGAGAAGGAGAAGAAAAAAAAGGGAGGAAAAATAAAATTGTTTCATTTTCCCTACGCTTCCAATTAGAGCAATTATGAATTGCTTCAAACTCTCTATTTCTTATCCTTTTGGAGAAAATGATATAAATACACTCCTGACCATTTTGAGGATTAAGAGTTAATCTCAGGCTAAATATAAAGCTGCTATTTTAGCTCACCAAGCCCACTGAGTTGGTGATTAGAATTGCACGCGGGTTGGTCTCCATGAGGACTCTAAAAAATACACGCATATAACGTTACACGTTATAGTGAGTTCTCTAGCCTAATAATATATTAATGTGATTAATATATTTATTTATTATGTTTATTGTAAAATTTATACGCTTCCATTGCATTAGGCAATAAACACAATTACACATGCATACACCCACACGTGCCTTAGATCTGCCGACAACTTCCTCGAACATAATCGATATTAGCTCAGACATGACAATTTGATTGATAAATCCATCATTCTTTCAAATGAATAATCGAACTTGAATAGATGATGTTCATGGGGACTTTTGTAGATACCAAAATTAACATAATTAGCACCGATCAATTACAGCACGCCACTTATCTAATAACATAAAAGTGGAAGTATACTTTAAATCGAAGTTGTACTTTTTTTAATCAAAGTTTGAATTAAATTCATGCATAAATATTATAAAAATGAATTGAACTCATATACTATAAATATTGACTATTATTCAAGAATTAGCCATTCAGTATTTAGTATTGAGACACATTACACATCGATTATTCACATTTACATTAATTATTCATTCATTTAAATGTATAATAAATATTACTATTATATTTGTCTTTATGAACACTCCTTCATGCACTACCACCCTCTCTTTCTTACAAATACTAACTTGAGCTTTAAAAAAAAAAAATTTTTAGAAGGACATTGTGCTTTTGTTAATTGAAAGAGTAGGCAACGACAAAAATGTCATTAACGTAGAGGTCCCAAATTGAAAAACTTTAGTTATCTATACGTAACCAAGTTGTAATATATAACATTTATTATAGTTATTGATAGACAATTTATTCAAAAAAAAAATATATCATGATATAATTATAACTATATTTTAAATAAATTATTATTTATAAATATAAAGAAATAAATTAAGGAAATCTTTATTTATTGAATATTAAATAAAAAGAATTGAACTATATATAAAAAGTAAATTAACCTATTTTAAAATGTTGAAATGCTAAATCAAATTACTCACATTAAATTCTATAATATTTTAAAAACCATTAGTTAAGGAGGAAACTTTTTTTTAATTACTATTTTGGTACTTGGAAGAGAAACTGAATTTAAAAACAAACTCTTAGCCGAAACGGAATATTAACAATGCCACTCTTTGAGATAGCACAATTACATTTTGACAATGGTTTTGATTTTAATTACAATATCACTTTTTTATTTAATAAAAAATTATACTCTTATTTTTTAATAATATTTTAATTATTTATCTGATAAAAAAATATAATTATGAGAATATTTTTATTTTTTAATTAAATAGAGAGATGATTATATAATAAAATTAAATGTCAGAAAAATATAATTTGTGCTAACTCAAGAGGTGACAGTGTCAATACCCTTAACCTGACCCTAGTAGCATGACGCGAACTTGACCTCGGATTCACAGATCACGAGCTCTAACGGTAATAATAACCGTTACCGAGATAAAGGGGCACGTGTTGTCTGTTTACAGGAGATGATTAAAATAAACCAAGAGTCAATCAAAATAAATTTCAAAGCAGGAAGTACGGAACAATTTTGGATTCGGTAGACCATTTGGTAGTGAAATGTGGTTGAATATGTGTTTTCTTCTGATATTGCCCCCGTAATATGGATCTGTGCCTTCAGGGTATTGTATAGCCATGCATCGTTTGCTACAGAATCACATTTTCACGCTTAATTAACTTTGCACGTCTCTTTCTAAAACAAAAACTAAAAAACACTTTGCACATGTCTACCTCCACCACGCCTTTTACATTACTTGTAAATAAAGTAAGGAAAATATTAATATTAAAAATTTAAAATCCACTTTGAACAATTTATTTACCAATATAACCTCTCATAAATTTTTATTTTATTTTATAAATATCTAACAAATAATAATTAGTTATCTTACTAGACAATTTACGTATCTTTTCTCTTAAACATAACAAAATTTAAACTATCGTTTACTCTTTTATTTATTTGATTAATTTCATGAATAAATAAGAAGTAGAATTACGTAATTTTGTAGATTATAGGTGATTTTAGGGGGAACATTTTTAAACTGAACTGAGTAAACTAACGTAACTAAAAAAAATTGCTTTAATTTTTATTTCAATCTTATTTTTAATAATTAATAAATTTAATCTCATTTTTAAATCAATTTAATTCAGTTCAAAATTAAAACAAATTAAAAAAGTAAAAAAAGTTGTTTCTTAAGATTTTGACATAAGCCCAATTAGAAGGCTCAGTGCGACTCACGAGCCCTAAGCTTAAATGTCTCGAGAACTCTTTGCTTGAGACCAATGATCAAGCCCACCATTCAAATATCACAAATATTGATCCATTACTAAGAGGAAACTCTAATAATGAACAAAGAAGTTTTCTTGATTTCATCTATAATCCTTGATCCTAAAGTTTTCGACATCGACAAATACACCTCGACAATCAGCATTGGTCGAGTTGACCAGAAAAGTCTACTCCTGAGGCTAATCACTTAAGTCTCATTAAGGATTGAAGACTCACCAGCATTCCCGAGTATCTCAAAATTAGACCTTTGGCCAATCAAACTCCTATAATCACGAGATCAACCAATCAACTCTATTCTCGAGAATCTTATAGGTTATGGATCTTTTGCATAAATTGAATTGAAACAAGCTAAAAATGAGCCTAAATTGGAAAAAATTACAGATTTTTCTATAATTCTAAAAGAATTATACAAACATGCCTATTAAAAACAATATGGCTAAGAGGCTAAGAAAAGAGTTCTTTTTCCTATATTTAGAAATTTATATATGTTTTTAGATTCCTTCTTTCAAGTTTCCTCTTTAATACTAAAACAACACTTTCTCCAACCTAAAAACCACATACCACCTCGTAAACACCTTATTAAACTTTCTTTCTCTTGTCTTCTTTGTTTTTCTTTGGACCTTTGATAAGGCCAAATTTGTCATATATTTTCTCATATTTTTATTATTGATATTTTATGATTTTATGAGAATAGATGGCTATTTATGTGCATTATTGTTATTTATAGGGACTTGAATAAAAATGTAAAGTTTTCAAAGTATGTGTTCATCGCCCCAGCACCAAGAGGATTATCGCCCCTGCGCTGTAATAGTGATCGAAATAAGAAATATGACCTGTTGAAGTCACATCTGGCGCCCCAGCACCAGACAATCACCGCTCCAGCGACGAGACAGAGCCCCAGCGCCATCAATCCACTGCTCCAGTGGTGAAGCCTTTTTCACGCGTCGCCCTAGCGACAACTGCATAGCGCCCCAGCGGTAGCGCGAGTCCTAGTCCGACGAGAATTGAGATTTTCAAGATCATATCAATCCCTATAAAAAGCCACTCGTTCCCAGCCTTTAAGAATCAATCCAAGACGACCCAAGAGCACCAAGAATACAGAGCACGAGTCTTAGAGAGCAATAGGAGTTTAATTGAAGCAACCTTAGAGAGAGATTCAAGGCGTTCTTTGGCATTAAGAGATCTTAAGCAGTGCAATTAAAAGTAATTCGACGTATATATCGGTTTGCTATTGATTGTATCATGTTTTATTTTTATTTTTATTGTTGTTCTCTTGTAGCCATGAGCTAAACTTATTTTCTAGGGTTAATACTTAAACTCAATATGTGTGCTTAATTGCCATATCTTTTGAATATTTAATAAACTTAGTTCTTTGATATTTAAATTACTTGATCTTAATGCTTCAATATATCTGGCCAATATATGGTGAATGAGTTGGTAATATTGTTGATAAACTCGGAAGAGGAATCATAATATTTAGACCTAGGTAATTTGATGTATGATTGTAGAGTAACATTCAATGTTGCATATGCAAGTTTCAATTTAGGATAGGAATATACCTAATTGGCATGTATGATCAATAAGACCTAATCCTAATGAATCTTAATTTATTACAAGTACCATAGGAATATAGGTATTTGGTAAATTAAGGTATACTTGCATGACCTTGGAAGAGGCTTGTGAATACATTAGTGTCTTGATCAATAACAAAGACTAAGGGAATTAAATATTAGAAGATTAATCATTAGAAAGCATATTGAGGGATAATATTAATCCTAGGTTTTCTCTATATTGCTATCACTTAAATCTCTTTGCATCGTGTTTTTGTCTTTATATTTTCGACATTCATTCTTAGATTTTTATTTATCTGAATAATTATTAGGAAGATATAATTTTAGTACTTGGTAAAAAAGAAAAAATTATCCCTGTGAGTTCGACATCCGACTTATTTAGTCTCTTTATTACTTGCATACGATAGTGTATACTTGCACTTAATTTTATGATATAGAAATATCGCATCAACCCTCACTGGTTTAAGTATTAGAGAGATTTTACTAAAAAAGACTCTAGCATGACCTAATGCTGTCTATTCTTGTAGAGAGCCCCCGTTTTTTTAAAGAAATAGTTGTCACAAACTAAACCAAAGAAAGACCCAAATAGTCATGAATAACAACGTCTTTGATATGATTTAGATAAGAACCATACCAAATATTTTCAAAATATAAATTTAAAGCAAACTTGGTCAACTCATGAGTTACCCTATTAGAAGAACGTGGAGAGTAAGTGACCTTACAACAATGAAAAATAGGAAGAACATTAAAAATATCTTATAAAATAAGACTAAACTCAGGTACTGAATGAGTCTTCAAAGTAACATCTTGAACAATAGATTGAGCATTAGACTCTACTTCAATAACCTATAAACCCATCTCATTTGCTAGGAAAGACCTTTGTAAAGAGTAAGAGCCTTGAAATAAAGAAAACTACATGAACAGAAAAAGAGGCAGAGAGTAAAACCTTAACATGGTGGTCCCAAAGAATTACCTCTATACTTGTTTGGGCTTTGTCTTGGCATATGGCTACTTCAAATTTTATTTTAATACTTCCAAAGACTCCAACAACACCATACTACACTAGCCAAATTATGAGACTTTGGTTTAAGCTTGTGAGCCTTCTAGAATTTATTCAAAAATTGCATGAATCGATATGTTAGGGTATGTGCTTGGTGTCATCTTATTTGTATGAATACTTATTTGATAATATTTATACAATGTATTTTTATTAAATCGCTATTAATTTTAATAATATAGTATTAATGCTAGTAACGTAGCAGAAATTATATGATCTGAAGGAGTTTAGATTTAATCTAAAGGAGTTTATATCAGAGCTAAGAGTTAGCAATGCTAAAAAGTTATAAATGCTAAGAGTTAGTAGGTTATAAAAGTCAGCGAAATCTAAGAAATTAGAACCTTATTTGTAATGGGATAAAAATCAGAGGATATACCAGTAATGATATAGTTGCAAAGAGTTGCAATAGGGTGCTAGAAAATGTCATTATACAAGTGTATTCTCAAACACAGTGTTCCTGATCTATTTTCACCAATGCAAGTCTATTAGTGAATCCTTTTTATATAGATCAGTGTATGTCTATATCTACAGGGTACAAATGGTTGTTCTTAGATGACCATAAGTTTGAAGCTTGTATAGGCATGCGGGTATTCTATTTAGACTAAATAATGGACAGACTCGAGAGGACCTCAATAGATATCTTATGAAACTATCAATGGTAGGTCCTAGTATTCATGGTCCTTTGGTCTAAGCGCCACAGTGGACTTGTAGGTGATCCACCTTATTTTGGTTCCACAATTATCAGAGACTTTTCAGGGTCTGATCGCTACATATCATTAGGTATGGTCCGATGCTCATAGAGTTTGGTGTGAATAGATATGGGATTCGTCTGCTCACATAGGTGGGTTATATACCCAATGCTCCAAGATTTTATCTCAAAAAGTCTTATGACCATAAGCAATAAACCTGGAAAAAGAATTTTCCACAAGGTTAAACAATATACGCAAACATTTGAATATATATAGCCAAGGTGTTTATGTATGTTGTTCATTGATATATGAATCTGGAGATAAGTTCATGGATGAGCTTATGGGGATTTGACAGTGCAGATCTATATCATCACACATCTAGGGTATAGCTGATGGAATAATTATACGTATGCATTCTGACCTCAATTTGCATGGTCTAACATGCTGATTTATAGTATTTGTGACGTGTACGTGGAGCATTGTTCATGAACTCATGGAGTAGTTACATTTGACAAATCGAACATGGACTTAGAGAGTCTCGCAATATAAAGTGTACTTATTGTGCACTTGAGCAGTATGTCGAATTGAATAGTTCAATCCAGTAAAATCCAACGAAGTCGAATATTTGTTTCAGGAACCCTTAGGATGCTCGCGTGTAAATACTTAAGTGTTAAGTACATTAATTAATTAACAATTATTGTTGACCAATTAAATATTGACATGTGATTCATAGTGAGCCTTCAGATAAATTAATTCAAGTCTTAAGTTTGGTAGGACCCATATTGGGTTAAATGAGGGCTTAAAGATAATATCACTTAATTGATTATTTAATTATTAAATAAATAGTTAACTAATGGGTTTAGTTAGTTAGATATTTATATAACCTAACCTAAGTTAAGCTAGTTAACTATAGTAAGGTTAAGCAAAAATATCTAAAAGACTTAATGGTTAAGTTTCTTAACTTTACTTTTGTTATTAGTTAGCCAAAGGGTTGAGTTAGGTTAATGACATAAATATTAAATAATAAAATAACCAATTCATTTCAAATAAAATAAAACATATGGCCAGCCATTACACTTTAAGAAAAAAGATAAGCTCATTTTTCTTTGTTCTAAGAGTTAGAAACAAAAAGAAAAAAAAAACAAAAGTATTTTGCTTTTGAAAGTGATCGGTTATTGAAAGATGAACAAAAGAGAAAAAAATATTTTTTGGCTTTAATATCAAGTGTTGGTATTACCATTCATCTTCCATTAAAGCAAAATAAGTGTTTATTTAATTAATCAAGAGTTGATTAATGGTAATTTAAACACTTAGAGTTTAAAGAGTTAAATCAAGTTGGATTTTAAACTACTGTCTAGCTGATCAAACCTACCTTATTGATCACCAGAACTGCCAACGAGCCTCACTTCAGGCAATATCTTGAAAATTAGTCTAAAAGTTTCAAAGGTGAAATTTCTCGATTCTGTTTTAATCTGATTAAAATACGATTAAATTGTGTTCATAACTTGCTTTAACATTTTCCTTGCGCATATGATGCGTATATATATGCATGTGATACGTATATATGCTTAAATGCATACAATACCACATGTATACATCATAGAATAATCGATGCTTTTATAGTCAACAATATGCATAACATCCCCCTGATAGTAATGATGAATGGTTTGGTTCCAAACAAACTAAACTTGCCATAGAATAATAAAGAGGAGCTCAAGATCATCTTGAGAAAATTGATCCATGCAAGATATAAAGAAATCCAATGTAGAGGTAAGTAAGAACGAAAGATACCTTGAATAAAGGAACAACGATCCCTTACGGGCTTCAAAAGCTTACAGAGCCAAAGAGGTAGCATTTTCAGCCTTTATACCACAGTGAGAGCAGAATTAGTCGGTGGGCATATGATGTCATTGTAAGTTTACATGAGCAGGTAACCAATTATGCATCGCCTTCCAAATGAAAGTCTTTACCTTGAGAAGGATACTAAGGCGCTATAAAAGTTTCCACCAATAGGATACAAACGAAGTACCCGAGCTTCCCGCAACTCCCTTAAGAAAAGAAAGAAGTCAATACCCATATTTTATTGAATAATGGCCATTCTTATCATATGCCATATAAGAGAGTCCTGGAGAGCCAATATATTAGCTATGATAGGAATTCTAAGAATAGCCTTTTGTTTATCCAAGGAGAAGGATCTCTTGATAAGTTCCACATTCTAAGCACCTCAAATAATTTTTAGTTCCGAAACTTAAAGTATAGTGAAGGAGTAAGTGAGGGAATAATGGTTTAAAATGATATAGCCTAAAAAGCTATTGATGATACTAATCGAGATGGAAATTCCACTACCCACTCTCTATTGAAGACATTTAGTCAGCAGCTCATGACCCTAAATAAAGCTTTTTCAGAGAAAAGAAACAAAAGAGTTAGCCTTGGCCTGGAGAAAGGAAGAGTTATAGAAGTAAAAACCCCTCAACACACGACTAACTAGAGAATCTGGATAAGTAATAAGAACCAACTTGTTTAGCAAGCATAACTTGGTTAAAACCTGATATGTCTCTAAAGCCCATTCCTCATTCTCATTCTTATGTTCACAAAGAACTTCCCAGGTTCACCAATGAAGCTTACAATGATCTTTATTACCACTCCACCAAAGCCGAGAGTAAAGAGCGTGCAACTCATAAGAGACTGAGGAAGCCTGAAAAGATTCATAGAATATGCAGGGATGGATTGAATAACTACTTTTATAAGGACCTCTCGACCATTGAAAAAGAATATATGCCTTTTTCATCCTTTAAGTTTATTGCAAACTTTGTCTTTTATATAAGCAAAAAGATACTTCCTTTTACATCTACTGAAATTAGGTAGCCCCAAATATGTTTTATGACAGACATCTTCTTTTACTTCTAGAGAAGATAAAAAAAAAAAAAACATCACCATTAATGGAACGACTAAAACAAACAGTCGATTTATCAAAATAGTTCACTTGCCTAGATGCCCTCATATATAGAGAAAGAATGTTTTTTAAAGATTGACAACTGGATAACTATGCCATAGAGAAAACCAGACTATTATTTATAAAAAATAGATGAGAAGTAGAGGGGAACATTACAGCTACACCAAACCCCTTGGATTTCTCGCCTTAACTCAGAATTATAAATTAAAGCAGACAACCCTTCAACACAAATAATAAAAAGGAAAGGGGATAATAAGTCACCTTTCTAAAGACCTTTAGAAAGAGTTAGATTCCCCTCTAGCTTCCTATTAAGGAGAATAGAATAAGAGACTGAAGAAACACATCCATGATCTTTCAACACCAGCCCTCTAGAAAACCCATTCTAATTTAAAAATCCTTACTCAATGCGATCATACGCCTTGGACATATCCAACTTCAGGGCCATCATATCATTATCATACCCATTTATCATTTAACTACATCAAAGCACTCAAAACTAATAATAGTATTATTAGTTATAAGCCTATCAGGAATGAAAGCACAATGCCTTAAGGAAATGAACCCCACGAAGCCTGTTTGCAAAAGCTTTAGCAATGATCATATAAATAACATTGCATAGACTGATGGGTCTATAATCTAAAGGAAATTGAAGGGTATCAACCTTAGGAATCAAGGATATGAGGGTATGATTGATCCGACCTAGATCACCAAACATATTAAGAAAACTTAAACAAACTGATGTAATCTTTATATCCATAATATCCTAATATTTCTAATAAAACAAAGTAGACATTCCATTAATACTCGAAACTTTTGTAGGATACATCTGGAAAAGAGCTTTATAAACCTCAACTGTGGTAAATGGGGATTCCAGAAGATGACAATGATTTATAGATAATCGAGAAGTTACACACTCAGTCACCGTGCATAACACGTCACTAGACGGTTCTAATGAAGAGAAGATGTCTCTAAAATAAGACAAAAAAATTTGACTTACAGCTTCCGAGGATTCCTTCCAAACATCATAAAAATCAAAGAGCCTAATAATTCTTTTTTTTTTCTTTTTGCTAGTTACCTTATGATGAAAATATTTTGGATTACAAATACCTGTTTTGAGCTAGTTAACCCGAGATCTTTACTTCCAATATAGCTCATGTTTATACATTGACACATTCAACTACTTTTTAACTTTTCTAATCTCTCTCCTTGATATAACATTAATATTCTTATTAAGGGAAGCAAGAAGAGTCTTTTTCATCTGAATAGCTTCAGAAAGCCTACGAAAAGAGAATTTATTCCATCCATGAAGAGAACGATCAATCTGATCCAAATTATTGACTATCGAGTCTACATAGCCATTAATAGACTGCCAATCTTGTAAGACAATGTCATGGCATTCTATCTCATCAACCCAGGCTTCCTTGTAGTGAAAGCGGCTGCCTTTAGAAGAACTAACCGTAATAAATGCATTTGCTTGTAACGATAGCAAAAGCAAATGATGATTCAAACCCCAGAATTTTAAGTGCCTGACCACAGCCTTCGAAACATAATAATTGCCAAGTAACATTCTGAACAACCCTATCCAATAGCTCTTGAATGAAATTTCCTTCATCTTACCATTGTACCAAGTAAATCGAGGTCCTTCAAACCTTAAATCCATAAAATGACAATCTCCAAGGCGTCTCACAAGTTATTCATTAAAACTAAAGACCTCTTCACCCCACCTTCATTTTCAGAAGAATCCAAGATCTCATTGAAATCATCACTACAAAGTCAAGGTAAAGAAGACAAACTAGAAAGGTGGCGAATAAGATTCTAAGTATGACAATGCTGACTAGCATCCGACTGTCCATAGAAACTAGTATATCTCCATAAGTCATCAACCTTGATTTTAACAGTAACATCGATGTGAAATTGGGAATAAGAAAGTAGGTGTTAGCAACTTAAGAAGACCAGAACAAAGCCAGACCACCACTATGAACCATATGTTCTATAACAAGTTTTCAAGTAAAACCAAAATGAACATGAAGGTCTTCCATCTGAGAGTGATACAAAATTATCTCCATAAAGAAAACCAAATCTAGGTTGTGCTTCTGCAACAGCTTGTACAGAATTTAGAATGATTAGGGGTTGCCCAACCCCTGAGAATTCCAATAGAAAATATTTATAATGCTTAACGGTTCTGCTCCTCTGCAGGAACTGTCGTTAAAGATTTAGAAACACTAGTAAAAGTTGTAATCTTGTCCAAAACAGGCCTAGAATAGACTTCCTCATCAGCAAAGTCAAAATCTAACATTCTTTTACCAACAATACCCTCATGGGTTCTTTTATCTACCATAGCCAATAATACTGAGTGAGTAATCTTTCTTTTACCAAACTTGGGAGGTGAAGTTGCCAATGCCAATTTGCTTGAAAACCTTCCAGGATTACAAAAAAACTTCTTCTATTACCTACGATTTTTCGAGGACTAGAACCAATTACAGATATTTCTGATTAATCTTCGAGCTCTTGCTACGAGTTGGGCTTTTTTCAAGCTTTGCAGAGTTAAAATTAAAAGGTTCTTGGATGTTTATACCTTACAAGAATTCATAAGTCTCTCCGAAAGAATGCACTGTTGAAAGGACAGAAGGCCCACTTAAAATTTTAGAAGCCAGAACATACATAATACCCAAGAAAGGGTTGACAATTACTAAGGGAACAATGGATTGGGGAATACTCGTTTGCTTATATTAGGGCTCAAACCCTTTTGAATGCATGGTACAACTTTTTTAAGTGACACCGATGCATGAGAGGCAGAGCCATGAAGGTAACCTGTTAGGGTAGAATTTGGATTCTAGGCATTTGTTTCACATCTCTCAACACATCCAGTAGACACCCAAGACTCATCATCAATCAATAGACTTTTACTTTTGTTACGTGCTGAAGGCTAAATTGAAGGCACTATCAGAGCCACATCATTTTTTTTCACCGTAGATTAACAAACCCCTAGTTTCAATAAGAACTCAATCAATCTGGACATGTCTTGGCTCTGATTGAGAACCATCCAAAGCCTTTTTATGGCTAGACTTAGAATGGGGTATTTTATGAGAGGAATGAGATGCTGTAGAATTGTGACCACTGGTGCCACAACCTTTTTTTTTCTGCCAGTACAAGTTTAGCGTATGCTACAATCCAATAGCTATAAAGATGTTGATCACACTTCCAGGAGCCAAGCTGACTCAGGGCATTCTCTATCTGGGTGCCTAAACTTGCCACAAACAAAGCATAAATCCAAAAACCTCTCATACCGCAAAATTATAGTAATCACTTGCATCAATCCATCAAGGGCTATACGAACAATAGGGTTCAGAGGTCTTATGATATCAATACAAACACTAACTTTAATATATTTACCTAGACAAAATCCGAATGCACCATGATCAATTTCCTTAACAATCCCTAGTCATTCACCAATTTGTAAACCAGCCTTCTCATATAAAAAAAAGAGTGGCAACCCATGTAATTGTACTCCAAACAAAAACTTGTTAAAAGAGAAATCTGAGAGAAGACCTAATCCTTTAGGGCACTCTAACACAATCAAGTTAATTTGCAAACATCCATAGGTCACCCCGTAAGTACTTATCGAAGATTATTGTTTTAATTAAAAACAAAAACATTCTTACTTGAATCAAGTGCATTGAAAGTTAAAGCATCTAGAGTTTGCCAAGTTAGCTGAAGACTAGCAACAAAGGCATTGCAATGCATTGATTGAAAGCTCATAATTTTACCCACTAGAGAGTGAAAGACTCATTTAATTACCTCTTGCCTTAGTGAAGAATCCAATTTTGAAACCGAAATGAAATTGTCTTGTAACTCGAGATTTGCATACTATTGTACTAGTTGATCAAAATCCATCGATAAAAGTAATGAAGATAAATTCTGAAAACAACTTCAACACAAAAACCACAGGAACCCTAACCCTAGTTATGAGTCACATGAGCAAATAGCACAACACAAACCTTTTCATCATAAATAAAAATGAAAACCCCTATTCACCCAAGCTTTTCGTTCGTGAAAGATAAAAGATAGCAAACCTGTGGCCTATAGAAGAACTATAACTACTACTTTTGTCTATTGATGCCTAGAACACTAACAATCAAAACAAACCCTACAAAAAACTTTTTTACAAATCTTGACTTCTATTACTTCTAAAAGCATGCCGAAAAAGCTCTTGAAGCCTAAAAATTGTTTAAAGTTGTCAATCCAACCCAACTCATTGGTAGGATTTGCAATTGTTCCTAAAAATACATAAATAATAGATTTGTAACTGTTACTAAAATACATAAATCTAAAAATACATAAATAATAGATTTGTAATTGTTACTAAAATACATAAATTTAATCTGTTAGTTCAGAATAACCCAAGGTCAATAAAATAAAAACCAAACTGAAATAATTTTGACAATAGGTAAATCAAATTTGACCATTTTTAATACATTTAGAAGTAGGCAGTTAGATTTTCGATTGATTGATTTTAACTAAACTGATTTGAAAAATTACCTGGGTAACACAGATTTTTTATAGTTTATTTATGTTGTCAGTTGTCACGGCAAATTCAATATATTTGTCTATTATTTTACAATTTGTTACTAGTAGTACGAGAAAATAATAATAAAAAGTAAAACATATAGATAAAAACGAAAAAAGTAGGGGTGGGCACGGTCTAATTCGGTCAGATTTTTTTCGAAATTGAACTGAACCGGTCCGGTTCGATTTTTAAAAAAAATAAAATCGAAATCGATTTTTTTAATGAAAAAAATCAAACCGGACCGAACCAATTTTTTTCGGTTCGATTTTTTTCGTTCAATTTGATTTTTCTCGTTTTTTGATTTTTTTAATTTTTTTATTTTAAATTATGAGTTTTTTTAATTTTTTGTCTGATTTTTTTAATTTTTTTTTTAATTTTTTCAATTTTTTTAAGTAAAAAAAATTAAATTAGAATCGAATCGGGCTAGTCAAATTTTTTCTAAATAAATTAAATCAATTTTTTAAAAAAAATAATCAGATCAAACTAAATCAAACCAGTCAATTCAATTTAATTTTTTAATTTTTAATTATTTTTTCACCCGTAAAAAAAAGAGAGCATCCAATAACTCACGTTGAAATGAGAGGAGCCAGTGGTGATGGGGCCGGACTATTTAACACCGCGTTTCGTCACCATTAAATATAAGAAGTCCATACCTCTTTCCGGAATCCACCGCTCGAATTTAAGAGAAGCTATAAGTACATCCTCTTCTAGCTTCTCTCTGTCTAACACGAAACAAATCCCCTATTTTCCATTTAAGTTACCAAACAAAAACAAAAGCAATGGCAACAACAGACTTACATGCCAAACAACAATCAAAATCAGTCTACGTTGAGAATCCCGAGGAGCTTCAAAAAATCTTCGACCAGTTCGACGCCAACAAGGACGGCACGATCTCCCTCGCGGAGATCGCCGCCGTTTTGAAATCCATGGGATCCACCTACACCGACGACGAGCTCTGCCGCATAATGGATGACCTCGACAACGACAAGGACGGCTTCATCAATCTGTCCGAGTTCTCCACGCTCTGCCGCTCCTCCTCCGACGCTTCCGGCGAGGCCGAGCTCCACGACGCCTTTGATCTCTACGATCAGAACAAGAATGGCTTGATTTCTTCCAAGGAGTTGCAATTGATTCTGAATAAGCTTGGAATGAAGTGTTCCGTTGATGAATGTGTCAGGATGATTCAGTCCGTTGATTCTGATGGCGATGGGAATGTTAATTTTGAGGAGTTTCGCAAGATGATGACCACCTCCATTAGCGGTTCTTCTGGACCGTAGATATTTGTTTTAACGGTGATAGTATGGTAAGGCGTGTCGACATTTGCTACTCTTACGTGGCACGATATCATATCTCTCTATCTTTATTAAATTGAAAACACATTTCTAAAGATTCAGAGTTGTGTAGATGAATTTTGACCATACGGTCATGACTCGTGCAAGGCGAAATGAAAAAGATATGTAGGTCTACTTACTATGCTTGTCAAGAATTTGAATAAATAGTACAGTTTGAATAAAAAATAAAAAATATTTTTTTGAGATATCTATTTTTTCAGAGAGATAAATAAGAGATTCTAACAAAGTGGTATCTTAACATTACTAGAAAAAAAACTTAAAATATCAACCAAAGAATTAAAAAATTGAAAATTTGAATCTGTTAAGCTTTGAAATAAATGAAATAAAACGAATTGATATTAGTGCCTAATCATTATCCGAGATTAATTATGAATTTGATCATTTTTTTGCAACCAAGTAAAAATAATTATTTATATTTAAAAAATTATTACTTTTTAAATTTGGGTTAAAACAAAATAAAAGAAAGAAATCAAAATTTTCAATACCAATGATCAGCACGTGAATTAGATAAAATGGAAGAATTGTATTAGTTATCTAAAATGTTTAATATTATTTAAAGGGTTTGTTTTAAACAATAGATGTCGTTCACATTAAATTTCACATAACTTTTCAAGCTAACAATGCGGGTTTGATTCTTATTACCTGCTTCATGTAATGATTATATCAATTCAGCGATGCATTAATAAAATTTGTTGAATTGATATAATCATTTTATGAAACGAGTAGCAAGACTCAAATTTAAAATAATAAAATTTCATTGAATTAAACACGAAAGTATTAAAATTCTATCACATATTCTTTTATGTTTTTCAAACAAGAGATAGAAAATAAAAATCTAGTTCTTAACATATGATTAGCATGGATGAGTATTAATTTTACAAATTAAGTGATATAAATCACTATACATATTCATTAAAAGTATAAATCATGAAACATACATATTTATTCATTTAGTTAATTGGATGTCTGACAATAAATTTTCGTATTCGTATTCGAATCTTTTTTTTTAATTAATTTTTTTTATCAATAGTGGGTGGCTTTCATGGTAATAATTGATGAAATTTTATTGGTTTATTAAATATGAATTGAGAAAGGGAACTAATAATTATCTGGGATTCTCAGTTAATTGAATTAAATTCTTGAAAAGGAATAATAAAAGAGCTCTAGTTAATGAGGTTTTCTTAAGTTTGTTCGGCTATTAAGAAAATTATATGCATATACTACAAACTGAGAAGTAACAAAAAGACAGAAACAGATGTTTATTGATTGAATATTGAATAGGCAAGAGGGGGTGATTATAAGGTTTGATTTTAAATTACCATGAACGACAGTATCATTTAAATTTCAGTTTGGTTGGAGTGAAAAATTTCCTTCATAGTTGCGATAATTTCTGCCTCGCTTGTAATTTGTAACTTTTATGGGTTCTCGGGGGGTAAATTCTTGTAACTTCAAAAAAATTTGTCTAACCAAACAGGGGGTTTAGAGAAGAGAAAAAACAAAGGAAATAAATAAGCGAATATACAGATAGTACGGTGACAGGAAAGGTTGAGCCGGTGGTAGTTCCTGGAAGGTGATTTTTCACACCATGAATTATGAAATAGTGGAAGTTTATCCTTTTGGAGACTTTTTGCTTAAAAAATTATTTTAATATCATAGATAAAATTAAAATATAATAAAAATTATTACTATAAAGTAAGAAATTATTAAAATAATATAAGTATAAATTTATTGACGAGCAACCGGACTTGAAGTTTTTCTTATAAAAAAAGACAATAATCTCATAACTTGAAATTATCTACAAATAAATTTTTTTATCCAAAAAATTTGGAATTCTATCCTTACGTAAGAGTAAGAGGGATTTTACAACCTCATAAGGAGAATATCTACCCTCGTGTAAAAGAAAAAATATAACAAAACTCTCTCGTATGAAGGGATTAGAACAAAATCTACGCATAGGAAGAAGGTTACAAAAATACACTACACTTAATATAGTATTATACTAAAAACACCCCTAATCTAACCAAAACCACAAGCAAAATTACTAGATTTTTTTTTTTACTTTTAAAAAAAGTGCAAAAACGATGCCATTTTATGTTCGAAGAATAAAAAATAAAAAATAGAAGCAGCACCTCCCCCCTCTTAATACAGTATTATACTTAAAACACCCCTAATCTAACCAAAACCACAAGCAAATTTGTTAGATTTTTTTTATGTTTGAAAAAAGTGCAGAAACGATGCCATTTTGCGTTTGAAGAATAAAAAATAAAAAATAGAAGCAGCACCTCCCCCCATAAAAATAGGCCAAAATGCACACAGCACTACAGACTCACTTCTCCTCTCTCTCTCTCTCTCTCTCTCTCTCTCTCTTTCTCTCACACACACACACACACAATTCCTCAAATATTTTCTCACTCTCACAGTCATCGACACCGTCAAACTACCCAATTAGGTCAGCCTACCACCAATTGACTATTCGCCTCCGACCTGAAGTAATTGCACTGCCATGATGCGTCTTTAACACGAAGGCTAAACTGCCCTTTCACATGCTGTGATGCCGCCATCATCAACTATTAGCCATCGCCTAACCCACCGATGTCTGTCTGATTATTGAAAGTATGTATTATATTTATCTTATTTGCATGCTTATTTTTTGTAAGTATTTTCTTTTAAGTTGTGAACTTGTGATGACAAATTGGCCATTAGTCTTCTATGAATAAAAATAGCATTTAAGAAATAAAAAATCTTTAAATTTTCATAGTTAAAATTCTTTAATTCTTCTTAATTATAATGTCTAATTTGGAATGTTAAATTTAGGAGTACTATCCCAATGTCCCCTTTCAAATCCTTAATATAATTTATATATGTACTTTGAAAATGTCTATTTCGTAAATTTATCTTAATATTGAAAGATGGTTATTATTGATGATATATTTTTTCTTTTAATTAATGATAATGGTACGTATTTATAATTTATATATGTAAAGAAAAATGAAAGATAAATCAGAATTATATTTTAAAATAAAAATATAATAAATAATGAAAGAAAGTTTAGATAAATGTATTATCAAGCTATAAATCATTATTATTATTTTAATTGCTTATAGTTTATTTAAACTCATTTGTTTGCAAATGATAAATTCAGATTCAAGTTTAACAGGTAATAATATTGTGGACTTACATTCTCAATTAAATTCTAAGAATGAGCATGGGGGATGAAAGTAACCAAGAAAAAGCTTCCCTTCTACCATGCTCTAATAAAAAGAAAAAGAGAAAGTTTGTGCCACAAACATCGGCACAAAGATAAAAAGTATGGTTGCACTTCAAAAAAAGTAAAACGATAAATGATAAAGTAATGTGCAATCATTATGGTAAGTTGATTGGTTGTCGTCCAATAAGTCATGGAACTAGTGGTATGTCAAAGTACTTGCTGAGATATGCCGACTATAAGAAGAAGGTGATTAATGAGAAGCAAGAGATTTTTGGTAAATAACCTACATAGAAGAGTGAACGGGTAGTAATATTATATCCAAAGGATGGAATCAAGCATCATGTCAATAAGCACTTGTTAAAATGATTATGGTGGATGAGTTACCTTTTAGTTTTTATGGAGAATACCACGTTTCACAGTTATAATAGTGTGGTAGTTCCTATATTTGATGTGTTATTGATGCGATAATTCTATATCATAAATTAAGTGCAAGTATACACTATCGTATGCAAGTAATAAAGAGACTAAATAAGTCGGATGTCGAACCCACAGGGATAATTCTTTCTTTTTAACCAATTACTAAAATTATATCTTCCTAATAATTATTCAGAAAAATAAAAATCTAAGAATGAATGTAAGAAATATAACACAAAAACACAATGCAATGAGATTTAAAGATATAGCAACGTAGAGAGAACCTAGGATTAATATTATCCCTCAATATGTTTCTAATGATTAATCCTCAAATATTTAACTCACTTAGTCTTTATTATTGATCAAGACACTAATGTATTCACAAGCCTCTTCCAAGGTCATGCAAGTATACCCTAATTTACCAAATACCTATATTTCTATGGTACTTGTAATAAATTAAGATTCATTAAGATTAGGTCTTATTGATCATACATGCCAATTAGGTATATTCCTATCCTAAGTTGAAACTTGCATATGCAACATTGAATGTTACTCTACAATCATGCATCAAATTACCTAGGTCTAAATATATTGATTCCTCTTCCAAGTTTATCAAAATATTACCAACTCATTCACCATATATTGGCCAGATATATTGAAGCATTAAACACAAGTAATTTAAATAATAAAAGACTAAGTTTATTAAATACTAAAAGATATGACAATTTAAGCGCACATATTGAGTTCAAATATTAACCCTAGAAAATAAGTTAACTCATGGCTACAAGAGAACAGCAGTAGAAATAATTATAAATCATGATACAATTATTAGCAAACCGATATAGACGTCGAATTGCTCTTAATTGCGCTGCCTAGGAACTCTTGATGCCGAAGAACGTCTTGTATTTCTCTCCAAAGTTGCTTCAATTAAGCTCCTATTGCTCTCCAAGACTCGTGCTCTGTATTCTTGGTGCTCTTATGTCGTCTTGGATTCTTCTTTGAAGGTTGGGAACGAGTGGCTTTTTATAGGGATTGATATGAGCTTGAAAATCTCAATTCTCGTCGGACTAGGACTCGCACTACCGCTGGCGCGCTATGCATCTGTCGCTGGGGCGACGCGTGAAAAAGCGATCACCGCTGGAGCGGTGGGATCTTGGCGCTGCATGAAAACGGCTTCACCGCTGGCGCGGTGACTCTTCGGCGCTGGGGCGCTAAACGCGACTTAAGCAGGTCATTTTTCTTATTTCGATCACTATTTCAGCGCTGGGGCGAAAATCCTTGTGGAGCGGGGGCGCTGGACTCATAATTTGAAAACTTTGCATTTTAGTCCCTATTTTCCCTCCTTTTGCGTTCTTTCTTTAAATTTCGTTCAAGTCCCTATAATTAATAATAATGCACATAAATAGCCATCTATTCTCATAAAATCATAAAATATCAATAATAAAAACATGAGAAAATATACGACAAATTTGCCCTTATCAGTTATCCCATAAAACCATAACAAGAGATGTATTTGAGTTGGTTAGCTTAGAGAAAGGCCTGTTGAAGAGTTTGATTAATAGGCAATGAGTGAGCTTGACCATTAACATTTGGACTTCTATTCATAATTATAGTTATATAGTTATCACAACTCATTTCATAGATAGTCATTGGAAAATATTTGTAGAAGGATTTTGAGTTTGTCTCCTATTTCAAATCATAAAGGAGAAACGATTGGGAAGTAGTTTGAGAATTGTTTGTTGGATTGAGGTATTGAAAAAGTATTGTATAGCAGTTGATAATGCAAGTGTCAACAATTTTGCCATATCTTATTTGGGGGAAGAGATTTAAAAGTTGGAGAGATAATTCATTGGTTTTGAATGGGGAATGCATGTATATGCGTTGTTATGCGCATATTTTAAACTTGATTGTAACAGATGAATTGAAGGATTTAAATGAGAGTATAGTTTTTATACGCAATGTAATCAAATATGTTAGGTATTCTGGATCATGTTTGTAAGCCTTTATGTATTATATAGAAAGGCAGAAGATTGAGTACAAGGAAAGTGTAGTGTTAGATGTGCCAACTAGGTAGATTTTCACCTACTTAATGTTGACGACTACATTAAAATTTTAGAAGGCTTTTGATATAATGGCAGATGATGATTGTCTATATGGGAGTTATTTTTTAAGGAGGAAAATGGAAAGAGAAGACAATGGCTACCAATCAGCTCGGATTTGGAGAATGCCGAGCATTTTGTGTCATTTTGTAATCTTTTTGTAAAGTGACAATAAAATTTAGTGCTTCATTAAGTGATGACTTTTCCTTGGAAGCCATAGTAAACAAAATGAGGTTAAAGTTTGATAAGTATTAGGAATCCATGGAGAGGATTAACAAGATGTTGATAATTAGTACTCTATTTGATCTACGGTGTAAGGTGCAGTTCACTGGATTTTGTTTTGCAAAACTCTTGATGATGCGGAGTATGAGTTGAAAAAATGAAGAGCTTCAGCAAAGAGTTGCTGTTTAGGCTTTATGAAGCCTATAGTGTATCACAGTGTGGTACATCTAGTGCTAGTGGTGTTGGGTGCCGATTATTTCGGTTCTAAACCATATTAGGTGCGTGTATGTATGTGCACATGTCTATTGTACAATATACATATACATGCATCTCATACATAATATACGTAGCAGAAGCTAGAAATATAATTTCCTAAAATAATGAACGCAATAAATTTTGTTTCATTACACTAATGAATAAAATTAAATATATTAATAACATTAATATCAGGATTAAGAATGATAACCTCGCAAGTTTTGGAACGGTTTTAAGCTGGAGTACCACCTGAAATGAACCCGTTGGCAATTCTAGGACTCAATGAGGTGGGCTTAAGTCGTTTGAATAACAGCTTTTATTTTTCAACACCGGTTTAACTCTTAAACCTTGGGATTAACTCTTAATCTCTAGTTTAACACTTAAAATGTATCCTAAGTTAAACACTTTAACTTGGAAAATTTGTTTCAAGGGAAAGAATTGTGTTTTCTTACTTTGTTTAACACTTAAACAATAAAAAATAATCCATTGATCTCAATGGCGGCCAACCAATAAAAGAGGAAAAAGAAAATTTTTCTTTCAACACTTGAAAATATAAATTAGAACTTTTGCTCTGACTTTTCTTTTATGTTTCCATCCACTTAAAGCCCCATTTATTCAAATTCATCAAAAAAAATTTCAAATGAGCATTTTGCTTAATGGCTGACAATACTTCTACCTATTTTTGCCAAATGAAATATATTATTTTATATCAAAATATTTCATTCATCCTTAGCCATTAAGGAATGAATATTTAAGTAAATAAACAAAAATGTTCTTTTTTGTTCAAATACTAGGTGAATAGCCAGCCACTTGTAACCATTAAAACCAAATGAATTGGCTGGCTATTTTCTTAGCCAACGCTTTAGCAATTTTAATCAAACCCTTTTAAAAAGACTTTAATTCATTGCTTAACCATTAAGAAAAAAAAATCTCATTTTATTTTACAATTAAGTCTTTAATAAAATATTTATTGTATTAATCTAGCCATGAGTTAACAATTAACTCTAGTTAAATTAACTAATTACTTAACTCTTAAGTAATTACAAATATCTATATTATTTAATAATTAAATAATTAATTGAATGAAATTACCTTTAAGCCTTTACTTGATTACCAAGTTAACCTAAAATTGGTCCTACCTAACCATATAATTAAGTAAATTAAATCAAAAGATCACTATATGCCAGGTGCCAATAATAATTGTTAACTAATTAACGTACTTAACACTTAAATATTGACAAACACATCCTGAGGGTTCATGAAATAAATATTTGATTTTCTTTGAAATTATGAGATTGAACAATTCAATCCGGTACACTAATTTAGTGCACAACTAGTACACTTTATATTATGAGGCTTCCTAAGTCTATACCTGATTCATCAAATGGAACTATTCCATGAGTTTGTACTAATGCCCCACGCACACATCACAGATATTACAAATTAGCGTGTTGGACCATATAAGTTGAGGTCATAGCGTATACGTATAATCCTTCTGTTACCTATATCTTGCAAGAGTGGGGATATAGATTAACATCATCAAATCCCAATATGCTCATCCATGAACTTATCTTCATATTTGTATTTCAAAAAATAATATTCGCAAACTCCTTTATGATATTATTTAACTCTACAAAAAACTCTTTTTTGGGTTTATGCTTTTGGTCGAAAGACTTCATAAGATATAATTATCAGAGCATCAGAATATACAACTTCTACGCTGACGAATCCCATATCTGTGCATACCGAACTCTATGAATATCGGATTATACACAGTGACATGTAGCGGTCAGACTATGAAAGGTCTCTAACATCTGTGGAACCAAAGTATGATGGATCACTCACAAGCTCACCGTGGCGCTCGGGTCAAAGGATCACGAATACTGCTCAACTCGAGAGGACTCACCATTAAAGGCTTCATATGATGTGTATTGGCATCCTCGTGAGTTTGTCTAGTATCCAATCCTGACAGAATACCGTATACCTATACGAGCTCTAAGCTCATGGTCAGCTAAAAATAATCATCTATACCCTACATACTTAAGACTCAGTACCCTATATCTGTACCTTACATACTTAAGGTTGTTTTGTTTGCTAAAAATTATCATCTGCTCCCTTGAGTGCAAGCTTATCCTTTTGTATAACTCTTTATGCAAACAGAACAACCTTAATCCTTAACATACTTAATACTCGGTTCCCTTTTAGTCTATATCTTATATAGAGTAAAAGAAGTAGCTTTTGATGGAAATAAGTTCAATAAAAAAGCAGCAGATTTTTATAACATAATCCCATAGATATTCTAGAAGATCAGTGAAGTTCAACATCAATCAAACAATATCTAATAAAGTCTAATTCCTCATTTTCTAAAACACTTTTGTGTTAAAAAGTATTTGAAGGACTATGTTGAGCAAGAATCGCATTCTCCTTTAAATAATTTATGAATATACTACTTATGTACAAAATGCTTTGATCTAATCGAAGGAATTCAATATACATATGGTTGTTTCTTTACTTTCTAGTCAAAAAATTTTTAACACTTCAAAAGTTTCTGACATGTGTTTCCCAGAAACATATGTCCATATGGTGATAAATCACTATATAGACAATAAAGTATTAAAATCCAGCAATTTCAGTATGATTTACTAGACTAAATACATCATTATGTATCAATTCTAATAAATTAGTAGCCCAGTGTCTAACACTTACACAGGAATTTGGTCATCTTCCATTGAATTCATAATTCATAAACTGACCAAGGTTCTCTAGTCAGATTAAGTAGCTGACCATCCTTAACTAGACGAGATAGTTATCTCACGACTACATAACTTAATCTTATGTGCCATTATTCCTTATTATTCAAAGTTCGCTGAACTGCTATTTATTCTATTCATATGGACATTCAAGACCTTTCTTATTGTATTTAAGATATAACGACCATTCATCACCTGACACTCAATAAGCAAAACATTATCTTTATCACATAAACATAAGGAACTATTCCCAATGTTTTTATGATAACCCTCTCTATCTACAACATGGAGTGATATGATTCGCCTAATAATGCTTAACAAAAAATAGCAATTATACAACATAATACTCTGCTAAAATAGAGAAGTGATCTAAAAGGTCTTATTAGCTACCACGTTTAAGAAATCTCTATTTTTTACACGAAGTCATACTTCTCCTTTATAAGCTTCATAGCATTCCTTAAATCATGCAACAACTTGCAGATATGAGAAGGACAGGTGATATCTCATACCCATATTTTGTTAGCATATTTGCTATTGAAATGTCAATGTTTGGTTAAATAGATATCTAATGGGTCTATCTATTAAAAGTCAAGGTGCCTTAAATAGTAACACTTACTATTTCAAACATTAGTATAGTGGAAACACTTTTCATTATGAGTATTCTCTATCTGCGGTTTGGATATATCAAATAATTTTTTCAAACAGAGTACTATGCTACTTACACATCTCATGTGCACAAGCTTATGCTATAGATCATTAGATATCAAGGCCATGATATATGATTTGACTTTGAAATCATTCTTAATCTATTTCTAATAAATTTCTATTTCTTCTAAAGAGATATTATCAGAAAGACCTCTTAATTATCTTCTAATCAATAATATATCCAGACTTTTTCGAATTTAGAATAATTTAGAGATTCATGAGCAAATCAAAATATCTCTCAATACTCAATAATTAATGTGTATAGATTAAGTGTTCTAATGGATTGCTCGTACTTATCCTATCTCTATAAGACAATTATCTTATATTTATAAGACAAATAACTTATCTCTATAAGATGAATAATGAGATGTGTAGTGAAACATTTCTGATGTTAATAAATTACGCTTTAGATCATAGGTATAACTTTTATACATTTTTTAATCTAAAGACTCTCTCCCACTACTTTACATAATCACTTTAATCTCTCAAATGGGAGAACGGTAATTTAAACTCTTTAAACTATACAATGAGAAGTGGACTTCATTGGCATTTTACTCCAGCTAAACGTTGTAGCAATATTAGCATTTGTAAACCCAATAGGTAGATAACTCTTGTCAATTTTATCTCATGCAACTCTTACCATTGATTCTAAATTCATCTATCCTTACGTTGTAACAATATTGGGTAAATGTATTCTAGATTAACTTGTCAATAATCAAATATATATCAGTGATACTATCCTTACGCTATAGCAATATTAGGCAACATGTTTGCATATATTTGCCTAATCTCATTTTTAATCGGCATAGTCCAAGTCACACCGACCAAGTCCCTCACATTAAAGCAATAGTAGGAAAGACCATAGTAACTCGTTTAACACCATATTAACAAGATTGACCAATGTAAAAACACTATCTCATTATGTAAAATAATTTAATCTAATTAAGAGAGATTTTTTAATATTAGGTCTCATTTCATGAGGAAGTGATTCACAATCAGTCATTTATTTCTATGCAAACACAACTAATCTCCACTAGTAGGGCTCCTATTATGGTTACTAGCACAAAAAAATGATCTCAATTTATAATGCAGACTAATGACTCTTATTACTGCATCTTATAAACTCCCACATGTATAAATTATTTTTTAAATAATTTAAAAAATAATTCTAAAGTTACTATTGGAGGACGAACCCCTAGTGTTGCAGCGCCAAGCCTCAAGGGCTGGGCGCTGGAGCCTGAAAAACCAAATACTGTGACACTCATCACCTAGCGCTATGACGCTGGAGCCTAGAAGGCCTCAGTGCCGTGGCACTAGATTACACCGCCACAGCGTCTTAGCTGCTACCTTCTTTAGCTTAGCATTTTCTACACCTAAAATGCACCACTACAACCCCAGGCCTTAACTAACAACTCAATTAACACTCTAAAACACCCAATCAACACCACAAAATGCTTTGATACCATTTGTTGGGTGCTAATTATTTCGGTTCTAATCCGTATTAGGTGCATGTATGCATGTGCACGTGTCCATTGTACAATATACATATACATGCATCTTTTACATAATATACTCGTCGAAAGTTGGGAATCTAATTTTCTAAAACAATGAACATAATAAATTTTGTTTTATTATACTAATGAACAAATTAAATATATTAATAATATTAATATCAGGATTGAGAATAATCACATTGCAAGCCTTTGAAACGGTTTTAAGTTGGAGTACCGCCCAAAGTGAACCTGTTAGCAATTTTATGACTCAATGGGGTGGGCTTGAGTTGCTAGAATAGCAACTTTTATTTTTCAAACCAGTTTAACTCTTAAACCTTGAGATTAACTCTTAATCTGTAGTTTAACACTTAAACTATATCCTAAGTTAAACTCTTCGACTTTGAAGATTTATTTCAAGGGAAAGAATTATTTTTCTCACTTTTTTTTACAGTTAAACAATAAAAAATAAGCCAGTGATCTCAATGGTGGTTGGCCATTAGAAGAGGAAAAAGAAAAATTTTCTTTTAACACTTGAAAATAAAAATTAAAACAACTTTTGATCTCACTTTTCCTTTATGTTGTCATCTACCTAAAGCCCAATTTGTTCAAATTCATTAAAAAAAAAATTCAAGGGAGCCTTTTGCTTAATGGCCGATAATATTTATACCCATTTTTCCCAAATGAAATATATAGTTTTATATCAAGATATCTCATTCATCCTTATCCATTAAGGAATGAATATTTAAGTAAATAAACAAATCGTTTTTTGGGTTCAAATACTAGGTGAATGGCTGACCACTTGTAACCATTATAACCAAATGAATTGGCCGGCCATTTTCGTAGCCAACCCTTGAGCAATTTCAATCAAACCTTTTTAAAAAGACTTCATTCATTGTTTAACCATTAAAAAAAATATCTCACTTTATTTAACAATTAATTCTTTAATAAAATATTTATTTTATTAACCTAATTATGAGTTAACCATTAACTCTAGTCAAATTAATTAAGTACTTAACTCTAAGTAATTACAAATGTCTAGATTATTTAACAGTACCACGTTAACTCAAAGTTGGTACCACATAGCCATACAATTGAGTAAACTCAACCGAAGGCTCAACTATGCTCCACATGTCAACATTTAATTAGTCAACAGTAATTGTTAATTAATTAACGTACTTAACACTCAAGTATTAACACGTGCATATCTTGAGGTTTTTGAAGTACATATTCAATTTTGCTGAAAATTACTAGATTGAACAATTCAATCTAGTACGCTGCTCCAGTGTACAATGAGTACACTTCATATTATGAGACTCCCTAGGTCTATGCTCAATTCGTCAAATGGAACTATTCTATAAGTCTGTGAATAATACCCTACACACACGTCACAGATATTACAAGTCAGTGTATTAGACCATACAAGTTGAGGTGATAACGTATATGTATAATCTTTTCGTCACCTATATCCTGAAAGAGCAGAGATATAGATCAGCATCGTCAAATCCCCATATGATCATCTGTGAACTTATCTCCAAATTTATATTTTAAAAAATAATATCTACAAACTTCTTTTTTATATTGTTTAACCCTACAAAAAAACTCTTTTTTTAGGGTTTATACTTTTGGCCAAAAGACTTCCTGAAATATAATTCTCGAAGCATCAAGATATATAACTCCTCTATGAGAGCTGACGGATCCCATATCTACGCACACCAGACTCTATGAGCATTGAATCATACCCAACGACTTGTAGCAGTCAGACCATGAAAGGTCTTTGACATCTATGGAACCAAAAGTATGGTGGATCACTCCCAAGCCCACCGTGGCACTCATGTTAAAGGACCATGAATACTACTAAACTCGAAAGGATTCACCATTGACGTCTTCACAAGATGTATATTGGTGTCTCATGAGTCTGTCTAGTATCTAGTCCTAACAGAATACCTGTATGCCTATACGAGCTCTAAGCTCATAGTCAACAAAGAACAACCATTTGTACCTTACAGATATAAACATACATTGATCTATATAAAAAGGAATTCACATTGATAAAAATATATCAAGAGCATAGCGTTTGAGAACATACTTGCATAATAACATTTCCTAGCATCTATTACAACTCTTTGTAAGTATGTCATTACTAGTATACCCTCAGGTTTTTATCCTATTACAGACAAAGTTCTAACTCCTTAGATATCATTAACTATTATAACTTGCTAACTCTTAGAATTTATAATTCTTAGTGTTGCTAACTTTTAGACCTGATCTAAACTTTTTTAGACTAGATCTGAACATCTTCAGATCATACAATGTCTATAACATTATAAGCATTATACCATATACGTATTTAATACTAATGATTATATTTGAAATCTTTATTGTATAAATATTGACAATTAATGTTCATACAATATTAGAATGGAATGTAAGCACAAGCTCCAATAAGTGGTACTACTATTGGTGGTGAAAGTAGTAGTAGCAAATTTATTTCATAATCACAAGTATTCAGTAGTCCCTCAGCCTCACTAGTTCGAGATGTTATATGGCACGATGACCCTTGGAGTGAATAAATTGGGCTTGCAGAGGACGATAATGATTTGAAAGAAGTGCATAAGATGAAAAGATACTTGATGGATAAACTTGAGAATAAACGCTACCTACATTTGATGTATTGCAATGGTGAAGGTTGAATGTTGACAGATATCCTTTTTTTTTTCACGTATAGTTAGAGATATGCTTGTTATACCCATATCTATTATGGCCTCTGGTCAGTTTTCAGTACCAGAGGTCACATTCTTGATTCATTTTGGAGTTCGTTGACTCTAAAGGTAGTTGAAGACTTAATATGTGGACAAAATTTGATACAAGCTTGGCTTTTAGTGGATAAAGCGAAAAGAGAAGAAGGATTGCTTGCAAATATTGAATATTATAACCAACTGAAAACAGGTAAAATAATGTGAATTACTATAACAAAATTTAAATGTTTATACTTATGTTTTACATTTTTAGTTTTTTTGTATGTAGAGTTTGTGCATTTGTCGATGCTAGAGCATCCATCTGCATCGACACTACAACAGCAGTAAAACTTGTTTTTCAAATTTACTTTTTTGGTAATATATCAAATTTTAGTTATTCAGTTTATTTATTTATATATTCCTTTAGCGTAATAATGTGTAAAGTTTTTTGGATGCATCCTTATAGATTGCTGACTATCAATATACATATGCTTCATAAATTATTAAATTTTGAACTTAATATGTTTATGTTAGATTTAATGTATACTATATTTTGTAATGCTTTAAAGAATGTTATTGTTATGTTGTATTGTAGTTGGTTGTGATTGTGAATGTGATTATTGGTATTTGTTGGAGGCTCTGAGTTAGTTTAATGGTTAGATGGTGGAATCAAATATTTGAAATTATATTGAAATGCTACAATTTTTGGCAGGTTATTATAATTTAAGGGATTGTCCAAAAATTAGGGGAGATTTTATTACAATTCTTTTAAAAACGTATAAATGTAGTTGAACTTAAAGTCGAAATAGGATTTAGAATTACAACATTTAATATAATTGGATTTGTAATGAATTGATTTTAAAATTACTCAAATTATAACATTTAACGTAATTCAAATCGAAAATATTTCATGTAATTGAAATCAAAATAGGATTTCAAATTATAATATTTAATGTATTTCAACTCGAAATTAGATTTGGAATTACAACATTTAACGTAATTAAATTTGAAATGAATCGCTTTCAAAATTAATCAAATTATAACACTTACTGTAATTGAATTTTAAATTTTAACATTTAACGTAATTCAAATTGATAATATTTAACATAATTGAAATTGAAATAGGATTTCAAATTATAATTTGTAACATTGATTTGTATTAATTATTAATTTATGAATATTTGATTATTTATTAATTAATTTTAAATTTCTCTATTTTAAGAAATAAATGATGAGTTTTAAACATAATCCGCATCATTTATTTGTACAATAATTTTGATACTAAACATAAACATGATATTGATTTACGATTGAACAATTTCTTACCCAAAACCGAAGCTTAATCTCAAAAACTAAACAGGTCCAATATGACACTGCAAAATGAAATATCTGCCTAGTCACAGAATATTTGTAATCTTGTGATTATAAGTATTATTAGTTTTTGACCTAAAAATTTGTAGAACTCTCAAGTTAATGAGTTAAATTTATTTGTTTGTTGGAAATATTTTGGTAGAGACAAAAAATAAAGATGATGGAGAAAGATAGGGTAACACAATATATATAGTGGTTCAGCCCAATTCAAACTTACGTCCACTTTACCGAGCTTCAGGCTCACTCATGTGTACTATGTATTAAGGTGTTTACAACAAGACTCCTTAGACATTACAAAAAGTAAAAGAAAAATATATAGTGCAAAGAAAAAGTAATTTTTTGCGTAGAGAAAGCCCTCCTCCTCCCTAAAAAAAAGGTCTTCTTTATATAAAGGTAGGTTAGGTCTTCTTTAAGAAGTCCATTAATGCCATAATTGCTTCCATAATAATTATGATTGTCTCTCTATAATTACCATGATTACTTTCATAATAGTCATGATTACCTCTCCATAATTAACATGATTACTACTATAATAGTCATAATTGCTGATTGTTGCCATAATTGTCATTTAATTCCCTTATTTATCATGATTGCCTCATTATTAAGGTTTGACCCGAAATCTAGGGGGAGCATTAATTATCTCACAAAAAATACATAATCTACAAATATTTCCCTTTAGATTTAAAAAAATTTTGTTTTATCTTTAAAATTCACAAATTAGATATCCAAATTTCCATGTTAATATTGGTAATCTTGAAAAGTTTATCAACGGAATGGAAGTATCTTCAGCTTTTCTTAAGCGTGAATATAAGTCTAAGGTCTTATTCCTAACCGGTTCCTAGTCTTTTATCTTTTTTTTAAAGCACTTTTTTCTTAACGTGTTTGAAAAGTTGTATCTCTGGGAAATCTGTGAAAGATCCTCAAATATTTGTTATTGATTTTAACGTGTTTTAGAAATGATTAACAATAGAGTCCGGTTAAAATATGACTATATCATTGATAGAGATGTGATAATATCGTGCTGCTGCCACTTCCCATTGCTACTTTTGAAGCAACTCTAGTCCTCTCAAAATAAGTGAAAGCACCTCATAAGGAATAGGATTATTGTTTAATGTTGGGACCATTTATTTTCCCACAATAAAAAGATGAGATTTAGGGCTTCTTTGATAGTGTTTTTTTTAAGAGCCAAAATCATATTTTCCAACTAAAAAAAAAAAAAATTACTTATGAGGATGTTTGATAAAAAAGAAATAAAAAAATACTTTTGTAATTGTATTTTTTTTTGGCAAATAAACGATATTATATATCATTAATACTATATCACTGATATTATATCATTAGAAGATTACTAGGATATAATAATACACTTACACACTATCGTATGCCCGAACCCATACTCTTAAAACGAAGAGGAATAAACTATATCTCTGTTGGGGGAAATAAGCCCTAAAATAAGAGAACCCAACCTTTTTGAAGAAAGGAGATACAACTCTCGCAAAAAGGGACAAAATGCCCTCATAAAAAGAAGATAATTATTTGACCTAGATCAGTAGGTCTGCACAAAAATATTGCCACATGACTTATTACTTCCACCAACATTTTCAAATATTAGACAATTCAAGTCCTTAACTAATCACCAACATCAAATAATAGCATAAAACAACAATCAAAATAGGTACAAATCTAAGCTTGGATCACCAGAAAAGTAAATAAGAATTGTTGGACCGTCAAGGATTGACAGGCCGCCGAATCTTACTTTCTTGAGGTGGCAACGGAGTTGCTCTACATAGGTGGCAGTGAAGAAGCATAAAAGCTACTATGAGATACTGTGTCACCAGATCAAGGGCTAAGCAGCAACTGATGAAGGGTAGTGCTCGCTTGAGTTACAGCGGTTGCTTGCTCAGTGATAGTTACATTGGCATTGGGTTACAGATGCTTGTCAGAAGAGAGCATAAGTGGCAGAGGTTAAAATCCATCATTCGGCCGAGATGGATCTAGCCACCCTAGAGATACAAATAGAAAGTAGAAAAATCAAAGAAAACCAAATGTTTATCCACTATAGAGAGGACTAAAAGTCCATTTCTCTGGTATAGATGACGAGAAAAGGTAGGGCATTTTTAGAGAGGATATGGGAGTTGGCAGCTAGGGATTTTTAAAGACGTTGTGCTTTTGTAATTTAAAAGCACTATAAATATTTGTTTTTAATAAAACATACATAATAAATCCCTTTTGTCGTAAAACACATATAATATTGTTTTTTTAAATAGTACATATTTTCATTTGGGATTTCTGCTCAAAGCCCCATTTCTCCCAGGGGCCACCCTTAAATGTCTTAAGACCTTTGACCACGACCAAGATCATCATAAGGAGTATTAAAGTAGGCTATGACCCACTGTCTTTGGAGGCCTTATAATTATATAAGGAGATGACATTGGGGCATGATAAAAACTTTAGACCTTACGGCTTCAGCACTAAATAAGGTGTCCTTGGTAACTAACATTGGCCAAACAAGATCGTTTGAGCATTACCAATAAGATCGAATACTTATCATTCTTAAATTGGCCAAAACTCTTGTTTGAACTCATTTTTTACTGACCAAAGACTAGAACTAGGACCAACAAGCTACCTTAAAGACTTGAATTACCTTTAATTCAAAGATCCTTAAAATCCTAAGATTTCTATACTTAAATCCTTTTATATTACTGGAACGTGTCTTGTATAAGAAATGAGATAACTTGCCCTTGTCTTGTAATGATTCAACTATCATCAATGCCTATAAATAAAGAACTTATTGATAAGAAGGGGGATTTTTTCCTAGACCTTTAGAGGCATTAAGATGGGAGGCGACTTCTCTTTGGCTCTTAAAACTATTTTTAACCTTTTAGGGAAGGGAACAGATTTCCCCAACACCTTATGTTTGAAGTTCCTCTTGGAAAATCATAACATCCACCGACTTCACTATAGCTTCTGAATACCCATGAAGGTTTCTAGGTTTGAAAAGCAATTTGTTTTATAACTTATGATTTATAGAGGCTACATTTTCCTATACCCCATTATAAGAATATTTTTTAATAGTACATCGAAGTGCGCTAAAGCTTAGTAAAGTGCATATAGGCTCTTATGAAGCTAAACCACTATAATTCCTATGTTTCATGTATGTATGTGTGCATATTTCTTCATTGTTCAATTAAATATGGCTTATCAAGGGCTCATGTGCATCACCCATCATGCTTTATATATCTAAAAAAGGCCTAAACATTGTTTCTTAAAAAAAAAATACAAATTCAACTCATTGGCTCGAGATTGCCTAAAATTTAGGGCTTATTATTCTGTGAAAAACAAAAAAAATGCCATGAATCAAAGACATAATGGCAACTACTAAGGCTCCCACAAAAGAAAGTCCTAAGAATTAAGGAAAGATCATAAAGCCAAGTTAGTCCCTAGCCTCAATCAAAATAAAAGATATCTCAAAATACTCAAATCTTTTATTATTTATAGCTGTGATAATTACTTATAAGCACTTAAATGTTTTTTAGATAAGAACATATAATGATAAATAACTCCCTTTTCAAGAGTATTGGTATGATTGCCTGGAAAGATTTATTGAAGACCCAAGCCAAGGGGATTTGGAAAAAGGCCATTATAACCCCCATAGTCAACTAAAAAGCTGAATCAAAGGGATACGGGGCAGAAGCCCTTACATCCCCTTTGATTGATTGAAGATTTAAGCTGAGGGGATGATAAGCGTAAATTATATCTATTATTTTCACTCTCTTAACTTAATTAATTACTCATTTTAATAAGAATATTATACCTTTTATATGTTTAATTGCTATTTTACAGGTTTGGAGTCAATAGAGTAATTGTGAATGAAAATCTAAGAAAAACAAGACAAAACATAAAATGTTACAGTATATCGCTACAGTGCCTTAAACAGTAAACGCATGAATAGTGTTCCGTGAACAATATCTCGCTACAGTGCTGTCGTCCCAGCGATGAACAGTTATGGCAGCAGCGGTGCAGTATAATTTTTCTAATCCTAAAACAAATACAACTCCAAGACTCTAATATATTCCTATATAAAGGTCACTCGTTTCAGACCTAAATGACACATAATTTAGGGCTCTTAGAGCCACAACACATTGAATGAGAGCAATCTTTAGAGAGAGAAGTAAGGGCAATTCAAGGAAGCAAGAGATTATTAGCGAATCTTTGGCGTATCGACCAACTGGGAATTGACGTCTATATTGGTTTGCTTTTGATTGTATCATGTTTATTTTATTTTTCAGCCATAATTCTCTTGTTATCATGAGCTAAATTTATTTTCTAGGGTTATTACTTGAACTCAAATATGTATCATGATTGTATAATGAAGAATTGAGTTCAAATAAATATTAAAAAGATCCAACAATTATATCTTATCAAAATTGTGATTGCTTTAGTAATACTTTTATAAACTCGGAAGAGGCATCATTGTATTTAGATCTAGATAATTTGATGCATGATTGTAGAGTAACATTCAATGTTTTATATACAAGTTTCGAATTAGGATAGGAATATACCTAATTGGCATGTATAGTCAATAAGACTTATTCTTAATGAATCTTTATTTATAACAAGTACTATAGGAATATAAGTATTTGGTAAATTAGGATATACTTGCATGACCTAATACCAAATTGACAAGACGGAACAAAATAAAATATTATCTCATAATGTAATATTCTTTAATCTGAGTAAGAGAGATTTTTCTTAGTTATAGAGGATCCCTATCTCAAGAGGAGGTGATTCCCAATTAATCAATTTTCCTATGTCAACACAACTGACCCCGACCAGTAGGGCTCCCATTATTGTTACTAACACAAAAATTAATCTTGGTTTATAATGTAGACCGATAACTCTTCTCATTGCATCTCATAAACCCATATGAAAAATTAATTTTGAAACACTGCTCAAAATATTGTTTAAAATTACTATAGTTATGAATAGTACAAATATTGTTTATTTGCTACTATTTAAGTGAACAATATTAGCGCCGCGACGCTGGGAGGTCAAACCTCTAGCGCTGTAGTGCCTATCGTTCTGCGCTGTGGTGCAAGGGGCAGAACCTCCAGTGCTAGGGCGTGTCGTGATGCCAGGTCTACAGTGTTGCGATGCTGAAGGCAGAACCTCCAGCGCCGTGACGCCAACCTTATGGCATTGCGGCACCTAGTGGACCCCCTTTTGGCATACCCGTTTCAACAATTGAAATGTGTCGTTAACACTGAGCCTTTTACATCCATTCACTCAAACAACACCCAAATATATCATATATGGCTTTGATACCAAATTTACTAGGGATCTAGTATACGTGGGTGTATACATGTGCAATAGTATTCATTGTATAAAATACATATCTCATACATATTTAAAGCAGCGAAATAATTAAAACAGTACAATAAGCACAATAAATAATATATTAATCATATTAATATATTTTAAAGGCTTGAAAAATCACTGAAATGTGTAACATTTTACATATATATTCTAGGAGTCCGCCTGGAGGCCAATTCGCTGGCAGTTCTAGTCACCAACTCGATGGGCGTGGTAAATTAGAACAACAACTCCAAATCCAGCACTGGGTTTAACACTTAAACCCTTTGAATTTATTTTTCTCTTGATAAACTCTTTGATCAATAAAATAAATTCCTGGTTGTTGTAACTGGTAACCAATAGTGAAGATAATTTATAGACTAGTTTAAACACTTGAAACCATATCACAAGAGATCAAATCTTATTTTCTTCATCTATTTGGCCGTCACCCTTTAAAACTAACATATTTCTTTTTGGTTTCAAAGAAAACAACCAAAAATGAAAACTGAAGCAAAAAACTCTTTGCTTCCAACGGATTCACACACACACACACACACACATATATATATATATATATATACCTCACATAAATAAAAATAATAATATTATATATTAAAAAAATAGAAATTGGCCACTTAGGGCAATAATAATAATAATAAAATAATAAAGTAAATATTATATATATAAATGCATAACTATCATGCATTAATATATATAATATTATTAAATAATATAATATTATATAATAATATATTTAAATGAGATATTATGATTATTTAACAATTAAATAATCATTGTATGAAATAACCATTTTGCCCCTCATAAATAGTTACCAAATATACCCCTTAGAGGGTCACACCAAATTTTACACTTTGGTAAACTCAACCGATGGTCTACAATGTGCCATATGTCATTATAGAATTAGTAAATAATAATTATTGACTAATTGTTGCATCTAACACTTAAATACAGACAAGTACGAATTTCCATGGTAGTGTTGGATATTACTGGTTAAACAATTTAATCTAATACTCTGCCTCAGTGCTCAACGAGTACACGCCATATCGTAGGACTCCTTAGGTCCACTCCCAATTCGTTAAATGAAACTATTTCATAAGTCCGTGAGTAATGCCCCATGCACATGTCACGAATATTACAAATTAGCATGTTGAACCATACAAGCTGAGGTTACAATGCATGCGTATAGTTCTTCTGTCATAATATCCTGGATGTGTGGGGATATAGAATATCATCGCCTAATCCCCAAGTACTCATCCATATCATATACCCAGACTTGTATCTCACTGAATAATATGTGCAAACTCATTTGCCATATTGTTACACCCTGATAGAAACTCTTTTTCGGGATTAATACTTGTGGCCACAAGACTTTCTGAGATACACTCTCGAAGTATCTGGATATCTAACTCCTTATACGAGTTGATGGATCCCATCTCTGTACACACCGAACTCTATAAGCATCGGACCATACCTAGCGGTCAGACCTTGAAAAGTCTGTGACATGCGTGGAACCAAAGTATGGTGGATCACTTACAAGCTCACTGTGGTACTCAGGTTAAAGGACCACGTATACTATTTAACTCAAGATGACCCTCTATTGGTGGCTTACATAGGGTGTCTATTAGAGGCCCTCGTGAGTCCATCTTATATCTAGTCCTAATTGGATACCTATATGTCAATACGAGCTCCAAGCTCATAGTCAGCTAGGAACAACCATCTATACCCTATAGGTTTGATATATGTTGATCTATATAAAGGTTTCCACCGATAGACCAACATCGGTAGAAATAGATCAGGGACAACATTTGAGAACATAGTTGCACAACTGACAATTTCTGACACCTGATTGCAACTATGCAGTTACTAGTATATTCCCGGGTCTATATCCAATTAGAGGCAAGGATTCAACTCTTGGATCTTTGTTGAGTATTATAACCAGGTAACAATTAGCTGTGCTAACATTTAACATTTATATATCTCAGGATGACTAACTGCGGGCCCTTATCAAAACTCCTTTAGATCGGATCTGAACTTCTTCAGATCATAAAATATTTGTAATGTTACATTGCATAGTACCATTTAAATAGGCATTAGTGATTTAATGGGAATGTACATTAGTATAAATAATAACTATATGTACATTCAGGGATGACACGTAAGCACCAACCCTAACAGTTATACTCCTTTGTTGCACGCATTAGAGCTAACCTCTTGCTTTGTCCTTAAGAGAGAAAGGGAACAAATAGTTAAATGACATCCTCCAAAACTTCATTCTTGATAGTATTGTGTATCTCTAAAAACATTGCTAGATGCACATTAGGATCCTCACTTGGCAATCCCCTATAGTGGCCTTTTACTCATACTAATAAGAGCTGAGTTCAACTAGAAATTATTGGCATTAATTCCTTGACGCTAGATCCTCAAATATTTGTCATTAACTATAGGCTTGAAATAATACTGTAAGGCTCGTGGTTGGTGATTGTTACCATCATTGGTCATAACTTGAGCTTGATTTTCCCTTTTCTCTTTTAACCCTCCGCAGAGTGCACTCTACTACTGGATCAAAAGGTAAAAGCTCTAAACTACAAGCTCTTTGTATACACCTTCAAAACACATACAACTACCAAAATGCAATAAGAATCAAAGAAAAATAAATGTTTAAAATAAATCAAATTGCTTAACTATAATATTAGTAATAACTCAAAAACTACAATCCTCAACATGGTACTAAAAATGTGTTCGCGAAACTAAACACATGCGAATATTAACCACAAGTGCATGAGTCATGAGCAAGTAATAAAGTGATGAGAAGTGTCGTTTCTACGAGGATTGATCTTCTAAATTAATGTTAAATACTATAGTGCTAACAACCTAATTTATCTAGGCTAATTGTAATTCTAAGTTGATTAATGATAATAAAGATGCTTAAATTAATAATTTAACAAATTAAGGAGGTGAGAAATCTATGGTAAATAGTCATAGGGTATTGATTTCAGTTTACCTTTCCCATGTTCTTTATGTTTTAATAATTAACAACTAATCTTGTGAATTCATTAATCAAGGGGTTCAATATTAATATCATTGCCTTTCCCAAGCATCCAATGAGACTTTATGCATATATATATATATATATATGCAAGTTGATATCCCTATCTAACTTGTCTATCTACAAATTCATTAAGCAACCTTAAATAATTACCCACATGTATTAGTTTCACAACTCAATAAAAACTAAGGCCATGCTTTTTAAGTCCAACAAATGGGTTAATCATTCCTAAGCATACAATCCATTAGTCTAAATCATCTAATGAATCATTCAATTAAATTAGAAGTAATAAATCCAGAAAGGCATAAAAGAAAAATACAATAAATATTTATTAATCAATTAAAAATATCCAAACATGGTACATGGTAGAGCTACATCAAGCACCTAGAACAAGTATTTTAACCAACTTGTTTAAGCATAAAATTATAACAATCCAGAAATCCATAAGAGTAACCATGTTTAAAGCAACACAAGTTACAAATATAAAATCTAAATTAAAGTAAACAAGTAAGGGAAAAGAGAAAAGTAGTGGAGATGTCTCTTTAAGGGATTCAATCTTCAAAAATCTTCAAGAATCTAACCTCCAAAGTGCTCTCTTTCTTTCTCTAAAATCCTCTATTTTTCTCTGTAATTTTGTGCTCTTACCTCCTCTTAAATAAGGTCTTTAATTATTTTTCTATAGGTTCCAAAGTTAGGACAAAAATGGGCTTTTATGAATCGTTTGGCATCATAACGCCAGATTTTTAGCATTGCAGCACCAAGTTTCTACCCAAATTGGCGTCACGGCATGATCATTGTTTTTAAATAGTACCCATGACCAATACTATTCATCACCTACATCGCCAAGACCTAGGCATCACTTTTTGGCACCGTTCATAGGCATTGCAGCAAAAGGTACTATAGCAATCCACCATAACATTTTTTTTTACATATTTTTACTTTGTTTTCTTTGAATTTTCATCCCAAATAGCTCTGTTAACTTTAAACTTGTCAAATGATATCAACACACATAAAAGGCCACATATTCATACTTAAAACAAGCAAACATCAAATTATAAGGGATACAATATGATGTATAAAATGCGTTTATCAACCCCTTGATTGCTTAAAGATCTAAGCTAAGAGGATATATGCAACGGCCTTTATGACCCCCTCAATTTATTGAAGATATAACTTGAAGGAATACAAGGCAAAGGCCTTACAACCTCTTTGGTTGGCAGAAGAACTGAGTAAAGGGGATACAAGGCAAAGGCTCTTATGATCGCCTTGATCAGTTGAAGCTATAGGATGAGGGGATACAGGGCAAAGGCCTCTACGACCCCTTTGGTCGGTTAAAGAGATGAGTCAAGCAGACACAGGGCAAAGGCCCTTATGATATTTTTAATGGGTTAAAGATTTGAGTTTATGAAATATGGGTTATGAACTCCTTAGTCGGCAAAAGAATTTAGTCAAGGAAATATGAGGAAAAACCCTCTATAATCCCTTTTATTGGTTTAGGATATGAGCCAATGTGCTATGAGGTCTAGACCCCTATAATCCCACGAATCCTTACAGACTAGAATTAATCATGAGTGGACTTTCGTGTGAGATCTGGATGATGATTCTTTACCAAAGTTCGTCAAAGGTAAGTTTCTATAACCTTAAGTTATTTTTGGTTTAGAATGCTATGTTGATTATGTGTTTAATTTCGCAATAAATCATGTATGTGAGATATGCATTTAGTTATTTTAACATGTACAGAATCCACATGCATGCAACCTAAAATACGTTAACAATGGTATTAGAGCATTTTTTTTTGTGTTCTTGGAATTGTGGAGTGTTATTTGAAGTAATAGAGATGCCCATACATAGTGGGAGTTACGTTTTGGTGCAGTTTAGAAGTGTTTTGAGTGTAGAAAATGGCTACTAGCTAGTGAATGTTGCGGCGCTGCGATATGAATGTTGTAACATTCATAAGTGGTTATGAACACTACAGTATTCAACGCTTAATACTGGGCATTCAACCTGTGTTAAAGTGTTGAACGCTAGGGTGTACCTTAAAGCAGAAAGCGGGGCGTTCAAGTGTTGAACCTTGATGCATTCCCTAAGGCATAGCATAGGGACATTCAAGTGTTGAACACTGGGGCATTCAACCTGCATTTGGTATTTGAGAACTTTGCGATATTCAAGTGTTGAATGTTGGGGTGAACCCTGAAGCAGAAAATGGGGGCATTTAAGTGTTGAACGCTAGTGCATTCCCTAAGGCATAACGTAAAGGCATTCAAGTGTTGAACGCTGGAGCTTTTAAAGCAACTCAACCCTGAGGTGTCAGAGAGTATAACGTCAGGCATTGATGAGTTGCTTGTTGACATGTTCATATTATATAATGCCAAGTTGTTCAATTTTTTGCACTCATATTTCCAAACTATACACCCCAATTTGCATTTTTGCATGTGAAATATTAATTTATTATTTAATGTAAATATAATTGCTATATTGTTGTATTATAAACTGTAAATATTTGTTTATACTGTTAACCATAATGAGAGTCCTATTGTTGGGGGTCAGTTGTGCTTGCATAAAATAAATGAGTAATTATGAATCACATCCTCATGAGATGTGGATAAATTATAAAATTGATAAATCTCTCTTAATCAAATTGAAATGTGTTTTGTTATGAAGTAATGATTACACATGGTCCGCCTTGCCAATACGGTGTTCAATAGGTCATCTCGATCTTTTGCAAGATTCCTAAAGTGTAAGGGACTGGTTAGTGTGATTTAGACTATGTCAGTTAAACATGAGATGGGGCAAATATAAGTAAAAGTATTATCCAATATTTCTAAAGCGTAAGGGTAGTATCAGTAACTTATATTTGATAATTGGTAAGTTAATCTGGAACACATTTACCCAATATTTCTAAAGCGTGAGGATAAAGTGTATTTATGATCAATAGTAAGGGTTGTATAGGTTACGATTGATAAACGTTGTCTACCTTATAGGTTTTACAAAGGCCAATATTGCTAAAGCGTAAGACCCGAGTAGAATGCTGATTAGATCTACTTTTCACTGTAAAATTTAAAATGTTTAAATTTTCTTTTTTTCGTTTAAGAGATTTATGGGAATATGTAAAGCAGTAGGATGGCACTTTTAGATTAAAAAAAATATACTAATTATATCCAAGATCTAAAGCGTTATTAATTGACAATTTTGAATTGTTTCTACTAACATATCTTATTTTGTCTTGTGAAGAGAAGATGGCTTTAAGCAACCCATTGGCATGCATACTTGATGCTAATCCACTAAAGGGTACTGACAACTACTCAAACTGGCTGATGAATCTTAGAATTATTTTGGATTTAGAAAATATTAAATACATAATAGATTAGAGAATACCTAAAGGTGTTTCTTAAGCTGCCACTGATAAGGAGGTTCTGACTTATAAGAAATGGGTCGATGACAATTTGAAAGTCAAGTTATACATCTTTGCCTCAATGTCAAATGAGCTTTGAATGGAGCACGTGCAGATAGATAGCGCAAGTAGCATTATACTCAATTTGAAGGATTTGTTTGGAGATTGACCATATATAGAACTCTACAGGATCTCCAAAGTACGTTTTTAGCTTAAGTTAGTTGAATGCAGTCTGGTAAGTCCCCACATATTTAAGATGGTTTTCTATATCTAAAAGTTAGAGAGTATGGATGTTTCTCTGAACAACTTAGGGAATAACTTGATTCTCCAGTATCTACCAGAGTCTTTTGCATAGTTTATTATAAACTTTAACATGCATGGATTGGCTTTGGCTTATACTGAGTTGTATAACTTATTACAGATAGTTGAGTAGAACATTAAAAATGCAAGTACGGCCTGTATAGTTCAGACTAGTGCTTCATTTTCTGTCTTAAAGGATTCTAGAATGTCTAAAGGGAAGAAGAAGGTGAAAAAGACACCATATTCAAGTCCTTAGAGATAAGTTGTATCCAAGCAGAAAGATCAGAAGAAGAATAAGAGAAAGTATTTTTACTGCAACGATGACTGACATTGAAAAAGTAACTGTCCGAAGTGCATTGCCACAATCAAGAAGAACCCATAAGGTATTTGTTTACCAATTATTGACATTTCATTAGCATGTGATGCTTTTAGTAGCTGGGTATTAAATACTGCATATCCTTCTTACATTTACAATATGTTGCAGAGTCTGAAGAAAATTAGGCTATTGCAGTAGGGAGAAGTCCAGCTTCGTGTTAAAAATGGTAATTTCCTATAGGTCAAAGCAGATGAAAATTTTGAATTATTTCTCCTATATAATCGAACATTAATGTTGTATAATTACTATTATATACCAAACATTATCAGACATATTATATCTCCCCTTATGTTAGACACTGAAGGCTATCATGAATTTATTTGGAACTATTCCTTATATTTATGTGATATGGATAATGTTTTATTAGCTAAGTGTCAGTTGATGAATGGTCATTATACTTTAAATGCAATATGAAATATCTTAAATGCACAGGTAAACACAAGTAATAGTTCGGGAGCTTTGAATAACATGGAATTGTGGCATATGGGATTAGGTCATATAAGCATGAGACGCCTAACCTGTTTGGTTAAGGATGTTCAGATACCTGATCTTTCCATAGAACGCTTATCAGTTTTTGAATCTTGTATTCGAGGGAAGATGACTAAATCTATTTTTTTAGGTGTTTGACACCGTCATTGATTTATTAGAAGTAATATATAGTTATGTATGTGGTCTAATGAATCACACTGCTATAGGACACCGAGTCATTGATTTCTTTATGAGCAGTCAATGATAGAAAATTATTGCTTCTTGCCGTTATGTATATAAAATAATTTTTAATATTTTATTTATTGATAGGGTCAATGACTTGTTTAGGACCTATTAACTTGAGCTAGAGCTCTCCTAGTTGGACAAGATAATCGTTGATCATGAGGGAGGTAATGAAGAAGCCGAGGACTCAGCCCCATAAGTAGAGAAGGTGGTCCTTTCCCAACTTATGACTAAAGGTGGTCATCAGGCCAAAGACGTCTCAGATTATTTACATCTTTATAATAAAAGATTAATCAAATAATATAACAAATAGCTAAAGTTTTTCTTAAATGATCTATCAATGCTTTCTTACATACTCAGCACTCAAGCACTCCTATGACACTCTCTTTAGTGCACTCAGTGTCTTGGGGTTGCCTAAATTCTCTATTCTCTTTTATGCCTAAATCTTTTAATGCTTGTTTATTATAAGGGAGTACAAGGGTTTATATAATATTATAATGACTCTAGAAACCCCATTTCTAGTTGGAATAGGAGTCTATATGTATAAAAATTCAAAACCTACTCAAAGAAGTTGAAAACTCTAAAAAATGAAAAGTTCTAGATGTATTGGCATCACAGCGGGCATTATGTTGAGGCTACGACCCCAAGCCTTACAGTTCCTCTTTATTGCGCTTTACGCCTTTCCTTGCTTTTGGCTTTCCATTTTCGTCTTTTCTTGTTCATCCAACGCATCCTCGATCTTATTTTGACTTGAGGTACGATTTCTAGCTAAGAGCAAGTGATGCTATCGTAAATAAGTAATATAAGATGAGTAGAATATTATTCCTATGAGGAATTGTCATTATTGTTATGCTAAGTATTGAAATTATGTCTCTCTACTTTTATTCAGACGAAAAAAAATTAAAAGATAGTAATGTAAACTAAATAATAGAAAATTAACAAGATAGAAAAGACTAAAGATAATAAGATAGAAGCACTAATAATAGATAAAATCTAGGATTACAACTATCCCTTGATATATTACTTAAATCAATTAATATTTTCTTAAGTTAATCCTTCAATATGAATTATTGGCTAAGAGTTTTAATATCTGATGTGTGCTATATTAGTTAAGTACAAGTGCACGCTGTCGTATCAAGTAATATAGGAATTAAAGTCCAAGTATCAATCCCACAGTGACTATACGTTCTAATTCTTTCAATCAAGTACTAAAATTATAACTACTTAACTTTTATTCAGAAAACTAAAATCAAAATTTTATTTAATTAACCTAATTCTATCAATTAAATCAACCTAAAAACAACAAATAAAAGATAAATTCACCAAAAAATAATACTTTAGGCTATAGATTCATCATCTAATATTTCATTGGACTTATTAATATCTTAGTTAATCACTTAATACGAATTGATTGGCTTAGACATTAATCTCATCACAAGCCTCTATCAATGGTCGAGTGACTATATTATGCATTTTAACAATCACCTATATGTCTATGGTAATCAAATTAAAATGTAATTCATTAAGATCAAGTCTAAATTATACCATACATGCCATCTAGGTATATGTCTATCCTACATGGAACTCATAGTTGTTACCCTATGATCATACATTAAATTATCCTAAACTAAACACATGAATCCCTTTATTAAGTTTATCACGATTCCTTAATCATTCATAATATTAGCCAGATATAATTAAAGTATTAAACACAAGATAGAATGAATCAATTATATGTATTAAGTTCATAAACTAATAATTAACAAAAGCTAACTACATATTATGTTCAAAAGTCTAACCCTAGAATAAAAACTTAAGTCATTGTAAAATAAAGAGTTTTAGAGCTTACCATGAATAACATTATAAAAATCATAGAAAACTAGAAAGATAAAGAGTTGAAAAGATAAACTAATTTTTCTGTAGTCTTCAATCTTCTTTATCCTCCAAAAATTGCTCTTTCTCTCTCCTCTTGAATCTTGAATTAAGTTTTTTGATCTTCTATTTATAGGTTTATGTCTTCAATTTATGATTACTGCATATGAGTACTGCTTAAAATTTACTATTCATTACATTACTGTTCATGCAACCCCACGGTGCTGTACACACTATTCTGCAGTGCCGTTCTAGGCACTACGGTGCTAGGCACTATATCAAAAATACTGTAGCATGGTATATAGCAGTTTGATGTTTTTGTCTTATTCTCATTAGATTTTCATCCTTATTTGCTCCATTGACTCTAAACGTAAAAAATAACAATAAAGCACATGCAAAAAACTAAATAATCTTTATTTAAACGAACAAATATTAAACTTGAAAGATAGAAATATTATACCTAATTAACCTTTATCAATATCATCATAAATCTGATAGAGTGTGTGGGACCCACTAACACCTTGGTCCACCAGTTGGATGACACCTCAGAGCCACTAGCATCCCAACACACAATTAAATCTCATGCATGACCCCTAACCATGTTGAACCTGGGATCTCATCCTTTAAAGGCCTTTAAGATAGGTTCAATGGTTGTACCCATTGGGCCCAGCCCAATGGGTACAACCATTGAACCTATCAAAATCTCTATCGATGGTCGAGTGACTATATCTTACCCTAACAATTACCTATATGTGTATGGTCATCAGAGTGTAATAAAATTCATTAAGAATTGATCTATTACTACCATATATTCCATATAGATATATTTTTATCCTATATAAAACTCATAATTATTACCTTATGATTATATATCAAATTATTCAAGATCAACAACTAAATTCCTTTATCAAGTTCACTAGGGTTCCCACAATAATCTAATTAGTGATAAAGTAACTAGAAATCATTAAGTATAGAATAATTGAACAATTTTATTATTAAGTTCATAAAAAAGAAAAGAAAAGAACTTGAATTTAGTCACATATAAAGTTCAAAGTTGTAACCCTAGAAAAGAAACTTAACTCGTGGTGAAATAAAGAGTTTTAGAGCTTATTAAGAATAGCATTATGACAATTATATAAAACTAGAAAGATAAAAAGTTGAAGAGATAAAGCTAATTTTGCTACACTCTTTAATCTTTTAGTCTTCTTGATCTTCCAAAATTTATTTTTTCTCTCTCTAAAGTTATTTTCTCTTGTGCTCCTTTTTCTTCTCTCTCTTCTTCTTTCTTCTTGATTGTTGATATAAGCTTTTTTAATCTTCTATTTATAAGTTTATGTCTTTAAATTAAAGTAAAATATTAAATATAAGACTATTCACGTGGTGCAATAACATAGGTACTGTAGCAAAATTGCTGTAGCTCATTGCTTTAGAAATTTACAGTAAAAGATTTGATATTTTTTCCTTTTTTATTATTTTAATCTCTATTTTCTCCATTGTCTCCAAACTTATTAAATAACAATAAAGTGTTGGAGATGGTGTTTATGTGACATTCTAATATTACATGAATATTAATTGTTTAATATTTATATAATAAATATTTCGAATAATATCATTAATATTAATAATATATGGTAAGATGCTTGTAACGTTTTAGACATTGTATTAAGCTAAAAGAGTTCAGATCAGGTCTAAAGGAGTTTAGATCAGTGCTAAGAGTTAGTAATCCTGAAAGTTATAAATGTTAAGTGTTAGCACTGCTAAGAGTTAGTGTGTTATATAAGTCAGCAAAATCTAAAGAATTAAAGCCTTGTCTGAAATGGGACAAAGACCTGGGAATACATTAACAATGACATAGTTGCAAAGAATTGTAAGCATTGCTAAAAAATGTCATTATGCAAGTATGTTCTCAAATTATATGTTCCTTATTTATTTTAATCGATGTTGGGTATATAGGGAAGAACCTTATTAGATATAGATCAATATATGTCCAGATGGTTAATCTTAGTAGACCATGAGCTTAGTGAAAGCTCGTATAGATATACATGTATTAAGTTAGGACTGGGTACTGAACAGACTCAACAAAAACCTTAAACAAATATCCCAGAAATTCGTCAGTGGAAGGTCTTCTCGAGTTGAGTAGTATTCATAGTCCTTTGACCTGAGCACTATAGTGGGCTTGTGAATGATCCATTTTACTTAGGTTCCACACATGTTAGAGACCTTTCATGGTTTGACTGTTAGGTGTCACTGAATATGGTCTGATGCCCATAGAGTTTGGTATGTGTAGATATGAGATCTGTCGGCTTATATGGGTGAGTTAAATATCCTGATGCTTTAATATTGTATTCTAGAAAGTCTTGTGGTCACAAACATAAATTTTGGGAAAGAGTTTCTCGAGTGATAAACAATACCACAAAAGTGTTTGCAGATATTGTTTGTTGGAATATGAATCGAGGGGATAAGTTTATGGTTAAGCAATAGGAGACTTGACGGTATTGATCTATGTCCCCGCTCTTCCAGAATAAAAATAGCAGAAAGATTATACGAATATGTATTAACCTCAGCTTGTATGGTTTACAGCGCCGTTTTGTTTATCCATAATGTATGTGTGTAAGGCATTGGTTATGGACTTAGGGAAGAGTTCTATAAGACAAAACAAGTGTGAACCTAGGGAATCTCATTATATGAAGTGTACTCGTTGAGCACTAGGGTAGCACACCAGATTGAATTGTTCGATCTTTGAGGTTCTAAAAAAATATGAATTTATTTTAGGGTCTCTCAGGAGCAGCTAAGGTTTAAGTGTTAAACCTAAAATTGTATCAAGTGAGACTTGACACTTTTATCTACCTAGTGTATATCTCAAATTGTGCTAATAATTTATATGGGTACTAAATTTAGCATTGGTGGATATAGCTACCATTTAAATGAAATAAATATTGTTTTATTTAAATTAAGTTTATTGACCATTCATTTATTTTAGGGTCTCTTAGGGAATAACTAGATTTTAAGTGTTAAACCCATGAAGGTGCCAAGTGGGACTTGACACATCAATCACCTAAGTGTATATCACATATTATGCCATTAACATGTAATAGAATAACGTGGCATTGGTAGATTTAGCTACCATTTAAATTAAATAATTTTTATTTCATTTAATTAATATATATTTCAGTCATTAAATCAAAAGCAAATTAATTTGTTTTTTATTAACAATTGTAGATGCCACTTGTTTATTTTTCATTGGAAATTCTATTCACTTAAAGTAAATAAATTGAATTGTTTATATTATTTGAATTCGGCTAAATGAAATATAGCATTAGGTGGCATTTTTTCAAGGGCAATTGAAAATAAAAGCTTAATATGTTAAGCTTTTATACTGTTAAGAAATTAACAAGTATAAAAAATATATATATATATATAGAAAATGACTAAACACTAGTCATAAATTTAAGAGACAAAATAGTGAAGCAAGTGTTGCTTAAATTAGTTCCTATTCAAGAAAGAGAAATCTACTATTCTAACTTGAGGAAGTGCACCACGTCCTCAACTAAAATTATTAAAGCGCTCTTTGAGGGTGAGTCTTCTAATCTCATTAGAACAATGAGATTGTGATATGTGTATATTTAGTTCATTGTGCGATATTACGTATGAGACATGTAATAAAATAAAAATTTTAAAAATGCACATATTCATCTAATGCACAGCACACCAACATAATAAATAGTGTCAGAGCGCATGTTGTGTGCTATTTGTGCTTTAATTTGGAGTGAACATGGCATAATTAGGTTTTCTAGGTGGGTGATTAATGTTTAAAGTGTTGAAAATTATATAATTAGGACACACCTAAAAGGGAGCACTCAAGTGTTGAGGGTTCTGTTCCCAACACTGCAATGTTGTATGCTCAGTGCCCTGGCACTAGGGTAGAGTCCCTAGCACCGCAGCACATTTAGGTTGGTTTTGTGATACTAGAGGCATGGCCTTCAATGTCACAGTACCAAGAACCTAAGAAAGCTTGAATTACGGTAGTCACTCTAATTATTTATTTTTAAAGAGATTAAAAATAAATTGTTTATTTTTGCTATTTATAAATGTTATAATTGCGATATAAATTGTGGCTCTATTTGTTTGTGCTGGTAACCACAATGGGAGTCCTACTAATGGGGGTTAGTTGTGTTTGCACAAAACAAATATGTGATTTAGAATCACGACCTCATGAGATGGGGACAAAAATTAAGAAATCTCTCTTGATCAGATTGAAAAGTGTTCCATTATGAGATAATATTACACGTCGATTCATCGTGTCAATATGGTGTTAGACGGATCATATCGGTCTTTTTAAATATTTTTAGAGCGTGAGGGATTTGGTCGGTATGATTTAGACTATGTCTGTTAAACATATAATGAGGCAAATATATGTGAGCATATTACCCACATTGCTAAAGTTTAAGGATAGTATCAGTAACATATATTTGATAATTGACAAGTTAATCTGGAATACACTAATCCAATATTACTAAAGCATGAGGATAATGTGTATTTAGAATCAGTGGTAAGAGTTCCATGAGATGCAGTAGATAAGAGTTATCTACCTTTTGGGTTTACAAATGCCAATATTGCTAAAGCGTGAGGCTAGAGTAAAATGTCAATGGGGTCCACTTCCTGCTGTATAGTTTAAAAAATTAAAGCTGCCATTTTCCCCTTTGAGAGATTTAGGGGATTATATAAAGCAGTAGGAGGGTGTCTTTAGATTAAAAAATATATAAAAGTTATACCTATGATCTAAAACGTTATTAATTAACGATTAGAAATATTCTGCTATACATCTCTTATTAATCTTATAGAGATAAGATTAGAATCTTAAAGAGATAAAATTAGAATCTTATAGAATAAGATGACTATAAGCAATCCATTAGTGTACTTGATCTTTGCACACTAACTAAAGGTACTAATAATATATTTGACTTGCCAATAAATCTGTGAATAGTTTAAGATTCAAGAAAACTTGGATGTATCAATGATCAACAAAATAAGTAGAGGTGTTTGTGATGAAATTTCTTTGGAAGAAATGGAAATTATCATAAATATGATTATGAATGATTGGAGAGTCAAATCATATATCCTGGCATCGATGTCTAATGATCTTCAGCTTAGGTACATGCACATAAGATGTGTAAGTAGTAATATACCTCGTGTGAAATTTATTTGATATATCTAAACCATAAAAATAGAATAATAATAATAGAAAGTGTTTTCATTATGGTAATGTTTGAAACAGTAAGTGTTATTATTCAACATACATTACCTTAAGATAGATAGACCCCTAAGATATTTGTTTATCAATTATATATATTTCATTGGCATTTGATGCTAAAAAGTATAAGAGTATAAGATACCGCCTGTTCTTTTCATATCTGCAAAGTGTTGCATGATTTTATAAATGCTTAAAAACTAAGAAAAGAAAAGTACAACTTTAAGTAAAAAATAGAAATTTTCTAGATGACGTTGCTATTAGGACTTTTAAGTCACTTCTCTATTCTAGTTAAAGCATTATGTTATATAGTTGCTATTTTATACAAAACATTATTAAGTGAATCATATCACTCTTTGTAGTAGATAGAGAAGGTTATCATAAATACATTAAAAATAATTCCTCATGTATATGATAAAGATAATATTTTACTAATTGTATGTCAGTTAATAAATGACCATTATATCTTACATACAACAAGAAATGTCTAGGTGAACAGAATATCTAGAAGTTTGAGAACTTTAAATAAAATATAATTGTAGCATATGAGATTAAGTCATATAGGCATTAGACGTCTATCCCGTCTGGTTAAGGATGGTCGAATACCTGATTTGATTATAGTACCTTATTCAGTTTGTGAATCATATATTCAAGGGAAAATGACCAAATCTCACTTTACTGGCGTTGGAAAAAAATGTCACTGATTTATTAGAACTAATATATAGTGATGTATATGCTCCAATGAATCGTACTACTAGTGGGTGGATTTTGATACTTCATTATCTTTATCGTGATTTGTCACAATACGAACATGTGTTTTTGGGAAACACTAGTTGAAAACTTTTGAAGTGTACAAAGAGTTCTAATTGGAAATATGTATATTCAATGCTTTCGATTGGATCAAGGCAGTTTATATATAAATAGTAAATTCACATATTATTTAAGAAAGAATGAGATTCTCGCTCAATATAGTCCTCTAGGTTCTCTTCAAGAAAAAAGTGTTTTAGAAAGGAGAAATCAGACCTTATTGGATATTGTCTGATCGATGTTAAGCTTCACCGATTTTCTAAAATATTTATAGAATTGTGCTCTAGAAATTATTTTTCACTTATTGAATAGAATTTCATTGAAAGCCATTCCTTCTACTCTGTATGAGATATAGATTGGAAGGAAATCGATTTTTAAGTATGTTAAGATTTAAGGTTGTTCTATTTGCATAAGAGTTACACAACAAGATTAGTATTAGTATCAATTTATTAGATATCCCGAGTATCTTATGGGATGCCAATTCTATGATCCTGAGCAACAACACATGTTCGTTACTTATAGCCACCTTTCTAGAGAAAAAGTTTCTAATAGATCGTGAAAATTATAGAAAGATTGAACTTTATGAACTCAATCAAGATATATATAAACTATCGATGAAACTTTAAGCTTAATTGTGTAAAATACTTTTAGAACACTTTCTCTTATAAGTCATCAAAGGATATTGAGGATCACCTATTAGGTATGTTTGATACCTGAAGATGCCCTTGATGTTTTCTTAGTTGAAGAAAAGGATCCTTTGACTTATATATAGACAATGTTAAACATCGATTCGGAAGAATAAAAACATGTCATGAAATCCAAAATTGACTTTATGCATAACAATCAAGTCTGGGACTTGGTTGTACTTTCTGTAAGAATAGTTTCTATTTATTGTAAATAAGTTTACGCAGTGGAAACAAAAGCCTAATATAAAAGTAGAGACCTTCAAAGCCCGATTGATGATAAAAGGTTACACTCAAAGATCTATAATCGGTTATGAGGAAACCTCTTTCATCAGTAACCATGCTTAAGTAAATTTAAATTTTATCGGCTATTACAGCATATTAAGATTTTGACGTTTGATAGATAAATGTAAAATAGGTATTCTAGAATGTATCTCTCGAATTAGAGATATGTATGGAATAGCCTAAAAAATTTTACATTCAACCTGACTTCTTATTTGATATGTAAACTGAAGAAGTCCAAATGGACTTAAGCAGTTTTTTCCAAAATTGGTATCTTTATTTTGATATAGAAATCAGAAATTCTAGTTTCATAAAAAATGAAGAGAAAGCATGTGTATTCAGAAAGGCAGTGAAAGCATACTTTTCTATTTAATTCTCTATATGGATAATATACAAAATATCATAAATAATGTTAATATGTTGTAAGTCAGTTAGTTAAGAGTTATCTGAGCAAGAATTTCTCTATAAAAGATTTAGGACATGCTGCTTATATACTAACTATAAAGTGTTATAGAGATAAAGTTAGGAAGTTAATAAGATTATCCCAATCCTCGTACATAGAATAAGTTCTTGAAATGTAGACTTTAATAACTGTGAGGCAGTTAATCTACCTTTCAAACATGGCATTCATCTTTCTAAGAGGAATTGTCCTCAGTAAGAAGATGAAAAAGTTAGAGAGTCTAACTTATTATATGCATTAGCTAAGGGTAGTTTAATATACACCGTGTGATGTACGAAACCTCGATTTGGATAGTTGTAAGTGTTACGAGCCAATATCGATCTGATCCAAGTCATGACCAATGATTGGTCATGAAATATTGCTTAAATACCTGAGAGGTATAGAAGATAAGTTTTTGAATCATAGAGAATGTTACTTACTATTGAGAGGATACATAAACTTAGACATCTAGTGTGGTCGGATGATAGAAAATCTTCTCAATGATACCTTAGTTAGTTGAAATTATAGTCCACAAATGATTCTACCTTAAATACAGAATGTGTTGCAGCTTGAGAAGCCCGCAAAAGATGTTCTATAGACACATAATTAAGTTGCAAAGCTAAGAAAAGTTCTTAGCTCAGTAGATTCTATCCCACTAATTGCAACATTAAAAGAGTAATTGCTTAAGCCAAAAAAACCATTAGGTGCACCAGAAATCTGATCATGTGGACTCTGAATACTACATAATTAAAAATTTCTTGACTAAAAGAGGTGTAAATATATCCAGGAATCCATGGACAACGTAGCAATCCCATTTAGTGCCTAACTTCTATGATGTTTGAGCAACACTTGGAATTGAATGATATGAGATATAATCATAAATGGCACGAAAGCAAGTAAGAGTTTGTTGGAGATGGTACTTGTGTGTCATTTCAATATTGTATGAATATTAATTGTTTAATATTTATACAATAAATATTTTGAATAATATCATTAATATTAATTATATATAGTAAGATGCTTGTAACATTTTAAACATTGTATTGATTTGAAGGAGTTCAGATCAAGTCTAAAGGAGTTTAGACTAGGGCTAAGAGTTAGCAACGCTGAAAGTTATAAATGCTAAGTGTTAGCACTGCTAAGAGTTAGTAAGTTATAAAAGCCAACGAAATTTAAAGAGTTAAATCATTGTCTGAAATAGGACAAAGACCTAGAAATATACTAACAATGCAAAGAATTACAAGCATTGCTAGGAAATGTCATTATACAGGTATTTTCTCGAATTATATATTCCTGATCTATTTTCATTGATGCTGGGTATGTCAAAAGGAACCTTATTAGATCTAGATCATTGTACGACTAGATGGTTAATCTTAGCAGATTATAATCTTAGTGGAAGCTCATATAGATATAAAGGTATTCAGTTAAGACTGTGTACTAAACAGACTCAACGAAGATCTCCAATAGATATCCCATGAATTTGTGGTTCTTTGACCTGAGTACCATGGCGAGCTTATAAGTGATCCACTATACTTAGGTTTCATACATGTCAGAGACCTTTCATGGTTTAACCGTTAGGTGTCGGTGGGTATGGTCTGATGCTCATAGAGTCCAATATATGTAGATATGGGATCTGTTAGCTCATATAGGTTAGTTGAATATCCTGATGCTTCAAGATTGTATTCTAGAAAGTCTTGTGGCTATAAGCATAAAGTGTGGAACCTTGACAACAAAAGTGTTTGTGGATATTGTTTATTGGAATACGAATTAAGAGATAAGTTTATAGTTGAGCAATAGGAGACTTGGCAGTGTTGATCTATGTCTCTGCTCTTTTAGGATATAAATGATAGAAAGATTATACGAATATGTATTAAACTCAACTTGTTTGGTTCACCGCACCATTTTGTTTAACCATAACGTGTGAGGGGGCATCGGTTATGGACTTACAGAAGAGTTTTGTAAGATAAAACGGGTGTAAACCTAGAGAGTCTCACTATATGAAGTGTACTCATTGAGCATTGGGGTAGCGCACCGGATTGAATTGTTCAATCTGTGAGATTTTCAGAAAATATGAATTTATTTTAGGGTCTCTCGGGAGTAGATAAAGTTTAAGTGTTAAACCTAAAATTATGCTAAGTGAGACTTGACACTTTTATCTACCTAATGTATACCTCAAATTGTACCAATAATTTGTATGGGTACTAAATTTGGCATTGGTGGATATAGCTACCATTTAAATAAAATAATTGTTGTTTTATTTAAATTAAGTTTATCAACCATTTATTTATTTCAGGGTCTCTTGAGGAGTAGGTAGGGTTTAAGTATTAAACCCATGATGGTGCCAAGTAGAACTTGACACATCAATCTACTAAGCGTATGCCACATATTATGGAATTAACTTGTAATGGCACAATACGTGGCATTAATAAATTTAGCTACCATTTAAATGAAATAATTTTTATTTCATTTAATTAATATATATATTTCGGCCATTAAATCAAAAGTAAATTAATTTGTTTTTTTATTAACAATTGTTGATGCCACTTGTTTGTTTTTCATTGGATATTCATTTCACTTAAAGCAAATGAATTGAATTTTTTATATTATTTGAATTCAGCTAAATGAAATATAACATTAGGTGGCATTGTTTCAAGTATTTACAAAGGCATTAAGGCTACTTGTTCACATTTGATTTGCTATTACATTTGTAAATTGTAATTCTAAAGGGAGGTGGCATCTTCAATAGTTTTTTGAAGATTGAATTGCCACTAATTTCCTTTACCACTTGCCACAAGAACATACTTTTTGACTAAGCAAAATTGTTGCCTTGTCAAGCTTTTACATTTGTCAAAGAGTTATTATTTGATTGGCTAAATGTGGAGGCATCTGAGACTATATAAATGGCTGATAGTTTGCTTCATTTAGAGGTAGAAGGGCAATTGAAATTAAAAGTTAATATGTTAAGCTTTTATATTTTTAAGAAATTAACAAGTATAATATATATATATATATAGAAAATGACTAAATGCTAGTTATAAATTTGAGAGACAAAATAGTGAAGCAAGTGTTGCTTTAATTAATTTCTATCTGAGAAAGAGAAAGCTACTATTCTAACTTAAAGAAGCCTACCATGTCTCCAACTTAAATTATTAAAGCACATTTTGAGGGTGAGTCTCCTAATTTCATTAGAGTAGTGAGATTATGATGTGTGTATATTTATTCCGTTGTGCGATATTGTATGTGAGACATGTAATAAAATAAAAATTAAAAAATACACATATTCACCTGATGCATAGCACACCAACATAACATAAAGTACATAAAAAGCCAAATAATCTTAATTTAAATGAACAAATATTAAACTTGAAAGATAGAAATATTTGATCTTGTTAACCCCTATCAAATACCCCAAATTTAAGATTTTTCTCATCCTTGATTAAGGAGAACTAGTGATACGATCCTTTCTAATAAATTGAGAAAGTTGTAGATTAAGAAGGACTCCAAGACCATCTAGAAACAAATTTGTATGAAACCACAACCAGTTGCTTAAATTGAAGCAAGAACCTTGGTATAATAAAGCCGTCACAATCAATTATGGAAGAATTGATTGATAAGTCGAAAGAGGACGCCACAAAAATTGTTCTGATAAGTTCAAAGAGTTCTAAAAAAATCAAAGAGATTTTTTTTAATCAAATTGTTGAATGTTTCCTTAATGTATTTATAGTGAACACTTGGGATGCCAGAATTTATTATAATATTTGATGACAACTGAAAAAATACTAACTACCAACTACTACAAACAACTGATAATTATTTTAAACTAGCTGTCAAATTTTGCAACTGCAACATTAAATGCAATGGCCATTAATCACCACATAGACTGCTGGTGGCAACTTGAAGTACTTCTTAATTACTTTTTGAAATGTAATGGCCATTAATGAAATGTTCATCCTGTCTCCCAACACTTGATAAGTTAACATTAGGTAATCACCAATTTAGGAAACTCCACTCAATCCTCCTACTTTATTATCTGAGGAATTCTTTTAGATTATTTCAAAGCTTGAATCTTGGAAATCCAACCTTGTATAACACATGAAACATTTTCCTTGGGTCTCTAAGAATTCACTTTAGCCCAAATATTTTGAATTATTCCATTAAGAGTTCCCTTGAACCTTTTTGCTTGAGCCCTTGTAACTAGACAAACTGAAATTTGAATAGGATCTGCATTCTATTTATTAGTCATGCCCTCATCAACTAGAAATAAAAAAACTAAAATAAAAACTAATACACAAAGGATGAGTTGGTTGATATTTAATAATATGTCTCCGAGATTATATATATTCTATAACTCGTGAAAAACTCTAGATACCACAAAAATTAGAATGTCAATCTATATACTAGCCTTACGTCATATATGATTCACTTGGTGTGTGTGTACGTGTAAGTTATTCTTATTAGTCATTCATACTTGAATCAATTTACACATACAATGATGCAATTTATGGTCTATATGGATTTTTATTTATTCAAATTTCATAATCTTACTTTTCATACCACTCTCTACTAATGTAGGTTCACACATAAATAAGGATCAAATAAGTCTTCATTAAGCTTGTAATGTAAGGCTGAGATGAATGTAGGATAAAATAGATCAATTTTGGCTTAATTCACACCATAAACATACATTCTTTTTCTTAGATCTTTCAAACCTTTCCTTTATTTTCCCAAAGATCCCCTCAAACTTAATTCATAACATTCTTTGTCTACTTTATTACTCATTTTTTTAAGCTAAGGATGTAGTTAACCTTTTTATATATATTTTTTATTTTTTATATGAGTCACTATACCTCTAAACTTAAGTTTTTACAACTTTTTGTGAGCAATCAAAACCCACAACCACTCTTTATTACATTTCTTCTTTCCATAAGCTTAATATTCCCATATAACCCTCAAACAAGATTATTATGCCTATGGTGTGAAAGGTGTTATGAAGAAAATATTATTTAAAGGCTAAGGTATAGTTGAGGTTAACAAAAAAAAAATTGTCATTAGGCTTAACATTGGCGATTAGGGATAAAAATAATATAATAGGTAGGTTAAAAAGGCTTAAACAATCCAAATATGCCTTAACATCATTTCTTTAATTATATGCGACCTAGAATTTCATCTTGATAATAATCAAACAAGTTTTAGAATATGTAAGACCTCTAAGTGTCCTTGTCATGCATAAGCGTTCTCTAAGAAATAAACTAACTGATCATAACTATATACTCAATGTGTTCAAGGAATCACAAATAAGGCAAAAACTTGATGTAAGATTAACCATAAGAACAATTGCAACATCTATTATTCCCTAAGAGATATATTTGTCACAATCAAGTTCTTATCATTAACTAATAAACATCAAACCTAACCCAAAACTAATAATCAAAGAGAAAAAAATTAACATGCAAATTAATAGGCAAAATTAATGAAGTAGTAAATAAATAAATATAAGTGTTTTTCTCTCTCAACTTAAATTTGACATTGTCCTCAATGGCAAAAAATAAACATAAGAGTAGAAAGCTTCCCTGGTACATGAAGGCTTAGTATTGTAGTGTTTAAGTCTTAATGTGTCAATGATGAATTTTTCCTATCTCCTAACACTAAAACTTATTGTGTTGCTCCTTAAATTCTGACTTATTGTTCTAACACTAAAAGAAAATAAAACAAAACAAAAAAAAAATTACTATGGTTGCCTTTTAAAAAGTGCTTGATTTAACGTCATTGGGCTTAATGCCTTTCAAATTCACAGAGGAACTAACTACATGTCAACTGTACCTCGCCTATAGAACTTTAGTCAATGCCTAAAAGCATTGATATTCCTTTTCTTTGACTTCCACTATTCCATGAGAAACTATTTTAGATGCAACCTCATCCACCTTGATTTGATCTTCCTAGAAAGAGTTTAATCTTACATCGGAATACTGCACCTCATTAGCTGATATCTAACTACCTCTCTATTATCTTGTTGTGCCACTTCCTTTTATTTATCTTGCGCAGTTTAATCTTCGCATGAGTTTCTAGTTGCATGGCCTCTATCACTTTTAATTTAGGAGGTGGGGGTGCATCCTGATGGGATATTTTTATATCTTATAATTGAATGCAAGTAGACACTATCCTATACAAGTAATAAAGGGACTAAATAGTCGGATGTTGAACCCACAGGAATAATTTTAATGTTTTAACTAAATACTAAAATTATATCTTTCTAATAATTATTCAAAAAAATAAAAAATCTAAGAATGAATGTAGAAAATATAAAAGTAAAAACACAATTCAAAGAGAATTAGGTGATAGCAATATAGAGAAAACCTAGGATTAATACTATCCCTCAATATGCTTTCTAATAATTAATCTTCTAATATTTAACTCTCTTAGTATTTATTATTGATCAAGATACTAATGTATTCACAGGCCTTTTCCAAGGTTATGCAAGTATATCTTAATTTACCAAATACCTATATTTCTATGGTACTTGTAATAAATTAAGATTTATTAAGATTACGTCTTATTAATCATACATGTCAATTAGGTATATTCCTATCCTAAATTGAAATTTTTATATGCAACATTGAATGTTACTTTATAATCATGCATCAAATTACCTAGGTCTAAATATTATGATTCCTCTTTCGAATTTATCAACAATATTATCAACTCATTCACCATATATTGGCCAGATATATTAAAGCATTAAGATAAAGTAATTTACATAACAAAGAATTAAGTTTATTAAATATTAAAAAGATATGGCAATTAAGCACATATATTGAGTTCAAATATTAACCCTAAAAAATAAATTTAGTTCATGGCTTTAAGAGAATAGCAGTAAAAATAATAATAAATTATGATACAATCAATAGTAAATCGATATAGACGTCAAATTTGTCTTGATTGCGCTGCCTAAGATACTCTTGATATCGAAGAATGCTTTATATTTCTCTCTAAGGTTGCTTCAATTAAACTCCTACTACTCTCTAAGACTTGTGCTCTGTATTCTTGGTGTTCTTGAATTGCTCTAGGGTTGTTTTGGATGATCTTTAAAGGCTGGGGATGAGTGACCTTTTATAGGGATTGATATGAGCTTTAAAATCTCAATTCTCATAGAATTAGGACTCGCCCTATCGCTAGAACGCTATGTTACTGTCACTGGGGCGCTGCATATAATAAGCTTCACAGTTGGAGCTGGTGCGCTGGTCTGTCGCCGATGCAGTGAAGAGATGATGCTCGCCTATTACTGGCGCAATGAAAGTCTGGCGCTGGGGCGATAGTCGTGACTTAAATAGGTTGTCTTTTTTTATTTTCTTATTTCGATCACTGTTCCAGCACTGGGGCGAAAATCCTCATAGCACTGGGGCAACAGGTCCATATTGTAAAAATTTTGCATTTTAGTCCCTATTTTTGGTCATTTTGCATCATTTCTTTAAATTTTGTTCTAGTCCCTATAAATAATAATAATGCACATAAATAGTCATCTATTCTCATAAAATAATAAAATATCAAAATAAAAACATGAGAAAATATATGACAAATATACCTTTATCAAATTTCCTTAAACTTAAACACTTGCTTGTCCTCAAGCAATAAAATAAAACCAAGAGAAAGAAACAAAGGATTATACTTGACTCAAATAACAAATAAAGAAAACAAAAAAAAATATGCTAGACTAGTAAGATGATCAAAATCATTGTCTCAGAGGTTTGATGAAATGATATAAATCCTTAAGGTCGATAAATAGCTATTAAAAATCATAATTATCTTAATTTAGTCCTTCATTTTTTCTCAGAGACAATATATGACAAATATGCCCTTATCACATACTCTAGAATTACCATGTCAACTTTGAAACAGTGGGCGAAGTTCTTGGAACACTGCAGCTGATCAATGTTTTTCTCTTAGAGTCTTTAGAGAAATAGTATTGGTGGATTATAGAATTGAACAAGCGATTTTTGCACTCTTTTCCCCTTTTTTGTACTTTGTTTACTTATTGTCTCTATTGGATCAACTATACTTCTTGCACTATTCTATTATTCCTCTTATTGGTATATAGGTTGCACTGTACTTTTTTGTAATTCTTTATCATTTCTTAGCGTGACAGCTTTACATTGCTCTCTATCACCTTTCAAATTAACTTCTATATTGCTTGTTAAAACTCTATGTGGATTTCTATTCATTAATGAGGCTAACTGTCTAACTTGAGTCTCCAAGGTTTATAGATAGGTTGTTTGGCTATGAATGAGATTATCTTAACTATGTATGAAGGTGGTAGTCAGTTTCATATACTACATAGGCATAACCTCTATAGTTGATTTCTCTTCTTGCCACTGCTGAGGTTATGTTGGAATGCTAGAAGGTCATTCCACTCGATATTATAGTAGTTAGAATTGAGGATGTGGTGCTGCTCGTGATATTTTCCCATGTAAGGTGTAGTCTCGATGCATTGGTATTTAAATAGCTGCCACTACAGAAGTTACACATAATTGGTTAACATTTCACTACGTTCACCCTTATAGTGTTAGCTTTCCTCAACCATAGGTTATCTTGTGCAACTACTGAAGTCAGCACATCCATATTATAAACTCTCACAATCCTTCTTGAAAAAGAAGGATTCACTCTTTCTTTTAGCCATTGGCATTTTTAAAAGCCATCACCTCTAATAGATTATAAGCATCATCAACAAATTTATTCATTAAGGCTCCCCCTACTACAACATCAACTATTATCCTCAAGGGTCTTACTAGCCCATTATAGAAGATTTGAACTAAGTACCATTTAAGAATTCCATGGTGTGGGCACTTTCTTAGAATTTCTTTAAATCTCTCTCAAGCTTTATATAGAGATTTTGATTTATACTATACAAACGAAGTGATGCTTTTCCTCATCATTGTTGTCAAGTCAGTAGGAAAAATTTTTCTAAGAACTTTTGAGTTAAATCATCCAATGTTGTAATAATTACCGATGGTAGCGATCTTAGCCAAATTTTTGCTTTGTGTCGATGTGAAAAAGAAAATAGTCGAAGTTGTATTGCATCACCCCGGGACTCTATTGTATTTGCATAAATTGCAAATTTCAAGAAAAACTTTTGATATGCTCATTAGGATCGTCATTCAGCAGTCCACTAAATTGTATCAAAGTTTTTAACAATTGAATCATCTCCAATAGGATTTCAAAGTAGACTTCTATAAAAGGTTTCCAAATGCTAGATTGTATGTTGCCTATTTAAGGGACAACAAAATCTCATAGTAATCTTTGTGTTCCAGCTTGGTTTTGCTCAACCATCATGAATGAATTAAATATAACTAAAAAAAGGAAAATAAAAACAAATGAAAAGTAATAGCATAAAAAAAAATAAAAGAAAATTAACTATAAAAATAAGGATAATAAATAAAAAATATCTGAAGTAAAAGTAAGATATATTAGTATTAGTATTAATAAGAAAAATAAACTAATTCTCCAACAATGGTGCCAAACACTTGATGTGTGATTTCTAACTAAGCGTAAGTGTACACTATCGTAAACAAATAATATAAGATAAGTAAAGTATTGGTCCCACAAGGAATTGTTGTTATTGTTTATGCTAAGTATTAAAATTATATCTCCTTATTTTTATCAGACGAAAGAAAATTAAAATATAGTAATATAAACTAAATAGCTAAAAATTAACAAGATAGAAAAAACTAAAGATAACAAAATAGAAGCAACAATAATAGATAAAACCTAAGATTGCAATTATCCATTGATATGTTACTTGAACTAATTAATTTTTTCTTAAGTTAATCTCTCAATATGAATTGTTGACTAGATTTTTAATATCATCACAAGTATTTATCATGGTCAAGTGATTATATCTTACCCTAGCATTACCTATATATCTATAGTAATCAGAATAGAATAATATTCATTAAAAACTGATCTACTACCATATATGTCATATAGGCATATTTCTATTCTATATAAAACTCATAGTTGTTATCCTATTGTCATATATCAAATTATCCAAGCCCAACACTTAAATTCTTTTATAAAGTTCATTAGAGATCCCACAACAATCTAATTAGTGAGCAAGTAATTAGAACATTAAGTATAGAATAATTAAATTATTATATTATTGAGTTTATAAAAATAAGAAAAAAAAACTTGAATTCAGTCACATATAAAGTTTTAAATTGTAACCTTAAGATAGAAACTTAGCTAATGGTAGAATAAAGAGTTCTAGAGCTTATAAGTTTTTTTAACGAAACACTCACTAAATTAAAAGCCGTTGGTCTATCATACTTATAATTGTACCCATTATGCACTATTTGTACAAGCTCTATGTCTGAATTAAAATTATCAAGTTTGTGATAAATTGTCAATAAAAGAATCATGTTCCTGACTTTTCAAAAACTGGTGTTATGAATATGATCATTGTCCAAAAACATAAAGCTCTATGATCCCCACCAAAAGTTAAAAGTTTTCTTTTAAAAAATATTAAATAAACAAAATTTGTCAAATTAAAAAGAATTAATTAGAGCAGTTTTAATAGATCATCAATAAAATCAAACATTTGCTTTAATGTTTTTAATATAATTAAATTATTTTAAAAAATAATTTAATTTATATGTTGTCCCTTAGATTTTAGCATAGGCCTAATTTATTACAAAGCCCAGAAAGAGTCATAAACGGGTAAAAAGAGAGCTATCTTATTATAGTAAGAGTCTATATTAAAGTCCCAAACTAATAAGGAAATTACTATTTTTTATTTTGGCAGGACTTTGATAAACGAATTCTAATTGGGGCAGTTTTATTATTTTTCAATTTTACTCAAATTCTATGACCCCGTACTTATACTACCCTATAAAAAAAATGGATAAAATTATTAAAGAGGACATCAAAGATTGGTTTCTTAACAATAAGTAATATATATTTTTCTTTGGAGGTGACTATTTCTTGTAAAGGCTCTGCTTCTATATATCTTTGGTGTAAAATTATTATTCAATAATGCTATATAAGTGAGCTTATCAAGTTTGATAAAGTAGATGTAGACCTGAATTGGCTGAATCACTATTAATTCTTTGTCTTGCCGCCTTCTTATCTTTATTTATATTAATCTCAACCCCGTTTCCCAAAAGAAAAATAAATTTAACTCGTTAACTTCAAAATGATCAAATTTTGGAGTCAACAGTTTAACATTATTTGTTAAAATCACATAAAAAGTCACGGAAACTAACCATAAAGATTAACAATTTAAAGATAAATTTTTAATTATGATTAACTTTACTTTTTGTACCAGTATTTGATTTTATAACCAATTCTTTTGTGTGATATCAATTCTATTCATCTCAATTAGAAGATTTTGATACTAACCCCTTGAATTTTAGAATTGATTTAGTAGTAGGGCGATTCTGCTACCATGAATAAAAAAAAAGGAGGAGAAAGCTGCTATTATCAAGGTTTGAACCTTTGATTAAGATGGGAAAATAAAGCAATATGTGGTTGAGAGACCACCGGGGCAACCAACTATGATGACCAAAAAGTGTAAATAATAAATATAAAGAAATATAAGCCGAGACCTCAACCACCACAAACTTCCACTGGTATTGCTCCAATCGTCGTTCACCACCGTTAAACTCATAAACTTTTGCCGACTATAACCTAAGCCATTGCATGCCATCGCCAAAAAAGCCCAGATCGAGGCCACGAACCATTCGACCACCACCTCTTTTGTGCCTACCATCTTGGCCACCAACAATGCCGACCAAATGCTAAGATTGTTTACAATACTATCATAAACACTACTATTGCATCCACTGCAGATTGATAGTTTCCTTATTACAGCCAATGGGGGCTAAAACAAAAGACAAAACATGAGTCTCTGCAGCGCCAAAGAGAAAAGAATAAAACTAAAGCAACTTTATCTTTTATCATTCAATCCCTTCCTAGTTTCAGAAAACTTTGTTTTAGCCAAAACATTTTCAGTACTTTGCAAATAAGACTCATTATCTAGCTTTTCTCACTCAGCCCCTCCTACTTTTGAAGAATTTAATTCTGACCAATATATTTTTAGGATTTTGTAAATAAGCCTTTAATAGAATATTGACCTTCTACAAACCCGAGGACTCGAGGTTAAGAACTATAGGATCAAGAAAAGAGGTCTAAGGATTCGAGACTGAGAACTATAGGGCCGAAGACAAAAGTTTGAGAAGCCTAGAACTGAGAACCAAGGCCCTCACTGAAGCTATGTAAACCCTCAACACCTGAGCAGGGTAAAAACTAAAGACCTTCTCAACATGCTTTTTAAGTAATACGCAAACTTAAAAGCAAATTCATCAAGACATATCTCTTAAGACCTATTCGACAAACATTTTTGGGTATGCATAAGCCCAAAAGCAAATCCATAAGAACAAATTTTTGAAGACCTCTTTAACATGCTTTTTGGGTAATATACAAGCCCAAAAGTGAATTCGAAGACATATCTTTGAAGACTTCCTTGACATGCTTTTTTAGCAATGCACAAGTCTAAAAGTGAATCCACAATGATGTATCCTTGAAGACCTCCTCGATCAACTACCCTAAGAGCCCGTATAATTCTCAACTAAGTTTTTCTCCATCAACTACCTAAAGAGCCATGTAATCCTTACTTAAGTTTTCCTCAATCAAATGCTTGATTAGCCTATATATTCCTCTTAGCTAAGTGTCTGAGCACACAAGTTAAGTGAGCTTGATTCGAGCATAAGGTCTAAATAGGCCAATGATTCACGCTACCCGAGCACATTAAGACAGATTCAAAATCTAAGGGTAAAGCTTGTCGCCTAAAACTATAATTATAAAGTTTTCAGTATTAATAAGTTAATACTAGAAAATGAGGGACTCCTGTCCTCCCACAAGTTTCAGCATAGTCCCAATTTATTACAGAACCTATAAAAAGTCCTATACTTTATTTCAGTATTACTTTATACTAAAGTCCCAAACTAATAAAAGAACTACTCTTCTTATTTTGGTAGGACTCTAATAAGTGAATCATAATTAGAAAATAATAAAAGTTGTATTATTTCCTAATTTTACTCATTTACATTCCTCAAACTCTTACTAGCTTATAAATGGGGGGTAAAATCATGAAGAGGGAACAATACCCATTGGTTTCTTAACAATAAGTGAGAGGGGGAGAGGCAACACGTCTATTATTTTTCTTTGAGGTGACTATTTCTTGTAAAGGCAATGCCTTTATATATCTTTATTATAAAACTATTATTTAATAGTACCCTATGAGTGAACTCATCAAGCTCAGTAAAGTGGACGTAGGCCTGAATTAGACTGAACCAGTATAAATTCTTTGTCTTGTTGCCTACTTATCTTTATTTTTGTTAATTTCAATTCTATTTCTCAAAAGAAAAATAAATTTAATATTAACTTCTAGATAACCAAATTTTAGAGTCAATATTTGTATTAAAAATTTATTGAATGAACACAACGATGAAGTGTGTATCCACCCCATCTAAATTTTTCTCTAAACATACGATGCAAACAATTAGAAATCCCTGGTATTATGCAAATATGGAATTAATTTTGAGAAAAATTCTATAATATTATATTTATTATTGGCCCTTTAATTAAATGATAAACACACATTTTATTTTAAAATAAGTGAAAAATGGAGTACTATCCATTTTTTTTTCGTTAAAATTGTAATTAACGACCATTGACCTTATTAAATGACTCATACTTCACAATAAAACTAAACTGAATGTTGACCGATATTGATCAACTGTTGCTTGATTATTGATTAATATTGACAAATCATTAACAAAAGTTGATCAGCATTGACCAACATTAACTTTCTATCGTTAACAGATGTTGATAGTTATTAAAATTGTGTCACGTGTTCTTATTGTATAAAGTTATAAAAATGACCATATCCTTTATAATTTTAATTAAAAAAAAGTAACAAATTGAAGTCTATTTGTCACTTATTTTAAAAAATAATATATATTTGTCATTTCTGCAATACTAAAAAGGTCTATTTGTTTTTTCTCCATTTTTTTTAACGTATATGAACTTTATACGCTGAATATGGCATATAAATTTTATGAGTTAATAAATCAATTAAATTTATTTGAGTTACAATAAATTTCTTTTAATAGGATAAATTAATACAAAGCCAAGGAATTAGCTATTTTATTAATTAAATTCTAATTATTTTATACTAAGAAATGCTAAACTCAATTACTTTGTGTCCTAAATTAGTATCCTTACTTTTACATAACACTCAGATGTCGTATCAATAGAAATATATTTGGAATATATTTGTATTTGCTACATCATTTTTTTAATCACAGTTGGATACGTCCCCGAATCAAAATAGTGCATTTTCGATTTATTAAACTAAAAAATATTTAATTTAAAGATTAAATAAGTAAAAATTTAGAAACGTGTGAAAAAATATATAAAATAAAGGGCAAACTCTACACATACGAAGTAGAAGTTTGTTAAAAACACTTGTATAAAATATATTCTTACAAAATGATTAATTGTAAACTTTATATTTAATTTTTATATACCTAGATTTATACTTATATAGTTTAACTATGATTTTTATAAATATTATATTTTATCGTTTGACTTTAAAATTTTACTTATTTTATTAGATTAGCAAGTTTAATATTCATTTCTAGGATTTATGGTATTTTTTAATGTTTTAATTCCATTCACAAATATAATATTATAATTAATCAATTTCATTTCAATTTATACTTGTTATATTATATTTGTATTATCTTATATATGCTTTAAGAATTTATGTTTCGCTATTTATTTTTTGAAGTAGATATATATTTTTTAGTACAAATATTATTTCTACTTACAAATTTTGAGTTAAATCAACCTTTAAATTTAAATTTGATAAGTGCAATGTTGATTTATAAGATTTATGTTAAATTACTATATTTTATTCCTATTTAAAATAAAATATTGTTGTCTTCATATCAATTAAATTTGAAAATATTAATAATATTAACTATAAATTTTATCATATAGGCATATAATTAAGTATCTAGTTTTGAAAAACAAAATTTAATAAAAGATTATGTTAGGGTATTAACAACCCCGGAGGTATAATTTAGTGGTAAGTTTTATGTAAATTATGTCAAACTATTAGGGTTTGGCTCTTAAAAAAAAGGGGATAACTTTTGAGCACTGGCCTAACCCTCTATCTTTAAAAAAAAAAGTAAAGGTATTAATATTCATTGTCAACTTTTTGAGTTTTCTGCAAAATATTTTTTACGATAACTTTGATCTTCATTATATTGTTACTTTATTTGTTTTATTTGAAAAATAAAAATGCTCTTATTTTTTTAATAATATTTTAATTATTTATATGATAAAAAGAAAAAAATAATCTTAAAAATAATTTTTTTATTTAAATTAAATAAAATAATAAAAATATAATTACAACTAAATTACTATCAAAATATAATTTGTATAAACATCATAGAGTGATAGTGTTAATAGGGTAATAATAAGCATCTAAATTGTATTAAAAAATAATATATCAAATAATTAAGTGAAATAATAAAAATTTCAAAATCACGAATTAAATTATTTTGTTATTTAATAATTATTTAATTTTTTTTTATATAATTTAAAATACAATTTAAATTTTTTAGAAATAAAATAAGAAAAAAAAAAGGGACGGGTTTTGAGTTAACCACTCGCTCCATTTACAGCTCTTCCTTCCTCAGCTCTGTGTTCTTGGTTTGGGGAAAGCAGAAGAAAGAAAATAAAAGTCATTGTTGGTTAGGTGGTTAGGCTTATTTAAAATGGGAAAATTGTAAATAAAGTTTGTTGCATTTTGAAGTAATAATAAACAGAAAATTAAGGAGTTAGAATGGCGAATTGGATTTCCAACAAACTCAAAGTAGCTGAAACCCTCCTTCAACAGGTTCAGTTCGTCTCTTTCTCCTTTCTCTTAAATTTATTCACTGTGTTTGTTTCCGGGAGAAAACAATTTTTTCAGCTATTAGATGTTTAAATGTACTTTTCTGTTATCTCTAAATCGAATTGCTTAATCAACGGCTCAGATCGATCAACAAGCGGCAGAATCGCTTGGCAAGGGGGACAAGCCTCGATCTGAAGATCCAAAACTTGGTGCCCCAACAAAAAACAGGGGTTCTGTGTCATTAAAAGATCAATTGAAGAAAAAGATACAAGAAAACATTGATTATAGGGGCAAATTACACAGTGACCCTAATGTTAACATTCTTAATAGAAACGATTCGTTCACTATTTCAAAACCCAAGTCTACGTTCACTGATAGTGACTGGACCAAACTGCTTAGTACGCCTAATAAGGCACCGAGTTTGGGAAATCATAGGAAGGATGAGAGGACGCAAGGGGGCAGTATGGCAAGTAGGAATCAGAAGATTAATAATGCAAGTGCAATTAAGTCTGGTCATAGGTCAGATAATGCATTGGGAGCTAAGGTAAATGGTGGCCATAAGCGAAGTGATGGGGAAGATTCTGGCTCTTCGAGGAGATTTTCAAGTGTTGAAGTGCAAACTGGTAGGAAATTTTTGGAAGGGCATCATGTGAAATGCAATGATAAGGCAAACAAGGAAAATGATGAGACAAAGAAGAATCACCAGTTGGAAATGGTGTCCAGATCAGGAAAAGTTGATGCATTGTCTGGTGTGAAGATAGGAATGAATGACATTGATGAGCGGTTAAGAAGTAGTGTGAGGGTGAATCATAAGTATAATGAGGAATCTAGAACTTCTATATCAAATGAATCCAAGAGAGGTTCTTCTTCCGAAAGTGATGATGAGTCTGATTCTGGTTCATCCTCTGACTCTGGAAGTGGACTAGAAAGGGAGGAAAGGAGGAAGATGAGGGAAAAGATTTTGGCTGAGAAAGCTGCAGCTAAAGCTGTGGAGGCCATTAGAGAACGTGAAAATATGGTTGCCAGATTGGAGGGGGAGAAGCACTTGGAGAAAATACTTGAAGAACGAGCAAAACAACAAGTAAAAGAGGTATGTTGTCAGGTTCTTAATTGTTGGGGACATTCTCACTATGTTTTGTTTTCTATTTGATGCTGAGGTTGATCAAGATTATGCTTTGCTTTGATGATTGATAAAATAATATCTTGTTTGTTTTGACTTATATGCATAATAATGAAATATGAAATGTTTTATATTTCTTATGATCGTTGTTTCTCTCATTGGCTCTTGATGAGGTTGATTGGGAAAATTATGCAAGCTTTGAATTGAACCTATTATCAAATAATTTGAAGTGAAGAACTACATGTTCAATAAACCATAGTTAAGGGTGGGCACGGTTCGTTTCGGTTTCTTAAACATGTAAAACCGAAACCGGACCGAACCGATTTTTTCCAGATCGGTTTTTTGGCTTTTTTTTTTAAAATTTTTTTATATTTTAAATTGTGGGCTTTCTTAATTCATTTGTCCAAATAATTTAGTACAAATCGGTTCGGTTTTTTGACTTTTTTTTTAATTTTTTCATTTTAAATTGTGGGCTTTTTTAAATCCATTTGTCCAAATAATTTAGTAGATCATTTTAATTTATTTTTTAAAAATATTTCATTACATGTTACATAAGCCAATAAATTTATTCTTATATATTATATAAGTTTTTAAAAAATTAAGTTGATTAAATTAATAAATATTACACGTTATATATTATATAATAAAAAAAAAATTTATTACACGTTACATAAGCCACTAAATTTATTCTTATACATTATATAAGTCTTTAAAAAATTAAGTTGACTAAATTATTATATATTATATAATAAAAAAAATTTTATTACACGTTACATAAGCTACTAAATTTATTCTTATTTATTATATAAGTTTTTAAAAATTTATGTTGACTAAATTATTATATATTACATGTTACATTACACGTTATATATTATATAATCAAAAAATTTCATTGCACATTATATAAACCACTAAATTTGTTCTTATATATTATATAAATCTTTAAATTTTGGACTATTTTTTGAGTTTTTTTTTTTTTATATTTTAAATTGTAGGCCTTTTTAATTCATTTGTCTAAATAATTTAGTAAATTATTTTTTGACCTAATTTTTGGGTCTATTTCATATTAACTTAATTACAATTTATTTAATTTGAGATAAATTAAAACATTTGATTAAATAGTTACAGAAAAACCGGTTTTTCGGTTCGGTTATTTTTTTTGGAAAAACCGAACCGGAACCAAACCAGACCGGTTGGTTTTCTAAAATAAAAACCGAACCGGCCGGTTCAGTTCGGTTCGGTTTTTCGGTTACCGGTTCTTTTTGCCCACCCTTAACCATAGTAACTCTAGAATGAACAACTTGAGGACATTTTTCTCCTTGTCTACATGTGTGTACTCATTTGAGTTGTTTTTATAAGTTGTCGTGCATGGCTATGAGTTTTGAAACATTCTTCAGATTCCTGCAGTTACTCAAATCTCAGTGCAATCATATTTGCTGCATACTGGAATTGAACATTTCCTTTATTGCATCAAACCTCCAAAAGTGCTGTCCTTTTTTCCAGTAGAAAATTGAGTAGGAAAGAAAAAGGCAAGGCGCTCTCTTGAATCTCAAACTTGATCTTGATAATATATATTAATTTATTCAATAACTCTTTGCATTGTATAAGAAACAAGAAGTAGTGATTGCTGCTTCCCTTCTTTCTTATTTATTTTCTTTTCTCTATTATGTTTTCTTCATACTACAGAAAACAAGATTACTATTGGAATTTCATATTGGATTTTGAAAACTAATATGGTTTTTAAAGCAGTCAAAGTGAGCAAATCTATGGGTTGTCAGTTTCATCTTGAAGTTGTTTTCATAGATAATGGTATTGTCAACTAATTTCAATCATGTGAAAACCCTACAATATCCACTTATTCCAAGGGGATAAGTATTCTTTTCTCCTTTTATTAAACAATACTTTTAAAAGAGCATGCTTATTCCTTTTGGGTTTTCATCATTAGGATACATATGATTTTGTAATTGTGTTTATATATAATTTCCTAACTCTTTATTACTTGATTAATTTGACTCAGCCTAGGAGCTTGTGGGATTTTCTTTTCTTTTACTGGTTTATCCTTGATTCTCTAGTGTTTTTGATAAGAGTTAACATTAGCTTCTTACTTGAATCAGGCTTCAGAGCTTCAGACAACTATGATGGAGACCATGGAGGCTGTTGAGTTAGAAAAGCAAAGACATAACAATACTGGAATGGAAGCCCTCGTACGGCTGGCTAAACTGGAGGTACTGCAGTCTGTGTTAGATGCCTAGTTTACATATTATTTGGATGGTGTCAGCAATTTTTGATTGTCTGCTGTGTCTAGTGCCAAATACTTTATAACTTTTTGCCATGTGATTATTGAGGATTAATTTTTTATTTCTAAAGATCAATGCTGGTTACAGACTGCAAATGCTGATCTTGCAAGATCCCTTGCTACTACACTGAAGAAACTTGAAGTAGAGGTATGATGTTATTCTAATAAAAATTGTTGGTTTGATCTTATCGACCGCCTTCTTTATTTGGTTAACTGTTCCTTAAATATTGTTTTCATGGACAATAATAGAAACTATGGATGAGAGTAAATTCTGTATATGTGCATGTGTCATTTGTCAAATACACATTCTTGTATATGTTAAAATATATTGTGCGTGCATTGTGTCAAATATCTAGCCTTTTGTATCTTTATAGTGCTCTTTGAGTTTTGATTAAATGTTTCCTGATCAAGTTTCCTACTTTGTGAAACCATTGGGATTCTTTAGTGTATTTGAAATGATAAGTTACCCAAAGGGAAAAGGCTAAAAGGTGGATGCTACTTGGTTCACTAGCAAAACCTCTTGGGGTGGTACAAGAGGTACTCCTGCTCACACCAGGTCTCAGAAGCAAGGATGGGACTTCCTTGGGCACAATGCAAACTCAATCCTGGAGTGACAAATTGTTTTGTTCAAATATGGCTGTAAAAATTTCCCATAAGCCCCAAACCCCCATTTTTATTTCACCCATTCTCCCACTCAATTAACTTTCTGCCTCCTTCCTTACTCTAAGGAGTTTGGTGTATATTCATGTAATAAAAGACATAAAAATGGAAAGGGAAAGGGAAAGCGAAAGCAAAAGGGGGAAAAAATTAACACTATTCCTTGGAGCGCTTCTGTTATGCTGTTTCAAGCGTGATATATGTTAAATGTACATGATATATATTAAATGTTAATTTTCTCATATAGATTTTTAGAAATCTTAGGAAATTATATTTCTTTTGTCATTAATGTATACCATACTTTTGGATGGGTACCTGTATAATTTTATTAGTGGCTTTGAAAAATCTAGAGTTGATGAACTACTAATTTTGTGATTTAAGATTTGCTATTCTTTGGGGGTGTTAGTGGCATTGCCAAGGTGGTACTGATGAGATATATTTATATTCTTAGTGATAATCCATTCATAAGCTATAGCATAAAACAGCACTAACATGTCGCTTGCCTTCTCCTGCTTTAACCTTGTAAAATTTCATTCACACTCATGGATACACAGATGCTCAACAATGTGTTTTTAATATTTTATTTCCTGCTTTTCTGGCCAGACTGATCAAATTGCAGAGCTCCGAGAACAAATAGAGTTGAAAGAAGTGGCCTATGAAGGTATGCTGTCCTTGGATATTATCTGATCATTTCAAAATTGTGAAAGAAAAAGAAAAAGAAAAAGAAAAGAACCTTTGCTGTAATTACTTCTTGAGGGATTACTGTCTAAACTGCTTGATAAGAATGAAAACTGTCCATCCATGCAGATTTATTCTTGTGCATATCAAGTTCAACGCAGGTTAATCACAGTTGTCGTTTGAATCATAGGTCAGATTGTGAGTTACATGTAATTTAAGGGTTTGTGAGATGTTAGCAATGCTAAGGCTATGGTATCTACCTGATTTTATTTCTGGCTTCCAAAACATAAATTACAGAACCTTTTTACAGAAATGAAACTTTATATTTTGAGGTTTCATGTAAGTTGGGTTCCAAGCTATATAATGCTGGAATTCTGGAAAATGGACTGCTGAAACTTGTAACAGCATTAAGAGTCTGTTTGGTATGGTTTCTTTTTACTAATAGAGCTTTAAGAAGTAGATTTTATGCTGATAGACCTTTTAGAAGTGGTGCTGTATATAAACAATCGATTGGTTGTCAATCAAAGCGTCTAGGAAAAGCTGTGTAAACACATTAAACACAAGTTTGTTAGGTTTATGTTATCAGAAGAATGAGGTAACTTCTGCAAAATAAAATAAGGATACTTTTGCCAATTTAACCTTTTAAAAAGTTGAAAAGAGCTTCTCAAAGAAGCAGAAGATTTGAGCTTCTCTTATTAGATGTAAAAGAGCAGTTTTAACCTTCATAAGCTCTTCTCAATTTGCAGCCAAACAACACAAAAACTAATAATAATAAAAATAAATTTGAGGAGCATTTTAACATTAAAATAGCTGTTTTAATGAGTAGAGAAGCCACATACCTAGCGGAACTCCATCCAGGTACTAAGGCTGTAAAACTGAGGTCAAGCCTATGATACTGATTAAGAAGTAGTTTGTTGGATCAAACTTTTGGAAGGAGAATGTAACAGATTGATTGTGTAGTAACCAGTATCCACGACTGGTAAGAATAAATATTTATATATGTATAAATATACGTATTTTATTTGTATGTTGGTGATACTTGAATTATATATTGTTATTAGTAATATTTTTATAGGTTAAGGATATACGATTAGTATTGGGTTTATTTGTATGACTTTAGATTTATTTTAGGGACCAAATTGTTATACTTTGAAAGTTTTGGGGGCAAATTCGTAAATATCAAAAATTAGCCTCTTAGTATAAAAATACACTTTTAAACCCTAATTTACCATTTTTAGGTCGAGCTACCCATTTTAAGAGAGAGAAGAGAGAAATAGAGGAGAGAGAAAGAGGAGAAGAAGAAGAAATTGGAAATTTGAATTTCAAGAGGTATATCATACGTATTTCTCAATTTATTGGTATTAATTAAGTTAATTCCTTTAAGTTTTGATTTCTGAAAATATGTATAATTGAGGATTTGTTGTGTATTTCGTAAGATCATATGAGAATTGATGATGATCTATAAGATAGTTTGATAAATCATGATGAATTATGAAATTTCTGCTGGATAACCTCTTGATCTAGGAATTTTATAAATTGTTGTGATTCAATTCTGGTTTTGAATTTTGAGTATATGAAATTAGACATGTTTAGGATCATCTGAGACTTTGAATCGACTGAAAATCTCGGCAATTGAATTTGTAGTGAATTTACCAAAATGACCCTGGAATTCTGGAAATTTCATGTGTAAACAGTATGATACAATGGAAAATAATTTTTGACCTGCTGAATGATCTTTAAAAATTACGAATTTGTGGAATATGATAATTTTATATGTCTAATATGATATACTCGGAATTGAGAATTTGGATCAATGTGGTTGAAGTGTTATGAATTTCTAAAGTGTATCAGCTCATTGTAGTATTTGATTAACAGATTTTTAAAGTTATGAAATAAAATAGTTTTAAAATACTTTTGGCAGTTATTTGGAAGCCAAATATTTATCATGGACTGAGATATGTGTCAAGAGTAATTATGTGGTGGTTTTATAATTTTTGAGTTAGTATATGATTTTATAAAATTGGGAGATTGAATACTGTTCAGTAAGTATCTTGATCCTGTCAGGTTTGTAGTTTGGATTCGATGGTGTGTATGGAATGGATTGTGTAGGAATTTTGATATAATGTTCATATATAAGAAGGATATATGAGTTAAGAATGGTATATTCTGATTTCGGAGTAATTGGACATCATTTGATGTATTAGAAATTTTTGTTAAGTGTAAGTGGTCAGAATGACAGGTTTTGAGAAACCAAATATTTAGACCAATTTGATGTGATAAATGCATTGTGTATAATTTTGTAAGCTATTTAAAGTATTTCGTGTGAATTGTGAGGTTTATGAAAGGATTAATCTCCATTGATAGGTTAAGGAGATTTAAGCCTTGTAGCTGAAAGTGTTAAGAGGTAAGTATACTAGACTTTTTACTGAAATCACAATAAACATAATAATTGTTTTGTATGATTTTGTAAATGGGGTTAAGAATATGTTTATGATATGTCAAAGTATATTTTGATATGAAATGTGAATATATGTTTATGAATGTGAGCATTGACATTGAGCATGGACATACATGTGTTTTTTGAAAGTGAGCTTTCCAAAATAAGATGCGTTTAACAAAGAAAGCTTTTGAAGTGTAATATGTCCATGAGAAATATTTTGTGATTTGAGGGTACTTGAACTCACTGTTAACTTAGTAGGCATTTTATGTGATTTGTGGAGCCTTTATGTGTGGCCTTTCCTTCGGGATTGGTATATGTTATGTGTTCCGTATGTAGGGAGGATCCTATTGGTAGCTAAAGGAAGTGTGAGTCATCACATTCGTGTGGTGGCGTATAGGTACATGTGAGAGGACTCACCGATGATCAGGGTGAGGGTTTGGCTTTTACCTTCGGGCATAAGCGTTATATATGTGTGATTTAAAGACCTCACTTGTACTATTCCTCTCATACGGTATGTCACCTACGAGTGACATTTGGCTCATTATGTGATATGTGATATGTAAGTCCTACTAAGTAGTAGTTGAGTGATGGTATTCCTATTATGTGTTTTGAAAGAATGTGTAAGCGCTTACATGATATGTGATTTGATAAGATTATGATTTTGATTAATCACAGCATATCATACATATGCATTGTGTACATATATGTATTTGTATTTGATATATGAAAAATTAGTATGCTTACTGAGTTTTATACTCATTATAGTTTATGGTGATTTCAGGTAAATAAGGTGCATGTGTGCTTAGCGGATTTGGCAAGGCTTCTGCTGTTCCTTGGGTTCCCTAAGTTGCTAGGTTGTTGTGTGTTTCATTTGGGGACACGTGGGATAGGATATTTGGTTTGTCCCTATTGAATAAATACTTATGTATTATTTCATTGTGTGTGGATTGGATTTGGTTTAAGTTTTATAAAGTGTGGTTATTGGATGATTTTAAGTAAGAATTTGCAATTGATATATTATGGGCTCCCGGTAACAAAGTTGCTACTGGTGACGTAGTAGAGTGTTAATCTCTGAGAAAACTCTGCGTATCTCCGGTTTAATAATTGTCCCAGTCATAATTCAATTGCTATAATTCTGAAAGAAATTGAAATGAATGTTTAAATATTTTCAAGAGAAGTTTATATTTATATGTTAGGTTATGGTTGATTTTAGTGTTGAACTTACTAGCAACTTGCTAAGGATTTCTGTGTTGAATGAAAGTTGAAAATTTTGTGTAATATTATTTATGAGTGCACATGCAGTGAATGAATGTAAGTGATGTCGTGTGTCGGATCTTTTGGGTCTGGGGCGTGACAGATTGTCTTGCAAACTTCTGTTATGTTGATATCAGTTGTGTCAATATGAACCTTAAAGAATGAATTTATTTTTGCTAAAGTGCCTGTATAAGAACTGACCTTTCTTTCATCTTGGTGGAAGCTCTTGAAATGAAATGAAGAAATAAGCAGTCCTAGAAGCATATCTGTCAAGTTGTTGTAGTTGTTTGATTATTTTAGATCTCAGAACAGGGCTGAATGGTGAAAGCATCCAAAAGCTTTATCATAAGAGTTGAGGAAATAGTGTAGCCATACAACATGATTGATAAATGCATCAAAGTAATAATGGGGTTTTTTAGTCCTAGAAGAGTGCAGTTGAACTATTATATTTGTTCCCCGGTTCAGTTATAGTTTTTGTTCTCTCATTTTAGAGTAAACACACAGATAGGATATGCATCCCACTGCTGGCGTTTGATTTTCAGCCCATAATTAAGCCCATGCCATAACATTTCCAACAGTGGTAGTTAATGTATCCTTAAGTTATATGTTACATAAATCCCAAATATGTAAGACACGTTAATTGAAACATTCATTTGCTATTAATTTATTTGTATTGAATGTTTTTAGTGTCTTATCACCAAAAAACTTATTTCATTTCCTCACAATTCCGAGCCATATCAAGGATCTTACCCAAATTTGTGATGATTGAGTTTATTACCCAAGTTTGAATACGTTCAGGTTAGGGTTTCATTTAGGTGGTGGTTTTTCACTAAAGAATTCAGTTCAGCATATAATAGATAAATAAAGCTAACGTATATTAGTTGTTTACTTGGAGCAATGCAATATTTGAATAATCTTTGAAGAAAGAACTTGATGGATATGCATGAGATTTATCTTGTCTCATTCATCACCTTGATTGAGTCTTGAAAAACCTTTTCTTTATTGTAGAACTTAAAAGGAGGATCTCCAATACTCACCAGACTGGAACATACCTAAAGCAAGTGCGTTGTATCTATCCATCTTATGGGTTGTGCTGGATGTGTTTTATTTATTTATTTCTTATCATTTTTCTCTCTCTTTGCGGCCTTTATAGTACTCTTCTGCACAAAAAGTTTCCTGCTTTTTTTTTTCTATTTTGTGATAGGAATTTCATTTTATGTGAAAATGTTGTAGTTAGCAGATTCAAAAGGAGTTGAATTTGAACAGGAGATACTTGAGGCAGAATATTCTTTCGTAACTGACAAAATCACCCAATTGCAAGATAAGGTTAGCTTTCATGTTTTAGATATCTATTAAGATTTCAGATATTACTTGTTTCCAAAATTTTGATGTCAATGTGTTGTACAATCTTTTTATGCTTAAAAACTTGGAGATTAGGCACATTTGTCATTTTTTTTCTCTCTATCAATGGGAAGCTGAAAATTTTATTAAACAAAATAAGGAAAGTTGCCATCTCTCTGTTTAGGCCCCAATTGGTGTATTTAATGCAAAAGCAGCTCTGAAAGTGTGTCATGTTTGTGAGTTGTTGCCTGATGCCTATCGTTTATTTGTATTGCAGGCTTTTATAGAGGAGTTTTCATTTCAAACTATCGTATGGATCATTAATTATTTTATAAACAGTGTCTTTTTCCTGTTAGATTGTTCTTTTAAAAATCTTCTTGGGCAGTGATAGATTGATTGCATTTAAGTAGGATCCCCTTGCTTCTGTTGTTGACATTATTACATGAGCCATAATCCCCTTTTTGTAGATGCTCAGTAAATAAGGTGCCTTGGCAGTCCAGATACCTTCTCACCTTGGTCTCTGGTGCTCATTATTGAGTTGCACAATATTGAGATGAAATAAACAATGTGCTGCACATAAAAAGTTTGAAGTCTTACAGGGCAATGACTTATACTGACATTGAAAGACTGTCTGAGAAGTACCTTCAGCCGTTCTCATGCTTAGAGAATATTCTTTCCATATCAGTTAACATGGTTAAGTTCTGTTTAAGGATTTATTTGTGATGTTTCAGGCGAGAAAGCTAGATGGAAATATCAAAATGACAAGGAAGGAGGTAGAGGATCCAACAGAAGTAGAGATCGAGCTAAAGCGAAGACTTGGTCAGCTGACGGACCATTTAATTCAGAAACAAGCCCAGGTTTTACTTTTAACCGTTTCCTTTGATTCCACCAAAAATTTAAGTAATAAGGGTGCTAGTTTGCTGTTTGTTTACATGGATGGAATTACATGATAGATCTATTTTTGCAATAATACACTATACACATTATTCCCTCTCATGGCAGGACTGAGGAATTTAGTTGAAATATTGCAGTTACAGAAGTATGAAACTGAATGAAATTTCTGCCTGTAAAAGTGATTGTAGTTTATTTACTGTTCAGTTTAGGAGCCTTGCACCTTTGAGCTTCTAAGATGCATTGAGGTGGGAGCTTTGATAATATATTGTTACTGCATTGAATTCTTTTAGAACACGGCAAATTAGCTGTTGCTCTCCAGGGATAGAAAAAACTCCTTTTCTTACTGTGTTATTAGAAGCTCTTAACCAGCAGCTAAGGACTTGCTGATTGTGTTTATATTATTCCAAAAACTGTGGTCTTTCATGATCATGGGAAAGAGATAATAATTGAAACTTCTAATTAATAGTGAAAGGATGTTGGCTGCATTATATTATTTGAACAAAAAAGTGTTGATTGATTGGATGCCATATCTGTGGTTTCCTGAGGACTTCTAACTTGTAATTAATCATTCTCCTTCAACCAGGTAGAGGCTCTCTCCTCAGAGAAGGCTACCCTTGTTTTCAGAATTGAGGTAAATTTTGACAGTTTGCTTTCCTTTTAGAAATGAAAACCAACAGATTTAGTTGTTCACTATTTATTCCTAATCTGTTTTGCAGGCAGTTTCAAGGTTGTTAGATGAGAATAAGTTAATGAGTGACTCCTTGTCTAGAGATTTAGAATATGGAGCATGGGAAATCTCTGAATCAAAGTTGAGGCCTCTCTTTGAAGACAAAATCTGTTATGGGAGGAAGCATATAGGATCGTTGCTTCGGCAATTGGATTCTCTATTTTTGGCTGGTGTTGCGTTTCTGAGGAGAAATCCAACGGCGAAATTGTGGTCTTTGGTATACCTTGTATGTGTTCACTTCTGGGTCATTTACATTCTGTTGTCACATTCACGTTCATCAAATGAGGCGAGATCCGGTGCTCTCTTTTCTTTGGAGAATATCAACAACACTGCAGGTTGGTAATCTGCAGTTTTTGGTGCATCTTTTGATATTCATCTGCTTAGCCTCGGCTTTTAAGAGCTTCTTATCACCAGGGGTATAATTTGTTCACTTTTCCCCCTTATTGTTAACACACCACCACCTTGGATGTGGGCATGTATTCATGTGCATACATATCGTTACCATTATTTTAAAATGATTTAACTCCATTTCATCGTTCCTCCTTTCTTTGCTTTCAACTAGAAAGTAGGCTTGAAAATGGTCGGGCCGCCATTACATGGGACGAGAGCCTAAATAGGCTACACCTGCACAGAAGAACAGAAAAGGAAAATTAATTAATTTAATTTTTCAGAAGTACTATTAATACAAAAAGAAAAATGTTAAGAATACTTTTAACAATATTTATATAATATTATCAAGGGTGGAGTTATTTAAACTCATCAAAATACTCAACAAATTCACTTTTTTAATAACCTAACCTAACGATTAAAATCTAACATTTGAAAATTTATGTTGAATTTGCCTTGATTTTTAATATAATCTTATTAAATTATATTATTATAATAAAATTAATTTTTATTAAATATTCATACAAAAGTCATGATTATTCTTAAGTTTTGTAGAATCTATTTGATATTAAAAATAATTATATGGGTATTTATTAAAAAATTATGTTTTTATAATTATTTAAATTAATAAGATTGTAGTAATAATTAAGGTAAATTTAAAATCTAAAATGCTGAATTTTAAAATTTTAATAGAAGCAATTTTGAAATGTAGGTGAAATCCAATCAAAAATTAAATTATATGGTAAATAATTAGATTCAATCAATTACAATATAATGGTATGTAAATATTTTAATAAGATAAATACTCTTGATATTTTTTAGAAACAAATATTTTAACTTAAATTCATTTTAAAAAAACAATTATTACTAAAATTTATCAATTGGTCAGTTGAAGTTATTAGATTTTAGATTTAAATAAGCAAGTATTTATAAAGAAAAGATTGTAAAATTGATTTATTATTAAGAATTTATATAAATATTTAATAAAAATAATCTTGTTATAATAATTTAATTTAGTAAGGTTATATTAAAAATTAACGAAGCTATTTTTAAATATTTTAATAGGTTGAAACAGCCCCACCCTATTACTAATAACGATTGAAAATTTTAATTTTCTGTTTTAAATCATAACATAAGAATAGAATAAAGTATTAGGGTGAGGATAAATCTGCCCCAAATTTGTGTGTAATTGCCCCACCTCAATACCCTGACTAAAGCACAAAGGGGAGCATTTAGATTTTACACGCAAGTGGGGTGGGATTACCACCATTCTTATTCCTAATCAGCGTAATGTTTTTTATTTACACCTTCATGTCCGTCCAAGAAAGAGATTTTATGTTATCCATCCATAAAGTCAGCGAGTAATTTGCAATCTCTTCCTAATTTAAACCAAAATCATATTGTGATAAATACAAAATCTACAATTGATTCCTCCAATAACCCCTTTAATAAAGAAATTCTCTTCTCTTCGCAATAATTCATTTCCCATAAAACTCTATATCAATAAAGTTATTTTTATTTTAAGTTTAAGACAAATAACAAACTGTTAAAATCTAATGATATTTTAGTAATTATTTTTTTATTAATAACACAAATTAGGGTAAAAATCATTTTTCTCACTTTTGGAAACATATAAATTAATTTTGTTGACCTTGATCCTAGTAACTCTGGATTGAATCATCAGCCATGGGAAGGGTCTAGGTCTATAGATGTAAATATAGTTTCTGCCTTGGTCTCTTTTTTTTTTCCCTTAAAAAATTGTCCTTACTCCTTCCACTCAACTCTTAGGTCTCCTTTTATAGCTCTTATGCTTAATTGGTTATTCTTCCACGTTGTCTCCATATCTCAAAATAGGTGAAAAAGTTTTGCTGTGAAATTGAGTGGTCTCTTGTTTCTGTGTTTCTTGAAAGTGTGGGTTTAGTGGTTCCACTTTCATATTTCTCGTGCATTATGGGTTATCCTTTTATTCAAGGTAGTTTTCGAATTCTTTGGTCAAACACTATTTATCTTCACCTAATAACTGCATACTTCTACAATTGGAGTTCTTGGCTCCAAGATGCCGAGGATACATGCTTAGGTGAAGTTCTCAGGTTAATAGTCCGAACATATCCTTGCTCATAGGATTTAGGTTTCTTAGAGTTTTAGGACCCTAAAAATTAGGTCTTGGGAAGTTCGGGTCTTCTAAACTTAATAGGCCTTTGTGGTCGGGCACTAACGGTTGCTCTCAAGTTTAGACTGGCCGATGTTGCAAATTTTGAAATGTAGTCCTCAACAGTGTGGGACCTCATGGATGATGAGCTTTGACATGATCTCCTAGTTTGAGCAATTTGCGGGACATTACCAAATTCTACACCATTCTCTCCAAACCCTAAAGTTGGAAGAACAATCACTCTCCTTTTACCTCCTGCTTTCATTGATCTCAACACATATTCAATGCCCTCACACATTCCTTTACTATAAGGCCTTGAACCCATTACTAGAGCCAATGGCTTCTTATTGTCGTCATCAAATGTATCAACAAAAACTTTCCCACTTCCTTCAACTTTTCCCTTCAAATCAATCACCACCAAGTCTTCTGTTCTTAGAGAAGCACTACCTCCAACTCTCAATTCATAGTATCTATTCATGTTGAAAAATTAGTGATTTAACAATTTTGGTTAGACAAAAATTGAGATTAATACCAAAGTGAAGAGTTATAAGAAGTCTAGAACGTGTGGGATACGTATGGAGAAGTCTAGGACGTGTGGGACATGAAAAGGGAAGCGAAACGGGACTAAAAGACGTGAAGGAAGCAAGAAAACGTGGATAGGTATACAGGCTCAGCGCCGCGGCGCCCAGGACAGTAACCCAGCGCTGCAGTGCTAGGTCCTCAGCGCCGCAGCGCTGGCCGCAGTTTTGTCCAGCGCCGTAGCGCCCAGGGACGAGCGCCGCAGTACCAGAACGCGTGGAAAAGTTCGTTTTGATTCGAGATTTTGAGTTTTGGGAAGTTTTGAACTTCCAAAATAAGTGGACTCTTACTCTAACAAGAAATAGGGTTAATAGGCACGAAATACACCTTATATAAACACTTGTAAATCCTTGATTTCAGATTAAGCATTGAGAGAGACTCTAAGAGAGGGGAAGAACTGAGTAGACACTAAGTGCTTGTGTGCGTTAGGGTGGAACTGTTATTTGGGTGATTATTGTTTGTGGTAGAGTCAGAGTTCACTAAACGTTTAGGTCATTTTGAGAGTTCTTCATTGAGTTTTCCTTATAAAATCTCTAGGGAGTTATAATAAGAGAGGTTAGAATCCTTGAATCTACCGTGGGCGTAAGCAATTGGCCGAACCACGTAAGATTGTGTTGTGCTCTTTTGTTTTCTACTTTGGATTCTTGTTGTGTTTACTTGATTGATAGGTTATTCCGCTGCGCAAGGAGGTTAGGGTTTTAGGTTGAATCTTAAGTTCTTCGCTTTAATATAACCTCGAGAGTGAGAAGGGCGTTTCCTCCCTCAACAGTTCAAAATATATATTGTAAATTTTCTAAAGTATGCATATAATAACAATAATTAAAATAATACAAGCTTCGAGTGACCAACAATAATAATAATAATAGTTGTAGGTAATAAAAAAAGGTACCTTATGCCATTAGGCAACACCACTTCCTCTTCCTTGTCAACATTCCTGGATAAAACAAAGTCTGTATGTATAATGAATATGCTTATCAAAATGAATGCTAGAATGATATTTGAAAAAAATATTTACCTTGTATTTGCTTCTTGTTGAGAGACTTCAAGGCGGGTCTTTATCTGTTCAGAGATCACACCAAAAGCAAGAAAGGCTGCCCATGCAAGCCCCCCACCAAGTCCAAATCTCCTGGTTAAACTAGAAGCTATCTAGTCTGTAGTTTCAACAGTGGCTGGTTTAGCAGGCTTTTGTTGCTCCACTTTATTAGCCGTAACCGCTTTAGGTTGCTGATCAGATGAAGCCACACTTAGTTGCGAAGATGGAGTTGGAGATTGTGGCTGTGAAGGTTGGTTAGGCGGAGGTGGAGGAGGAAGTGTTTGTGATGATGAGAATTGGTGAGTTCTTGAAATTGGGTGTGAGAGAAATGGTGGAGATCCAAAGAAAGTAGCCATATGATAAAACCTTGATTAGAAAACAAGATAATGTGATGATACAAATGGAGCGATCCTCTTCAGTTCACCTTATCCATATAACTGAGAGGATGTAAGAACTTGGGTTTGGGCAGTCCGAAGCGAAACATCATGGACCAATGTGGAAGAATAGTTTCCTTATCATAATCAAAGGTGAACAATTTCTTCCTTTTAAAAAAACTAAAAAACCAATGTAGTAAATACTTAGATCATGCAGCTTTTATAATTTTTACTTAAAGTTGTTGGGTTTGAATTTATTAAATCAATAATGTTATATTTACATCATTAAAATATAATTTTGTATCTAAACTAATGTATTATATAATATATCAATTATTAATTGATATTAATAATAGATTCCAATTTTACAAATGTAGTACTACTTCTATTAAAGGGAAATTTTCAGAAATAACTAAAAATTTTAATAGTTATATTTATTTGACTATGGTCATATATGTTTTTGTAATCAACGATGTAATTTTTTACCTGATTTGTCCCTCTCATTAAATATTTTTTAAAACTTTCTCTTTCTCTCAAAACCAAAAGCGTGCTCTCAAATTCATTCAATCTATTCAAGAACTTTTATATCAGCTTCAAAATCATAACATTTGAATATTAAAAGTAAAAGAACTGATTGTGAAGTTGAAAAAAAAATTAAAAATGGAATAAATTGATGAGTTTAAATTTAATGTTGTTTTGTTGTGTTTTTATTATTCTATTAGTGTAAATATTTAGATTTAGAGTTAAAAAATTAAAATAATGGTTGAAAATAGTTGTAAATTGTTAAAAGTGGTGAAAAATTAGGCAAAATGACTACAAGACGCAAAGCGTCACGCGCTAAGCGCCACTGCGCCAAGGCCCTGCCACATGGCAATTTATTATTTTTAATTTTTTCTGTTATTATTTAAATTTTATTTAATTATTAAATATAGGTAAATAAAATAATTTATTTATTTACATATGGAATTTTTATTTAACATGTAGGTAAATATTTGTTATTAATTGGTTAAATATTTTTATTTAATTATCTGCTCATGTACTAATAATTATTTTTTTAAGAAGTAAAACGTCTCCAAATCATATATAATTCTACAAAATGAGTTCTATTGATCATCGATCACTATTTACTCTAAGCTATGGGCTATATACTTCATTAGGAAGAAGTTGACAAAAAGACAGACGAAATTATTTAGAACCACATGTTTGGTCATGTTTTAGATGCATATGATATTTCATTCTTAGGTATATTAGTACATAAGATTTCATTAAGACAAGTGTATACCAACAATTTATATGAAGGATTATAATTTTTTGTATGCCAAAGGCAAATAAGATTCTCCCCTTTAGAATTTTATTTAATTATAGGTTAGAGGATATGATATTATCCCTTAGTAAAAGAGTTGAATAAAAAAACTTGATAATAAATTGTGAGATAAATATTTTATAAATAAAAGAGAGACCAACAAGGAGTTGGATACTTATTTCAATGCAGTTAGTTTTAGTGCTGACAATGACACAAATGTTGTAAAAATGTGTATGTTTTATTTGTAAATTGTTGATACCACGTGACTGGAGTATAAGAATCCAGTATTTTATGCTTCGTCTTGTAAATGATTTTGATGAGTTTAATACTTAAGCATTAAGGCACAATTGTTAGAGTTGGTGCTTACGTGTCATTTTAATTTGTATAAATATTTGATATTTATATAATACATATTTTAATAAAATTGTTAATATTATTTATATGATACTAAACTTGTTACTTTCAGATATTGTAAATCTAAGGAGTTTAGATTTGATCTAAAGAAGTTTAAGTTATTGCTAAGAGTTAACAATTCTAAGAGTTAGAACTTTATTTGAAATAGGATAAAGACCTAGGAATATTATAGTGTCATTGCAATATAATATTATAGTGCTAAGGAGTTGTAAATGGTGCTAAGAAATATCATTGTACAATAATGTTCTCAAATATATCGTTCCTAATCCATGGTTGCCAACATGGATCGATTGGTATTCCTTCCGGATTAGTGTATGTCTACATTTGAATTGTTCAAATAATTTATTTTGGCAGACCGTGTGCCTAATTGAAGCTTGTATAAGCATACAGATATTCAATAAGGACTAGGTACTGAAAATATTTACAAGACTTCCAATAGACATCTCATAGAGCCGTTAATGGAATGTCTACTTGAGTTGAGTAGTATTTGTGGTCCTTTAACCTGAGCACCACGGTGGGCTTGTGAATGATTCATCATACTTTGATTCTACACATCTCAGAGATCTTTCATGGTCTGATCTGTGGGTGTCGTTGGGTACGGTTCGATGCTTGTGGAGTTTAATATACATAGATATAGGATTCATCAACTCATATGAGTGAGTTGTATATCTTGATGCTCCGATATTGTATTTTAAGAAGTCTTGTGGCCATAAGATAAACCTCAAAATTGAGTTTTTCATAAGATTAAATAATATCGCAAAGGAGTTTGTAGATATTGTTTATAAAAATACAAATCTGGAGATAAGTTCACTGTTGATTACATAAAGATTTGATGGTGATGATCTATATCTTTGCTCTCCCAAGATATAGGTGACAGAGGGATTATACAAATATAATTGACCTCAGCTTATATGGTTTAATACCCTATTATGTAATATTTGTAATGTGTTTGTGGGGCATCGTTCACAAACTTGCGAAAAAGTTTCATAAGACAAACAAGGATGAGCCTAGAAGATCTCACAATATAAACTGTACTCGTTGAGCACTGGGGTAGCGAACTAGGTCAAACAATTTGATCTAAATTTGTTTTTTTAAAAGTATGATTTGTTTCAAGATTTCTCACGAAACACTTATATCATGCTTAAGTGTTAAACTTATATTTTATTAGTTAAAGTAGTTAACTAATAGAAATATAACACATAGAAAATGCATGTGATGCATGTAGTTAACTTATTAGTTAAAGTGTTGAAACTTATACATTGCATATGCATAGCTTTAATGGATAACTAATGGCGAATGAAGTGGGACACTTCTCTTTATACATAGGATGCATGAAGGACAAGTGTCAAGTGATTATTTTTCAAGCCTTTGCAAATGTTATAAAGAGGTCCCCATTTTTGGCCATATAAAAGTTAAAGTTTAAAAATGTTTCAAATAAGTACTATTTCACATTTTGGCAAATTAAGAGAATCCAAGTGCAAGTGTTGCACGAAAATCATCTTACTGAAATTTATAATACCATTCTAGCTTCACAATCCCACCAGATCATTGTAGATTAGAATTTATCAAGAGAACATTTTAAGATGAGCTTCAAGCTTGAATTCTTTACACAATGGCTTCAAGGATATGCTTTTCAAATTCTGTTAGTGCAACAGACTTATAATTCAATATGTGTTTATAAAAATATAAAATTTTATTTCTATTCTGTTGTGTTTATGTATGTTTAACATGAATAAATGATTCAATGAATACTATCACATGTATACACCCTTGGATACAACAGCAACAACAATTGCATGAAGCATGCTCTACATTAGCTTAAGTACAACACCAGTTAAAAAAATTAATGAAAGTCAGAAAAAGGCGCGGTTAAAAGAGGAAATCATATAACATGAATGCTTTGTCATGCATTCTTGGTGAATAATTCCTTTGATTCATTATTGTACTAAAATGTAGAAAAAAATAGATATCTTTTTATTGCATTAAAGAAGATAAGAAACGTATGTTATTTGAGACTATTATTTTTTATTATCTCATGTTTGGATCTACGAGGCAATTTCAATATATGGATTGGCATTTATGTGTAAGAAGGGTGACCATTTTTCTCGCCTCCTAAATTAGTAAAGCAAAGGCCTCCCATTGTATGTAAATGTTGAAAATATTCTCTTTAGAAAAGATGAAGATTTGGTATATTTTTACATAGAACGAAATATATATATTTTGTAGAAAATTCTATTTTCGGTTACTGGTTAATAAATTTGAATTTTGTGTAGGTTTTGGATGTATATAAGAAGTTGATACCCTACAAATATGAGAAGAATAAGAACTATTGCACGGTAGTAAAATTGTGCATTCTATTGGGAGAATGGGAAGAGGATCTTAAACTCAAGCATATTACAAAGTCAAATATCTGATTCATTGATCCTAAGGATGATATGGATGTTCAATGTGACTACTCATTCACAGCCCCACCAATGTCTGGACTAATGAGATAATAGTTTAATCTTTTTTATTCACTATATGATGTTAATGAGCATTACATTATAAGGATTGATTATAATTACTTATATATAGTTTAAGTCAGGCATGTCATCGGAGTATAACAGTCTTAAGAAGATTGATGATCTGAGGGACCAGATGGTTGAAGACAAAACAAAGATCTTGGATATGTTGGCATACATGAGTACAAAGATAGAAAAAAAAACATCCAAAATTTCTTGCATCAGATGTAGCTCATAATAGTCTCGTAAGGCATCTAGATATTCAAGGAAGCAAATCAAATGATGGTACATTTGGTGCATTAAGTTGATTTGGTACATTTATAACAACACATTATATTCATTGGTGTTGTTTTGTTTTAGGAAAGAGGATGCATAGATGATGACTTTCAGACACAAACTCCAGCCCTTGAGTATCAGCCTGAGTGGCAGTTGAACATGCAATATGTAACTGAGATCCTTGCAAGTGTTCAAATAATGATGCCGCTGTACAAGGGAAGAGCAGGTATGGGCACTAGTACAAGCCTCTAAAGGTTAAATACACTTCTTATACCAATCCTTTTGAAAGAATATCAATAGAAAAAAATATCAACTTGTAAGTAGAAGCTTCAGTTGATGTGCATTGGCAACTAAAGCTTATAAATGAAACAAAATGTGTGAAAATTTTGGTTTGGTAAATAATAAAGAACAACAATGTATTTTTTTACATGGACTTGATGCTAATGAGGGTTGGTTTAAAGAGATTATGTATGACTGACTTAATGATTCGGTAAGGATATTTTATTTTATATTTTTAAAAAAATTAATGAACAATATCAACACTTATATACGTTATGTGGTTTTTATAGCATATTAATAAGTATCTTAAGGTGGTCTATATATAATAGAAAATATTTCAGTAAGTGAACTCATAGTATTTCACAATTGCAGATGCATATGTTTATGTAAGTTTTTCCCCCGATTGTTGTTCACATTTGCGTTATAAATCTGTTGGTTAACTTTGATGAATTTAATATCATATATATATTTTTAGGAGTACATTAGACAAATGTTCAAAACATAGACCCATACGCTAGATGATATTCGATGGAACGCAACATTGTTGTTATATGTTCTAGGAACAACAAATGATTTAGTTGGTGGAAAAATGTGAGTTGGGATGAATAAGGTAATAGAAGTTAAGTAATTATTTTTTATTGTTTAGACTACATTAAGTTCGTAATAAAACAACAATAGTTTGTGTAGGTATATATTGTGAGAGTTAATTAAACATAGGGAGTATTCATGTGAGTATTGTATCTATCATTTAAAATATGTATTACTAACGTATCTCATACATCATATAATGTAGTGGAAGTGCCAGAAATTTAATTTCTTAATGATAAACACAGTTAAGTTTTACACATCTCTCATAAATGTAAATTACAAGGGGATTGAGAATGTATTACCTTGGTAAACCTTTGAATTTTCTTTAAACCGGAGAACCACGTGAAGCGTTCTTGTTCACAATTCTAGTTCCTTAACTTGTTCAACTTAGGGAAACTATAATAGCAACTTAATTCCAGCTAGGATTTAGCCTTTAAATCCTATGTTTAACTTTTAAACAATATTGCTTAGCACTTAAACACCTTTTGGACTTAAAAAGAAAGAGGAGAATAGAAGTAGTTCAACACTTGAACCTTTTCCACCTCTTTGGAATTTTAAGAGCTTTGCTCTTTTTCTCTTTCTTGCCGTGTCTTGCTCTCTCACACAAAATGAACAACTTTTGCTCTTTATATTTGTTGCTTCAACTTTTGTTTTTTAGTAAACAAAACATGGCTTATCATGCATGGCACACACCACTTTTTCAATTGTCTTTGCTTCATTTATTTACAATAAACAAAGTGAAAAACCAAAGGCAAAGGAATGCATTTGGATGGATTGTGCAACCAAAGGAAACAATTTTCTTTCTTGTATTACACATAATGGTCCCACCATTCACTTATGGTTTTGTCTTTGAAATAATTGTTTACACTGAACTATTAAAATCAAAAGACATGTAATGGTTAATGTGTATGTTTGAACCGTGTGAGACAAAGCAATTTTGAAGAAACAATTTTGAAGAAACAATTTCTTCACTTGCTTGTATTATACATCTTGCCCCCACCACTTACACATCCATGCATTCATGTATTTTTTTTTTTTAATCTATATTAAATACAACAAAACATCTGTATTATTGTAATAAATAATATTTGTTTGACTTTAATAAAAAAATAATATCATATATTATTCTTATTATTATTATTTTATTCAATAAATAATTTAATGAATAAAATAATGATCTTGCTTGTCCAACAAGTAAGGCTATTTTGGTAATTTCTAAGTCAAACAATAATTAGTCCATAATGTGCCACGTGTCAATATTTATATTGGTCAACAACCATTGTTAACTAATTGATGTACTTAACTCTTAAGTCTTGATACGTGTATAGCTCAAGGAAAACTAAAGCAAATGTTCGATCTGCTGAAATTAACTAGATTGAACTATTCAATCCGATATTCTGTCCTAGTGAACAACGAGTATACTTTATATTGTGGGACTCCTTAGGTCCACGCCCAATTCGTCAAACGGAACTGTTCTGTGAGTTCTAGATCGATGCCCCACACACACGTTACGGATATTATAAATCAGCACAGTAGACCATACAAGTTGAGATCATCGCGCATAGGTATAATTCTTCTACCATTTATATCCTGGAGGAGCGGGGATATATATCATCCCGTTAAATCTCCATGCGCTCATCCATGAACTTATCTCTAGAAATATATCTCGATAAATAGTACACGCAAACACTTTTGAGATATTGTTTGACCATGTTGGAAACTCCTTTTTCGAGTTTGTTGCTTATGGCCATAAGTTTTTCTGAGATACAATCTCGGAGTATCCAGATATAAAACTCACCTACGTTAGCTGATGAATTCCATATCTGTGCACACCGAACTCTATAAGTATCGGATCATACCTAGCGGCACATAGCGGTCAGACCATGAAATGTCTCTGACATATATGGAACCAAATCATGGTGGATTGCTTGCAAGTCCATCGCGACGCTTAGGTCAAATTACCACGTACACTACTTAACTCGAGATGACTTACTATTGACGGTTTTATGGGATGTTTATTGAGGTCCTTGATGAGTCTGTTTAATATTCAGTTCTTACTGAATACCTATATGCTATACGAACATTCGGTAAGCCCATGGTCAGCTAAGAATAATCATCTAAATCATTTAGGTATAATATACACTAGTCTATTAGAAAGAGTTCCACTGACAGACCTGCATTGATGAATAAGGCCAGGAACATATGATTTGAGAATAAACTTGTATAATAACATTTCTCAACACTTATTGCAACTCCTTGCAATTATGTTATTACTGATATATTCTTAGGTCTATGTCCTGTTACAGACAAGGTCCTAACTATTAGATTTTATTGACTTTTATAACCTACTAACTTTTAGTAGTGCTAACTATTAGCAACTATAATTCTCAGCATTGCTAACTTTTAGTACTGGTCTAAACTTCTTTAGGCTAGATCTAAACTCCTTCAGATCATTCAATGTATGTAGTGTAACAAGCACTGTACCATTTAATTAATGAAATTAGTGATTTAATAAAAAATATACTGTATAAATATTATAAAATAAAAAATTCATACATCTATGAGATGACACATAAGCACAAATCTCACCATATATTTCTTTGAATAATAATCAATAACATTAATTTGTTACAGAGGTCGATTTTGGTTAGAGGAAGATTATACTATATGATTCCAATGTGAATGCAGACTTTGACCAAGTGATTGATGATTTAATTGCACCTTTAATCTTGCTGTTTTTTCTTCACAAATGTAGATTTTATGAGTTAAGGGAAGAAATAAATATAGATACGTAGCTTTTCTAAATTATTCGTTTGAAGGATAGCGTATCTCAACAGAGGGTCGAGAATAGGGATTGTGGTATACTTTCTTGTATGTTTATTAAGTACCTTATGTTAGATTGACCATTTAATTTTAGCCCTAAGATTGGTGCCCTTTTTAGACAAAACATAGCCATGGATTTGTGGACCCATGCTCGACGAAATGTATAAATGTCTAAACTATTTTATATATGGATATTTATGTTGTATAATTATTTGTTGTCATTGTGTTTAGTAAATGTGTACAGAGATGATGTATAATTGTATAGAAATATGTTTTTTATGTGATCTATAAGTTTGGGAATGTCCGTAAAATAAAAAATTTCTGCCAAAATTTTGGTAAAATGAATATAAGTGTTGTGTGATTTAAAGCACAAGGATACATGTAGAGGCATATATTTCTAGAAAAATAAAAAAATAATAATCAACAACAAATGTCACAATGAATGAAAAAAACAAGATTAAATATAAATTTTATTTTTACAAAAAATCATATATCAACGGCTATGTAAAACAATAGAGTTTTGACATGTCTGTTGGTTATGTCCATATTGTTTATAATGAGTACAAACATTCTTTGATATTTCTTCCCCTTGAGATGGAATCCATTTCATCATACGCTTGCCTGCCTAATGATGTACTATCGTAGGGTTAATATCAATATTTCTCAACTCGTCTAGGATTATCTAATCTGACAGATGGCCAACCGGGTGAACTGTCATTCAACTAGCTTTATTATTTCATCACTTTGTAATTTGCCCAAATTATCAACGTGAACAACATACATTGTGCTGCCTCCCGTTTATTATAAAACTATAATTATATTAGCTCTCATATCCACTTAACCAAGTTGGTTATAGGAAGTTCTCTTATATCTTTGTCAACTAAATTAATGCTTTATGCGATAGATATTAGTTATCATGATATCGCATTTTCTAAAAGCATTAACTAATCAAGCCTATTTTTTGATACCAACATCCACCTCCAAATACTTAGTTACATCAGGTCTCATCTTCCACATCTTATTTATTTGGTGTTGAAAATAAAAAAGACAATATGCCCTAGCAGCAAGAAAATAAGTAGTTAAGTATCCCATTTTTTAGACTTTTCTGCTAATAACTTATGTTTTGTCACTAAATCCCTCTTCAAGTGAAAGATGTAAAACCCTGATATGCATTGCAAAACACATCCCGAATAGCCCTCTCAATATTAGCATATCGATCAGATACAAAAACTAGATCCTGATGATCACCAATTACTCCTTGCAATTTGATCATAAACCATATCTAAGAAGCATCATTTTCTGAGTCAGTAATCCCTCATACCAATGAAAATATTTGATTGTTTTCATATTTACATACTGCCACAAACATTGTACTAAGATATATACTTTTCAAAAATATTCTATCAACTGCAATCATGGTCAAATGGATGATTAAAAATCTCTGATGCAAGGTTCTAACACAATAGAAAAATACTTAAAGTTATTATCGCCATTAGTTTCTAAATGAGTAACCGTACCCGGGTTCTACTATTCTAACGCATAGCTGTATGCAGAAAGCAATCTAAATGAATCCTTTAAAGTCTTAATACGTACACCTTAGCTAGCCAAGTCGTAGGATATATTATCTCAACACCAAATTCTTTACGTATGTCTACTTGAATTTCCTTGGTCTATAATTTTTACTAATTGATGCAAATTTATTTTTAATTACTTTACTAATAATATGACTCTTAACTTGCCGTAACCATCGCACAATTGGTCCAAAACATAAGTGTGCTATGCAGCTACTCTCCTCATCATGAAGAATTGCTGCTCTTTTGTCGACACTGCACATAATCTCCATTTTTATATATAATTATCACATTTTGCCTCAAAATGATCTTTGGTGAACTTATAAACTTTAAAGCTCCAATTACCTTTAAGTGCTAGTATGATTAAAGCCTTATGAATTTCATCTTTACTATTATATAACTTTCTTATAAATATATCTCCAATTCTATTACATGATACTTTATCTGATATATTCAAGTCTGATGGTGGTATCAGAGGCATGAACTAAAATGAATTTTCTACTTAAATCCTATATTCTCTTACATATGAGACATACTCATCATGTAGTCTATGAATAGAAGTTTAAAAAATGTGACATGGTCCTCCTTCCAATATGTCATTTAATCCATCAGATTCCATTTTATAATCATAATTCTCATAACCATCATTATTATCAATATCATAACCAGCATCATAACTAACATCGTTACCAGCATCAATACCAATATCCTAACCAATATCATAACCAACATCATAACCATCAACATTACCAATATCATTACCATCATCTTCATATGTCTGACTATCATAATATGTGTAAGTTGGGTCTTCGTTGAACATTGGAGAAAAATAATGATAATCATTTGGAAGGTTTGGCAAAAACATAAAGGTTGAAATTGTTGGGACTATACTACTTACTCGGTTGTTATCGCTTGTGGACATGAATTGATTAGAGTAAACTTGTTTCTATTCAATGGGCAGTTCTACATTATTTTCACACACGGAGCTCAAACATCCAATGTTACACATAGAGGTATCACATTTTTTTCTTTTTGTAGAGCTCAACTATAAGACCACATCATCATCATTTTTAAGTGGAATTGATCTCAACTTCATAATATTTTAATGAACCTTGAATCTGAGAAACACTTTATAATGCACCTGATGAACTCCAATTATTCGATAACTTTTCTCAACAATGCTTCGTATTTTATATTTTTCAGAACTAATACGTGAACATTTTAAACTCTAATGTATCTCTTAACACCATCATTGAAACTCTCTTACCTTCTCTTGAAGTATACAATGGTCAAAACAAACCTCATGATATTTTAACAAAAGACAAGATGTAAAAGTTGTAATTAGAATAAGAAAAAAATTAAAACTTAAAATAGCATTAGCAGCGCTTAGTGCGTGCACTTGGAGATGATGGTGCATAAGCAGCACCAGAAAAAAACTCTAGACCACATACATGTAAAAAATGAACTTAAAACAACATCAACACCACATGATAAAAAAAACAATTATTACTGCATAAGCAGATAATTAAATAAATTTAACTAATTAATAATAAATATTTATATACATGTTAAATAACAAATCTGTATGTAAATAAATAAATTAATAATAATTATTTATTTACCTATATTAAACAATTAAATAAATTTTAAAAAATAAATTTAAATAAAAATTAAATTAAATAAATAAAATAAAATAAAATTTAATAAACAAAATAAAATTAAAATAGAACAAAAAAAAATTAAAAGTTAATAACTTGCCACGTGGGAAGGCTTGGTGTAGCATGTTGCTATGCGTTACGCCCACGACATAACGCTAGACACTACGTGCATGGCGCTCTACGTCAGGTGCGTGGCATAGTTTTAGCAAAAATCAATCATTTTTTTATGATTTTGTTATATTTTTTACTATTTTTAATAATTTACAACTATTTTCAACCATTATTTCACGTGTTTACCTTTAAAGTCTAAACATTTACACTAATAGAATAATAAAAATAAGTTAAAACACCATTAAATTTAAAATTCACTCATTTTCGCCTATTTTTAATTTATTTTAACTTTACAGTTGGTTCTTTTATTATTAATCTTTAAAAAGTAGTGGTTTTGAAACTGATCTACAAGTTTTTAAGTAGATTGAGTGAATTTGAGAATATTTTCAGTCTACAGAGAAAAACTATTCGTAAATATTTTTGTGAGGGGTAAAAATTATAAAAAATTATGTCTTTAATCATAAAAGAATGAAATATTTGACCTGGAATAAATATAATTATTAAAAATTTCGATTATTTCCAAAAATTCCCACTATTGAACGGGTTAAATTGAATTACCTTCCATAAATTAAAACTGAGGCCATATAGATTTTTCAAAAGAAGAGAAAAAAAAGTAAAACTGCCTACATTCTAATTTTTGGACCACAACGGGACAAATTTAATCTATATTTACAATTACATTTAATTTAGTCATCATCATCATCTTTCACCTTTTCTTTGTGCAGCCAACTGAGTAATGGCTTTATTTTCCCAAGAACAGATGACGGGAGGAGCCAAAATTGTTCCTTACCCTCTCAATTGGGCAACTTAGTTAGGCTCCGTCTAGCTTGAAATTAGATTTAGGCCTACTGCCCAAGTCCGTAGCTCTCATTAATAGTTAACAGCCACAAACTGGTTTCCAATTTCCAGTTGTTATTACTTAAAATGACATTTTGATCTGGAAAGCAAGACATGAACACAAAAACAAAAGCAAAACATTGATTACAACAATTTCAATTGACCTTTTTACAAACAAATGCACAAGATTGAGGATGCTGAACCAGTAAGAATACAAGACCGAAAAAGGAAAATGTTAAAAATAAAATGAATAGGAATCATCTCAATTGGAGTATAAGTTCGGTCATCATCATCTATCAAACTTTTGCTAATACTTGCCCCAACATTCCAGCACTTGCCACCACGTTTTGGCAGTCCACTAAGCCCCGATTTAGTTTGGCTATAAAGTTGCTCCTTTAGTCTGTTGGGTCTGCCACAAATCTTGATATCTGACCTCTCTCATGGCCACTACGTGCAGATGCAATTGGTCTAGGCACCTGTGAACTAGTAATCGGCTTCTGCAATGGCTTCAGAGCAGCCATGATCTCTGCAAATGTTGGTCTCATTTTAGGATCTCTGCCATGTTAAAAGGAGGAGAATTGTCAGTCTCTCCATCAATATGCCCTAATGGATTCAAATGCATGTAATATTTATACTCTATCATACTGGAATGACAATAATAAGATTACAATGTAAATTTCATCTCCTAAGTACATTCAAAACCTCTGGCTCATGTGCTGTTTACATATATTAATATTATCCATCCTTTGATACACTGGGAATATTGAATCTATTAAATGAAAGGGCAACACACTGAAGATTACACAGAGAAATTGAGCAGGGTGGCTGCAGTAGATACACTTTCAAAATCTATCACAAAAGACTCCGTGAGAAATAATTACAAAAAAAAATAAAGTTTGGTGAAAAGTAGAAGTAAGCTCTAGACATAAATTGGCGAGAAATGGAACAAACAGAGTTCAGATTGATAAAATCAATTTGAAGTGAATATTACAATTTCAAGAAAGAAAGAGTGAAAATTCTAGATTCTGGGAATAAGGCATATTTATTCAGAGAAAAAAGTTGAATGTGAAGCCAATCTAGCTTCAGCATTCTAATTCACTCTGTACATAGCCTACATATAGTATATTTTTGAAATATACGATCCACACTCCCTTCACCAATACACCCGAACAACTTCAAAACAAAGTCTCTGCTTGTAAATTCCTTCAACCATTATCAGCCACAATGACATATTGCTTCTCCGAACATTTTAATATGGTCAGCACACCTTCACTGTTCAGAAGGTTGCTTAGCCACGAGGTTAAAACAAATCCAATAGGAAATGAATTTTGAGGAGCTTGATTTAAATTCAAGAGTGCTTAACCACACATTTTAAAAACCCTTCAAGTTGACAACATAGTTCTCAGCATGATTTTATATGATGGTTCACTGAGGTTATAAAATAAGGAAGGGAAACTGAAATGACACAAAAAGAAATGAAAAAGGAAGAGAAAAGGTCGAATAAATAAATCTAAAGAATTTAAGATCAAGAGACGACCCACCAAATCATGAACATCTTCAGCAACATGTATAATATAAAGCTTTTATAATAATTGTAGCTAGAAAAGCAAATATAAACTATTAATGCCTACTCCAGTTTAAGGCGAGTTACCAAATAGTATTAAAAGGAATGTATGTTATGAATTACTAAGTCGGAATAAATAATTAATCAGGCATGTAAAGAATAGTAAGGACAGAAAGCAACATCAAAACTACACTCACGTCTGCCAGCACTTCCTAATTATATCTGCAATGGCGGGATCCATGTCATCTGGTATGTTGAGACGGCGGTGTTGAAATCCTACTGCACCAACAACTTGCATTGAGTTCATTCCCCCCCATGGTTGCTGTATTGTACAGAGCTCCCACAATATGACCCCATAACTATAAACATCGCATCTGCATTGCATAAATGTACGATTATCACAAGGAACAAATAAATTATGAGGAAAATAATCTCAAATAAATGAAGGCATACTTTTCATCTGAAGGTTCATTTCTGAGCACTTCTGGAGCTATCCACTCAGCCTGAAGAAGAGTATTATGACATGAAATTACTTGAATGCATATTAATATTGGTTAGATTAGTTCAAATGCAAAACAAGATAATTACTCAAGGGAGCATTAAAAACTCAATGGTCAGAACTTCTTTGCGATATCCTTATAAATACAATTGTTTTCTTTGAGTACCTCATTACATCACAAACCTACAAGAGTATCCTAAAATATCAATGTCAGTTTTGGACCATATGAATTATTTTGAATTTCCCCATCTATTACCATTGCAAGATGTTCAACAGAATATTCTGGGATTAGTTGAAGAAAAACTATAAGAAGATTTATAAAAATACAAGATTTTCTTTGCTCAACTCAGGTACTTCCCGAAGGAATGACAAGATTGACTGACTGTCTTATATTGTTATTGTTGGAAAGTAAGTAGGGATTTAGTTATGATACAGTTGAATCTTATCAGATTTGATTAGTTGTAAATAGTGTGATTTAGTCAATAATATAAAATAGAAAAGTTAATTATATGTAAAATAGGAAAGCTAATTATATATAAAATAGGGAAGTTAATTATTAGCTACCTATTGTAAGAGGATTTTTCTAATTCTTTGAGTTGTAATTTCCTTTATAAAAGGACCCTATGTAAAGCATTATATTATGAGAGACAATACACAAAATTCTTCATTTAGATATCTTTTATGTAACAAACAACAAGCATTAGAAAACTTGAGCCAAAAGTTCTCTTTGAAATGTCCAGTGGGATATCACTGTTTCAGGAGGCCTATATTTAAATTGTTATGATGTCACCTTATCTAAAATGCATTGAAAAGTAGATACCTCCCAAAAAAAAAAAAAAACAAATATTGTAAACCATTTAATATGCCTCATATTGAAGAGGACTTTCTGGTATAAATGTTTCTTTTTACATGAAAGTAAAAAGAATATATGTTGATATTTTCACCTTGCCTTTCTGAAATTTTGGCAACAGAACACAGCACAGATGCAAGTTGATTCTTAGCATTTAAATTTGAAGTTGCATAATACAAATAAATAACTAAATAATAAAAACATTCATGTTATTACTACTCCATAGCCTACATCTACCCATAAATCAGCCTGACTTTGACATCCTACATTTTAGATTTCAACCATGGGCAATAAAGAACATACAAACAACAATGTACACGTGCATTTAAATCCTTTGCATGTCTCATTTCCACTTAATAAGAATTTTCATTGATCCAAATTAACTGCATCATATCATCAAAAATTTTGAAGGGAAAGCCTGCTGTTTTACTGAGGTTGGGTTTTGAGATGAGAGTAGGATACACACGTCAAAAAAATCCGTTGTCTAAGTATGCTTGTAGGGGCAGAATGGTACTACTTCATCTGAGAAGAAAGCTAAGAACACAAAAACCTTCAATCTAAGCAGAATACTTATCCTCCATCTCATGCACAATGACATTGGAGGAATCCAGGGAAGGGACAACTACTTCTATTGGCTCTAAGCCTAGTTCTTGAACTCCTTTTACACAGGTACCTTCTTCACATTTCCAATTTTATGATTTTAAGATTAGTGAACCATCAATATTGAAGAAAAGCCCTTACATTGAAACATCAATCCCAAACTGCATTTTTCCTTAATTAAGGAAAAATACATAGATTACAGGTTACATCTTTGTCAAGGTATAAACTTGGCCACTAAGTGATCTCAAAGGCCCTAACAGGCAATCAACAAAGTGCAAAAGAATGTAAAAAAAAAAATTGATAAATGAAGATGACACAACACTCAGTGCCTTGTTATTGCTAAATGAAGATTGTAAGCAATAATCATACATATATAACATTTATATGATTTATTTCATTTACCTCACCATTAGTAATACCAAAGAAAAACAATCAAGAAACTAAATTAATATTGCACAGATAAATTTGAAATAAATAAAAACAAGAAAACATAATATAGTTGCAGCTAGTTGTTTCACTCAGCTTACCGTCCCAGCAGTTGACCGGGAAGAGAGAAATGTGCTGTGCTTCATCCGTGATAACCCGAAATCACATACCTAAGTTGCATAAAAATATGAAAAAGAACCATCAGAGACAAAATTTCAGGTTATACCACATTAAGCATATGAGGTGCTTTAGATGTGAAATAGAGATAAAATGCTACCTTAACAACCCAATTTTTATCAACTAGCAAATTTGGGGACTTCAAATCACGATGTACAATTACCGGCGTACAATTGTGCAAGTAATTCATTCCCCGGGCCTGAAAGTAGAATCATTCAGAAGAGAAAAATTATTGCCAGTGAAGAAATCACATAAAGCATGTTTATGCAGACAGCTATGATAACACATAGCAAGAATTTTAGAACCATACAGCATCAAGGGCCATCCTCAGACGCCTCCGCTCATCTAATTGATTGTTAGGCCGATGAATTAACCTATATAAACTACCTCTGCAAAACATAAATTATTCTTCAAGTTTTTGTTTATCATGATAATAAAGCCCCAAGAAATTAATAATAATGAAAGAAACAAATGCTGTAATGGATAACAAATTAAGCAGTACATGGTAAGAGACCAATTTGATAGAATATGCTAAACAATGCCCAAGTACACAGGTCAATTATTATGACTGACAAAGTGAAGGTATGGCCCAAATGATAAAGCGCAATTCCAAAAACAATAGAAGTTGTATAAAGCACATTCACAAGGGTTTCTTCTGAAGTCATCTCATTTACTGATAATGAAGTAGATAAATTTGGTTACTACAAGGAGACAATCTGAAAAATGTCTGTGGCATTGCTGCCTCAAAATTTTTTTTTTTCTAATCTTCTTCACCAAGTAAACTAGCTGGAATAAACTACTTACAGAGCATTATATAATTCCAGTGCAACAATTTTCAGATAACATAGATGACTAAAACAAACATAGGGAAAAGAGGATAGAATGGAAACATACCTAGGAAGAAATTCAGTAACAATTGAAAGATTTGGAGGACGGGTTACAGCTCCCATGAAGAGAACAACATTTGGATGTCTAACTCTTTCCATGATTCCGACCTGAAAAAGAAATCACAATTTGAAATCCATCAATGTCTAAGCATAATCGGTAACTTACTTTCAGGCAACAATTACAGTAAGTGGTTACATTTGGAATTCACAAAAGATGCTTAATATTAAGGGAGTAGAAAGGGAGGCCATTAATATGGTTTTAAAATGCCTTGAGATTATTTTAGTTCATTATAAAAGAAATTAGAAGTAAAAATTCCAAGTTGCTTGAAGTTGAATTATTATATCACAACTAATAATAGTAATCCTTTTTTTCTCTTGGCACATAAATCAGAGGTATAAGAATAAAGTAGAAGGTTAAGGGCTCAACAAATTCTTAAGCAGCTACTTTCTGTGTCTTTTGGCAAGAGGTGTGTTAAAAGTTAAATGTGAACAACGAGAGCTATAAACATATGGGATATTATCAACAATACCCTCGAGGTAAGGCTATTGATCAACAATACCCATAAGTTTCGGACATAAGCACTAATACCCAACTAATAAGGAATATTCCATTAAAATTAACCTTTGACAATGCAGTCTCAAAAATGTCAAAAAAAAACCCCTGATAATATTTGTAATTTGACAATTATGTTCCATTTTTTTTTCTCTATTTCTTTCTTTTTTTTCCTCTTCTTTTTCACAAAATCAATTAGCACAAATCCCAATCTAAATACACCCATTTGAGCACTCAAATTGAGTCTAATTTGGAATGAAACTTAATAAACAACATTTCAGTTTTACATAAAATTATTTTTTCCACACAATTTTTTAATTTTATCAAAAAATTTAATCCACTTTAAGATAAGTCAAAAAAAAAAATCAAATATTAGCTTACCACATCAAGAAATTATTACATAATTTCACAAAATTAAACTCATGTAAGTGTTGTTTTACTTTACTACCTTTTGACTGTTAAGTTTTAACAGATTTTAACTAACGATCGGGTATTGTATATCCAAAACTTGTGAGTACCGCTGATAGATGACCTTAACTCGAGGGTATTGATGATAATATCCCTAAACATAATAAGATAAATTGACATAAATTGACTGGCTAACATCATAATTAGTTCGAGAAATATTGAATGATCTATCCTGACATCCATTTTGAATTAGGAACATGTGCCTGCTCCACCTGATATGCATACTGAATGCATACAAATCATGAGGTGATGACATCTCCACTGACATGGATAGTATACACAGGTTTTGCATTAGAGTGCACAAAAGATGAGTGGATCTCTAATATAGCAAAAGAAAGAATACGGAGGGTCTTCTACCTCACTTTTGAATTCTTCAAGGGATTCACCAGAAATGTCTTGGTCTAGGAACCTCTTCACAGCAACTTCCTATAAAGTCGAACAACTTCAGAATATATACCTTAAAGACTAGGGTAAAAGTATGTCAATTTAGAGGGAAAAATAGACGTCATTTAAACAAATAATTTTCTACCCAAAAATATGAGATAGAAGAATCATCCCAGGAAAATGTATTAACCAGACTCTATAACTCAAATTACAGTATGCATTTCATAAAAATAGAAATTGGTATCATTTTTGGCCCCAAAATATGGACCACTCCAAGGACAATGAAAGTGATATATCAGTAATGCCAAGGTAGATTTTCCAGAACCATGATTTACATAACGCTAATACTAAATCATGAAAAACATAATTAATGATTTTCTCCTTCATAGTACTCTTGAGATCCCTGTTATGAGAGTCTCTGGCCCAAGGATGCCATATAAGAACTACAACCTCAAAAAAGTTTCAATCCCAAACGAAACATTAATTCAATTAGATAATACTAAATTGTGACCCATTTTAGCCTCAAATAAGTCCATAGAACTTTCTTATTCCCAAAAAAAACCAAAAAGAAAAAAACATCAAGACTTATCCAGTAAATGCCGTTACTGCCAAGCATCTGAATAAAGCAATAACTCCATAGTCCTCATAGTCCTAGTAAGTGCCTTGACCAATGAATCATAGACAGATGCACTATTTTATCATAGAGCCATGCATATATGGAAAGCATCTTTCATAAATCTTAAGCCATATAATATCTCTTTATCTCATGGAAATTTATAAAACTTTGGAAAATCTGTTACCCAATGTGTACATCTAAAAATAGGCAAAATACTGAAGACTTGGGTTTTCTCTTAGAACCCAAAGTTTTCTTTTCTTATCACAATATAACACAATTTATCATCAGTTCTTCTTAACCTATCCCATTCTTTGACCATTATACCCAATCCCCGTTCCCACCATATGGTGCAATCGTTGCTTTCAATCAGAGTACCAATGTGTCATTCAATTTAATTCCGAAATTCCACTAACAGTTCAGTGGCTATTACCATTCCTCGAGTCAAACGGCTTGTTATGAGCTACTTAGTTGGATTTCTAGTAGACTACTTTTGTAATTTTAATGCCTCTCAAAACAAAGCAAGCAGAAAGGATTGATCCATCATAGACATGAGACAAAACAATGCAGGTAAAAAATTTTAAGTTAGCTGAAAAACACTCACAGTTCCATGCCAGTCCCCTCGATATACTTCTCCATAGGATCCTACAACACAAAAATGCTAAAGATTATTAAAACTGGAATCTAGATTATCTAACGCTGCATAATACTAGAAATAAAGAGTATAATATATGAGTAAATACCAAGTCCGATGCGCTCACCCAAGGTGATTTCCTCCCATGGAATCTCATACTCCGCAACATCATCAAGTCCAACATCAGATTTTGAGCTATCATTACCTGCTGATCGATCTGATATTCTCTCACCTTCTGAATTTGCCGGCAAAGAATCATGTTCTCGGCCTCCACTACCACTACCACTACCACGAGAGTTATAACCAGCAAAATCAGCATCCCCATCACTCCGTGTCCCCTGCTCATACTGCCTACCGACAGCTGCAGTCGTTGCTACCATAGCTGCAGCAGTAGCACTGGCAGCAGCTGCTACGGGAAGTTCAAGATTTGAGTCAGTGCTTGACTTTGCTACAGCGACTACCATTGAAGATGCAACAACAGCTGCTGCAGTAGCAACAGGGACATCTTTTCGGTATTTTATGAGTGTCACTTCAGATGCCGGCGAAAGAGGCTGTCCAGTGGCTTCCTTTGCATCAAATTGATAACTGAACCCCAAACCTTTTGCAGGTTTAAGATGCTCAGTTTGATCAGTGATAGGAGTGGCTTTAGAATTTGCTCTAGGACGAGGCAGAGGAGGCAACAAACAAGCTGCACTTGGATCATCTTGGTTTTTTCTTTCTTGGGTTCTGATATCCTGTTTATTTTCATCCTTCATTTCAGTGGGGGACTTGACCTCATTCGCTGACACATCTAATTGCTCTGAATAAATTTCAGCAAACAGGTTTGGAGGAGCAACCACGCCACTTTCAAGTAACACATCATGAAGTTTTTGAGCTAATTGTGGATTCTCTTTTGCAGCATCAATCATGTATTGTGAAACGTCTTTCACTTTCATTCTTCGAGCAGCCGGAGAGCTAACACCTTCAGTCCAGGAAGGAGATCTTTCATGCACGTAAGGATAACTAGGCCTGCTGGGAAGTTCTCGCACTTGCACCTTCTCTATATTGGAAGGATTTTTATCGTCTGAGACCATCTTGGATTCTTCCTCACCTTTACTTGTCCCAGGTAGATTCAAAGAGTCATCAGATTTTCCTGTGTCGACAGATTGGCCTGCTGCAGCACCAGAGTTCCTGAACCTAGATCTCTTCTCAAATGTCCAGAACTCAGAATGTTCTTCAAATGAGCTCCCAACCCCACTACTGGAGGATGCCATATGAGAAGAGTCAATGTCTCTAGATAAAGGACTGGCTGAAAAGAAAGAGTCTTCATATTCCATATGCGATCCAACTGCATCAGAAGGAATAAGAGTTCCGGGATCTGCCATTAGGTCAAGAATGTACTCCCTGAAATTCATGTTATGTGTCACTAATCACTTTCAAGAAGTGGTCCTCAACATTTTGTAATGCAGAACAAACAGTTCACAGCTATAACAGAGTCTATTTTCTCAATTGTGACCTTGTTAGGCCATTTAGGTGATTAAAGAAAAGGAATGACCAGCATAAATCTTAAGGTATATGACGCCTGCTGAAGATATCTTGTCTAAAAGAATCTAATATATGAAAGCTACAAAATCATTCTTGAGAAGTACAAAAATGCTTATATAGTAGTATCATATGCAAGAAAAATGATTCTTCCTCAGGAGAAAAAAAAAAAAAGAAGCATCCTACTCACATAAATGATATCAATACATCCTGGATATTTATTCACATAACAAAAAATGTATAAGTTCAAATTCTGATGCCAATTACCTTCCGTCATCAATCCTTACAAAGTTCATTGCTACATCATCGCAACCTGTATATTGCTGTCCTTTCACCAACCGGCATGGGATCCCCACGCTATCAGCCAAAACCTACATAACCATGCAGAAAACTGAGTGGAAGATGAAGAATTTGTCTTTTCAGATATTAAGGTGAACTAATAAAATTAGTGTTATGGGAACAGCGCTTATATAAAACTCAAGATAGTTAAATATCTAAACCACTTGGGTAATATAGCAAGTTAGAACACCATAAAATCCAGTAGGATAAGTCGAAATTAAAGTATATAAGTTCCATAACTCTCCAGCATCAAAGCAACACCTGGACAGCGTTTGAATTTTTTTGCAAATCCTTCAAGGACAAATAATTTTGTCAATATGATTTTCATAGTAACCAAAGTGAATAAACAAAATGTTATTTGATAGATATATCATAAATACTTTAATCAATCACATCATCTAGGGTAATATAAATACATCTGGTAAATCCATAACAATTAAGTTCATGAAAAACAATAAAGGAAAAGTGTTGAGCTAAAATAGGAATGAAAATTACGTACTCTCCTTATTAAAGACAAAAAGTGAGATGTATATTGATAGATCCCAATCAAGGTTGTTGTTGACAATAATTTAAAAGCAATTCTCTTCGGGCGAGAATTAAGCTGCAGTTGTAAATAAAATAATCCCTTCCTTTCGTAATGTTTTTTCAGACTTTAAATACATGACAAAACAATGAGTTAACAAATGCAACAAATATAAATGAACGTGGCCAATAGTCCACTCTCCTTGCATGCTCCCATATTCTGCCCATGCAACCGCGTCCCACTTCATGGCCTTCACTTTATGCATTTCTATCCACGTCTCCACCTCTCCATTATCTACATGCACGATTTCATTTGCCTCCCATTTTTCTCACATACACATGCATGCCTACTTTCTTGCCAACCCTTTCTCATGCATGCCCATTCCTCTGCCAGTCCACATACTTTCAGTTTGGCTTCGAAACACGTTTGGATCGACGTGGTGTTTCATCAATACCCCCCTCTTCTGCTGGACCCTTGTCCTCAAGGTCCATGTGTTGGAATGTTTTGGACAAGTCAATGGTATTTTCCCATGCATCTTCTGCAGGAAGCTCATGCCATTTGACCAAACTTTCTTCAACAAATTTAGCTTCCTTTTTAATCCAACGTGTGTCCAGAATAGATTCTAAAATCATTTCCAGCTGCCCGTCATCAGTAAATGGTGGTAGATTGGCTCTCGTTGCACAGGATTCTGCTATCTTTTTCTTGAGCAAAGAAACATGAAACACGGGGTGCATCTTGGATCCTGCTGGTAGCTTAAGCTGATAAGCTACTTTGCCTACACGTTTCACAATCGAATAAGGTCCATAGAATCAGCTAGCCAATTTTTGAGATGCTCTTCTGAAAATTGTTTGTTGCCAGTAAAAATGGAGCTTTAGGAAAACTAGATCCCCTTCCTGGAAGTTGACATCATGTCGTTTGGAATAAGCCACCTGCTTCATTCGATTGCTGGCCGCATGTAAATTGTTCTTTAATTGGTGTAGCAACTCATCTTGTGCTGAAAGTTGTTGGTCTACCTCAGAGCTTGAAACGGTGTCATTCTCGTAGAGACGTGATAAGCTGTATTGTACCAAAATTCTGCCCAGGGAAGAAGAGAACTCCACTTGCGGGGTTGTTGATGAGTTAGGCAATGGAGATATTGTTCCACAAATGTATTCACAACTTTCGACCATCCATCGATTTGGGGATGGTATGTTATGCTCATCTTTAATTTAGTTCCAGACAACTTGAAGAATTCACGCAAAAAATGGCTTATGAAAACAGGGTCACGATCACTGATTATGGACCTAGGCATTTCGTGAAGCTTAACCACGCCTTCCACAAATTTTTCAACCACCGTTTTTGCTATAAAGGGATGAGTCTGAGTTAGAAAGTGCGCAACTTGTTGAGTCGATCCACGATCACTACAATGGTATTTTTGCCGTTGGATTGAGGTAGCCCTTCGATGAAGTCCATGGTTATATCCTCCCATACTTGGTTGGGAATAGGTAATAGTTGCAGAAGTCCGGATGGTGCTAGTGTGGCTACCTTGGCTCGTTGGCAAACTTTGCATGCTGAAACATAGTTATGCACTCCCTGATACATAGATGGCCAATAAAATTGTTGGCCAAGTCGTTTGAATGTTCGTAGCACGCTTGAGTGTCCCCCAAGTTGTGAATCATGGAATTCTCTTAGTAGTTGATTAATTATGAGGGAGTTAAGAGGTACCACCACCCGACCCTTATAGAAGACTAGTTCGTTACGCCATGTATAAGAAGCTCCAGGATTTTCAGTAGCCATCCTGCCGATTTTCTCCATATAAGCGTGTCCTTTGGCTGCAGCTTTAATTTCCTCCCATAAGTGAGCCTGTGGCATAGACAATGCATTAAGGATTGGGCTTCTAGGTACCCAGGAAAGAGCATCAGCAGCTGAGTCTTCTCGACCTAGTTTGTAACAAATTTCATAGTCATATCCAAGTAGTTTTGCTACCCATTTCTGTTGTTCTAGTGTGCCCACTCGTTGCACCAATAAATACTTGAGGCTGCGTTGATCTGTCTATATGTAGAATTTTCGGGCTAACAAGTAGGGTTGCCAAACTCGTATATCTTCAATAATGGCCAACATTTCTTTGGCGTTGTAGACAAGGTTTGCTTTAAAAGTCCTAGGGCCTAACTCATGTAAGCAATTGGTTTATTCTGTTGAGTCAGAACTGCGCCAATCCCTTCTCTTGAAGCATCGGATTCAAAAAAAGGGTTCATTAAAGTTTGGCATAGCTAGAGTGGGGGTGAATGTCATGGCTTGCTTGAGTGATTTAAAGGTCGCTTATGCCTCATCTGTCCATCTGAATTGTCCTTTCTTCAATAGATTGGTAAGCGGTCGAGCCAATATACCATAATGACGGACAAATTTTTTGTAAAAACTTATAAGACCCAAGAAACCACGTAATTCTGAAATATATATAGCTCTAGGCCAATTGAGCATGGCTTGGATTTTTCCTTGATCCATCTTCACTCCTTCCAGGGTAATAACATGACCCAAATATTCTATTTTCTGTTGCCCAAAAGCACATTTGCTGGCTTCAACAAAAAATTGATTATGCCTTAGAATTTCAAAAGTTTATTGAACATGTTCAAGATGCATGGTCCAATTAGGGCTATATATCAAAATATTAACCAAGAAAACTAATATAAATTTGCGGAGATGGGACCTAAATATGGAGTTCATAATAGCCTGAAACGTGGAGGGTGCATTGCAAAGACCAAAGGGCATAACTAAATATTTATAATGACCATTGTGGGTACGAAAAGCAGTTTTAGGAATATTTGGTGGATGTACTTGTACATTGTGATAGCTGGCCTTTGGGTCTAATTTTGTGAAGTAAGATGATCTATAAAGTTCATCGAGCATGTCATCAACCGTGGGAATGGGAAAGCGGTCTTTAATGGTAACCGCATTAAGAGCTCTATAATCAATGCAAAAATGCCATGTACCATCCTTCTTTTTAACTAATAAAATAGGAGATGAGAATGGACTGGTACTTGGTCTTATAAGCCCCAATTTTAACATGACAGAACTTGTTTTTCAATTTCATCTTTTGGAAATAGGCATACCTGTAGGGTCGTACGTTAACTGGCTTAATCCCTTCTTTAAGAGGAATATAGTGGTCAACTTCCCTTTTCGGAGGTAACTGTGTAGGTTCCTTAAAGACATCGGCATAAGCTTCCAATATTTGTTGCATGTCCCCGTGCACCTTTAGTTGTGATCCCCCTTCTAATGATTGCAAACAAACTGCAAATGTTGAGCTTCTTTGTCTTAATTCTTTTGTGATTGTCTTCAGAGATGCGGGTCAAATGGTCTGCGCATCCGTGCCTTGCAATTTTCTAGTTTCATTGCCCCATTTGAACTCCATAGTCATTTGTCTCCAATTGCAAATAACTAATCCCAATTGCTCTAAACATTGTATACTCAAAACCAAGTCCAAGCCAGTTAGTGGTAATGAATATAGCGTAAGGGAAAAGGGCCTGTAGAAGGATCTGCACTTGTTCATACTTCCCCTGGCAATGTAGTCGGTTTCCATTTGCCACTCTCACCGTAAATGGCTCAGTGGAAATTACTGGTAAATGTAGCAAAGTTGCAACCTCTTGCTTATGAAATTGTGAGTGGATCCACTATTAATGAGCACAACAATTTCATGGCGCCCGATCTTAGCCATTACTCGCATGGTTCTAGGATTTGCCCACCCAATCAGCGCATGCAATGATATTTCAGGTTCAAACTGGTACTCTGGTACAGTCTCTTCTACTATGTCACTAGCAACCTCCTCCAAGTTCATGCTGCAATTATCAGAAGGTCCTTCCAGTAGTAGGAGATGTGGCCCTCAGCATTTGTGGCCTGCCGTGAACTTGTCATTACAGTTGAAACACAAACCTTGAGCACGCCTTCTTTGCATCTCATCCCACGGCAAATGCCTTACTACGGTTGCTGAGTTAGGTTTAAAAGTTGTAAGGGAATCCCGTTGCGGTTTATTTACTTGTGGCTATTGGATGAGTCTCTATTGGCAAAGGAGTTGGTCTTCTCACATGCAGGCAAGACTAATGGCTTCCTTTATTGGTTTTGGTTTAAACATCCTGATACTTTCTACAATCTCAAGTTTCAGTCCGCCCATGAAGGTTCCCACCAAAGCCTTTTGTGGCCATCCATTTACCCTGTTGGCCAATCTTTCAAACTCTCTTTGGTAGTCACGCAAAGAGCCTGTCTGTCTAACCTGAGATAGCATCTTGTCGAAATCTTCGTATTCAGTAGGTCTGAATCGAGCCCACAATTATTCCTCAAAATTCGACCATGTTACTAGACGGCCCTCCTCCTTGTAAGTTCGTTGATGCCACTGCCACCATTAGTTGGCTTCACCTTCAAGATGGAATGAAGCAAGATGCACCTTATGTGCTTCAGTAGAGCCTTGATATTCAAAGACTTGCTCCACTCGGTTGAACCACTCCGTTGGGTCATCGCCATAGTATCTCAGAAATTCGAGCTTGGCCATCTTGGATGAAAGAACTTGCTGACTCCCATCCAGGTCCATCTTACTCTCCTCTTGGTTGACACGGGATTGTCCATCTCCGATCTTGCTAGGGGTGCTAGATGCTTCTTTATTGGAGAAGTAAGCTTCAGATAACTTGTTGATAGTTTCTTCCAGTTTGTGAAATCTGTCGTTGATGCCGAGTTCTATACGGTTCATGCATTCTTTAAGTCCACCAAGCCCCACTTCCAAACTCTCGATCCTTTCTTTGTTAGTTACCATTATCATCCCAGCTTTGATACCAATTGATAGGTCCCAATCAAGGATGTTGTTGACAATAATTTAAAAGCAATTCTCTTCGGGCGAGAATTAAGCTACAGTTGTAAATAAAATAATCCCTTCCTTTCGTAATGTTTTTTCAGACTTTAAATACATGACAAAACAATGAGTTAACAAATGCAACAAATATAAATAAACATGGCCAGTAGAACACTTTCCTTGCATGCTCCTATATTCTGCCCATGCAACCGCGTCCCACTTCATGGCCTTCACTTTATGCATTTCTATCCACATCTCCACCTCTACATTATCTACGTGCACGATTTCATTTGCCTCCCATTTTTCTCACATACACATGAATGCCTACTTTCTTGCCAACCCTTTCTCATGCATGCCCATTCCTCTGCTAGTCCACATACTTTCGATTTTGCTTCGAAACACGTCTAGATAGACGTGGTGTTTCATCATATATAGAAAATGAGGTAATTGATCTCCATTAGTTGTAACTTTCACTTGACACAGTTGTACAAAAGGATGAAATACAACAAAATTTAGCCACTAGACTCTTCTGGTCAAATTTATAAAATTTTGTGGGAAATTATACATAGTTTGAGACCTTTGCGAAAATATACTTTTAACATAATCGATGGGATAACATCGTGGAATCAAGATAATTTTTAGTTGAGCGGATCTCTTAGTTGACACTAGTCATGTGAGCATCTCATTTTCACTAGTGACCATACTTCAACTTTAAGCCTTCTCTTCCATTGGTGTTTTGGTGGGGAACCCCACATCTACTACATTTTTGTTGGAGCATTCCACCTAATTAGCTAAGCTTCTGGAGTCAACAAGGATAGAATAATGATCAATATAGCTACCATTACAAGCCACCTGACACAGTAGGTCTTCGCAGCTGTCTGAAAAGCCTTCATGATGCAGGATTGTTTAGCCCACTTGATGTGAAAAACTTGGCTCGAAGTGCAGACTAGCCCACTCAATGATTGAACAAGCCTGACACCTAACAATCTCCATCTACCTCAAAAATTAGGCCTCCTGGGAAGCATGTGTCAAGGGGGAAGCTTTTATTGTTGGAGCTGGTGCTCACGTGCCATTCCAATATTGTATGAATATTAATTGTTAATATTTATACAATAAACATTTCGAATAAAGATTGTTAATATCATATTAATATGGTATAATGCTTGTAACATTACAGACATTGTTTGATCTGAAAGAGTTCAGATCTGGTCTAAAGGAGTTTAGATCAGAACTAATAGTTAGCAAAGCTGAGAGTTATAAATGCTAAAAGTTAGCACTGTTAAGAGTTAGCAGGTTATAAGAGTCAGCGAGGTCTAAAGAGTTAGAACCTTGTCTATAATGGGACAAAGACCTGAGAGTATACTTGTAATGATATAGTTGCAAAGAGTTGCAATAGGAGTTAAGAAATATCATTATGTAAGTATGTCTCAAAGATAATGTTCCTGATCTATAATCACCAATGCGGGTCTATCGGTGATTTACTTTATATAGATTAGTGTATGTCTATATCTGACTGGTTCAGATGCTTGTTCTTAGCTGACCATGAGCTTAGAGCTTGTATAGGCATGCGGGTATCCAGTCAGGACTGGATACTGAACAGACTTATGAGGACCCCAATAGATATCCTATGACACCGTCAAAGGAAGGTCCTCTCGAGTTGAGTAGTATTCGTGGTCCTTTGACCTGAGCGCCACGGTGGTCTTGTGAGTGATCCATCATGCTTTGGTTCCACATATGTCAGAGACCTTTCATGGTCTGACCGCTATGTGTCGCTGGGTATGGTCCGATGCTCATGGAGTCCGGTGTGCGTAGATACGGGATCCATCAGCTTACGTAGGTAAGTTGTATATCCGATGCTCCGAGATTGTATTTCATAAAGTCTTGTGGCCACAAGCATAAACCCGGGAAAAAAGTTTCCCATAGGGTTAAACAATATAGCAAAAGTGTTTGCGTATATTGTTTATCGAGATACGAATCTGGAAATAAGTTTATGGATGAGCAAATGGGGATTTGACGGTGCTGATCTATATCCTCGCACATCTAGGATATAAATTGATGGAAGGATTATACGTATACATTATGACCTCAACTTGTATGGTCTGACACGCTGATTTGTAATATTCGTAACGTGTGCGTGGGGCATCGATTACGGATTAATGGAACAGTTCCATTTGACAAATTGGGTGTAGACCTAGAGAGTCCCAATATGAAATGTACTCTTTGAGCACTTGGGCAGTGTACCGTATTGAATTGTTCAATACAGTATAATTCAGCAATTACTAAGGTTACGTTAACTAAAGTATGTGGTTAAATTGGTGGGACCCACTTTAGGTTAACTTGGTAACCGAGTAAGGATATAATAGTAATTTCACTTTATGATTATTTAATTGTTAAATAATAAGAATAAATATTTATTTATTTAATTGTTAAATAAATAATTTAATTTAACTATGATTAAAGGTTAATCATATAGTTAATTAAGTTAACCTTACTTAAAGGTTAAGTAAAGGTTAACCTAACCATGGTTAAGTTAGTTAACTATGGTTAAATTAATTAAATATTTATTAACTTAAAGGTTAAGTTAAAATAATCTAACTAAGGTTAAATGTTAACTAAGGTTAGGTTAAGCCAAATGAAATGCAAATGAAATTCAAATTAGTTTGGAATTAATGCATTTGTATATAAAGTGAAATGAAATTCAAAATTGAAAATTGAAAAATGTTTTTAGATTTTAGGTTTTGCATTTTGGGAGCCAATTCAATTTGAGAAATTGAAATTGTTTGTTTTGTGTTTTAAGTGTTAGAACAACAAAACAAATTGAATTAATGGTTACTAAATGTAATAACTAAAAACAAGATTTGTTTTATTTATTCAAGAGTTGAATAAAAGGAAAAACAAATTTAATTAAGTTAAATAGTTTAACTTTGTAAAATGTTTAAGAGTTAAACATAAATGCTGGATTAAGATGCTGCCATTCTAGACAATCAAACCCACCCTTGTTGATTGCTAGAATTGATCAAAGATTCATTTCATGGTAGACTTCAAAGAAACTTAATCCAAAGGCTTCATAGGTGATATTTCTCAATCTCGAATTTCAGTTTAAATAAAATGTTATTTTCTGTGTTCATTGTATTCAATCTTCCGCTGTGCACATGTATGTATGAGATATGTATATTGTTTGTATGATGAACAAAGCCCACATGCAAGAACCCTAGTTAAATTCGCCCAACCCAACCAACCCAACATTTATGCTCTCTCTCTCTTCTATATATAAATGCAAGGGCTCAAAGTCTCTTCATTTCCAAATTTCTTCCTCCAGAACCAGAAACATAAGTAGGTTCCTAATCTCACTTGAACATAGAGGTTTTCCATCATTGGCCATCGCCGGCAATCTCAAAATTCTTGCTTTTTTGACAGATAGTTAACTGGATAGAAATCCTGATCAGATGACAAAATACTAACCAGAAGAGGGAAACCAATCCATAAATCACCGATCTGACTGACAGACTGACTCTAGATTATGCAGGTGGCTGATCCACCCATAAGTCACCCAAATACTCAAGCCAACCTATACCTTTGATTGAAAGACTGCTGACCAAATTTGTAATTTCAGAATTTTCAATTTCAAGGCATCCCTCAATAGTATACAATACATTCAGATCTTATGAAGTATCTAGGAAAGTAAACCTAAGTAAAAATCTTTGGAGCTACAATACAAGGATTAATGTGCGTGAACATTAGATTTTTCTCCTGCTTTATCTTAATGATCAAAAGACTAGTCCCAAGCTCTTTAAAACATAGCTCCTCATAAAATGGGAAGATTGTAACAGAAGGGAAAGCACTAATTAGCCACAACATGAGAAATGACTCCTATATGACAAGACAGTTGCAGATTTTCCTACTAACAATGTCACTGACCAAATTCAGTTAGGGCCACTGAAAGATAAAGAGGTTATCAGCAACACTCATGAGGAATGTTACCAAGAACAGAACAGTTACCACTTCACCAGGTGGATCGGTACTCCAACAAGGTAAGATATTTCAGTTACAACAGTAAACCTTTTTAACAGTGCCACAAAGGAAAATGTTTCAGGGAATCACCTCAAGCAAGGATTTCTTTATTAGACACTGAGATGCTAATAGGATGTCTATACTCTAGAAAAGCTAGTTATTCTACAATAAAGATTCGGAAAGTATTCATCATTAAACAACACAAATTCCTTAGCTTCTTAAGTTGATCTTGTTTAACCTAATGTCAATAGTTGATCTGAAACAACTCCATTTTCAGAAATTGATCATTGTTAACATTTGCAGGCATGACTAACAACATTCAATCTAAAAAACAGCTACAATGAAACAAGTAAAAGTAACACAGACAGAAAGCACAAAAAATTCGGCCATTATAAAAGAAGCTAAGGTGCTAAATATTTCAAGAAGCTCATTTTTCCTTTTAATAACCCAATTAAAATTTGGAAGTTGGCTACAAAAGACTTCTATTAAGATTTGATTGAAGCAGCACTCTAAAATAGGTTTATCCATACTTTAAACTCAACCAAGTCTTAATCATGATAAAGGTATTCGGTGATACAAACCATTCATTTTGTGCAATTCTACTCTACCTAGGCCAACATCAAAATGTCAAAGCCATAAGCACCTTACAAGAAGAAATAAATAAATAAGTGTAGCGAGTACCTTAAACAACAATGCTCTATGGCGAGCCAAACCAATTGTCAGAGATCCAAGTGGCAAAACCATGCTACCAAGAGTTGCTTTCAAACTGTAACTAAGACTTTGTAATGCTTTTGACATGTTGTCAGGATCCTCAACCGGCCCACCCATGTAGCTAGCTACTAAAACAGCAAGGTTTCTCACCAAATCACTGCCCACAAAAGCCAAAGAATGTGATCTGGACTTGACAGCCACCTCAAGGGCCTTTTGTTCAAGTTTCAACAAATTAGCATCAGCAGCCCTATTGACCAAAACCGCTTCCCAGGCGACATAATCTGAAACAGAGGTTCCTTGCAGATCAACAAGGGATGGCATTCTGTCTGTTGCGGACTCATTAGAGATTCCATACAGATCATAAAATCCATCCATGATCTTGTCATCATAGCTAAGAGAATTGTAATTCTGTGAAGCACGGACAAATCTACGATATGAGACAGGTTAGAAAGGAATAAATATGAAGCACAATAATTCTTAAAAAATTAATGCCGAACATACAAACTAACTATTAACCTGGAATACAACATATAGACATCCAGCTTATCCAAAAGTAGACATCTTTTAAGTTCAACAAATTATGAATAATCAACAATCCAACAAAATAAAAATAATTTTCCATCAGTTGCTCCACTTGGGCATAAATTACAATACTAAAATTCCTAAGAAAAAGACCAATGGCTTTGTTGCAATTGGCACCTCAGGGTAAAAAAATCCATACATTGGCAGACAAATGCAAAAGCACTAGCTTGAAAAGTGATTTTCATACTCAATAACAACATTTTCCAAGTATGACTGGAAAAGCCACATTAGGAGCATGACTACTTGCTAGTTAAATTCTAATGACAATGGCTCCTCCTTATTGTGATGATTAGCAGCTACCAATGAATTGAACCAGTACAGTAAGATAATTCCCTTATCTTTACAATGGTGAAAGGCTTTTAACTTCAAGTGTTTGAGTAACACCACCACCAAGTGAATGGCTTTCTGTTCAAGCAAGGGATTCGGGGATTTGGGTTCCTCTATAGTCTGATTAAAAAGAAAATCTATATCTGCAGTAATCATTTTATATATGAAATTTCCTCAGTCAATCAGAAAGGCGAGAAGTGACCAAATGAGATGAAAATTGCAAACAAAATGAAATGAGACAGCAAATCTAATTCAAAATATAATGGGCAGCAATGAAAATGTTACACAAAAATTTATTTTAAAAAAAAGGTTCTTCTATAACTACCTAAATTAAGTGCAACTAAACTCAAGTCAATTAGACAGGTAGATGAAGAGACAAACTTCAAGCTTACCCAGTATCTATAGGCAACAACTTCAGCTGGAGTATTCTCAGGATCACAAGAGCCCAAACTGATTTGCTTTACAGCTTCAATCTGAACTGCCTCAGGATCCTCCTTTGCACTCAACTCCAAAGCCAATTGTATCTGATACTCCTCTTCTGCATCAGGATCCCTCGAGTTACTAGACCCTGAATCACGTCTCATAGCATCTAAAGCAACATCTAAACTAGAAGCGCTTGCAGAATCAGCCGATTCTGTTCTCTCTGCCCTTTTAACATTTGAAGAAGATGGCGGACTTGGACTTTTTCTATGTACAACTGAATTTAACCAATTTGAAAGACCTGAGATTGATTTAGTTTGCTCAGGATTATGAAAGGAAGATAATTCCTTTGACTTACTTCCCCTTGAAGAAGTTGACCCCTCTGCATCTTCCGATTGATTAGACGTAATATGGAGCTTCTTGAGAAGGTTCTTCATATTATTTCAGCTAAGCTAATGTTTTCAATGCTAAAGAATTAAAAATCCGGCCATAAACACCTCCATTGTCTTGGACCAAGCATGAAATCTCAATGTCAACCTCAATCTCAATCTCAGACTAAACCGCGCAATCCAAGAGACTCCTTTTGGATAAACAAGTGATGCCAAATCAACCTATCAAATCCAATAACAACAGCAACAACCATTTCAAGCAAATTCCCAGTAAAGCTCATGCAATATCAAAAGCAACCAGATGCTTTAAATGAAAGATATTAACATCCACCACTTTAGAGAACAACAAAGACCCACCACTCTTGAAGATTAACAAATCAAACACACATAAGCTTGAAGATACAATCCAAGGTACATCATCAAATATTATTAGCTTTAAGGCTTTCAACAACTACGTAGAAGAAGAATCAATAAGATAAGTACAACAAATATATCTAGATTGACGAAAGAAAGAATTGGATCTTTCTTGGGATAAAAGAGAAAAAAAAGAGCACATGGAAACGGGAAAAAAAAAAAGAGACGGAGAGAGAGAGAGGAGGAGTGAGGAGAAGGGTAAACAGCAGAGCAAATTGAGCAACAAGTGGGAGGAGGACCTCAAAACCAAAGACATGACCCACTTGAGTTTAGAGGAAGAAGTATTTCCAAGGTCTTATAAAAAGTTCAACTTGGTGCCAAAAACAACCACCAACTTGCCTTCGCTCTGTCTAAAAGTCCAAAAACTGTCTCTTTCTCCTTCTCTTGGACAAAACTAATAAACTAATGTCCCTCGAAAGTCATGGGAGTCAAAAATAAATTGTGCCAAAAATAGTGTCAAGAGTAGGAAATTTGTGGGGGAGTGGAACATTAAATGCAAAGACAACTTGAAGAAAAAAATATCATTCTTTCTTGCAACTTTCACTTTTCCCCTAATTTTTCATCATGTGAATTTGTTGGGTTTGTTAGTTTGCGATACGTATGTTACCATTATTAATATTATCATTTTCTAAAGAATTTCTTTTCTTACGTATCCTAATTTTATGAGTAATATATATTTTGTAAATAATATTACAATATTTTTTATTGTATACGTGAAATAATTATTAGATAATAAAATAATTTAATAAATAATTATAAAATATTAATATATTATTTAAAATAAAAAAATATTAATTAAAAATGTAATATTTTATTACATTTAATACTATATTTTTCACTAATACTTATATTTGACGAAATTTTAATATATATATATATAATGAAATCTTAATAATATAAGGGAAGATAATGCAATAGAATGACGGCAAGTGATAAAAAAAAAATTTGGTTTTAATATTGTTGTGCTTCAAAAAAAAAAAGTGGCAGTTAAAGTATTTGTTAACACGCTTGTAGCTTTATTTTTAAAGTCAACTTTTAAACGATTTTAATCAAACACCACATTTTGGCCAATTTTGCCCCTTTAATAAAATTGAATTTTTCTCCTTTCTCTCAATATTTATTCGGCCACTCTACTGATTTCTCTCAAAATTTGTAGATTGACATTCAAATTATCACATTTTAAAATTTAAAAGTAAAATAACGGATTGTAGTGTTGAAAAATTGGAAATAGATAAAAATTAGAGAGTTTTTATTATAAATATATTTTTTATTGTGATTTTGTATTCTATTAGTTCAAATATTTAGGTTTAATATTAAGAAGATGAAAAAGTAATTGAAAATAAATGTAAAAATTTAAAACTACAAAAAATAGTAAGAAATAGCCAATTTAAGCTGAAAACTGTGTCCAACGCGTGGTGCATGCGCCACTGGATGCAGAGCACCACGTGGCACAGGGCACCACTTTGCCCCTTTAACAAAATTGAATTTTTCTCCTTTTTCTCATGATTCACTCTGTTATGTTATTGATTTCTCCCAAAACTTATAAATTGACTTCTAAATTATCATATTTTGAGGATTAGAAGTAAAATAATTGATTGTGGAGTTGAAAACATTAGAAATGAACAAAAATTAGTGAGTTTTTATTGTAAATGTGATTTTATTATGTTTTTGTATTCTATTAGTTTAAATATTTCGATTTAGTGTTAAAAAGGTGAAAAAATAGTTGAAAATAAGTGTAAAAAATTAAAAACGACAAAAAATAGTCGAAAATAATCAATTTAGGCCGAAAACTATATCTAGCTTGTGGTGCATGTGCCACTGGACTTAGAGCACCACATGGCAATTTAAAATTTTTTTAAACTTATATTTTATTTTTGTATATTAAATTTTATTTAATGTAATTTTTAATTTTATTTAATTATTTATTTAACTTTTTCCTTTTTTAATTTTTTATTACTTTTGTGTATTAAATTATATTTTATTTCATATTTTGTTATTTTTAAATTTTAGTAATTTTGTAAATTTTATTTTTTAATTAAAATTTTTATTTTTTGAATTTTATGTCATTGCTCATATATTATTAATTTTTTTTCAACTATTACTAATGTTGTTTTGGATATCATACGCCTTATTTCGACTATCATATACTTTGGTAAAAGATAGAAGAGTTAAGAGGTACATTAGATTTTAAAATATCCACATATTAGTTCCAAAAAATATAAAATACAAAACATTGTTGAGAAGAGTTTATCGTATTATTAGAGTTGATCAGGTGCAGCATAAAGTAACTCTTAGATTCGAGATTTATTTAAATACTATAAAGTTGAGATATATTCTACTTGAAAATTATGATAATGTGATCTTTTGGTTGAGCCTACAAAAACAAAATTACTACACCTCTACGTGTAACAGTAGATGTTCGAGTTCTCATATATGAAAATAATGCAGAAATACCCATCAAACAAAATTAAGTCTACCCTAATCAATTTATGTCTGCAAGCGATAGCAACTAAGTGAATAGTATAGCCCTAATAATTATAACCTATGTGTTCTGCCAAACCCTTCAAATGATTATTATTATTCTCTTCCAATGTTCAATGATGACCCAACTTACACATATTATGATAGTCAGATATATGAAAATGTTGACATTGATGTTGATAATGATGTTGGTTATAATATTGATATTTAGTAATGATGTTGGTTATGATGTTAGTAATGATGGTGAAAATAATGATGAAAATGACAACGGTTATAAAAATGATGATCATGGTAATAATGTTGGTTATGATGTTAGTAATGATGATGGAAATAATGATGATTATGATTATGGAATGGAAGTCAGTGGAATAAATGACAAACAAGGATTATGTTATGTTTTTAAAACTTTTATTCATGAGTTGGATAATAAGAATGTCTCGTATGCAAGAGAAGAGAGGGCTCAAATAAAAAAATCTATTTTAGTTCATTCCTCCAATACCACAATTTAACTTGAACATGTTAAAAAATGTATCGTATATTGGAATAGGAGATGTGTTTTTATGAAAGTTGTATAACAGTAAAGATGAAATTTATGTGACTATAAGCCTACTAACACTTAAGGAAAATTGGAGCTTCAAAGTTCATAAGTCTACCAAAGATCATTTTAAGGCTAAATGCGATAATGACAGATGCAAATAAAGATTACGTGCAGTGTTGTGAGAAAAGTATATATATAGCACACTTATATTTTGGACCATTTTTAGGATGGTCACCAGCAAGTTAAGAGTCGCATTATTAGTAAAGTAATTAAAATAAATTTGCATCAATCAGTAGAAATTATAAACCAAAGGAAATTAAAGCAAACATACCTAAAGAATATAGTGTTAAGATAACATATACTACAACTTGATGAGCTAAGTTGCATGTATTAAGATTGATAAGAGATGTCCAAATAATTCATTCAAATTGCTTTCTGCATACAACTATGTGTTGCAATAGTAAAACTTGGGTACAGTTACTCACTTGAAAACTGATGTCAATAATCACTTTAAGTATTTCTTTATGGCGCTCGGATCCTGCATTAAAGATTTATTCAACCGGTGATTGCAGTTAATAAAACATTTTTGAAAGGTGTCTATCTTAGTATAATATTTATGGCAATATGTAAAGACAAAAACAACTAGATATTTGTTTTGGCTTAGGGGATAATTGACTTTAAAAAAAGATGTTTTTTAAACATAGTTTATGGTCAAATTACGGGGAGTAAATTGGTGAGCATCAAGATCTAGTTTTTGTATTTGATCAATACGTCAGTATTAAAAGGGCTATTCAAGGTGTGTTTTCTAATGCATATCATGGGTTTTATATCTTTCACCTAAAGTGGAATTTAGTGATAAAATACAAGTTACTAATAGAAAAGTCTAAAAAAAAGATACTTCCTACCAATGTATATCATTTTTCTGATTTTCAACACCAAATAAACAATATGCGAGAGATAAGACCTGGTGTAACTAAGTATTTGAAGAAGGATGTTGATATTGAAAAATGGGCTTGATTAGTTGATGTTTTCAGAAGATATGATATCATAACTACTAATATTGTAAAGAGCATTAATGTAGTTATAAAAAGAAGTAAGAAAGCTTGTTGTGGCTAATTTGGTGGAGTAAATATGAAAGCTAACGCAGTTGTGGATTTATAATAGACGAGAGGTGGCACAATGTATGACGACCGTGTTGACGACTTGGGCAAATCGCAAGATGATGAAACACAATGATAAACTAGTCCAATAATAGTTTAACTAGTTATAAATTCATGATTTATAGTGAAAGATGGTGGTAGAGATGGAACAGTGGATATTCCTGCAAAGACATGCAACTGTCAAAAGTTTGACTTCTAGCAACTAACTTGTCCCCATGCACTTGCCCTATACAAATATATGAGATTAGTGCATGAGAGTTTTTGTTTAACTTATTACATGATCGAGTCATTATTCCGTATCTATAGAGAGTCAGTACTTCCGGTTGGAACATCCAGCCCTCGATAGCACCTCGTTAAGTAGGCAAATGTAGGACGAACTAGATTCTATTTTAAGGGGAGAAACCATCAAAAAATGTTTGTAGTCATTGTAGACAACATAGATATAACTGACCGACATGTCGAAACCCTATTGCTTTACATAGCAACTTATGTATGTTTGTTTATAAAACTAAAATTTATATTTCATCTTATATTTCACTATATTTTAGCCTAATTTATTATTTTTCTTTGTTTTAAGACCCGTAGATAAAAGGAATGGCTTGGACACCGAGACACAATTCCCACATCGATTTTATGAGATGGAGGGTTCCCATACGTGACTTATAGACCATTTTGTCATTGGGACCTATAGTAATTTATTGTATTAGACTTTTGAGCTTGAATTTCTATTATGTCATTTTGGGTATTTGATGCCATAGTGTCATTAACTGTGTTTAATACACTTAAAAAATTATTGATTATAGATATATTTTTTATTTAATGTTGATAGTTTTATGTTGTGGATGAGTTATGGAACGTTTACAAGTATAGTAGCATATGTTGGATATTATAGAAGTGTTAATATTTATAAGTTGTAGTTTTGGAGTATTCAAAAAACAGGGAAGACTATACTAAATTTTGGTAGAATTTCTACTATAGTGAGAGTTTATGAATATTCATATGATAATACTCGAGATCCGAAATTTTATTTTATATATTAGATGCCTCTATACGTGCCCTTGTGTTTTTAAATCACACAATACTTATATTTATTCTAATAAAATTTTGGTAAAATTTTCCTTATTATAGACGTTTCTAAACCTACATCTTCCAACAAAAAAAAACACTTCTATACAATTATATTTCATATCTATACACATTTACTAAACACAATAATTTTTATATAATTATATAACATAAATGTATATATATATATATATATAATATTTGGACATCTATAAACCGAGTCGAGTAGTGGTCTATAAATCTAAGACCATCTTTTATCTAAAAAATGTACCAATCTTTGGAAAGAAATCAAATGGTCGACCTAACATAAGGTACCCAATGAACATACAAGTAAATACACCACAATTCCCACTCTTAATCCCTGTTGAGGTATGAATGAACACTTAAATTACACATTTAATAAGGGTTTAGCATAATTGTTTTTGCATTACTAGTTTCATTAATCTCTATAATTTAAGCATGTTTACAATATTGTATCTAATTAGATTTTAACTATTTTATGGTAGGTTCGGTAAAATGGGAACAACTTTCTACATAAGAATCCAATTAAAGTGGTTATTGATTATATGAATAGCTAACTTAATGGCCTAAAATAGTTTATTTCATAAAAATTTGTAATTCGAGCATTTGGAGGGTGAAAAATGGCCTAGAAAAAAACTAATCTGCAATACAGGCTTAATTATGACAGTCTTTAGTATTTGGCTCATAACTGCTGAAATACATATCTAATATGTATGATACAACTCAATTTGGAAAGCTGGGAGACTTATCTACAATTTTGACATTTTGAATGGAAGCTAATTGAGATCACATCAATTTTAAATTAGATAATCAAGTGGGTATATTAATGATAATTAGTACAAATTAGTTGCCTCCCTCTTTGACTTTATCATCCAAGTAGCTTTCTCTTTATTTGTCTTGTATTATCCACATTTTTTTTTTATAAATAGGTGGTCTGTTTATGTCCAAAGTATATAACTAGAGAGCTAGATTTTAGTTCAAAATACTTATCTTTTGTATCATCTCTTTGTTGTATTATTTCTTTTGTTTACTAACATAAAGTTTATGTTATCTCTTTTTCCATCGCTTTACTTCAATTTTATTATATCCAAGTAATTTTTAATTTGCCAAGGTGAAAGGTGAAATTCCTTCCAATGTAATAAGATATACTTAAATTTAAGCATGTTTACAATATTGTACCTAATTAGATTTTAATTGTTTTGTGGTAGATTTGGTAAAATAGGAATAACTTTCTACCTAAGAATCCAATTAGCGTGATTATTGATCCTATGAAGAACTGAATTAACGGTATAAAATATTTGATTTTTTGTAATTCAAGCATTTAGAGGGTGAAAAATGACCTAGAAGAGAACTGATCTGCAGTACAAGCCTTGTCCAGACAGTCTTCAGTATTTAGCTCAAAACTAGAGAAATACATATCTCATATGTATGATATAACTCAATTGGGAAGGCTAAGAGACTTATCTACAATTTTTATTTTTTGAACGGAACCTAATTCAAACCACATTAATTCAAATTGGATAATCAAATGGGTACATTAATGATAGTTAGTGCAAATTAGTTGCCTCCCTCTTTGACTTTTATCATCCAAGTGGCTCCCTCCTCATTTGTCTTATATTATCCATATTATTCTATAAATAAGTGGTCTGTTTATACCCAAAGTATGTGACTAGAGAGCTAGATTTTAGTTTAAAACACTTATCTTTTGTATTATCTATTTGTAGTATTATTTCTTTTGTTTATTAGTCTAAAGTTTATATTATCTCTTCTTTCATCTCTTTTCTTTATTTTTATTATATTCAAGTAATTTTTAATTTGCTAAGGTGAAAGGGTAAAACTCTTGGCAAGGTAATTGATTTATTCTAGAATTTAATGTTACATTCTTAAATTAAGCAAATTTAAATATAATGTATTTATTTTATTTTGCAATATTGATACCCTTTCTTGCAAAGTGGTGAATCTTGATTTATTATAGACAATCTTTATAGTTAACATAATAAACTTGAAAGCATTTATAAGATTTGGCGTAAATACCCTTTCTTATAAAGTGCGAGTCATGATTTATTATAGACAAATATAAAAATTAGCATAATATATACTTGAACCTATTTACAAAATTTGGTATATAATAATTAAAAGAAATAAATACATGTTAATATATAAATAATGATGAACCTTAATTATTACATCTTCCGATCAGAACCTCCTTTGTATGAGGATTCCAATTAAGTTATATAGAGAGAGTTGATTATATTCTTATATACCAAGAGTGGATCCCCTAACCTTGGAACTCACTTTAATTGATTATTTGATTTATTAGTTGCAAACATCTTATATTGCTTTATTTGTCTTAAAATTATTTATAATTTATAATTTTAATTTCACTTCTTTGTGGATCGAACCAATTCTCACCAGGTTATTTATTTCTTTGACAATTCTGCATTTGGGAATAAACTCATATATTCTGGACATGTTAAGTTTTTGGCGCCGTTGCCGGAGAAGTGAAACTAATTAAGATATTTTGTTTTATTCTCATTGAAGGCTAACCTTATATCTTGCTATACTTTAATTATTTTTCATTTGTTTTTCTTATTTTACTATAGTTGATTTTACTTAACCACCTACCCTTTGTTTTTTAACCTTTTATTATCATAATTTAACTTCTAACTACTCCTCTAACTTTTTTATTGTTAGCCTTGCCATTTAATTTGCTTTTATTTAATATTTTATTTTTTTCTCTTATTTGTAATATTTATTGTATTCATATTTTGTTTTATTTCTTTGTATAAGTGGTTGGTTTCGAGATCTCAAGTCTCATCGTTTGGTGAAAGGTAATTTTAAAACTTCCTTTGGTAATTTGTTTAATTATCCATCATCTTCTCATTCTTAACCAAATAACATCATGACTGATAATCAAATTGAGGAACTTATAGACCCAAGGGACAACCAATCTCAATACAATGACAATAACTGACCTAGGACACTTAAAGACTACATGAATCTGACACGAACTAGTGCACCATCTTGCTTAATTTTTTCTCCAGATGAACACATTTTAATTTTAATCTAGGTATTATCCAACCTTTACCCATTTTTTATGGCTTAGATTCAAAGAACCTTTACTTACATTTAAGAGAATTTGAAGAAGTGTGTAACACGTATAATGACCTAAATTGTAGCACGAACACAATTTGACTTAAGGAATGAAACTCAAGCACATGCTTCACAACTACCTTTTTAATCACACCAAATTTTCAAAACCTTAAGGTTATACACCATATGTGCCACCTCCTAAGAAAAATCTTGAAGAAACTTTGCATGTATTCATTGAAAAGCAAGAGTTTATTAATTCTTAAAATGCTCAAACATTTGCTAATTTGAAATATACTCTCGATAAATTTGCATCCACACTGAGCATTCATGAGAAAGGAAAATTTCCTTCTCATTCACAACCAAACTCTAAAGGACAACATAACTCAAATATATATAGTTCAGGAAGCCAACACATGGAAGAAGTTAAAATGGTTATCACTCTTCAGAATGGTAAGGTTGTATAAAAACACATTCCTGAACCTCATGAGAACGATGAATCGATCTCTAAGGGTAAGGAAAGCGTTGGACCTCTACTTAGTGAAGAAAACACAAAACACTTATCTACACCCCTATTTCCTCATGCATTATATAATGCTAGGAAGTTGAATCACAATCTTGAAATTTTTGAAAATTTTAAATAGGTAAAAGTTAATATTTCTTTGTTAGATGCTATTAAATAGGTTCCTTCTTTTATAAAACGTTTGAAGGATTTACGCACAGTTTAAAGAAAACTAAATTTGAAAAAGAAAGAATTTTTAGTTGAACAAGTAAGTGTTATTCTTCAAAATAATAATGCTTTGAAATACAAAGACCCTGGTTGTCCTACAATTTCATACATTATTGGAAGTCATAAATTGAACAAACCTTACTTGATCTTAGTGCTAATGTGAATTTACTACCGTATTCAGTTTATCAACAGCTCAATCTCGGTGAGTTAAAACTAATTTCTCTAACTCTTTTACTTGCTGATAGATCAATAAAAATACCAAGAGGGATAATAGAGGATATGGTAGTTCAGGTTGATAAATTTATATATCTTGTAGATTTTATTGTCTTAGACACAGAACCCGTTAAATGATGTAATCCAATACCTATTATTGTGGGTCGTCCATTTTTAGCAACTTTTAAAGCTTTGATTAATTGCAGAAATTGAGTAATGAAGTTTTCATTTGAAAACGTGACACTTGAGCTCAATATTTTCCATATATGTAAGCAACCACATAAGGAGAAGGATGAAAGTGAAGAAGCCAATATAATTGAAACAATTGTGGAGGATTACATTAAAAAATAGAGTTTTATTAATCCCTTAGAAATTTGTTTAATAAATTCATTCAAGTTAAATATACAATTAGATCTTGAAATCTCTAACATTTATTCTTTACTTGATTGTTCGCATGTGATAAAAAATAAGGGATGAAAATCAAAGTTTAAAGAATTAGGAAAAAATAAGGATTAGCATAACGAAATTTTAAAGTTAAAGTTGAAATCTCTACCTGAAAGGCTAAAATATTCATTTCTTAAGAAAACAAATCTACCCAGTGGTAATTTCTTCTACACTCACAAGTAAGCAAGAAGGTAAATTACTTGAAGTATTAGAAATGCATGAAAAATGCAATATGGTGGACTTTAAAAGACATAAAAGACATTAATCCTTTGATTTGCACATATAGAATATGCCTATAGGATAATTTCAGAACTTTTCAATAACCCCAAAGGAGATTAAACCCACATATGAAAGATGTAGTAAGAGCTGAAGTTCTCAAATTACATAAAGTATGAGTTATCTATCCTATTTTAGATAGTAAGTGGGTAAATACTACTCAGGTAGTACCAAAAAAATCTAGAATCACAATCGTTAAAAATGACAAAGTGTTGAAATTTGTGCTCATATGCCATCCCATTATTGTATGAATATTTTATTTTATAATATTTATATAGTACATTACTAGTTAAATTACTAATTACGATTATTAAATAGTTCAATGCTTGTGATGCTACAAATATTATATATGATCTGAATGAGTTCATATTTAATCTAAACAAGTTAGATCAATGCTAAGAGCATCACTAAAAAACTATAAATGCTAAAGAGTTAGCATGTTATAATAATCAGTGAAGTCTACAAGTTAGAACATTGTCTGTAACTATAGAAAGACTTGAGAGTACACTAATAATAACATAATTACAAGAGTTGCAATAAGTGCTAAGAAATGTTATTATGTATGTCTATTATCATATTATGTGTTCCTGGTCTTAATTTATCGATGCAGGTATGTCGGTGGAATCATTTTATATAGACTAAAGTATACTATACCTAGATGGTCTAGATGGTTACTCTTGACTAACCAGTAACCATGGGCTTACAGAAAGTTCAAATAGTATACAAGTGTTCAATAAGAACTAAATACTGAGCAGACTCAATGAGGACCCCAATAGACATCCCATGAAGTAGTTAATGGAAGGTATTCTCTAGTTGAGTAGTATACGTGATCCTTTGACCTGAGTACCATAGTGGGCTTGTAAATGATCCATCATATTTTGGTTTCATACATGTCACAAACCTTTCATGGTGTGACCGTTGGGTGTCGTTGGGTATGGTCCGATGCTTATGGAATCTAATGTGTATAGATATAGAATCCGTTAACTCACATGGATGAGTTATATATATTCGGATGCTTAAAGAATGTATCTTGGAAAGTCTTATAGCCTTAAGCAACAAACCCAAGAAAAGAGATTCCCACAAGGTTAAATAATATTGCAAAAGTATTTGCATGTATTGTTTATCAAGATACGTGTCTGGAGATAAGTTTATGGATAAACACATAGGGATTTAACAGTAGTGATCTATATCCCCACTTTCCCAGGATAGGATTGGCGGAAGGATTATACATATGTACTATGACCTCAACTTGTATGGCCTACTGCACTGATTTATAATATCCAAGATGTGTGCATAGGGCACCGATCTCAGACTCACAAAATAGTTCTGTTTGTAAATCGGGAGTGGACCTAGAGAGTCCCGCAATATAAAGTGTACTTGTTGTGTATTAGGGCAGCATATCAGATTGAATAGTTCGATCTAAAAAATTCTAGTAGACTAAACATTTACTTCGGTTTTCCTCCAGTCGTGCACGTGTGAAGACTTAAGAGTTAAGTACATCAATTAGTTAACAATTAGTTGTTGACCAATGGGATATTGACACATGGCACATTGTGGGCCAATTATTGTTTGACTTAGAAATTACCAAAATGACGTTATTTGTTGGACAAATAGTATCATTATTTTATTTATTAATATATTTCTTACTAATGAGAAAGTGTTTCTCATTTGGCCTAGATTTAGGCCAAGTTCATTTAAATGATTTTCTATTTTATTTTATTTTTATTTGATTTATTATAACAATAATAAATAAAATACTAATGACAAATATTGACCAAGATAATAGAGGCCATTATCTAATTAAAATAGGACAAGTGTTGTCCATTGAGAGGAAAATATAAAAACAACTTATTAAGACCTATTGGTAGCTCATTTGGAGTTGTAAGATACGATTAAGGATTTTAGAGGGAGAACTGTGAGATTTTGGCTAAGTGTTGAGAGCACAAAATACACTTCTTTGCTGGAAAAGCTACTATTCTATCTTCCTCAAGCCTACCATGTTGAGGAACTAGAATTATGAACGAGTTTCTTTAAGTGGGTACTCTGGTTTGACCAAAAACCAAAGGCTTATCAAGGTAATAAATTCTCAATCTTTATATAGTTTACATTTATGAGATAGCATGTAAAATGTATTTGTGTTTGTTATTAGGAAATTAGTATTCCACTTATCCGCTGCACATATATGTATGTGATATATATGCATATTTGAATGATAGACACAAACCCACATGTATGCACCCTAGGTTTAAAATCACTCACAAAATGGTATCAGAGCTATTTTGAGTTGATATTAGGTGTTTATGAGTGTAAAATTATTGTTGGTGATGTTTCGGTGCTCAAATGGTGTATTTCAAGTTGTTGAAATGGGTATACCAAAGGTGGGGAGCACTAGAGCTCTGCAGCCATGATTACTCAGCGCGAAAGCGTTGGGAAATTTTAGTGCTAGACCTCTTTGTAACATCTTAGTAAAAGATGTATCATTTGAGTGGACTTAAGAATGTCAAAATTCATTTGAAAAATTAATTAGCCTTTAAATATCTACTCCTATCATACAATCTACTGATTGGTCTTTGCCTTTGAAGCTCATGTGTGATGCCAGTGACTATATTGTTGATGTTATATTGGGACAAAGAAAGGAAGGTAAATCCTATGTAATTTATTACACAAGTAGAACTTTAAACAGTGCACAAATGAATTACAGAACAACTGAAAAAGAATTTCTTACTGTAATATTTGTATTAGACAAATTTTGCTCTTACTTAATTGGTTCTTCAGCTGTTGTGTTTACTGACCATATTGTTATAAGGTACTTAATGTCAAAATAGGATGTAAAATCAAGATTGATTTGATGGATTCTGTTGCTTTAAGAATTTAACATTATTATCAAGGATAAGAAGGAAGCTGAGAATATTATTGCAGATCACTTATTAAGACTCATACTAGACTCATCAACAAAAATAAATAACCCCCATTAATGATTCTTTTTCCTGTGAATTTTTATTTTCTACTGTTACAATGCTTTGGTATGCTAATATTGCTAATTTTCTTGTGATAGGAGAAATGCCACCTCAATGGAATGCTTAAGACAAAAAGAAATTCTTAACTAAGGTAATAAAGTTTTATTAGGATGATCCTTATCTCTTTAAATATTATCTTAACCAAAATATTTCGAAGATGCATACCCAACAATGAAATAAGTAGAGTTATTGAATTTTGTTATTCGGAAGGACATAAGAGACATTTCTCATCAAAAAAACAGTTACAAAATTTTGCAATATGAATTTTATTGTCCTACTTTATTTAAAGATATATATGCATTTTGCAAAATGTGTGAAAATTATCAAAAATTGGGATCTATTTCAAAATAAAACATGATGCCTTTAAACCTAATTCTTATTATTAAAATCTTTGATTATTGGTGAATAGATTTCATAAGACTATTTCTATTATCATTTGGATATACGTATATTTTATTCACAGTAGAATATGGCTCAAAATGGATTAAGGTTGTTCTATGTCGAAACAATGACTAAAACAATCATAAATTTTTTGAAAAAAAAATCTTAAGTTGATTAGGAATCCCTCTAGCCATTATAAGTGATTGGGGTAAACACTTTTGTAACAGACCATTTGAAACATTAATGAAAAAATATGATATTACTCATAAAATTCCCACCCCTTATCACCCTCAAATAAGTGGACAAATTGAACTAGCTAATAAAGAGGTAAAACAAATTTTGGAAAAAACTATAAACCCAAATAGTAAAGATTGGCCTTTAAGACTTAATGATGCACTTTGAGCTTATAGAACTGCTTTAAAACTTCATTGGGTATGTCTCCTTATAGGTTAGTTTATGAGAAATCTTGTCACTTACCAGTAGAACTTAAGCATAAAGCATACTTAGCCATTAAAACTTTCAACACAAATCTTGATTCTGCCGGATAAATATGTAAATTACAAATAAATAAACTTAAAGAATTGAGAAATGATGCATATGAGAATTCAAAAATTCATAAAGATAAAATCAAAGTTTTTTATGATGAAAAAATTCAAAGAAAAATATTTGATGTTGGTCAAAAGGTTTTGCTTATAATTCTTGACTTCACATATTCCCTGAAAAATTAAGATCAAGATGAAGTATCTCTTTTATTGTGAAACATATGTACCCTTATAAAGCAATTGACATTGAAAATCTAAGAAATGGTAATGTGTTTAAAATAAATGGGCAAAGACTCAAGCCGTTTTTAGAAAATCAAGCTTTTCAAAAACCACTTGTGTCATTGTCTGGCCTTTGTTATGAGACCAGTTGATCTTTATTGTACATATTTATATATATATTTATTTATTATTCTTCTAACCTTATTTATTTTTTATACCTGCAGGTTAATTTAGTATTTTTGTATTAATTGGCAGATAACGGTACTCTATGACATTTCTAATCGGTTTTGTCATTTTTCCATAATTACTTATACTTTCTCTTATTCTCATTTCTAAAATAAATGGATGACATTCAAATGAATTTGAAAAAATGTTTTTTCTCGTTGCCTCAAAATGTCGTAAAGAAAATTTATCAAGTAATATGTGAAATATTAAGGTTAGTAATGATTATGAATATACCTGTTGATGTATGTTAGTTGATTGAAGCCAATGTCCGATTGGCAGGTGAGTTTTCAGAATCATTAATTTCCTACATGCCTGGCTTAGGTGAAAGCTCTTTTGCAAAAAAGCGAAGGAAAAAAGATTAAGTGTTCGTTATAAATGTACACGCATGACTTGTAATACACGTTGCTGTACTTTAGGAATGATGTTTGTAAATCACAAAGATAAAATTAGATTAATTAAGAATGGCCTAAATAAGGAGTCTTTAGATGATATCTTATCGACTCTTAAGACACATCCTAGTGGATAGGTGCAAATTGTAATTTATGAATTATGAGACATATTCCTAAAGAAACATAAGCGGTACAGTCTCAGGAATCTGACTTTAAAAGACCCTGTTTCCCAATTTATAAGAAAATTAGATGAGAAGCTTATCTCCGACCCATAGAAGGTGTTTAAGCCATTTTTGGACATAAAACCAGAGGAAGATATAAGCCACAATCACAACTACTTAAAATTGGTTTTTATAATGTTTTTATTTTTATTTTTCTACTATTATCTTGTAGTCATGAACTAAATTTTCTTTCTAGGGTTAATACTTAAACTCAATATGTGCGCTTAATTTTCATATCTTTCTAATATTTAATAAACTTAGTTATTTTTTATTTAAATTATTTATTCTTAATACTTCAATATATTTTGCCAATATATAGTGAATGACTTGGTAATGTTTTGATAATCTAAGAAGAGGAATCATTATATTTAGACCTAGGTAATTTGATGCATGATTGTAGAGTAACATTCAATATTGCATATGCAAGTTTCAAATTAGGATAGGAATATTTCTAATTGGCATGTACGATCAATAAGACTTATTCTAATGAATCTTAATTTATTACAAGTACCATAGAAATACAGGTGTTTAATAAATTAAGATCTACTTGCATGTCTTGATTAATAACAAAGACTAAGGGAATTAAATATTAGAGCATTAACATTGGAAAAATATATTGAGGGATAATATTAATTATAAATTTTCTCTATATTGCTATTTTTCATAACTCTTTATAATGTGTTCTTGCCTTTATATTTTTCAAATTCATTCTTAGATTTTAATTTTTCTAAATAATTATTAGAAAGATAAAATTTTAGTACTTGATCAAAAAGAAGAAATTATCCCTGTAGATTCAACATTTGACTCTTTTGTCCATTTATTACTTGCATACGATAGTGTATACTTGCACTTAATTTTAAGATATAGAATTACCGCATCAAGTTTTTGACGCCATTGCCAGGGATAATTATCTAATTTTTTTACCAATATTGATACCAATCTTTCTAGTTTTTAATTCATATTTTATTTTCTTACTTTTTTATTTTCTTTTTTTAGAGGTACATGCGAAGATCGAAAAGTAAAGACTTGGTTACCGTTAATTCAAAAATTGAAAGAACGTTAAGAAGAATTTGTAGAGAACACAATCAAGTCAATACCATGGAAGATCAAATGCCAAATGTACCCAACATAGAAGCAAGACCGCTAATGGAATATGCTATTTCTTTAGTCAATGGAATCTATTCAAGCATTCAAAGACAAACTATTCAAGCTAACAACTTTGAGATCAAGCCAAGCCCGATTCAAATTCTCAAGGATTCAGTGTAATTTACTGGACTACCTAATAATGATCCAAACATGCACATCATCAACTTCTTAAAGATATGTAACACATTTAAGTACAATGAGGTGTTCGATGATGCAATCCGACTACAATTATTTCCCTTTTTCTTGAGAGACAAAGCAAAGGGTTTGTTGCTATCACTTTCATCTGGATCCATAGCTTCATGGAATGGTCTTGCATAAAAGTTTCTTGCCAAATTCTTTCCACTTGCTAAAACTGCTGAGATGAGGAATGACATCATATCCTTTCTACAACTAGATGGAGAATCTCTATATAAGGTATAGAGAGATATAAAGATATGCAAAGAAAATGCCCTTATCATGGAGTCCCGAAGTGGTTGCTTGTACAAATATTCTACAATGGATTAGCCAGTCAATTTAGAATAATAGTAGATGTTGCAACTAAAGGTGCACTCATGAAAAAATCCACTAATGAAGCTTATAACCTACTATACGAGATGACATCCAACGCCTATCAATGGCCTACCAAAGAAGCAACAGCTTATGAACTTTCATTGATCTTTTGAAATGATTAATTTTTGTTTAGAATGACATTAATTGGGATGAGGATTGATTTAGTTGCCTAGTTGAAGGATGATAAAAAATAGAAAAGTATTGTGGTGAGAAATTGTCTTATTTTGTAATGATTCTTTATGTTTTTCAAAAACAAAAAAGGCAAAAGAAAAACGTATTTAAAAAAAGAAAAGAATTTAATTTAGTTCAATAAAGTCTTCATTCAATTTTAAAAGATAAAACTCATTATGAAGCAGTTTTAGCATATGGCAAGAATGGTTTGACTCTAAACAATTAATTTTTCTATCTTTGGATCAATGTTAATTTTGTCTGTCTATCCTTAAATGTAACATTTGCGTGAGTGATTATCTGTTTTTCAACTTTATAAGTAAAATTCCAGCCCTTTAAATAGTTATTAACCGTTGAGGATATATAGTTGAGACTTTTACTTAAAGAAACATTTCAAGGCTATATATATTGTAGTTTGTGGTAAGAAAGTTTCTGCTTAATTCACACACCCACACACACACACACACACAATTTTGGAAGTTATGATTGAAATAACTTTAATAGCGATAGTGATCTTCAACTCATGTTTTATTTGAAATACTTAGGTAGCATTCAATTTTATTTATACTTGAATTTGCTAGCAACTACAAATAAGCTGGTTAGGGGGTGTAATAAATACTTGAAATTACACATTTAATAAGAGTTTTACATCATTGTTTTGTATTACTAGTGTCATTCACCTCTTGTTAACTGCAGCTCATATTACTAGTGTCATCCTCCTCTGAACAAAATTGACTTCTGCCACAAATCAATGTTCTTGATTGTAATTCAACAGAATATATACCTACAAAAACTATTGTTGTTTTATTATAAACTTATTATATTTTTAACGATAAAAAGTTATTACTTAATTTCCACTACCTTATTGACCGCAGCCCATATTTTACCACTAACTAAATCATTACTTGTTTCATATGAATATGACAACAACATAGTGATCCGTTACACCTCAGCTATTGAACTATTGTGTGTTCGCCACATTTGTCTAATGTACTCCTAAAAAATAAATATACGATATTAAACTCATCAAAGTTAACTAATAGTGTAATATTGTAATGTACACAACATCGGGCAAAACAAAAAAACTCACATAAAAATATACATCTGTAATTATACAATCCTGTGAGTACATTTGCCAAAACGTATCCTATCTTGTATGGAACACCTTTAGATAATCATTAATATGTTGCAAAACTCGCATAATGTTTATAAGTATTGATACTGTTAAAAGACTCACATAAAACATAAAATAAAATAAAATGTCCTTACTGAATTATCAAGCTAAAGGTATAAGATGTTGTTAAACCAATTCCTGTTAGTATCGATCCTATGTAAAGAAACACAATGCTATGGATCATTATTATTTATTCAATCTTGAAGTTTCTTAAGTTTTGTTCCATTTATAGGAATCAATAGCCTGTGTTTGTCAACTGTAGATTTTGCTTCCAATTCGAAAAAATTTCTTTTAACCTTCTTTCAGAAATGATTGATATAAGGAGTATGTTTAACATATGGAGACTTGTACTCGCGCCTATACCTGCTTATCTGTTGTGCAACAGTATCGGTATAATTTGAATTCTTGCAGGACCCTCAATTGTGGAAGATCTAATTTTGTGTTCTTAATATTTTTTCTTTCTAAAAAACGTTTAGCCTAAAGAAAAGCACATACTTTTCTTTAGGTATATTGGAAATGAATAATAAAGTCTCTAAACATCCAATTTTATAGTGTACGTGTCATTGTTTTATCTAAACTATAAACTATAATTTCTAAACTATAAACTATAATAAGATTAAGATAAAATAATATCTTATGTTATTTTAATTTAGATAATTAATATAATAAATCCTTATGTGATAAGATTAGGAAAATATCTAATGTTATCTTTAATTAAATAATTTAAATAATTCATAATTATTTAAATTAAATAAAATAAATAATCTAATTATCCAATTTAAATAAACAGTCTAATTATTTATGTAATTCTATAACTATTATAGATTGGGTCAATAATTGATTGATCTTAATGAATTTAATTAAATTAAACACGGGCTAACAAAATTAATTAATTGATCCTAATAAATTTAATCAAATTAAACTTGGACCAATTAATATTTTAAATCCAACAATTAACCTACAGTATATTTTAGTATTTTATGGAGCTAGCATGAGGATCTGATGAACCAACAAAATTAAGCTCAAATAAATTGAATAAATTGATAAAAACTCTTTAATCAATCTGATTTTATTTAATAACTTTATATTACTCCACTAAAAATATAAAGTTGAAATCTTAATTTTGTAGATAAATTATAAAATAAAAAATTATCTTTGTCAATTTAATAATAATTTCATATAGATTAATCCTCTACAAGTGTTCGAATATCTATTAACCTATTTATCTTTGATTTATATTGATCATCTTTTGAACATTTAATTTGTAAAATTCACAAATTTATTATTTTCTTTAACTCTTAACGAAAACTGGGCTCTTATTATGTTCAAGACTATAATCAATTATTAAGAGAAAAAACTTATCTAACTTCTCTTTAGAATGAGTGGATTCCATTTCTATAAGAAATCTTCCCAGCCATTTATTTTGTTATATTTATAAAACACTTAATAATTGACTGAAAATATTTTATAGTCTTTTCCTTGTAAATAAATAAATATAACTCAATGACGAGTTCATTAATCACTTAGGATTTAGATTAATTTATATATGATCATATTATGATAAAATAAATTCTCCTTATTAATAGAGATTAACAAAGAATTATTTTTATCATGGTCCAGTCTTATATAATCAACATTATATAAAATACTTCTATTTTTAATGTCAATATGTTGAATTATTAGGATGAGACTATTATATACAAATGGATCGCACTTATAGTTTATTAAATGAAGCTTCCATCTTTATTCAAACTAAGGACTAATTGGGATTATTATGCTTAAACTTAATCCTCTTTTATATAACTATTATATACTAAGTTTAAGGTTACACATAATAATCATGAATTTTCATAATATTTGAATAAAAGCAATCAAAATTATAAAACATAAAATTAAATGAATAAACACTATTATTTATTTTTAGTAGTAAATAAATAGAAATAATCATGCTTTTAGGGCATACTCTTAACAATCTTCTACTTGCCCTGAACTATGTAAGATATGTCTCGTATCCCTAGTCCCTCAAAGTGACTCTCAAACTAGCAATAGAAAGAATCTTCATAAAAGGATCAGCATGGTTATTTTGGGACTCAATTTTCTTTACCATGACATCTCTACGGTGAACAATCTTCATGATGAGATGATATTTCCGTTCTATATGCTTGGCTCTTTTGTGACTTATTGGCTCTTTAGAGTTCACAACTGTACCACATTATCAAAATAAGGTGTGAGGGATTTAATAATATTTAGAATAACTTTCAGCTCCGATAAGAATTCGTCGAGCCATACCACCTCATTAACTGCTTCATAACCCATTATACATTCAGCTTTTAAGGTGGAATCGGTAATACATGATTGTTTTATACTTCTTCACACAATAGCTCCACCACTAAACGTAAACACTAATCCAAACGTGGATTTCTGATAATCCACGTCAGATTGAAAATTAGAATCAGTGTGTACGATTAGGATCAAATCCTTACTGAATAAACAAGCATATAGTTTCTCATTCTCGGTATTTGAGAATATGCCTTACAACAATTCAGTGATTATATCTTGGATTGGATTAATATCGGCTGAATACATCCACCGAATAACAAATATAGAATCTAGTACATAATATGGTATACATTAGGCTACCTACTGCAGAGGCATAGGGCATTTATCTTATATCCTATCCTTCTTGAGGTTTCTTAGAACATGGTGCCCTAAACAAATGAATTTTATAGTAAGAAGGTAAATTGCCTTTCTTGAAATTTTGTATCAATGCTTGAGACAGAGCTAAAAGTTTGTTTTTACGATCTTGTATGATTTGAACCTCAATAACATAGCCTACTTCTTTTAAATCCTTCGTTTAAAAATGCTTAGCTAGCCATTTCTTTACATCTAAAAATACTTATTTATCATTCCTAATGAGAAGAATATCATCAATATAAAGAACTAAGAAAACCACTTTGCCTTCATTGATGTGCTTGTATACACAAACTTCGTCAATATTTTGCCCAAAGCCATAAGGCTTGATAGCTTGATCAAATCTTATATTCTAATATTTAGATGCTTGGTTAAGTCCATAAATAGACCTTTGTAGTTGTTATGTTGTTTTTAATCACAATTAAATGTAAGTTCTTGTATCATAACAAGTAATTGATACATATTTCTAATTAAGTAAGATAGTGTTAAAATCGGATGTCAAACCCACAAGGAATTGATACATATTTCTAACAAAGTACAAACATTGTATCTTTTTATTTTTATTCAGAAACTCAATGTCCTCAATTGTAATTAAAACTAAACTAAATTAATGAATGCAATAAATCTAAATTATCATAAATAAGCAAATTATAAAAATCACAATATAGAAAAGACCTAAGATTTTAACTATCCCTCAATATGTCTTTTTAAAGATATTACTCTTAATGTTCTAATCTCTCAATTTTATTATTGGTCAAGACACTAATCTCTTCAGTAGTCTCTTTCAATGGTCAAGTGAATATATCTTAATTTACTAATAACTTATATTTCTATGATAACTCGATAAAATTAAGACTCATTAATTTCAAGTCCTTTTAACTATACATGCCGTATAAGTATATTCCTATCCTATATTAAAACTTATAGATATTACTCTACAATCATGTATCAAATTACCTTAGGCTAAACACAAGGATGCCTATTCTAAGTTTAATTTATATACTTTTTAATATTTTATGAACTTAATTTTTATTATTCAAATTATTTGATTTTAGCTCTTTCAATATACCTAGCTAGTTATTTATCAATTCGTTCGTCAATCAATCAATAACTAGCTAGGTATATTGAAAAAGGTAAAATCAAATAATTTGAATAATAAAAACTAAGTTCATAAAATATTAAAAAGTATAACAATTAAGCACACATATTAATTTCAAGCTATAACAGTGAAAAATAAAATTAGTTCATGATTACAAGAGAATAAAGACAATATATATATATATATATGATACAACCAGAAAGCAAACCAAGATTAATGTCTTAAATTCTGCCTTATAGTTGGTTAATCTTAAAAGAATATGCCAAAATCTCTTGCTACTCTTGATATGTGTAAAACTCTCTCTAAATTACAATATATTATGCTCTAATTGCTCTAAAAATCTTAAGTTGTGAATATGTAAAAAGCTGGAAGGAGTGGTCTTTTTAAAATGAAGTTTTAGAGTCTTAGGGTTGTGTTTAGAATCTGATTAGAAATCGCCCCAATGCTGGGGCATTCTCTTCTCAACACTGGGGCATTGTCTTAAGACATTCCATCGTTGCAGTTGTAGTAACTCATCGTTGGGGCTTTGAGCTTGGAAAAATAGGGTATTGATATTATTCGCATTATTGAGGCAATAGCTTGCTAACATTAAAGCGATGCAGGTTCTAGAATTACTACCAGAGCGTTCGTCCTCTTATGAACACTGGAGCATTCGTCCTCTTATGAACACTGGAGCGTTCGTTCTCTTATGAACACTAGAGCGTTCAGTATCCTGTCGTTATAGCGTTCATCTGGAACTTTACAAATCCTTCTTTTAGTCCGAAATTCTAATTTTCACTCCAATTTTTGTCGTTTTTGCTCCAATTCTTCATTTTTCATCTTTCAATGCTCTCCTATATAATCAATTTTAAGCACATAAAATCTTTTATTCACTTAACAACAAATAATTCCTAAATAAAATTAGGGACAAACTATAAATCTATTTCACTTTTATCAACAGCTTGTAAACCTTTTGCTCTTAAGTTTGTTCTATGAATCCCTCTAGTTGAATCATATAAATTGTTTCATCAAGATTTTCATTCAAAATAATAGTCTTAACATCTATTCACTAAATATCATACTCTAAACAAGTGATAATGGATAAGAGAATACAAATAGATTTTAGTGTGGCTATTGGTGAGAAAGACTCCTTATAGTCAACTCTCTCTTTCTAGGTATAATCCCTTGCCACCAACCTTACTTTGAAAGTCTTCAATTTTTCATCTGTTCCTATTTTATTTTGTACACCCATTTGTACCAAATTGGTTTAAATCCTTCGAGTAGATTTATGATTTTCTAGACCGAGTTGGAGTTTATTGACTCTATTTCGAGATTCAGGGCTTCAAGCCATTTCTCATTGTCATAATCTTCCATTGGTTATTTATATGTCAATAAATCATCTACACTGTCATCAGAGATTGTAACTTATGCTTCTCTAACCAAAGTATAGCGTATATATGGTCTTACAACTCTCTAACTATGCTTTAATGGCCATGGTGTATTGTGACAAACAATCATGGTTTGTTAAAATTTGTGATCTAGCAACAATTATTGGTTGTTAAGGTTTAGCCTCAACAAAAAGTAGTTCCTCGATAACAAATTTGCTTCGAGGTTTGTGATCTTTTATATAATTATCGTAAAGAAAAGTAGCATTTGTCGATACAAATACCTTTAAAAGAAACCACCTCTTATCTCTTTGAGATAGCTTACAATTAGGAATAATTCTAAATGTGATTCTAACTTTTCGATCTTTTCTTTTAGCACATGTGTTTGACACCCCCACATGCAAAAGTGCCGTAAATAAGGTTTGCGACCATTCTACAACTCTAACGACATCTTTTAGATTAACTTAGATAATTCTACGTTAAGTATATATATTTTTGTTTGCAATGCATAACCCTAAAAAAAAAGGGTAGCGATGAGAAATAAAGTATGGATCTCACTATATCTAGTATTGTTCTATTTCTCTGTTTGGTAATACTATTTTGTTGAGGTGTTCACGGAACAATGAGTTTGGCTATGATCTCATTCTCTTTCAGGTGATCCCTAAATTTAGTATCAATGTATTCACCTCCTTAATCAAATCAAAGAGCTTTTAATGTTAAGTTGTTTTTGGGCTTTAGCTCAAATTTTTTTGAACTTTTCAAACATTTCTAATTTTTTATACATCAGATATACATAGCTATAACGAGAATAATCATCAATAAAGGTGACAAAATATTTATATCCTCTTTTAACTTTACATTAATCGAATTGTAAACATCTAAATATACTAGTTTTGAAGGTTCTTTGACTTTGTTACCTTTTTCAATAAAAGGTATTTTAGTCAGTTTACCTTCAGACAAGATTTGCAAATTGGTAAGGTGCCGACCTATAAACTGTTTAAGGGTTCATCTTTTACTAGTCGTTGTATCTTATTTAGGTTAATATAACCTAATCTAAGGTGCCAAAAAAATGTTTCGTCATTAGGAAATATCTTTTATGTTTTAGGTTTCGGTTGTTTCAGTCTAAACATTTTAGTATTAAGCAGTGTTTGAGTTTTCAGGCGTAAAATATAAAGACCATTCTCTAAATTACTGATGCATATATTTAAACCGCTTCTAGAAATAAAAATTGAATTATTATTAAAAGAAATAGAATAACAATGTTCTAAACATTTAGAAATAGAAATCAAATTTCATCTAAAGTCAAGAATATAATAAATGTCTTGTGAAATTAAAAAAGATCCCTAAACCTAAGCCTAAGTTCTCTTACTACTTTAGCTGAAACAACAGCCTTGGTACCCACTCGCATCGTAAACTCTCAATTTGCCTATATTTGTGAAGAATCAATCATTTGTAGAAAAGAATAAATATGATTAGTAGCTCCAAAATCTACTACCTAAGGGAATTCATTATCTTCCACTAAATAAGCTTCGAGCACAAGTAAATCATATTTACTTTTTTTTCTTCATAATAAGCTCTTCTAGATAGAAGATGCAATTCATCTTCCAATGCCCTTCCTTTTGATACTGAAAACATTTTCCTTTTGCATTGGCCTTGTTATTCTTCTTATTTTGATTCTTTATTTGGCGCCTATGCTTGCCTCCAAATGAATTGTTTGCTCCATTTTTTTCTCTTTTTATTCTTGAAAAAAGAAGGCTTCTTATTGGTAATATTTTCCTCTCCTTGTTTCCTAACATTGATAGATTCAAAGGTTTAAAGCTTATTAAGTAACTACGTCATGTTAAACATAAGTTTATTTATGAAATAGTTGCTCATAAATGGAAGAAAAATCAGAGATAGGGTTTCAAAGATCAACCCTACCTATATACGTTCGTCTATCTCTGTCCCGTGAATCTCAGCTTCATTAAATTGAGCAATCATTTTAAGTACATACTCATGAACTAAGGTTCCACTCTTCATTCTAGCATTAATAACGACTTTTATTGCATTATACTTGAATTTCTTAGAAGGTTGCCTAAACATTGTTTGAAGTAAATCGCACATTTCTCTTGCTATTTTCATCTTCTCATGTTTACTGCTAAGCTCTTTAGACATGCCTACTAACAGGTGGCAACGGGCTTTTTTGTCGTTATCAAGCCAACGATCATATTGCACTTTAGCATCTTATGAAGCATTAAGATTAGGCTTTAGAGGGCTGCAATCAGCGAGGACAATCTTTTAGCTCTCATAAACGGTCCGATGTTCATTGTACTTTTTTATTTCACAAATTTTTTGTTCGTTAATTTGTCATTAGATAAAATTATGATTAAGGAGTTTGTCATTTTGCTGAATAAATACAGGAAATAAATTATTGATATTCAAATATCATCACAATTATGGTATAAGACTTTAAACATTATGCATGATAAAAATGAATAAAAGTAAAAACCCTAAAAACATCTATAGCACAACTTACCAAAATTGATGTGCCGCTGTAGGGTAGGTCAGACCAATTGTAAATTAGATTGAGATGATCTCAATTAATTAATGCCTTCAAGTTATCTATAACTTATATATTACTTAACTATCATTTATTTTGGTCTAAATATAATGATTCATATAATTATATTTATGTAAGTGTGACGCATTATTTCGATATCCTTAGACTTAATTCTAAAGTTGCTGCCGTATGGTAGGTCAATCTAGAAATATATTCATGAATCCTATCTCTTGGAAGTTAACCTTAATATTGACTTAAACGGACACACTCCATAGGGAGAACAAATGCTAAGTTGTTACAAGGTGCCACTTAAATCTCACATTGTTAAACTAACAATGTAGGCCATAGGTAAAATTGTCATGTGACCCTCTCCTACTTACTATTTTATGTTGTAGAGTTTTATTTTATAAACTATCTCATATTTTATTATTCTGGTGAAAATTATTGCTGCTAGTCAATTATTGATTACTGGGTTTATTATAAGTATTTATAGAATCTAATCCTATTAACACTTAAAAACATTACCTAGATTTTTATACTTAAAATCTAATTTATTATGAATGATTAAGGCATAATAAACTTTTAATATGCTTAGCTAGTCCAAGGTGAATTTATCAATTTAACTAATTAATTCTAATTCACATTATTTATACCAATTATGAAATTAATTTATTTTAATCCAATTAAAAAAATAATACCATATTAGATTAACTAAAACTATTATAATTAAGTCTAATAATTCATTGGTATACTGTGTATTAATTTATTAAATCTAAACCAAAATTATTTTAGAAAAAAATAAAATAATGACACGTATTCATAGCATATTATAATGTATTGAGTAGACACATCTAAAATTTAAATGGCATGTTATAATGCATAGATATTTTTATAATATAAATTATCACATGAAAATATAAAATATTGATGTTGATCGAGTCTTTTAAATTTCTATGAAAAGAAAAGAAAATATAAAATTAAAAAACTGTCTTGAATTTCTTGTAGTTTCTTCTCCTCATGTAGTCTAAGAACAATATCTTCTAAAAATAATTATATCTCATATAATTTTGTTTTATTACTATTGGCCTTTGTTGGGCTTACCCTGCATTAGCCATTATACAAAACAGTGGTTGTTGAGTATAGCTGTGGGCCTGGTCCAAGGCCATGCCTCCCCTTAGGTGCCTTGGTGTGGCCTAAAGCCACTCTTGGCCCCAACATGGCTGACGTGGCCCTTATTGGAAAGAGAAGGGACGACCTTTTAATAGCCCTCCTAGCAGAAAAAGCAACACCAACTGCAATGTCGCTAGCTCAATCGTGCCTGGGTGACTTATCCTGCCAATAACATATTGCCACTGGCTTAACCAGCTAGCCCAAGGGCGAGTTAGTGTGTCGATGAGGGACTATGGCAACCCTTGGATTGCATGACCACTATTGGCTATGCGATCTCCTCAACCCTTGGTGGTTGTGGTCAAACACGGCCTCTGAGGGCCGGTCTGACCAAGGCATGGTTACTGAAGCCATGGTTTGTGTGGCTCCCTCCAAGGGGGCCACTCTTCTTTAAATTCTTTAACTCTCCTCGATTTTCTTGCCAAATGTTTTTTTTAAATTACAATAATACAAAAACAATTATGCTCTTTATGGCTTGTAGAAATTAAACTAATCAATCTAAATCCAAAAGACCATGTAATTGACGACTAACACCATAAATCTATACAACAATTTATAATGATTCATCTCATGAATAATAAACATAATAACTATTAATATATGCCGACTCATCTAGAATACAAAAATAAATGTCACAATTGTGAAATTGAAATAGACATGCGCCTATCTATAATACTAATTGCAGGAATGGTATTAAAATATATATATCTAATTTAATTTAGCAATAAAAGAGTATAAAGAAATTACCTTGATTGCGAATTTCTAACAGATGTTCTCTATCAACCTCAACAAATATTCTATGTTGTATCTCTCATTAATGGACTACTCGTGTAGGCAAGTTGAATAATTATGAAAGATATAATTTTATGTTCTTAATTTTTTTTCTTTCTAGAAAAAATCCAAACCAACAGGAATCACAAACGTTTTTGCACATATATTGTGAATGAATAATAAAGTCTCTAAACATCCTCTTTTATAGTGTACGTATTATTCTTCTATGTTAACTCCAAACATAATAGGATTAGGATAAAATAATATCTTTATATTATTTTAATTTAGATAATTAAAATGATAAATTCTTATATGATAAAGATTATGAAAATATCTAATATTTTCCTTAATTAAATAATTTAGATCATTCATAATTATCCAAATTAAATAAATTATTTAATTATTTAATTTAAATATATTATCTAATTATTTATTTAATTCTATAACTATTATAAATTAGTCCAATAATTGATGGAGCTCAATGAATTTAATAAAATTAAACATGGGCCAACAAAATTAATTAATTGGTCCGAATAAATTTAATTAAATTAAATTTGAGCAAATTAATATTTTAGATCCAACAATTAACCTATAGTTCTTTTTAGTTTTTTATGGAGTTAAGGTGGGAAAATGATAGACTTACAAAATTAAGTTACAATAAATTAAATTATTTTATTAAAACTCTTTAATCAATATAATTTTATTTATTAAATTTATATTACTCAATTAAAAATATATAAATGTACTCTTAATTTCATAAATAAATTATAAAATAGAAAATTGTATTTTTCTGTTAATAATCATTTTATATAGATCAATCATCTACAAGTGTTTATAATTAAAATTAGGTCGAATATCCGTTAACCTCTTTAATTATATATTTTATTATTAATCTACATTGATCTTTTTTTGAACATTTAATTTGTGAAATTCACAAATTTATTAATTTCTTAACCCTTAAAGAAAACTAAGCATTCATTATGTTCAAGACTATAATCAATTATTAAAGAAACAACTTCTATAACTTCTCCTTCGAAGAAAAATGTTCTTAACTATTCATTTTGTTATATTTATAAAATACTTAGTAATTGACTGAAAATATTTTACAGTCTTTTCTTTTTAAATTAATAAATGTAACTTAATGAATAAAAGTTCATTCATCAATCAGGATTAAGATTAGTCTACATATAATTATATTATAATAAAATAAATTATTTTTTATTAATAAAAATTAATAGAGAATTATTTTTATCATAATTCAATTTTATATAATCAATACTATACAAATTACCTCTATTTTTTATGTTAATACATAGAATGATTCGAATGAAACTATTGTATATAATATACAAATAAACTGCCTTTATACAATTAATATTAAATTAAGGTTCAAAACCTAGAAACATTAAAGTAAAAAGATAGACCATTTAAATTTATAAAATTTTAAAAAATAATTATAAATAGGTTCAAAAAGTTGCATGTTTATTTACGGTATTTTTAACATTTTCAAAGCGCTATTTGACTAAATGTTTATTTGCAAAGAGTTTTATGTGGTTCTTATTAAGCCAAATTCGTGCCTAAAAATAGGACTAAATATCTCATTAATTATGTGTTCGACTAATTATTATAAATGTTTCATCAAATTAAATTATTGTAGTAACCATATATTACGTACGTATATCTCCCATATATATATATATATATATATATATATATATAAGTACAGCCTTGTTGATAATTCATTGCTCAGTTGGATCTATATAATATAAATAAATATATGATAGTTTTACTACAAAACTAACTTCTGCCTTGTTCTTATCTTACTTTTTATTATTATCTATATATGATAGTGTGCAAATAAAATGTAAGTAGTTTAAAAAATTGAAAAATAATTTTGATTGAACTCACCTAAGTTTTAGTATAATTACAAGCAATTCTCATTGAGAATTTTAAAAGGATGGTTTATATTTTTTTGGTATGGACTGAGGTGGAAGCGAATGGAGATGGAGGTAGAAAAACGTTACCCATCATCAGTTAGAAAAATAAAAGTAAATTAATAGAATGTTTGTGTTGACTACAATTCTATTGGACTTGGCATGACTGTGTCTGTATGGGTACGTTATCCCTCATTAATAAATGATAATGACCCAACATGCACTCCTTCAAAAGTTTTAATTACTTCTTAGCTTCACTCAAAAATTAAAATCATTATTATAACCTATAGTCCAAACTTTCTTTTGAAATTTTTTTAAGAAATGAACAATATTTTTACATAATTTTTTTAATTATAAAATAATAAGTTAATTTTTATTAGTTAAAATAATGAAAGATAAGTACAATATACATAAGTTGAGTTACCAATGTATTTCTTTTTTAAAGTTGTGTTTATTTTGTAAATATATTATCATCAAAATAAAATTTTAGTGTAAAGTGATAAAGTTCTAAAGACAAATAGGATCAATGAGAGAAAATTAATTCAACAAATTTTAAATTTGTAAATTGAATTTATTGCATGAGCATTTTTTACACACAAAAAAGGGCATGCAAAATAAAATACATGGCCAATCTGATGCACGGGAAAGAGTGCGTTAATTACATGGTGCGCTCTTTTCATGCAAGAGCACTCCTTTTATGCACGAGAAGAGATGCGTACTAGTGTGTTAGGGGCCTTGTCTTGCACGCAAGAGATGGGCATGGGTGTGTCACGCGATTTATACAATATCATTTTTGAAATCGTCGATCTATATAATATTGATTTGAGAATATATTTTGAGAGAATGAAAATATTTTTGAGAGAATATTACAAAAGGAATTTTTTAGGTGAAAAAGAAAATTTTAATTCAAAAGTAAAATTATTCAATTTTAAAATCCTTAATTATAAGATATTAATTTTTATATTTGAAACTAGAAAAAAAAATCGCTTACTTGTTGAGCCATTTCCGGAAATTTTCCAATGTATATTTTTTAAATTTCTTGAACTTTTGTAACTCTATATAAGTTTATGTTAATGGCGGAAATTTTTTTAATCCAATTTTGTATCGAATTAAACAAAAGTAGTTGAAGATGATAACAATCTTACAATATTGATGTTGCTTGTTTGTTTCTTGTCGTATTATGATGCCCTAATCAGCAAGGAAGTGACATTATCCCCCTAAGCTGACTAAATTACTTTATTTGCTTTATATTATATAATCTTAATTTTGAGGCCCTAATTAAAAGTAGATAATGCAAAAGCTTTTCTACCAACTGGTCTTTTCATCTTCTGAGTTTTGACGTTGTCCAAAAGTAAATTGAATTTTTTTTTATAGCAATTGAAGTTTTTTAAAAATAAAAATTACAAATACTCATAAATTTATATAATATTTTATTACAACATTTATGCCCTAGTTAACACTTTGAAGTATGAAACGGAGAAAAGTTTAAAACTTTTTAACATATTTTATAAATGACATAATTTATATATAATAATTAATTATAAATTATATGTTTATAATATTTTTAAATTAGTTGTTAAACTTAAATTAAATGTGTGAGAGTTAATTTTTATATATTATTATTAACACAATTTTACTTTTAAGGTGGTAACAACTCTTTTACTATAGTCACCATTTATGCTAACTATCAACTAAATTACGTTGTGCTTGTATAGTACAAAAGAAAGAGTTCTAAAAATAACAGGTCACATTAACTTACAAAAAAGTTATAAAGTCGTAATTATTTTTACATTAGCCACTTTTATTTTTTCCACGATTATGTCCATTACCATCTTCCACCCTATCATCTGCATTATTTCATTATTTTTGCTCATTAAAAAGCGCAGTTCATCGTCGTTTTTTTTAATCTTGTCGTGTTTCTAATCCATCTTCCCCCTGCACCATTCAAACTTACACATTCCACAATCTTATCTGCATTTCAATTTGACCAATAAAAATTTGTTCAAAATAACATTGTTTACTTACCACTTCTGTTTCCGTTGTTCATTGCACATTGTCTGAACTTGAACACCACTCTCATATTGTATTATGATTAACGGTACAACTATTTCTCTTCTTTGATTTCTTTTTGTTATTGCTATGTCTTAAAATAGAGACTTATCTTTCTAATTATTAACTAGTGGCTTGTAAATATTGTCTACGATCGTTGATTACTGTTTGTTCCATTGAGTTTCTATCTATAATAGACAATGTTTTACTGACTTGACTTGATAATCAATCTTCATAATATAAATTGTTTAAACGCATACCACATCTGACAATCAACATTCTGCATAATAAAAATATAATCGTACCATAATGGCCCGAACCATTTTTTTGGATAATAAATTAAGAAATAAGGACATTTTTGTCCCATGAATTTGACTTAATTCTTAATTTTATTCAACGAATTTCAAAAAACTCAATTTTGTCATAGTCTATTAATTTGATTCTATTAGAATTGACGGTAGAATAGCATCAATGTAACTCAACCAAGGCATTTAATTTATCTGACACACAAAAATCTCGACAATAAAATCTTTCATAAGCTCTCGACTAAAAAGAAAAATCCTAGTAAGCCACCGTCTATCATCTCCACTGGAGAGGGGGCTTCGGTCTCCTCTCTGGTGGAGATGATATTTTCTCACTCCCCTCATCAGCCCCTTCCCTCTCTTCCCTTTTCTATTTGCTGTTTTCTTGTATCCAAGTCTTCCGCATGGTGGTGGTTGTCGACTTGCTCTCTTCGGTCATTTTAGTCTGGCTGATCTTCACTGCATCTTACCAGAATGAATTGTTTCAGCAAGATTCTGAACAGGCTGCCTCGAGTCCATGGCCTTCACCTACTGACTGTAATGTACTGAAGGCTCATCTACTTCTAAATTTCCATAGAGATTTCTTCCATGTCTGTAAACTGCCTGTATATTATGCAATAAGAAAACTAAAAATCTAACTTACACTGGTTCAACTAAGCATTATTTTACAACTTCATAACTGATAATTAATAGCTGAACTATATAATTGCTTCTGAGGAAAGAAGGTTGATATTATTTCTTTTGTGATCATTTTCTATCACGTTGAAAAAAAGAAAGAAACAAGAATTACAAAAAAGGATAAACATCTCTTTCTTGTTAAATCATAAGACTAACAAAATTCTCCAAAATTATAATGGATTATGGAGAATTCAGAATTCAGAATCTGCAATTCTATATTGTTCTTCCTAAAATGAACTTCCAGACAATATATATACACACTTATATAAATTCTCAGAATGTTACTAGCATTTAGGATTGGTAAGTATGTGTGGTATTAGAAGCTAATCTATGTCTTCAGATTGTAAAGAAATGAGTTTAGTAAGTTCTTATTGCAAGAAAGTCCCAGCAAATGATACTAGAAAAAAGAAAATGAATAAAGCAACAGCCAAAAGAGGCAGACCAAAGAGAGCATGCAGAGATGGTTGAGGTATAACCATCATTTACGCCGTCGTTATGCTCTTTTTGGCAGCCATCACGCCCTCTGTCATGACATTTGCAGAACAACACCATCGTGCAAGTGTTTGATGGGATGGTTACAGAACAACACCATTTAAATAATATTAATTTTTTTCTTTAAATAATTTTTTTTTATGTGTATACCATCACCTTACATGTAGCCATTTAACTAACATACAAATTGGGGGTAAAATGATCAATGTACTCAAAAAAAGGATTTTCTATTAATTCTAACAAAATTAAACTAACAGACTAAGACAGAATTGAGTTTTTTGAAACTCGCAGGACAAAATTGAGAATTAGGTCAAATTCGTGGGATAAAAATATCCTTATCCCATAAATTAACATCATTTACATATTAAAGAATTAAAAATATTTATAATGACACGTAAGGTCGAGCTTGGAGGCCACAAAAATTAACTACCCCTCATCTTTTGTGGTGTTTTCAAAACTTTTTTGTGTAATCACTAACTTGGGTCTTGTGCAATAACCATGGCCATCTTTTCTTGCATCAAATCCAATCAGTATTTAACAATCATATAACTACTAGTATAGAGAATATATAGTTAACTTGTTATAATTTATGAATTTTAAATTAAACATAAATAATAGTGTAACAATAAACGTGTATGGGGTTATGTGTAACTATCACCCCCACTTCACCCACCTCATCCCCCTTTAAAGGATAATATTTATGTAAACTATAGAGAACGAGTTGATTACTTGATGTTGAAGTTCAACAAATAGACTATCGGATCTTTATTTATTTAAATAAAATAAAAATAAAGTATAATAAAAAAATAATAACAATAAAGAAAAAATGTGAAGGTCTTAGTCTTATAAGGAGGTGACTGATGACAGGTGACGTAGTTGGACTGGACTAATTCTTCAGCTTTTAATGCCAAAAGTTTCCCTTTCCCCTATATCTTTTCTTTACTTGAAAAACGTGGTTAGTTGCTTTCTTTTTTAATTACCTATTATCTATCACATTCATTGTCATTTGCATGTGCCATCAATTTAAGCGCTATAACAGTAACTTGTTAGGGAGAAGTCGTTGGAGTCTTACCACTTTTATTTTATTTTTTTACATAAGAGAGTAAGGTTCAACTTAAAATCTCTATTTTAATAAAAAAAAATGTATTATAAATTTTTTATTATAAAATTATTTAAATAAGTGCTTGCTATTATATTTATTCTATTTCCCTATAAAAATCTCTATAAAAGCCTAATTCCTAGAGGTTCAAAGAGATCAACCCTCAAAGATAGTCTTTTATAGGCCAGTCTTGAAGGTTCAAACCCAAGACAGTAGAAATCATCGGGACATGATAGAACCAGGCTTTAGGATAAACTTCAGGCATGAAACCTACTAGGTCTCTTAGACTAAGTTTAATCTGAACAGCTTCTACACCAGTCTTACATACTCATGACTGAGTTGACCAAAGTCATGAACTTTTACACGACCAAGACGAACAGAACATAAGGAAACCGACTTGGTAACAATAATAAATTTGCTCAGAATCGAGCAGCTTACATTTCAATTAGGTATTAACATAAGGACAGATAACATAGCCATCTACAGAAACTAGACTTAGGCTAGCCAAAATCTAACACGTTATAAGAAATACTTGTTAACGTGTTTTTGGATGTATGCATGTGATTGTGTACATGTCGAAAAAACTTAAATATATGTCTCACATATACGATTTACATCAGAATTAAACATATAATCAACATGTACATATGTAAATTGAATTATAAACAAGTTAAGATTGCAGAAACATACTTTTGAGGAACTTCGGTACAGATTACGAATTTTGGAGCTCATGTAGTAACCAGTATCCACGACTGGTAAGAATAAGTATTTATATATGTATAAATATACGTATTTTATTTGTATGTTGGTGATACTTGAATTATATATTGTTATTAGTAATATTTTTATAGGTTAAGGATATACGATTAGTATTGGGTTTATTTGTATGACTTTAGATTTATTTTAGGGACCAAATTGTTATACTTTGAAAGTTTTGGGGGCAAATTCGTAAATACCAAAAATTAGCCTCTTAGTATAAAAATACACTTTTAAACCCTAATTTACCATTTTTAGGTCGAGCTACCCATTTTAAGATAGAGGAGAGAGAAAGAGGAGAAGAAGAAGAAAAAGAAGAAGAAATTGGAATTTTGAATTTCAAGAGGTATATCATACGTATTTCTCAATTTATTGGTATTAATTAAGTTAATTCCTTTAAGTTTTGATTTCTGAAAATATGTATAATTGAGGATTTGTTGTATATTTCGTAAGATCATATGAGAATTGATGATGATCTATAAGATAGTTTGATAAATCATGATGAATTATGGAATTTCTGCTGGATAACCTCTTGATCTAGGAATTTTATAAATTGTTGTGATTCGATTCTGGTTTTGAATTTTGAGTATATGCAATTAGACATGTTAAGGATCATCTGAGACTTTGAATCGATTGAAAATTCTGGAAATTGAATTTATAGTGAATTTACCAAAATGACCCTGAAATTCTGGAAATTTCCTGTGTAAACAGTATAGTATAGTGAAAAATAATTTTTGTCCTACTGAATGATCTTCAAAAATTATGAATTTGTGGAATATGATAATTTTATATGTCTAATATGATATACTCGGAATTGAGAATTTAGATCAATGTGGTTGAAGTGTTATGAATTTCTAAAGTGTATCAGCTCATTGTAATATTTGATTAACAGATTTTTAAAGTTATAGAATAAAATAGTTTTAAAATACTTTTGGCAGTGATTTGGAAGTGAAATATTTATCATGGACTTAGATATGTGTTAAGAGTAATTATGTGGTAGTTTTATAATTTTTGAGTTAGTATATGATTTTATAAAATTGGGAGATTGAATACTGTTCAGTAAGTATCTTGATCCTGTCAGGTTTGTAGTTTGGATTCGATGGTGTGCATGGAATGGATTGTGTAGGAAATTTGATATAATGTTCATATATAAGAAGGATATATGAGTCAAGAATGGTATATTCTGATTTTGGAGTAATTGGACATCATTTGATGTATTAGAAATTTTTGTTAAGTGTAAGTGGTCAGAATGACAGGTTTTGAGAAACCAAATATATAGACCAATTTGATGTGATAAATGCATTGTGTATAATTTTGTAAGCTATTTAAAGTATTTTGTGTGAATTGTGAGGCTTATGAAAGGATTAATCTCCATTGATAGGTTAAGGAGATTTAAGCCTTGTAGCTGAAAGTGTTAAGAGGTAAGTATACTAGACTTTTTACTGGAATCACAATAAACATAGTAAGTGTTATGAATGATTTTGTAAATGTGGTTAAGAATATGTTTATGTTATGTCAAAGTATATTTTGATATGAAATGTAAATATATGTTTATGAATGTGAGCATTAACATTGAGCATGGACATACATGTGTTTTTTGAAAGTGAGCTTTCAAAATAAGATATGTTTAACAAAGAAAGCTTTTGAAGTGTAATATGTCCATGAGAAATATTTTGTGTTTTGAGGGTACTTGAACTCACTGTTAACTTAGTAGGCATTTTATGTGATTTGTAGAGCCTTTATGTGTGGCCTTTCCTTCGGGTTTGGTATATGTTATGTGTTCCGTATGTAGGGAGGATCCTATTGGTACCTAAAGGAAGTGTGAGTCATCACATTCGTGTGGTGGCGTATTGGTGCATGTGAGAGGACTCACCGATGATCAGGGTGAGGGTTTGGCTTTTACCTTCGGGCATGAGCATTATATATGTGTAATTTAAAGGCCTCACTTGTACTATTCCTCTCATACGGTATGTCACCTACGAGTGACATTTGGCTCATTATGTGATATGTGATATGTAAGTCCTACTAAGTAGTAGTTGAGTGATGGTATTCCTATTATGTGTTTTGAAAGAATGTGTAAGCGCTTACATGATATGTGATTTGATAAGATTATGATTTTGATTGATCACAGCATATCATACATATGCATTGTGTACATATATGTATTTGTATTTGATATATGAAAAATTAGTATGCTTACTGAGTTTTATACTCATTATAGTTTATGGTGATTTCAGGTAAATAAGGTGCATGTGTGCTTAGCGGATTTGGCAAGGCTTATGCTGTTCCTTGGGTTCCCTAAGTTGCTAGGTTACCGAGTGTTTAATTTGGGGACACGTGGGTTATGATATTTGATTTGTCCCTATTGAATAAATACTTATGTATTATTTCATTGTGTGTGGATTGGATTTGGTTTAAGTTTTATAAAGTGTGGTTATTGGATGATTTTAAGTAAGAATTTGCAATGGATATATTCTGGGCTCCCGGTAACAAAGTTGCTACTGGTGACGTAGTAGAGTGTTAATCTCTGAGAAAACTCTGCGTATCTCCGGTTTAATAATTGTCCCAGTCATAATTCAATTGCTATAATTATGAAAGAAATTGAAATGAATGTTTAAATATTGTCAAGAGAAGTTTATATTTATATGTTAAGTTATGGTTGATTTTAGTGTTGAACTTACTAGCAACTTGCTAAGGATTTCTGTGTTGAATGAAAGTTGAAAATTTTGTGTAATATTATTTATGAGTGCACATGCAGTGAATGAATGTAAGTGATGTCGTGTGTCGGATCTTTTGGGTCTGGGGCGTGACAGCTCACCTTGAAGTCTACCTTTGAACAATTCTAGTCTACAACAACGATGGGATTGTGGAGCTAGAATGGTAGCTTTGATTAATTTTTAGTAGCATGTGTTTAAACTCTTTCAACACATAAATATTTGTTTTCAAGAAAATAGATTGTTTATACAACTCTTGCATAGCATCTTTGAAACTATATTTCATTGAAGTATATTTTTTTTATCCAAAAATATTTTTGGTTCTCAATTTTCTCTCTTTTCTTTAGCATGGTCGGTGATGGAATTGAGAGAGAATTGATCAATCAATTCATCTCTATTTTAGTGCTTCAACCATTTTCATTTTCTTTTTTTATTTTGTTTCTCCACTAAAAAATAATAAATAACCTACCTTTTAATTTTGTTGGCTACCAATATTTGTTTTTTACTAATGCTTATCCATTACATAAATTTACAGTAATATTAATTGACACAAATAAAATTAAAAATGACATCTTCATTTTCTTTTATTATTGTGCTAGTGTAATTTAATTACTCACTTAATAAAAATTAAAATATTTTTAATTTTTATAAATTTTGTAAACTTTACATCAATGGTGTTCCATCATTCATAATATTATGCCATTATTAATATGTCATAGTAATAATTATTTGTACCCTTATTGACATTTATGATAACAATTATTATATATAATATTTAATTAATTATTCAAAATAATTTTGAATAATTATTTTACCTTACTTATTTTTATTAGTAAGGTTAATAGGTCAATTTAAGGTAAAAATAATTTATGGACCAAATTGTGCCACTTATCAACATTCTATTAGTTAACAACTTATGTCAACTAATTATACGATGTAGTTAATAAATTAAGTATTGATAAATGCACATCCTAATGGATCTTTAAACAAATATTTGGTTTACTAGAATTTTCTAGATCAAATTATTGAATCCAGTCCGTTACCCTAGTGCACAATGAGTACACTTCATATTGTGAGAGTCTCTAGGTCCACGCCCAATTTTTTATATGGAACTCCTCCATTCGTCTGTGAACGATGCCCTACACACATGTTACAAAAATTACAAAGCAGTGCATTAAACCATACAAGTTGAGGTTATAGCATATACGTATAATCCCTTTGTCATTGATATCTTGGAAGAATAGAGATATAGAGCATCACTATCAAACCTCTGTTTGCCCAACCTTGAATTTATCTCTAGATTTATATTTTTATATATAATATCCGCAAATACTTTTGCAATATTGTTTAGCTCTATAAAAACTATTCTTAGGGTTTATACTTGTGGCCATCAGATTGTTTTGAAATACAATCTTGGAGCATCAGGATATACAACTCACTCATATGAGCTGATGAATTCCATATCTACGCACACTGGACTCTATGAGCATCAGACCATATCCAGCGATACCCAGCGGTCAAACCATGAAAGGTTTCTGACATATGTAGAACCAAAGTATGGTGGATTACTCACAAGCCCACCGTGGCGAGGTCAAAGGACCATGAATACTACTCAACTCGGAAGACCTTCCATTGATGGCTTTATAAGATGTCTATTGAAGGTCTTCATGAGTTTGTTCAATACCTAGTCCTCACTGAATAACCTGTATCTCTATACGAGCTTCCGCTAAGCTTATGGTTTGCTAAAACTAACCATTTGGACCATGCAGATATAGAAATACACTAATCTATATTATTAGATTTCACCGACAGACCCACATTAATGAAATTAGATCAGGAACAAAGTGTTTGAAAATATACTTGCATAATGACATTTCTAGTACCATCTATAACTCTTTACAGCTACGTCATTACTAATATATTCTCAGGTTTTTGTCCCATTTCAGACAAGGCTTTAACTCCTTAGATTTTGCTAACTTTTATAACCTGCTAACTCTTAACTCTTATAACTTTTAGCATTGCTAACTCTTAGCATTGATCTAAACACCTTTAGACTAGTCTAAACTTCTTCAGATCATACAATGTTTGAAACGTTACAAGTATCTTATCATTTAATAATTAATAATATTAATGATTTTATTAAAAATGTTAATTGTATAAATATTATAATTAAATATTTATACATAATAGGATGACACGTAAATACAAATTTCAATAATACTAGCTCGATAGAAAGTGCATAATCACTCTTACAAACAAAAACAATCGAGGCAAGCAAAAAATATCTGTCTTAATATAAAAAAGACTTAAAAGAGAAAACCAACAATATAAAGAAAATAGAATTATAGGAGGAAAAGAATTATGGTGCCTTTAGGCTAGGATCTCGCAAATCATGCTAAGAGATCAAAGGATAACCCAAAATAACCAAAGACTTACCCAAAATAACCACAACGCTGGCAAAGATAAGCATAAGAAATATTTCTAGAAGATCGATGCTATAAATATATGAGGAAAATACGCAGAAGACAGAGACCACTTTGGGTATTCAAGTTTTTTCTACTTTTTTAGATTTGTTCTTTTTGTCCCTTTAAACCTCACCAAAAACAGCCCCATTTGACTTAAGCATCGGAGAGTCTTCGCCGGAACCCACCTCGGTGAGCTCTTAATGATAGTTTCAATGTTTTGTAGGTGTTCTGTCATCATAGTGACAAGAGAGAAGTTCAGAGTTTCAGGCCCAGTTAAACAAAGCTTAACGTGCTGATTCTTGCAACAAAATAAATTCAAATCTTGTTGGCCCAAGAAACCATTTTTTTGGGTCAATAATTTTTGGCGTTGTTTGTGAGAATTATGACAACAAGCTTTGTCAAAGGCATACCATCAAAAGACAAATGGCAGAACAATAAGCTGTAAATATGGGCAGGAATGGAGCCCGTACGACTCACCTACCAAATCCACTGAAGAGTAAGCTGCCAAAAGAAATACATGAGTAGTTACGGATGTTAAAGGAAGAAAGAGAAGAGTTACGACAACTTATGGTTGAACTAATCAAAAACTATGGGAGAGGAGAAGGAGAAGCAATAAAGGGTGGCAGAAGAGAGTCACAAGTTATGAAGGTTTAGATCCAAAAGAGGTTAGAATGAAGAGATAGATTAAAAACCCTACGTGACCTGGTTAGGGTTGTAAGGCACCATCAGACAACACTTAAGAGAGAGGAATCATAGGTTGGAGATTTTGACCCGATAGTGAAAAAAGAACCACATATCGAATAACCCAACAATACCGAGCCACCATTAAAAGATAAAGTTAGCAATTTAAAAGAAAGGCTAAAAATTCTTCTAGAGGAGAAGAAGAAGAAGAAGAAGTAGCCTCCCCCAAAGAAGATTGAAAGGGAAATAAGATCTTTGTTGAAAGATAAGTTGAAGGACATGAAGCTCTTAAGCGGGTTCAGACTATTGAGCCTGCCAATTTACCGAGGGTTACTGACCCTAATCATTACGTAGACTAGGTTACCGACCTGTTCTTGATTGTAGGACTAAGATAAGACTAGATGTATAGGCTTTTCACATGAGCCTAGAGGGACCAGCTTTTCTTTAGTACAAGGGGTTAAAGCAGTAGAGCATCTCATTCTATCATGAGCTAATCGAAAAATTCTCTCAGCACGTTCAGGGTTCTTGCAAAGTGGCCAAGGACCTGAGGCAACTGAGACAGGTCCAACAAGGTCGGAATAAAAGTCTAAAGGATTGTTTTTGGGATTTCACAAGGAGGTGATATTACTGGGAGCCTTTGACCAACCTATCGCCTAAGAGGCTTTTAAGTCAAGGCTAAAGCTGCTGGTATTACCAGTCCGAGAGCAACCTTCATAATTATACAGTAGCTTACAATCAAGCATCAAAATACATCGCTATAAAAGAAGATAAGGAAGTGAAAAAATCCATCACTGACTAAAGGAGAATGAAAGATACGGTAAAGAGAGACCTCTATCCCCTCCTAAATAATATCAGAGGATGAATAATGGCTACTGACCCCAACATAAGGGAAACTTCACGAACCAGTGTAATGTGCCTAATACTTGGAGAAATAATGGGCAGGGCAGGTCTTGCCCCTATCATTACCCTAAGTAGCCTGAAAGTCTCAAGAATCTCACGGAGCATACAACAAAAGAGATGAGGGTAGTTAAAGTAAAAAATTTCCTTCCTTTGGCCGTACTACTAGAGGATGTATATGAGTAGATCAAAAATAGGGGTTTGCTTACTAGAAATCTCAAAGGTAAAGAAGTAGAGAAGGAGACGAATTTAAAAAGCTGGTATAGCTTTCACAGAAATATGGGGCATTCTATAGGAGAACGTTTAGGGCTAAAAAAAATAAGTGGATGCATTAATGAGGAAAGACTATCTAGGAGATGTTTTAGCAAAAGAACAACGTGATCTGCCCACTGATCGCCCCAGTAGGTCAAACCCTGATCTTACCATGATTATATCTGGTGGGCTCATGGTAGAGGAGATTTCAATAAATAGAAATATTATTCTAAGTATTCAATGGTAGCATATCAGGTCATATGTAATACACAATTAACCAAAAAATTGAGATTATAGCAAGAAGTACCAATTATGTTCACTAAAGAAGATGCTCAGTGGGTAAGCTATCCTCATGATGATGCACTAATAATAGAAGTACGAGTAGTCGATAAAAAAATAAACTGAGTGTTTATTGATCCAGGTAGTTAGATCAACATCATTTTCAAAGATACCCTAGATGAGCTGAAAATTGCCATTACAAGGGTTCGAAGAAGGGTGTATAGTACGGGTTAGGGTAGCAGCCTTTCCTTTGACTATAAGGCAGAAGTTGTATGAGAAAACAGTGATGAATAAGTTTGTGGTGGTTGATTAGCCATTCCTGTACAAAATCCTCATCGGGGGACCCTTCTTGGGGAACATAAATACGGTCTTGTCCATCTATTATTTAAAACTAAAGTTTCCAATAGAGAAGGGATATGAGTGGTATCTGGGGATTAGAAAATGGTATGGAGCTTTTATGCAGTATTAGCAAAGAAAGCTTTTTGCATTTCTGCTATTGATTTAAGGGAAGAAGGAACTGGGTCACCTGAACTAGTGGAAAAGCTATAACCAGTACAAGTTAAAGTTGGGAAGCCAAAAAGATAGTCAAAATTAGGTCCTAGTTAGAGCATGATGTTAAAATAGACTTGATCAAATTGGTTTGGAAATTTTCAAATATCTTTGTTTGGTCCCATGAAGATATGCCTAGAAAAAATCCCACCCTGGCCTCTTATAGGTTAGCCATAAACCCAACTTTTTGCCTAATCAGACATAAAATAATAATAATCAATCAGTGGCAGAACGAGGCTGTAGCAGCTAAAGTAGAAAAGCTATTAGCAGCTGGTTTTGTTAGAGAAGTCCACTATCCCGACTGGCTAGCAAACGTAGTAATGGTAAAGAAAGCTAATGGGAAATGGAGAATGTGTGTGAACTTTACTGACTTGAACAAGGCATGCCCAAAAGACAGCTTCCCACTTTTTATGATCAACCAACTTATTGACGCTGCAGTTGGGCATGAGCTGCTCAGCTTTATGGATGCTTTCTCTGGTTATAATTAAATTCTAATTTTTCCTTCAGACTAGGAGAAAACATATTTTATCACTCACTAGGGGATACACTACTGTAAAGTAATGCTGTTCAGGTTAAAGAATGCAGAGGCTACTTACCATAGGCTGGTGAACAGACGTTTTAAAAACTTGATCGACAAGAACATGAAGGTGAATACTGATGACATGATAGCAACATCCATGAAAGCTGAAGACTATAGGCAAGACTTGAGAGAATTCTTTGAAATATTGACAAACAATATAATGAACCTGAGCCTAGAGAAATGTGCCTTCAGAGTAAAATTAAAAACAAATCTTGGGTTTCATGGTTAGTAAGAGGGGAATAAAAACCTACTTAGATAAAGTTTGAGCCATTTTAGAGATGAAATCCCCTAACATAATTAAAGAGATTCAATGAATTACAAGGAGAGTTGCAACTCTGAAAAGGTTTATCTCCTGAGCCACAGATAAATGCTTCAAGTTTTTCCAAGCAATAAAACTAAAAGATAAGAATCAGTGTACCATAGAGTATGCGCAAGCCTTTCAACAACTTAAGGTTTTTCCATCTAAACTAGTTCATCTTGTTGTTCCAACCTAAGGTGACAATCTCATGCTTTATTTAGGATTTTTCAACCGAGCAATAAGCTCAATATTAGTTAAAGAAGAGGAAGGAGTTCAACAACTAGTATATTACGTCAGCAAGTTATTTACTAACCCGGAGAGTAGGTATTCCCCTTTTGGGAAATTGGTTTGAGCCTTAATAGTATCAGGGAGGAAGCTACGACCTTACTTCCAAACCCACAAAATCATTGTTCTGACCAACAAATCATTAAGGCAAATCTTACACAAGCCAAATTTATCTGGTCGGTTAGTCAAGTAGACCATAGAACTCAGCGAGTTTAACATACAATTCAAGCCTTGAACAGCTATTAAAGGGTAGCCTTTAGCCAATTTTGTGGCTAAATATACATATGGTGATATCAAAATTGAAGAATCAGAACCACAAGCTCCAAATTAGCAAATTCCAGATAAAAGTACAACATGATTGCTATATATAGATGAGGCATCTAACCTGTAAAGGTGTGGTGCAAGAATTATTTTACTTAGCCTAGAAAAGGATGAAGTTAGTTACAATGTATGCTTTGGGTAATGCTTCTAACAACGAAGCAAAATACAAAGCTCTTTTGGTAGGATTAAGGGTGGCTTAGGCATTGGCACCGAAGAAAGTACTGGTAAGAAGCAACTCTCAACTAATAGTAAACAAAATGAATGGAAACTTCAAAGCTTGGGAAGAGAAAATGATGGCCTACTTAGCTAAAGTAAGAAGTTGGATTGGTCGATTTAACAAAGTAAAAGTGAAGCTAATCCCGATAAGTAAAAACCACCAAGTAGATGTCATAGAACGAATGCCATCGAGAGAAGAAGCTCGGTTGCTCTAAATAGTTCATGTCGAATTCATTCTTAAATCCAATATACAAGAAGAAGAACAGGTTATGCATATTGATTCAGGTCCCAACTGGATGGACCCGATTAGAGATTATATTTAGAATAGGGCCCTTCTAGCCAATAAAATGAAGCCTGCAGGATTAAATATCGAGCAGCTAAATACTTGGTGATTGAAGGAGTGTTATACAGGCAAGGCTTCTCTTACCCATACATGAGATACTTGGGACCACAAGAAGCAAAATAAGTTCTTAGAGAAATTAATAAAGGGATTTGCGACATTTACTCAAGAAGAGAGGCACTGGCTTACAAAAGTATTCTAAACAGGATACTATTGACTGACTGCTCTTTAGGATACTAAAAACTTGGTCAAACACTGCGATGCCTGCCAAAGATTTATCGATAAGATTTAAGCACCAGCTGATAAGTTAACCACTATGATAAGAACTTGGCCATTCGTTCAATGGGGGCTTAACTTAATATGGCTCTTACCTCTTAGAAGGGATCATGTAAGTATATAGTCATGATAGTGGATTACTTCACTAAGTGGATCGAGGCCGAACCGCTATAATAAATAACCGAAAAAAGTATACAATTCTTCTTATAGAGAAATATGATGTGTAGGTATGGATTCCTCACACCATCATTACTGATCATAATAAGTAGTTCGAAAAAAGTAACTTTAAGAACTTCTACAAATGGTTGGGAGTAAAACTATTATTCGCATCATTGGCTCATCTTAAGACAAATGGCCAGGTAGAATCTTCTAATAAAGTAGTCAAGAAGCTGCTCAAGAAAAAGTTAATCGATAGAAAGGGAGGATGGGTCGAAAAGCTCCTAAAGGTGCTCTGGGCATTACGAACCATAAACAAAACAACAATTAGTGAAATGCTGTTTTCATTGGCATTTTGCTGTGAAGCAGTGATTCCCGTTGAGATCAAAATTTTGACACATTAGGTGCTGCACTTCTCAGAAGCAGCCAATAACAAGCTAATCAAAGGACATTTAGATTCAATTAAATAGTTAAGGGAAAAAGCTTAGATCCAAATGGCTTTTTACTAACACAAGGTCGCCAGGTACTACAACAAAAGGGTCAAAGCCAGAGAATTTAGAGAAGGTGACTTAGTATTGAGAAGAGTCATGTTGAACACAAAGAACCCAGTAGACGGAGTTCTTGGGGCGACCTGGGAAGGCATATACAAAGTTATCAAATGTATTAGGGTTGCCTATGAACTTGAAGGAGCAGATGGGCGAGCTGTGAAAAAACCATAGAATGTCGAGCTACTTAAGAAATATTACTCTTAGTTTCTATTTTTGATGTATTACACGTCATTTCTGTAAGGATATTATTTTCTAATAAAATTATTATTTCCTTATATGTACCTCAATATGAATAGATATTTGAAATTTAGACCAAATATTTATTAACATCAATAAATAAAACCACTTAGTAGACAATGCCTTAGAAGAATAACATGCTATAGGGGGCGACACTCATGAGGTTACCTACAAACCACCAAAGAGGGTAATGCTCTTAGAGGAGAACTGTATGGATGTGCAGCATATACTTTATAGGGGGCGGTACTTATGAGGTTACCCAAAGACAGTGGACAGGGTAACGCTGTCAAAGGAGAACTCTATAAAGATATAGCTATGAAACATTAAAGAATAACACACCATATGAGGGAGACACTCATGAGGTTACCCACAGACCACAGGATAAGGTAACGCTCTTAGAGGAGAACCATACAAATATACAGCTATAAAGACATTGAAGAATAACACACCATAAGGGGACACTCATGAGGTTACCCATAAATCACCGGATAAGATAACGTTCTCAGGGGAGAACCCTATAGATGTGTAGCATATACTTCATAGGGGAGCAGCACTTATGAGGCTACCCACAGACTACCGGATAGGGTAACACTCTTAGAGGAGAACCCTACAAAGATACAACTATGAAGATATTGAAGAATAACACACTATAAAGGGTGGCATTCATGAGGTTACCAACAGACCACTAGACAGGGTAACGCTCTCAAAGGAGTACCCTATGGACGTGTAGTGTATAATTCATAGGGGACAACACTCATGTGGTTATCCACAGACCACTAGACAGGGTAACGCTCTCAAAGGAGTACCCTATAGACGTGTAGTGTATAATTCATAGGGGACAACACTCATGTGGTTATCCACAGACCATCGGATAAGGTAACGCTCTTAGAAGAGAACCCTAAAAAGATATATCTATGAAGACATTGAAGAATAACAAGTTATAGGAGGCGGTACTCATGAGGTTTCCCACAGACCACTGGATAGGGTAACGCACTTAAAAGAGAACTCTACGAAGATACAGCTATGAAGAATGACATGCCATAAGGGGCCGGCACTCACGAGGTTACTCACAAGCCACTCGACAAGGTAACACTCTTAGAGGAGAACCTTCTAGACATGTAACAACTAGAAATAGGCTAGCTAGAGTTACTATAAAATGACAAGGTATTTTAAACAGATATAATTCAGAAAACAATCGTGTTGAAAAAAGATATTTGCTGGTCAGCTCAATAACAATCTCATTGGTATGGCATAAAAAGATTATTATTTCATTGCTTATACATCATCCTACTCTATTTAACTTTGATAAATCGTACAACATAAAAAGATTATTGTTTCATTACTTATACATCATCCTGCTTTGTTCAACTTTGATAAATTGGTACAACTTAAAGAGATTATTGTTTCATTACTTATACATCATCCAACTCTGATTAACTTTGATAAATTAGTACACCATAAAGAGATTATTATCTTATTCTACTAACACAATTTGCTCTTAAGTATTGGAGAAACTACTACAGGCTACGCGTCAACGTTATATTTTATTAAATTATGAATGGGATCACTTGTTTTTACATTGATAGAATATTATGAAAGAACAGGTGTAGATTTATGTCATTATTCTCCAAGGCATAAGCTCACAAGGGCATTCTAAGACAGGTTATTAGAAAATTAAACTTGTATTCATTAAAGGAAAAATTATAAAAGTTTATGAAAAAGAGAAGAAGAAATATTGTCTTATGTTGCTGGAACCATATCAATAAACTTCAGGTCAACCATGGTGGCTGTTTCCAGATTAACACTGACTAGGGGAGGGTTAATTTGGACAGGAGGATTGGCTTGAACAACATCCGCTGGTCTCGAAGACTGAGCAAGAACAATATTAGAGGAAGCTTAGGCCAGATTAGTTGAAGGAGTGATCGTATGAGCCTCATTTAAAAAGGCAGCAGCCTCAGCATTAGCAGAAGCAGGTTCAACTACCCCAACAATATCAAGGGCTTGTGAGGTATCTTATTCTTGGGATGGCCCCAGTGGCTAAGTCCTACATCCATTGGAGGTTGATGTCCGGCTAGTTCTCTTCAAGAAGACTAATTAACTCTGGAAGCCTTTAATTGCATTTTGCTAAAAACCTTTATCATGATTAGCAGACCAGGAACTTCGCTAATCTTCAATTTGAGTCACCAAGTTGTTCATGATCTGCACAATTAGCTCTCTTTCCCTTTGGGCTGCTGTGAGTTGCCTTTTCAGTTCATCATTATGGTTCACAAGCTTAGTAGCACAGCTCTCGGCCATAGTTAGAAAGTTGGAAAATTCCTGTTCAGCCAATCTCTTTTAACGTTCAAGCTCAGAGACTTTTTTTTCCACCTCAGTCCGATCAGTCTCCAAACCTTCGATGCAAATAGCCAGCTCCTCTACTTGCCTCTTCTGCTGGTCAGCCTCTCTCTTAGCTTGTACAGGCTCTCCTCAACTCGGTGGGACCCAGAAACCATCTCTAAAATCCTGGTCTGAACTTGAGAAAAAGGCATACCGACTGAAGAATGAAAAGAGTTAGAATTCAAAAAATGAAGATACATCATAAAAATATATATAGAGAACATACATCCATGGCAGACCTTACGGCAGTATAGAACCCAATAATAGGGTTTATAGAAGCAGCCTGACCCACCCAGATCGAGTTTAAATATTTCTCTATCTTTCTCATCATGGGTAGTAAGAAGCTCAGGTCTTCCCAAATCTCTAAGACCAGAATAGATGGGACCTTTCCCTTAGTAGGGGTTCCTACATTCCCTCAGAACTTGATAGTCCCACATGCCAAGTAGATAAGGGTGTCTGTATTAAAGATTGAGCCAAAGAGCTTCTCCTCATGCCCTACACTTGAGAAAATTGAACTTGCACTTGAAGAAGATACAAGAAGGTTGCTTGTCTCCTCCTCTGGGAACCAGCCAAGATTTATCCCCTACCCTAAGTACGGGGTTGAGACTTTTCCTCATTGGGGACTCAATTGACCCTTGTCTCCTTGCCCAACCAGCCTACACTTGTGAATAGAGCTCGTGCCACAGCCTTTTTTGTAGGGCTAAATAGAAGTATTATAACATTATTAGGGTTAATATCTTTCTGACCTTTGAAAGATGAATCGGAGCCATTTGTGCAGCCCCTTTTCCTTCTTTTGCTACCTTTTTGCTCAGACATTCCTATACGGGATATAAAAGATCAGTAAATAATTAAAAATAAAAGGAGCAACTCTAAGGAAGGTATGTTACTCACTGCAGACACGAGACTCATGGGGAACAAAGGAAACTAGGCCTAATTAAATAAGGTTGGCCGATAAAAAAAGGTGTTGAACAGGATAGATATAAGTAAGAGCAAATGCAATCCGAGCACATCTACTTTCAGAAACGTCTAAGTCAGTAGCCTAAGTCCCTATAATACACCAAGTAATTAGAAGAACAAAAGAAAAAGAGAGAGTAAAGTATAAAGAGAAGAACAAAAGAAAAACTTGTACTTAAAGAGAAGTTGGTGGGAACGACCCAGTTTCCCCCTCTTCTATTAGGGACTACTTGACCCTACTCTCCTCCAACAAAGAACTATTCTTTCTTCCAATCCTTAATTGAAGAAGAGTGACCAACGATGAAGTTTTGAAGGCTATGGAAGGAGAGATAATATAAGTCCCTTTAACTTTTAGTATTACTCTTAAAGTGATACAAATAGCACAGCTCCTGAAAATGCAGGGGAGACAGCTCTGCCTCTATCCAAAGAACGAACAAACTAACTAAAACCCTCAAAGCGTTAAGGCCTAGTTGGGAAGGAGCTACACCTAAACGAGCCAATATCCTAGCAAAGTATTGCTATATAAAAAGTCAGAGGCCTAGCCTCAAAACTCTACATAGATGGCCATTTTGCCATTTATGAGGCGCTCGAGAAATCATCTAGGGAAGGCAACCTAAGGGTGACCAACTCAGGAATATTGTGAGTGGACCTAATGTAGTCCAGGTCAGTTTCATTTAAGCTAAACATCCGGTATTTAACATCCAACTCGAACTCTACAGGCTCTATATCCTAATCTGGGTTCTTAGGGTCATCCTTTGGTTCTTCCTTAATAATAGAGATCGGCTCCGCCTCAATAACATAACAAGTGAGGTGGAGGGCACATTACCAGCTGAGGTGGATGCCCCTCAATTGCCACTAGCCCCACTAATCATTCTGACAAGTGGAACCTTAGGGCTGACATCTTCTTCTTCATCTGCCATGTTAATGGCGGGAAGCCCTAAATTTAAGTCAATTTTGCCAAAAGCCATCAAAAATTAAGTTTTTTAAAAAATTAAGAGTGACGCAAAGAGTAAGGACACGACAATCATACCCAAGAAAAGAAGAATAAAAACATAGAAAAATCATGAACATCTCAAAAAAGAAAAGAAAGCAACAATAAGGGTGCAGAAAATAGCAACATCATAACCACACGTACGCAAATAAAGTTCACACGATGACAAGCATAAAATCCACCCAAAAAGAAGAAAGGAGAAGAAGACTTACCATATAGAAGCACAAATGTAAGAAAAATACATAGGTAAAACAAATGATTTGAGAAAGAATAATCACTATGAAGACACTGGAAGTACACTCGTACAAAGAGACTGCAACAAGAATAAACAAAGAGCAAAAATAAAGTAAAGGGAAAGTTTGACTAAAAAAGGGTTTATAGCCTCCAGGGTTAAAAAATCATGACTGTTTAGATGAATTGAACATATAAGATCTTTAAGGAAACCTAAGAGACATCCTTTTAATAAAATGACATGACGTCTCAATTTTGCATGAGCATTTAATGCAAGCCTTAAAGGTTTTTAATCTGGACCATTTAAATTCAAAACTCAAATGGACTAGATCCTCTCTGTCACCTGACACGTCCAGAATATAGGAGTTTATTCCCAAGTGCAGGATTATTGAAGTAATAAATAACTCGATGAGAATGGGGTTGATCCACCGGGAAGTAGAATTAAAATTACAAATTATAAACACTTTTCAGACAATTAATACAGTATAAGATGTTTGCAAATATTAATTCAATTAACCAATTCAAATAAAAGCTAAGGTTAGGGGGATCTACTCTTGGCATAAGAATTAAGAATATATTTAACTCTTTTTATAACTCAATTGGAATCCTCACACAAAGGAGGTTCCAACTGAAAAATATAATAATTAAAGTTCATCATCATTTATATATTGATTAGTATTTATTTCTTTCAACTATTATACACCAAATCTTATAAATGGGTTCAAGTATTTATTATGCCAATCTTTATATTTGTCTACAATAAATCAAAACTCCTACTTTACAAGAAAGGATATATATACCAAATCTTGTAAATGGTTTCAAGTATAAAGTTTGTCAATAATAAATAAAAAATCACCACTTTAGAAGAAAGGGTATTAATTCTACAAACAAAATAAGTACATCATATATAAATTTGCATAACTTAAGTATGAATAATTAAATTCATGAATAAGTGTTAAGCATATCTTATTACCTTGCCAAAAGTTTCACCTTTTCACCTTAGCATAAAGAAAATTATTTGGACATAATAAAACTAAAAAAAAAGAAAAGAAATGGAAGAAGAAATAACATGACTTAATAGTAAAGAAGAGAAATAATATTACAAAGAGATAATACAAAGGACAAGTGTTTTGAACTAAATTTTAACTTTCTAATTACATACTTTAGGCATAAAAAGCCACCTATTTATAGAAAAACATGGGTAAATCAAGACAAATTAGGAGGGAACCACTTGGATGATGAAAGTCAAGAATGGTGGCAAAATAATTTGCATTGATTATCACTAAGGCACCCATTTGATTATCCAATTTGGAATTGATGTGATCTGAATTAGTTGTCACTCAAAACATCAAAGTTGTAGATATGTCTCTTATCTTTCCAAATCGAGTTGTCTCATATATATTAGATACGTATTACTATAGTTATAGGCCAAATACTGATGACTGTTTAAACTGGGCCTGTACTGCAGATCAGTTCTATTTTAGGCCATTTTCACCCTCTAAACACTCAAATTTCAAATATTATGTGAAATACAATATCTTAGCCCATCGCGTCAAATCTTCACAGGATCAAGAATCACTCAAATTGGATCTTTAGGTAAAAAGGTATGCCTATTTTACCGAACCTACCACAAAATAGTTAAAAGATAATTAAGTACAATATTGTAAACATACTTACATTAAGAAAATTAAATAACTAATAATACAAAACATTGATGTAAAAATCTTATTAAATGTGTAATTTCAAGTGTTCATCACACCCCCCAACTAGCTTATTGCTAGTCTCTAGTATTTCGAGTATAAATAAAATTTGAACACTACTTAAGTATTTCGAACAAGACTTAATTAAATTGAATTGACTTCTTTTCTCTCTTTTTTATTTTAAAGACATAAGGAATCATTATAAAATAAGAGCAATTTATCACAGTAAATTGTTTTTTTATCATTTAGCTAAGCAACCAAATCATTCCTTATCCTAAATAATGTCATTCCAAACACAAATTAACCATTTCAAAAGATCAATGAAAGTTCGTAAGCTGTTATCTCAAACTTCTCTACTCACTCACAAAAGATATGCGAGTTTAGAAAAGAATATGTATACTTAAACATGGAAATTCTCTTGGCTATATATATTGAATCATTCATTTTACTAGAAGGCTTAGTATTATTCTCAAGAAATAATTTCAGAAGTTATTCTTTAGTAACCTAAATAGAAAAAGTGATTTAAACTAAACAATTTTGAAATCATACATCGATAGCAAAGCAAATTTATTTACGCAAGAGTTACCAAAAACTTAAGCTACAAACATAAAATACATTAAAAATAAATCAATTAGAATGTGTTTCAAAAGTTCAGTAATGTACTCGTTACTCTGCCATTCTAGAACTAGAATGCATCTCAAGAATGCATAAATAAACCTTTTACTCACGCCATTCATGATGCAATTTTTTTTACAGAACAAAGTGATAACAACAATAAAATAAAATAATTAACACTAAAATTATATATCAACTATCCTCCCTCTAACCAGATTGAGACATTGTCCTCAATGTCAAAATATAAAAAGAGTAATAAAGTATAAAAGATATCACTTGAAACATCTTTTATTGGAAATTAAACTTGTAACAAAATAAAACAAGCAACACAAAATGCTTAAAAATATATAAAAGTAGATAGGCTACAGACGAAGCGTCAAAACTATCTTGCATTTGTCTTTCACTATTATCAGTATACCAATCTATCTGACTTATTGTTGGATCAGATAGAGGTGTAAAAACTTGTAGTTTATCAAATAATTGAAGTAGAAATGAGGATCTGTCGTGCTACAGATGAGACAAATTATTTTTTTACCGCATAGTCAAGAAAAGATAACAACCCATTATAAAAACCATCAACATTTAACAAACCAATGAGTTTTTTTTTTCTAGATTTGCAATTGTGCCCATGAGACAATTTGAAATTTTTTCTCTAATATTCCGAAACCTTCAGGTAGAGCAATGAAGGCATTAGCATTATAAAGTATAAAAGACATTTGTTCATGCATTGATGATACTTGTAACTTATCCCCAATTATTTTTCTTATAATGTTTCCAACAACTAAAGCTTTTGGTATGATACCCAAAACTCGACTGCCTTTATTTTGTGCAGCGGTTGCCACACGTTCGATTAATCCAAGACTACCTCCCCTATATACTAAATGAATATTTCGCTTAGCTAACACCTTATCAAGGGTTTCTGCTACTTCTACAAACTCACTAGCTTTTCCAGGGCTGGATCCATAAAAGACACAAATTTTTGTAAATTTACGAGTTGATGATCATTCCATGATTACACTCACCCTCTCTCTTGAATGATTTTGAGTTTGTATAAAGATGCAGAAATAATGCAATGTATTTATAAAGCCAAAAGGTTTTGCAAAGTTAAGTCACATGGGTTGTTGGCTTAAAATACAAAATTTTCAAAAAGGACTATAGGTGGTTAGTTATTGAAAAGACGTTTGAGTTTAAAATGAAACATTTAAAAATAACAGCTATAGTAAATATATACAAGTAGTTTTGATTGTGGCTCACATCTTTACTGGTTTTATGTCGAGTAACGGCTTAAATGCCATCTATGGGTCGGGGATAGGCTTCCCATCCAATTTTCTTATAAATTGGTAAACAAGGTCTTTTAAAGTCAGATTCCTAAGACTGTACCGCTTATGTTCTTTTAGGAATATATCCCATAATTCACAAATTACAATATGCACATATCCACTAGGATGCGTCTCAAGAGTCGATAAGATATCATCTAAAGACTCCTTACTCAGGTAATCCTTAATGAACCTAAATTTATCTTCGCGATTTACAGACACCATTCCTAAAGTGCGACAATGTGTGTTGCAAGTCATGTGTGCACACTTGTAACAAACGTTTAATCATTTTGCTCTTCGTTTTATTTTTCAGAAAAGAGCTTTTACCTAAGCCAGATATGTAGAAAATTAATGAGTTTGAAAATTTACCTGTCAATCGAACATTGGCTTCAATTAACCAACGTAAATCAACAGGTATATTCATAATCATTAATAACCTTAAATCTTTCACATCTTGCTTGGTAAATTTTCTTCAAGAAATTTTGAGGCAATGAGGAAAAACGTTTTTTCAAATTTTTTAGAATGTCATCCATTTTTTTTTAGAAATAGGGGAAGAAGAGAAGATATCAGTAATTATAGAAAACTGACAAAACTGACTTGAAATATCACGGAGTACAGTTATCCGCCACTTAATCGGGGTGCAAAATAAAACTTTAATAAAAATACTAAATTTTCCTGCAAGTAATAAAAATAAATATAAAGTTAGAAGAAAAATAAATTTATATAAATATGTAAATATGTAAAACAAAGATTAATTGGCCTTGTAACAAGGGTTCGACAGGGACACAAATTCTTCATGAAAAGCTTTGTTTTCTAGAAACGGCTTGAGTCTTTGCCTATTTACCTTAAACACATTCCCATTTCTAGAATTTTCAATGTCAATTGTTCCATAAGGGTACACATGTTTCACAATAAAAGGGTCACTCCATCTTGATCTTAATTTTCCAGGGAATATGTGAAGTCGAGAATTATAACGTAAAACCTTTTGACCAACATCAAATATTTTTCTTTGAATTTTTTATCATGAAAAGCTTTGATTTTAGCTCTATGAATTTTTGAATTCTCATATGTATCATTTCTCAATTCTTCAAGTTCATTTATTTGTAATTTACATATATGTCTAGCAGAATCAAGATTAGCATTAAAAGTTTTAATGGCCCAGTAGACTTTATACTCAAGTTCCACAGGTAAGTGACAAGGTTTTTCATAAACTATCCTATAGGGAAATATACCCAATGAAGTTTTAAAAGCATTTTTACAAGCCCACAGTGCATCATTTAGTCTTAAAGACCAATATTTACGATTTAGGTTTACAGTTTTTTCTAAAATTTATTTTATCTCTCTATTTGCTAATTCAACTTGTCTACTTATCTGAGGATGATAAAGGGTGGCAACTTTATGAGTAATACCATATTTTTTCATTAATATATCAAATGGCCTATTACAAAAATGCTTACCCCATCACTTATAATGGCTTGAGAGATTCCAAATCGACTTTAAGATATTTTCTTTCAAAAATTTCATGACTGTTTTATGGTCATTATTTTGACATGGAATAGCCTCAATCCATTTTGAGACATAATCTACTACAACTAAGATATGCGTAAATCCAAATGATAACGAAAATGGTCCCATGAAATCTATCCCCCAACAATCAAAGATTTCAATAACAAGAATAGGGTTCAAAGGCATCATGTTTCATTTTAAATTAATCCCAACTTTTGAAAATTTTTACACGTTATACAAAATGCATTTGTATCTTTAAATAAAATGGGCCAATAAAATTCATACTACAAGATTTTTGCAGTTGTTTTCTTTGATGAGAAATGTCCCCCACATGCTTCAAAATGACAAAATTCAATAACTTTCCTTACTGCATTGTTGGATATGCATCTTCAAAATATTTTATCACAACAATATTTGAAGAGATAAGGATCATCCCAATAAAACTTTCTTACTTGAGTTAAAAATTTTATTTTGTCTTGAGCATTCCATTGAGGTGGCATTTCTTCTGTTACAAGAAAATTAACAATATTAGCATACTAAGGCATTGTAGTAGTAGAAAATAAAAATTCATCAGGAAAAGAATCATTAATAGGTGTTATTTCTGTTGATGAATCTGGTGTGAGTCTTGATAAGTAATCTGTAACAACATTCTCAGCTCCCTTCTTATCCTTGATAGTGATAATAAATTATTGAAGCAATAGAATCCATCGAATCAGTCTTGGTTTTGCATCCTGTTTTGATATTAAGTACCTTACAGTAGCATTGTCAGTAAATACAATAGTTGAAGAACCAATTAAGTAAGAACAAAAGTTGTCTAATGCAAATATTACAGCAAGTAGTTCTTTTTCAGTTGTTGTGTAATTCATTTATACACTATTTAAAGTTCTACTTGCGTAATAAATTACATAGGATTTACCTTCCTTCCTTTGTCCCAATACAACACCAACAACATAGTTAATGACATCAAACATGAGCTCAAAAGGTAAAGACTAGTCATGAGATTTTATGATAGGAGCAGATGTTAAGAGGCCAATTAATTTTTCAAACGAATTTTGACACTCTTGAGTCCATTCAAATGATACATCTTTTGCTAAGAGGTTACAAAGAGGTTTAGATATAGCACTAAAGTTTTTGATGAACCTTCTATAGAATCCAGTATATCCTAAAAAGGATCGGACTTCTTTAACTATTTTTTGTGGAGGCAAATGTGTAATGAGTTCAAATTTTGCCTTATCCACTTCAATTCCTTTAGAAGACACTACATGTCCCAAAATAATTCCAGAAGTAACCATGTAATGACAGTTTTTCCAATTCAATACAAGGCTCTTTTCTTTACATTTTTTAAAGACATTTTCTAAGTTTTCAAGACAATTATCAAAAGAATTTCCAAACACAGTTAAATCATCCATGAAAACTTCTAAATAATGCTCAATCATGTCACTAAAAATGCTTAACATATATCTCTGAAATGTTGCTAGGGCATTACAAAGTCCAAATAGCATTCATCTAAAAGCAAAGGTTTCAAAAGGGCATGTGAATGTAGTATTTTCTTGGTCCTCTAATGCTATGGAAATTTGATAATAGCCAGAATAACCATCTAGAATGCAATAATATGGATGTCCTGCTACTCTTTCTATAATTTGATCAAGGAATGGTAAAGGAAAATTGTCTTTTCTAGTGGCCGGTTCAACTTTCTATAATCTATGCACATCCTCCAACTAGATGAGACTCAAGTTAGTATTAACTCACCTTTTCATTTTCAATGATTGTGATTCCAGATTTTTTTGATACTACTTGAGTAAGACTTACCTACTTATTATCTGAGATAGGATAGATAATTCATACTTCAAGTAATTTGAGAACTTTAACTCTTACTACCTCTTTCTTATGTGGATTTAATCTCCTTTGAGGTTGTTGGAAAGTTTTGGCATTATCCTCTAGGTGTATTCTATGTGTGCAAATCAAAGGATTACTACTATTTATGTCTTTTAAAGTCCACCTAATTGCATTTTTATGCATTTTCAATAATTCAATCTACTTACCTTCTTGTTCGCTTGTGAGTGTAGAAGAGATTACCACCGGGTAAGTTTGTTTCTCTCTAAGAAATGCATATTTCAGTCATTCAGGCAGAGGTTTTAACTCCAACTTTAAAATTTCGTTCTGTTTATCCTCATTTTCTCCCAATTCTTCAAACTTTAGTTTCCATCCTTTATTTTCAATCATCTATGCACAGTCAAGTAAAGAACATATGTCATAGATTTTAGGATCTAATTGTATATTTGACTAAAATGAATTTATTAAACACATTTCTAAGGGATCGGTAGAACTCATTTTTTGAATATGATCCTCCACAATCATTTTAATCATGTTGCCTTCTTCACTTTCATCCTTCCCTTCATATGGTTTCTTACACATATTGAAAACATTGAGTTTAAGTGTTATTTTCCCAAATGAAAGCTTCATTACTCCATTCATGCAATTAATCAAAGCGTTAGAAGTTGCTAAAAATGGACGACCCAAAATAACAGGTATCGGATTACATCCTTTAACAGATTCTGTGTCCAAGACAATAAAATTCACAGGATATATGAATTTATCAACTTGAACTAAAACATCTTCCACTGTCCCTCTTAGCACTTTTATTGATCTATCGGCAAGTAAAAGGGTTACAGAAGTTGATTTTAACTCACCGAGATTGAGCTGCTGATAAACTGAACACGACAATAAATTCACACTAGCACCAAGATCAAGTAAAGCTTGTTCAATTTTATGACTTCCAATAATACATGAAATTGTAGGACAACTAGGGTCTTTATATTTCAAAGCATTATTGTTCTAAAGAATGACACTTACTTGCTCAGCTAAAAATACTTTCTTTTTAACCTTCAGTGTTTTTTTTACTGTTCATAAATCCTTCAAAAATTTTGCATAAAAGGGAACCTGTTTAATAGCATCCAGTAAAGGAATATTAACTTTTACTTGTTTGAAAATTTTAAAAATTTCAGGATTGTGATTCATCTTTTTATTATTATGTAATACATGAGGAAATGGGGGTGGAGGTGATGGTTTGGTGTTTTCTTCATTAGGTGTAGGTTCAATACTTTTCTTACCCTTAGAGATTGATTCATCGCTCTCATGAGGTTCAAAAATTTCTTTTTCAACAATTTAACCACTCTAAATAGTGATAATGCTTTAACTTGATCCATGTATTGGCTGAACTACATGCATTTGAGTTACGTTGTCCTTTGGGGTTTGGCTGTAGTTGAGAAGGAAAATTTTCTTTCTCATGAATGTTCAGTGCATATGCAAATTTAGCAAAAGTATCTTTCAAATGAGCAAATGTTTGAGCATTTTGAGAATTAACAGACTTTTACTTTTCAATGAATGTACGCAAAGTTTCTTCAAGATTTTTCCTAGGAGTGTTCTAATTTTGAGCATTTTCTGCTAGTAAGTCAAGATAGTTCATTGCTTTTTCTGGGACTTTGTCATCAAATGTTCCATTGCACACAATTTCTACTATTTGCCTAACTTGGGGTGTTAATCCCTCATAGAAATTTAAGACTAGTCTTCATGTTTCAAAGCCATGATGGGAACAGGTATTAAGTAATTTTTTATACTTTTTCCAACATTGGTAAAGGGTCTCTCTTGGTTTTTGGGCAAAAGTGGTGAATTTGTTCTATGGGAAGGAAAAAACTTTTTTCAGGAATTATTGTTGCATCTTAATTCATAAAAAAATGGATCCTGGCCTAAGGTTTTGTAACCATGTTTTAGCTTTATCTTTTAAAGAAAAAGGAAAAAGCTTAAGTCGAATTGTGTTCATGCTACAATTTTGGTCATTATACGTGTTACACACTTCTTCAAATTCTTTTAGATGTAGATAAGGGTTCTCTGCATTTAAGCCATGAAAAGTGGGTAAAAGTTGGATAATGCCTGACTTAAAATTAAAATGAGTTGTATTCAGAGGAAAAATTAAGCAAGATGATGCATCGGTTCATGTAGGGTTCATATAGTCTTTAAGTATTATAGGTCGATTATGGTCATTATGTTGGGACTGATTGTCCCCTGGGTCTATGAGTCTCTCAATTTGATTTTCGGTCATGGTGTTAATTAGTGAAGAATGAGAAGATGAAGGAGAATCTAACAAATTATCAAAGGAAGTTCTGAAATTACCTTTCACCAAATGATGAGAATTAGGATCTCGAAACCAACCGCTCATAAAAAGAAATAAAACAAAATACAATAACAATAAATAATACAAATAAGAGAAAAAATATATTAAACACAGGTAAATAAAATAGGCAACACTAAAAGTAAATAAAGATAAATAATTAGAAGTTAGATTAGTAATGTTAGATTATATAATAAAAAGTTAATAAATAAAGAGTAGGAGGCTTAGCCTTCCATAAAAATAAAAACGGAATAATAAATAAAAGTAAATCAAGTTAGGAGGCTCGGCCTTCCACGAAAATAAAAAGCAAAAATAATAAATAAACTAAAACAAGTTAGGAGGCTTAGCCTTCCATGAAAATAAAAATAAAAACAGAATAATAAATAAAATAAAGCATGTTAGGAGGCTCAGCCTTCCATGAAAATAAAATAAACAAACAAACAACAAAAGAAATAATGTTAATTTCACTTCCTCGGCAATGGCGCCAAAAACTTGACACGTCCAGAATATAGGAGTTTATTCCCAAGTGCAGGATTGTCGAAGTAATAAATAATCCGATGAGAATGGGGTCGATCCACCGGGAAGTAGAATTAAAATTATAAATTATAAATACTTTTAAGACAATTAATGCAGTATAAGATATTTGCAAATATTAATTCAATTAACTAATTTAAATAAAAGCTAAGGTTAGGGGGATCTACTCTTAGCATAAGAAGTAAGAATATATTTAACTCTTTTTATAACTCAATTGGAATCCTTACACAAAGGAGGTTGCAACCGAAAATATAACAATTAAAGTTCATCATCATTTATATATTGATTAGTATTTATTTCTTTCAATTATTATACATAAAATCTTATAAATGGGTTCAAGTATTTATTATGCCAATATTTATATTTGTCTACAATAAATCAAGACTCCCACTTTACAAGAAAGGGTATATATACCAAATCTTGTAAATGGTTTCAAGAATTTATTGTGTCAAGTATAAAGTTTGTCAATAATAAATCAAGAATCACCACTTTAGAAGAAAGGGTATTAATTCTACAAACAAAATAAATACATTATATATAAATTTGCATAACTTAAGAATGAAGCTTTAAATTCATGAATAAGTGTTAAGCATAACTTATTACCTTGCCAAGAGTTTCACCCTTTCACCTTAGCATAAAAAAATTATTTGGACATAATAAAACTAAAGAAAAAGAAAAGAAATAGAAGAAGAAATAACATGACTTAATAGTAAACAAGAGAAATAATATTACAAAGAGATAATACCAGGGACAAGTATTTTGAACTAAATTCTAACTTTCTAATTATATGCTTTAGGCATAAACAAGCCACCTATTTATAGAAAAACTTGGGTAAATCGAGACAAATTAGGAGGGAACCACTTGGATGATGAAAGTCAAGAATGATGGCAAAATTATTTGCATTGATTATTACTAAGGCACCCATTTGATTATCCAATTTAGAATTGATGTAATCTGAATTAGCTGTCACTCAAAATATTAAAGTTATAGATAAGTCTCTTATCTTTCCAAATTGAGTTGTCTCATATATATTAGATACGTATTGCTATAGTTATGGGCCAAATACTGATGACTGTTCAAACTGGGCCTGTACTGCAGATCAATTTTGTTTTAGGCCATTTTCACCCTCTAAACACTTAAATTTCAAATATTTTGTGAAATACAATATGTTAGCCCATTACATTAGATCTTCACAGGATCAAGAATCACTCCAATGGGAGATTTAGGTAGAAAATTATGCCTATTTTATCGAATCTACCTTAAAACAGTTAAAAGATAATTAGGTACAATATTGTAAACATACTTAAGTTAAGAAAATTAAATACACTGATAATATAAAATAATAATGTAAAACTCTTATTAAATGTGTAATTTCAAGTGTTCATCATCACCCAAATATCACTTAGAAATAGAAGAGACGTGATGTTCTGGTTTCAATTACCCTCGATCGTATGATCAAAGCTGGGATTAATGACTATGATTTATTCCTACGCCTAAGATGTCTTTTCACATGGATTGAGGATGACGTCTTGAAATCCTTATCATCATTGCCTGAAAAAAAAAATTCAAAATAAAAGGACATACCTCTAACAGTAGAAACCCTATGTGAGTGATTTTAAACCTAGGGTGCATATATGTGGGTTTGTGTCTATCATTCAAATATTACATATGTATCACATACATACATGCCCAGTTAATGAACGGAATAAAAATTTCATAATGATAAATACAAATAAACTTTACATGTTATCTCATAAATGAAAAATACTTCAAGATTGAGAAATAGTACCTTGTCAAGCCTTTGGTATATGGTCAAACGGAAGTACCTGCCTTGAAGCAACCCGTTCACAATTCTAGTTTCTCAACACAGTGGGCTTGAGGAAGCTAGAATAACAGCTTTTCTAGCAAAGGATTCAACTCTTGAATCCTTATTTCTACCTTGTAGTATGGGTGACCAAAATAGAAGAGAACAATAGAGAAAATATGGTTTTTGCTTTCAGCACTTGAGAAAATTTTCTAACACTTATCCTTTCAAAATTCTCTCTACCATTCCCATTAAGCCCTTGGCCTAATTTTCACTTAATCAATTGAGCAACATATTGCTCTTTCATTTGTTTATTATATTCTTTCATTTTCTCACCTAATGGCATCAATTATGTGTTACCATTAGTATTTTGTTTATTATTATCTTTCATTTTCTCACCTAATGGCATCCATTATCTAGGTTAATGTTTGCCATTAGCGTTTTATTTATTATTATTTACAATAAACCAAATAAAAAAAAACAAAATAAAAAATCATTTAAATGAACTTGGCCTTAATTTAGGCCAAATGAGAAAACACTTTCTCATTATTAAGAAACATCTTAAGGGCCACTATTAACAAATACCACCCATTTATACTTATCATATCATTTAATTAATATTAAACAAGTAATTTAATCATATTAAATCATGATAGAAACACATGTCAATTTAAATAAAAACTTAATTGTTTGATTTTAATTTAAATAATAATATCATATATTATTATTATTATTATTTTATTCAATAAACATTTTAATGAATAAAATAATAATATTATTTGTCTAAAAAATAAATCCATTTTGGTAATTTCTAAATCAAATAATAATTGGTTCACATGTAATATCCAATCCCCATTAGTAGTATTAGCGCCTAGATTTCGGTATAGAGTAATGAAGACACCGTGGGGTACCCCAATTTTAATCCTATTAGAAATACTTTTTTATAGTGCCGTGAGAGATATTAGACCTAATTTGATAATTTCACACTCGGTTGGAGCGTTGGACAACCCTAGAATATTTTTGAAAATTTTCTCTATTGGCTTGGAAAATGAAATTTTAATTTACTACATAAATTTTCATTTAAGAGTTATGTATGGAACAAGTCTTTGTTGAGAAACACAATCCATATTAGAGAATGGACCAATTAGAAACAATCTTATGGATTGCCAAGTTAGTAATTCTAGTTAGTTGCTTGGACTATTTTAACTAGATAGTTACAAAGGAACCAATTACCTACTTAGTTTCCAACCAATGACAAATTAGACATTTAGAGTAAGTTGAGGGGAAAATTAGTCTTTTGAGGGAGCACTATATATATGGTAGAAGTGTGTAGAAATTTTAAGTGATCAAAAGCACAACACTTAGAGCAAAAGAGAGCAAAAGTTGTGCAAAAGAAGAGGGGGCTGCTATAGTGAAATTTCAGTTTTTGTTTTCATGATTTTTCATGCTTAATCAAGCTAAAATAAGGTCATATACCAATTTCTAAGATCAATTAAAGCCTTCATTAGTGAAAATTCAAGAAAAAAAGGTAAGAAAAGCATTGTTTTGTGAGATTGATATGTGAACTTTCAAGATTGCTTCAATTGATGTTCTTATGTGTATTTTTGGTTTAGATTGAGTTGAATTCTAGTGTTGAGCTTAAAGGAGTCATTATATTAAAGAAATTGGCAAGGTAAGAATTAGGATTTTGGTGATTTGGATGTAGAGACTTCAATTAGTTATAATTAAGGCATTAGAATGAAATTGGTTTGATTTTGATGCAATTGGAACAAGAAATTGAGAAAAGAAATGTGTTGGAACATAGGGTGAAATTCTGCCACTTTAGGAAAGTTAAGGATTTAGTTGTGTTTTGGTTAAATTGTGATGTATAAATGGTGCCTTATATAAATTAAATGTATATGGTTAATGAAAAAATTAAAAATGAAGAAAATGGGACATAATTGTCCATTTTGGTAAGGTGAAGGGAAACTATATCCAATCAAAGTTATAAGGTGTTTAATAATTTTCAGAGCACCGGATGGTGAGTTAGGTTAGATTAAATGACTCCGTAAATAAAAATCAAAAAGTAGTATCCATCCGAGCTTTGTATGCCGATTAGGGCATTTAGTAGTTAAATGAGATTCTAGTGTTTGAATTAGTTCTAATGTCATTTATGGCGTGTAGATCAAGAAAATCCAGACCGATAACAGAATCAGAAATCCGGAGCAAAATCAAGCTCGAAGCGGTTATGAGTGAAAATCTGTTATTTCTTTTATCTTTCGTTTATTATGTTTTCGCATAATGAAAATGTATGTTTTATGTGGTTTTAATGCATAAACATTAGTTAGGATATTGATATATATCCATATATATGCTTTTATATGTTCAGTTTAAGAAACAGTTTTAAAATTACTGCATCCGTTTCAAAGGCAATTGGTACCCTCATATTATAGTGGTGGTGATTATATTAGACCCGGCCGGTATATCCTGTACACATGGGCAGGTTATGGGGGGGTGTCACTAACTCCAAAAAGTTAGGATGTCGAGTCATGTGAGTCGCTCTATGTGTACGGGGTATTATCTCGCTATAAGTATACAATGTAGGATTCCGCTACATAGCCAGTGAGATGTCTTGAGATGTCACTGTAGGTGCTGCTAGTTGAGGCGCTTCATGACCTACTCACGTGTGTAGTGCTAGTTGAGTCGCTGTGTAAGTATTGAGTTTTAGGGTTACCATTGGTATAGTTTAGAAAGAAAATGGTTGAGCAAGGGCTTTAATAGTTTTTGATCTACCGATTGGATATTATGTGTTTATATGCACATGCTAGTTATTATGTTGTACAGATTTTGGATATTATTTTTCGAAGATGTAAATAAAACCTGATTTGCAAGATTTTATCGGCATATAATATTAAGAACTGTTTTATAGCTTTATACTAGTGTTAGAAGCATGATTTATGCATGTCTTTTAGAATTTAATATCTATGCAGAATGTTATTTTATTTGAAATCTTAAATACACTCACTGAGCTCCTATAGCTCACTCATTTTGTGTTTTATATTTTCTAAACCCCCTTCCCAGGTGCAGGTCTCGGTATGCTAGTTGCTGATTCTCCTATTATTGATTAGTGGACCAAATCTGAAGATCATTTTGTACATGTAAATGTGCGGAATAGCACTTTTTTGGCTTTCAGCATAATAGTTCTAAATTTGTGCATTGTACATATGTTTTGTATAACCAAGAAGAGATTTTGATATTTTGATGATCGTTCATTTTTTATTAGTATTCTAGTTTTATGATCATAATGAAATTATTGCGTTGAGTTAGAATTGTTTTAGAAAGGACCAAAGGTCCTATTTGGTAATATTGAGAAGTGGTTTGGAAATAGAAGGGCAATTCTTTGCAAGTTTTGTACTGCATTTTCAGAAACACAGGGAAAACTCTACCCCATTTTTTTTAAGAATTAATATGTCATCTTCATGTATATTCTAAGATTTTCTAAGTAATAGCAAGAACTATAAAAAAGTTTGCCTCGCGAAATTTCTCAACTTACCCAGTTATATTCTGAGAAACTTCCGTCAGGGTGCCTGACAGGGCCGCTGGGATCTACTGTAGAGGATTTCCGACCGAGTCCTGTCACCACATGTGCTATGTGTCAACATCCCATTGGTCAACAACTAATTGTTAACTAATTGATGTGCTTAACTCTTAAGTTTTGACACATGCACGAATGGAAAGAGACCGAAGTACATATCCGGTTTGCTAGAATTATTTTGGATCGAACTATTCAATATGGTACGCTGCCCTAGTACACAACGAGTACACTTAATATTGCGGAACTCTGTAGGTCCACTCATAATTTGTTAAACATAATTATTCTGTGAGTCTGAGATCGATGCCTCATGGACACGTCACGGATAATCCTTCTGCCAATGATATCCTGAAAGATATCCTAAGATAAATCAGTGCAGTAGACCATACAAGTTGAGGTCATAGCGCATACGTATAATCCTTATGCCAATGATATCTTGAAAGAGCAGGGATATAGATCACTATTGTCAAATCCTTATGTGCTCATCTGTGAACTTATCTCTAGACACGTATCTTAATAAATGATATATGCAAACACTTTTACAATATTATTTAATCCTGTAGGAAACTCTTTTCCTGAGTTTGTTACTTATGGCCATAAGACTTTCTAAGATATAGTCTCTAAGCATCTGGATATATATAACTCATCCATGTGAATTAACAGATCCCATATATATACACACCAGACTCTATAAGCATCGGACCATACCCAATGACACCCAGTGGTCACACCATGAAATGTCTGTGACATGTGTGGAACCAAAGTATGATGGATTACTTACAAGCCCATCATAGTACTCAACTTAAGAGGACTTTTCATTGATAGCTTCATGGGATGTCTATTGGGGTCCTCATTGAGTCTGTTCAGTATTCAGTCCTTACTGAACACTTGTATGCTATACAAACTTCCAGTAAGCCCATGGTCAGTTAAGAACAACCATCTAAATCATCTAGATATACTATACACTAGTCTATGAAAAAGGATTCGACCGACAGACCTATATTGGTGAATTAAGACCAGAAACATATAATTTGATAATAGACTTGCATAATAACATTTCTTAGCACTTATTGCAACTCTTGCAACTATGTTATTACTAATGTATTCTCAGGTTTTTGTACCTTCACAGATAAGATTCTAACACTTAGACTTCACTGATTACTATAACATGCTAACTTTTTAGCATTTATAGTTTTTCAGTGATGTTAACTCTTAGCATTGATCTAAACTTCTTTAGACCAAATTTGAACCCTTTCAGATCATATAATGTCTGTAGCGTCTCAAGTATTGAACCATTTAATAATAGTAATTAGTGATTTAACAAATAATATTCTGTATAAAATATTATAAAATAAAATATTCATGCAACAATGAGATGGCACGTGAGCACAAATCCCAACAAACTCTCACTTGCTCTAGTGTAATTTATAGTGGTATCTTATACCCATAGACTCCACGTGTTTCTCAAACACTTTTGGAGTTAAGGCCTTAGTCAATGGATTCGCTACATTATTTATAGAGTCAACTCTACAAATTATTACATCTCTCCTAGCCAAGATTTTTCTAATTATATGGTATTTTCTCTCCACATGCTTAGATCTCTGGTGCACTCTTGGATCTTTTGCTTGTGCAATGGCTCCATTATTGTTGTAGAATAATAGGATAGGATCCATCCAGCTTGGGACAATCTCGAGCTCGGTGACAAACTTGTGTATCCACACTACTTCTTTTGCTGCCTCAAAGGTTGCAATGTATTCCGTTTCAGTTATTAAATCAGCTGTGGATCCTTGTTTGGTGCTCATCTAACTCACTGCAGCACCGTTGAGGATAAATATATATCTAGATATAGACTTTCTATTATGTAGATCAGACAGAAAGTCTGAATCTGTGTATGCCCTAACCTGCAAATCACTTTCTCCGTAAATGAGAAACTTGTCCTTTGTACCCTTAAGGTATTTGAGAATATGTTTGACTGCCATTCAATGGCTGTCACTTGGATCAGATTGATATCGGCTAGTAACATTTATATGCTGATGTCAGGTCTCGTGCACATCATAGCATACATCAAGCTGCCTATAATTGATGCATATGACATCTTAGACATTCTAACTCTTTCATCTTCTGTCTGAGGAGACATTCTCCTCCAAAAGATGAATACCATGTCTGAAAAGTAGATTAATTATCTTACGGTTAGTAAAATTGTATATTTCTAAGACACTATCAATGTATGATGATTGAGAGAATCCTATTAACTTCTTAACTTTATCATTATAAAGCTTTATACCCAACATATAGGAAGACTCTCCTAAGTCCTTCATGGAGAAGTTTTTGTTTAGATAACGCTTAACTAATTGTAATATACTGATATCATTCCCAATGATCAGTATGTCCTCCACATAGAGAATTAAGAAGATAATCATGTTCTCATTGACTTTATTACACACACATAGTTCCTCATCATATTTTATGAAACCAGATCCTTTAATCACCTTAACAAAACGAAGGTTCCAACTTCGGGAAGCCTGTTTAAGCCGATAAATGGACTTCTTCAATTTGTACACTAGACCTATAGATTGGCTGGATGCTAAACTACACCAAAAGATCAAAGAATAACCTAAAATGACCAAACAGTTACCCAAAACAGCCACAAACACCAGCAAAGATAAGTATAAGAAATATTCTCAGAAGACCGATGCTATAAATAAGTAAGAAAAATACGCAGAAGATAGAGATAACTCTGGGTATTCAAGTTCTTTCTACTTTTTCAAATTTGTTCTTTTTGTCCTTTTAAACCTCACCAAAACAGCCCCATCTGACTTAAGTATTAGAGAGTTTTCGTCGAAACTCACCTTAGCGAGGTCTTAATGATAGTTTTAGTGTTTTGTAGGTGTTCTGTCATCACAGTAACAAGAGAAAAGTTCAAAGTTTCAAGCCCAGTTAGTCAAAATCCAACGTGTTGATTCTTACAACAAAATAAATTCAAAACTCGTTAGCCTAATAAACTATTTTTTTTGGTCAACATATTCAACAAAACAAATTTTAAATAAATTTTTTTGTAGTGAGGAGAAGGAGTTTCTGATAAAGATAGTGGCATTAACTATGTCAACTTATATAATGGGTGTTTTTAAGTTGTCAGAGGGATTATGTAAAGATATCTAGAAATTGGTAACAAAATTTTGATGGGGATCAAATGAGTTATGGGAGAAGAAAATACATTAGGCAGCTAATGTGTCAAGAGAAAGCTAATGGAAGATTAGGTTTCAGAGAGCTTTCTTCTTCAATTAGGCTTTGTGGCTAAGCAAGAACAGAGGATACTTTAGTATCCTAATTCCTTAACGACCAAGGTTCTCAAAGCAAGATATTAAGAAGAAAGCAGTTTTTGGAGACAAACTTAGGATACAATCCATCATACATTTGAATATGTATCCTTTAGGGAAAGAACCTTTTGCAGAAAGGCATATGATGATTGATTAGAAATAGAAATAATATAGAAATCTACCACAATAATTGGATTCCTAGAGTTTTCACTATGAAACCAATGTCACCATATACACTTCCATTTAATAGCAAACTGGAGCTGTTAATTAATGAGGACAACAAGTGGAAGCAAGACATGATACAACATTTTTGGGATATAGATGCAAAATATATTTAAAACATTCCCCTGCCTTTAACAATTATTAATCATGCACTGTGTTGACAATATGACAAAAGATGGTAATATACAGTAAGGAGTGAATACTATATTGCTCTATAAAACAAGTATTTTAGGCATGCCAAAATATTTAGAGAAGTTAGGAAAAATGTGGAAGCTCATATAGAGCTCATTGGTGCCACAAAAGAGGTCAAAGTATTTTTATGGAGAGCATTATCCAAAATGTTGCCAACAAGAATAGCATTGGTCGTCAACAAGATTCTAAGCAAGACGTGGATTGTGGAATTGGAATGGTCATTAACAATGATCATGTGCATTAACAAAACACAAAACAAAGTGTAGAATAGGTTAATGTGCCATTCCAAATCAAGAAAACAAGACAAAATAATTAGTCTAGTAATTTCGTTTAGCCTATTATTAGTTTTCTTTGTATTTCAATTTAAACTTTGGCTTTAATTCAAATCTCATGTTGCATGCTGCATGTTTATTTATTTTTATTTTTATTTTCTATTGCTCTTTTGAATTAGGCTTGATCCAAAATGTCCAAGAAGGTCGATCTCAACTTAAGACTACAAAAATATCAATTTTCTCAACTCATCAAAGCTAAATGTGGTCAAACATTTTCCACCTAAGCTGAGGAGGTCCGTGTTTAAGATCAAAGTTATATTAAGTACTATTAAAGTTTCAATATCTACCACTTTATAATTAAAACAATTGTGAGGTCCGTGTTTAGGACTAAAGTTATATTAAGTAGTATTAGAGTTTCAATACCCATCACTTTATAATTAAACAATCGTCAGTGTACAAAAGGAGAAACCCTCATCACTATAAATGATCATTCTCCAAACTACAACCGTTAAGCTCTCTTTTTGATTACTAACGACTTGTATTTAGCATGTGAAGGAGGAGTTTATTTTTACAAGGCCGAAGACCCATAGTCAAAGACGACAGAGGACTCTTTTCACGAGACTGAGCATTATTAAACATATAGACTCTTTTATGTGGGTTAAGAAGATAAAAAATAAACAAAATATAATGTTCAAGAAACTGAAGACGAGTAAAATATGACACTAACAAATTTATAACAAGATAAAACACAAAATTGAATAAAATATGACACTAAAGAATTTATAACAAGATAAAACACAAAATTAAAGAGTCTAAGAAAAAATTAAAAAAGAAAAGAGGAGTCTAATCTAAGTAAAAACTATCCAAATTTTTATACAATGAAAGTATTTTTTTAAATAAAATTTTTTTTTTCCAACTTTTTTTTATTATGCATCAAGATTTTGTCTACTTTCAATGGTTTGTTTTATCACTTAGGTATTTGAGAATTTTTGTCAAGATTATCACTGATTTAGCCTAATAAATCTTTTTTTTTTTGGTAGTAAATTAGTTCCTAAGATATTTAAAAGTTTTCGAGGGCGATAATAGCAGTCCATTCACACGTAAAAATCATTTCCTATTAATAACAATATAACTATTGGCAAAGATTTGGAGATTCGCAGCAAACATTAACGTCCTCCAAAAGAAACAGGACAAACAACATTGATGAAGTCTTAAGAGGTAAGAACCAGTCAATTCAGCATAAAGTTGGGAAGGCAAAACATATCAGGTCACATATAGGTGATGGCGCATGTAATTCATTGGGCAAATACTGAGGCATATTCCACTGTCTCCGGGAATGTTAATAAACGCAACGACAAGCATGAACAGTAGAAGCATAATATGAAAAGAAAATAAAAAACATCAACAAACAAAACACAAAATGATACATTACTAAAATTGTTGGCATAAAATATAATTTTTATTTAATACAATAAATATAATAAAAGTTAGATCAGTTTGTTTATAATTAAATGTATAGAGATAAAAAATTCTCTCAATTTTTTACTTGATAAAATTTGAATTAAATAACTGCAATCTTTTTATTATTTTTAATTTTCAAAGTCTCGTGAATAAGCATGTGAATCTCCCTTAATTTCCTTTATTATTAAAATTCACGCATACTCAAAATTAAGAGAAAGAGAGTAGCTTAATTCTTTTTTCACGTAAGAATATGTAAAAAAATACTAATGTTATTATTATATTTTATTACTCCATATCTCTCTTATATATAGACATCTTCCTTAGGCATTTAGAATTTAATTAAGATGAGTTAGTAGAGAGACTACAAGACTTATGAGTTTCTAGCTTCAATTTAAAAAATGCCTAGTTCAAGTCATTTCATGACGTATTAGTTCTTCTAACTTAATTTCAAGCTTTTCTACTAAAAACTTAAAATTGCACTCTAATAACCTATGTAAAATAAATAAAAATATATTTTAATTAAAACTCTTTTAATTAAATTAGGCTTGACCCTAGCAGACATTTAGAATTAAAATTAGGCTATAAAACAATGTCTCGATTCTTTAATTACTTATTTATCTCTAAGTCATTAAATGCTCTAATGATTACTTTTTAATATATTTATATTTGTAAATAAATTTACAAATAAATATTATTATTAAATAAATAATTTATTGAATAAACTATGATCGCATATTTTAATGATCAAGTACTACTAACAACTTAAGTGAACATCATTAATTAGATTTTATATTGTAAATATGTGTTTTTACAGCTCATGAAATTATAGCTCCAAATTATCAAGGTTTTGACTATTTATATAAATTTCATTTTGTGATAACTCAAAAAACACAACATATGAATGTAATTTTATTATTTGTTTAGAATTAAAGTCAATCAAGTTCATTAAAACTTTTATGAAGCAACATTTAATTAACCTGATTACAATTCATAATAATTTCATTTAATGTATCACATACACTAATTTTTTTATTTGAAATCTCTACTTCGATAATTAAGATATATCATCTACTATAATAAGTAAAAATAAAAAATAAAACTTTACATAATAAAATGTTATTTTTATTAGTGGTTGTAAATAATATTTTTATTATAAAGAATTTGTGATATATACTTTCTATATTAGCATCATATGCTTAAATATAAATTGCATATTTTATTAATAGAAATTTATTAATGTATGTTAAATTATATGTCTGAAAGAAATTTTATTAATTAAATAAAATATTATTATACAAACTTTAAAGGCACAAAATGATATAAAATATCTAGCAAAAATTACATGCGAGAACAGATGAGTGACACAATTTATACCATGCGCTCTCAAGTCATTGGATTGTGTTGTAATTATCAGTGCAACTTCTGGGTAACCCCCAAGTTAATCGCTGCCTTCATTTTGTACAATTAAATGGCCAAGTGTCTATGGGATTGCAGTTGGCTTCCCTACACCCCCTCTTAACTTCACCCGCAAATTGTGTTTTCAATTCTGCCCGCGGATAATGCACAACATCAACTTCCCTTCTCATATTTAGCTGACATGACTCTGGGGTTGCGGCCTCTACATGACAGTGTCGATCTGCCATGTCCTTCACCAAGTGACAATTGTCCATGGTAGCAGAAAATTGTCTCTTCAATGATTCGTTTTCTTTTGACAGTCCTTCAATCTCTCAATCTTTGGCATATATTTGCCTTCCTTGTGCATTTACAAAGTCATGGACTTTCTGCCTATCTGATTTAACATTGCCCAGATGCACACTCCAAATACGACGACGCTCGTTGCTATATGTTAGCCGTGTAGACAAGTTTTCAATAGTCAACTGCTGGTGTGCAAGTGTCATATGCAAGCGCAAGGTTGATGCCCTACAGTTTTCCAAATTAGCATTGATGGTTTGCCTAAGTGAGGTAATCGTCAACGATCCTTCCAGCAAATGAAGCAACCTGCAAGATACATTCATTAGACGGTGAATGCATGTTTAAACGAATGACCACGAAAACATTTTGTGACATCATACTCATAACAACTTTGTCACATGAAGTGCGAAGATTGGGCTAGCAACCACAATCTCGCTCATTTATAAGTAACAATCGAGGGGTTGTCAGTCATAACTTCGTTGGAAACATGAAGCACCACACCCAACCCGTTGGTTGCTTCAATTATAAATATAGAGTGCTTAGAACAATGTTTTCTCACAAGCGTCTATCATTATTTAAATAATTTCAATTCATTTACATACATTCTTCCTGTCCCCTTGACAATTCACTCGTCATATCACCGTGATCGGCATACTTGGCTAGATTCACAATGTCCATTGTATTGTTTCCCATGTAGTTGAATGGTCTACCATCCATGGAATTTTTTCCAACCGCACCTTCTTCCTCATGGACTAACAATTGATCCATACCCTGCCCTTGCCCATCAACATATGTAGAGTGTAGTTCTCATTCACCGGCTTGCAGTACAACATCAGTGTTGGAGTGTATTATTGCAAACCAACAAGACTTTGACATCTGGTTGTGCTCAACACCAACACCATATTATCATTGCTCGAGAGGTCACCTTCGTTGTTACTGTTATTCATTGTACCACCATGCAAATATCTTTCCACTTGTGCACTACTATCAGCATTGGGAGAAACGTTTGAAACAACCTGTCTGCAACAGAATGTGCCTGATGTGAACCCGTTAAAACTATCCCCTTGCTTCCATATTGCATCCCATCTGTCTGAAACTTATAGAGGATCTTGTGAGGCATGTGCCTCAAAATAAGAGGATATTATATTACCTAGGTCATCGAACACTAATTTTACATACAGACCAAGGGAACAAGAAGAAAAAGACATGAATAGTCACGAGATGTGATTGTTCCCATTTTAATGTGATATGTTCTTCAAAGTATTCTGAGACTTTTCCCAGAACATGTGACAGGCTGGGCTACGGACGCACAAGTTTAGACCTCTGTGAACCCCAAAAGTCTAATTTTAATATATGTATAGTCAAGAAGAAACAATGAGCTTGCTATTTTGTAGACATGTCAGAAAACACATAAGCAAGCAACAAGATAAAGTTTGTTACATAAGATGACAAGAAACGAAGGACAGCAACATCAACACTGCAGCACCAATTCTGCAGTATACTTGGAGAGTAATTAAGCCATTTTTCATTCTTTTAAAAATAATATTTCTTGTAAATATAATCATCCCTAAGGGTATGTAAGTTGATCCATATATAAAAGTTAGCGTAGAGTTGTAACATATTCCTTAAGTTGAATGAAAAATACATTAGCCATTGGCCATTTTTGTAATAACTAATCCCTATTAGTAGTATTGGCGCCTAAATTTCAGTATAGAGTAATAAAGACCCCGTAGGATTATCCGATTTTAACCCTATTAAAAATATTTTCTTTATGGTGCGCGTGAGAGATATTAGACCTAATTTGATAATTTTACACTTGATCGAAGTATCGGATGACCCTAAAATATTTTTGAAAATTTTCTCTATTGACTTGGAAAAGGAAATTCTAATTTACTATATAAATTTTCATTTAAGGGTTATGTATGGAACAACCCTTTGTTGAGAAATATAATCCATATATTAGAGAATGGACCAATTAGAAGAAATCTCATAGATTGCCAAGTTGAAATTTCTAGTTAGTTCTTTGGACTATTCTAACTAGATTGTTACAAATAAATTAATTACTTACTTAGTTTTCAACTAATGGAAAATTAATAATTTAGAGTAAGTTGAGGGGCAAAATGATCAATTGATGGATAACTATATATATGTTGGAAGTGTGTAGATTTTTCAAGAGAACAAAAAGCAAACATTTAGAGCAAAAGAGAGCAAAATTCATGCAAGGTGAAGGGGGTGCTGCTATAGTGAAATTTTAGTTTTGTTTTCATGATTTTTCATGCTTAATCAAGCTAAAATAAGGTTACATACCAATTCCTAAGCTCAATTGAAGCTTCCATTAGTAAAAATTCAAGAAAAAAGATGTAAGAAAGCATTGTTTTGTGAAATTTATAAGTGAGCTTTTAAGATTGCTTCAATTGATGTTCTTGTGTGTATTCTTGATTTAGATTGAGTTGAATTCTAGTGTGGAGCTTGAAGGAGTTATCAATTTGAAGGAATTGACAAGGTAAGAATTAGGGTTTTGGGTGATTTGAATGTAGATACTTCAATTGGTTGTAATTAGAGTATTAGAATGAAATTGGCTTGATTTTGATGTAATTGAAACAAGAAATTGAGAAAAGAAATGTGTTGAAACATAGGGTGAAATTCTGTCACTTTAAGGAAGTTAGGGATTGAGTAGTGTTTTGATTGAGTTGTTGTGTGTAAATGATGCCTTATGTATGTTGAATGTATATGGTTAATGGAAAACCAAAAATGAAGAAAATGAGACATAATTGTCTATTTTGGAAAGGTGAAGGGCAATTATGTCCAACCAAGTTATAAGGCGTTTAATAATTTTTAAGGTACCGGGTGGTGAGTTAGATTAGATTAAATGATTCCGTAAATAAAAATCGAAAAGTAGTATGCATCCAGGCTTTGTATGCCGATTAGGGCGTTTAGTAGTTAAATGAGATTCTAGCATTCGATTTGGTTCTAAATGTCATTTATGGCTCGTAGGTGAAGAAAACCGAGAGCGGTAACGGGAGCACAAATCTGGAGCGAGATTGAGCGCGGAGAGGTTATGTGTGAAAATCTGCCATTTCTTTTATCTTTCATTTATTATATTTCCGCATAATGAAAATGTATGTTTTATGAGCTTTCAATGCATAAACATGATTATGATCTTGATATGTATCCATAGATATGCATTTACATGTTCGGTTTAAGAAACAGTTTTAAAATTTCTGTATTCGTTTTAAAGGCCATCGGTACCCTCAGATTATAGTGGTGGTGATTGTATTAGACCCGGCCAGTATATCCCGTGCACATGGGCAGGTTATGAGGGTGTGTCACTAACTCCGGAAAGTCAGGATGTCGAGTCATGTGAGTCGCTCTATGTGTACGGGGTATTGTCTCGCTATATGTATGTAATGTAGGATTCCGCTGGATAGCCAATGAGATGTCTTGAGATGTCACTATAGGGGCTGCTAGTTGAGGTGCCCCATGACCCACTCACGTGTGCGGTGCTAGTTGAGTCACCGCGTGAGTATAGAGCTTTAGGGTTACCATTGGTACAGTTTAAAAAGAAAATAGCCGAGCGAGGAATTTAGTAGTTTTTGATTTACTGATAACATTTATGCATTTATATGCACACAGCAGTTATTATGTTATACAGATTTTGGATATTGCTTTCCAAAGATGTAGATAAAATCCGCTCAACAAGATTTCATTAGCATATGATATTAGAAACCGTTTTACAGCTTTACATTAGTTTTAGAAGCATAATTTATGCATGTACTTTAGAATTTGCTATCTATGCATAATGTTATTTTATTTAAAATCTTAATTGCACTCACTGAGCTCCTTTAGCTCACTCGTTTTGCATTTTATGTTTTCTAAAACCCCTTCTCAAGTACAGGTCTCGGTACGCAAGCTGCTAATTCTCCTATTGTCGAGTAGTGGGCTAAATCTGAAGATCATTTTTGTATATATAAATGTGCTAAATAACACCCTTTACTTTCTGCATAGTAATTGTAGGCATGTATATTTGTCTGTATATTTTGAACCAACTAGAAGAGATTTTGATATTATGATAGTCGTTTTTGCTTGTTATGAGTATGCTTATTTTGTTATTCAAATGAAACAACTGAGTTGTATTGGATTTGATTTGGAAAGGATTGGAGGTCCGAATTGGTAGTATTGAGAAGTGTTTGAAATAGAAGTGAAATTTCTTTGTAGGTTTTATATGAATTTTTCAAAAAATAGGGAAAACTCTGCCCGTTTTTAAAAAAAAATTAAGATGTCATTTTCATGTATATTATAAGATTTTCTCAATTGTAGCAAGAACTAAAAAGGGGTTTGCCTCGCGAAAATTTCTTAACTTACTTAGTTATATTCTGAGGAACTTCCATTGAGGTGCCCGGCAGGGCCGTTTGGACCTACAGTAGAGGGTCTCGGGGCGGGTCCTGTCATTTTTTGCAGTTGAAATTCTAAAATTTTTAAAACTTCAACTTGGTATCTGTTGGTAATAAATAAAAAAATTTCTGTTTATAAAAATTAAAGCAACGGAAGTTAGATCGTCTTATTCATAATTACATATATAGGGATAGAAGATTACCTCAATTCCTCGCTATGACAAATCTTGAATTGACTAGCTGCAATATTTTCTACTATCCTCAATTTTCAAACTCAACGCGTGTGGGCACGTGAATCTTTCTTAATCTCTAAAAATATTAATACCCAAATTTGAGAGAATTGTATTAATTAAATTCTTTTCCCACTAAGAATATGTAAAAAGAATTTTTTTCTCAATATGATTGTGGTGTACTTTATTATGCTATATCTTCCATATATATAGAAATCTCCCTTAAGTAACTAGAATTTGATTAGGATTTGAACTAGTAAAGGGACTGCAAGACCCATGGGCTTCCTAACTCTAACTTAAAAGGCTTAATCCTTATTATCTCATAATACACCAATTCTTTTAAGTTAACCCTAGGCTATTCCACTAAAAGTCAAAGACTGTACTTTAGTAATCCATATTATAAAGTAAATGCTCATTTAATTAAAATTCCTTTTAATTAAATTGGGCTTGGTATTTAGACCAATAATAACCATTTAATTGACCTTCTAATTGATGTCCATAATTAAAGTTAGGCCTTGAAAAAATATCTTGCCTCGTTAATTATTCATTTGCCCCTAAGTCACTGAATACTCAAATGATCACTTTTAATATGTCTATATTTATAAATAAATTTACAAATAAATATTATTATTCGATAAATAATTTATTGAATAAACTGTGGCCATAAATTCTAATGATCAAGTACTGTAAACAGTTTAGATGAACATTATTTATTAGATTTCATCTTGCAAATATATGTTCTTCAACTCACGAAATTATATCTCCAAGCTATAAAGGTTTTGACCGTTTATATGGATCTCACTTCGTGATAACTCAAAAGATACAACACATGAATATAAGTGCATTACCTGCTCAGGATTAAGATCAATCAAGCTTATTAAAGCTTTTGTGAATTAAGATGTACAAAATTTAGTTAACCAGAACAAAATTTATAGTAGTCCCATTTAATGTAACATATACACTAGTTTTTCTATTCGAAGTCTTTACTTCGATGATCAAGGTAAATCCTCCATTATAAGAAGCAGAAAAACTACAACCTTACATAATAAAATGCCCTCTTTCATTAATGGTTGTGAACTAGATTTAAATATAAAGAACTTGTGATCTATACCCTCTGTATTAGCATTATATGCCTAATACAAAGATCATATACTTTGTAACTGTGGGCTTATTAATATATGCTCAATGATATATATGAATAAACTTTATTAATCTAATAAAATATTATTTCACATACTTTAAGGGCATAAATAACATTATATGTCTAATAGTCTCCCACTTACCCTAAAGCATGTCAAGTAACTATTAAACCCCTATATTATTCATATGAGTTTCAAAACTCTTTGCTAGCAATGACTTAAGTGAATGAATCCACTAGATTATCCGTTTACATAATCTTAGATACCATGACCTCAATATTTTGCCCAAAACTTCTTTTCTAAACTTTATTTTCTCTCAATGTATTTTCTTCTCGTATTTGGTTCCTTAAACTGTGCTACTGCCCTTTATTGTCTTAATAAAGAAAAATAGGCATATAAGTAGTAGGTACAACTTTAAGTTCCATAAGGAACTTGCGGAGCCATACAACCTATTTTACAGCTTCTGACACAGCTACATATTCAACTTCTATGGTAGAGTCTGTGATACACGATTATTTTACACTTCTTTAACTTATAGCCCTACCACCTAAAGTAAACACATATGCTGAGGTAGATCTTCGAGCATCCTCATCTGCTTGAAAATCTGAATCTGTATACCTAATAGGTATAAGATCCTCACTGGAATACACGAGCATTTACTTTTTTCGTTCTACGAAGGTACTTAAATATATGCTTTATTACAGTCTAGTGTTCTGGTCTTGGATTAGATTGATATCTGCTAACCATGCCGACTGCATAACAAATATTTGGTCTAGTACATAGTATTGCATATATGAGACTTCCTACTACTGATGCATAAGGATTTCTCTCATGTGATCTATCTCTTCAAGAGTCTAAAGAAACTGATACTTAGATATATCAATTCAATATCTAAAAGAAAACAATCCCTTTTAGAATTATGCATGGTAAACTAGGTCAGAATTTTATTAATATACTCAGCTTGGAATAAGCCTAACATCTTTCATTTGCAATCCCCTTAATACTTTGATCTCAAGGATGTTACTGACTTCTCTTAGATTATTCATATTAAATGGTTAGATAACTATATTTTATCTTATGATAATGCTTCTACATCATTCTCAATGAGTAGTATATCATCAAAATATAGAGTTAGAAGGACCACCAACTGCCTATCTATCTTCTTGTAAACATAAGGTTCATAAGGATTTTGATCAAAACCAAACGATTTGATTGCCTGATCAAATCTGATGTTCCACAATCAAAATACTTGTTTAAGCCCATAGATAAATTTTTTCAGTTTATAAACTATATGCTCTTAGTCTTTAGCTATAAAACCATCTAGTTATATCATATTAATACTTTCTTTAAGATTGCCATTAAGAAACATAGTCTTGATATCCATTTTTCAAATCTCATAATTAAGATTTGCTGCAATGGACAAGAGAATTCTAATAGACTTAAGCATAGCTACTGACGAAAAGGTCTCCTCATAATCGATACCTTATTTTTTAGTATACATATTAGCAACAAACCTAACTTTGAAGGGTTTCCATCTTCCCACCTATTAATCTCTTTCTCTTGTAAACCTATTTACACCCTATGGGTTTTATCCCTTTAGGTTTCTCTAAGTTTCCAGACTTTATTGGAATACATGGAATCCATTTTTAATTTTATAACTTTATACCAATGGTTTGTAGCTTTATCAACCATTACTTTATTGTAGCTAGTAGGATCTAGTTCATGCTCATTAGAGATTTCCTGAAAGGACTCTCTAATTAACATGTACTTACTTGGATGTTTAATAATCCTCCTACTATGATGAAGTACCATATATATGTATGTGATGTAAACTTGGTTTACTTCCTATCCACATTTTCAGAGGTGTTTTAGAGACTGACTTAGATGGAATTAAGTTAAGAAGATACATGGTTGTTTCTAAGGCATAACCCTAGAACAAGATAGGTAAAGTTGAATAACTCATTATTGACCTCACCATTTCAAGAAGGGTTATATTTCTCATTTCTACTATACCATTTTGCTGGAGTGACCCTGGTGCAGTCAATTGGGATAATATTCCATTGTCTAACAAATAGGTCCTGAACTCACTATAGAGGTATTTGCCACCTTGATCAGATCGAAGTGCCTTTATGTGTTTTCCTAATTACCTTTCCACTTCTGCCTGAAACTCTTTGAATTTATTAAACGCCTCAGACTTGTGGCGCATTAGGTATACATAACAGAATCTAGAATAATCATCAATGAAAGTGATGAAATATTCATAACCTCCCCTAACTTATGTGCTTATGGGCCCACATACGTTAGAGTATACTAATTTTAACGTTTTAATGGCTCTATTACCTTTAGTATTAAAGGGTCTTTTGGTTATTTTATATTCTATACAGGATTCGCAAACTGGTAATGGTTCAATATCTAATGAACTCAAAGGTCCATCTTTAACCAGTCTTTGAATCCTATTTAGACTAATATGACCAAGATGTAGATGCCATAGATACGTTTGATTAGTGGGAGTCATTTTAATCCTCTTATGATGATTAGATTCATTATTCAATTCTGTGTCATACAGTGGGTCGATTTTAGGATATATGCAGTATAGATTGTTAACTAGTGTACCAGAACATATAAACGACTTCTTTCTTTTGATCACCAAAGTTGAGTCAAAAATAATAGAATAACCAAATTTATTCAAATAACTAACTGAAATCAAATTACATTTGAGTTCCGGCACTAACAAACAATCATCTAATACTAAAGTCCTAAAATCATCAAAATAAAGTTGAACAACTCCCACTACTTTGGCTACAACAGTTGCGCCATTTCCTAACCTTAGACTGATCTCTCTTTCACTAAGTTGTCTAGTTTTTTGGAATCCTGCAATGAATTGCAAATATGATTAGTGGCTCCATAATCTACTATCCAGGAATCAGTAAAATTAACCATTAAACATGTCTCAATAAAAAGAATTGTACCTGAAGTAGAAGCTGCCCCTTTAGCTATTGAAAGCTTTGCTAAGTGAATTGGGCAATTTCTCTTCCAACGCCTCTTAACACATTTGAAATATTTTTCTTTGGGTTTCTTATCCTTTTGTTGAATTTGCACAGAAGTTGAGTTAGATGCTCTCTTGGGCTTATTCTTTTTCTTCTTACTACCCTTCCCTTAAGATTGGGACCAAAAGAAGAAGATTGGCCCTTTAGTTAAGTGACTATTATAAGTATCTATTTCATCTTATAATAAATTTTCATTAGGTTTTAGAGGCCATTTATTAGTCAAGACATAGCTGTGCATTTTAGTTGTAAGTTCAATATTTAAGTTCCTTTTTCAATCTACATAATTATTCCCAGACAACTTGTTTTAGTTTATGACGAATGCTAGTGGGATGAATGAAGACATAATTCTGAAGAACAAATTCATACATGAGTATATATTATCTGATAGCATGTGCAACTTTTGCATGAATGCATGAAATGCATTTATGTAGAGCTCTTTACCTACATTATGCATTGATAATCTAATTTCCATTTAGAATATGTCTCTGTAAAGAGGTGTATCCATCATAAATCAGACTAATACCATACTAATTTATTATGATTATCTAAATATCACATATCAAATAATAATAAATTATCGATTCTTTAGCCCTTAGATTTCATTGATAAGAACTCCATAGGGAGGATATCAATTAACCTAAGTTGAGTGCATAACCATAATTTCAATCATTTATATTTCTCAATTAAAAAAATCACAGTAGAGTTGTCAGTTTTGCATAAGTCCTATATTGGATCTTATCCTTTAAGGAATTTCTATCTAGTAACCAATTCTAATTAATACCCTCTATAGGGAGCTCACAAGGTTTGAGGTAAGGCATTAATCTATCTTACTATAGGACTAATAATTGAGGCCATGGGCTTTATACCTAAAGCCATCTCTTAGTCAATATTTTAATTTTTACAGTTTTTAATTAATTTATAAAGTGACGTTCTACTCATTAATATCTAATTTTATTTTCATAAAATAATTAATAAGGTCATGTTAAATAATAATTTAATATAATATTAATAATACGACAATAATCTTACTAATTTTATTAGAACATTAATGCCATATAATATGATATATTTTTATGCATGTACATGTGAATGTGGCACCCTTAATCTATATGACATATTATTAATCCAATCAATTAACTAGATAAATAAATAACCTATAATTCATGACTTTTCCTAAGAAGAAAAATATTTAAAACTAAGCCTAAATTCTTCAAAGTCTTCCTTGAAGTCAATTTGGGCTCTTCCATAATGTTAGCTCCTTTTACTTGTCTGCTTTTATAGGCTTGGATTTTGGACTTTTTAATTTTCTTTGGTCCACTTATTTTAAAAATAATTTGGGCATATTTTAAGCTTAAAATTTCTTTGGGCCTTATAAAAAAATTTTTAAAAAAAATTTTAGATCCAATAATTTTAATAAAATAACCCTAATACAATTTTATAAAATTGAACCAAGATAAAACGAAGTTTGGACCAACTTGTAATTTGTAAATACCCACAATTTAGTCCAAAAATAAATTTTGATTAAATTTAGGACTTTATTGTAAATTTCTCAAAGCTATCTAGTCAAATTTTAATTACTTAAAATTAGAGGGGGTTGAATGAGAATAATCAATTCGGTTGGCTCTATTTGTGTGATAACTTTTAAGGGTCTATCTGTAATATTTGCAAAAAATCTTGGCCAATATATAATTAGTTAACCTAATAGGGGTTTAGATAATATTTGTTGGGATAAAAAAACCTAATGATCTTTTCCCTTATCCCCACGCTCCAGTCGCCTCTTCCTTTGCCTTTTGTTTTTTTTTTAATTATACAATTAAAATAATAATAAAAATATATATTCTTTAGATTGCAAATCAAAACCTTAAGCCATTTAATTGGCTTAAAAAAAATAATTAAAGAATCACCAAGAATTAACCTAATTATGAATTATTATGGGTACAACCATTCATCATATAATTAATAAAAATGACAAATATAGATTAAATATGTAATTGGTGCCACAATAAACAATTGCTACCACACATAAAAGTAAATTATACATGTAATATAAAACAAGGCGACTCTAATACCAATTATTGGTTTGTAAAATAATTTTTTTTCTATTTAATAAAAATAAATGTAGCAGAATTCAGATCGTCTTATTCATAATTACATGTATAGGGATAGAAGATGACCTTAATTCCTCGCTATGGCAGATCTTGAATTGACTGGCTGCAATCTTCTCTCAATCTTCAAACTCAACGCGTGTGGACACATGGATCTTTCTTAATCTCTAAAAATACTAATACCCAAATTTGATAGAATTGTATTAATTAAAGTTTTTTCCCACGTAAGAATATGTAATAATAATTTTTTTTCTCTATATGGTTATGGTGTACTTGACTGCTTCATACCTTCCATATATATAAGAATCTCTTTTGGGTATTTAGAATTTGATTAGGATTAGAAAAATGAGTTTGATTAGAATTTGAGCTAGTAGAGGGACTGCAAGACCTATGGGCTTCCTAACTCCAACTTAAAAGATCTAGTCCTTATTATCTCATAATACACCAATTCTTTTAAGTTAACCCTAGGCTATTCCACTCAAAGTTAAAGACTGTACTCTAGTAATCCATATTATAAAGTAAAAGCTCATTTAATTAAAACTCCTTTGAATTAAATTGGGCTCAGTCTTTAGACCAATAATAGCCACTTAATTGACCATCTAATTGATGTCCATAATTAAAGTTAGGCCTTGAAAAAATGTCTTGCCTATTTAATTACTTATTTGCCCCTAAGTCACTGAATACTCAAATGATTACTTTTAATATGTCTATATTTGTAAATAAATTTACAAATAAATATTATTATTCAATAAATAATTTATTGAATAAACTGTGGCCATAAATTCTAATGACTAACTACTGCAAACAGTTTAGGTGGACATTATTTATTAGATTCCATCTTGCAAATATATGTTCCTACGACCCATGAAATTATATCTCCAACCTATCGAGGTTTTGACTGTTTATATGGATCTCACTTTATGATAACTCAAAAGATATAACACATGAATGTAAGTTCATTACCTGCTCAGGATTAAGATCAATCAAGCTTATGAAAGCTTTTGTGAATTAAGATCTACGACATTTAGTTAACCAGATCAAAATTTACAGTAGTCCCGTTCAATGTAACATATACACTAGTTTTTCTACTTGAAGTCTCTACTTTGATAATCAAGGTAAATTATCCACTATAAGAAGTAGAAAAACTACAACCTTGCATTATGAAATGCCCTATTTCATTAATAGCTGTGAACTAGATTTAATTATAAAGAACTTGGGATCTATACTCTCTGTATTAACATCATATGCCTAATACATAGATCATATACTTTATAAATATGGGCTTATCAATGTATGCTTAATGATATATATGAATAAATTTTATTAATCTAATAAAATATTATTTCACATACTTTAAGGGCATAAATAACATTATATGTCTAATAGTATTAAAGCACGTCAGGATAAAATTTCTATTGCCAATACCATCTCATTTCCAAATTTTGGAACCATCATAACAGACAACCCAACTCTAATGACTAATCAAAATCAAAATTAGATTTTTAGTTGCTATTGGAAACCTAAAATAGAATCACCACTAACAATCTAAACTACACATATTGAAGAAAGCAAGATCAATTCCTTTTTAATTGGCTGCTTTCAACACTTAATGAGAATGTCATTTGTGTAGTAACTGAATGCATAATCTTACTTGAGCTATAAAAATTCCTAGCAAGAATGTACTTCTCATAATCTAAGGTAAGATTGATTGAGAATAGCAGACAACTCAGTACTATAAAGAAGGGTAATGTAAGTACTGCTGAGTATCATAACAAGATGAAGAAACTTGTTGAGAGTCCGGTTATGACTGGGAAACCTGTGAATGATGAAGATTTGGCTCAGTTCATCTTACAAGGTTTGAGCTTTTGCTTTGATCCAATGATTGTAAGCATTACTTCGAGGCTGAGAAGCATGACACTAGATGATATATTTGCTCACATACTCAGATATAAAAGTAGACTTGAAAGAAATGCACAAGAAGCTAGGAACTATGGGGAAAAATTTAACTTGAGCAGAAATAGTGGCATTAGAAACCCAAGGAGAAACTCTAGTGGAAACAACTATCATAGACAAAAAGACCTTGGACACATCAGGAGAAGTCAAATTCAAAGGTACAATAGAGGAAGAAACAATAGTCTACCTAACCTTGGCTAAGGCTATAACTAAGGTAATAACTCCAACACAACAGGACAAGAAAAAGCCTAAAGTCCTCAGCCAAATTTGCTAGAAAAGGGACCATAAGGCATCAGAATGCTAGCATGAGTTTGATGAAATCCTTAGTCTCTAAGAGTGATTCCATATGTTTAGAACAATGTTTATATACTTGTGCAAGATCATGAAGATGAGGAAGGATGGTATCTTGATAGTGAAGCCACCAACCATGTCATCAATGACATCAATAATATAGCAACTATATTAGATTATAAAGTTAATAAAATGTTGACAGTAGATAATGGACAAAAACTCCTTGTCACTCACATTGGTACGTGCTACTTGTCTTTTGTTGATTCAACTATAGATAAATTACTAATGCTTAGAATTGTTTTGTGTGTGCCTAAAATAAAAAAAATGTTATTGAGCATTTCAAGGCTTATTCATGACAATGATATATATATATATATATATATTGAATTTCATAAAACCTTTTGTGTTGTAAAAGACAAGAAGAGGAGGGTAATTCTTCAAGGAATGGCTAAAGGTGGGCTATACTAGATATTGAGCTCTAAAATGTCAAGGAAACCCTCATTACACAAATTTCTTCCTTCTTTATAGTCCAAGTTTTAATCTTCTGCATTGTCTTTATTTGCTTCATCTTTAAGATAAAACTTAATCCAAAGTAGTCACAATGAGAGTAGTGAAAGACAGTCCTCTGTCAAATGTCTAGAATCTAAATCACAAATGCTTTATAGCACACTTTATATAAGGCTTCAGCATCCATGTGAACAGACTCTGAAAAAAGTGTTATCTTATTGTACTAAAACTGATTTTATAAATAAAAGCTTGAATTTTTTTAATTTTGTAAAGCTTGTCAATATGAAAAGAATCAAAAATTAAGCTTTAGGGAATTTAACAATAGGGCAAGAAAACCATTAAAATTGTTGCGTATAACATCAGTAACAATTTTAAATTCTACCTAAGCATGGTAGATGATTTTAGCTGAGATATATGGATATTCCTTTTTACAACCAAAATTCAAACTTCAATAATGTTTATAGAGTTCAAGAACCAATTTGAGAAAACATTAGGAAGATAAATTATGAGACTATTCTAAGTGTTGATTATCTTAGGATGCATACATGTGGGTTTGTGTTCATCATTATAAAAACATGCATCATATACATATTTGTGCTCAACGGAAGTTCAAAAATCTAATTTCCTAAATGATAAACATAATAAGTCTTTCAAATTATCTCATAATTTAAATTACAAAGTTTTGTTGAGAATTACCTAACAAGCCTTTTGTTCTTGATTGAGAATTTTAGCACCCAACTTGGTGGGCTTGGGTGAGCTAGAATAACAACTTGTTCCAGCAAGGATTTAACACTTTAAACCCTAGTTTAACTCTTAAACTCATTTTATTATTACTAGCAGAATTGTCGGCCAATAAGAAAAAGAATAGAAGGAAAAACAATGCTTTCAAAACTTGAAAGCTCTTCCAACACTTTGACCCCACCTCTTATATGCCCATGCATTTTTGTTTCATCTCTATTAATTTAATCATATTAAATTCAATTGAAACACATGCATTTATTTAAATTATTGTTTGACTTAATTAATTAAATAAAACAAAATAATTTTGCATTTAATTTATTCACTTTGCTTAAGCAAGGTCATTGTAGTAATTTTTAAGTTAAATAATAATTGGTCTGCAATGTACCACGTGCCATTATCCTATTGGTCAATAATTATTGTTAACTAATGATGTACTTAATACTTATGTCTTAACATGTGCACATCTTAAAGTATATAGAAGCAAATGTCTGGTCTGCTGGAATTTTCTGGATTAAACTATTTAATCCAGTACGCTGCTCCAGTGCACAATGAGTATACTTCATATTACAGGACTCCTTAGGCCCATGCCCGATTTGTCAAACAGAACTGTTTCGTGAGTCTGTGATCGATGCCCCATGCACACGTTACGGATATTACAAATTAGCGCAGTAGACTATACAAGTTGAGGTCATAGAACATACGTATAATCCTTCTGTTATTTATATCTTGGAAGAGTGAAGATATAGATCATCATCATTAAAGTTTCACACGCAAATCCGTGAACTTATCTCCAAACATGTATCTTGATAAATAATATACGCAAACACCTTTACGATATTGTTTAACCTTGTGGGAAACTCTTTTCCTGGGTTTATTGCTTATAGCCATAAGTCTTTCTAAGATACAGTCTCAGAGCATCCAGATATATAGCTCACCCATGTTAGTTAATGGATCCCATATCTGTGCATACCAGACTCCATAAGCATCAAACTATACCCAGTGACACATAACGGTCAGACCATGAAAGTTCTCTAACATATATGGAACCAAAGTATGGTAGATCACTCACAAGCCCACCATGACGCTTAGCTCAAAGGATCATGTACACTACTCAACTCAAGAGGACTTACTATTAACTGCTTCATAAGATGTCTATTGGGGTCGTCGTTGAGCTTGTTCAGTATTCAGTTCTCACTAAATACCCGTATGCCATACAAGCTTCCAGTAAGCCTATGGTCATCTAAGAACAACCATCTAAACCACCTAGATATGGTCATACACTGATCTATAATCAAGGGTTTCACCGGCAGACCTGCATCGGTGAATTAGACCAGGAACATCATGTTTGAGAATACGCATGCATAATAACATTTTTTAGCACCTATTGTAACTTCTTGCAATTATGTTGTTACTGATGTACTCTCAAGACTTATATCCCATTACGGGCAAGGGCGTAACTTTTAAATTTTATTGACTTTTATAACCTACTAACTCTTAGTAATGCTAACTATTAACAATTATAATTCTCAGCGTTGCTAACTTTTAGCACTCGTTTAAACTCTTTTAGGCCAGATCTGAACTTTTTCACATTCTACAATATCTGTAGCATTACAAGCACTGTACCATTGAATTAATAAAATTAGTGGTTTAATAAAATGTATTGTATTAATATTATAAAATAAAATATTTATACAAAATAAAATTGAGCGTAAGCACAAATCCCAATAACTATAAATTAACATAGGAAACAAAATATAAGCTATTAGAGCTATACTTAAGAAGGAATGGAATATAACATAGATTTCCTTAACCCTATACCTCATAACAAAATAGAAGGTAGAAAGGAAATATAGACACATTGTGGAAGTAGGATTTTCGATTTCTTGCTCAAGATAAACTGCCTTTATCCTTCTCGTGGGATGTTTTTCAAATAGTAGTACACATGATCAATAGGTTGCATACACTAGTAATTAAGAATTTAACTCCCTTTGAAATGCTTTTTATAAGAAAACTAGGCTATAACATTCTCAAAGTATTTGGTTGTGCATGTTTTTCTCATCTTATTGTTGGGGTTTGTGCTTACGTGCCATACCTTTTGTATGAATATTTATTGTTTAATATTTACATAATCAATATTTCATTAAAATTGTTAATATTATTAATTATATGGTTGGAAGCTTGTTACATTTTAGATATTGTAGATCTAAAGGAGTTTAGGTCAGCGCTAAAAGTTAACAAATTCTAATAGTTAGAACCTTGTCTGAAATGGGACAACGACCTGAGAATACATTAGTAATGATATAGTTGCAAGGAGTTGAAAATAGTGCTAGGAAATATCATTATACAGCATGCTTTCAAACACCTCATTCTTGATCTATCTTTATCAATATGGGTCGATTAGTCAACACTTTCTAGATTTGTGTATATCTATATTTAGATTATCCAGATGGCTAGTCTTAGAAGATCATGAGCTTAGTGGAAGCTCGTATAGAGATACATGTATTCAATAAGGACTGAGTACTGAACAGACTTATGAGGACCTCTAATAGACATTCTATAAAGCCATCAATAGAAGGTTTTCTCGAGTTCAGTTATATTCGTGATCCTTTGACCTGAGCACCATAGTGAACTTGTAAGTAATCCATCATGCTTTGATTCTATGCATGTTAGAAATCTTTCATGGTCTAACTCGTAGGTGTTGCTAGGTATGGTCTGATGCTCATAGAGTCCGGTGTACATAGATATGGGATTCGTTAGCTAAGAGAGTTGTGTATCCTAATGCTTTAAGATTGTATTTCAGAAATTCTTTTGGCTATAAACAGTAAATATGAAAATGCATTTTTTTTTTGGGATAAACAATATCAAAAAAGTGTTTGTGAATATTGTTTATACAAATACGAATATGGAGTTAAGTTCATGATCGAGCAAATAGAGATTTGATGGTGAGGATTTATATTTCTGGTCTTCCAAAATACAAGTGACAGAAGGATTATACGAATATGGTTAACCTCAGCTTGTATGGTTTAATACGCTACTTAGTAATATCCATAATGTGTATATGGGGCATTATTTATAGATGTATAGAGGAGTTCCATATGACAAACTGGGAGTGGACTTAGGAGTCTCACAATATAAAGTGTACTTATTGTGCATTAAGGTAGTAGACTGGATTAAATAGTTCGATCTAGGAAGTTTTAGCAGTTTAGGAATTTATTTCAAGATCCCTTAGGCTGCGCACTTATCAAGATTTAAGTGTTACATACATCATTTAATTAGTTAACAACAAATTTTAACCAATGGGATGATGACAAGTGGCACAATTAGAAAAAAAATATTTTACTTTATTTTATAACAAACAAGTTAAATAAAGAAGCATGGCTAGGCAATGCATGGTGGAGGCCAAGTCTTTGACTATTGAAAGTGAGTTGTAATAAAATGAAAAATGTTTCATTTTCAACTATACTTTTGGTTTGACATTTTTTAGAGAAAGAGAGAGTTTTAGTTTTGTATTTCAAGTGTTGAAACAAAAAGAGCTCTTCTTCATCTTCTTTATTGAATGGCCAGCTATTTACTGCAAAGTTGCAATAGTTCAAAACACCAATTCTATTTTTTTTAAAAACAAATTTGGTGGTTAAAAAGTATAACCAAAGACTTGTGTTTAAAGAGTTTAAACACAAAGTTACTGAAAATTGATTGAAGCTACCATTCTAGAGATCTAAGCCCACCAAGTTGGATTCTAGAATTGTCAAGGAAAACACTTTAAGGTGAACTTCAAATTTGAAGAATTAAATCCAAAGGCCTACAAGGTAATTTCTTGACCTTATTAGTGTAATAAGACTTCAATTAAGTATGTGTTTGTTGTATTAGAAAATTATATTTCTATTATGTTGTGATTATGTGTATTTGACATGCGTATTTTAATGCAACAAACACATTTCACATGCGTGCATCCTATTGTATTAGCACACTTTCACTTGTACCTTACAACAAAAACAAGTTGGACTTTCACACCAAAAAATTTCATTTTCATAGGTTATAGCTCAAAACATAAAGGATATAGATGCCTTGCTAATTTAGGTAGAGTTTATATGTCCAAGTATGTTGTGTTCAATAAGAGTGAATTTCCTTCAGTTTTAGATCAATCTTTCTTTAACAAGGATGATGACAACCAACACAAGGTCACAAACCTACAATACATTATACCTAATCTCTCAATCCTACTCACATGAGTCTCATCTTGGTACAAGCAGCACACTGCCATTTCAAAAGAAAAAAGCTCAAGCTTAATCTAATAATCTAAATTGAAATAGCTCTCCAAATTCACTCATCTTAGAACTAAACATACAAACCAACCCTGTTGATATAGTTGAAACCTTAGAAGAACAGATACAAGACATATAATAACCCACAAACACTCATCCAATGGCAATAAGGTCTAAATTAGGAATTTGTAAACAAAACATTTACCTTACTATCAAACAAAATTCAGAAACTGTCACTACACCTATGAATACTATTAAACCTCTATCTAACATAAAATGGAAAGCTGTAATGAAAGAAAAATATCTAACCCTACTAAAAAATAAAACCTAGATCTTAGTGCCTTTGAAACCTAAGATGAAGATTATTGGACACAAATAAATGTACAAGGTCAAGTATAAATTTGATGGAACAATGGCCAGATATAAAGCAAGACTGGTGGCCAAGGGCTACCACCAAATATTAGGAGTAGACTATATAGAGACTTTCAACCTTATAGTGAAAATAACTATTGTAAAGGTAGTTGCTAGTCTTATTGTACATTTTTGCCGAGATATGAAACAAGTGAACATAAATAATGCATTCTTAAATGGGGAACTATTGGAAGAAGTCTACATTTCACAACTTCAATGCTTTATTGATAAGAATAAGCCACATTATATATGTAAGCTCAAGAAGGATTTATATGGGCTGAAATAGGCTCTCAGAGCCTAGTATAAAGTTGATCGCTCGTTGGTGAGCAGGCTACCCACCTAAAGAGCCCTCTATATACAAATGTGGACAAAGGACACTAGTCATGAATTTGTTGAAATCTGTGCAATGTACATAAAAATTATTACAAATAATAAACAACAAGAAATACTAGACTACCGAATCGTTATTCTAAAAAATTTATTTCAGATAATGTGAAATAGTGTAATTTTTAAAATAAATCATTATATTATTTCACCACCTAGTTGTTGTTAGACATATTATATATAATCAAAATTCTAGATAATATTTTAGAAGTGTAGCATTATTAATAAAATGGGTGACTCTCAGTTGCGATAGATTTGTGACTTATTGCAATACAAGAGAAATACTATATTTTGAATTTTTCTAAATATTATCTCAAAATTTTTATATTAAAGTTATGTGTAAAGATCATAGAGGCCAAAAAACCTAGATTGTGGACCCGAACAAAAACCTAGAAACTTGAAATAATAAGTACTCGAAAAAACCCAATTATTTTTTAGTTTAAACTCGAGTCTAGATCTTATTATATATTTTACCTAAATCTAACCCAGATCCGAGCTCATGGATAATTCAAAAATCTAGATCTTGATTGAATTTAATTTTAATTAATATTATAATTTTTTTTTTAATTAAAAAATTAAATTATATATTGAGTGATAAGGAAAATAGTCTTATCTTTTTTATAAAAAAATTTTAATTATTAGAAGATTGATGTATTAATTACAATCAATATTATTGGAGTTTTTTTATATGTATTAACACTTCTTTGTTGGTAGTTTAGCCCTCCAAAACTCTGAGCGCATGTGGAAAAATTTGCTTATAAGTAAAAGAAGAATAAAAAGTTCACACAAAGTAAATAGAGACAATAATTACACACAGGTACAAGAAATTTATTGGTTCGGCAGCAAATGCCTATGTCAATGGTAGATCATAGAATTCAATCTTTTTTTTATTACTTAGTTCACAAAAAACTCTTAGTTACAAAGATCTTTTACAAGAGATAAGGAATACAACAATAGATGAGCTTTCCAAATTGTTTATCAGTACTCTCTTGCGTACTCGCACTCAAGCAGTTCCATAACAACACTCTCTCTTGCACACTCAATGCCATAATGCTCTATGAACTCTCTATTCGACACTCTAATATATTTATCAAGGTTTATTAGGCTCTGAACAGTCCCTAAAAACTTTATTTCTTCATAAATTTAGAGTCCATACATAAGGGAGTCTAAAACTGACTCAAACAAATCAAATTACTAAAACTTGGCACCGTGGTACCACAAGCCAGAGCTGCAACGCCTATGCAAGTTTGATCTGTTGCCATAGAGTTGGAGTTTCTAAGATTAACGCTATGGCACTGAGCAGTCAGCATCGCAGGTGCCCAAGCTGGGGAAATAATTCCCTTTGCATGCTTCGCCCTCCTCCTTGCTTCTGATTTTCTATTTCACTCATTTTTTTTTGTTTATCTAACATGTTCTTAACCACACGTCAATTTCTTATTGGTCATTAACTCAAAATCATATTCAAACTCGATTTTGAATTATCAATTTCCAATAATCATAATATTATTAGTACATTAGCATTTTTTTTATAAAAAAAATCCAGTTTGATTTCCAATTTATTAGCTAATAACAGTTATTGATGATGTATAATGTAACATATAAAATGGATAATGCACCTATTTAATGAACTTATTTCTGAGCACAAACAAGGTAAAAAACTACACGAATTTTGGACACGATTAAAATATACAAATACTATTTCTATTCTTAATCTGATGAATGAATGTATAGTAGACATTCAATTGCTGTTATGGGTTATTTGACAATGGCTTTTAGGGCCATCATCTTGTAAGAATGCTAACTTGGTACTTCCATAATCCACAGGGGGAAGAATAACTCTACACTCGTATTACTATAAGAGTTGTCCCAAGTGAAGAAGACCTGTTAACTATACAATTAATGGACAGAAAAGCAGGCTTATGTTGTGAAGAGGTGAAGTAGTTTTTTTAATTTGTTGTTAGACTGTGAAATAACAGACGTTAATAAAAAAATAATTAATTGAGATATATGTAATGTGAACGCAATATACATTTCTCTTATTGCAGGGTTCTCATGAGATGAGGTATCCATGACAAAGAAGCAATCAAATCAGTTTAATTCTGCCTTATCCTTTACGTTATAACATAACTTCTCAAAAACCAACAAATGTAACTCGTTGACTTCCCAATTACCAAATTTTGGGGTCAATAATTTAGCACCATTTATGGGAAGCAAACAAAATATATATTAAAATCAAACAGAGAATATGAGAATAGATGTTCAAAAACTACCCCTCACTCTATGGCAATGTGACAACAGTAAAAAAAACCCCACGACCTGATTAGAATCTTAAATTATATAACCATGTAATAGCAATACAACCTAGTAACAACTTGGATCAATAAGAAGAGCCACTAGCTTGGCAAAAAGCATTGGAGGAAGAATTAAGGAAGTAACGACAAGAAAAGGAAGAATTGAAATAATTAGTAGAGAAACTTCTGGAAAAAGTGCAACTATCAAAATGGAGAACACGAGTCTCACCCGATTTCTGAGTCACAATAGCACTTCATGCCTTCTAGAAGCGTTCTTTCAATAGCAAGAGAAACTAGAAACCCTCCTCAATTTACCCGATAATAAAAAGAAAAAGGTGTTCTAGTAGAACCCTTCGATGGGAAAGTCTACTACCGATCAAAGATTACTCTGAGTAGGTCATAATTACTACTTAAACCAATGAAAATTTAGATACTCAAAACTCCCTAGGTTAGCTAATGCCAATTATGACTTGAAGCAAAATGATGCTCGAAGGATTATAGATGGGTTTAAGAGGAATAATGGGCACACGCTGAATGCCTGAGAACTATAAAATAGAAAGAAAGGTAGCTAGATAAAAAAAAGATGTTAGAGAAATATTAAATAAAAAGGGAGTTAACGATATTGAGGATGCAAGGACAGTCCTCGATAGAATCAGAGGACATGAGTACAATGAATAGCATAATTCAGCATTTCAAAATAAGGATCCTCTAGTCGAAAAGGTTTAAAACATAGTGGAAAGAGTGCACTGACTCTTTATGAATAGGGAAAAGCAAAAGCTCTCTACACTAAAAGAAAATGAGTGGGAGAGAAAATCTCATCTCATGGACATGGATAAAGAGTTACCAGAGGGATTCAAGCTACTGAATCTCTTGATTTCTAAGGGCACAACTTATCCCAATCTTTATATTGATCAGATAACATATTTGTTATCTATTGTCGGACTCAGACAGAAGCAAATATGCCAACTTTTCCATGTCAACCTAGATAGACTAGCCCTCCTGTGATATAGAAGCCTTAGGTAAAAGAATATTTCCTCCTTTAGTGAGTTGACTGAGACGTTCTTCCAACAGAAGCATGTGAAAAGGAAGAGAATCAAACAAGGTCACAATAAAAGCCTTAGGAATTTTATGCAAATATTCCATAAAGATGTGATCCAGCTTGGAGTATTTGACCTATCTGTCGCACTAGAAACACTAAAGAAAGGACTCAAGATAAGTCGGTTCTACTATTTTTTTTATATAAAAAAGCTCATCTGTCACCTCTGTAATTACTTGTGAACAGAGCCTCGATACATAAAAATCAAAGAAGAAGAAGAAGAGATAGCAAATAAGACATCTGAAGTAAATGCACGAGGAAAACTAAAAGGGAGAGAAATTTAAAAATCCTTAAAAAGCAGGGCATTACAAAAGCGGAGAGACAACACTTTAAAAAGAATAGCAACATACTTGCAAAAAGATCCACCTTAAGAAGACAATAAATGAGGAACAAGAAAATCTCCTCCTATAGTGGCCAAGGTACATGAAGAAAAATGCATTCCTATAGTAGTTCATCAAATAGAAAAGGGTCTACTTGAGGAGCCAAAACCTCTATTCATATTGCCCAAACACAAGAACATGAACAAAAGATATGAGTTTCACCAAAACATGGCTACACCACCAACGAATGTATAAATTTATGAATCCAGACAAATTACCTAATGATGAATGAATATCTGGATAAGCTCAGACTAGTATAAGCCCAAAAACATATAAGACTAGAGAAAATTAAGAACTCAAAGACTCTCCTATATAAGAAATAACCATGATCATCTTATAGGTAAGACAGTGGCAAGAAACTTAAATAGGTAAATGAAGAATATTCTTGATACTCATAAGTAAGACATCAAGTGATGTGTAACACTCTGACTACTACAAAACCACATGTACATTCAGTACTAACCATGTTTACTGAGAAAGATGCCTAAGACATTAGTTACCCCTAGATGATGCAATAGTCATAACTATCTAAATAACAGGAATAGAAGAAAACAGAGTGTTCGTTAACACAGGTTGCTCAATTGAGATAATATTCAAGGATATATTCAATGAGCTCGATATAAACTCCCCTCTAAGAAGTTGTAAATCTACCAATGTCAATCAAAGAAAAACTCATGCCAAAATAATGATGGTTAACTTCGTGGTAGTCGGCCACCAAACATCTTACAAGGTCATGCTGGGGAGACCCTTCATAATTAATTCTAATGTTGCAATGTTTATTGTTCGCAAAATTATAGACACGCGAATTGTAGCCACAAGTGGACAGATTGTGATCAAGCAATAAAATGGTGAGTAAGTATTGTTTCTATAAGGATCAGTATTCTAAACTAATACTAAGTACTATGGCGTTGACAACCTAACTTTATCTAGGCTAAATTAAAACTAAGTTAAATTATAGAATTAAAAAAGCTTAAACTAAATAATTTGGTAAATTAAAAGTGTGAGCGTTCTATGGTAAAGTGTTCTAAGGACTTGATTTCACTTTACCATTCCTATATTCTTTATAGTTAGTGATTAACTACTAATCTTATATATTTACTAATCAAGAGCTTAAAATTAATTTTATTACCTCTTGTGAGTGTCAAATGAGATCCTACGTATACACAATTAAATTGATATCCCTATCTAACTTGTTATACATACATGCATTAAGCCACCCTTAAGTGATTAGTCTTCTAACTCAATAAACTCAAAGTTATGTGTTTATGCTTAAAATGTAATGTAGCTATCATAGTATAGATTGAGGTGTCGATCTCACGAGAAAACTTTTGGCAAAATAGGTTAGTGACATCAAAATATTAACACAGTAACAAATGAGAAAATTAACTAATTAGTTTATGTGGATGAGATAGAATTGTATATGAATTATAGAAGAAGTCTTATGATGATGTAAGCAAGGCTTTGAGAATTTATTCTATACCATGATTCAATGTTTATAACTCAATTGAAAGTTTCACATCTGAATCAATCAATCAGAAGATAGGTAAAATATGGCACATTTAATAATACATGTATTTGATATGACTAAACTCTTTGCAAACATTAACACAAACCATGTTCATTCATACAAGTTATCTAAGATCGAAAATATATCATTTTGACAATATTGTAGTAAAAGATCAACTTGAATATCAAACAATTATTGTCTTTATATGTTATCTAAGATCGACAATATATTGATTAACAATATTACAGTAAAAGATTAACATGTAAAACAATGTAGCCAATAACAATTATAATTCAACAAGAATCACATAAAGAAAGCATGACTGAAAATATATGAAACATAAGAATTATAACCTCTGGATTATAGAAAAATAATAGATAAGAGTTTAGACATAAGAAAACTTACAAACATTTGTAGCTCTTGACAAAGAATCAAAATATAGAAGTAAATTTATTACACATAAAAGTTCATCTCTAGCCTTGCCAAGAACTCTAGCCTAACTTATAAATTATGGTAAAGAGAAATTATATGAGAAAATCAAAAAGCATTCAAAAAAAGTCCCTTAGCCTCCTAAGAGTGTTCTTATATAGGAAATGAATGAAAACATGTTTGGTGTGACTTCAATCTTCAATAATTTAGGCCAATCACTCATTTACCTAATTGCAGTACCTTTGATAATGAAAATGATTGATATAGCCTTTTTGGATAACATAACAGTTGTATCAATTTGTCTCTTCTTTCCATAGGCACCAGGTTCATGCAATTTGGATGAGTATCCAATGAGATATGAGCAAAATACCAAAGATACGTCAGAGTTTTGGCCAACAACCCTTTTACCAATTTGCAATACAATTTAGTTTATGATAAAGACTGATTTGGTCCTTGCTATCAATATAAGAGTTGTTGATAATTGAGTCATTATTTTTTAATTTTAAAAATTATACTATTTGGGTACATATTTTGTGAAATACGGTCCAAATACGTGAAGTGGATCAAGCTTATCAGAAGTTGTAATCTAGTTCTGTTGTATCCTAATTTTAGCCGAAAAAATGTTAGATTTGGCTTTTAAATTGTTCTTCAAGTTTGTGTAAGATTGATTCATGTTCCTCTAGGTTTAAAAATTTCTTCATTTTGATTTCTATATTGAGATTTACGTTCATTTTACTAAACCTATATAAATAACATTTATTAATCACAATATAAGGACAACACTTTATTTCAAGCTTAAAAATACAAAAATGCTAAAATTATTGACGTTAAATGGTGACTGAATCTCTTAAAAAATATGCATTTTATTGTGCTTATCACAGTTTCCAGCCAGTTTATTGCTAGTCTTTAGTAATTCAAGCGTCAATAGAATATACAAAACTATCTAAGCATTTAAAACAAAAGTCAGTTCAATATCACAATTGCTATTATTATTTTTTCAATTATAACTTTCAAAATTGTGTGTGTGTGAACTAAGCTGTAACCTTCTTACCACAAACTACAACATATATAAGCTTGAGAATTTCTCCAAGTAAATGCCTCAACTTTATATCCTCACAAGTGTATGACTATTTAAAAGGTTATGATTTCTCTCATGGAGTTAAAAAATAGTTAAACACTCAGAAAAAAAAAATTTTAAGGATAGACATACAAACTAACATTAATCTAAAGATAAAAAAATCAATTGTTTAGAAATCAATCATTCTTAATATGCACTAGCTTTAGGATTTCAATTGTCTTGTGTTAACAATACAAATATGGCCTGGTGAGAAAACTGTCTTACAAAATATTTATCTTCTAAAATTGAATGAAGACTTTATTAAACTGACTTGATTCTTCTTTTTTTTTTGGTATTTTGCTCTTTTTTTATTTTTTTATTTTTGAAGAATACAATGAAGCATTACAAAATAATAAAAAAATAATTTCTCACCAAAATATATTATACGCAATTTAAAAATTCACTTTAAATCATTCTTCATCTATGCAACCAACTTATTCCTTAATTCAAATAATGTCAATCTAAGCAACAATTAACCAATTCAAAATATCAATGAAGGCTCGTAAGCTATTTTCTCAACCTTTTCACTTACTCATAAAAAGATATGTGAGATTAGAAAAATATATACTTAAACATGAGAATTCTCTTGGTTGTATAAATTAAATCATCCATCTTACCACAAGGCTTAGCATTGTGCTCAAAAATATTTTGAAAGTCATTATTTAGTAACCTAAATAGAAACAGTGACTTAACCCAAACAATTTTAAAATTATACTTAGGTAGAAAAGCAAATTTCTTTATATAAAAATTACCAAGACTACATGTAATAAACAACAATGCTTGGAAATAAAAAAAAAATAACAACAAGTTAGTTAAAATATGTTTCAAAAGTTAGAACAAAACTCCTTACTCTGCCATTCTTAATCTAATTTGATTTAGAATGCATCTCAAGAGTTTAAAAAGGAACTCTTTACTCTGCCATTTTAATCAAATAGGTATGTCGGACCTTATCTTCTTTTTTTTTTCTTTTTTTAATTTTTTTTTGGAATGCAAAATACAATTTATGTCTATTATTCTCCTCCTAAACCAGATGAAACATTGTCCTCAATGTTTAAATAAAAAGAGATAGAGTATAAGAGACATTACCTAAAACGCCAATTATTGAAAAGAAACAAACTTGAGAGACACTTAAGCAAATATAAACTAAAATGATTATGCTAATAAATAAATAAAAAAAGAAAACATTTATAAACAAAGTATCAGATCAAGTTTTTGCTTGTTATAGCCTATTGACCAATCGATCTGAGTTATTATTAGATTAGGTTTGTAGGCAATTGCCTATAATTTGTCAATCAATTTATCCATATTGGTAACAGAAACAAGGATCTGTCGCGCTGAATGTGAAATAAAATTATATTCTACAACTTGATCAACAAAATAGAAATTTTTATTTTTGTTCAAAATGTAATGCGGTTATCGTAGTATAGATAAAGGTGTCAATCCCATGAGGAAGATTTTGGTAAAATGAATTAGTGAAATAAAGATATTAAAACAGTACAAAGGAGAAAATTAACTTATTTGTTTATGTGGATGAGTATATGAATTAAATGAGAAGTCTTATGATGATGTAAGAAATCAAAATAGTTATTAACATTCAACAAACCTCTGGGTTTTCGGTGGATATTTAGTTGGGTCTAGAGGCAATTTGAAAATTTTCTTCCAACCTACCAAAACCACCCGGTAAAGCAATAAAAGCGTCTGTATAATAAAGCATTCTAACTATATGTTCATGCATGGATGAGACTCATAATTCTTCTCCTATTATTTTTCCAGTCAGATTTCCCATAGCTAAAGCTGTAGGAATAATACCTAAAACTTGACTTTCTCCTAAATGTGCAGTTGTTGACACATACCCTATTAACCCAAGGCTATCCCCTACATATATCAAATGAATTTTTTTTTTTTGCAGCTAATACTTTTCCTAGATTGTTTGCTGCCTCTACAAACACTTTATTTTTTCCAAGACTAGATCCACAAAATATACATATATTTCATAATCGTCGAACTGAGGTTTCCTCCATATCTATACTTACCTTTATCTTGATAAATAAAATGAGGTACTGTATTTATAGAGTACCAAATGATAACATTGATTTAGGTAACCCGACAGTTTGTCAGAAGAGATTTGAAAATAAAACTCAAAAATTCAAACATAATGACCCACGTGTATTATTTAACCAAAACATTTGAATTTAAGACATCTATATGAGTAGTCCTACTATTTATAAAATATAATAAAATAAAAGTTTGAAATTAAGACACATGAATATGTACAAGTAGTTGTGATTGTAGGCTTAAATGCCCTCTATTGCTCGGAGATAGGCTTCCCATCCAATTTTCTTATAAATTGGCAAACATGGTCTTTTAGAGTCAGATTCTTAAGACTATATCGTTGAATTCATTTTTGAATTTATTCCATAAATCGAGAAGTTCACGCTGCACGAGCCCGCAAGTATGCATATCAAAAGTTAATAGGATATCATCCAAAGACTCCTTACTTAGTCTATCTTTAATGAACTGAATTTTATCTTCTCGATTTCGAGATGCAAATCCTAAAGAACGAAAAATTCGGTTACAATTTCATTGAGCATATTTATGATAAACTTGTAACTTTTTTGCTCTTTGCCTTTTACCATAAGAGCTTCTTCCAAGACCAGGCATAAAAGAAACAAAATCATTTATAGACTCACCAGATAATCAAACCTTGGCTTTGATTAACCAATGAATATTTGCAGGGATATTTCTCAACATTAATTGCCTTAGTCTTTCACACTGTTCTTTGTAAATCTTAAGTAGAGCATTTTGAGGCAATGAAGAAAATCACTTTTTAAGGTTGGCGAGAATGCTATCCATTTTGAAAGAAAGTGAAAAAAAAAAATAGATGAATGCACGGTTTGAGGGATAGTTTTTAGGGAATTGAAAAACTGACTTTAATAGTCACGGAGTATCGTATTCGCCACTTGACCGAAAAATAAAATCACACTAAAGAAAAAAGAAAAAGAAGAAAAGAAAATAAAATAAAATACGAAAGAAAAAAAAGTCAAAATATAAAATATGGACAAAATATAAAGTATGGTAAAGATAGATTGAACCTAATCAAGCATGATAAATAAGTTCCACAAGAGGGATCTCGTTTAAGTGCTTAGAGTGGTATACCTTTTTCACATAATTTTTCAACCATTGTCCATTCACTTTGAAAATTCGCCCATTAGTGAGGTCCTCAATTTCGACAGCACCATTAGGAAAAACATGCCTTATCACAAATGGACCAGTCTGTCGAGATCTCAACTTTCTAAGGTGTAAATAAAATTGAGAATTATAAAGATAAACCTATTGATTTAGCTTGAAGTGTTTCCTTGATATCTGTTTTTCATGAGCCACTTTCCTTTTAGCTTTGTAAATCCTGGCATTGTTATATGCATTATTTTGTAGCTCTTCTATTTCTGACAATTGTAACTTTCTTTGAAGACCTGCACCACTCAAATCAAAGTTAAGGGCTTTGACAGCCCAGTAAGCTTTATGCTCTAGCTCAACAGGTAAATAGCAAGCTTTCCCATAGATAGGTCGGTATGGAGACATTCCTAAGATGGTTTTGTATGCAATACAATATGCCTATAATGCATCAGAAAGGCGTAGAGACTAATCTTTGCGATTCAGGTTAACCATATTTTATAAAATCTGTTTAGCTTCTATATTTACTAGCTCAGTTTGTCCATTTGTCTGTGGATGGTATGCAGTGAAAACTTTATGAAGAATACCATACTTGTGCATCAAAGCTTCAAAAGAATGGTTACAGAAATGTGTTCCTTGGTCACTAATAATGACACGTTGTGTACCATGCCTAGATAACACATTTTCTTTTAAGAATTTTATAACAGTTGTGTTATCATTAGTACAACAAGCTACAGCCTTCGCCCATTTTGATACATAGTCAACAGTTAGAATAATGTAAAGGTAGCTAAAAGATGAGAAAAAATACCCATAAAATTAATACCCCAATAATCAAATATCTCAATAGCAAGAATAATGTTAAAAGGCATCATATGTCTTTAAGATACAATATCTAACTTTTGACATCTTTCACAGGAACGACAAAAATTATTAGTGTCGTTAAACAAAGTGTGCTAGTAAAGACCACATTGTAAACTTTTTTTAGCTGTCTTTTTGATAGAAAAATGACTGCCACAAGCAGCACTATGACAAAACTTTAAAATACTAGAAACTTCACTTTTAAGAATGCAACGTCTCATAATATGGATCATTTCAATAAAAATTACGTGCCTTAACCAAGAACTTACGCTTATCTTGTGCACTCCAGTTAAATAGAAGTTCACCATAAACCAAATAATTTACGATATGTGCATACCAAGGTATTTGGCTTATAATGAAAAGATGTTCATCAGGGAAATCATCTCGAATGGGTGGAACATCAGTGGAGCCAGTGAACTCAAGGCGGGATAAATGATCAAGAATAATATTTTCAACGCCCTTTTTGTCTTTAATGGTTAGATCAAATTCCTATAAAAGAAAAATCTACCTAATTAAACAGGTTTTAGTATCTTTCTTAGAAAGAAGGTACTTAAAGGCCGCATGGTCAGTAAAAATAATAATAGGTGAACAAATCAAATAAGAACGAAATTTGTCTAAGGCGAAAACAACAGCTAATAGTTATTTTTTAGTAGTAGTATAATTTATTTGAGCATCATTCAAAGTCTTTCTAGTATAATAGACAACAAAGGATTTTTCCTCCTTTCGTTGCCCAAGAACTGCTCCTACAGCATAATTACTTGCATCACACATAATTACAAATTGGAGGTTCCAATCCGATGATTACATGTTTAGAGCGGTGGTGAGTTTGGCAATGAGTGTTCGGAATGCCTCCTTATACTTTTGTGTCCATGTGAATTCAGTATCTTTTAGCAGAAGCTTACACAATGGTCTAAATATGGCAACAAATTTTTGTATAAACCTCTTGTAAAAGCCAGCGTGTCCAAGAAAAGATCGGACATCTTTTACCTTTTGGGTGTAGGTAATTTAGAGATTAATTCAATTTTGGCCATGTCAACCTCTATCCCTATTTCAAATATAAAATACCCCAAAATAATTCCTGAAGATACCATGAAATGACATTTCTCCCAACTTAGCATAAGTCATTTTTCTTTACACTTACTCAAAACAGCTTTTAAATTAAGTAGACATGAATCAAAAGAATCACAAAAAATATTCAAATCATCTATAAAAACTTCCATACATTTTTCAATCATATCAGAGGAAATAATCAGCATACAACGTTGAAAAGTAGCCAGTGCATTACATAATCCAAATGGCATTCTACGAAAAGCATAAATACCAAAAGGGCATGTAAAAGTGATTTTTTCTTGATCTTTTATAGCTCTCTCAATCTGGTAATATCCTGAATATCCATCAAGAAAGCAATAAAATGGATGTCCAGCTACACATTCTAACATTTGATTGATGAAAGGCAATGGAAAATAGTCCTTCCTAGTGGCTGTGCTTAGCTTTCTATAATTAATGCACATTCGCTAACCACTTACTACCCTAGTTGGAACAGGTATCCCATTTTTATTTTCCAAAACAGTAATCCCAGATTTCTTAGAAACTACTTGAGTTGGACTTACCCATTGACTATCAGAAATTGGGTAGATTATACCTACATCTAATAGTTTCAAGACATCTTTTCTTCACTACTTCTTTTATTATTTGGTTAAGTCTTCTTTGAGGGTCCCTACGGGGTTGAAACCTTCCTCTAAATGAATTTTATGGGAGCATATCAATAGAGAAATACCTTTAATATCAGCTATAGTCTAACTTAATGCAGACTTATGTTCTTTTAACAATTTTATTAATTTTTTCTCTTGTTCAACACTAAGTTTAGAAGAAAGGATGATAGGAAAGGTATCATATGGTCCCAAGAATGCCTGTTTCAAACCTTTTGGTAGTAGAGAAAGTTTAACTTGTGGTGTCTCGAGGTTCGATGATTTCGGTCTCTCCATCTTTTGTGGTAATACTTCAAAGCGTGGTTGTCCAGATCAAGTCCCATTATCCTGTGAGTAAGAAATAATAAACACATCAGTTGTTTCATCAGGATAACACAATTCTTCAAAATCAAAATTAAAGAGGTTTTCTAACGAATTAGAGCCATGGTTTTTATCCTCTTCTCTAAGATGAAAAATGCCACTGGTTCGTGACCTATTTGTGCTTTCAGTAGCACTAGGTACAATCCATGTATGGGCTTTTTCAACTAAGTCATTAAAGAATTCTATGGCTTCCTCAGGATGTTTATAAAGAAACTCCTCATTATACATCATCTTAATAAATTGGCACTCTCTAATGGTGAATCCCTCATAAAAATAGCTAACTAAGCGCTAATTTTTATACTCATGGTGAGGGAAAAGATTTAGCAACTCTTTAAAGTTTTCCCAAGCTTGATACAATGTTTCATTGTCTTTCTAGGAGAAGAAAGCAAATTTTCTTTTCAAGCAATTAGTTTTGTGTTGTATGAAGTATTTATTAAAAAATACTTGGGTCATTTCTACCTAAGTTTCTATAAACCTCGGCCTTAAAGAGTATAGCCAACTCTTTGCTTTGTCTTTAAAACAAAAAGTAAAAAATTTAAGGTTAACGGTATCTATGGCTTCGGATTGGCTATGGAAGGTGACTGCTACCTCTTTAATTTCTCTATGCATATAAAGATTTTCACTATCTAGACCATGCAAAGTTGACAAAAGTTGTATCATTCTAAGTTTAAAATCCAAATGTGGTGTGTTAGGTGGAAATATAATGCATGACGGGGTTATCTAATTAACTAAATGGTGAATCTTTAGTTCTACTTCTTTTATAAATTTTTCTCGTTTGTCTCTAAGTCGATGCATACATCCTAATAATTTTTTTTTTTTTTACTTTTTTTTATTGAAGAAAATTCTCAAGGAAAAATTAAGAAGTGAACAAAAGAAAATGAGTTAGGTGGTAAAACCAATCATGAAATTGAGATAAAATACAAGAAATAAAATAAAACACAATAAGAAATAAAAAAATGAGCTAGGTGGTAAGACTAACTATGAAATATAAAATAAAATAAAGTACAATAAATAAATAAAACATAATAAATTATAAAGTACAATAAATAAATAAATAAATGAACTGTAAAGTACAAATAATAAAAAAACTGTAAAGTACAATAAATAAATAAAAGAAAAAAAACTGTAAAATACGAGAAATAATAAAAGAAAATAAACTAAGTTAAATGGTAGAACCAACTTTAATAAATAAATGAGAAAAAAAAATACAACAAATTAATAAAAGGAGATAAATTATAAAGTATAACAAATACATAAAAGAAAATAAACTAAGTTAGGTGGTAGAACTAGTCATAAAAATAAAATAAAATACAACAAATTAATTAAGAAAAATAAATTGAGTTAGGTGGTAGAACCAACCATGAACAATAAAATAAATTACAAAAAATGAAATAAATTTAAAAACTAAAGTTTTACAAAAAAGGTAAATATACAATGTTACCACTTTAGTATTGATAAACGCAACCTACTTTTGGTTAGTGTGCCTCCTTGACAACGGCGCCAAATTTTATTTACGCTTAAAATGTAATGCGGTTATTGTAATATAGATTAAAATGTCGATCCAAGGAGGAAGCTTTTGACAAAATAGATTAGTGTAATAAAAATATTAAAACAATAACAAATTAGAAAATTAACTAATTGGAATTAATTGGTTTATGTGGATGAGATAGAATTGTATATAAATTAAAGGAGAAGTCTTATGATGATGTAAGCAAGGCTTCGAGAATCACAATTCTACTTCATAAATCTATTATATACTTTGATTCAATGTTTATAACTAAATTGAAAGTTTTATATCCCAAACAATCAATCGGAAGATATGTAGAATATGGCACATTTAATAATACATGTATTTAATTTGACTAAACTCTTTATAAACATTAACACAAACCATGTTCATTTATACAAGTTATCTAAGATCGACAATATATCATTTTGACAATATTGCAGTGAAAGATCAACTTGAATATAAAAAATTATTGTCTTTACATGTTATCTAAGATCAACAATATATCGATTGACAATATTGCAGTAAAAGATTAACATGTAAAACAATGTAACCAATAACAATTATAAATCAACAAGAATTACAAAAAGAAAACATGATTGAAAATATATAAAACATGAGAATTATAACCTCTGACTTATACCAAAAAAAATAGATAAACGTTTAGACACAAGCAAATTTACAAATATTTGTAGATTTTGACAAAGAATCAAAGTATAGAAGTAAATTTATTACACATAAAAGTTCATCTCTAACCTTTCCAAGAACTCGAACCTAGCTTACAATGCATAATAAAGAGAAATTATCAAGAGAATTAAAAAGCATTCAAAACAAATCCCTTAACCTCCTAAGAGTGTCCTTATATAGGCAATGAATGGAAACATGTTTGGTCTGACTTCAATCTTTAATAATTTAGGGCAACCACTCATTCACCTAATTATAGTACCTTTTTATAATAAACATGATCGATATAGCCTTTTTAGCTGATATGATAGTTGTAGCAGTTTTTCTCTTCTTTCCATAGCCACTAGATTCATGCAATTTGGATGAGAATCTAATGAGATATAGGCAAAATGCCAAAGATATGTCAGATTTTGACCAACAACCCTTTTACCAATTTTCAATACAATTTGATCTATGATAATGACTACTTTGGTTTTTGCTATCAATATAAGAGTTATTTATATTTGAGTTAGTATTTTCCAGTTTCAAAAGTCATACTGATTGGGTATGTATTTTGTGAAATATGGTGTAAATACGTGAGGTGGGTCAAGCTCAGTAGAAGTTATAATTCAGTTATGTTGTATCCTATTTTTGGCCCATAAAATGTTGGACTTGGCTTTTCCATTATTCTTCAGGTTTGTGTAAGATTGTGTCATGTTCCTTTTGATTCAAGAATTTCTTCATTTCGATTTCTACATTGAGAGTTACGTTTATTTTACTAAACTTGTACAAATAACATTCATTAATTACAATTTAAGGATAACACTTTATTTCAAGCTTAAAAATATAAAATGCTAAAAAGTAATGACATTAAATAGTAACTGAATCTCTTAAAAAATATGCATTTTATTGTGCTCATCATTATGCTTTTTAAGACCAATATATGGGTTAAACTCACTCAAGCACATAACCCATAAGTTTAAAATATCTAATCAAATTATAAGCATTAAGCTCATAAAAAGCATAAATAAATAAACACAAGATAGTCATTAATCACTTAATAAATCAAAAGGGCCAAAAAATGACAAAATATAAGTGTTGATGGTGGAGCCGCAGTGCCAACTTTTCTTGACTTGGGGTCACAACCTCAAGAAGTTAAGACCGTAGCCCTAAGTTTCTGTCATAGTAAGGTCGTGATCTAAACAATTTGAGGTTGCAACCTTAACACCTGGTGGTGTTTTTCTTCAATTCTTTAAGGTTGCTATTTGGATGCTTTATGCTTCGATTGGTTAGATACTACAAAACAATAATGTATGCATAAGAGGCTACATTTTTAATTTTTAAAATAAGAAAATATCATATTAAGAAGGGTACTAATCAATTAATGGAATGCATTTATCATCTATCCACTATTAAAAGCTTAAATTTACTATTAGAGACGGAGTTGGAATTCTCATAGGTGATTAGAGGACGGCTAGAAGTAGTTATGCGACCACATCTAAGAGAACTTTCTATATCATCATCATAGATTCGCAGGAGGAAATAAAAGTAAAATCACAAAAACTAGTATGAGACATGCTTCTCATACCTATTCACTCAAAGTTCTCTGAGAATACCATAAAGATAGGCTCACACTTAGAGCCGAAGATGAGGGAAAAATAAACTTCTTTGATAAGAGAGTTCGTAGATATCTTCGCCTGGTCATAAGAAGACATGCTAGGGAATGACCCTGCTCTTATCTCACATACATTAGCCGCAATCTATCCTTCAAGTCAGTCAAGCCAAAAAGAAGAATCTTTAACAAAGAAAGAAAAGAGGTTGTCGCAGCTGAAGTTAATAAGCTTTTGATAGTAGGATTTAGTAGAGAAGTCCACTACCCTGAATGGTTAGCCAATGTTGTTATATTTAAGATGGTAAATAAGAAATAGAGAATGTGTGTGGATTTTGTAGACTTGAATAAAGCTTATCTGAAAGAAGGTTTTCCCCTGTAAAAGATCGATCAGTTAATAGATACCACAACCGAACACGCATTTCTCAACGTCATGGATGCATTCTCAAGATACAATCAAATTAAGATATTCTTACCAGATCAAGAAAATAATTCTTTCATCATTCACTAGAGAACATACTACTATAAGGTCATGCCATTCAAACTAAAAAATGTAGGTGCCACCTACCAAAAACTTGTCAATAAGCTATTCAAGCCCGTGATTTAGAAAATTATGGAAGTCTACGTAGATGACATGATTTCCAAATTCGAACAAGTAGAAAATCATGTAGACAAACTTAGAAAAAACCTTTAAAATCTTAAGAGAACATAACATGAAGCTAAATCCTAACAAGTTTACATTCGGGGTAGAATCGGGAAAATTCTTGGCCTTCCTAGTAAGCCAAAGAGGAATCTTGAGTGAAATAATAACGGCTAATCCAGAAAAACTTCAAGCAATTCTCAAGATATTTAGCATGCACATGCAGGATAACTACTCTTAGCTATTTCATCTCAAAGGGAACTAATAAATGCTTTAAATTTTTTTAGGCTATCAAAAGCAAAGATAAGATAAGATGGACCCCATAATGCGAGAAAGCTTTCCAAAAGCTAAAAGTGTATTTAGCTCAACTGCTCCACCTTGCTATACAAAGAATAAGTGATCAATTGATTCGTAGAAGTCTCAATTTAAGTGGTAAGTATAGCATTGGTCAAAGAAGAAGAAAACATCCAGAGACTAGTCTATTTCACTAGCAAAGCATTCACAGATCCTAAGACTTGTTATTCACTAGTAGAAAAGCTAGCTTTGGTGCCAGTCACAACCAAACAAAAATTATTGTCATACTTCTTAGTCCATACAATAATCATCCTCATGAATCAGCCTTTAAGATAGATTCTTTACAATTTAGACCTCTCTAAATGACTCGTCAAATGGGCTATTGAGCTCAGTGAATTCAACATACAATACAAACTAGAAGTAGCCATTAAGGCACAAGCCTTTGTGGATTTCATCATATAATACATGTACAAAGACCAAGTTGAAGAGGATATTCAATGTGAAGAGTCGCCGATCATCAAAGAAAAAGAAGCCCCCACACTCTAATCTAGATAATCTTCATTGATGGGGCTTTAAACTTAAAAGGTATAGAGCTAGCATAATGCTCATTAATCTAGAAGAAGTGGAACTTAGGTATGAAGTCCAATTTGGCTTCCCGACTACTTACAATGAAGTTAAATATGAAGCCCTCTTTGCAAGACTAAGAGTTGCACAATCACTTCTCATTAAATGAGTCCTCATCAAAAGTGACTTATAGTTTATCGTCAACAAAGTCAATAAAGGATATAAGGCCCAATGACTACATACCTCAAAATGATCAAAACAATAGAAAAGTAATTCAAGGATGTGGTCATCCAATAGATACCAAGAGAAGAAAATAACAAAGTAAATATCCTAGCATGCATAGCTTTGACAGAAGAAGCTCAAATATCGCGATTTATTCCTCTTAAATTCATCTCCAGACTAAACATAGAAATAGAAGAAATTGAATACATCATGAAAGCTAATCCATGACCACCCAATTGGATGGATCTGATTTGAGATTTCATAGCTAAAGGAATTATGCCACATAATAAGTAAGAAGCACGATAGCTAAGGTATCAAGCAGTTCATTACCCTATCATTGATGGCATCCTCTACTGAAGGTGGTACTCCCTCTCTTACCTAAGATGCCTAACGCCTTATAAAGCTAAATGGGAGCTCCATGAAATACATGAATGAATATATAGAAACCATTTTGAAATAGATGCCTAAGCCTAAAAAACTTTCAGAATGGGGTATTACTGGCTTACTGCATTTTATAATGCAAGAAAGCTAGTAAAAAAGTGCAATGTATGCTAAATATTTGCCAACAGCATCTATGTACCACTATAAATTCTTAAGACAATGGAATCCCCAAGCCTTTCATATAATAGGGGCTTAACCTAATCATCCTTACCTTTTGAAAGAAGATCAACCATGTATATAGTCGTTGTAGTAAATTATTTCACTAAGTGGATAGAGGCTGAACCCTTAGCTAACATTATAGCAAAAAGAACTCAAGACTTTATGTTAAAAAACTTCGATTGCAAATTTAGGATACCTCACACCATTATCACAGACCATGACAAATAATTCGATAATGAAAGTTTCAAGGATTTTTGCTTACATCTCAAAATTTAGCCCTTATTTGCCTTACCTGCCCATCTAAAGACAAATGAACATGTCGAATCTTCTAATAAATATGTTTAAAATATGCTAAAAAAGAACTGATTAAGAAAAAAAGAGCTTGGGTTGAGAAGCTACCTAAGGTCTTATAGGCTTTCCGAACTACCAGTAAATTAGCATCTAGAGAAACAAATTTCTCCATAGCTTTTGGTTGTTAAGCTGTGATCCCAACAGAAATATGAGTGCCTATTCACAGAGTATAAAATTTTGATAAGGAGAAGAATAAGGAGCTCATGTAAAAGAACTTAGACCTTATCGAACAAAAAAAGAACATAACTAAAGTTTAAATAATTACCTATTAATAGAAAATCACTTGACATTACAACAAGCGAGTTCGAGCTCAAGAATTCTAAGAATGAGACCTGGTCTTGAAAAATCCTTTATTGAACATAAAGGACTAAACAGATAGAGTCCTTAAACTAATCTAGGAAGGTCCTTACAAGGTATTCAAGAGAATACTACCAAGGATTTATAAGCTCGAGCCCGCTGATGAAAGAGTTATTAAAACACCATAGAATACTGAACTCTTAACCCAATAGATGGAGTCCTCAGACCAAACTTTGAGGGTTTTTACAAGGTACCTAGGAGAATACTATTAGACATGGTGCTTACATACAATTCAAATATTTTATAAATATTAATTATTTAATATTTATACAATATACATCTCAAATAAAATCATTAATATTAAATATATATGGTAAGATATTCGTTATGTTTTAGATATTTTATGATCTAGTGAATCTAAGGAGTTGGAGCCTTATCTGAAATAGAATAAAGACTTGAAAATATATTAGTAATGACATAGTTGCAAGCAGTTACAAATAGTGCTAGGAAATATCATTATGAAGCATGTCCTCAAACATTATATTCTTGATCTACTTTATCGATGCGGGTCTATCGGTAAAGCCTTTTATTTAAATTAGTGTATGTCTATATCTATATGGTTTAGATGGCTAGTCTTAGCAGACCATGAGCTTAGTGGAAGCTTGTATAGGCATACACGTATTCAGTAAGTACTGGGTACTGAATAGACTCACGAAGACCTCTAATAGACATCTCATAAAGCTGTCAATGGAATGTCTTCTCAAGTTAAGTAGTATTCATTGTCCTTTGACCTGCGCGCCATATGTCCCTGGGTATGGTCCGATGCTCATGAAGTCCAGTGTCTATAGCTAAAGGATCCATCAGCACAAATGGGTGAATTATATATCTTGATGCTCTGAGATTGTATTTTAGGAAGTCTGGTGGCCACAATCATAAACTTTGAAAAATTATTTTTCGTAGGCTTAAAAAATATTGCAAAAGTATGTACGAAACTTATTTTTACAAATACAAATCTGGAGATAAGTTCACGGTCAAGCATATAGAGATTTGACGGTGATAATTTATATCCTTGCTCTTTTAAGATATAAGTGATTGATGGATTATACAAATATGCTATAACTTCAGCTTATATAGTCTAACGCACTACTTTGTAATATTTATAACATGTGTGTAGAGAATCATTTACGGATGTATGAAGGAGTTTTATATAACAAACTAGGCATGGACCTAAGGTCTATTACAATATGAAGAGTACTCATTGTGTACTGGGGCAGCAGATTAAATTGAACAGTTCGATCCTGGAATTTTTAGCTAACCAGATATTTATTTTAGGTTATCTCGGGATGTACACTTATCTAGGTTTACATGTTAAGTACATTATTTGATTAGTTAACAAAAGTTGTTAACTAATAAGATGATAACAAGTGACACAATTACAACCTTTGATTGTTTCACTTTTATTGCCTTATAGCTTAATGAGATTAACTTTAAATAGAATTCAAAGTATGTATTTAATAATGCAAAATATTTGAATTATTGGAGACAAAAATAAAAGTGTGCGCCAGTTATTTTGACATTAAAAGGAAAATTGATATTAAATGAAAAAGTTTGTTTTTTATTTGCTTTCAATTGGCTAGGCATTTTAAAATGAAATAGTGGATATCTTTGTTTTTCCAAGTATTGAGAGAAAACAATAACTTCTTCTTCTTCCTCCATTTGGCTGGCCATTAATAAGTAAGCAAGAGAGATTATGTTATGTGTTCAAGAGTTGAATAAATAAAAATAATCTCATTACTTTGAAACAAATACAAAGTAGTTTAAGTTTTTAACTAATAATCAAATTTTAAATAGTTTAAATGAGGTTAAAGTTGTTTAACTAAAATTAGTGTTTAAGATTTAAACACTATTGCTAGCAAAATCAGAGTTATTATTCTAAACATCCAAGCCCACCCAAGTTGGATCTTAAAATTGACAAGGAGTGTGCTTCAAGGTGGACTCTAGTGTTGAACAAATTCTCAAAGGCTTCAAAAGTGATTCTCAATCTCATTAGTGCAATGAAAACTTAAACTTAAGTGTGTTTGTTATAATAGAAAATTAGATTTCTAATTCCACTCTGCAATATGTATGTATGACATGCATAATTTTAATTGTAGTGAACACTATTCATATACATGCACCTATAGAAATAACACACTTTTAATTTGTATCAGAGCATAATTGTGTACTTTTATGGGTATATTGGATTGTTTTATATTGTTTGAGATGTCCCAAAATAGTGGGTGATGCATTATCAAGTATTGAAAGTGCAAAACTGGGTTACAGCTCAAATAGATGCCTCGGTCGTAAGAACCAGACGCTACGCCACTAAAGTTTCTAGGCTTTAATGCCACAGCACTGGAGGTTCAACCTCTAGTGTTGCAGTGTTTGAGTGTTAACGTTGCAGCTTAAAGGTTCGACATTGACACTGTTCAACCCAATTTTTTTAAGTGCTTAAAATTATTATGCAATAATAAGTATTATTTGATATATTATGGGGCCATTTATTTGTGATGTTAACCACAATAGGAACCCTACTAGTGGGGTTAGTTGTGCTTGCAAAAAATATGTGTGATTGAGAATCATATCCTTATAAGATGAGGATAGATATTCAAAAACTCTCTTAATTAGATTGAAACATATTTCATTATGAGATAATGTTATACATGGTCCGGGTTGTCAATACGTGCTAAATGGGTCATCTCAATTTTTTCCAAATATCGCTAAAGTGTAAGGGTTGGTCGGTATGATTTAGACTATGCCGATTAAACATGAGATGAGACAAATATAAGCAAAAGTATTTTCCAAGATCGCTAAAGTATGAGGGTAGTATTGTAACTTATATTTGATAATTAACAAGTTAATTTGGAATACATTTACCTAAGATGCTAAAGTGTAAGGATAAGGTGTATTTAGGATCAGTGGTAAGAGGTGCATGAGATGTAATTGAAAAGAGTTGTCTACCTTTTGGGTTTACAAAGGCTAAGATCGTTAAAGTGTGAAGCTAAAGTAAAATGCCAATGGAGTCCACTTTTCACTGTATAGTTTAAAATGTTTAAATTGTTGCTTTCCCATTAAAGAGATTAAATAGATTATTTAAAGCAATGAGAGGACTCTTTTAGATTAAAAATTACAATAGTTATACCTATGATCTAAAGCGTTATTAATTAACGACTAGAAATATTTCACTTCACATTTCTTATTTTGTTTTATAGAGATAAGATGAATGTCTTATAGAGATAAGATGACTAAGAGTAATCCATTCGTACACTTAATTTAGTTGCACCAATTATAGGGTACCAAAAATATTTTGACTTGCTTAAGAATCTGAGAATTGTTCTAAACTCAAAAAATCATAGATATATCATTGATTAAAAGAGAATGAGAGGAATTTCTAATAATCTCTCTCGGAAGAGATGGAAAATTTATCAAAAATGGATAAAGGATGATTTGAGAGTCAAATCATATATCCTTATCTTGATATCTAATGATCTTCAGTAAGGGCTTGTGCACATCAGTTGTGCAAGTATTATTATGCTACATCTGAAAAATTATTTGATATATTCAAACCAAAAATGGAGAATAGTTACAATGAAAAGTGTTTTCATTATGGTGAGGTTTGACATCGTAAATGTTACTGTTCAATATACCTTACCTTATAAAAGATAGACCTCTTAGGTATTTACTTACTAATCATTGATATTTCTTTAGTATTTGATACTAAAAGTGAAGGGGTATGAGATACCGGCTAGGTGTTGCATTTAGCAGTTATTCTTATAATTGCAAGGTGTTGCATGATTTGAGTAATGCTAGGTAGCTACAGAAAGGATAAGTACAACTTCAAATGGGAAATAGAGATTTCCCGAATGTTGAAGTTAGTGTGACTTTTAAGTTGCTTATCCCTTCTAGCAAAAGCATTATGTTATATAATTAATGTTTTATGCTAAACATTATTAGGCAAATCATATCACTCCATGTATTTGACAGACATGGTTATCATGTATATGTTAGGAACGCTCTTTATGTTTATACGATAATGATAATGTTTTGCTAATTGAATGTCAGTTAATGAATAACCATTATATCTTAGATACAATATGAGACATCTTAAATGAACAGGTAAATAGAATAAATAGTAGTTTAAAAACTTCGAATAATAAGAAATTATAGAATATGAGGTTAGGTCATGTAGCCGTGAGATGACTATCCCGTCAGGTTAAAGATGGTCAGATACCTAATATAATTATAGAACCTTGTTATGAATCGTGTATTCAAAGGAAGATGAAAAAATATTTATATAGGTGTTGGACACTAGTAAACTAATTTATTGGAAATGTATATAGTCAAATGAATCATATGCAATGAGTGGATTTCTATACTTCGCTGTCTTTATCAGTAATTTGTCATGATGCGGGTGAAACACAAGTCAAAAACTTTAAAGTGTTCAAAAGAATTCCGACTAAAAGTAGAGAAACAAACCATTATATATATTGAATGCCCTCGATCAGATGGAGAACGTTTATACATGAGCATTAAATTTATAGATTATTTAAAGGATAATTAAATTCTCGCAATATAGTCCTCCAGATACTCCTCAACACCATGGTGTTTCAAAGATAAGGAATCAAACTTTATTGGATATGGCCTGATCGATGTGGAGCTTCACCGATCTTCTAGAATATCTATGGGGTTATGCTCTAGAAACTACTACTCACTTGTTGAACAGAAATTCATCGATAACATAGAAAGAAATAAAGCTTAAGTATATTAAGATTTGTGGTTGTCCTACTTGCATAAAAGTTACACAATAGGATAAACTTGCACCTAATGGGTACAAGTATCAGTTCATCGGATATCCCAAGCATTCTATGAATATCAGTTTTATGATCCTGAAGAACAAAACATGTTCTTTACATGTAATGCCACTTTTCTAGAGAAATAATTTCTCATGGGTTATGAGGATTGTAGAAAGATTGAACTTGATAAAGTCAATCAAAAAATTTATGAACCAACAATGGAACCTTAGGCTCAAATTAGTGAGATACCTTTAACACACCATCCCAGTAGGTCACAAAGGACGTCAAAGCCACCTGTTAGGTATGGTTTGATACTTGAAGGTGCCCTTGTGTTTTCTTATTTGAAGAAAATGATTTTTAACTTTTAGATATGCAACGTTGGACATTGATTTAGAAAAATGGCAAGAAGCCATGAAATTTGGGATTAACTCTATGCATGTTAATCAGGTCTGGGACTTGGTTGAGCTTCCTATAGGAATTGTTCTTATTTGTTGTAAATGGGTTTACAAGGAGAAGTGTAGGCCTAATGGGAAAGTAGAGTCCTTCAAAACTTAATTGGTAGTAAAAGGTTATACTCACAAATTTGGGTTTGATTATAAGGAAATATTTTTACCAGTAGCCATGCTAAAGTCAATTCGAATTTTGTTGACTATTATAGCATGCTAAAGTATTTGTTTTGATGAGGTAATCAAAGAGTCTAGTTTAATCAAGAATAAAGAAAAAGTGTGTGTGTTTAGAATGGGTAGTGGATCATAATTATCTTTTTTGTTATCTATCTGGGTGATATACTCAATGTCAAAATTGTCGTTGATATATTGCAAGTCAGTCAGAAATTATTTGATTAAGAACTTTACATGAAAGATTTGGGAGAGGTTTCTTATACACTAGGTATAAAACTTTGTAGAGATAGAGAAGGCTAATAGGACTCTCTCAATCTTCGTACTTAGATTGAGTCCTAGAAAGGCACAACTTTAATAACTGTGAAATAGTTAATGTACCTTTCAGACATGATATTTATCTTACTAGGAAGATGTGTCCTCTGGAAGAAGATGAAAGGAATGAGTGTCTAACATACCATATACATCAGCTAAAGGTATCTTAATGTATGCCATGTTACATATAAAACCTACATCAGTATAGCTGTAAGTGTTACAAGCTAATATCGGTCTAATCTAGGTAATGACTATTGGTTAGCCATGAAATATATCTAGTTATACCTACGAGGTACAAAGGATAAGTTTTTAAATAATGAAGAAAGTTACTTAAAAGTGAAGAAACACACAGAGTCAGATATTCAGTCTAATCTGGATAATAAAAAATCTACATTTAGTTATGTGCTTGTCCTCAATGGTGTTAGAGTTAGTTGAATGAGTGCAATTCAGATGCCTATAGCTGATTCTACCTTAATGGTAGAATATGTTATGGCTTTAGAAGCAAGCAAAGAAAAAAGTATGGATTTACAAGTTAGTTGCAGAGCTTGGAATAGTTCCAAGCTCAATAGATCATATCCCAATATATTGCAACAATGATAGGGTATTTGCTTAAGCTAAGGAGCTATAAGTACACCAGAAATCTAATCATATGGACTTTGAATATCACATAATTAGAAAGATCTTGGCTATTAGAGATATAATAATATCAAGGATACATTTCATAGATAACGAAGCAGACCCACTCAGGCCTTGACTCTTAGGGTGTTTAATAAACAAGTAGAGTCGATGGATATTAGATATCATCACTAATGTCACTGAAGTAAGTGAGAGTTGTTAGAAATAATACTTACGTGCTATTCCAATATTGTATGTATTAGAAATTGTGCTTACGTGCCATTTCAATATTGTATAAATAGTAATTATTTAATATTTATACAATAAATATTTTGAAAAAAATTATTAATATTTAATTATATGTATGGTAAGATTCTAGTAACGTTTTAGATATTGTATAATCTGAAAGAGTTTAGATCTGGTTTAAAAGAGTTTACATTTGGTCTAAATGAGTTTAAATTAGGGCTAATAGTTAGCAACACTGAAAGTTATAACTGCTAAGAGTTAGCATGTTATAAAAGTTAGTAAAATCTAAAGAATTAGAGTCTTGTCTGAAATGGGATAAAGACTTGGGGATATATTAGTAAACTCTAAAGAATTAAAGTCTTATAAGTGACCATCATATGTAGGTTCCACACATATTAAAGACCATGGTATGACCACTAAGTATCACTAGTATGATCCGATGTTCATAGAGTCCAGTGTATATAGATATGGGATCCGTCAACTCATGTGGGTGAGTTATATATTTTAATGCTCCAGGATTGTATTCCTGAAAATTTTATGGTCATAAGTAATTTTATCAAGGAAATAGTCTCTTATAAGATAAATAATATTGTAAAAGTGTTTACAGATATTGTTTATGAAAATACAAATCTGGAGATGATTTTTCGGGTTGAGCATATAGAGACTTGACAGTGATGATCTATGTCTTCCCTCTTCCAAGATATAAATAACTGAGGGATTGTATGAATATGTTATGACTTTAACTTGTATGGTTTAACGTGCCATATTGTTATACGTGTGTGTGGGGTATCATTTATGGAATTACAAAAGGTTTCATAAGATAAATGAGTGTGAACCTATAGAGTCTCACTATATGAAATGTACTCGTTGTACACTAGGATAGCACTCCGGATCGAATGGTTCAATCTGAAAAGTTCTCAGAAAGTAAGAATTATTTTAGGGTCTCTAGATAAATTATCAGAGTTTAATTATTAAGCCCGTGATTTTAACAAGTAAGACTTATCATTTCATCCATTCATTAGATGCAACATGTCATGACATAAATTTGTAATGGCATAACATGTGGCATAATATTAATGGCAATTTAATGTTACCATTTGAAATAAAGAATTCGGCCAAATTAAAATATAACCAAGAAGTAGCCATGTCATGCTTAAAGTTTAAGCATATGGTGGCATATATTGAATGATGCATGATGCAATTTATTAGGCCAATGCATGACAAAGCACAAAATGCTTTCTAATGCTTAAATTGTTACGATGAGGTGCCTTTATTTTTCTTATTAACTAGAATCAAATGGCCACTCATTTTTATTATATTCGGCCAACTCATTTACTTTGACACATATCAATTGTATAAGAATGAGGTGTGCAATATAATTGCATTTTCATGCTTAACCAAAAATATCACTTATTGAGCTTTGATTAGTTAAAGGTTCCACAACATTTACTATAATTAAAGCTACTAAGTTCATTTGTGAGACAAGTAAAGTAAGGGAAATTATAAGCTTAAAGCCGAGAGATAATTAGAACCAAAGTTTCTTCAAGTAGTAAATTCCCGCTGAGAAGAAGAGGCTACAATTCTAACTCAAGAAATCCCACAACATCATCGGTTATAATTGCCAAAAGCACACATCAAGGGTGAGCTCCCTTTTATCTCATTAGTGTAATGAGATAAATTTTAATATTTTGCTGCGTATATTTTGCATGTATGATGTGTAAAATTAAATTAAATGTATACACTCACCTTACGCACAGCACACTTTCAACATGAATATTAATTGTTTAATATTTATATAATATACATCTCTAAAAAACATTAATATTAAATATATATGCTAAGATGCTTGTTATGTTTAAGACGTTGTATGATCTAGAAGAGTTTAGTTCTAATCTAGAGGAATTTAAATCAATTCTAAGAGTTATAAGTGCTAAGAGTTAGGAGGTTATAAGAGTTAGAGCCTTATTTGAAATAAGAAAAAACTTGAGAATATATTAGTAATGACATAGTTGTAAGGAGTTGCAAATAATGTTAGAAAATGTCATTATACAATATGTTCTCAAATACTATATTCTTGATCTACTTTTCAGATGTGGGTCTATCGATGAATAATTTTATCTAGATTAGTATATATTTATATCAGGATGGTCCAGATGGTTAGTCTTAGTAGAAAATGAACTTAGTAAAAGCTTGTATAAGTATACGGATATTCAGTCAGGACTAGGTACTAAATAGACTTATGAGAACCTCTAATAGACATCTCATAAAGCTGTCAATTGAAAGTCTTCTCGAGTTGATTAGTATTTGTGGTCCTTTGACCTGAGCGCCACATGGGCTTGTAAATGATTTACCATACTTTTGCTTTATGCATGTCAAAGGCCTTTCATGGTCTGACCATTGGGTGTCCTCAGATTTGGTTCGATGCTCATGGAGTTTAGTGTGTGTAGATATGGGATTCGTTAGCTCATATAGGTAAGTTGTATATCCTGATACTCCAAGATTGTATTTCAAGAAGTCTTATGACCACAAGCATAAACTTCATAAAATAGGTTTTTGTAGGGTTAAATAAGATTGCAAAATATTTAAGGATATTATTTATAGAAATACAAATCTGTAGATAATTTCACAGTCGAGCATATAGAGATTTGACAGTGATGATCTATATCTTTGCTCTTCCAGGATATAGGTGACGGAGGGATTATACAAATATGCTATAACTTCAGCTTGTATAGTTTATCGCGCTACTTTATAGTATCTATAACATATATGTGGGGCTTAGTTCATGGACGTATGGAATAATTTCGTATGAAAAACTGGCTATGAGCCTAGAGAGTCTTACAATATGAAGTGTTTTCATTGTACAATAGAGTAGCAAACAAAATTGAACAAATCAATTTGTGAAGCTTTATTAAACTAGATATTTGTTTCAATATCCCTCAGGATGTGCAGTTGTCAAGGCTTAAATGTTAAGTCCATCCTTGATTGTTTAACTTTTGCCATATATCTTTATGAGATTAGATTTAAATAGAAGTCAAAATATGTATTTAATAATGCAAAGTATTTGCATTATTGGAGAAAAAAATAAAAGGGTGGGCTAGCCATTTTGACATTAAAAGGGAAATTGATATTAAATAAAAAAAGTTTTTTTTCATACGCTTTCAATTGAGTGGCCGGCCAAGGAGTGACAAAAAGGCATGGCATGAGATGTTATGGTGGGGGGTTTGTATTGACAAATTGTGAGGGGAGTTGCATATAAAATGAAAATGTTTCATTTGGCATTTTGATTCAATTGGTTCGGCATTTTGAAATGAGAGAGCAAAGAGCTTTGTTTTTCCAAGTGTTGAGAGAAAATAATAACTTATTCTTCTTCTTTCTCCATTTGGCCTGTCGTTAACAAGTAAGCAAGAGAGATTCTTTTATTTGTTTAAGAGTCGAATAAACAAAAACAATCTCATTGTTTTGAAACAAATACAAAGTAGTTAAAGTGTTTAACTAAAAATTATAGGTTAATAAGTTTAAACAATGTTAAAAGTGTTTAACCAAAATTAATGTTTAAGAGTTAAACACTATTACTAGAAACTTAAGGCTACTATTCTAGAGATCTAAGCCCACCTAAGTTGGATCCTAGAATTGCCAAGGAGTTTGCTTCAAGGTGGACTTCGATTTTGAACAAATTTTCAAAGGCTTTAAAGGTGATTTTCAATCTCATTAGTGTAATAAAAACTTAAATTTAAGAGTCTTTATTGCAATAGGAATTATTTCCAATTTCGCTCTACAATACATATGTATTGACATGCATAATTTTAATTGTAATTAGCACTATTAACATGTATACACCCATAAAAATAACACACTTTCAAATACGTCCAGATACATATAAGCTCGAGCACACTAATGGAAGAGTTATTAAAAAATAATAGAATGTTGAACTATTAAAAAAATATTATTCATAAATACATTATTCTATTATTAGAGCGGATTATTAATAAAAGTTCCTTTTTTTTAACAATTGTGATAGAAAATTCTATAGTCATGAGATAACTGGTGCTCTCAGAAAATGAAAAAAACCAAGGCAAAACTAGTATACAAATAAAATATTTCCCATTCAATCTAAGAAGAATTGTAAATGGAAAATATAAAAAAAAAACAAATTCAAGAAGGAGAAGCTTGATTATCATGAGCATCTAAAGCATTATTGTCCTTAAAATCATCCTCATCATTATATGAGATATGAAAGGCATCATTTAGCAATTAGATATCAATGTCAAGATAATGCTCCTTAAAAATATCAACACTCTTTTTGAATCCCTCCATGACCCTAGAGGCAATTGAGCACTTTTTAATATCATTAACCTAATCATTAATAACCTGATCAGCACGTGCCTTGGCCTTCTTAACCCAAGCACGCATTTGATTAGACTCTTCATTGAGAGCCTTTACAAGCTCCTTTAAAGATTGCACTTAATCTTCAAGGCATTTATTCTACCTCTTTAGTTCAGAGACCTTGCTTTTAGTAGATACAACGCCTTTAGCGGCCTCATCCTGATGAACTTTGCTTAGCCATTTCAAGCTCAAAGGCATGACTTTCAACTATGGCCACTTTGGTAGACATCTCTTTGAGCTTTTTATCTAAGGATTTTGCCACTTTATCTTTTTGTCAACATTGTTTCTAAAATTGGCCAACTTCTTTTGAAGGTTCAAAAACTTATACTATCATAGATCCCCCCCTTCTAATATTACGACAAAGCGACAAGCTATACACCACCTAAAAAATAAGAAAATTGCCAGAATGCAAAAAAAGTAATTTTAAATAGATGAGACAAAGGTATAAAGGAAATACTTTAATCGTGTTTATGAACGACATGTAGAAGACAGTAAAAGGATCATAATCTCGCATCTGGTGAGTATAAGAAGGGCCAACAACAATTATGGTTCTCTAAAAAGAGGAAGAAAGTGCTTATATGTGCTCCTAAAAGCAGCTGAAAAGAAACCGAAGTTAGAATGAGAGGATTCCTTGTTATCAGATCATGCATACCATTCTAGTCAGCAGGCTCCTTTCTTAAAAGTATAAGAACAATGCTCAAAGAGTTAAGGTCAATTGCTTATTTTCCTTTCTCACTAGCAGTAGGGGTTTTCCAATAGTAGTCCTTGAAGCACCCAAGCCCTCGCCACGAGCATTAGTTTGATCCCTTCGACCATGACCGGGAACATTTCTAATAAGCTCTTGATCAGGAGGACACGAAGTAGGATCTTCTTAACAAACCCGCATCTACTGCCATTACCACCTTTCATATCTATAAGACATAAACTAAATATCAATCTAAAAGGCAATAGAAATAAGAAATAATCTATACTTTGTTTTTCCTAAAGGTGACTCACCCTGAAGAGGAACACCCTTATTGTTCTTTTTCATTAAAAAGACCTCTTCACCATCACTTAACTCAGTCTTAGTGGTCACATTTGCTTGACCACTCAAGCTATAAGATTAAACTTATTTAGGGTAGATATAATTTTTAAAAAGAAAGAAAAATAGTGTACCAATCAAACAAGTTCTACCAATCAAAGATTAAGAATGGCCACAAAAACACCAAAAGTCATCACTATCTAACAAGAAGTTTCAAAAAGATGAGTCACTACCAAGAAAACCCAGAATGACTTATTTAAAAGAGAAAGAAGAATAAAGAAAATTTTAGTAGCAAAAGCATTAGCTATTCAAGAAGTTGGATTGAGATAAAGAGAATTTCATAGAAAATAAAAAAATGTGGCACTTTCTCTCTCAAGAATAAGGTAAAGGAAAAGACAGACTATAAAAAGTTTAACTACTACCTCTAATAAAAAGAAGATCTATAGGCTTTTAAAGGCTAATTATACAGTAGATTCAATAGTATCTGGAAAATTATGCTAAAGATCGTTTTCTTATATTAGAATGAAAAACTAGCTAATAACTGTCAGAGCCCCAAGAGATTCTAAAAAGGCCAAATCAATATGGCCATATTCGAATGACGCAATGATGGAAGAAGGCCCAAAACACAAAAGAGGTTGCATTAAATGCAAACTAAATTAATGGCAGAATCTAAAATACCTATAACAAAGGCTTCTCAACATAGTAAGACCCTAAAAAAATAAATTCCTTAAGAAAAAGATAAGTATAAGGGGGTAAGAAACACCATTAACCACACCATAATGAACAATCTATTCAAAAGATAATCATTAATATAAACACCTTGTTCGAAAGATATTGTGGCCAACTTCAAGGCAGTTCCCAACAATCTCTCAAGTTAAGGCACAATTCAAACTTAAACACATTCAACACACGCAAGCAAGATAACAAGCAGCAAGTTCATTCAAAAAACTTGATAAGTAGCAAAGGTAGAAAATAAATAAAAGGCACACAAAGACAGAAGAAAAAAAATCTTTTCATTAATTCCATAAAGTTTGTTGCAAGGTCCTAAAAACAAAGAAGAAAAATTCCAAAATAAAATAGTGGGGAGATTATCTTCAATAACAACAGTAGCAACAGAAGGGTTACTAATATAAGAAGCATCCTGGGTAGGCTAATTAAAAGTCTGAGAAAGAACAACCTTGTTTTCTTAAAGAATAATAGTCTCACCATGGGGAACCTCAACCTCTTTATCTATATTCCCAGATCAACAAATAGCTCATCTACCTATGAGAGATCAAGATCCGTATAGCACCTATTGTAGGGCTTCACCAATTCGGTTAAAGCATCAAAGACATCCTTAATAGTGTGTGCCTTTGAAGCCACAATATTATCTTCCAACTCTCCTTTGGCTTATAAAGGCAAACATTCTCATCTCAAAGAATCCTCATCTACCCTTCAAACTCTTTATCCTCAAACTCAAGGACACAGACTCTGTTCTCAGCCATTACAGCTTTAACCTCAGTTGCCCCACTTTAATAGCTGTTTTCCCCTCTATTTGCTTAACCTTGGAAGAACAAACATTGAGCTTGTGCTTAAAGGCCTCTATATTCCTTATGGTATCTTTTAAAGCCTTATTTTCCTTTGCATCTTTAGCCTCAGTAGTTGTAAAGTTTTAAATATCAGTCATCACCTTGTAGAAAGTGTCACGGTGACTAGCGAAGGAAACCATCCCTTGTAAAAGAAAAACTAAATAAATCAACAAAGCATCGATAAATGGAAGCAAAAGTTATATAATAGAAAATAAAACTTGATCGACGGGTGATAGGCTAGGATGTGCTACAAGTTAGCAATAAAGCAACATGCTCCCTAGGCACCACTTGATCGACCTCTTTTGTGAAAAGCCAAGTGCTCATACCTCTTCTTACTTGTGAAGGATAGGTCAGAAGGATAAACTGACCCTACTCTATGCCTTGACTAGGGCCTCAAAATTGAAGACCCACTTAGGGCATTTATAGTAACCCCCTATCAGTCTGAGAAGAATAAGTGTTCATGCCTTAAGGTAGAGAATTATCATAAGTAAGGATTGAAGCTTCAACTAGCTCCTCTCTCTGACAAGTCTTAGAGTCCTCATCTAGCCTCTTCTTAAAATAAGAGGAACTTATTGAAGACTCTCCCACAAAATCCTTGCCCAAATACTTCATACAGGGTAAGTTAAAAATAATTCATTGCTTTTTACCTCCACAGGGTTGGAGTTTATATCAAAAAGATGATGTTTCTTCTTTTTCCCCTATAGTTACAAAATAAGAATGAAAACAATTATCCACCAAGATAATCAAAGAAAATTATTTAAAAGTAAATGATAAAAGAACTACCTTCGATCTAAAAGTTAGAAGAGCTTAATGGGTTAAGAATGTAATTGATCAGCCTAAAAAACACAAGATTATCTTAAGAGAACAACTCTTTACAAAGATAAGGTTTCAAAGACTACAAAATAGCTACAAAAGAAAGAAGAAACATTAATGGAGGAAAGAAAATAAACAAACCCATTTACACAAAAATGAGAATAGAAAAACAACTTCTCCTAGCAAAAATATAAGGACATGTCTGAGGACCATAACGACCTATAAACTTGCCCCTACTCTTTTCCAGCAAAAATATCAGATGTGGTTCCACCTAGCATTCATCGAGGGCAAGTTCTTCATAAGAGCAATGCCCTTCTCCTTATCATAAATATTTGGTAGTATAACCTTTCTATTGATCAGTGTTTTCCCTAATCTAATATGGACTCTGTAGCTTAAGGAAGTATGGCCTTTAAGATTAGCCTTACTCCATATAACGTAGAGTCCTATTAAAACCTTCCAATCATTTAGATTCAACTAACATAGAACTAGATTTAGGTGAGATAACATATCCATTGAAAGGGTAACATTAACCCTAACTTAAAGAACTGTAAATTCAAAGCCACCTTCCTGTTCGATGGCGCACTTGTATACTTATCCTCCAAGAGAACCTTCAAAGTTACAAAATTAGGGATCTTCAATATTTTCATCAAATCAGTGAAAACCTCATCGTACATACTAGAGGGATAGTAAATAGGATAATTCAGCTCAAACGGAGCATCCACGTTGCTATGAGGAACCACTAATTAAATCTTATTGCTCAAGTTCACTCGGGATCATTGAGATCATCTACCTTTATATCATTACCTCCTCATGTAAGGCTCTCCATTTTCATTTACTACATCTTGGGCTAAGCTACTCCCGACACTAGAGTTATTTCTAAGGCAATCTAGATTTAGAACAAACATGTTCTCGGAATCATCTATCAAAGACATAACTTTATACTTAGAAAAAGTTCAAAGTTTAACCTATCAAGAATTTCTCAAAAAAAACTCGATGACATACACCCAAGGAGCAAAGACTTACAACAAGCCAAGCCATAAGAAAATGTAAGAAAATAACAACAGAATAGTAAACACTAAGGAAGAAAACACTTACGAAAGAAGAGATTGGAAAAAGTGAAGTCACCAAGTTACCAGAAAATGAAAGCTCTAAAGCATGATATTTTGCTTCAAAAATAGAAATAGAAAATCAAGAAGTGGAGAATTGAAAGGTTCAAGAGATTATATATACTATCGAAGAAAGAGAGATCTCATCCATTGATTTAAAATTTGGAAGATAAAAACACTATTAAAGATACATCTCCTCTACGATGTGATCAATAATCAACTCCTAAAACAATGACACATCACCACATATTCAAAAACATGAGTAATTACTCATTAAAACTATTAGACAATAGCAAATTTCTTAAAAGATTATGAATATTTACTGCAATAAAAGGCATTGACTTAAAATAAAAGTTCAATCACTAACATAAATTGTACGTCCATAGAATGTTGGCACAAAGAATATCTACTCATAGAGAAATCCCACCAAACAAAGAGTATGTTGGTGATCGAGTGTGTGACATACGAGTGTATACATAATTTCAAAAATTACTATATATAGCAGAAGCATGTTACAGATACACCCATTTTAACAAATTAAACATATATATCTCATATATACATAAGTATAACAATTATACAAATTTAAACATGATGAACAATTGTATCAATAACATAATGTAAAAACACTTACCTTATGAAGGTAGCTTTACAAAATCTTCAAGTCTTCCAATAATCCATGTAAAGATCTCACCTTGAAGTGTATTATTGAACAATTCTAGTCCATAACGGTTTGGTGGGATTATGGAGCTAGAATGGTAGCTTTAGTTTTAGAATTTCCAGGAACTTGTATTCAAATTCTTTTGAATACAATTTTGTTTCTTAAATGGAGATGGTAAATATTTTTCATATAACTCTTGTATTAATTAAAATATTTAACATACAACTCTTGTATAATTCTTAGAAACAATTTTCACATGATAATTATTTTGAACAACTCTTTTCTAAAATAATTATCTTTTTCTCCATTTTTCATTTATTCATTTTGGGCCATTCATTATAGAAGGAGATGAAGAGAAGTTTTACATGTTTTCAACACTAGAAAGAATAAAAACAAAACTCTCCCTCTTACCTCAAAATCCTTGGCCGAATTTTTGTTCCCAAAATGAATCAATTGATTCAATTGTTTTACCAAAACATTTTTGTTATTCAACACTTTGATTAAACAAAAATAAGTGTTCCACCAATTTTATTGTTGGTCTCCCACTTAGGATTAATTTAACCAAGCACTAGAATAATGGCCACCTAAAATAATTTTTACCTAACAAATATAATTACTTTAATTATAATGGGTAAATAAATGGTCAACATCTAGGCACCTCATTGTATTAAAATACAATGCCATGATAAACTTATTTTATCATTATCTAATAATATAAAATTTAGTTATTCAAAATAATTTTGAATAATTACTTTTTACCTTACTAATTTTTACTACCAAGATTAAATGGTAAAAAGGTAAAATCAAATCATGGAACGAATTTTATCACTTGTCAATATTCTATTAATTAACAACCCTTATTAATTAATTGAGTGATTTACTTAACAATTAAGTCTTGACAAATGTACATCCCGAGGGATCCCAAAATAATTATTCTATTTTGCTGAAATTTAGTAGATCGAATAATTCAATCCAATCCGCTACCCTAGTGCACAACGAGTACACTTTATATTGTGAGACTCTTTAGGTTCACACCTGATTTATCATATAGATCTCCTTCATACGTCCGTGAACGATGTCCCACACACACGTTACGGATATTACAAATAAATGTGTTAAACTATGCAAGTTGAAGTTATTGCATATTTGTATAATCCCCCAATCATTTATATCCTTGAAGAGCAGAGATATAGCTTATCACCGTCAAATCTCTATTTGCTCAACCATGGACTCATCTCCAGATTTATATTTCATTAAACGATATCCACAAACACTTTTGTGATATTGTTTATTCCTTCAGAATATATTTTTTTAGGTTTATGCTTGTGGCCACAAGACTTTCTGAAATATAATATTGGAGCATCAGGATATATAACTCACTCAAATGAGCTGATGGATCTCATATCTACGCATACTGGACTCCATGAGCATCAAACCATACCCAACGGCACCCAGCGGCCAGACCATGAAAGGTTTCTGACATGTGTGGAACCAAAGCATGGTGGATCACTCACAAGCCCACTGTGGCACTCAGGTCAAAGGACCATAAATACTACTAAACTCGGAAGACCTTCCATTGACTGCTTCATGAGATGTCTATTGAAGGTCCTCGTGAGTTTGTTCAATATCCAGTCCTTACTGAATACCTAGATCTTTATACGAGCTTTCACTAAGCTCATGGTTTACTAAGACTAACCATTTAGACCATCCAGATATAAACATTCACTAATCTATATTAATGGGTGATGTTTAATTTAATGACCTAGTGCAAGTGCACGCTTTTTGTATCAAGTAATATAGGACTAAGTCTAGATTATCGATCCCACAGAGACTATTGTTTCTATTTTCTTCAATAGAATACTAAAATTACTCTACTTTACCTTTATCCAGATTAGCTTCAAGGATGGAGTTTAACTAACTAAATTATTGCTATTGAATTGAACCTAATTAAAATATTGCAAATACTTAGAGATAGAATTCACTAAATTGATAAGTAATCTAGGGTATCGACGCATCCCCTAATAGTTCACTGAACCCTTTAACCCCTTAGTTATTTCCCTTTTTATCAATTGATTGGCTAGACACTGATTTCATCATAAGCTTTTATCGACAGTCAATTGATAATATCACACCCTAACAATTACCTATATGTCTATGGTAATCCGAATAAGATACATAAAGATGATATCTCGGCATAGTCTCAATTATAACACTACCATAAGCTTGCTTTTTATACTACTCTCCACTAATGTAGAAATACACATGTCTAAAGATCTATTTAGGACTTTATTAGCTTGTAATGTAAGGCTAAGATAAAGGTGGGTTATAAAGATATATATAAAGTGCAAAGCACACCATTAATACTTAGACTTTACTCAGAAACCTCTTGATTCCTTCTCCTCCTTGATTATTCATCTCTTCCCCAAAATTTATATTATTCTCATTTTTCTTTTAATCCCTTTTACAAAGAATTTCTTCTTTTTCTTAAGCTGGGGGTATTATACATTTAAACATTTCTTTTTTTTTTCTTTTCTTTTTTGTTATGTACCCCCAAACTTAAAATGATATGCATATTCAAGACTTATTACTTTTCATTGCAGTACCCTTCTTTCATACATCCACAACCTTCTTCATTTCAAGAATATTTTTAAGTAAACTCAAAGTTTATAGTGCTACCAGTAGATTTTAAGGTAAGTAAACTCAAAGTCTTTAGGCTTGTCATGTGGTTAGACAGAAAAAATGAGTAATTAGGCTCAAACGAGGTGACTAGTGATAAATATACATATAAGGTAGGCTCTAAAAAGCTCAAACATTCCAAAGATAGCCTAATGTCATTTCTCTAAGCATGTGAATTCTAGGATTTCACCTCAAGTAGTAATCAAGCAAGTTCTAGAGTATTAGTATTCGAGACTGTGGTGTACTACTTAAGCATGAATAACTCTAAGCAAAAAATTCAACTAATATATGCTTATTTTAATGTGCTCAAGAATAAGTGATAAAAAATAAGCTTGAATTCAATCCAAGAATCATGATATAAGAGTTATCTCAAGCATCTATTATTTCCTAAAGACTTGTAAAAATAAATTCAGCAAATATTTTATTTCATATCATGGACTTATGATAATCATCTCAACCAAAACTTAACAATCCTAAAAAAAAATTTACTTCACAAGACAACTAACCAATATAAGCAGCAAAATAAACACAAGAAAGTATGTTTCCCACCCCCAAACTTAAATTAGACATTGTCCTTAATGTCTAAAAATAAATTTAAAAGTAAGAAAAACTCCCCTAGTAACTGAAGTTGAAGCAGTGCAGCATTGTATTTTGATGAATATTAATGCGGTTCTCTTTGCTTTCAACGCTTGCACTTGCTCATGCTACTTCATTGAATGCTTGAATTGCTTATTTATTCCTACAAGAAAAAAAAGAAACTAACATAACTAAAATTGAAAATAAGATAATAAAAATAAAATTTTACTTGGATTGCCTCCCAATAAGCGATTGATTTAACGTCGTCGGCTTGATAGGGCTCTTTCTACTCTTTATAGAGGATAATCATTAATAGTAGAAGCATTTTTATATATAAGCTTGCTGGGCTTCCGCTCATTTGGCTTCCACATTCTTGCACTTAGACCTTGGGTAGCAACTTGTTCTTCTTTCTTGTGCTTATCCAGAAAGACTTGAATCTTAGACTGGTTAAGTATTTCTCTTGTGGCATTTTCTTCTATCCTCTCATCGAACTGCTGCTTCTTCTTCTTCTTCTTCTTTCTTCTCCTTCTATGCCTTAACACATTTTTTTTAATGTGAGGGTTTAATATCTCCATGTCTTTGAGTTCTTTAGTGTTTAGGTGCACCACATCAATGTTACAACAGTCTTCACCTTCAGCTGGTAACTTAATTTTCTTGAAGACTTTAAATGTTGTAGTGTCATCTTGTATCCTCATGGTTATCTCCCCTTTTTGAACATCAATGATCGTATATCCTGTAGTTAAGAAGGGTCTTCCAAGGATGATAGGGATCTCTTTATCTTCTTCCATGTCTAGAACAATGAAATCAACGGGGAAGATAAATTTATCCATCTTTACTAGTACGTCCTCCATAATTCCCCTCGGGTAGGCAAGAGAGCGATCAGCAAGTTGAAGTGTGATATTGACCGACTTTGCTTCTCTCAAACCTAACTTGTTGTAGATGAAAAGGGGCATGAGATTAATGCTTGCTCCTAAATTGTATAGAGCTCTACCAAGATCATGATTGCCAATGGAGCACGGTGTGGTAAATCTCCCGAGATCTTTGAGCTTAGGAGGTAGCTTTTTCTGAAGAATAGCACTACATTCTTCTGTCAATGCCATTGTCTCATAATCCTCCAATTTCGTCTTCTTGGCAAGGCTGTTCTTCATGAACTTGACATAACTAGGCATTTGTTCAAGCGCATTTACAAAAAGGAGATTAATATGTAATTTCTTAAAAACATCAAGAAATTTAGAGAATTACTTATCTAATCTCTTATTTTACAGCCTCTGTAGAAATGGTGGAGGGGGTGTAAATGACTGCCAGGGCTGTTTCTGTACATTTTCTGCACTTGTATGCTAATCATCTTTCTTTTCTATACTTTCAGGATTTCCTTGCTACAATTTTTCAGTTTCAGCAGTTGTTTTGCACCTCTGTAACCTTTGAGGAAAAAGAATAGGTGGTCTATATGGTTGCACATTTTCTTGTTGATCAACCCTCTCATTTTCTTCATCTTTGAAAGTGGTGTTGGTAGTGTGTCATTATATAAGATCTTACCACTTCGTAAGTTGACTGTTTGGCATTGCTCTACACTTCCTCTTGGATTAGCTTCAGTGTTGCTTGGTAAGTCCCTTGAGGTCGATTATTTAGTGCTGCAGCAAGTTGCCTCATTTGAGTCTCTAGATTTTTCAAAGATGCATAATGGTTTTGTAGAATAACATCATTCGACTTCATGTACTACATAAATATATCTTCCAATGATGCTTTCTTTTCCTTTGGGGGATGAAATTCGGGTGGATTTGGTTGCCACCTCAAAAAATATTTGGATGATTTCTCCACCCCGGATTATAATAATTTGAATATGGATTATTCTGCTGTCTATTATGGTTCCCCACATAGTTTGCTGACTCCATACATTGTCCCTTCGAATGATTGTCACCACAGAAGTCACAAGTTGCAATCTGGGTCTTGATAACATTCATAGAATCAAACCTTTTGGTTAATATATTGATTTACGCAGCCAATGCATTAAATGCATCAATCTCATGAACTTCCTTGGTGTGACTCTTTCAGCAGGCTATTGATAGCTATTAGATGCCATCTCTTCTAATAACTCATATGCTTCATCTGTGGACTTATTCATCAGAGCTCCTCCAGCAGCGACATCGATAATTGTCCTTAAATGACCCACTAGCCCATTGTAGAACATCTGGACTAATAACCATTTCGGAACTCCATAATGAGGACACTTCCTCAACATGTCCTTGAATCGTTCCCATACTTCTTATAATGACTCACCTTCAATCTGCACAAATGAGGTGATGTCATTCCTCATCTTAGCTGTCTTCGCTGGTGGTAAAAACTTCGCTAAGAACTTATGTGCTAGGTCATCCCACGTTGATATAGATCCTGATGGCAATGACATCAACTAACTTTTTGCCTTATCCCTTAATGAGAAAGGGAATAGTCGTAACCTGATGGCATCATCTGAAACCCCATTGAACTTAAATGTATCACAAATCTCCAAGAAATTCACAATATGCATGTTGGGATCATTATTGGGAGCTCCACTGAATTGTACTAACTCCTTAAGCATCTGAATTGTATTTGGCTTGATTTCAAAGTTGTTTGCATTAACAGTGGGGCGCTGAATACTAGACTGAATGCCTTCTGTTATAGGAACAGCATAATCCCTCAACAATCTCTACGAATTCATAGGCTCAAATACTGGATTGTTGATATTGTCGTGATTCTCTGCGATGTTTATGTTTTGATGTTGTGCTCTACGAAGTCTTCGGAATGTTCTTTAAATCTCAGGATCAAAAGATGCTAAATTTTCACTCTTGGTTCTTCGCATGAACTGTCAAAACAAAAAAAATGCAATTATTAACTAGAATGGAAAAAGACCAATAACAATAATGAAATAAAAATAAAATCTGAAGTAAAAGTAAAATTGTATGGTATTAGTATCGATCTAAGATTAGATAAAATAGTCCTCGGCAAAGGCTCCAAAAACGTGATGTCCAATTTAATGACCTAGCGCAAGTGCACTCTTTTTGTATCAAGTAATATAGGACTAAGTCCAGATTATCGATCCCACAGAGACTATTGTTTCTATTTTCTTCAATCGAATACTAAAATTACTTTACTTTACCTTTATCCAGACTAGCTTCAAGGATGAAGTTTAACTAACTAAATTATTGCTATTGAATTGAACCTAATTAAAATATTGCAAATACTTAGAGATAGAATTTACTAAATTGATAAGTAATCTAGGGTATCGACGTATCCCCTAGTAGTTCACTGAACCCTTTAACCCCTTAGTTATTTTCCTTTTTATCAATTGATTGGCTAGACACTGATTTCATCATAAGCTTCTGTCGACAGTCAAATGATAATATCACACCCTAACAATTACCTATATGTCTATGGTAATCCGAATAAAATGCAACAAATTAAGATATATATGCCACCTAGGTATATGTCTATCCTAGATGGAACTCACAGATGTTACCCTATGATCATGTATCAATCTACCATAGGCTAAACACATGATTCTTTTCGTCAAAGTTATCATGGTTCCTAAACAATCAAAATAGTGATCAAGTATAATGAAAGCACTAAGCATAGATAGATTGAATCAATTAAGGGATAAAAGTTCATAACTAAGAGTTTAAAATAATTAATTACATACTAGGTTCAATAACGTCTAACCCTAGATCAAAATAAATTAGCTCATGTTCAAAACAAGAATATCAAAGAAAAAGTATGAAAATATAATGAACGAAATCATCTCTTAAAAGTAAGGAATAAAACAAAACAAGTGATGCCCTGAGTTATTCTTCTTTCTATTGTCTTGATTGCTCAAGAGTTGATTCCCTAATCTTTAATCTTCAATAACTTCACCTTGATCTCTTGGCTTGAATGTGTGTTTGTTGCTTGTGTTATTCTTCTTGCTAAATCTCTCTATTTTTGCCTCAAAAGAGTATTTTTATTGCTATGAGAAACCCTAGGCACCAGGAGATTCGAATCCCAGTTGAGGGGGGTATTTCAATCTCCCGCATGGGCGCCACAGCGCTGGGGGCTAAGTGATCTGGGCATCGCGGTGCCCAACCACCTATTGCTGCGCTACTTTCATATTTTAAGCGCAACTTCTTCGTTTGACGTCCGATTTGCCTCCCGTTTGTTCCTATGCACCACATTTTCCATCTTGAATCTATTTATGATTATAAAATACAATTAAATAGTAAAATACTTATGATTTGGAGTAAAATACAAAAGTTAAGTATAAATCCTACTAGTGCTTTTATGCCCCTATCAATAGGTTCCACCGATAGACCCGCATCGATGAAATTAGATCATGAACATTGTGTTTGAGAACATAATTTTATAATGACATTTCCTAGCACTATTTGCAACTCCTTGCAGCTATGTCATTACTAATATATTTTCAGGTCATTGTCCCATTTCAGATAAGGCTCTAACTCCTTAGATTTTGCTAACTATATGAACATGCTAACTCTTAGCATTACTAACTCTTAGTACCACTAACTTTTAGTATTTATAACTATTAGCATTGCTAACTCTTAGCACTGATCTAAACTCCTTTAGACCAGATCTGAACTCCTTCAAATCATACAATGCCTGAAACGTTACAAGCTTCTTACTATTTTAATTATAAATAATATTAATGATTTTATTAGAAATGATAATTATATAAATACTACATTAAATATTTATACATTTTGGGATGGCACGTAAGCACAAATCCCAACAGAGTAATCATAAAGACCCAAAGATAAATCAAGGACATTGTTCAAACATAATTATAGGCACTTCAATGAGCACCTAAACCCATGAACATTACTTATAAAGTTTTCAGTGTCAACAAGTTAACATTGAAAATTAAGGAAATAAAGTTTCTCCCTGAATTTAGCTTATAAGGCCCAAAACCTGTGGCCCATCAAACCCAAAATACTATAGCCTAAAAGGTATTGATCCAGAAAGGCCCAAAAGATAACATTAGCCTAGAAATGTCCTCGAGCCATAGGCATCCTCTTCGAGTTGTTTAGAACACTGGTCATAACCCAACTACCGTGTTTGATCAAACTCCAATGGACAAGAAATGATCTATTACCTCCAAGATAATTAAAAAAATTAATCATAACCAGGCTATCCTAATCTCTCAGACTCTAAAATGTAGACGTATACTCTCACTAAGCTGATCAAAATTGGTTACATCTTGGCTACCCTACTCAATTTGACTCACCACTTTCAGAACTAGTTAGCATAATGGCCGCAACCTGACTAACCTGTTTGATTAAACTCCAAACAAGGGGAATAATCTCCACCTATATCAAGTAGTAGACAAGTTTAAATTCAACCACTCTAAAAGTCTAGGAAAAATTATTTAAAGGACTTAAACTTTTGAGAATCGTAAAGAGTTGTAGATAAAATCTTACTTATCAAGAAAATATCTCTAAATCTAAGTAATATCCATAAAATAAAGACACAAGTTCTACCAGGGTAAGAAAAGATCTAATGCTATTTTGATAAAACAAAGATAGTAGAATCTTGAAAGAGGATATCTATAAGACTTCCAAATTCTAAAAGGATTCCAAATGCTACACGTTAAACCTATATCCCTACATTATAAATAAGGGAAACATTCTATATTTGGGATCATCCGAATATTAATTATTCATACAAGTTCTCATAATTGAGATGACTGTCACATTCAGGCTCATATTCAAAGAGACACAGGAAAAATCACATATTTTTTATATTCTTAAAGAGATCCAAAATGCTCTGCAAAGGTCTAAATTTTCAATATAATGCCCTTAAAGCATTATAATAAATAGTTTATAATTAATAAAATTTATTCATATATACATATTTTATATTAGCGTATATTTATAAAGTATGTAATCTTTGAATTAGGTATACGAGGCTAATACATAAGGTATAAACCGCAAATTCATTATAAAGTAAATATTGTTCAACAATCATTTATGAAAAAGGCATTTCATTATGTCAGGCTGTAATTTTTTCACTTTTTATAGTAGATGATTATCTTGACCATAGAAGTAGAAACTTTGAGTTGAAGAACTAACGTATATGATACATTGAATGAGACAACTATGAATTTCGATTTAGTTATCTAAATGATGTTGATTTTAGTTCATAAATGCTTTGATAAGTGATAAGGGCATATTTATCATTTATTTTTTCATGTTTTTATATTGATATTTTATTATTTTATGAGAATAAATGGCTATTTATGTACATTATTGGTTATTTGTAGCGACTTGGTTGAAATTTAAAGAAAGAATGCAAAATAACATAAATTAAGGACTAAACTGCAAGATCCTCAAAATAAGGACCTGTTGCCCCAGTGCTATAAGCCTTGTCATCCCAACACTAGAACCTAAGCCAAGATAAGAAGAAAAAAAATAAGACATGTATAAGTCGCAGTCCACCGTCTCAGCACTGGCAAGCTATCATGCCAGTGATGTCCCAATGCTCTAACGCTAAACCTTCACCACTCCAGTGATACAGTCTTTTGAACACAGCACCATAATGACAACGTGATTCTTGACCCAGCAAGATTTAAGGTTCTTTAGCTCATATCAATCTCTATAAAAGGTCACTCATCCCTAACCTTCAGAGATCATCCAAGAAGACACAAGAGACTCACAACATAAGTTTTAAATAGCAGTGGAGCATAATTAAAGCATCATATATAGAAATTAAGGCATTTTTTAACATCAAGAGTTCCGTAGATAACATAATCAAGAGTAATTTGACGTCTATATCGATTTACCGCTATTCTCTTGTAGGCATGAACTAAATTTTCTTTCTAGGGTTAATACTTGAATTCAATATGTGTGCTTAATTGCCACTTCTTTCTAATATTTAATAAACTTAGTTCTTTATTATTTAAATTACTTGTTCTTAATGCGTCAATATATTTGGCCAATATATAGTAAATGACTTGATAATATTTTGATAAACTCAGAAGAGGAATCATTATATTTAGACCTAGATAATTTGATGCATGATTGTTGAGTAACATTCAATGTTGCATATGCAAGTTTCAAATTAGGATAGGAATATACCTAATTGGTATGTATGATCAATAAGACTTGTTCTTAATGAATCTTAGTTTATTACAAATACCATAAGAATATAGGTATTTGGTAAATTAGAATATATTTGCATGACCTTGGGAGAGGCTTGTGAATACAATAGTATTTTGATCACTAACAAAGACTAAGGAAATTAAATATTAAAGGATTAATCATTAGAACCCATATTGAGGAATAGTATTAACCCTAAGTTTTCTCTATATTGCTATCTTCAAATCTCTTTACATTGTATCATTGCTTTTATATTTTCTAAATTCATTCTTAGATTTTTATTTTTCTGAATAATATTAGAAAGACATAGTTTTAGTACTTGATTAAAATGAAGATATTATCCTTGTGGGTTCTACATCCGACTCTTTTGTCCCTTTATTACTTACATACGATAATGTATACTTGTACTTAATTTTAAGATACAAAATTATTGCATCAATAAGCTTGATAGATCTTAATCCTAAGCAAGTAATGAACTTGCATTCATGTATCGTATATTTTGAGTTATCATGGAGTAAGATCCATATAAATGATAAAAAAAAAACCTTAATAGCTTGGAACATATACTTGCACGATGGAATCTACTTTGTGATGTTCACCTAAGCTATTTGTAGTATTTGATCATTTAATTCTGTGGCCACAATTTATTCAATAAATTTTTTATTGAATAACAATATTTATTTGTAAATTTATTTACTAATATAGGTATCTTGAAAAATGACCATTAGAGCATTTAGTGATGTAAGGATGAATAGGTAATTAAAAGGGTGAGACATTTTCCATCACCTAGCTTTAATTGTGGACATTAGTTAAATGGTTAATTAAGTAGTTATTATTGGCCTAAGATCAAGTCTAATTTAATTTTTTTTAAAGCGTTTTAATTAAAATGACCTTTTAATTAAAACCCCTAGGCTATTCCATGGGTTCTAAATTATTTTAACTAAAAACAAGTTTCCATGGCCTTTGACTTTCAATGGAATAACCTAGGATTAACTTAGAAGGACTAGACCTTTTAAGTTAAATCTAGGAAGTCCATGGGTTCTGCAGTTTCTCTACTAGCTCAAATTCTGATCAAAATCTAAATCCTAAATCATAATCAAACTTTAAATCCCAAGGGAGATGCCTATATACAGAGGAGGTAGAAAGTAGTAAAATAATAATATAATTCTTTTAAGTATTTTTTATATGAAAAAAGAGAATTAGACTACTACACTTCTTTCAGTCTATAAGATTGTCTTGAGTACATTTGAGTTTAAAAATTAAGTGAGATCCACATACCCATACGCTTAAATTTAGAGATTGAGGATACATAGAAGATTGCGGCCATTCAATTCAAGGTTTGTCAAATGAGAAATTAAGATAATTATCTATTCCTATACATATAGTTGTGAACAATACAATATGGCTTTTGTGCAAATTTATTTTATTAAACAGATTTTTTTAATCCAACAATCGATATCAAAGCTGCCTTGTTTCATATTACATATATAATTTATTTTTATGTATAGCAGTAATTATTTATTGTGGTGCCAATTGCATAATTTAATAAATATTTTTTTTTATTACTTATATGACGAATTGCTTTGCTCATAATAATAAGTTACGGTTAGATATTTGCTTACATGTTATGGGGAAATGTATTATGAGGGGGTGATGGAATAACATCACAATTTTTCCTCTTGATTAATATTATTTCTTTTTTTAGATTTATTGTGCCAAGTTTTTGGCATCAAATTTTAATATGTATATCTAAAGAATATAAATATTATATTATTTATAATTATTATTAATAAAATAAATAAATAAATTGTTTTTGGTGAATTGAGTTGGCAATGCATGTCGAATATGCGGCAACCCAAGTAGCTTCTGACAGCTCTAGCACATCGAGACCATAATATTCGATGGTGGGCAACAGGTAGCACAAGGCGAGACAATGTGTTCTGCATACAAATAACTTGTCAGAGCATCATCCAACTTATGGTTAGAGGTGGCAAAGAGTGGCGCGAGGTGAACGGCGCCTTCTAAATTGAACATCAGTCTCTCATGGTGGCTGACAGTTAGGGTGCCACATCCATATGTCCATGTATATTAAGGGTGTCACATTTATTTATCTAGTTAATTGATTATTTGAATAACATGTCATATATATTAAGAGTGCCACATCCACATGTTCATTTATAAATATATTATCTTTTGTGACATTAATGTTCTAATGAGATTAAGACAAGATTATGATCATAGTTTAATATTAAACTAATTTTATAAAATTGGCATAACATAATTAATTAATTATTAATTAATGATAGGTAGAAATCAATTAAATGAATTAATTATTATATTAAAAATAAAAGCTTTAAATTCTAAAATATTGAGTGGGAGAGAGCTTTGGCATAAGGCCCACAACCTTTATTATTGATCCTGTAGTATAGTAGATTAATGCCTCTCTTAAACCTTGTGAGATTTCCTCAGGAGGGTATTAATCAAAACTGGTTACTAGATAAGACTTCCTTAAATGATAAGATATAATATAGAACTCATGCAAAACTAACTACCCTATGGTGTTTGTTTTTTTAATTATGAAATGTAGAAGATTAAAATAATGGTTGTATACTCAACTTAGGTTGATTGATACTCTCACTAAGGAGTTCTTTCCAATTAAATTTAAGGGCAAAGAATTGATAGTTTATTATTATTTGATATAGAATATCTAGATAATAATAATACTAATAATAAGGTGTTAATCTGATTCATGACGAATACAACCACCCCAAGGATGAATATTTTGAATAAAAATTAGATTACCGATGCGTAATTAAATGTAGTTAAAGAGTTGCACAACACATACTGTTCATGCATTCATAATATGCAAAAAAAAAACAATTATATGCTATAAGGGAATGTATGCTAATGTATGAATTTATTTTTCAAAATTATATCTTTATTCAGCCCACTAACATCAATCCGTAACAAAAATATATTAACCAAGAGTAATTATATGGATTGAAAAAGAATTTAAATATTGTAGTTATGACAGAAAAGCATAAATTTGTCTTGACTGATAAACATCATCCTAAACTTAGTAATGATACACTACAACCTGAAATGAATGTTATAGTAGTCACTTGATTAAGGGCTCATCTTTCTGTCTGGTCATATTCCTAAGGGAAAGAGTAGTAAGAAGAGAAACAATAACAAGCTTAAGAAAGTATTTAATTCAAGATCTGTGCAAATTCTAAAAAAAGAAGAAAGGCCCAACTGAAAGTGTTTCCAATGTGGCATTAAAAGGCATTGGACGAAAAACTCCATTTATCTAAGCTTTTAATAGCTAAAAAGGTAGCTTCAGCTTCTAAAAATATTCTTTTCATTTAGATATGTTTAGTGGTTAATTCTACAAATTTCTAGATAGTAGATTCTGGGGCCATTACTTATATTTAAAATTTGTTGCAAGGGCTTTAGAAGACTAGATCATTTAATAATGGAGAAATCAGTCTTAGGCTAGAAAATTACACAACTATTATAGCTAAAGTAGTCGATGTTATTCATCTTTATTTTGATGATTTCAGGACTTTAGTATTAGAACCAAAACTTAAATGCAATTTGATTTTAGTTAGTTATTTGAATAATTTTGGTTATTCTGTTATTTTTGACTCAACTATGGTAATGAAAAGGAATAAGTCGTTTATATATTCTGGTACACTAATTAACAATCTATATTGCATATTTTCTAAAATCGATTCATTACTTGATACAAAACTAAATAATGAATCTAATCACCATAATAGGATTAAAATGTCTCCCATAAATCAAACATATTTATGGCATCTATGTTTAGATATATTAGTCTAGAGAGGATCCAAAGACTAGTCAAAGTTGGATCTTTGAGTTTATTAGACTATGAACCTTGTCAGTATGCGAATCATGTATAACATGTAAAATGACTAGAAGGCCTTTTAATGCTTAAGGCAATAAAGCCATTGAAGCATTAAAATTAGTGCACATTGATGTGTGTAGCATATAAGCTAGAAGAGGTTATGAATATTTCATCACTTTCATTAATGATTTTTTATATTTGCTTATGTGTACCTAATGTACCATAAGTCTAAGGCATTTGATAAATTCAATGAGTTTCAGGCAGAAGTAGAAAGGTATTTAAGAAAACATATAAAGTCACTTTAATAATAGTGATTACCTCTATAGTGCATTTAGAACCTATTTATTAGATAATGGAATATTATTCGAGTAAGTTATATTAAGGTCACCCCAGCAAAATAGTGTAGAAGAAAGGAAAAATATGACTCTTCTTGAAATGTTGAAGTCAATAATGAGTTATTCAACTTTACCCATCTCATTCGTAGGTTATACCTTAAAAACAACCATGTATTGTCTTAACTTAATTCCATCTAAGTCAATCTCTAAAACACCTCTAAAAATGTGGATAATGTGTAAATGAAGTTTACTTCATATAAATATACAGGGTTGTTTAGTTCATGTACTAAAATGGAAGACAAATAAGTTAGAATCTAAATCAGAAATTTGTCTGTTTATTGACTATCCTAAAGGAATAAGAGGGAGTATGTTTTATAGTTCTCAAGATAAGAAAGTACTTGTTAGCTAATATAATATTTCTTGAAGAAGATTATATGAAAAACTGTAAGTTTAGGAGTAAGATAGTTCTTGATTAGTTATCTGTGGACTCCAGTATTGTGCCTGAGAGAGCTAATGAGTTAGCTCCCAATCCAAATCATTACAACCATCCAGAGATAGTTGCAAAGTAATAATTACTAGTACTTCATCATAGTAGGAGAACTATTAGACATCTAGCTATGTACATGTTAATTGGAGAGTCTTTTTGAGTAATCTATAATGAAGCAATGGTTGATATAGATGCAAACCATTGGCGTAAAGCTATAAAATCAAAGATGGATTCTATGTACCCCAACAAAGTCTAGAAACTTATAGAAAATCCTAACGGGATAATACTTATAGGGTATAAATGGGTGTACAAGAGAAAGGAAGGGGTAGATGGAAAGGTAAAAACCTTCAAAGCTAGGCTTGTTATAAAATGGTATACTCAAAAAAAGGGTATTGAATATGAGGAAACATTTTCGTCTATAGTCATACTTAAGTCTTTCAAAATTCTTTATCCATTACAATAAATCTTGATTATGAAATTTGACAAATAGATGTTAAGATTGCCTTCTTTAATGGCAATCTTGAAAAAAGTATCTATATAATAAAACCAGATTGTTTTATAGCTATAGGCCAAGAGCATATGGTTTGTAAACTGTAAAAGTCTATTTATAGGCTAAAATAAGCATCTAGATCTTAGAACATCATATTTGATCAAACCATAATATTATTTAGTTTTGATCAGAATAATGACAGATAGAGGTTGATGGTTTTTTTAATTTTGTATGTAGATGATATACTACTTATTAGGAATGATATAAAAGCATTATCATCAGTCAAAATTTGGTTATCTAACCAATTTGATATGAAGGACTTAGGTAAAGCTAATTATATCCTTGGGATTAAGCTACTGCGAGATCGCAATAATATGATATTAGTTTTATCTCAAGCTGCATATATAGATAAAATTATGGTCAAGTTTGCTATGCATGAATCCAAAAAGGAATTATTTTCTTTTAGACATAGAATTAATTTATCCAAGACTCAGTGTACTACAACTCCTAAAGAGATGGATCCCGTGAGAGAAAATCTTTATGCATTCATAGTAGAAAGTCTCATATATGTAATGCTCTGTACTAGATAAATATTTGTTATGCAATTAGCATGGTCCAAGCAGATAAGGATACTTAGAGATCTACCTTAGGATATTTTTCATTTTAGGTGGTTAGGCTATACATTGAAAGAGTGTAAAGCAATTATATATTGTAGACTCCACTATAAAAGTTGAATATGTAACTGCATTAGAAGATGTAAAAGAAGTTGTATGGCTCTACAAGATCCTTATGGAGTTTGAAGTGATACCTAGTGCTAAGATCCATATTGTATTCATTATGATAATAGTGAAGCTATAGCACAGTCCAAGGAATCGAGATACTGCAATAAAGGAAAACGCATTAAAAGGAAATATTATTTGGTAAAGGAGTTTGTGCAAATGGGTGAGGCCAGGGTATCTAAGATTACATCAACAGAAGATCTGTCAAATTCATTTACTAAGTCATTGTTAGTAGAGTTTTGAAACTCATATATAAGATATGGAAGTTCGATAGATGCCTGACATGCTTTAAGACAAGTAAGATATTGTTAGAAATATTTGTGTTATTTTGTGCCTTTAAAGTATATATAATAAATATTTTCTTATTAATAAATTTATTTATAAATATGTTTGAGTATACATAGATAAGACAATATTTATAAAGTATGTGATCTTTGTATTAGTCATATAATGCTAATACAGAAAGTATGGGTTGTAAGTTATTTATAAAATAAATCATATTCAACAATCATTAATAAAAAAAGGGCATTTCATCATGTAAGGTTTTAATTTGTATATAGTGGATGATTTATCTTGATCATCGAAGTAAAAACTTCAAGTAGAAACAATTAGTGTACATGATACATTGAATGGGACTACAAGGAACTTTGATTTGGTTAACTAAATATTGTTGATCTTAGTTCATAAAAGTTTTAATAAGTTTGATTGACCTTAATCCTGAGCAAGTAATGAACTAATATTCATATATTGTATCTTCAAAGTTATCGTAGAGTGAGATCCATATAAATAGTCAGAAACGTTGATAATTTAGAAATATAATTTTATGGTTTGTAGGATTATATATTTGCAAGATGGAATCTACTTAATAATGTTCACCTAAGCTATTTACAATGTTTAATCATTTAAATTTATGACTATAATTTATTCAATAAATTATTTTATTGAATAATAATATTTATTTATAAATTTATTTAGAAATATATAATTGAAAAATGATCATTAGAGCATTAAAGAAGCAAAACATTTTACCATTGCCTAACTTTAATAATTGATAATAGTTAAAGGGTCAATTTAGTGATTATTATTGATCTAAGACCACGTTTAATTAGAGATAACAAATAGGTCAGGCTGTTTATGTAGCATGTCATAGACCAGTAATGTCGTACTTGGGCAGTACAGCCTAGTTGGCAGTGCCATAATGAGCTGCAAGCTGCGACTCAGCATGCCCTGCTAGCATAAGCCTGTAATGGGCCAGTGCTAGCACAAGCCCATGATAGGCTTGTGCCAATTTGTAAATTAATTTTTAATAATTTTAAAATATTGATAATGATTTTCCTTACAATATTTTACTTGCAATTATAAATATTGTGCTATAATCATAATTAAAATTACAAATATAATTTGTTGATAAAACTTTATTGATATTATTCTATATCTAAAATTGGTAGATATAAATACAAAAATAATAGATCAAATTTACATCATTACAGTTACAATACATTCCAACTAAGTTGGCACTTATTGAACTATCTATTATTTGTAATTTCAACCATTTTCTAATAAATTATAAATTTTTATTTCAAACGATTAAATCTTAAAGTTTTAAAAATCTTTAAACATGTCTTCTTACCAATTTTATTTTTGATTCATTGCATCTTTTTAATCTTTCACACACATTGAAGCCTCTAAAGTATCTGATGTCAACCTTGATCACTTTTCATCTAATATCTTACCCACTGCACTAAAAGAAAACTTTAATGCTACAATGTATACCAAAGAAGTTAGTAGATCTCGAGTCATGATAGATAATACAAACTAAAAACTTTTGTTTGATTTCCACCATAACAAAATATCAAAAAACAAACATTTTACTGTTATGTACTTAACATAGAAGAATAGGCAATATCTATAATTTATTTTTAATTTAAAAGTTGTAGAAATAGTAGAACCAACTTTTCTTTTACCTTATAGCAAAATACTCCAAGTAGCCTAATCATAAATAAGCTCTTAATTTGTTTCTTCTATATATAAAGCTGATCGAAATTTATTTTTATAAAAAATAAAAAACTGTATGATAAAATCATAATTTTTTTCAAAATCATAATTTTTTTCAAAATCATAATTTTTTTCAAAATCATAATTTTTTTCAAAATCATAAGAATGTCCAAAGTTTAAATTTTCTAAAATTCCTACAATTAAAATTTTTATATCAGACCAATTGATTCTAGAATCTATTACCATTGCACAAATAAATAGTATAGGAATTTTTCTCTAATCTTTTTAGAATTTAGTCTCTATAATAATCAGTATATAAAAAAATATATGATTATCTCTATATTTAATAAAAATATCATTAGTATTAAATATATGAGTCAAGACAATAAAATATGAAGGTTGATACATATATGAACATGCTAACATGGCATTATTAAATACTTCCAAAAAAAGCATATAATAAAATGCAATTTCTCAATCATCATTAGTTAGTATAGTGCCTTTTATTTTATCATTATAATAATATATAATAAAATCACTAAAATGCACTCAAAGTTTCACCATCATATATGTAGCATTTTAATGAGTTTTCACGTCAAATTTGAATCTTCTACTATCTATTTCACAATTATTCAATACAGTTTTAAATTCTTGTCGTCTAGAAGATGATGAAGTAAAATATTTTATTTCTTCTCTAATTTTTTCAATATGAGAATTAATTATATTCAAACTATCTTGAACAATTAAATTAAGAATATGACAAAAATACCTCAAATTAAAAAATACTTGAACCATAAATAGGTATTAACAAACCCAAAAAAAATCTATACCAACATTATTTGCACTTACATTATCAAAAGTAACATTAATAAGTTTTTTAATGATTCGAAATTCTATTAAAATAGTCATCAATGAATTAAAAATAATATTAGCTATGGAAGTTCCAACTCACGAAAAAAAAATGTTTTTTTGCAAAAACTAATAAGTACCAATATAATACAAAGTAATACAAATATACACCAATCATTGGCACATGTCCAATAATCAGAAGTAAAAAATACACTCCTTTATTTTGTGAAAAGTTGGATTGAACGTATCTTTTCATAAATTTCGTATGCCTTTCTTCTTTGGTGAATGAAAAAGGTTGTTCACTAACTGCAATGTATCTAGTCAATCCACTACACATGCACTATTGATTTATTTGAATCCAAAAGTATTTTCTCCAAGAAAATTTTAGGCAATCTCAATTTGAGTTGGATTTTTCGTACCATGTACTTGTATAAAAAGCTTGGCATGTCGATGCAAATACCTAGTGCCACCTTAAGTTTTACCATCTAAAGCTTTAATACAAAACTTACATATAGCTTTGTCTTCAATTTTTCAAAAACTGTACAAGTCTCTGGTGTGAAATAATTCTAAACATCTAATATTCAACCTCTATTTTATTTTTTAAGTCCTCCAACATTTTCAGTTGTAAAAGTAGATTGGCTACTGAAAAAAGTTGAAAATTCTATTTGTGATGGTATTGACATGTTTTCTTCACTTTAATTACTTTTAATATTGGAAATATTAAAATTTGAAATTGTATTGATAATAAATGATTTTGTTAAAAATTTGGAATTAGATGAATGAATATTGAAAAATAAAGAAATAATAGGAGAAATATTAGTGAGGGTTGAAAATAGAAATAACTTTAAAGAGTTGAGAGAGATTTAAAAAAGATCTGAGACAGCTAAGAGAGATTTCATAGTGTTGAGGCCATTTTATAAGGCCAAAAGTTGATCATTTATTAATAGTCTTTAACTTTTTAAAGAAAGAAAGAAAGGCTAAAGGTAGTAAGCCAACAACCGCTACAGATAGCATTATTAATTTTTTATTATTGTTTTATATTTTTAAAAAGCTTTTATAACAATTTTTTTTACCCATGGGATTGACCTATTGGGCTTGTATGCCTAGCACGGCATGACATGGCAACAAGCCATACCTATGAGTCATTTTAGGCCTAGCCTCAGGCTTTCGTGCCTAAATTAAATGACTTGAATTTGGTTCATATCGTACTAGCCTATCTAAACCTTCATTTTATGGGTCATGCCAGTATAGCATATCCTACTTGCCACCTCTAAGTCTAATTTATTTATAAAAAAATTCATTAAAATTAGTTTTTATGTATTTAACACGGGTTACTAGAGTGCATCTTTTAGATTTTAGTGAAATAACTATAAACTAACTTAGAAGAATTGGTAGGTCATAAAATTACTGAGACTAAACCTTTTAAGTTGGAACTAAAAAACTCATGAGTCCTGCTGTTTCTCTACTAGCTCATGAGTTTGACAGATCTGGTCCTATAACCACTAAATCCACTTGAATATTAGAATGGTGCAAAAAGTTTTGGTAATAAACTCTCAGGATAATATTTTATCTTAATATTTTATCTTAAAAGTAGACTAAACCTAGTGTAGCTAAAATTTATAAAATTTGACACTAAGATCTTAATAAGTGGAATTACAACCACTTTGTGAAATAAGTTGTTGGAGGAATTACCTTTCTCTCAGTGAGATTAGGTTAAAGTAAAGAACCCTAACCAAGTTCAACCTTAAACCCTAACCATTTTGCGTAGCAGAATAACCTAGATATCAAGAAAAAAAATAACAAGAATATAAAGCAGATAATAAATAGTACAACACAATCACTTACGTAGTTCAGCCAATTGCCTACATGCACAATAGATCCAAGAATCCTAGCCTCTTTTATTAACTCCCTAGAGAATTTACAATAAAAACCCCTCAAAAGGATCTAATGTTTAGTGTACTCTTGCTCTCCCACGAATAATAAATAGCCAAATAATGGTTGCACTCTAGCGCCCATAAGCACTTAGTGTCTACCTAGTTCTTCCATCACTTAGTGTCTCTCCTAATTCTTGATTTCAACTAAATAGTTTATATAGGGATTATTTTATACCTACTAACCCTAATCCTAATTGGAATAAGAGTCCACATGTTTTAGAAGTCCAAAACTCCTAAAAACTTAGAAATTCGGATTGAAAACAAATTACCCTTGCTCTAGCGCCACAGCACCGAGGACCTGGTGTCGCTGTGCTGGGTCATGCCGTAACCAGTACTGCAGCACTAGATTCTAGCACCGCAGAGCTGAAATGCTATTCTCGGTGCCGCGCTGCTCAATCCTGTACTAAGCTCTGCATTTTTCTCACCTCTTTTTCCGTCTTCGAGTCCCACTTCGCTTTCTTCTTTGTGTCCAACACGTTCTAGACTTTCTCATGTGTGTCCTATACGTTCTAGACTTTTTTTTACTCTCTTCTTTGATATTTTTCACAATTTTTATCCAAACATAATTGTTGAATCAATAAATCTCCAATAAACCCTTTCTTGATTCAAAATCTCTAAATAAGAAGGCTTCTAAATTCGATCTACACCAATATTCTATTACTTAGAGTTGAGTTCAGTTAAGTGTCCACCAAGACTTGACTTTTTCCAAGCTAGTGACTTTGGTCTCCAAAGGCATTTGTGCACCTTATATAGGGTATTGATGTGTTGCACTCCTTTTCGACCCTCATCACCTTGATGAGCACAGTTTAGATGTCACCTAATAGTTTGCATTACCCTAACACCCCGTGTTGGGCCACTCATGGCCATCTTATTAAGCACATAGAGCTCCCCAATGTGCTTTTCACTTTCAAACCTTGTCAATTATTTTTCTACCCTCAATTTTTCCTTTTTCGCTCTAACCGAATACCCTTAATCATCAAGCTTGCCTAGGGATATCAAGTTCCTCCTCATATTAGAAACATACCTTACACTATGTAAGTCCTTAGTTTCTCCACTTTACATCCTCAGCCATATGTCACCAACTCTTATGATTTAACAAGTCATGTTATTTTCCATTAGAGCTCTACCTCTCTTGCTTTGTAGTTGGTAAACAACGATCTGTCGAGACACATATGGACGTTGTATCCCAAATCTAGTATCCATTTTTCAGCGTACTTTCCTTTTAAGGCTACCAACGTATCTATAACTTCAGTATCTTTCTCAAGACTAGCGATAGCAGCACACTTGTTCTAGCCTTTTGATCTAGGACAATCCTTCACAAAATGCTATTTCTTATGAAAAATGAAACACTTCTTATATCTCCCCCTTGATTGGTTGCTCTTCTTCCCTTGTGCAAGCAACGTTGTCCTCATCGAGCTTGCCTAGGGATATCAAGTTCCTTCTCATATTAGGAACATGCCTTACATTATGTAAGTCCTTAGTTTCTCCACTTTGCATCCTCAACCATATGACACCAACTCCTATGATCTAACAAGTCATGTTATTTTCCATTAAAGCTTTACCTCTTTTGCTTTGTAGTTGATAAACAACGATATGACGAGACACATATAGACGTTGTATCCTAAATCTAGTATCCATTTTTTAGCGTACTTTCCTCTTGAGGCTACCAACATATCTACAACTTTGGTATCTTCCTCAAGACTACTGATAGTAGCACACTTATTGTAGCCTTTTGATCTAGGACAATCCTTTACAAAATGCTCTTTCTTATGACAAATGAAACACTTCTTGGATCTTCTTCTTGATTGGTTGCTCTTCTTCCCTTGTGCAAGCAACGCTGTCCCACTCTCAAATTCAGATCTCTTTGTCATTACTTTAAGTTCAATGATTCATTGGCATTATTTATCATTAAGGACTCTTTACCATGTAGTAGCATATCTACAAAGCTCTCATAGGTCTTCGACAACGAAGTTAATAGAATTATGGTATTGTCTTCATCCTCAGTCTTGATATCCAATTGCTCAAGACTTATGATGATTATGTTGAACTTGTCAATGTGAGCTCTCAATGAAGATCCCTCATGCATACTTAACTGATGCAGTTTCTTCTTCACAAGAAGTCTAGTTGCAAAAGACTTCTTCATATATAATACCTCGAGTCTCTTCCACTGCCCCAAAGTGATTTCTTCATCACTAACTTCCCTTAACACTTTGTCACTCAACACTAAAATTATGGTACTATGAGGCTTCTTTTGAATCGTGTCCCAATCTTTCTCCACATACTTTGAGGTTGTCGTCCCTTTTCTAGTTAAAGAATTGGCTTCCTCCAATTTTGAGCCTAGCCCTTCCTTTACTAGTAGAGCCCTAACCTTCTTCCTCCAAATATTGAAGTCATTCACCCCATTGAACTTCTTTATTTCTTGCTTGATCATAACTATGGTTTAAATACGCCTGATGTGTATTATCAAACCTAGCTCTGATACCAGTTTGTTAGAGGAATCGTCCTTCTCCTAGTGAGATTAGGTTAAAGCGAAGAACCCTAACCAAGTTTAACCTTGAACCCTAACCTCTTTGCGCAGTGAAATAACCTAGATATCAAGCAAAAATAACAGGAATACAAAGCAGATAATAAAGCACAACATAATTTGCTTACATGGTTCAGCCAATTACCTATGTCTACAATAGGTTTAAGGATACTAGCCTCTTTTATTAACTCCCTAGAGAATTTACAAGAAAACACAATGAAGAACCCTAAAAAAATCTAATGTTTATTGTACCCTTACTCTCCCACGAATAATGAACACCCAAATAATGGTTGCACTCTAGCATTCACAAGCACTTAGTGTCTACCTAGTTCTTCCCTCTCTTAGAGTCTCTCTTAATTCTTGATTTCAACTAAAGGGTCTGCAATGGTTTATATAAGGATTATTTCGTGCCTACTAATCCTAATCCTAATTGGGATATGAGTCCACGTATTTTAGAAATCCAAAACTCAGAAATCCAGATTAAAAACAAACTTTTCTCTCTCTGGCACCGCGGCGCTGAGTCATGCAACAACCAACGTCGTGGCGTCAAACCCTGGGTGCTGCGGCGTTTAGCCCTGTATCGAGCTCCACATTTTTTTCACTTCCTTTCGTATCTTCAAGTCCCATTTCGTTTGTCTCCATGTCCTACATGTTCTAGACTTTTTCATACGTGTCCCACATGTTCTAGATTTTTTCATACGTGTCCCACACGTTCTAGACCTTTTTGTGACTCTCCTCTTTAATATTCTTCATAATTCTTATCTAAACAAAATTGTTGAATCACCAAATTTCTAATATAGGTAATATGATTTTAATGCTCTCGTTGTTTCAAGCGAGAAGGCTAGTGTCACTCCCTAAACCCAAAGTAATTTTCTATGAAATCAACATAAATTACTTTATAGTCTTTATGGTTCTTGAATTGGCTTTTCTATAACTGTCTCAAGGTACTCCCATAACTCTATACAAAGAAAACATATATTTAAATAATTAATAAAGATTTTGTCTCTTACAGTCACAAGTTGTCCAGCATGAAGGCGTTACCAAAGAATTTTCCTATTTCACATCGTTGATGTAAAGTAAGCTGTAAAAGTTGGTAGTCCCATTTGTCTTCTTTGCAAGTGTTTTGAGTTCTGCGGTCACTAGGGGAACCTTTGATTAAGCTAAAGCAGCAACCTTGTCATTTATATCAAAAGAAGCCTACATAGAGAACATTATCTTTTATATCTAAATATGAAGAGCTAATCACATAATTCTTCACCAACATGTGATCAAGTTACTTAAGATATTGTGACACCATACATAAACTAGAACTTAGCATATTTACTTCCTTATATTTTCACATGGATTATACTCATAAATTAATAATTAAAAGCTTATGTATTATTTGTAGGTCATATATAAAAAATTATATTTTATTCTTCAAGCATATCATAAAATTATATAGCATTGAAATTTATTTATACAATAAAATAATAAAACTAACACAATTACAAATAAAAAAATAAAATTGGCTTATACAATGGAGTGATATGTGTATAGCTGTCTTAAAGTTAAAGAGACCTCTCCCCATAAAGGTAATTGTGATTCTCTTTAACTCTAAAATACAACCTAAATATTCTCAACTACCCTCCTTGATAAGTACGACCACCAGAAGAAAATACTACATCTTACAATGTCAAAATTATAAAGAAATAATGTATGTAAATTTTTAAAGTATGAAATTAAAATGTATATGTAGATTTTAGATTAGAGAAGGATCCTTTATATAGTAGTAGTAAGGCTTAAAGTAATAATACCAATATTAATTTAGTATTATTACAAAATTTTAAATATTTTGTAACTCTAATATTAATGTGTAATTTATATTTGAAATTTATAAATCTTAGAATTAATTTTCATTAACATGAATTTAAAATTGTAACTTCAAGAGTTTATAATATCCGTTAAATTTTATAACTACATAATTAATTTAAATTTTAATATAAAGTTTTAAAATCTTTTTTAATTCCAACATTACTAGCAGAATTGTGCCTAATGTCTTTATCATACTAAGGTCATTTGATAGAAAAAAAAAATTTAAATGGATTTCAACAACCCTATCTTAATCAAAAGTAAGAGCATAACCTATGTAGTGGATAAGTTCTGGGATAGTATTCTTGTCAAAGTAATAAGCTTAGTAAAATGTTAAAGTTATATTCTGTCTTGAAGCATTACAAAATGGCATGAAGACCTATGAGAGTTTTTCGGTTATCCCTTACATTCAAAAGCGAAGCCAATTTCTATGAATAACAACTTATCACCATAAGACCTCTAGGTGCTTACCAAAGGCCTTCAATAGATGTGAGTATTCCAAGCCAACCATAGAAGAAAAGATCTTCTGAGCTTAACCATCATGTTCAACTGATATATCTTCTATAGTGATTTCAAAATTATTACTCATTTCTAGTTTTAAGCTTGAGAAAAGAGAAGCACTCTAATTAGAAAGGAAATGAGAAAAGGAATTAATAGGATCATAATTTTGGACCATTTCACGGACACTAAAAGATAGAAGGGGCCTGATTTATAATCTATATCATACGACTGACTGAAAATGTGATGTCTATAGATAGTGTGTCAAACATCTTTCATTATAATTGGCATCCAACTATTTCATTTTGTGTGAATTAGTGATTTAACAATTATATTTGAGCATGAATTTGAGATGGATAATAATAAAAAGTTAATAAAAAGTCTAGTACATGTCAAACATACGAAAGAAAATCAAACAGAGAGTTAAACGCAAAGAGAAGTGAAGAAAAGGCGGGCGATAGTACTAGGTTGTAGCATCGCGATACTGACTTTGCAACACTACGACGTTGTAAACAGAATTGCCAACGCTGTGTTGCTGGCCATGTAGTGACTCGGTGATACTTCATGCCACGACTAATGCTGAAGCACCTAACTTTGAAATTTTCTATTTTTGGCTCGGAATTGATTTCTTTGAGTAAGTTTTAGACTTCCATACATAAGAACTCTTATTCCAACTAGATTTAGAGTTTCTTAGGTTTTATAAACACTATAGAAATCCTTGTAACCCCTTGGGATTCATTAAGCATTAAGAGAGACTCTAAAAAATAATAAAAAATTAGATAGATACTAAGTGCTTGGAGACATTAGGGTGGAACTATAGTGAGTGTCTTTATTCTGTGTGAACAAAATGAGTACTAATAAGTCATTTAAAAGTTCTCTATATTGCATTCTTTGATAATCTCTTGAGAGAATGTGTGGTGATTTGTAGTTTTTTTGTGAGCTTTAGTAAGAGATGCTAGGGTCCATTGATAAATAGTGAACGTAGGTGTTATCGCCCGCCTTTTCTTTACACCTTCTTGCGTTCAACTTTTCATTTTGCTCATCTCTTGTACATCCAACGTATATTAAACTTCTTGTTCACTCTTTATTGATATCACTCTTTATTGATATCTATATCAAATTCATGGTCAAACATAATTGTTAAATCACTAATTTTAACATATTTTTTAACCAATACTAAAAAGTATTTACTAAAAGAGCCATTGTCATTAGCCCACGAGGGTTCGTTGCCAGAATCGTCATTTGAACTATTAGTAAGATCGCTTCCCCTCAGGACAGCGTTCATGATTTTCTCAAAATACCTCCTTTTAGGTCTTCTAGAAACTTGTTAACATTGGAGTTCATGTCAACTGGTTTTCCAGTTGGTTGAGTTGCCCCCTTTTTAACCCATCCTTTCCCCTCGGACCTGTAAAATCTGTAATAATCAGTCAGAAGCAGATGATGTTAACAATCCTGTCTTTGAGCTAATATGGTAGATAATGAGCTTCAGCAGACAATTTACTTGGAACGGATGAATGTCTCAATCCTACTTCTGTCAAACTTTGGTGCCAATTGGACCTCTCATTGTCCATAACTATGCAGCAAATAAACAAATTAAAAATTACGATTACTATTGTACATAGCAGCAGAATGGCATACATGCTTAAATCATTAGTTAAAACATGAAATAACCGGGGAAAAAAAGACACTTTCAAGAACGAGAAGCAATGATTAATTAAATTTTCAAATAAAAAGCATCACTATTGGACCATAAGATACAGAGTAATGCAATAAAAAGAATCATCAGTATCTGTTCATTTCTCTATAGCAAGAACTCCTTGGTTAATCTCTAAGTTATTTATGCATGCATGAACCTGTGATATCTATGGTTAGAAAACTCATATGGTTCACTGAATTTCTTCTGTGGAGTCTAGCATACAAAAACTTGTTTTGAGTCTCAGGTCTTTATAATTTAACTCACATTAGTTGACTTGAAAAATATTCTTACATTGCATAAAAGCAACCTGATCCGGTGTATGAATTGGCCCTCAATTTCCATTATGTCCTCACTTCTTTAAAGAGATAAAATGTCATAAGCTATCCTGCAAGACTTAAAATAACATACACCCAAAATCAGAAAACTAAAAACTGTAAAGTAAAGCACAAAAAGCTTCCTAAATAACCTACCTACCATAATACAAGTTTGAGAACTTTTCAATTTCCATTCACTAATACTCACACTAGGAGACATTTCCCTACAACACGAGTAAATAGGCTTCCTAGGATAGAAGCTGCAATTAAAGGATCCATCCTTATGATGGAAGACTGCCTCACTGCCCTAGAATGGTCTCTCTTCAAGAACCTAGGAGCAAACTCAACACCTTCCAAAGAAGTAGACCTTAGAGAGGGACAAAAGGGATACCTCAATGGAGACTTTGATGGATGTAGAAGAGACCCGGAAGTACCATAATCTCCTGCTCCTTTTTGATCCAATGTGTTTTTAGGGGCAAGGAGGTCAATGAGCTCTCCGATTCAGCGAAACTGGAACTTTTTGAGTTGGAATCTTTAACGTCGAGAATTGGGATGACTGCAAGATATGTTCGCGAATGTCAAAATCATACCGCTAAGAGAAAACATAAACAAAGAAGAAGGAAGACGTCAATACCTAGAGGCACAATACATTTGTTTGGAAGGACGAGAGAAGCCTCTTTACAGACTATAGCCAACTTGATTTGGATTGTAAAGGTTTTAAGTTGGACTGTAACGGGGTTTGATTTGGTTTCTGGAGAACCACAGCCCTCACACAGAGGTGAGGCCACCAGATACAATGACTCACCTTCCTCGGCAGAAGCAGAACAGATGGTCCAAGATCAAAAAATTTAGCAGAGGAAGGGTCAATATCAAGAGCCTTAGTAGAAGCAGCATAAGAGGCTTACGAAGCAACGACGAGAGGTTTGGGGACATCGCGGATCTCAGATCCCTCACCTATACTATTAAGCCCAGGAAAGGCATTAAAATCAACTTTAGGGAAATATGATCGTAAGATAAAGTCAACAATCTCACCACCAGATGAGACCCAAATGGTTCAACTCCTTATGTTACAAGGGAAGGGGAAAATGTTAGAAACACTAACAAAAGAACTTGCACAAAGAATGCAACCATATATTTAGAAACTCACTAGGCATAAAGAGGAATCCTGTGTAAAAGAAAATGGATAAAAATATTCTCACCATCTCCTTCCTCATCCTTGAGAGGAAGCACAAAATCGATTGGAAGTAGCTCGCCCATTAGAAGATTATATTTGAAGGCATTTTTATTGTATGAATGGAAACCCCTCACCGAGGAATACAATATCTAGAGGAGAAAAGAGTCAATAACGTGTCTTTATAAGTCAGCACACAAGGGAAGTGGCAGACCCGCAGAAGGCGGGAGAACTGTCGAAGCAGCTTTAAGAGGCACAGTTGATTATAAAAAAAACATCATTTTTCCCCCAAAGTACCTTCTCGTGAAGGTATATCGGCCAGGGATGGATCGCAAAGTAAGGGAAGACCAATAATCAAAATCCTATAGTTGGTTTCAATAACGTATAGGACTCCAAACCTTCTCCATTCTCCACCAATTATGATGGCGTTTTTGTTCAAATTGGACTTTTGCCATCGAAATCTCGAATCAACCTCCTCTCTCGCTTGGAAGCTCAAAAGTAATTAATCTTCGAGCATACGAGGTTATAGTACTTAAAAATGTAATAAATAGAGACACAGAGTAGAGGGTGCATCATGTGGTTCATTAGAGAAATCTTCTAAATCATGTGAAAGATATTAGGATGGATTTGAAGAGAAGAAAGTCATGTTAATGTGAATGAACTTGAAGATCGTTGGCAGGATGGGAAAGTGAAAGCACTCCCGATGTCGTCTAAATAAAGGAATCTCTACCGGAAATAGTGGCTGAGGATTACGTATGTTGCCATCGTCAAGAAATGAACTAATGCTTACGTCGTTGGGAATCCCATAAGTGGATGCCAATTCGTCAATGGTAAGATTATTTATACCACAAACCATTTTCTTATTGTTGAACTAATGGAAAAATGGAAAGACTATTTTTTTAAGGGCGGGAAATGAAGGGGAACACTTAGTAAGGAAGCTTGTTGTTGATTTGAAAGTGAAAAGAGGAATGGAAAAAGATGGTTGTGGAGTATTTATAGACTGACAAGCTATACACATGGTGATCGTCTAGAGCAAATGCGTCGACAACTTTCAAGAAGATTTTAATTATTTTAATAATTTAGTAATATTAAATATTTTAAAATATATTTTAAAAAACATTAAATAAATATTAAATATAATAAATAATTTTTAAATTTATACTATTTTATTATTTAATATTATTTAACATATTATTTTTAAGATAAAATTTAAAATTCTTAATATTACTTTTTAACAATCTTAAGGCAGTAAAACAAGAAAGTTGAAAATGGAACATGTGGCATCCGCATATTGTAAAGGAAGAAATGTTTTTTTTTTTTAAGGAAAATACCAGGCTAACGTCCCCCCATTCTTCATTACACAAAATGGTTTTGTTCGGCCCAAATCCTCCGGCCTAATCAACAATCTTGCATTATTGAATTACCTTCATCATGGTTGAATCAATTTTCTCTCTAATGCTAATCCTTCTCACTCTTATCTTTACTTGGATCTCAGTCAAGGGAGATAACTTTAGAATTAAAAGAGAGATGTTATGAGACGTAGATAAATTTTAAGGGCATTTGAAGGGCCGTGACTTGATGGATTTCCACCAATTTTTTGTCTACCAATACAACCTTTCTCATTTTTATTTATTTCACCGAATAAATAATGGCACACTTCTAAATTCACACATACAAAATTTTCATATTCATTCCTTCTAACATGATGTGTTAAGTATTAATTGATAATTAATTGAATATTTTACTATTACTTTAAATTACATAAAAGGCAACTCATATTTTGTATACGTTATTTGCATACTTTACTTCGCAACTGGTAATATTACATGCTAGGCAAAGCTAATACTTTGTTTATTATAAATACGCCATCTTCAAGAGGAAATGTTAACACATATTTTGGCTTGTTAATATTTCCCTCTTAATTACTTTATTTGCAATTTGCTTTGACATTCACAACAATAACCTTGTATATAAAATGAGTTATGATAAGGTTGAATAATTCCACTTAAAAGTGAAACAACAGCGCAAGCTGATATTCCATATTTTCTCTTATCAACCCCCATTTTTTATTATACGTTATAACAACATGACTTAATATTTTCAATTTTTTTTTTATATATCCAACTTCATTTCTCATATTATCATTTTGATTTTTGGTTTTTATATAACCATATTGTTTAGAAAATTATAACATGTCCATTTTTTTTTACTTCATTTGTTTTATAGATAAGGAAATAGTCATTTTTACCTCTTAAATAACAAATTTATATGTTAACATATTACAAAATTAGAGGTTTAATATGTATAATATATTTTGAGGTTTATGATATACTGATACAAGAATAAATAAATTATATGTGTATTTAATTTTTGGCTTATTTAATTAATTTTATACTAGAAAAAAAAATTAAACTTTCAATCAAATTAGTAAAGGAGGATTCACTAAAGATAAAACAGGGGTCAAATAGAGTTACTCTTCTTTTATTATAATATTGTTAATTTGTTATATGCAAGCAAATATGGATAGAACAAGCCCAACTAACTAATATGAAAACAAAAAAAAAGGGAAAAAAAACAAAAAAAAAACAAGAACAAAACATAACAAAATTGAGGAGAGGCTGGCTATTCACACTGTAACGGTTAAGGATCTCCATTAATTTTCTAATTTTAAGAATTTCTTTTTTATAAAAAAGAGTAGAAAAGTTAATTGTTAGTGAGAGAATAATTATTTGGAAGAATGAAATTGATTTCATTAATGCTTTAGGCCCTCCGAAAACTCTTAGATTACAAAAATTATAAGAATGTCCTATAATGAGCCATTACAAATTAACTAATATTTTATGTTTCCTGCCCCCTTCAAATTAGCTAATATTTTATGTTTCCTAGTTCCTACACTCTCCTTTCTTACAATTTATATCCAATCTACTTTACCTTTATCTTATCTTATCTTCATAAAAATAATAATAATAATAATAATAAAATAAAATTAAGTTATCTACGCAATCTTACACTAGAAAAAAAATTAAAATTCAAATCAAATTAGTAAATGAGGGTTCACAAAAGATAAAATAGGGGTCAAATAGAGGTATTTTTTTTTATTATAATATTGTTAAAATGTTATATGCAAGCAAATATGATAGACCAAGCCCAACTCAATAAGATTGAAAAATAAAAAACCCAGAACATAACAAAATTGAAGAGCGAGGCTGGCTATTCACCCTCCTTTCCTACAATTTATATCCAATCTACTTTACCTTTGTCTTATCTTATCTTCATAATAATAATAATAATAATAATAATAATAATAATATGAAATTAAGTCATTTACGCAATTATCCAGTTTTTGACTGATATTAATACTAGCAGTGACAAACCAATAGATAATATTTTGCATTTACAAATTTGTGTGCTCAGCCTGAAATCTTGTTTATCAAAGGAATGCAAGTACGACATAACCGTTTTGAAATTGGAACCAGCCAAAATTCCTGAAATGCCGCATTTCGAACATCGACGTACGCGCGCTCTGGCGCAATGACCAATGGTCATCTTTGTCCCTCATCCTCAGACTCATTATCAGAAATGACAATAGGACGAACTCGGTGTAGTCCTTCATATACTGCAACAAATAAACCTCTTCTAAACTATAGACATGAACTACCGGCGCCTAATTCCTAAATGGGGGGGTTTGAACTCTGAGAGGTCCCAATATGAGAGTAAACAACAAAACTTCCCTCAACACTCCATTTTCGGTATATCAGATGAAGATTCATAACGAAGATTCTGCGAGCCTTGAATTTCAATCATATCTTGCAAATTTGCGGTTGTCCTCAACATCATATGTTATCCTGACCGAGGGATACCTACAGTTGTCATAAACGCTTCCCGTAGTTGTGGATCCAAATTTGAGAAAAACTTTAGGCTAGCACGCTCATGAATATGATTTAGAGTCCAAACCCATGTTTCATTCATGACTATGATAAAACTTTTCACCCCTCGTAGATGTCACTACCTTAAACTTACCAATTTTAACATCATTTTGCAGAAACAACAAATTAAACGGATTGAATAGCAAACCAATTTGTGATTATGGATGACACTACTTCAGGAATACAGTACGATAATCTTGTTCGTGTGACTACAATAAGATGTTTAAGAAGAGACTTTAAAGAGATTAATCTTGGAATAATGAAGAGTTATTCTTGGTAAATGAAGAGTTGCATTCAAAAAAGGGTTTTAAGGGAGGGATCGAAGATAAATGGTTTGGCTAAACATCTCAGCAAAAATGAAGAGTCCATAATAATTGCATTCATGTCCCTCGCATACACATAGTAGCGTGTTTGGAAGGAAAAAAACAAGCCTATGGCGGTTTAGGATGGTTTCTGGTGATTGGAATGGAAAAATGCTTTCTGCCTTTTTACCGGAAGATTAGATGTGACGGTGCAGAGAAAGCAGATGAAAGAGGGCAGCTTAACCTTTAATGGCTTGCTTACATTTAGAATATTTGAATAAATTTTTAAAAGTTTTCACGTTATCAACTCATTTATACTTTAATATTTAAAGTGATTAGAGAGAACAACAATCTTTTATCATTATAGATCTCTCATTATTCGAGTCATTTATTTATTTTTTAGCCCTTTCCCTTTCTCTAACTATACTTACTCTCTCTTCTTCACTCTGATCCACCGATTCTTTAAAAATGGACCATCTATACCAAATCACTTACTTATTAGAGAAAAATAAAGTACTCGTGACTGACCTCCCCATAATCAACCCCTACCATACCTTTCTCAAGCCCCAAAAATCTCTTTCTACCTCTCTCAAATAGTTGATAACACCAAATTGAATCAAAACCAAAGAATATGTACAAGCAACCAAATTTGACCAACACCTCCTCCCAGCTTCAATCGAAGAACAAGTAGTAACTCTCAGGTTCCCTGAGGACCTTCTCCCCCACTCGTTAAAACAAGGCTACACTCGTATACACTTTGGTGTTGTTCAATTTGCCTTAACCCTCCATGGCCGAAAAGGGCTTGAAACTGTTGCCCGCATCGCTTTGCTTGATAGACGATTCTCCAAGTACAAAGACGCTTGCATCGACACGATGCAAACTACATTAAATGCCGGCACAGTACTAGTCACTCTATACCCCAACTTTTGCATGCCCCTTACAGATCCTAGCTTATTTTCAACCCTAAAAGCACAGATCCACATTACGGGGGTAGTACCAGAAGGAAACACATATTCAGCCACACTTCATTACCAAATGGTCTACCGAGTCCAAAACCATGCCCTGGACTTTGGAACACCCAACATTAGTCAAGATGCTATCCTGCTCTCTGTAGAATCCAACAAGGTACCAACATACACCTATGTGCCAAGACAACTCTCTAATGAAGAATTGGTTAAACTCATTCCAGACACATGGATAACCAAGTATGAACAAGATCACAAACAATCCCAACGGCCCAAACCATTACAAACTACAGTTTCTTTCAAAGACGGGACGGGCAAATTGAAATTTGTTTTGAAAAATCGGATCCTTCAGCCCCACCCTTTCCAACTTAGTTCACATTTAACCCGGCCAACCACCCACAAGAAACAGTCCCCATTGTCTCTTTTTCAGGACAAGGGAGACCCATTTACCAATTCAAGACAGAGGATGGCCACTGCTACTGGGACCCCTTTTGCAACTGTCAATCATGTCAAGATGACAGATCGGACGATGAGAACTTTGTCAAAAGATAAAGACAGAAAAAGAAAAAAACAACACTCTCAGTGTACCCTCGAGAAAAGATATCATAATAGCGATCCAGATGTCGGGCCCCTAGGACAGCCATCTGAAAATTTTGATTATTATGTCACATACTCTGCCCCACATCACAACCCTCTTCCAAACTATAAATCACACAAAAGGAACATAAAACCACCACCGACATGTAAACCAAAACCTCAATCCCCAAATCTCTTAAACCCTATTCCACAAATCTGTATGTTCTCGCCTGCAGACTTTCCTCTCTTAACCCCTCAACACAACCCTGAAGAAAACACTGTCCAGCAATGGAAAGTAAAACAGCCAAACACTAGATGGGCAGACGGTAATTTTGAACAAATAAGTCCTACGGATACAGTTCTCAACTGACAGTCACAAAATGTTGTAGCCCACAATAATGCTCTTAAAAGAATTGAAGAATCACAGACAAGGATAGAAGCCAAAATTGACAATGGCTTCACGACCCACCAGATGTTGATAGACAAACTCAAACTTGAGATTAAAGTGCTGCACGAACACGTGCTAAATCTGGTTCAACACGGTCTCCCATTCCAAGAGCAGGAAAAGAAAATCAATCATTTGAAAACTCAACTACGAAGCCTTGAACAAGACATCTTTCAGCCGTGGCGACTAGTAAACATCTTGCCCAAGGCATCACAACCCCTACCATGTACTAAGCCTCCTTCCATCTTTGGTAACAGTTTTACACTTATCCCAAAAAATAAGGACAAAAAGAAAAAGCATGCCTCCGAGCCATCCACTATATTCACGGCTTCAACCCCAGACACAATCACAAAACCTATCTTTAAAACCTTACCAACTACACCCTTAGAATTTTATCGGAATTCGAACCCTATGACATCCATTTTTTCTTCAACCACTATGAATCAACTATTCACCCTCACCAAGATGCCAACACCACAAACAGCCTCAGAACCTGAATCCATCTCCAAGTCAATGTCATGATCAACGACCTCTTTGATTCTACCTCAATACATGAACACTACACCCTCAGATCCATAGGCATCAAGACCACAAACAAAAGTTCATGAACCAGATTCCTCCATAGACGAGGCAGAAACTCCCCTGCGGAGACGAGCTCAATCATCGCGACCAGACAACACAGAGAAAAAATACTGGCTAACCCTCGATGACGTCAACCCTCATAAATGGGTTGATCGCATTTTCGAGTTCCAAGCATGGTGCTTAGCTAAGCAACAAAAGTTGGGGTTACCATCCATGAAGTCATACAAAAGGCTATTGCCTAATTTCAAGGAATACTAAAATACTGGTACCTCCATTTGGGAGAATATAGATAACGCATGCTACAACAAAATGATTTAATCGAACAATTCATTGGCATTTTATTTAATGAATTTGTCAAAAAAGAATGCTAGATAACAAAGAAAGCTCGCGAAGAATTCTTTAAGATGAAGTGTTGCTCATACAAACGAAAAGATCTTGAATTACATTTCAAAAAAGCTACAACCAGATAATACATTGTGGGAATTGATGACCTTAATCTGAAACAAGTCTATCTTAATTCAGTCCCAGAACCATTAGGACAAGAGGGTCTAAGACTCATTGATTCAAAAAATAAAAATCTACAAAATTCTACTAATTAAATGGGTAAAATGAGATTTTTTTTTTTATCTTTCAACTCATAACCAATTATATTCTTCCTCTTCCATGTGTCAACCAACAAATGCTCTACATAAGTTTTGATGGAGACAATTTTGGAAATAGATTTTGTTGTAGAATGCTAACTTTTAAAATAATATTTTAAATTTTTTATTTTAAATAATATAATAAATAAGTTTAAAAATTATATTATTTTATTATTAAATTATTATTTAAAATAAAAATTTTAAAATATCATTTAAAAAATTTAATTAAAAATAAATACAAATTGATTTAATCCGATTTAATTTTAACTAGAATTAAATCGACTAACGATTTTCAATTCTCTTTAAAATAATCAATTTAAAAGAGTGATGGAACCAATTCAATTTAATTTTTTTTATTTTGAGTTAATTAATTAATTTCTTTTTTTATATCTTATTTTTTATTTGTGTTTGTGTTTCAACTAAAATAAATGATAGTGTAATTGAATAAGCTAGAGACAGAGAGAATCCAAATCGGGTAAGGCTTGTAAAATTTTCATACTCATACAAAAAAAAATAGCAATATTAATCAAACACCTAATTTATTATTATATAGCATTCCAATGGTTAGAATTCAATCTCGAAACCTAGATACAAGGATTAGCAAACATAAAAGAAATTTTAAAAAGAAAAATAAGATTAATAGTTGAGCATTTGACATGTGATTATAAAATATCAAAAACGAAAAAGTTAAAACTCTAAATTCAAACACCAAAATACATAACAGTGAAATTGAAATAGGAAAAATAAACTTAAAATTATCTGATGAGTGGTGAGTGAGAGACAAGAGTGAAGTCTGGGAATTATCTTTTAGTCATCGAGCAGTTCAGCTGTGAAATTGTTTTGCCTCAAAGGGTTTTCTTCATCTATCCCCTTCTTGCCTTCTTCTAGCCGGTACAACATAGCAGGGAGTGGTGTGTTGTGGCTGAAACCAGCGAGATAAGTGTGATTAGAGAGAGAGAGAAGAGGTCAAGCGAAAAAAAAAAACTAAAATTACGAAATTTTGCCCCATTTTCAAGTGTGTATATATATATAATTCGGTGCGGCTAATCCGATTGTTGCATTTCGTTTTAACTAACGACAACATAACTCTTTTTTTTTTTTTTTGAATTTTTTTATAAAAAATAGATTTTTCAATTTAGTGTTATTTATATAATCGAACCAAAATTTGATCGAATAATTTGATATTCTTAAAAATAAGAATCAAATAACTTTTTCTCATTGCAAAAATCAAACCAAATTAGTTGATTTGATTTGAACCGATTTATTCGATTTTTTATTTATTTTACCCATCCTTAAATATATCATTTTTCTTTGTTGTATCCTTAGATACTTCTACCCTTTCTCTAATGAAGTAGATATTTTCTCAAAAGAAAAATATTTGCAATCTCAACCCGACCCGCAAAATAGTTTCCTCGCACCACATTCATTTTTTTCCGAGTTTTGGAGATTTACCCGGAGGCCGGAAAGTTAAAAGCAGAGTTTATTCAATTTTTTTTTAAGAAAATCCTAGATCTAACAGCTGGTGATACCGGTGGTAATTCAATGTAAAAGATTTTTGTTAATATTCATTTTATTTTTTTACGGGTGGGTAATTAATACAAGAATTGAACAAATAGCTCCGCCCAGTAGTCATTTTAATGTCACGTATCATGTCCTCTTAAACATTTCTCGAACACACACCTTTTAAAGGCTATTGAACATATAGAACACGACATGAACTAAATTTTTAGAAAGCCCATTTAATTGAGATGGGTCAAACTTATAAATTTAATTTTATAAGATAAATTTTATCTTTACTTAAATAAAATTATATTTAAAAATATTTTTGATTATATAAAATTATTAACATAAAAAAAAAGCAGTCACCTTTATTTGTATAAAATATTTTATAATTTGTAATTTTTTTATTAATAATATAAAGAATATTTTATAATTTGTAATTTTTTTATTAATAATATAAAAAGCGTTTTCTCAATCTCTTAATGTGCTTTGCCTTTTAATTATTTTTTTTGTGATTTTTTTAAATTATTTAACACGTAAAACACTAAGATTGCACGGTTCTCAAGAAAATCCGTTACACTAGTATGCACTAACTCTACATAAGAAAACAAATTTTGATAACAGCACAAAATCATAAATTCCTAATGTCTACCAAATTGTAAACACTCTAAAAGTACTGAAATTTGCATAGAAATACTTGAATTCAATACAGAGAAAACACAAACTAATGATCATGAAATGCTACTACAAAAATAAAAGACTTCATAAAATTAGATTTGCAGTTTCCTACTACTTCTACAGAATGTTTTCACCTTCTGTGTCTCAGTTAGAAAACTTTTACAATTCTGAATCCCTCCAATCAGCCATCAGGTTCCAGAAAACATCATAAACAATTCACAATCTCCTTGCAATTGACATCATCAACTTTGAAGCTGTGGTGGTGGTTGAGGATCCTCTCTCAGTGGTGCATTAACAATGTCCATTGATGCAAGCCCTTCTAATTCTTGGATTGCGGCAACTACGCTGATTTGACTATCGCTGGTTATCTGAGGCTTCAGCACACTGACAGCTTGCTTCACTTTTGATTGCTGCAAATAAACATAATTATAGCATAAATGCATGTACCCAGAAAAATATATATTGGTTAATAGAAAGAAGCTAATAGACTTACAAAGAACTCAAGTTTCCTCTTAAGATCTGCAATGGCCTGAGCTTGAGCTTCTGCTGCTTCAGTTAATGCCAATGACAAATTCTTTATTTCAAAACAGCAAAAATAATTAGAAATGGGTTAACAGAAGCATGTTCAGAATAAAAAAAAGCAAAAGAAAGTCCAAAATGCACCTCATCAGATGACTGAAACCCAAGAGTCTAATTTTAGCAATTTTTAGTTTTCTTGGGTTCAATTGTATTGTCATATTCATTTATTACTGAAAAGTCTCATTAATCCATAATACAAATGTGTTATTGAGTTGGCAAAAATAAAGATGACCTTCTATAATACATTTACACCATCAGATTATAATCAGCATTATTTACCCAGAAATTCCTTGACATTTCTATTATCACCGAGTTTTAAACTAGGAATTGTTGCTGGACAGTTCAACCTTGGCCGTTTGGTACCGGTTATTCAAAAAGATCTTTTCCAAATAGAGCTTTTGGAAAAGCTCTATTTACCCAGAAATTCCTTGACATTTCTATTATCACCGAGTTTTAAACTAGGAATTGTTGCTGGACAGTTCAACCTTGGTAGTCCGTTTGGTACCGGTTATTCAAAAAGATCTTTTCCAAATAGAGCTTTTGACTAAACAATTTAGGTTATCAACACATCTTTTAGAAAAAACTGGGTAATCGCCTTAATAGACAAATTTCTTAAAGTAATGTTAAAACCAACATGTAAAATTTTTAAAATTAAGTAATATTATTTCAGATAATATGATACTCTAATCCTAGATGCCCAAAATTTGACTTCATCCTATTAAAATGTAAAGTAGTTTTTTAAATCCTTCATACACCCTTCTGCAGTAAAAAACATATGACATTAAAAAAAAATAAAGAGTTTTTGACATTTAAGAAAACTCTTTTACCAACATAGAACTACACAAAATGAACACTAACTGAATAAAAAGTTAAGGATCTGTGTTAGACATTTTTAGTGAGAAATTTAATTTTAAAACATTCCTATCCTTGCACAAAATGAAAAGTACTCAACAATTGATTGAAAAATGTAAAAAGAAAAACCCAGGAAATATATGTGAAATGAACTAACTCATACATTTTGACCAAAAATGAACATATGGACTTTCTACAGATACAACTAGTCTCGATATTAGCATCCATCCCACTCCACCCCACCCCATCCCACATCACTTCATTAATATTTATGATACAATCTCCATATCTTCCTTCATTTTTGGATCAGAGAAGCGATAATATGCAATGTGCAATGTTTCATATAATAAAAAATCACTTAGATATATTAAAACTACACTGCACGCTACACAGTTTGTCCACTGAAAAAGAAATTTACCTTCCTGGGCCGTCCCACTGGCCTTCCAGTTCCAGTACTGTTCTTGAGAGTCTTCGGTGGCCGGCCCGGCCTCTTCCCGCCAGCGTCACCGCTAGTAAAAATCTTCCTTGGCCGCCCTCTAGGCCTCGGCACCGGCACCGGCACAGGCACAGGCACAGGCACGTGCACATTTGCATCGGTGGTAACATAAGAAACAGCCACGGGATTGAGCTGATCCTGGACCTGAGATTGGCGTCCCTTCACAGACTTGGGCTTCCTAGGGCGCCCCGGCCTTCTCTTAGTGGGCCCACGCTGAACCGGCCCAGCACTCTTACTCGGCCGACCGGGACCTTGCTTCGGCTTCTCCAGAAGCAAACCAGAGTTGGCACCGGACTTGGGGGGGCGACCGCGTCCACGGGGCGTTGGTTTAGGGGCATGGGGAGGGGGAATAGTAGCGGTGTTAGAATTATTGACGAGGTTTTCGTTGGTTGGTGAAAGTTGAATTGGAAGAGTGGCATCAGATCTAGGGAGCTTGTAAGATTTTTTTACCATAACCAGCAGACCACTGTTCTTCAAGCGCTTCAAGTGATGAGTCAACAAGGCGGAGTGATTCGGCGGAAGATTCGTGTAAGCTTTCTCTATGTATTTAGCTATGGCTATCTTGCTTGACCCGTCTTTCTCTTTCAACGCCGTAATTGCTGCATATATCATCTAAATAATACCCACAAAATTAAATAAATAAACAAACAGCTAAAGCTGAAGATGAAGATGACGAGTAAAGAAAAAAAAAAGTAAGAAAGTAAAGGATATAGTTACCTCGGCATAAGGAGGATGGGTGGGGTTGAGAATAGTGGGAGGGGTGGGGTTGGCGATGGTGGCGGTGGCGTTAGAAGCCGGAGGAGGAGGGAGAACAGAGGTCGGTGGCTGAGGTGCCGGTGACTGAAGCGGTGGGTCTGTTGATTGAGGAGGTAGAATTGAAGGGTCCATGTGTTGAGAAGAGTAGAGAAGATATTTTCAATTTTTGTTTTTGTTTTTGCTTTTGTTATTTTGTTTTTGAGAGAGAGTGGTAATGTATGGTAGGTTAGGGTGAGAAAAATTGGGGGGCTATCACGAGATGACGATTGCTGATGGATGAGATGGGATCAGAGAAAACGGACCGTTGAGAATGGATTTGTCTGTCCCCCTTTTTCTACTCTATTTGCTGACGTGGACCTTTTTCTTTTTTTTTATAATTTTATTATTATTATTATTATTATTATTATTATTATTATTATTATTATTACTACTATGACTACGTATTCCTAGTTTTCTTTGAAAGAAAATATTATTTTCTTTCGTATCAACCTGAATCTTTATTTTCACCAAAAAAAAAAAAAATCAGTGGTTTCGATATAATTGCTTAATTGACATATGAATATAATATACCTCGGAATTATATTTTTATGTTTTTTTTCATATAATTACTAAAAATGTTGGGCAATTTAAAAACATTTTTTTGGGCTATTTAAATTATTGATAAAGGAGAAAATAATATATAATATTGTGGGTTTTTAATTTTTTTAATAATAAATTGAACGTATGACATGTAATTCTTGTTCCAATAAAATTATGAGATTGAGATGATATTTTTGAAACAACAGTAACTCCTTTTGAAAAAAAAAATCTTATGTTGAATATTAATTTATATTAGCAATATTAAATAAAAAAATTATTCTTACAAACTAATATGATATTCATAGCTTATTATCACATCCTATATTTTTATTTATTTTACCTAATTTACCTTCGCTCTTCCATTAATTCTATGGCACATTAATATATAATAATTTTCATATACAATTTTATTTTTAAATAAAATGATATCCTTACTTTGACAATATATTTGTTTTTTTAAAAAAAAATTGAAATTATAAGAATGTTTTTAGAGGGCAATCCAATAAATTCGTTTTACTAAACATCATGTGTACAAACTAGCATTCATAAACATTTAAAAATGTTTATTTCATGCAATATTATATACTCTTATTTGATATATCACCCAAAAGACAAATGCATAATTGTTCAATTAAATCGGAAGTATTATATATATATATATATGTGTGTATATATGTATATATATTTGTTTTTTTTCTTTTTTTTTATCTTTATATTTTTGTGAGTGTTATTTAATTTATAGTTGTGCTACTTCATATTGCCGATGACATGGTCAAATCTTAAACTAATTATGTCGATCGAACAATTGAGAAGTGAATTCAAAAACTCGTGCTAGTTGAAAAGACATTCCACTCGTTGGAGTATATTAACTCTCAAATCTAAAACTGATGATTGTGATGAGGTTGAGGGCTCTCCATAAATAAGTGGAGTCTTTTCATTTCTTCATTTTACTTTGTTTGGCAAATTAAAGAGAGAGAATTGTTGTAATCTTTGAAGAGAGAAATATTGCATCCTTATATTTCTTCTTTTCTCTGCAAAAAATCTTTGGACAAGTAATTTTCTCCAGTATTAATGATTATATTGCTTCAATATATTAGGTGTTTTTCTTGTATTACTTTGTGGCCCGGCACGGTGATTCCTTTTGAGCTAGATTGCCCTTTGTATCATCTTTACGCTTGCATAAAAAGCACCTTGTTGCTTTATGGGAAATCTTTGCGATATCGACCACCATTACTTTTAGGCTCCTCTGAGAAGGTGAATATGCTAGCTCTCCACCTGTTGGGGAAATGGCCTTCAATTTCTCTTTTTTTTTATTATTATTTATGGTTGATGCTACCTCATTGGCCTTACTTTTTCCATATACTCTTACATTTGAATTTGGCATTATGTGAACTAGGTTTAAATGCATGAAGAATACTAGCAGGCTTAAGGGTGATGTGGATCAAGGCCGAATATAGTGAGCTCACCTTCCCTGAGTTTCAACAACTGTAATAGTATAGGGCAACAAAAGAAGTTCCACTACTTCTCTACTTATGATGGCGAGAAGAAGTTCTCTCATATTCAAAAATTATCATCAAGTAACCATGACTAGAAATACTTGTATTTTTTTTTTACTTATGGGGATTGCAACAAGAGTATTAAGATATGCTCAGTTGCATGCTCTATCCTCAGGTTTTCTCTAGATTATGTCTTTTTTATTGTAGTATTTTTGTTTTGCATTTATGAATGCTTTTGTAAAACAAATTGCTACTTAGTTACTTTTGTTATAGTGATAACTTAGACTTTGAAACCTGAGCTCACTTAGGAGGAGAAAGATCAGATCAACCAATCTTGAAAATAGAGTGAACTTATTAAGAAGCTTCTCTCCCAAAAGAATTTAAAGAATACAGACCTAGTCAGCAAGTTGTCCAAATTTTCAAAAGAAAAAAGGAGGAAGAGGTAATCTCTACATTTAATTGATATCTTAGTTTTGTTTTTTTAACTCATTCTAAACTTCACCTCGTCTTCCTAATTTATTGGCATAAATGGACATTAGTGAGAGTATCTGAAAGGTTCTCATTGTTTTGACATATTTGGGTTGAGTAAAAGGACCAAAGGTCTACTCAATTTTCTTAGTCTGAATGAAGGATGCAATTAAAGTAATAGGGCCACAGAAGGTAGTGGCACGGGGAGTTATTCAATTGATAAGAGGAAAAGATCCACTGAAGTCCTAGTGGATCCTTCGAGGGGTCTTTGTGGATCCATAAGATCAGTTATCTCTTATTTTAGTGGATTTGCGATATGAAGTTCCCCATCCCCCTCTATTCATAAAGACACCTCCTCTTTTGAAAAAAAAAAAGATGGGGGTAGTCCAACAGCTGGGGTCGTGACTTCAATTCCTTTGACTCTAAGTTATATTATCTCTAGCCCAAGCAATTCACAAGTGAATTGAGGTGCTCAACCTGCAAACTGTTCGACATCCCTATTGTGAAATATGACAGGTATGGGTATATCATGCCCTTGGTAAAAGAGGTTGAAAAGGTGGTCTTAATTGCTCGAGCTGTGACCTGTCGAAGTATGATGCCCTTAAGTTTTTAGTGTACGATATAGGGCATTTGCTTAAGGTAAATTCTTACTCGTGATTCTATCCTTTTAATTAAATCATATTTGTTAACTTCTTGATTATTCATTTTTCTTTAAGTAGCTTTCATTTTTTTCTCAACATCGAAATGAGATTGTTAGTGTTGTCGAAGAGAAGCAAAAGTTACATTAGGTTAGAGTTGAGGTGGCCAGACTAAATGAAACCTTGCTAGAGGCCAAAAACAATTTTGATGAAAAGAGCCAAAGGCACAAAAGTCTGGCAACCAAAGTAAAAGAGACCAAAGTCAAGGCAGCCATTATCAAGAGTAAGGCTTTGAATCTTTACTCAGAGGTTTGCCAGCTCAATAAGGCAACCAGAGAATCTCAAGCTCTAATTTATACTATTCTAGAAAAGAATGTAACTCTTGAAAAGAGGAGTGAAAAGTTGATCAAGGAATGTGAAGCTGCGCAATTAACGCCTTGGTGAGGCTGATAGTCGCTTTGTTAATGGGGGTGAGTATAGGTTTTGAAAGATATGTACAAGTCTTCAAAACCTACTATCTAAACCTAAACCTCATCTGGCTTAAAGAAACGATATCAACCCAGACAGGGGTTGAGGAAGATGAAGCCAAGAACCCCTCTCAAGTTGAAGCCACTCCTCAAGTTGGCCTGGATGCCTAAGCCAAGAACATTCATGCTCATCTGATTGAGAATCCACCCATACTATTTAGGCCTTAATATTTTTATTCTAACCTATTTTAAAGTTTTTTGTAATCTGGGCAAGCCCATTTTCTTGTAACTTTCCATTTACTTAATGATATGAATGTGATAGTCATACTTATACTTACTCTTTTAACTTCTATAAACTTAGTATTTATTCAATTAAATATGAGTATTTGGATTTTTATTTATTTTATGGTTATTTTATACTTTTAAAGACAATGGAGCAAAGAAGGGTTGAATTTTGATGAAAAATGGGCAAAACAGACAAAATAAAGAGCCATCACAACAATGCTAGCTTGCTAAGGCTGTAATGCTGGAATAATGAATAGTCTCTACAAAGTTAGAAGTAGAGCATCGAGGTGCCTAAGTCCAGTGCTGTAGTACTAATGCGACCTAAATATAACTAAGGAAAATAAGAGCTAAGTGTCATAGCACTCAAAACCAATGCTGTGATGGTATGATGAATATCGAGCCAACGTTGTAGTACTGGGTAGTTAAGGTCGTGGCACTAGCTATTAAACTGGAAAATCTTGACCTACCTTGGACACAAAGTTTGCCTTAATTTAAAGACTCAACCTTATAACTAATAGCCTTTTCAGCCAATATAAAGATAAAAGAAGAGAGAGAACAATAGAGACAACAACTCCTTAAGAGTTTAAAATAACTTTTAGGAGAATTATGAGGGCGAGAAGATTGAAGATCGCAGCAATATAGTTTTATTTTTTTCATCTTCTAATTTTCTATGATTTCTATGATGCTAATTTTATTACATTCTAGAACTCTTTATTTTATCATGAACTAATTTTTTTTTTCTAAGGTTTCAACTGGATCTCTACATATAGTTTGAGTTATATATACCTCTTTATTCATATTATTCAATAATTGAATTGTTTGTTCTATCTTGTGTTTAATGATTTTTAGATGCTTAATCACCATCTAGATTGATTAGGCAAGTCATAGATAAAATAATATATGATCGTTGATTATTATAACGAGTTCATGTAAGATAGGAATATACTTACATGACATATGCAACTATTAAAGAGAACTTAGAATTAATGAATCCTTTCTTAATTTAATTCACATAGGAATATAGTGAGTTAATTAAAAGGGATATTTGTAATTGACCATCAGAAGAGGCTTGTAGGTAATTTAAGGTTCTTGATTGATAATTCTAGTTGAATATTTAATTCAATGAGGGGGATTAGTAATTTAAGCAAAGTGTAGAGTGAGGATTGAAACCCTAGTCTTATTTTTATTAGTGAACTCACAAATTCTGTTACCCTGACTCTTGTTATCTTTTATTTTATTTTATTTTTACTTTTATCAGTTATGCAGTTTTTAATCGATTGTTTGGATAAATTGAAAATTGGTATAGGTTAGTACTTAGCAAATTACAATAATAAGTCTTCATGAGAATGATACTCTACTATTATTATATTATTTATTATGATAGTGTAAATTTCGCTCTAAATACAAGTTCTTAACACTATTGCAAGGGACTTGATTTATTATTATTTTTTTCTAATATTAATATCAATATGTCAAACTCTTAATTTAGTTTTATTTATCTTAAGTACTTCTCTACCATGCATGAGACATACTAAAAGCTTTGAGGCCATTACGTTTGATCATGAAATTAAGAGGACCTTGAAGAAAATTCTAAGAACAAGGAATCAGTAGTTAAATATGCAACAAACCATGGGCGATCAAGCTAATATTGGTGATATATGTTCGTTGTGCGATTATGAATACCATTACTTGATGGCATCGGTTCAAGCATTCGAAGACCTACCATTCAAGCAAATAATTTTAAGCATAAACCAACTATTATTCAAATGATTCAAAGTATACTAAAGTTTGGGAGTTTGTCAAATTATGATCCAAACTAACATATCATAAATTTTTTAATGATTTGTGATACTTTTAAGCATAATAGTGCTTCGAATAATGCAATTCACCTTTGATTTTTTCCTTTCTCAATTCGAGATAAGGCAAAGAGTTGGTTGAATTCCTTGCCAGTTGGATCAATCACTACATGGAACGATTTGGCTCAAAAGTTCCTAGTAAAATTCTTTCCTCCAACAAAGACAGCTAAACTTAGAAACGACATCTCTTCATTTATGCAATTTGATAATCAATCCCTCTATGAGGCTTGGGAGAGTTATAAAGAATTAATAAAGAGATGTCCACACTATGGGATTCCAAAATGGTCATTGGTGTAGATTTTTATAATAGGTTGATGAGGCATTTAATAACCATAGTAGATATAGTAGTAGATGATGCTTTGATGGAATCTACTGATGAAGCATTTGAGTTGTTGAAAGAGATGACAACAAATAATTATCAATGGCCATTAGAGTGGGTGAATCCAAAAAAAGGGCGACAAATATAAAGTCAATGCTTTGTCTAAAAAGCTTGATTCATAAGGTGTTCATTCTAAATATGGCTTGTTTACAACTAGTGAAAATTAGAGTAACAATCACAAAAGTAATCAATGCATTGCTAATGTTGAGTCTACACAATATGTTTCAAATTTCAATGAGCAACAAAACAACTATTGTTCCAACTTCTACAACCCAAGGTGAAGGAATCATTTGAACTTCTTATAGATCAATGATTAAGGACAATCATCGAGACCTACAAATCCTTCTAGATTTCCATTACAACCCATAACTCAACATAATAACAAACCATCTTTAGAAGAAATTTTTATTGTTGTGTTGTACTAAAATGCAAGTACACGCTATCGTAAACAAGTAATAATGTGATCAGCAGAGCATCATTCCCACGTTTATTATTATTTATTAAGTACTAAAATTGTGTCCTCTTATCCTTATTCAAACAATCGATAAGTAATTTTAACTAATCTGATTTGTTGCTTCGGTCGGGATTGAACTTGAATTCTTAATGGTGATTGCGCTCATTATTATTATATATGAAAAAAACCTAAATTAAATAAACAAACAAAATAAAATAAAATAGAGCAGAGAAAATATAAATTAATTCACCAATTGTAAAGAGCCTAGGATTAGAACTCAATATTTCACTTGAATCTCAATCATTCCTCTTAAGTTAATTCATCAATATGAATTGTTAACAAAGAAACCTAACATATTCCCAAACCTCTTTCAATGATCGAGTGAAAATATTTTGTCTAATTAATTACTATATTCCTTTGGTAATCAAATTAAAATAAAACTTATTAAGAATAGGTTTTCTATCAGTTATATATACCATATGAGTATAATCCTATCTCATATGAAACTCACAGCTATTACGCTATGATCATATATCATTCTATTGAAGGCCAACACCTAAATTCCTCTTCCAAGTTTATTAGGATTCTCACAAAAATCAATTTATTGATCAAATAACTAAAAATCATTAAGTATAGAATAAATTGAACAATTCAATATTGAATTCATAACTAAAAGAAAATAAATTGATTCAAGTTATATAGTGAGTTCAAATTATAATCATAGATAAAGAAATTAGCTCATAATTTAAATAATAATTTTTAGAGCTTATTAAGAAAACATCATGAAAACCATAGAACTAGAAACATAAAAAGTTAAAACTAGTTTGCTGTAGTCTTTAATCTTCTAGACTTCTTGATCCTTCAAAATTTGCTCTAACTTTCTAAAAAGTTGTTTCTTTTATACACCTTCTTCTCCTCTCTTCTTCTCCCTTATTAGTAATTGAAATAGGCTTTTTGGTATTTTATTTATAGGTTTATATCTTCAAATTAGAGTAAAAACCTATAAATAGAAGAGATGTCCAACTATGAGATTCCAAAGTGGCTATTGGTGCAGACTTTTTACAATAAGTTGATAAGGCTTTTAAGAACCATAGTAGATACAGTCGCAAGTGATTCTTTAATAGAATCTACTGATGAAGCATTCAAGTTGTAGGAAGAGATGGTAGCAAATAATTATAAGTGACCATTAAAGTGGGTGAATCTAAAGAGGGCAACAAATATCAAGTCAATGCTTTGTCTAAAAAGCTTGACTCGAAGGTGTTCATGCTAAACATGGATCGTTTGCTGCTAGTGAAAATTACAGTAACAATCACATGAGTAATCAATGTGCTACTAATGTTGAGTCTGCATAATATGCTTCCAATTTCAATAAGCAACAAAATAACTATTGTTCCAACTTCTACAAACCAAGGTGGAGGAATCATTTGAACTTCTTATATATCAATGATCAAGGACTATCATCGAGGCATATGAATCATTCTAGATTGTCACAACAACCCATATCTGAACATGATAAGAAATCAGCTTTAGAAGAAATATTTATTGTTGTGTTGTACTAAAGCACAAGTACACGGTATCGTAAACAAGTAGAAAAGTGATGAATGGAGTATCGTTTCTACGTTTATTATTATTTACTAAGTACTAAACTTGTGTCCTCCTATCCTTATTCAAATAATTGATAAGTAATTTTAACTAATCTAAACCTAAATTAAATAAACAAACAAAATAAAATAAAATAGAGTAAAGAAAATATATATTAATTCACCAATTGTAAAGAGCCTAGGATTACAACTCAATATTTCACTTGAATCTCAATCATTCCTCTTAAGTTAATTCATCAATATGAATTATTAACAAAGAAACTTAATATATTCTCAAGCCTCTTCTGATGGTCGAGTAAAAATATTTTACCTAATTAATTACCTATAATCCTTTGGTAATCAAATTAAAATAAAACTTATTAAGAACATGTTTTTTTATAAGTTATATATGCCATATGAGTATAATCCTATCTCATATGAAACTCACAACTGTTACACTATGATTATACATTAATCTATTAAAGTCCAACACCTAAATTCCTCTTTTAAATTCATTAGGGTTCCCATGATAATTTATTTATTAAAATAATTAAAAATAATTAAGCATAGAATAAATTGAACAATTCTATATTGAATTCAAACTAAAAGAAAATAATTTGATTCAAGTTACATATTCAGTTCAAATTATAATTTTAGATAAAGAATTTAGCTCATGATTTTAATAAAGATTTTAAGAGCTATTTAAGAAAAACATCGTGAAAAATCATAGAACTAGAAACATAAATAGTTGAAGAGATAAAACTAATTTGTTGTAATCTTGAATCTTCTAATGTTCTTGATCCTCCAAAAGTTACTCTAACTCTCTAAAAAGTTGTTTCTCTTCTCCTTTATTCTTCTCCCTTATTGGTTATTGAAATAGGCTTTTTGGTCTTCTATTTAGAGGCTTATGTCTTCAAATTAGGGTAAAACATAAAAAATAAGTCAGATTAGGATTTCAAAAATCAATAACTAGCGTTGGGAGCCTTAACTTTGACTTCTAGGTAATGCAATGCTCAAATTCTGCATAAATCGCATTCTTTTTTATTATGCTAGAATTATAGAGCTTAGTACTATAGAAAAGTAGTTAGCAAATCACTATTCGAGATTGTTGTGGAAAATTTGATATATTTGCCTTCTTTTCCTTTATTTTCATCCCTATTTACTCTAATAAATTCAAATCTACAAAATGGTAAAAAGCAAATAAAAATCTTAAAATTCACACTTAAAATGAACAAATGCTAAGTCTATGAAAGTCTAAATAATAAGTATAAAATACACCTATTACTTATGCAGTACATGAAGCAGAAAAAATGCTCTTCTACAGAGTCAAGCATTTCTTCTCCAAAGCCAAGCAACTTTTCTATGGACTTTAAAGACTTAAGTAGGTTAGTTGACGACGTCTATTAATAGTCGTCCACATAGATCTCTACAAACAATAAGAAAGTCAATCTAAAGGAAGTTAAAAAATACTACAAGACAATCACGTTGAGGAGTGGGAAAAAGTTACCAGATACTATTGAGCAACCATAGTCAAAGGAATGACCTCTTGAAGATAAATTGAAGAATGAAGAGAATGAGCAAATCCAAGAAGAGAAAGAAAAAGATGTGATGAAAAAGAGCGAACTAAGTCCATACAATCCATCACTGCCATTTTTCTAATATCTTCACAAACAGTTCTTCAAATTCTTAGAGGTATTCAAAAAGTTACATATTAATATTTCTTTCGCTAATGCATTGTGAAGTAAATGCTCGGTTATGTCAAGTTTATGAAAGACATTTTGCAAAGAAAAGAGGACTATGGGATTTTGAGACAATATCCTTAATAGAAGAGTGCAATTCCATCTTATAGAAAAATTGCCTTCAAAGCTCAAAGATCCAAAAAGCTTCACCATTTCATACACTATTGGAAACCAATTCTTTGAGAAAGCTCTATGTGACCTAGTAGCCAATATAAATTTAATGTCACTGTCGATATGCAATAAGCTTGATTTGGGAGAAGTAAGAACAACCAATTTCACACTATAACTTGTTGATCGATCCCTTACCTATCTAAGGGGCATAATTGATTTGTGCTTAAATGGTCGACAAATTTATCTTCTTAATGGACTTTATTGTTCTTGATATGGAGGAAGATCACAAAATTCTCATAATTCTTAAGAGAGCATTTCTGGCCACCAGGAGGACACTCATATACGTGTAGAAATAAGAGCTTAAAATGAGATTCTAAGATCAAGAAGTGACATTTAAAGTTTTCAAGGCAATGAAGTTTCTAGGGGAATCTGAAAATTGTTCTATAATTGACGTGGTGCACACAATTGGAGAAAAACGCCTCTTTTAGTCACATGAGATGGATGAATCACTTTCTAAAGCCAGTAAAAAAGTAAAGTTGTATCAAGAAACGCTAAAGAAGAAGCATGACAAGAAGATTGTAGAGTAAAAAATTTGAGCCAGGCCAGCAAGGTTTTCTCTTTCATTCAAGGTGGAAACTCTTCTAGAAAATCTCAAAACAAGATAGTCAAGGCTACTTCTTTGGAGTATTTTTATGCAGTTATGGAAGTTAAGTATGAGAGTTCCAAGAAGACCTTCAAAGTTAATGGACAAACATCTAAAGCAATATCATGGAAGAGAGATAGATTGGGTAAAGTTCTTTATCACTTTAAATGATCCAAAATAAAGAAAGAAAGACGTAAGACAATAACGTTAAATCAAGATTTTTCTGGAAGACAACTCAATCATTTTTTAGGTAATTTTTATTCTTTAAAAAAAATCAGCAGGTCAGCGTCACGACGACAAGATGGAAGGTCGCAACACCCATAAAGTTATAATCTCAATGCTATAGTGCTAAGATGTAGGTCATGATGCCAAAAGCTAGACAATGAGCCCTAACTTCTAGGTCTCAGTGCTTCAGTTGCTGAGATCCCAGTGTCACAATGTTGAGTCACACTAATTTATCCAGTCCTTCAGCAATATCATATGAACAAAAATAATAGTGAGGATGAAAATCCCAACTAATATAGTGGACGAGTGAGCATGCATTTGCTATTAGGGAAGTGTTCAATTCTTATCTCTTTCTATTGAAGACAATGTTAATCTAAAGCTTAAGGGAGGGAAATACTTCTTTGTGTTAAATTTTTGCTTTCTTTTATACTAATTATTCGCGCTTATATGGACTTAGTATTTGTTTATTTTAAAAGTGAATTTTAAGCTTTTTATGTGCTTTATTGTCATTTTATAGGTTTGAGGTCAATGGAGCAAATAGAAATAAAAATTCAAAGAAAATAAGAAAACAATTTCAAATTTGCTATAGTATATTGCAACAGTGCTAGCGCTACAACACCGTGGTGGCAAAGTTAGTGTTCTCAGCTTTGCAACGCCCAAAAGCCAAGGTCGCAATGTGTGAATAGTGACTCGTGAATAATATTTAAACAATGTCGGCGCTGGACACAAAAAATGGAAAACCTAGTCTCATTTATATTTAATGTTTTGTCCTAATTTAAAAACATAAGCATATAAATGAAATATCAAAAAGCCTATTTCAACAATCAGAAAGTGTAACCAAGAAGGGAGGAGAAAGAGAGAAAATTAAATTTTTAAAGAGAATGAATAACTTTTGGAGCATCAAGAAGACTAGAAGATTGCAACAAATTAGTTTTATTTCTTAAACTCTTTATCTTTCTAGTTTCTACAATTTTTATGATGTTTAATTAGCTCTAGAACTTTTTATTTTATCATGACCTAATTTCTTCATCTAGGATTATAATTTGAACTCAATATGTAATTTCAATCAATTTATTTTCTCTTAATTATGAATTCAATGTAGAATTGTTCAATTTATTTTGTGCGTAATACTTTCTAATTACTTGATTAATAGTTAGATTGTTATAGGAACCCTAATGAACTTGACAAAGGAATTTAGGTATTGATCTTGAATAGATTGATATATAATCAAAGAGTAACAACTTTGAATTTTATATGAGATAGAAATATACTCATATGATATGTATAACTAATCAAGAACTTGTTCTTGATGAGTTTGTTTTAAATCTGATTACCATAAAAATATAGGTAATTGATGAGGCAAAATATTTTCATTGAACATCAAAAGAGGCTTGTAAATATATTAGATTTCTTGATTAACAATTTATATTTATGAATTAACTTAAGAGGAATTAGTTAAAATTCAAGTGAAGTATTGAAGGATAATTATAGTCCTAGACTCTTTACAATTGGTGAATTAATATTTATTTTCTCTGCTTTGTTTATTTTACTTAGGTTTTACTATTTTAATTTATTTATCAATTGTTTGGATAAGGATAAAAGGACACAATTTCGGTACCAGGCAAATAATAATAAAAATTTCTCATGGGAACGATACTTTACTCATCTTATCTTACTTTTTTACGCTAGTGTGCACTTGCACTTTAGTATAACACAACACTTCTTGTCTTATCTATCAATTTTACCTATTGCTTTTTTTTTTTTTTTCTGTTGCATGTTAATTGTTTTAGTTAGTTGTTAGTTTTGAGTTTAGTATAATATTTACTAGTCAATAATAAGAACTTGGTTGTGATTGATATAATTCTTAGGAAGCAATAGATATTGTAATTGTTCTTATATTTAATATTTGTGTTAAATTTTGCCTTAGATTTGATTCCTTGAACATATTGAGAACATAGTTATGATAAATTAGTTTGTTTGATAATTAGAGGAAGTTTATGCATGATAAGGGCACATAGAATCTCACACATTCTAGAACTTATTTAATTGCTACTTGAAACAAAATCCTAGGTCACACATGATTAATAAGACAATTTTAAGCCATGTCTACTGACCAAAGAGGTTGCAGAGGCCATTGCCTCATATCCCATAGGCTCAAATATTTGACTAATCAAGGAGGCCATAGGGGTTTTTTCCCTTTATCCTATTGACTCGGCTTTTCTATTGACTAAGGGGGTCATAGGAGCTTTTTCCTCGTATCCCATCAGCTCAGATCTTCTATCGATCAAAGGGGTCATAAAGGCCTTTGCCTCATATCCCTTTGATTTGGCTATGCTACTGACCAAGAGCATTGTAAAGGCCTTTTGTCTATATCCTCTCGGCTCATATATTCTACCAATCAAAAAGGTTGTAAAGGCCTTTGCACTATATCCCTTTAACTTGGTTCTTTTGTCAATTGAAGGGCTTAGATGAGTCTTTGCCCCATATCCACTCAATCAGATCTTCAAACAATTAAGAAGATCGTAAGGGCCTTTATAGTGTATCCTATTAACTAAACTCTTTTGTTGACCTAAGGTCTCTGTCCCATATAGCCTTGACTTGGATCTTTAAACGATTAAGGGTTTATAAGGGCTTTTTTCCCATATTTCATAACTCGGCTCTTCTATTGATCAAGAGGCTCACAACGACCTTTTTCGATTATCCCTAATGCTTGGATTTTCAACCAATCAAAAGGGTCATAGAGGCCTTTTTCCTGTATCCCTTTGACTCAACTCATTTATCGATCAAAAAGTCGTAGGGCCCTTTGCCCTATATCCCATTGACTTGGGTTTTCAACTAATCGAATGTTTTATAATGGCTTTGTCCCATATTCATTTAACTCAACTCTTCTATCAACCTTTGTAATGGCCTTTACCCTGTATCTCATCCCTTTGACTTGGCTCTTCTACTAACTCAGAGAGTTGTAAGGGCTTTTAGGCTCGTATCTCCTTGGCCCGGATCCTCCACAAATGAAGGGAGTTATAGGAGCCTTTGCTCCATATCCCATTAATTTGACTTTTCTACTGACTGAAGGGGTCGTAACGACCTTTGCCCTTATTCCCCCAGGTTAAATCTTTCATTGATCAAGAAGATCTTAGTGGCAATTACTTCGTACTCTTTTGATTTGGCTTATTTGCTAACCAATGGGATTATAGGAGCCTTTACCCCATTTTCTCTTTGGTTTGAATATTCAAAAAATCAAGGGGTTCGTATTGGCTTCTTATATACCCTTAACTTAGCTCTTTTGTTGACCAATGGGGTTAGTAGCTCAAGAACTTTATGCTGATTTGAGATTATACATGAGTCACCCAAGGACTGACAAAATAAGAAGGTTAAGGCGATAACCATCATAGATTACTCATCCTAAAGGGATGGAGGTTTGGAGCACCCTTCTAGATGACACATCCCAAAGGGATAGAGGTCTGACATATCTTCCCAAGTAACTTATCTTAAAGGGGTGAAAGTTTAGCGCACCTTCCTTAATGACTTATCCTAAATGATAAAAGTCTAGTGCATATTTCTAAATGACTCATCTAAAGAGATAGAGGTCTGGCGCACCTTCTTGACAACTTATCTAGAAGAAATATAGGTTTAACACACATTTCCAAAGGACTCATTCTAGAAGGATAAAAGTTTGGATTACCTTTCTAGATGACTTATCTTAAAGAAATAGAAAGTTTGGTGTATCTACTAGTATGATTCATCTCGAAAGGATAGAGGTTTCACACACCTTACTAGATTACACATCCCGAATAGAATCTGGTACATCTTCTAAGATGACATATCCCAAAGGGCTAGAGGTCTGATGCATCTTCCCAAATGATCTTCCTAATAAGATTAAGGTCTAGTGCATATTCTTTGATGATTCATCCCAAGGGGATGAAGGTCTAGAACACCATTCTAACTTATGAACTTAGGGGATATTGAGAAAAGTGCTAATGACCTCCTCATCAAGTTTCTAAAAGAGTCGAGAGAATATTAAGAAAAGCCCGTAAAAATAATTTTGGTTAAATACTCTGAAGAGTTGAATGGATACAACATAAGGCCCTAATGACCCCTTGGTTGATTGATTGAAGAATTGAGAGGATACGGGGTGAGGCCCCAATAACCTACATGATTAACTACTAAAGACCGAGATGATACGATGCGATGCTATAATGACCTTCTTAGTTAAATGTCAGAAGACGGACGAGGAGATACAGAGCGAGGCCCTAAAGACCCCATTAGTTACCAGAAGGTCCCCAATGACCCCCTTGGTTAGTTCTTTAAAATTCGAATGAATACAGGACGAGGCCTTAACAACCCCCTCAGTTAACTTTCAAAACGGCTGAAGGGATATAAGGTGAGGCCTTAACAACCTCTTAGTTAGCTATTGATGAGAACATGAAAATGCATATTTATTAAGAGATTCAGCCACCATTTAATATCACTAATTTTAGCATTTTCTTGTATTTTAGCTTGAAATAAAGTGTTCTCCTTAAATTGCGATTAATGAATGTTATTTGCACAGGTTTAGGTAAAATGGACATAACTGTCAATGTAGAAATCAAAATGAAGAAATTCTTGAACCTGATGTAACATGACTCAATCTTACATAAATTTTAAGAATAGTATAAAAGCCAAATCCAACATGTTATAGGCCAAAAATTGAGATACAATAGAATCAGGCTACAACTTCTGCCCAGCTTGACCCAACTCATGTATTTGAACCGTATCTCACACAATACGTACTCAATTGGTATAATTCTTGAAGATGTGAAATACTGACTTAATTATCAACAACTCTTATGTTGATGGTAAAGTCCAAATCAGCCGTTATCATGGACCAAATTGCATTGCAAGTGAGTAAAATGGTTGTTGGCCAAAATCTGATGTATCTTTGGAATTTTACTCATATCTCATTGGATACTCATCCAATTTGCACGAACCCGGTGCCTATGGAAAGAAGAGACAAAATGCTACAACCTTTATGTCGATCACAGGGCTACATTGGTCATTTACATTATCAAAAGTGTGCTACAAGTGGATGAACGAGTTATTAGCCTAAAAGTATTGAAGATTGATGTCACCCATGGCATATTTCCATTCATTGCCTATATAAGGAGACTCTTAGAACGTTTTTAACATTAGATAATTCTCTCTTCTTTTCTTCTCATTAACATGTATTGTAATTTAGGCTAGAGTTTTTAGCAAGGCTAAGAGATGAACTTTTATGTGTAATAAATCTATTTCTATACTTTGATTCGTTGTCAAGAGCTACAAATGTTGTAAGTTTGGTTTTGATTAAACTCTTATCTAGTTTATTTTCTATAATCCAGAGGTTATAATTCTCATGTCTCATATATGTTCAGTCATGCTTTTCTTATGTGATTCTTGTTGAATTATAATTGTTATTGGTTACATTATTTTATATGTTAATCTTTTACTGCAATATTGTCAAATTGATATATTGTCGATCTTGGATAACATGTAAGGGCAATAAATGTTTGATATTCAAGTTGATCTTTTACTGCAATATTGTTAAAATGATATATTGTCGATCTTAGATAACTTGTATAAATAAATATGATTTATGTTAATATTTGCAAAAGAGTTTAGTCATATCGAATGTATGTGTTATCAAATGTGCTATATTTTACATATCTTTCGATTGATTGTTTAGATGTAAAATTGTCAATTGAGTTATAAACACTGAATCAAAGTGTAGAGTAGATTTATAAAGTATAGTTGTGATTCTCGAAGCATTGTTTAAATTATCATAAGACATTTTCTTCAAATCATAAACAATTCTATCTCATCCACTTAAATCAATTAATTTTATCATTTGCTACTGCTTTAATATTTTACTTCACCAACTTATTTTGCCAAAAGCTTCCTCGTGGGATCGATGCCTCAATCTATATTATAATAGCCGCAATTTTGAAAATGTTGTTGCTGATCATCTATCCCGCCTTGAGTTCATTGACTCCACTGATTTGTCACCCATTCAAGATGATTTTCCTGATGAACATCTTTTTGCTATAAGCCAAATACCTTAGTATGCACATATCATAAATTATTTGATTTGTGGTGAACTTCCATTTGACTGGAGTGCACAAAATAAGCATAAGTTCTTGGTTGAGGTACGTAATTTTTATTAGGACGATTCATATCTTTTCAAATACTGTCCTGACCAAATCATGAGGCATTGCATTCCTGAAGTGAAGTTTCTAGTGTCTTAAATTTTTGCCATAGTGCTGCTTGTGGTGGTAATTTTTCTATGAAGAAGACAGTTGTGAAAATTTTACAGTGTGGTATTTACTGGCCCACTCTATTCAAAGACACTAATAATTTTTGTCATTCTTGTGAAAGATGTCAAAAGTTAGTGCTTTATCTCGAAGAAATATGATGCCTCTTAACCCTATTCTTGTTATCGAGATATTTGACTGTTAGGGTATCGATTTTATGAGTCCTTTTCCCTCATCTTTTGGCTACCTTTACATCATTTTAGCTGTTGACTATGTATCAAAATGGGTGGAGGCTCTAGCTTGTCGTACTAATGATAATACAACTGTGGTAAAATTCTTAAAAGAAAATGTGTTATCTAGGTACGGTACGCCACGTGTCATCATTAGTGACCAAGGAATACATTTTTGTAATCGTTCTTTTGAAGCTTTGATGCGCAGGTATGGTGTTCTTCATAAAGTTTTCACTGCATATCATCCACAGACAAATGGACAAGCCGAACTAGCAAATAGAGAGGTTAAACAGATTTTGAAAAAGACTGTTAACCTGAATAAAAAAGATTGGTCTTTACGCATTTCTGATGCATTATAGGCATATCGCACTACATACAAAACCATCTTAGGAATATCTCCATACCGACTTGTTTATGGGAAAGCTTGCTATTTACCTGTTGAGCTAGAGCATAAAGCTTATTGGGCTGTCAAAGCCCTTAACTTTGATTTGAATGCTGCAGGTCTCCAGAGAAAGTTACAATTGTCAGAAATAGAAGAGTTACGAAATGACGTATATGATAACTCTAAAATTTACAAAGTTAAAATGAAAGTAGCTCATGATAAACAGATCTCAAGAAAACACTTTGAGTCAAATCAACGGGTCTATCTTTATGATTCTCGATTGTATTTACACCCTGAAAAGTTGAGATCTCGATGGACTGGTCCAATTATGGTAAGGCACATTTTTTCTAATAGTGCTGTCGAAATAGAGGACCCCACTGATGGATGAACTTTTAAAGTGAATGGACAACGACTGAAAAGCTATATGGAAAAGGTAGACGACTCTATGTACCTAGGCGAAATCCCTTTTGTGGATCATGTCTATCATGCTTGATCAGGTTCAATCTATCTGTACCATATTTTATATTTTGTCTATATTTTATCTTTTGACTTTTTATTTTTGCTTTTTTTTCTTTCACATTTTATTTTACTTTATTTTTGTTTTTTGTTTTTCTTCAATGTGATTTTATTTTCCAGTCAAGTGGCGGATACGGTACTCCGTGACTATTAAAGTTGATTTCTCAGTTCCCTAAAAACTGTCTCTCAAACTGTGCATTCATCTCTTTTCTTTTTTTTTTTAAAATGGATCACATTCTTGCCAACCTTAAAAAATATTTTCCTTCATTGCTTCAAAATGCTCTACTTAAGATTTACAAAGCACGATGTGATAAACTAAGGCTATTGATGTTGGGTAATATCCCTGTGGATCTTTGTTGGTTAATTGAAGCCAAGGTTCGATTATCTGGTGAATAATAAATGATTTTGTTTCTCATATGCCTGGTTTTAGGAAAAGCTCTTATGCCAAAAGGCGATGAGCAAAGAAATTATAAGTCTGTCATAAATGTGCTCGATGGAATTGTAACCAGAGTTGTCGTTCTTTAGGATTTACATCTAGAAATCGAGAAGACAAAATTCAGTTCATTAAGGATGGACTGAGTAAGGAGTCTTTGGATGATATCCTATTGACTCTTGTGACGCATCCCTGTGGGCTCCTACAACGTGAACTTCTCGATTTATGGAATAAATTGAAAAATGAACATCAATGGTATAGTCTCGGGAATCTGATTCTAAAAGACCCTATTTGTCAATTTATAAGAAAATTGGATGGGAAGCCTATCACCGACTCATAGAGGGTGTTTAAGCCATTATTGGACGTAAAACCAGAGGAAGATGTGAGCGATAATCACAACTACTTGTAAATATATGTGTTTTAATTTCAAACTTTATTTTATGAATAGTAGAGCTACTCATGTAGATGTCTTAAATTCAAATCTTTTTATTCAATAATGCATGTGGGTCATTATGTTTAAATGTTTGTGTTTTATTTTTAACTCTCTTCTGACAAACTGTCGGATTACCACAATCATTGTTATCATTTGGTACTCTATAAATACAACACCTCATTTTCTTCATTTTTATATATTGAGATAAAGGTGAATGTAGATATGGAGGAAACCCGAGTTCAACAATTCTAAAATATATGTGTATTTTGTGGATCTAGTCCTAGGGGAAATAAAGTGTTTGTAGAAGCAGCAAACAATCTAGGAAAATCATTATCTGTAAGAAAAATTCATTTAATTTATAGAGGGGGTAGCCTTGGGTTAGTGTGTATGTCAACAGCTGCACATTTAGGAGGAAGTCAAGTTTTAGGTATTATTCCTACAGCTTTAGTTATGGAAAACCTGACTAGGAAAATAAAAGGGGAAGAATTACGAGTCTCATCCATGCATAAACGTATAGCTAAAATGCTTTGCAATGCAGACGCTTTTATTGCTTTACTAGGTGGTTTTGGTACCATGGAAGAAATTTTTCAAATTGCCTCTTGGGCCCAGTTGAATATCCACCAAAAACCCATAGGTTTGTTGAATGTTAATAACTATTTTGATTGCTTACTCTGTTTTCTTGATCAAGCTGTGGAACAGAATTTTATTTCACATTCGGCACGACACATCCTAGTTTCTGCTACCGATGCAGATGAATTGATTGATAAATTACATGCAGTTATTTACGAACCTGACCCAGCAATATCTTGAATCGATTGGTCAGTGGGCCTTAAAAAGAGAAAATTGGATCTGACACTTCGTTTGTAAATATTTCTTTGTTTTATTTATCAGCATCGTCATTTTAGTTTATATTTGCTTAAGTTTCTCTCAGGTTTGTTTCTTTCGAATAAACTGGCGTTTCAGGTAATGTCTCATATACTTTATCTCATTCTATTTAAACATTGAGGACAATGTTTCATCTGGTTTAGGGGGGAGGATAGTAGACATACATTGCATTTTGTATTCAAAAAAAAATTTTGTGGTCTAACATTTGATTAAAATAGTAGAGTAAAGAGCTCATTCTTGAACTTTTGAGACACATTCTAGGTCAAATTAGAATAGCAGAGTAAGGAGTTTTATTTCTAACTTTTAAAATGCATTTTAACTAACTTTTTATTGTTTTGTTTTATATTTCATGCATTGTTATTTATTGCTTGTAGTCTCGGTAATTCCTGTACAAAGGAATTTGCTTTGCTGCTTAGGTATGATTTCAAAATTGTGTAGGTTGAGTCACTGTTTCTATTTAGGTTACTAAAGAAAGACTTCTAAAATATTTTTGAACACAATACTAAACCTTGTGGTAAGACAGATGATTCAATTTATATAGCCAAGAGAATTTTCATGTTTAAGTATATATTTTTTCTAATCTCACATATCTTTTGTGAGTAAGTGAAAAGGTTGAGAAAACAGCTTATGAACCTTCATTGATCCTTTGAATTGGTTAATTTTTGTTTAGATTGATATTATTTAAATTACGGAATAAGTTGGTTGCATTTGTGTATAAAATAATTTGGTGAGAAACCTTTGTAATGCTTCCTTGTATTCTTCAAAAATAAAAAAATAAATAAAAAAAAGAATCAATTCAGTTTAATAAAATCTTCATTCAATTTTAGAAGACAAATATTTTGTAAAGCAGTTTTCTCACCAAGTTATATTTGTATTATTCTCACAAGCTAATTGAAGTTCTAAAGCTAGCGTATGTTAGGAATAATTGATTTTTAAACAAATGATTTTTCTATATTTAGATCCATGTTAGTTTATATGTCTGTCCTTAAAATTGACTCTTTTTTTAGTGCTTAACTATTTTCCAACTCCATAAGAGAAATCCTAATCTTTTTAAACAATTATACACCTGTGAGGATATGGAGTTGAGGCTTTTACTTGGAGAAATTCTCAAGGCTATATCTATTGTGGTTTGTGGTAAGATGGTTATGGCTTAGTTCACACACATACACAAATTTTGGAAGTTGTAATTGAAAAAATCATAATAGCAATAGTGATCTTGAATTGACGTTTTGTTTGAAATGCTTAGGTAGTTTTGCATATTCTATTTACGCTTGAATTGCTAAAAACTAGCAATAAGCTGGTTGGGGGCTGTGATGAGAACATGAAAATGCATATTTATTAAGAGATTCAGTCACTATTTCATGTCACTAATTTTAGCATTTTTTTGTATTTTAGCTTGAAATAAAGTGTTCTCCTTAAATTGCGATTAATGAATGTTATTTGCACAGGTTTAGGTAAAATGGACATAACTGTCAATGTAGAAATCAAAATGAAGAAATTCTTGAACCTGATGTAACATGACTCAATCTTACATAAATTTTAAGAATAGTATAAAAGCCAAATCCAACATGTTATAGGCCAAAAATTGAGATACAATAGAATCAGGCTACAACTTTTGCCCAGCTTGACCCAACTCATGTATTTGAACCGTATCTCACACAATACGTACTCAATTGGTATAATTCTTGAAGATGTGAAATACTGACTTAATTATCAACAACTCTTATGTTGATGGTAAAGTCCAAATCAGCCGTTATTATGGACCAAATTGCATTGCAAGTGAGTAAAATAGTTGTTGGCCAAAATCTGATGTATCTTTGGAATTTTACTCATATCTCATTGGATACTCATCTAATTTGCACAAACCCGGTGCCTATGAAAAGAAGAGACAAAATGCTACAACCTTTATGTCAATCACAGGGCTACATTAGTCATTTACATTATCAAAAGTGTGCTGCAAGTGGATGAACGAGTTATTAGCCTAAACTTATTGAAGATTAATGTCACCCATGGCATATTTCCATTCATTGCCTATATAAGGAGACTCTTAGGACGTTTTCAACATTAGATAATTCTCTCTTCTTTTCTTCTCATTAACATGTATTGTAATTTAGGCTAGAATTTTTGACAAGGCTAAGAGATGAACGTTTATGTGTAATAAATCTACTTCTATGCTTTGATTCGTTGTCAAGAGCTACAAATGTTGTAAGTTTGGTTTTGATTAAACTATTATCCAGCTCATTTTCTATAATCTAGAGGTTATAATTCTCATGTCTCATATATGTTCAGTTATGCTTTTCTTATGTAATTCTTGTTGAATTATAATTGTTATTGGTTGCATTGTTTTATATGTTAATCTTTTACTGCAATATTGTCAAATTGATATATTGTCGATCTTGGATAACATGTAAGGGCAATAAATGTTTGATATTCAAGTTGATCTTTTACTGCAATATTGTCAAAATGATATATTGTCGATCTTAGATAACTTGTCTAAATAAACATGATTTGTGTTAATATTTACAAAAGAGTTTAGTCATATCAAATGCATGTGTTATCAAATGTGCTATATTTTATATATCTTCCAATTGATTGTTTATATGTAAAACTATCAATTGAGTTATAAACACTGAATCAAAGTGTATAGTAGATTTATAAAGCATAATTGTGATTCTCGAAGCCTTGTTTAAATTATTATAAGACATTTCCTTCAAATCATAGACAATTCTATCTCATCCACTTAAATCAATTAATTTTATCATTTGCTACTGCTTTAATATTTTACTTCACCAACTTATTTTGTCAAAAGCTTCCTTGTAGGATCGACACCTCAATCTATATTGCGATAGCCGCATTATTTTGAGCGTAAACAACTGTTAAGAAGGATAATGGGATATAGGGCAATACCCTAACAACCCTCTCAGTTGTTTATTAGAAAGGCTAAAAGGATATGGGGCAAGACCAGTAAAGACCCTCTCAACCCATTTTTTTTGTAGTAAGCTTCGGTCATATGTGTCCACTGATGTAATTGATATTTGCTTATACTAAGTTTTCACATTCTAACTCCAAGAACTACATTTAAGCCGTCAATCCGAGGACTATTATAAAATTTTCAATATCAACAAGTTTATACTAAAAATTGAGGGATCATTGTTCCCCTTGGATTTTGGCCCAATCCTTTGAAGATCCATCATAAGGATTCTACAAGGTACATACCGATATACAAGGGTTCTACAAGGTATTTTCTAATTCTTCAATGATTCTATAAGGCATTCTTTAGTCAGAAAAAGACTCTAATGCTCAACATGTAAAGAACATATAAAAAGGGAGGCTAAACAACAAAGAATTCTAAAGATCTAATAAATAAGAATGATCTTTTTATCTTGATTTTTTTAAGGGGATCATTAAGGCTCCGTTATGGGAGCCACACCTGTAAAGGCTCCTACTCTTGTATTCTCACTATAACAAAATTCTTCATTAGTGGATTGAAGTGAGCCTTTTAAGTTTGGTGATATAGATGTAGGTTCACCTTCAATTGAACTACTGTAATTCTCTCTTTCTTATTTTGTGTTATTGCTTTAATTGATTTTGATTTAAGAGATCCATTTGTTGTTCCCATAACCAATAAATTTAACTTATTAGTTTAGGATAACTCAAAATTCGAGGTTAACAAGGCCTTTGTCCCGTATCCCCTTAACTCGGATCTTTCGTCAACCGAAAGGGTTGTAGGGGTCATTGTTTTGTATCCTCTCGGCTTGGATCTTCAATCGATCAAGGTGGCCATCCAAGACTTTGCCTTGTATCCATTCTCTTATTTAACTAATAAGATTAAATATTAGCAATACTTAAAATTTTAGAAATAAGCATCAATATTTTATTATTAATCCAAATATTTTTAAATTAATGGTAAAAATAATATTTAATCTAATTTAAATATTTGATATAAACAATATTTCATATAATTTCATAATAATTTATTTATCAAATAAAATTTTCAAAACCTTTTAAAATGTTTTTTTCTCATCTCTTCAATTATTTTAATTAATTCGCTTATTTGAAAGATTCCTAATATATTTTGAAAACCTAAATTGAAGCCTCCAACAGCCACAACTGATGCCTTACCAACTACTTTATCATTTCAAGTTGAAGGCGTGGCCTCACATTATTGTGGTAAGGGCAAAGTGTAGCTTTGCATAGCTATTGCGAAGGCTAGCATTATAACCGTGTAGAACTTTTTGTGGTTATCGCCCCTTTCTTTTTCTGGGTTTTATTTACTTTGAATGCAGATTTTTTTTTCCCAATAATTTTGCATTGATCTTTGACAATTTAGATGATTTTATGGGATGATTTAGTGGTAGAGATTGTCAAGAAAGATGTATATGATAATTTTTATGATTAGATTTGATTTTTATGAATCATTAATTAAATTAAATTATATAAACTTTACATATTATTTTATTAGGTAGAATTAGAGAAAAATGGTTTTTTTAAAATAATAGTGGACGTAAGTTTTGATAGAAAAAAAAAATTTGAGATAAAAAAGATTCGTCTTAAATGAATGGATAGAAGATGGAAGAGATAATAAAGGAAAAATGGTTATAGAGCTTAAAAAGAAGGAAAAAAAAAAAAAAGATTTGAGAGACTGGTTAAGTGAAATTTAAGGGAATAAATGTTATTTCATACTTTTATTAACTATGTCATTAACATTTTTTATCGATCAAACTTGACAAAGGGTATTGCTACAAAAATGCTATATAACGACATCTAAATGGTGATGGTTAGAAAACACACCATCACCAAAATTAAACAGCTATATTGACTTAAATGGTCATACAAACTTAATCGTGATGATAACAAACCAATTAATGGGTTTATTAGATTTAAGTTATTTGGGTTTTTTAAATGTGTTTTGTTTTTTTTTTTTGAAGGATTATCTATTTAAGTGGGAATCAAATGGCATTGATTATCATGAAAATTATTGAAGATCAAGACAAGTTTATCTTAATTTATTTTATTTTAGCTTGTATCAACGGTGTGTGACTATGTTATGTTTTGAGTGCTCATTATTAATTGGTAAAAAATTGCATTTTGATTCGTTTTCATTCTACAAATAATGTTTTATTTTAAAAGGAAAAAATTTTATAAAATAGAAACTGAACAATTATTAAAAATTTTGTCTTGAGGCAAATGATTGACGATTTGACCAAACTAGTTTGACGGTTTTGAAACCGTTGAGCTAATTTTAAATTGTCTTCCTAACCGATTTAACGCATAAGATTATTCTATTATGCTGTAAAAACTTTTACGGTATCAATACTGTATTTATTATTAACATGTGTTATCAGGGCTAGGGAGGAAACTTTTCAGATGCATATATTTCTCAAAATGGCCGTATTGAGACTCCTCCATCAATAAACGATTCTTGAATTATACTAATAATGAGCAAAAACTGGTAAGACGATAAATCCGCTTAAAAATGTAAATATTTACACATTAACAAAGTAAAATAATGTGGACAAATTGGAACTTTACAATTAAAAGTAAAAAGTCGATATTAATTTACAAATGTTATATTAACTTTATATGTTGTACGACATTGTTTACGAAATTCATGTATATTTTTGTATTTATTTATAATTTTTTTAATTATTTTAAATTTTTTTACGAATATTATATTATATTTATAATTTAATTTTTTTTATATATAGTGTTTTATGTAAATATATAAATTCAATGTTGATTTACAAATTTTACATTATATTTATAAGATTTAATTTAATTTATAATTAAAAAGTATCATTTACAAGTTCGATATTAATTTATAAATGTTATATTACATTTACACGCCGAACATGTAGTTTACAAACTTTATGTCTACTTTTATATCTTTGTATTGATATATAATTTCTATAGTTATTTGAAATTCTTTTACAAATATTATGTTTCATTTACAATTTATTTATTATATATATATAGAGGTTTTTTTATGTAAATATACAAGTTCAGTGTTGATTTATAAATTTTACATTTTATTTTTAAGATTTAGTTTAATTTATAAGTAAAATGTATTATTTACAAGTTTGATATTAACTTTATACGTTGTACGTATCATTTACGAAATTTATATCTACTTTTACATTATTGTGTTGAATTATAATTTTTTTAGTTATTTGAAATTCTTTTACAAATACTATGTTTCATTTATGATTTATTTGTTATATATATAGTGTTTTAAGTAAATATATAAATTCAATGTTGATTTACAAATTTTACATTATATTTATAAGATTTAGTTTAATTTATAAGTAAAAAAATTATTTATAAGTTCAATATTGATTGACAAATATTATATTATATTTACATGTTGTACGTGTAGTTTACGAAGTTTATGTCTGTTTTTATATTTTTGTATTGATTTATAATTTTTTTAATTATTTAAAATTCTTTTACAAATATTATACTTCATTTCGATTTATTTGTTATATATATATATAGTGTTTTAAATAAATATACTAGTTCAGTGTTGATTTACAAATTTTACATTATATTTATAAGATTTAGTTTAATTTACAAGTAAAAAAATATTTATAAGTTCGATATTGATTTACAAATGTTATATTACTTTTACATGTTGTAAGTGTAGTTTTACGAAATCTATGTCTATTACATTTTTGTGTTGATTTATAATTTTTTTAGTTGTTTAAAATTCTTTTATAAATATTATATTTCATTTGTAATTTATTTGTTATATATATAGTTTATATATATATATATATAAGTTCAGTATTGATTTACAAATTTTATATTATATTTATAATATTTAGTTTAATTGACAAGTAAAAATATCATTTATAAATTCGATATTAATTTACAAATGTTATATTAAATTTACATATAGTATATATAGTTTGCATTATTGTTTACGTAATTATTTGTTGTTGACATAAATTATAAATTTTATAATTTAAATTATGCAGTTTACAAACACTACAATTTATATATGTTATTTTAATACAACTGAATTTGTATTTTTTTTGTATTATAATTTACGTAATTATTAGTTATTGACATAAATTATAAATTTTATAATTTAAATTTTACAGTTTACAAACACTACAATTTATATATGTTATTTTAATAAATTTGAATTTGTATTGTTTAAATTTATAGGTGCAGTGTTTACTTTCAAGTTTTCAATTGTATTTATAAATTTTACCACTCTTTAAACTATAATTGGGCATTATTTTATTTGAACATCAAGGTTTATGATCTTTATTAATAAATAGACAAATGAACTATTGAGAATTAAATTACCATAGAATGAATTTACAAGCATTGCAGTGTTAATAATGTTTATACTAATTTTATATTATAAAGTCTATATATTAATATTTTTTTCTACTTTTAATATTGTGATTTTAGTGATTAATTTAAAGAACTTTAGTTAATGGTATGTAATATAAAATATTTGAGTAAGTTCATAAATTGGACATAGAATTACAAAAATAGTAATTATTCAGTTAAGTTTCAACATTCAAATCAAATTCTACATAAGTGGTAGTTATTAGTTAAGTTTCAATATTTAAATCAATATGAATTTAAACTATCTATAATACTTTTAAAAATAAACAATTTTATCAACATTCAACTTCTTAAACAATATTTATTTTTATCTAATACCGAGTTATTGAGATCAAAATAACAAAACTTTCATTTGCATAAGTTTGGAAGTAATTTTGTAAAACATATTTGTCTGTTCTTGTTATATTTGTCATAGACATTTATCAATAAGGTTAGTTATCAGTTAATTTTTATGAGTTATTTGCTATTTTATAAATTTATGCAAAATTTATAAATAAAAAATTACATAGGGGCATTTTATAACTGTTAAGCACATAAGCACTGACAATTTAATTTCATGAACCAGTGCTAGTTGATTGAAAATTATGAAGCAAATTCATATTAATGAGTTTTTTGACTATTTAATTAATTTTAGCAAACGTTTGCTTGTTTGATTAACACAAGTTAGTTTGGTACTATTTAGTTGAAATTTGATATTTTTATTAATATCGAGTTGGCGTATGTGTTGATGTAATTTATATATAAAAAATTCATACAAATGGCCGGCCGCTGAGAAAGTACTTGAATGGGATTTATTTTTTTGTTTTAAGACCCAAGTATGAAATTTCTTTCATCTGTTTGCATATGGTCTTAATACTTCGTCGAGAAGCTAGTATAAAGTGATGATATTGACTTGCTTAGTTTAGTTTATTAATATTAATATTTGTTTGGTTTATGAGATGGCTATTTCTATTTTTTTTAATAAAATTTTCTTTAGTTCAAAGACAAATTTTTTTTTTCTAATTTGGTTCACTTATACGAGTTTGTGATATGAGATTTAATGCTTTATGACACAAATGATGATAATTATTGATGTGATTGATGTTAAAAGAATATATGTGATGTAAATGAATTTATGTGATGTAGTATGAGATATTTTCATTTAGTATTTCATATATTATATAAGCTTGTTATATTATTGTACAAAACTTTTAAGAAAAATAATATTTCAATAATTCATATTGTATTTAGCAAAATTTTACAAAATTTAAATTTTTTTTGCAGCACGTAATTTTGTCAACTAGTATAAAAAGTTTATCTAATAATGATGATTCTTTAAAAATTATATTTTTTGACGGTAAAAGTATATACCAACTCACAATTGAAGACATAATTAGAAAATAGTTCAAAAACTTTGAAAAAGTAAAAGATTTTTATAAAAAATATTCAATAATAATGAATTTTAGTATTCGCAAGGATGATTTAAGACATGATGATGATGGTTCAATTACTCTTAGACATTGAATTTGTTCTAAGGAAGGTGAGCAGGCAAAGAAGTATGTTTAAAGATCAAATCAAATCCAAAAACCAAGGGCAATTACAAAGATCAATTATCTAGCTGCGTTTAGAGTAAACAAATATAAAACTTTGGATACTTAATTTGCAAAGAAATTTATTCTAGAACACTCTCATGAGTTGGCAACAGTTCATAAGATTCAATTCCTTCAATCTTACTGTTCAGTTAAAGATTGTGACAAGGCATAAGCTAGTTCAATGAAAATAGTAGGTGTTAAAACTAGTTGGACTTATTTGTAAACCAACCCGGGACTTATCATAATGTGAGATTTACATCTAAGGATTTGTATAATACATTAGATGTTTATCGCCGGTCTATGATACTTGAAACAGACTCAAATCTACTCTTGCATACTTAAACACAAAAGCTGAGATAGATCTAGATTTTATTTGCCAATATACGTAGATGAGGAAAATAGACTTGCAAATGTGTTTTGAGTTGATTCTATTGCTCGTGTAGATTATTACTTCTTTGGAGACTTATTGGCCTTTAATAGCACTTACAAAACAAATGAATATGGTAAGCCTTTAGTCATTTTAGTAGGTGCTAATAATCATTATGCAACAAATTTTTTTGAATGTGCACTGCTTATGGATGAGATAGTTGACACATATATATGGGTACTTAAAATGTTTTTTCAGCAATGAATAATAAAAAGCCTGTGTCTGGGGTGACTAATGGAGATAGAGCAATGCAAAAAGCAATAAAAGGGTTATTCCTGAAGCTCATCATTATTTATGTGTTTGGAATTTACAAAGAAATGCCCATTCTCATGTACATGATGCTAGATTCTTAAAAAAATTTAAGGATTTAATGTTAGAAAATTTAAGACCTGAAAAGTTTGATCAATTGTGGTGGAATATGGTGGATAAGCTTGGCTTCCAAGAAAATAAATAGGTTTTAAAAATCTATAGAAAAAGGGAGAGATAGGCAAAAGTATTCTTAAAGGGTCATTTTTTTACTGGCATGTGTAGCACACAACGATACGAGGGAATGAGTTCCTATATGAATTGGTTTCTTCAAAAGAAAATGAAGTTGTATGAATTTGTCTGACAAATTGATAGGGCCTTGTCATGTTGTAAAAATAATAATTTGAAACATGATTTTGAAACAAAACATTTTATTCCAGTTATTACTACTCATCTTGAAAGTTTAAAAAAGCATATAGCAAGCACTTACACCCAAAACGTATTTGGCATAGTTTGTGATGAGATTCGTAAGGAAGCTTCTTTTATTGTGTCAAACCATATAAATATTTTGCAAATGCAAGTATATACCATTTTTAACTTTGCAGAAGCAAATAAAAAGTGGACTGTGTTTTACCACTCAAAGGATCATCAATTAACTATTCTTGTAATGGTTTTGAATCATTTGGCATCCCGTGTTGTCATTTATTTTGTGTGATGAAATATAATCATGTCAATGAGATACCTAGTATATTGATTATGAGAAGGTGGACTAGAGATACTAAAGTTGCAACACCACTTTTCACACTTTTAGATAATCAATTTAGGGACATCTTAAACATAATTAGGTATGGGTCATTAAGTGCCGAATGCAATAAAATGTGTTTCTACACCTTAAAGTTAAATGCTAGATACTATAAATTAAAGGGTGAACTTGCTCGACCAAGGAGTGAAATGATAGAATTAACTAGAGATTTAAAAGAAAATAAAGGTGGTACTTTTAAGAAAAAGAGGCTAGAATTGTGAAAGATCCAATTGTTGTGAAGACAAAAGGTAAAAAAAAAGTCCAAGTTAATGAAGGTGTGAAATCAAAAAGATGCAGAAATTACAGAGAACTTAGACATACGAAACACAAATTTCCAAGTATGAATGCCTATAGCACTGTAGCTAGTAATAATACAAATATGAAGGTTGATAATATAGGTGAGTAACCAATAATGCAAAAATATTCTTTGATATTGTAATTATGTGGCATCAATAATATTTTTTTAACATATCTATGTTTTGACTTGTCAAATATTACAGGAGTGCAAAACTAAGATTCAAATTTTTGGAATGCATAATACATTGCATTTGTTCTCTATCAATGAAGAGTCTAACTTAGTTGGATCTTCAGATAATAACATAAAAACTAGGAAATAAATATAGACGGTGGTCATACTGCATACTAGAGTAAATATAGACAGTGGTCATACCGCATACTAGAGTAAATATAGAAAATAGTGGAGCACAAGTAAATGAGGACTTTACGGTATAGTTTGCAAAAATCGACTAATAAAATAACTGGTAACATTATTTTTTGTAAAGTACTTTATTTGTTTTTATTTTTTTAATAGTTTAATATAATAAATGGTAATTTTTTTTTATGTATAATAGCTGGACCTGGGTATGAATTTATTTGTTTTTATTTTTTTAGTAGTTTAATATAATAAATGGTAACATTTTTTTATGTATAATAAATGGACTGGGATATGAATTTATTTGTTTTTATTTTTTTAGTAGTTTAATATAATAAATGGTAATATTTTTTTTTTATGTATAATAGATGGACCATCCAGAAGATTGTTGAAAAGTGAACCTTGTTAAATTATTTTTTAATAAAATTATATTTTACCTAATTCAATAAATAATGAATATGTTGTATTTTTATGCTGTCAAAACTACTATTCTTCTGAAGAAAATCTATAAAGTTACGTACATCTTTATCAGACCATGATTGTATGAGAGTTAGACATTTGTTGATAAGTATACGAGCAAATTCTACTTTATCAAAATAATAAAGCCGCAATATCAACAACATGGTTAATGCAACAATATAATTCCTATAAGCAACAATGTAGCAACATAGTAAATATAATATTATATTTATATAAAAAATGTCATGTGTATGTAAAAGAAAAATTTTATTACCTCTAAAAATAGAATACAACCATTAACATATTATTGACTTCCCTCCTTAACTTTTTGATGCCATAGACAAAATTATTAAATGCCTACATCACCTAATTTTTCTTTTTTATGATTTCAGCATCATTCAATGGAACCAGATAACTAGGCAACAAATAATTCTCAGATTTAGGAAAAATAATTGTCAAAATTATTAACAATACAAAACTTCTCTTAAAATCATCATTCACTTCCTTGCTACCGACCAAATTTTCCTTAAAGTTTTCAACATAATTTATCCATTTTTATTGCAATACTTATTGTTCATATTAATCATATCATCAACATCCACATCTACATTTTTGCCACCATCTTTAATCCCTATGATATACTCAAAATCTTGTACAAAGACTCTAAAGTGCTCCCGTGCAAATAAATACAAGATGTACAAAGATCATTCATTTCAACTAAGTCTCATCTCAATTACCCATTCTTGATATTAAGAAGACTACCAAATCCTAACTCTGTAACAACTTTCTTTTGCTCATCTGGCAATTTTACAATTAATATTTTAAAATGATTTGGGGCACATCTTGTAAGAATTCCTCCTATCTCTCACCATCATCTTATTCTATCTTATTATCTACTGAATCATTATTAATCTAGCTATAATGAGCTTTGTCTTCCTTACTCAAGCATTTGAAATGATTCCCTAAATTTATCCTTTCCTAAAAATACAATTAAAAGGTATCTTCAATAATAACTCATTGTGTTAAAACAAATTTAATAAATCATTAAAGAAAATTTTATAAAAACTATTAAGCTTTTTATTCACTTTAATCCCTTGATCCTGTAGTGATTTTGCTTCATTCTTGCTACATTAAATTACACAAAACTTCAAAGTTAATATAATATGGTTATGTTATGTCATGTGGCTTAATCAAATCAAACACATAAAACCAAATACACGCACAAAGACTTACAAAACCTCAATCCAAGGTTGTGGTCCTTTAGAATTAGAACTCTTCTTACGTCTATCTTTACTCTCCTTCATGTCAACCTTCTTACTCCCATCTTTGTTAGTTTCAAAATTTCTTTTCCTCTTGTCTTTCATCTATACAATTTAATATTCATCAATCTACTGCGTGAATATTAAATATGACAAAGTGCATGCAACATAAAAAAATTTAAAATATAGAAACATATTTTTCAAGTAATATAGATGAATTGAACAAGTTTTTAGTTTAATTCATGGTCCAATAATTAAAATCAATGGTACTTGTCATGAGAATTGCAATCGTTTTGCAGCTTCACGATATTATTTGTCATGAGAATCTTATAAAGGAATGTGAAGAAGAAGCATGAATACCTAAATCTATATCCTATGGGTAAGCTTTTTCAGTTACCTAGGATTTAAGTTTGGCCTTAACCATATTCAAAATTCTTATTTTATATTGAGCTTTACTGTGAAAGTTCCACAATTAAAGATTCTAATACAACCATGTCATCTTCTCTCTCTTATGCATGGTTAATTATTCTAATGGTCCAAATATAATTCTTTCATAGCTCTACCAATAGGTGATGTTTCCTATATGGACATTAAAGGGTATAGATGTAAAACAAATGTTCTATTTTGTTACGATTTAAAATTACCTAAAGATTTTATTCCCAAGAACCAAGGTAATCTCACTCAAGCCTGTAACATATGGAGTTCATTTTCTTTAATGGTTAGAAGGTATAAAATGCACTTTCTAAGTCTGAATTTAAACAAACAACTCCAATTATAACACCCGATAGTTTAACTATCCCTGCAAGTTTGAAATAATTTACAAATCAATGTTCACATTAGCGATCAATTAACTTATACCATCAGAAACTTACAATTTTAACTGAATGAAATATACACTAACCTAGAAGTTTGAATTTAAAACATTATAAGAAGAATGCTTTAATACTCTTTTCAAGTCATCACCTGAAAGTGCACAGATATGCCTTGAAATAAACAAGATAATATCAATTTGGCACGAATAGAGGAAAAAATATCAATCAGATAAAATACAACACTATAAAACTAGAACCATTCAAAAAAAAATTTAGTGTGAACTTTTACAAACTTTACGGATACTATAGCTAAACAAAAATTGCTTCTTCATTTACAGAAAAAATGAACTCAACTGTTGGATGTCCTCTCCTAAAAAAGAAGAAAACAACAACTAAAATCTCCCCAAAGAAAAAACATCTAACGTGATCTGCCAACTTCAACAACTAAAGTTGTAATCAATTACTAGAAAAATTAGTTGTTAAAGAATAATAAGAATACAAAAATAACAACTATTCAAAAAGACAAACAGTTTCTTTTAGATACCAGGTAACTTTATTGCTTTAAAAATTTCTATTTTGAGTCTCATGTATAATTTTATGCTTAAGCATTTATCTTACTTCAGTTTTAGATATCAAGCTAACGCTCTGTAATCTAGTGAGTTTAACACTAAAAAGAACAATACACAGACATAGGAATTGAAGGCACCCGTATATTGATATCTTCTACAAATGTCTATCCATTGAAAATAATAGTTAAATTAATGTTTCATTCATAGGAAGTATCCTTTGCAAATTTCTCTCGCTGTCATGCGTATGCATTATCCTTTTATGTTCAAATTTGTATTTTGACTGCTTGTACTCTAAACTTGCTTCAAATTTGTCTCATATATCAATGGATTACAAAAAAACCTTACGTCACAGATATGGTTAAAATTTAATTATTGAGATATTTATTAGGCTATTATGATATTTTGTTAAAATTATTAAATAATAAAAATAATTAAAGCAAAAATTGGGACATTGTATTATACATGTTGACTAGAGGACGGTGGCTGGCGGATGGAACTTGTCGAATGGTCGGCGATACAGCAAATTGAGGGTGGCAAGACGTCGATAACTATTGATTGATTGAGGATTTTTCAGTGGCGTTCTCTTCTGACCCGAACAAGTTGATCGTTTGGCGTGCTTTTAGCCAGAATGAATTATCGATTACCGAATCTGGTGATAGAGAACTGGCGAGATGTAGGTCAAAGAGGAGAAAGACGATTTTTGCTTTTTTTTTTTTAAATAACATTAGACAGTTTATGACTTTGGAAGACGATTTTATTCTTTAGATAGATAACTACCACTACAGCCTTTTTTTTAATACTATAGCTGGTTGATTTCTTCATAATTTCTTAAATATTAATATTTTTTATTTTAATAAATATTATATACCATCAGATCTATCCAATGGTCTCAAATTTTCTATGGTATTAATATTGAGAATTTTATCCCAATACCGTAGAATGCACCTAAGGCATAATGACTTTCATCTGTTGCATCTAAAATGGTTAATCGGTTGTTTAACCATCAAGTTGGTCAATTAACTACTTTCCATACCAATTCAAAGCCGTTAATAGGTTTGTTTAACACTTTGATAACTAATTAAAGTCGTTATACATCAGACCTAATCCAAAAAAGTTAAATTAGTTTGTAAAGTGCCAAATTGAGTTAATCGATTAACTCAGAAAATCACATATAATCTTAAAGTTTCACTTATATAAATTCTCTCATAGTAGTTTATTTATGAATTAATTATTTTTTACTCATTATCTTGAGATTTATTATATAATTGATAATCACTCAATTTATGGGTGACCTAATTTCATTATTGCATAAGTTCAATGACACCTTTTAAGTCAATTTATGTAAGAACTTGCCTTAAACCTCACTGCATTTGGTATGGGATATGGATATTGTGTTTGTGGAGTTTTAAACTATATAAATTTTTATGTTTGCTCTCTCTTAACTAGGGATAATAAATTTTGAGTCTGAGTCTAGGTTTTGCTCAACTTGGACTTAGACCCATTTTTTTTAGGGTTTCAAAACCCAGGTTGTACCCATATATTTTTAGTGTATGAGCTGAATTCAAATTTTAATCTAGGCTGAGTTCAAGTGCCTTAAACTCAGATATTTACCTGGTTTTTTTTAATCCCTAAAATCTAGTTTTTATCTGGTTATATTTTGCATTAAATCCATCACTAAATCACATAAACTCAACCCATCAAAGAATTCAAGCTTTTTAACCATAAAAAGGGTAAATTAGGTCATTGGATCAGTAATTAAGGACAAAAAAAAGTGGTCTCAGTGAAGAGCAAGCAATTAAAAGACAAAAAGAACAACTTTTTTATTAATGGGCTTGAAGATTTCAAGGTTGTCACTTTTTCAAAAGAAGGAGAATAAATTAATGCCAATGATATGTTAATTGGTAAAGAAATTAATGCTACAATTATTCTTGGTGTTGGCATCGCACGTACTTATAAAATCACAACTGCATAAGCTATAAGTAAGCAATAAAGTGATAAGTATGAGTATCGTTCCCACGAAAATTAATCTTTTAAATTTATGCTAAGTACTATGAGTTTTCACAATTCAATTTTATCTAGGCAACTTGATTTTATCTAAGAAACATGATTTAATTACAATAACGAAAGAAAATTAAAATAACAACCTAAATTAAGTGATTAACAAAGCAACAATTAAAAATTATAATCTTGCAAAATGGGAAATCTATGATAAATGGAATCCTAAGGTCTTGATTTCATTCTATTCTTCCTATGGTTTTCCTGTTTACTAATTTAAGACTAATCTCTTACTTCTCTTGAGAATTAATAAAGGCATATTTATCATATATTTTCTCATATTTTTATTTTTATATTTTATTATTTTGTGAGAATAAATGACTATTTATGTGAAAAAATACGGACTAAAAAGCAAACTTTTTAAAATATAGACTTGTCGCCCTAGCGCCACAAGAATTTTTGCCACAATGCTATAATAGTAATCAAAATAAGAAAATAGAAAAAATGACTTGTTTAAGTCGCAGTCTAGCCCCTTAGCGCCAGCTCACCATCGTACCAACGACGACCTAGTGCTCCTAGCGTCAGCACCTCCTCGCTCCAGCAATAAGGCCTTTTACACACAGTGCCCCAGCGACAGCAACATAGTGCCCTAGCGATAGTGTGATTCCTAATAAGATAAGAATTGAGGTTTTCAAACACAAATAAGTTCCTATAAAAGGCCACTCGTCCCCAGCCTTTAGAGAGCATCCAAGAACCTATAACATAAGTCTTAAAGAGCAATTGGAGCTTAATTGAATCAATCATAGAGAGAGATTTAAGGCGTTCTTTTGCATCAAGAGTTTTTTAGGTAGCACAATTAAGAGCAATTCGACGTCTATATTGGTTTGCTATTGATTGTATCATGATTTCTAATTATTTTTGCCGCTGTTCTCTTGTAGCCATGAACTAAAATTTCTTTCTAGGGTTAATACTTAAACTTAATATGTGCGCCTAATTGCCATATCTTTTTAATATTTAATAAACTTAGTTTTTTGTTATTCAAATTACTTTCTTAATGTTTCAATATATCTGGCCAATATATGGTGAATAAATTGGTAATATTTTTTATAAACTCGGAAGAGGAATCATTATATTTAGACCTAGGTAATTTAATGCATGTTTGTAGAGTAACATTCAATGTTGCATATGCAAGTTTCAAATTAGGATTTGAATATACCTAATTGGCATGTATGATCAATAAGACTTAATCTTAATGAATCTTAATTTATTACAAGTATTATAGGAATAGAGGTATTTGGTAAATTAAGGTATACTTGCATGACCTTAAAAAAGGCTTGTGAATACATTAGAGTCTTGATCAATAACAAAGACTAAGAGAGTTAAATATTATAGGATTAATCATTAGAAAGCATATTGAGGGATAATATTAATCATAAGTTTTCTATGTATTGTTATCATCCAAATCTCTTTACATTGCGTCATTGCTTTTATATTTTCTAAATTCATTCTTAGATTTTTATTTTTCTAAATAATTACTAGAAAAATATAATTTAGTACTTTGTTAAAAAGTAAAAATTATCCCTGTGAGTTCGACATTCGACTCTTTTATCCCTTTATTACTTGCATACGATAGTGTATACTTGCACTCAATTTTAAGATATAGAAATATTGCATCAAGCATCAAAGTAGATATTATGCATACATATTTAAGTTGATATTCCTATATAACTTGTCTACCTATACATTCATTACGCAACCCTTAAATTGATTACCCAAAGATTAATCTTATTATCTCTCTCGAGCATCAAATAAGATCCTAAGCATACATTTTAAAGTCGATATCCCTATTTAAGTTGTCTATCTATGTAATCATTGAGCAATCCATAGTGATTACGCAAGTGCTATTAGCCTCCCAACTCAATAACAACTAAAGCTACGTTTTTCAAATCCAAAAAATAGGTTAATCTCTCCCAAGCATTCACACAAAAATCAATAACAACTAATTCATTTTTCAACCAATTAGAAGCATTAAGAAAAGAAAAATATAAATGAATTAAATAATAATCCATTAAATCATCCAAACATAGAATAAATAAAGCTATATCAAGCCATAAAATTCAAGTTTACCCACACATAAAGCCAACTATAACTAAAATTCTCAAGAAATTTATATATATAAACATATTTAAACAATATTCACAACTATAAACTTTAAATGAAAGAGATAGAGTAAAAAGAAAAGAAAGAACAAAATATGGAGATGTCTCTAAAGCCTCACTCCTTTAAGTATTTTCAGTAATCCTCAAGAAGCCTTGGAGACATTCTCTCACTCTAAAAATAAGGACTTCTCTCTCTACAAATAAGTCTTTCTCTTCTTCCAATTTGTGCTCTAGTCTTCTTTCTTTATCTCCTCCTATTTTTCTATTAAATAAAGGCTTTAGTGTCCTTTTTATAGGTTTAATCGGGCAAAGATTAGGGCACCAATATTAAGTCTGTTGTAGGCGCTGCAGCACTAACTCTCGAGTGGGAAAAACTTGTCTTGGTGCTGTTGTCTACTGTTCACTGTTCAATTCGGGCATTATGGTTTTCTTTTTATAATTTTGTGCGTTTTCCTCAAACGTTTACTTCAAATAACTCCATCAACTTTAAACCTATAAAAAGATATTAACACATATAAAAGAAGCCACATATTCATGCTCAAAAGAAGCAAACATCAAGTTACGAGAGATACAATGATGTATAAAATATGCTTATCAGTTATGCTTATTCTTATTATCAGTTTTGGTATTAGAATTGGTAAATTTAAGGTTTAGTGAACAATTTTGCACTCTTTCTTTCATTTGGAATTAGAGTTGAAATATCTTCTTTGTAATTTTTATTAACAAAAAAAAAAAAGAGTTAATAGAGATGAAATAGGACATAAACGGTGTTTGAAAGTTATTCAATTTGAATCATTAACTCGGGTCTTGGGTTGAGTTGATCTATGTCCTAAAAAATTTGAACTCGACCCAGTTTTGGAAAAAATAATTAATATGTAATCTGCTCTTGGAAAAAAAAATTCAATTTTTGAGTTTTTCTTGGTTCGGATTTTTTTAGGTCCTAATCTAGATGCAGATTTTTTTGCCATCCCTACTCTTAATTCTCAATTTATATTTATTGTATTTATTTCTTTATTATTGCATAAAAGTTTTATAATTGGTCATATTACATGCTCATAGTGATTGATTATTCTGTTTTTTCTTTGTAATTTATGGTATTTTTTTAATGTCTAAATAAGAGTCTTTAAAGGGATTGACAGTTATTAAAAGTTTCAAATAATTTTCTTTTAAAGTTTCACATAAAGGAGCAAAATAAAAACTATGATACAATTACATCTAACTTGAAAGGACTTTAAGAAGATCATGAAATATAGTTTACATATGAGCGCACTTGAGCCTGATATAAGATAAGTTTCTTTTGATGCTTATTTTAATGCATTCTATGATTATGCATGTTGGAGGATTGGATTTCAAATGCAGTATTTGAAATATGTCAAGGTATGCCATATATTATTCTTAAGACTATTTATGCCTCCAAAAGAGTGTAATCTTGGTGTAAAAGGATTGAATTACAATATAGCCTTTAGGATTAAATTATAAGAATGAAAGTTTCAAGAATGCACACTTAATGCAACTTAATTCTTGAACAACAAGTAATTAATTTTGAAATTTAGAGCGATGGTTACGATACAACAATAATAGAAAATGTAAGGCCAAGAATGGATCTAATTTCATCTGTGAGAGTCCATTAATTTATAATGAAAGGTTGTTGTCCGTATAACCACCAAGCCTTTTCTAAAACCTACAAAGTTAGTTACTCATAATGGCTGTTCAAAAGGGGTACATCTAGTCATTAATGCTGCGACTTAGATTGCCTAAGCCATGGTGCACATTCACTATCTTGAGCTGGTGCTACAGCCCGAACTGGCTTACCTTATGTCACATACTTTTTTGGGATTATGTGACCTTAGTCGCTTCTAGCACTAAATAGCCTATGAACACAATCATAAAGAAAGAGAATAAAGCACATACACCAAATGTTTGAGAAAATGTTATTTTATATAACTAAAGAAACTACAACGTTATGATGGTTTGATACAATTGAAGGTTTTTCTATTTATAGTACTAGCTCTAATAATCAATGGCTAGAATTTACATAACTATACAATGGTCTAAGAATATACAACGATGATGAAAAAATATGATATGGATTATTCTAAGATGCTACCAAAAATTCTGAAGAATATTCTTATTCTAAAATCTTCCCAACTTGTCCTCCAAGTAATGGGTTTTGTCTATTTATCTATCCACATCAGTATGCCGTCTAAATACTCTTGTCTATATAGAGCTTCGTGGGTTCAAATAACCTTTAAAAGGTGTAGCGCGCACCAAGTATTCAATGAAATATTTGATAACACTTAGGGCATGACATTTTCCTTACCAAATTCATGTGACACCCCATCACATCTACATTGGAATTCATGATTCTTATTCTCGAATAAGTACAACGCATTATCGGGTTTTTGGCTTACTTCATTAAAGGGCAACCTCTTCCATTTAATAAAATAATCATGATTTGGAGAGTAGTTTTATTTCTACAATGTCCTTACATCAAGGATAAGCTCTACCTCTTTATCATAAGTTTTGAAAAATCCTAAAGGTGCCCATGTTTATGGGTCATGCTTCGTGTTTTTTGCACCCCATGATATGACTTATGATGAGTGGTATTAAAATAGAATTAAATTCTCACCTACATGTAGACTCCCAAAATATTATGCCTTGAAGCTTAATAGAGATTATTATGTAGGATATTAGACCCTTAAAAATAATAGAGATGGGCAATATGGGTTAAGCTAGCTTTTAAGTTTGGGTCAAACATGACAAAGGTGTCTCATGATTAGATGAAAGAGAATATCACATCTCATATTAAATAAAATTGAATGAGTCTTAAGTATAAATGAATAGATAAGTAACATTATCTAACAAGCTAATTTGTTTTTAGATTAATGTAAATTACACAATTCAGGACACGTCTATCCCTTCTACAAAAAATACCGTCTCTAATATTACAATAGGGAGCAAATGTCTACTTTATCCAGAGGAATCTTCTCTATTGTGACAGATTCATTTTGTTGTTTGACGATTTGCACATGCTTTAGTACAACTTATCATGGGTTGGATAATTAAGAAAGAATTGCATAAAACATGATGATAAATAATAAAATATAGAACCATTCATAAATTATAATTGCAAATGAAAAGAGAGAAATATATCTTAAAATTTAACATTTAATTCAAATTTTTATGAATATATCATGTGTCTTATATAATAAAATGTCTTATTTAAAATATTTTAATGTGAAACTTAAAAAAGACTTAAAATAATTATAATAATATATATTATTTTTTGAATGCCAACATCTTTTATGGAAAATTTAAATTTATCGATAACTTAAAATTTTATAAGTGAGCTGCCATTAGGTTACTTGTCGGATTTTGTTTTTGAAATAATTTATAATAATAATATGGATTTTTTTTTACAATTATTTAAATATTATAATATTTTGCAATAGAGTTGTTACATAAACAAAGCAAAGATGTATGTAATAATTATAAACGCAATTGAGATTAGAATTAGAATTGAAATTGTATATGTAATTGAAATTGAAATTAAAATCATATTTGTAGTTGAAAATGTGATATTCCACCTGAATTTTGGCCTTAGACCTAATTACCACAAAACTTAGCTTATCCACTTTAACCCACAAAGCACAAGTCCATAAGCTCGGGCCCAGACGATGAGAGGGTATATTGGGTGTCCTCAAGCAGGTTTATAGTCCTCACTTTGCTAGCATTGTCCTTGATCATTAGTGACCCTCCTCGAGTGGACCACCCTGATTATGTACGAGCGTCCTAAAACGAACTTGCCATTGAAAATCACAAACTCAATATACCTTCCACAAATGACTCTAATAATTTTGGCATGAATCCTATATAGGCAAGAAAGACCTAACCATATTTAGGTAAAACTTTAATACATAAGTCTAAGAAAAGGAAAGTAATTAATGACTTCCAACTTTAAAAGAATTCTACAACTATGTATAGATTTCATAGTATAACATTATAAAAATGGTCTAAATTTTTGAGTTAAAGGAAACAAAAAAAAAAAAAAGAAAAAGAAAAAGAAAGAAGAAGGTGGAAAAATCAATTTCTACACATTGAAATAGACATCCACGCTTATATACATAAATTTCTTTTATAGTCTCCAAAGCCTTCATATCTCTCAATGTTTTGACAAAAACCTCCATTTTATTTGTCGCATTTTTCTTCTTGACCTTAAATTATTACTTCTATTTTTTTGGTTGTTGGTAACTTAAACATTGACGTGCCTACGCTGACAAAACTTTAGCTTATCCTCACTTTCTTCTTTGGTTGCAGGATTTTCAGCAAGCTGTGCATTCTTGGAGCAAGTCAGTTTAACCTAGTTCCTTTCAAAATCTAGTTGCTATATATATATATTTTTTTAAAATTCAACTTGATAACTTCAAGATGCCTAATTTTTGGGTCAACAGTTTGACACCAACTATGTGGAGCATATAAAGAGCTATTAAAAGGACAAAAAATATAAGAAGCATGTAGTCAAAGACTATGACTACCCACTCCATGGCCACTCAGAATAATAGACATAATCTGCAGGCTAATGGGAATCTTGGTTTATAGAATCAAGAAATATCCATAGAAGAACAAAACAACCACATATCATCCCAGGATGAGAAATTACCAGCTTAGAGAAAGGCACTGAAAAAAGATTTGAGAAAGTCCTAGCAAGACAATGATAAATTAAAACGCTTAATGGCAAAAATACTAGAGAAGTGCAAAAACTTGGAAGGACTGTAAAATTCTCGACAAATCACTAACCATAACATAACCTTCTAAATCCAATGAGCACCCTCGTAATAGTTTAGGGAAATAAAAACCCCCATTGATTCACCTAAGAATAAAAGGAGAAAGGAGTTCTAGATGAGTCATTCGAAAAAGAGAGTCACCCATCAAGCAAAAGGTTACGTCAAATAAATATCGACCACACTTCTATCTAATATAAGTTGATAACTCACTAAGACAAACCCAAGATATCAACTTGAACAAGAACAATTTGGGCAAAAATGATGCCTTAAGAATACTAGATAAGCTCAGAAGATAAAATAAAAGTATACGAGATGCCAGAGAAATCTAGAACTAGCATAGAGGGAAAAAGCAAAATTGAAAAGGACGCTAGAGAAATACTAAACAGACATCAGAAAAATAAATGGGTTGAGAAAAATATGAGAAATATATAAAATAGGATAATGGAATACGATGAGTAATAGAGCTCGACACCTAAGCCAATAGATTCTCTATAAGAAAACGTTTAAAGTATAGAGGAGCGATTGTGCATACTCTTTAAGAACAATGGAAGACAGGAACTTCCTCCCTCAATAGCAACCAAATAGAAAAGAAGGTATCCTTTCACCAACAAACTCAGAGATATAAAACTACCTGTAAGCTTTAAAATACAAAACCAACCAATTTATAGGGGTATGTTAAACCTATTACATGTTCATCTAATGGGTGCATGCGTGTGAATGGTGTTTATTGAATTACAAAATACATGTCATACAAACAATTACATAGTGGAACGAAAATTTAATTTCCTATTCAACAAACATATACTGAATTGAAATAAAAAACACTAAGAGTTTTAGAATTAGAAAACTCACCATTAAAGTCATTCAGTAAAGAATCAAGTTCAGGTCTCACACCAAAGTAAATTCGTTAACAATTCTAAACTTCAACACAGTGGGATTAAAGTGCTAGAATAGTAGCTTGAATTTAGAAGTTGAATTTTACAGCAACACTTGCTGTCTCGCTCAAAAGTTGCTGAATGTGTATTTTATAGGACTATTTTGCAACTTTTGCAAAGTATTTCTCTTATTCCCCAAATGAAAATTTTCACTTGATTTATATAGTTTGACTTTTGCAAGGACCAAAATGCAACATTTTCAAACTATAAAACACTTGTCCAATGCTACTTGACACTTGTCCTTCATGCATCTCTTGTATGAAGACAAGTGTCAAATTGAATCCATGCATGAAGGGCACTTGTCACACAAATGCCATGTATAAAGGACACTTGTCTAATAAATTATCTATATGTTACAATTTAATTGGTTGGAAACTTTTGTCAACTAATGAAATAATAATAAGCTTAACACTTAAGAGATCTTGAAACAAATCCTACTTTTTAAAATATTTTCAGATTGAAGCGTTCGATTTGGTCTGCTATCTCATTGCTCAACGAGTACACTTTATATTATAAGACTCACTAGGTTCATAGCCGTTTGTCTTACGAAACTCTTCTGTATGTCTGTGAACGATGCCCCCATACATATGCTATGGATATTACAGTATGATGCATTAAACCATAGCAGTTGAGGTCAACCATATCCGTATAATTCTTCTGTCACCTATATTTTGGAAGATTAAAGATATAAATCATTATCGTTAAATCTCTATGAGCTCAACCGTAGACTTATCTCCAAATTTTTATTTCTGTAAACAATATATGCAAACATCTTTGCGATATTATTTACCCTATGAAAAACTCTTTTCTAAGGGTTTATCTTTGTGGCCACAAGGCTTTTTGAAATACAATCTCGAAGCATCAAGATAAATGACTCACCCATATAAGCTGACAGATCTTATATCTACGCACATCAAACTCAATGAGCATTGAATTATACCCAACGACACCCAAAGGTTATACCATGAAAGTTCTTTGACATGCATGAAATAAAAGCATTATGGATTACTTACAAGCTTAATGTGGTATTGAGATCAAAGGACCATAAATACTACTTAACTATAGAAGACCCTTAATTGATAGCTCTATATTATGTCTATTAGAGGTTCTCATGAGTCTTTCAGTACTTGTATGCTTGTATAAGCTTCGGCTAAGCCTATGCTCTACTAAGTCTAAGCATCTAGACAATCTAGATATAGACTCATACTAATCTAAAAGGTATACCAATCGTCCCATGTCAAAAATAATAGATCAGGAACAAAATTTTCGAGAACATACTGCATAATAACATTTCTTAGCACTACTTGCAGCTTTTTGCAATTATGTCATTACTAAGATATTCCTATGTCTTTGTCCCTATTTTAGCCAAGGTTTTAACTCTTCGAATTGCTAATTCTTAGCGCTGACCTAAGCTACTTTAGATCTATAATGTTTGAAAAGTAATAAGCTTGGTACCATATAAATAATATTAATGATTTATTCAAAATATTTATTATATAAATATTAAATAATTAATAGTAATACAAAATAGAATGTTACATAAACACCAACTCCAATAAGACCCATACAATTACATTTACTGGGTAACTAACCTGTTGTCGATTAATGCACTCAGGCAGAGACAAATATGCCGCTTATTCCATATGACCTAGGATGGATAAGCTTTCATTTGGTACCAAAGTCTGAGACAGAGAATCCTTCTATAGCAAGCTGAACAAAAAGATCATCCATTACTTTCAAGGAGCTTGCAAGAAGGCTAAGGATCATTAATAGCGACGGCGACTCAAAAAGGGTCAAACTAAAAGTTTAAAGAGTTTTATAGGACGGTTCCTTCAGAAAGTGATTCTTCTTGGGGCATTTGATCTACTAGTTGCACTGGAAGCCCTAAAGTAAAATTGAAGCTGAGCTAATTCTGGTATTACTTGTCCAAAAATATAACCACTACCTATATAGCAGCCTATGAGCAAACTCCTCTACACATGAAGTTTGAAGAAGATAAAATAGCAAAAAGACTAGCTAAAGTAGACACTTGAGGAAAAATGCAATGTCACGAGTCCAAAAAGTCGCCCAAAAAAAGATGGCACAAAATAAAGAGACAAAATAGCACCAAAAGTCTCAAAATATCCTTAGAGGGATAAGCCTTGAAGACAGAATAAGGGGAGCTGGATGAGGAATTCACCCTCAAGAGTATCCAAAGTTCAAATGGAAAAGCATATACCTCTGGCATTAGCGATAGTGTTTGAAGTCATCAAAGAGAAAAGCTTTCTTAAGTAACCTAAAGCCACCACGACCCACCTAAACAATGAAACAAGGATAAGAGATGTTGATGCGATGTTTCTATAACATAAAATAAGTGCAAGTTTACGCTACTATAACAAGTAATAAAGGGACAAGACAGTTAGGTGTTGAACCTACAGAGATAATATTTATTTCTTACCAAATACTAAAATTATATCATTTTAGTAATTATTCAGAAAAATCAAAATTTAAGAATGAATATGAATAGGTATAAAAGCAATATCACAACTTCAAGAGTTTAGGAAAATAACAATATAAAGAAAACCTAGGGTTAATATTATCTCTCAATATGCTTTCTAATGATTAATCTCATAATAATTAAATTTCTTAGTTCTTGTTATTGATCAAGACACGAATGGATTCACAAGCCTCTTTCAAGGTCGAGCAAGTATATCCTAATTTAACCAAATATCTATATCTTTATGGTACTTGTAATAAATTAAGATTTATTAAGAACAACTTTTATTGATTATACATATCAATTAGGTATAACTCTATACTAAATTGGAGCTTGTAAATGTTACTCTACAATCATGCATCAAAATATCTAAGTCTTAATACAATAATGCCTCTCTCAAGTTTATCAAAGTATTACAAAAAAAAAGAATAATATTGGCCAGATATAATGAAGCATTAAGAATAAATAATTTAAATATCAAAGAACTAAATTTATTAAATAATAAAAAGATTTGACAATTAAGCACACATATTGAGTTCAAGTATTAATCATAGAAAGAAAATTAGTTTATAGTTACAAGAGATTTAAGGCTAAAATATAAATAAAATATGATACAATCAATACAAATAGACATAGACGTTGAATTGCAATTGATTAAATTCCCAAAAAATCTCTTGCACCTTGAAACGCCTTTGAATTTCTCTCTATAATTGCTTCAGTTATGCTTTAATTGTTCTATAAATCTTGTAAAGGCTAAAATAAGTGGTCTTTATATAGGTTTTGATTAGAGCTTGTAGTGTTAATTCTAGTCAGTTTAGGCTGATCGCTGAGGCAAAAATTCCTCATTGTTGGGGGGGCTACGCTTTTCAACTATTATCATTGCTGTAGTGGGTAGATATCACCAGGGCACCAGACTTTTGCTAGGGCAAAAACAAACTAGCGTTGGGGAAAACTTTTGTGACTAATCCAAGTCTTATTTTTTGGCTTTCATAATTTGCTTCTGGAGTTGCCACTGGAACAAAAAACTTCCTATTGCTTGGCGAAACTCTATAATTTTGAATTTGTTATAGTTTGGTCCCTGGTTTTTAAAACCTGTGTTCTTGCTCCAATTTTCATCTTTTTTTATTCAAACCCTATAAATAAATAATAATACACATAAATAGCCATTTATCATCATAAAATATCAAAATCTCAACTAAAAATGGGGATAAAACATATGACAAAATATACCATTATCAAATTCCCCTAAACTTAAACATTTGCTTGTCCTTAAGTAATAAAGAATACTTAAAGAGAAAAATCAAAAAGTTCACTTGACTCAAATTCAAAAAGAAAATATAGCATAACATGCTAGGTTAATTAGATGATTAAAATAATTGTCTCAAAGGTTGTTGAAATAGCACAAATTCTAAGGTAGATAAATAATTATTAACAATTCTAATTATCTTTATTTAGTCTCTTATTCTTCCTCATAAATTATCACCATGTGTATGTGTGTGCAAGTAGTAAGTAATAGCTAAAATCATACATTGATTTACTCTATACTTAAGTTTATACTGAAAAAATTATTTCTCGGCATTTTATTTTTATAATGACACTTTCATAGACTTGTTTTTGCTACCACTCTCTACTAAGGTAGAAAGACACATATCTAGGTATCTATTTAGAACTTTAATTAGCTTGTAACATAAGGCTAGGGTCAAGGTGGGATAAAAAGATAAATAATTTGGTTTAAGTTACACCATGAACATTTAGACTTTTCTTAGAAACCTCTTGACCTCAATTGTCTTGTATTATCTCCCCCCCTAAACTTATTATGATTTTTCATTCTTCTTTTCAACCACTATTTTTCAAAGAACTTCTTTTTCTTAAGCTAAGGGTATAAAGAATTTAAAAAGCTTTTTTGTTTTTTAATATCCCCAAACTTAATTGCTTTCCACTTTAGTTCCCCTTTCTTCATACAACTACAACATTTTTCTTTTAAGAGTATTTCTAAGTAAACTTAAGGTTTATAATGTTACAGGTAATTTTTGGATAAATAAGCTTTAAGTCTTAGGTTTGTAATGTGGTTAAAAAAAAAGGGGTATTAAGGCTCAAAAGGGGTAACTATGGATAAATATTCACTTAAGGTAGGCTAGAAAGGCTCAAGCGATCCAAAGATGGCCTAATGTCATGTCCCTATTTATGTATCTCCCAAGATTTTGCCTTAAGTAGCAATTAAAGACAAGTTCTAAAGTGTCGGTCCTCAAGACTTGAAGTTACTCCCTAAAGCATAAGTTTCTCTAAGTAAATTTTTTAACTATTCATACTTGTAAAGTGCTCAAAAGAATAGTGATTATAGATAATGTTGAATTTGTTCATACACTTAGATAACAGAATTGTCTTAAGTATCTATCAATTCTGAGGGATTTATGAAAATAAACTCAAACATACATTCTATTTCTTATCATAGACTAATGATGATCTTAACAACCTAACAAAAATAAATAGATAAGGGATAAAAAAAGAAAAACAAAAGAGTAGACACAAGATTTAACAAGGATGGTTTCATTACTACTCTTTTTGCTTTTTTTTTTCTTTCTAAATAGACTCTAAACAGCAAAATAAAATAGAGGATCAAAGATAACACAAAATAAGAGGAAAATAAAAGTGAAGTGTCCCCCAAACTTAAAACAAAATATGGTCTCCATGTAAAAGAAAAATTGAGACATTTTCCTTAGAAGTTGCAGTGCTTAGTTATCCAAGTTTGGTGGATCAAAGATGATGTCTTGAAATCAATGTCCAAGGATAATGGTGGTGAAGGAATGATTGGCGGTTGAGAAAAAGTTGAAGGGATAATCGCAAAGGATGCTGCAATCCCATGAGTTCATTAGATCATGTATCTCTTGAAGGCGTTGGTAGCACACACTTGCTTGGCCATACGAGCTTCAATTTAAGCTAGCCATACATGTTTTGGTATGGGTGAAGTAGTAGCAAGGGCAGCAGGCTGAGGTGCCTCAGTTGGGGGTGGATTAGCAATAATCATATTTCTCATAATCAGTGTACAGATAGCAGCAGCTGGAGCATGTCTCTCATCCCTTAGCTTTAAAGTAACGTCAGTTTGTGAATGCAATGCCGTAATAAAGAAAGGGAAAAATAAATGTTCAGTGAGTAAAGCGCAAGCCATGATCTCTGTATCTATTACCTTCTAATGTCAATGAGACAGTATGTAGCTTGGTGATGTCACTAGTATAGAAGACCGGCACGAGTCATGAAGCAAGGAAGCTATACCATGCCTTAACCTCTAGGTGCATATGACGGGAAAGAAATGTCATTGGAACATTATTGACAACATTACATTTTGTAAGTGTACATAGGGTGTTAATGATTTCCTCACTTGCTTTGGCGTAGAACTCACGCACAATAAGAATGATAATAGGATCTTGCTGTGCGCAAAACTACTCTTAGTTCCTTTCATGGATTATTGCCCCAATATTTGGGATATTAAGAATCTCTAAGTCAAAACCTCACTCTTCTATAAATTCTTTTTTCAGCCCTATGCCCATGTATTGAGCTTGTATCTTGGTAGATGTAAAGTGTGTCAAGTCATATGAGGCACTGCTGCTAGCCATGGTGTAATGTTTCTTTGGTACCTTTGTTGCTTTGAAATATTGAGAGGAGTAAGTTTCAAAATTGAATTTAGAGAAGTGATGGAATTTTACCTCAATTCATCCTTTTTATTTTTTCAAAACCCTGCTTTACTGCAGTGGTAAGTCTTGTTTCGTTGCAGCACAGAAGTATCGTTAAGGCAAGAATGTATGTATCACTATAGTGCTCTTATGGAAACATTTTGATTCCTTGAACTGAACTATCGTTGGAGCGATATTTAAACTATTACTGAGGCGATTTCAATTTTAATGGTTGGATTCCAGATTAAATTCTCGCTGTAGCATTGAATAGCTGTTACTGGAGCAAAATATTGTCGTTGATATGAGAAGTATTTTTTGTTGAAGCGCTAATAAGCGCATTTTATATATGATATTACCCCTCTATTAACTTGATAATTGCTCATTTTGAATGTGAATACATGATTTTTTATATATATTAATTATATTTTGTATGTTTCAAGTTAATAGAGCTATTTGAGATAAAAATTCAAAGAAAACAAACTAAAGACCCAAATGCTACAATGTAATAAATAGTGTCGGATGAACAGTTTCGCTACAGTGACAAAATAGTATTTGGCGCCCTGATGCTAAAAAGTGGCACCCAGGTGCCAAATCACATAGGATTTGGCACCTAGGTACCGAAAAGTGGCGCCCAGGCACCGAAATGGGCTCCATTGGCAGAATGCTCGGCATCACTACCTGTTTTAATCCCCATTTTCTTGCCCTAATTTGAAACCTATAAATACTATCCTTTAGCCATTTTTCTCAAAAAACCAAAGGGAGGCACGAAATTTACAAAAGAGAACAAGGCTTGAGCTCAAATTTGAAGAGAAGAAATGATGTCTCTAAGGTTTCTTGAGCATCATTGAAGACATTTGAAGGACTGAAACCTTGGAGACATCCCCAAATTCGGTTTTCTTTTTCTTTTCTTTGTATTTTCTCTTTTGTTTAAATTTTCAAGTTTGAATAATGAGTTGTATCTATGGATTTTTAGATAATTTTAGTTATGGTTGGATTTGTATGTGATCAAACTTGAATTCTAAAGCTTGATGTAGTTTTATTTATATTATGTTTGGATGATTTAGTATATTTTCATGTAATTTATTTATGTTTCTCTATGCTTAATGCTTCCAATTGATTGGAAAATGAATTGGTTATTGTGGATTTATGGATTGATGCTTAGGAGAGCTTGACCCATTTATTGTATTTAGGAGAAATATAGCCTTAAGTTGTTATTGAGTCAGGAGGCTAATAATACTTAAGTAATCACCATGGTTTCCTTAGGATTTGCATGTGGTGCACGCCAAGTGTTTGATAAAATGCATGATAGGCACAAACACTTTGGGGGTGCCATTATGCCTTGGATTTCATTTGACGCTCGGGAGAGGTAATAAAATTAATTCTTGGGTAATCAATTTAAGGGTTGCGTAATGCATGTATATGTAAACAAGTTAGATAGGGATGTCAACTTGAATATGTATATATAGTATCTCATTCGGCCCTCGGGAGAGGGAATGAGATTAGTCTTAAGCCCTTGATTAATGAATTGAACGAAATGCTAGATAGGAAGAACATAGGAGGAATAGAATGAAATCAATGCTCTAGGATCCTGTTTTATAGGATTCACCATATCGTAAGATTGTCATTTTGTTGTTAGATTATATGTTATAGGCCTTAATGAAACTCTATTGAACAATATGTGTTGATGTTATTTTGTGATTAATGACTATTTGATGTTTATTCATTTATGCTTTTTATGTGCTTCATGCTTCTAATTGCATTGGAAAATGGATTGGATGATTTGAACATTTGGGTTATGTGCTTGGGAAAGTTTAATCCATATGTTGGTTGTAAAAAGCATAGCTTTGAGTTTGTTGAGTTGGGAGACTAATAAACTTAGGGTAGTCGCGTAAGGGTAGCTTAATGCGTGTATGTATAACGGGTTAGATAGGGATATCAACTTAATTGTATATGCATAGTATCTCATTCGGCATTCAGGAGAGAGAATGAGATTAATCATACACCCTGGACTAATGAATGCATAAAATTGGTTATTGATCACTAATGACAAAGGCCATAGGAATAATAGAGGAAAACTAAGTCCCTAGAACCCCATTGCCATAGATCTCTCATGTCTTTAATTTACCAAGTTATTTAGTTTTAAGTTGTTTTTAATTCAATAATTCATCTTACCTTTTAGATTAGCCTAAATAAACTTAGGCTGCCAACATCATAGTACTTAGCATTAATTTAGGACACAATTCTTGTGGGAACAATACTCACTCATCACTTTATTACTTGCTCACAACCCGTGCACTTGCGGTACAAATTCGCATGTGTATAATTTTGCGAACAAGCGCTAAAGATATATGTTTAGTCCAGGTACTGAAATTTCTACTAAAGTGATAGTAGGCTTATCGCTGAAGTGATAAAGGCTTTTGAATTTTCACCACAACGCAAACGAATTTTTGCTGCAGCACTGGCTCCCAGAATTGTTTTTGTTTATATTTGATTTTGAAACATTAAAAGAAATAATATCAAATAACTCAAAGGATAAAAATAATTATAAAAAATTACCTTGGGTTTCCTCTCAAGTAGTACTTGATTTAATGTCATCAGCTTGACGTAATGCTATCTTTAGGGCTCTTTGAAAGTGATTGAAGATTGTTGGCGATCAAAATCTCATCACCAATAGTGCTTTAATCTTTGCCCATTGAATTTAAAGAGTTGATTGTTCGCTTTTTCAGCTACTCTATGGGGATGTACTCAAAAGGGGCCGAACCATCTTGATTTTAACTTTTTTGGGAAGAGTTTTAGTTTTGAGTTGTAAAGTAATACCTGTTGTCCCGATTCAAAGACTTGTGGTGTGATCCTTTGATCATGCCATCTTTTGCTCTTTTCTTTATAGAGCTTGACATTCTCATATGTTTGAAGTTGAAACTCGTCTATGGTATTGAGTTATAGTAGTCTCTTTCTGCAGTTACTTGTAGGTCAAAGTTGAAGGCTTTGATCACCCAATAGGCATTATGTTTAAGCTCCACTGGAAAATGACAAGCTTTTCCAAATATAAGTCGGTAAGGAGACATACTAATTGGTTTCTTATAGCCTATGCAATAGGCCCATAATGTATTGTCCAGTTGTATGGCCTAATCCTTTTAGCTTAGCTTTATTGTCTTTTCTAAAATTTATTTGACTTCTCTATTTGATACCTCGCTTTGTCCACTGGTTTGAGGATGGTAGGCTATGGCAATCTTATGCTTGACTCCATATTTGTGTAGAAAGGCTAATAAGTATTTCGTGCAGAAGTGTGACCCTTCAACAATGATGATGGCTCGAGGAGTACCATATCTTGTGAAGGAATTTAATTATTACATTGGCATCGTTTGTTGGAAGAGCTACTACTTCTACCTGATAAGGGCAAAATTGTCATATATTTTCTCATGTTTTTATTTTGATATTTTATTGTTTTATGAGAATAAATGGCTATTTATGTGCATTATTATTATTTATAGGGACGAAAATGCAAAGTTTTCAAAGTATGTGTCCATCGCCCCAGCATCATAAGGATTATAGCCCCAGCTCTGAAATAGTGATCGAAATAAGAAATACGACCTGTTTATAGCCCCAGCGCCAGACCTTTACTGCGCCAACGATAGACCAGAGCCCCAACGCCATTAATCCACCACTCCAGCGGTGAAGCCTTTTTCATGCGTCACCCCAGCAACAACTGCATAGCGCTCCAGCAGTAGCGCGATTCCTAGTTCAACGAAAATTGAGATTTTCACGCTCATATCAATCCCTATAAAAAGCCAGTCGTTCCCAGCCTTTAAAAATGATCCAAGAATGACCTAGAGCAATTCAAGAACACTAAGAATACAGAGCACGAGTCTTGGAGAGCAATAGAAGTTTAATTAAAGTAAACTTAGAGAGAGATTTAGAGCGTTCTTCGGCATCAAGAGATCTTAGGCAGCGCAATTAAGAGCAATTCGACGTCTATATCGGTTTGCTATTAATTATATCATGGTCTATTATGATTTTTACTGCTGTTCTCTTATAGCCATGAGCTAAATTTATTTTCTAAGGTTAATACTTGAACTCAATATGTGTGCTTAATTGCCATATCTTGTGAATATTTAATAAACTTAGTTCTTTGATATTCAAATTACTTAATTTTAATGCTTCAATATATCTGGCCAATATATGGTGAATGAGTTCGTAATATTGTTGATAAACGCGGAAGAGGAATCATAATATTGAGACCTAGGTAATTTGATGCATGATTGTAGAGTAACATCCAATGTTGCATATGCAAGTTTTAATTTAGGATATGAATATACCTAATTGGCATGTATGATCAATAAGACTTAATCTTAATGAATCTTAATTTATTACAAGTACTATAGGAATATAGGTATTTGGTAAATTAAGGTATACTTGCATGACCTTGGAAGAGGCTTGTGAATACATTAGTGTCTTGATCAATAACAAAGATTAAGGGAGTTAAATATTAGAAGATTAATCATTAGAAAGCATATTGAGGGATAATATTAATCCTAAGTTTTCTCTATATTGCTATCACTTAAATCTCTTTGCATTGTGTTTTGCTTTTATATTTTCTACATTCATTCTTAGATTTTTATTTATCTGAATAATTATTAGAAAGATATTATTTTAGTAATTGGTTAAAAAGAAGAAATTATCCCTGTGGGTTTGACATCCGACTATTTAGTCCCTTTATTACTTGCATACAATAGTGTATACTTGCACTTAATTTATAATATAGAAATATCTCATCACTACCTATTTCTAGACATAGTCTACTGCCACTAGGATGTTGTTTTACCTATTGGACAGTGGGAATGGTTCCATAAAATTAATCCCCCAAATGTTGAATAATTCCACCTTTAGAATACTCTGAAATGGCATCTTTTGTTTTTTTGATATGTTCCCCATCCTTTGACATCAATCATATTTAGTGGTATAGAAATGTGCATCTTTGAATAAGTTGGTCAATAAAATCTGCATTGCAATACTTTGGCTGCTATTTTGTCTCCTCTAGAATGTCCTCCATAGTCGTTCTCATGACAATGTTGAAGAATGCTTTCAGTCTCTTCATATAGGACATCCTTTCTTAATTTTTGGTCAGCACATTATTTGAACAAGAAAGGATCATCCTTGAAATTCTAAATAAGTAACCTAAGAAGGGGGTGAATTAGGTAATTTAAAAATTAATACACTAATATGAATAATATATGCAATTATTTAAAATATAAACAAATTTAACAGAAAATAAATTGCAATAAATAAGTACAAGATGATAACTAAAATGGAAAAATAAAGAGAGTGAGGGATAGAATTTACGTGATTTGGTACTCTACACGCCTACATCTACACCTCAAGTAACTCACATTAAGGATTCCATTAGCTTGCCTTAAATTAAGGCCAAGAATCAATACACTTGACTTACAAGGTGTTAAAAAAACCTTACAATAAATTTGTTTTTAAGGTACTAATTGATCCCTTACAACAAAGAGTAATCACTTTACTTTCAAAGTGTTTTCCACAAACACTTGAATAAACTCAATACAAGAATTAGAACAAATACTAATAAATTTAAACTCCCAAATAAGTTAATATACAGGTGTAAGCTCAATTTGATATATGATGTTTTTTCAAGTTGTAATGAGCTTCAAATAAGTGAGTTATTTATAAGGAGCAAAAAATTAGTTATTGCTACAGTGCTACTACAATAACTTGACTGTTGCTATAGCGTCGCTACAGTGACCTGCCAAAGTTTTGATCTTTTGCATTTTAGTCCATTTTTTAAAAAACTTTCAAAACTTTACACTTTGGTCTAATTTCAGTATGCTTGAATGATTTAGCCATACTTTTTCGTAAACAACTCCAAATTTACTTCTATAAAATTCTTTGAAAATCTGTCACAATTATCTTTCTTTTGTAATAATTTTGTGCAAATATTCTATCTTATGCAGTGCCAAAATAATTTTCAATTTGCTCTTCTATTTTGTTGAAGTCTTAAAGTTCTTGATTTTTCATGAGTGCTTTACTTGCACTTAGTTTACCTCGCTTATATATCTAAAACTTTTAATGCCTAATAAATTAATATATTACAACTAACATGGGATTTGCTGTAATCAAAACATAAATATGTATCACTAAAAAGTCAACAATCACAATAATAGTACTTCACGTCATGTAAAATCTTTTTTGTTTGTTGCGAAGACAAGTAAATTAGCAAAATCAGCATACAATAGTACCTTAAGGTGTTAAGTTTTAGAAGTTACTCGTCTGGGAAATTTTCATTGATAATTATTTCTTCCTTGGTTGTTCCTTCTAAATATGACAGGTGGTCAGTAACTTAGTTTTCAGTGCCCTTTCTATCTTTGATCTCCAGATCAAATTCTTATAATAGCAATACCTATTAAATTAATCTAGGTTTAGCATCTTTCTCGGTAATTAAGTACTTGATTGTAGCATGGTCTGTGTAGACAGTCACTTTGACACCAATAAGATATAACCTAATTCTATTAAAAGAAAATATTACAACTAATAGTTCCTTTTCTGTGATAGTGTAATTGCCTTGTGCTTCGTTCAAGGCTTTAATGCCATAAAAGATGGAATGGAAAACCTTGTTCTTTCTTTGGCCTAGTACCGCTCCAATGGTTGTGTCACTAGTATCACACATAAGTTCAAAATAGAGACTCTAATTAAATGTGCTATGATGATGGGGGCAGTTGTGAGTTTTTTCTTTAGGGTTTCAAAGGTATATAGGCAGTCTTGGTCAAAGTTAAACTACCTATCTTTCTCAAAAAGGTTACATAGGGGTTTCGAGATCTTGAAGAAGTCCTTAATGAATCATCTATAAAATTCAACATGGCCAAAAAAAACTCCTAACTCCTTTGACATTGGTGGGGGAGTGGCAATTTTTCTATAGTTTTGATCTTTACCTTGCCAACTTCTATCCCTTTAGAAGAAATCTTATGTCCTATAACTATTCCTTCTTTTACTATAAAGTGGAATTTTTCCTAGTTCAATACTAAATTTGTCTCCTAACATCTTTTCACTATAAATACTAGATTATCCAAATAATAATAGTATGTTTCTAGATTTATGGGTATCTCCAATAGTTCAAAATAAGGTCTAGAGAGATCATACACTGGTAATTTATTAAGTGTACTTATTGTTGTGTGATATGGTGTGTGATGTGTATAGATGTGTATAATTTCAAAAATTAAATATGCAACGGAAGTATTCATACATATTAAACAATATGTAACATATTCAAGCATGTTTGATCATTCAAGTACATATATATATCTCATATATATATTTCATGCATGATATAAAATGAATAACAAATAAATAACCTACCCGGATATGAAGGTAGCTTTACAAATCTTCAAGAACTCCAAGCTTCAATTTGTTGAGCTCACCTTAAAGTGTTCCCTTGCACAATTCTAGTTCACAACTAAATCCGGTGGGATTGTGAAGCTAGAATGGCAGCCTTGAATTTCCAGCAAATGATTGTTTTAACACTTAAAACAATTTGTCCTTATGATTACTACCAAGAGATGAGAAGAATTGGGTGTTTTCTATAGTTCTTTACAACTCTATATGTTGTAGCTTGGTAAGCCTTTGCATTTTCTCTCAACACTTTGAGAAAAACACTTAGGAAAATCTCTCAATTCTCTCTCTTTTCTCCTAGAACGAATTTTACTCTATCTTGCACACATTGAACTCTTTCAATTCTTTCTTAAGTGCAAAGAATGATTTCTCTTAGTGCTCCACCACCACTTAACCATATTTGCCATTACAAACATTAATCTATCATATTTTTCACTCACCAATTTGATTCAACCAATTGAATCAATTTCTAGAGAGTAAATGGCTTTTAATCAATGTTAAGTGGTTTTACCACTTCTTTAGTGCATCATTTAAGAATTACAAAGTGGTAAACTTTCCTTATTATTAATAACAAGTGCATTCTCCATTAGTAAATGGTGTTTGCCACTTATTCCAATTAATAATAATAATTTGATTAATATATAAAATATTAATAATTCAAAACTATTTTGAATATTTACATTTACCATATATGTATTTACCAAGTAAGGTAAATAGGTAAATACATGGTAAATAATTTATGGAGCAAGATTATGTCACTTGTCAAATTTCTTATTGGTTAACAACTCTTGTAAACCAATAATGTGTTTTACCTTCAATTTTTGACAAGTGAATAATAAAAGGAACCTAGAAACATTTTTCATTTTGCTGAAAATTGTTGGATTAATTATTCAATCCAATTCGCCGCCCCAGTGCACAACGAGTACACTTCATATTGTGAGACTCTCTAGGTCTATGCCCGATTTGTCATATGAAACTATTTCACATGTCCGTGAACAATGTCCCACACACATGTTACAGATATTACAAAACGGCGCATTAGACCATACAAGTTGAGGTTATAACATATTCGTATAATCCTTCCATCATAAATATCTTAGAAGAGCGGAGATATAGATCAACACCGTCAAGTCTCCATGTGCTCAACCATAAACTTATCTCTAGATTTGTATTTCAATAAATAATATCCGTAAACACTTTTACGATATTATTTTCCCAAGAAATTCTTGGATTTCTGCTTATGGCCATAAGACTTTCTGAAATACAATCTTAGAGTTACATGATATTTTACTCACCCAATTGAGTTGATGGATCCCATATCTGTACACACCGGACTCCATGAGCATCGGACCATACCCAGCGACACCCAGCGGTCAGACCATGAAAGGTATCTGACATGTGTGGAACCAAAGTATGATGGATCACTCACAAGTCCACCGTGGCACTCAGGTCTAAGGACCACGAATACTACTCAACTCGAAAGATCCTCTATTGACAGCTTTATGGGATGTCTATTGGAGATCTTTGTGAGTCTGTTCAATATTCAGTCCTTACTGAATACTTGTATCTCTATACGAGTTTCCACTAAACTCATGGTCTGCTAAGACTAACCATCTGGACTATCTAGATATAGACATACATTGATCTATATATATATTAAGATCTTGACTAGCAGACCCGCATTAGTGAAGGTAGATCAGGAACATTAAATTTAAGAATATATTTGCATAACAACATTTCTTAGCACCATTTGCAACCCATTGCAACTATATCATTATTAATATATTCTTAGGTCTTTGTCCCATTTCAGACAAGACTCTAACTCTTTAGATTTTACTAACTCTTAGTTCTGATCTAAACTCCTTTAGATCAGATCTGAACTCGTTCAGATCATACAATGTCTAAAACGTTACAAGCATCTTACCATATTTATAAATGAAATAATTAGTGATATATTGAAATCATAAATGTATAAACATAAAGCAAATATTTATACATAAAAGGGATGGCACGTAAGCACAAATCCCAACAACTCCCACTTGCTTTAGTGCCATTCACGATGGTATCTTATACCCATTGACTCCACATGTCTTTCAAATATTTTTGGAGTTAAGGCCTTAGTAAGTGGGTCAGCTACATTATTCATAGAGTCTACTCTATGAACTATTACATCTCCTCTAGCCAAGATTTCTCTTATGATATGGTATTTTCTTTCCACATGCTTAGACTTTTGGTGTGCTCTTGTCTCTTTTGCTTGTGCAATGGCTCCGTTGTTATCGCAAAACAATGGTATAGGATCCATTGAACTCGGAACTATTCCAAGTTCAGCGATAAACTTGCGTATCCAAACCGCTTCTTTTGCTGCTTCTGATGCTGCAATATATTCTGCCTCTGTTGTGGAATCAGCGGTTGATGATTGTTTGTTACTCTTCCAACTGACTGCAGCACCATTGAGAATGAATACATATCCAGATGTAGACTTTCTATCATCTAGATCAGATTGAAAATCTGAATCTGTGTATCCTCTCAACACTAGGTCATTTTCTCCATAAATCAAAAACTTGTCCTTTGTACCCTTAAGATATTTTAGGACATGTTTCACTGCCATCCAATGGCCTTCGCCTGGATCAGACTGATAGCGGCTTGTAACACTTACAGCCATACTGATATCAGGTCTCGTACACATCATGGCATACATCAGACTTCCCACAGCTGATGCATAAGGTATACTAGACATTCTAACCTTTTCATCTTCACTCTGAGGACACATTTTCCTCAAAAGATGAATGCCATGTCTAAAAGGTATGTTAACTGTCTTACAGTTACTGAAACTATACCTTTCCAAGATATTATCTATGTACGATGATTGGGAGAGTCCTATAAGCCTCCTAGCTCTATCTCTATAAAGCTTTATACCTAGTATATAGGAAGCCTCTCCCAAATCCTTCATGGAGAAATTCTTACTTAGGTAACTTTTGACTGATTGCAACATACCAATATCGTTTCCGATAATGAGTATGTCATCCACATATAGAACTAAGAAGACTACCATACTCCCACTACTCTTTTTATACACACATGATTCTTCTTCGTTCTTGATGAAACCAGACCCTCTGATTACCTCATCAAAACGAAGATTCCAGCTTCGGGAAGCTTGCTTAAGTCCATAGATAGACTTCTTCAGTTTACATATTAGACCAGAAGTTTGGCTGGATGTAAAACCTTCGGGTTGTTCCATATAGATTTCTTCCTCAAGATATCCATTTAAGAACGCTGTTTTCACATCCATTTGCCAAATTTCATAGTCATAATACGCAGCAATTGCTAGTAAAATCCGAATTGACTTAAGCATCGCTACTGGTGAGAAGGTTTCCTCATAGTCGATCCCAGATCATTGAGTATAACCTTTCGCCACCAATTGGGCTTTGAAAGTCTCCACTTTCCCATCGAGCCCACGCTTCCGCTTGTAGATCCATTTACAACCGATAGGAACAATTCCTTCAGGAAGCTCAACCAAGTCCCAGACTTGATTGTGATGCATAGAGTCAATTTCAGATTTCATGGCCTCTTGCCATTTTCCCGAATCGATGTCCAACATCGCCTCTTTGTAAGTTAAAGGATCATTTTCTTCAATCAAGAAAACATCAAGAGCACCTTTAGATATGGAACCATACCTTTCAGGTGGCCTTGATATCCTTTCTGACTTACGTGGAGGGTGTGTCAAAGGTATTCTGCTTGATTGAGCCTGAAGTTCCATTGTTGGTTCATTTTCATTCTGATTGAGTTCATCTAACTCAATCTTTCTACAATCTCCACGATTCAGGAGAAACTCTTTCTCTAAAAAAGTGGCATAACGAGATACAAACACGTTTCGTTCCTCTGGATCATAGAATTGGTATCCCATTGAATTCTTGGGATATCCAATGAACCTGTACTTGTAACCTTTAGGTGCAAATTTATCCTGTTGCGTAACTTTTACGTAAGCAGGACAACCCAAAATCTTAACATATTTAAGACTTGGTTTCCTTCCAGTCCATATCTCATGTGGAGTGGATGGAATGGCTTTTGATGGAACTCTATTCAATAAATGAGCAGCAGTTTCTAGTGCATATCCCCACAGATATTCAGGGAGATCAGTGAAGCTCATCATCGATCGAACCATATCCAATAAAGTCCAATTCCTCCTCTCCGAAACACCATTGTGTTGTGGAGTACCTGGAGGACTATACTGAGGGAGAATCCCATTCTCCTTTAAATAATTTAAAAATTCACTGCTCATGTATTCACCCCCTCGATCTGATCTAAGGCATTTGATATACATTCCGGTTTGTTTCTCTACTTCATTTCGAAACTCTTTGAACTTTTCAAAAGTTTCTGACTTGTGTTTGATAAGAAACACATATCCATATCGTGACAGATCATCGATAAAGATAACAAAGTATCGAAAACCACCTATAGCAGTGTGATTCATTGGACCACATACATCACTATGTATTAGTTCCAATAAATTAGTGGCACGGTGTCCAACACCAATAAATGGAGCCTTGGTCATTTTCCCTTGAATACAAGATTCACAAACTGGATATGATTCTATGGTCAGATCAGGTATCCGACCATCCTTAACCAGACGGGATAGGCGTCTTACCCCTATATGACCTAATCTCATATGCCACAATTCTGTATCATTTAAAGTTCCTGCACTATTTTTAGCATTCACTTGTACATTCATGACATTTCCTGTTGTATCTAATATATAATGCCCATTTATCAACTGACATTCAGCTAACAAAACATTATTCAAATCATACAAGCATAAGGAACAATTCCTAACACGCATATGATATCCTTCATTGTCCAATACAGGAATTGAAATAATTTGCCGGATAATGTTTGGCACATAATAACAATTATTCAATACAACAATTTTATTACATGGAAGCATCAAATTGAAACATCCAATAGACTCGACCTGTAGGAAATCTCCATTTCTAACACGAAGCTGTACTTCTCCTGGTTGTAACTTTTTAACTTCCTTCAGACCCTGCAACACATTGCAGATGTGAAAAGGACAAGCGGTATCTAATACCCAACCAAAGCTAGCATCAAATGCTAAGGAAATATCAATAAAAGGCAATTGTATACCTGATGGTGTCTTCTTAATCATGGCAAGGTACTTTGGGCAGTTTCGCTTCCAATGCCCATCCTCACTGCAATGGAAACATTTTCCACTTGCTTTGTTCTTTCGTGGGTGCTTGGATATGTATTGCTTTCGAGGACCCATTCTAGGTGTATGCATTACTTTCCGTTTATTCTTTCCTTTGAACTTCTTAGAAGTCCTTCGGGTAGATGATGAAGCACCCTGAACATAGAGGACCGAGCCCCCTTTGTTCATGTCCTCTTGAGCAGTTATTAGCATATTATGCAGTTCAGCATAAGTAGGAGTCAATCCTTGCATATTGTAATTCATTATGAACGGTGCAAATGACCCTGGAAGTGATTGGAGAATCAAGCTATTCCCCAATCCATTGCTCAGTATAAGATCCATGGTCTCCAGCCACTCAATGTATGAAATCATTTTGAGGACATGAGGACTTACTGGACTGCCCTCGGGTAGTTTAGCTTGAAAAAGCGATTTGGCAACCCTATACATTTCAAATTGAGGTCGGTCACCAAATAACTCTTTCAGGTGGAGCATGATACTCCCAGCATTGTCCATGTGGACATGCTCCCTTTGGAGCTCCGTAGACATAGACCCGAGAATGTACGATTTGACTTTCAAATCGTCATCCAACCATTTCCGATATGTCTCCTTTTCTTCTGGGGAAGCATTATCAGAAATAGCTTGTGGCATGCGCTGATCAATAACATATCCAAGCTTTTCAGAATCTAGAACTATTCTGAGATTCATAAGCCAATTAGCATAATTTTCTGCACCTTTTAGTTGGTGCGCATTAAGGATGCGAGCTAAAGTGTTGTTTGAAGCCATTTGATCTTCACAAGACAAAAGAAAAAAGATGTTAGCGGAATATTTCAATCACTAATAAATAACGTTTTAGATCATGGGTATAACAGTTATACAATTTTTAATCTAAAAACGCCCTCCCACTATTTTACATAATCCTTTTAACCTCTCAAACGGGAAAATGATAGTTTAAGAATTCTTTAAACTATATAGTGAAAAGTGGATCCCTTTGGCATTTACTTCAGCCGCACACTATAGCGATCTAGGCCTTAGTAAACCCAAAAGGTAGACAACTCTTATCAATTGCATCTCATGCAACTCTTAACACTTGATCCTAAACACATCTTATCCGCACACTTTAGCGATCTAGGATAAGTGTATTCCAGATTTACTTATCAATCATTAAATATATATTATTATTATTAACCGCACACTTTAGCGATCTAGGGTAATACTTTAACATATATTTATCACATCTAATGTTTAAACGATATAGCCCAAGTCACACCAATCAATCCCTCACACTTTAGCGATCTTGGAAAAGAATCGAAGTGACTTGTCTAATACCGTATTGATAAGACGGATCATATTTAACATTATCTCATAATGAAAATATTACAATCTGATTAAGAGAGATTTTATTACATACTCATTTCATCCAAATGAATAATATAGATCATTTATACATAAAGAAATACGCAATCACAACTAACCCCCACCAATAGGGCTCCCATTGTGATTATCAGCGTATTTTAATGATCACATCATGTTATGAAAACTATTGAAGTACAATACAGCAATAAAATAAGTCAAAACATGATAAATAAATAAAAAAAAATTTCCAGAAACAGTGATGAACGCTGCGGCGCTGAAACAGGGGCGCTGCAGCGTTTATAAAATTAATCAGGCCGCGGGGGCGCCCAGAAGTGAGCGCCGCGGTGCTAGCCAAATAGCGGGCTGACGCTGCAGCGCCATATATCTAGCGCCTCGGCGCTGGCCATAATATCATCCGGCACTGCAGCGCCCATATCCCAGCGCCTCAGCGCTCAATTCCAGTATGTGGGCACCGCAGCGCTCATAGCCTGTCGCCGGGGCGCTGGCCAAAATTAGGCTGGCACCGCAGCGACCTCCAGATAGCGCCTCAGCGCTGAATTCTAGTATGTGGGCGTCGTAGCGCTCATAGATTATCGCCGGGGCGCTGGCCAAAATTAGACTGGCGCCGCAGCGACCGTCAGCTAGCGCCTCAGCGCTGGACACTGTTACTGTGTCCGGTGCACTAAAATCAATTTTCTTCTGTTCCGGCACCCAAATCAACCGATTTAAAACATGATCATATATCATATAAAAACTTTTAAATACCAACATATCCAAGAATTCATAAAATATCAACATGTTCAATCTTAAACATAAACATGCTTGAAATCAAACATCATCATGTTGTTCATCAATATAACATCAATATGTTAACTACAACAACATCAAACAGCAAACACCATATCAGCATGCTCTGATACCACTTGTTGTGTGATATGGTGTGTGATGTGTATAGATGTGTATAATTTCAAAAATTAAATATGCAACGGAAGTATTCATACATATTAAACAATATGTAACATATTCAAGCATGTTTGATCATTCAAGTACATATATATATCTCATATATATATTTCATGCATGATATAAAATGAATAACAAATAAATAACCTACCCGGATATGAAGGTAGCTTTACAAATCTTCAAGAACTTCAAGCTTCAATTTGTTGAGCTCACCTTGAAGTGTTCCCTTGCACAATTCTAGTTCACAACTAAATCCGGTGGGATTGTGAAGCTAGAATGGCAGCCTTGAATTTCCAGCAAATGATTGTTTTAACACTTAAAACAATTTGTCCTTATGATTACTATCAAGAGATGAGAAGAATTGGGTGTTTTCTATAGTTCTTTACAACCCTATATGTTGTAGCTTGGTAAGCCTTTGCATTTTCTCTCAACACTTTGAGAAAAACACTTAGGAAAAGCTCTCAATTCTCTCTCTTTTCTCCTAGAACGAATTTCACTCTATCTTGCACACATTGAACTCTTTCAATTCTTTCTTAAGTGCAAAGAATGATTTCTCTTAGTGCTCCACCACCACTTAACCATATTTGCCATTACAAACATTAATCTATCATATTTTTCACTCACCAATTTGATTCAACCAATTGAATCAATTTCTAGAGAGTAAATGGCATTTAATCAATGTTAAGTGGTTTTACCACTTCCTTAGTGCATCATTTAAGAATTACAAAGTGGTAAACTTTCCTTATTATTAATAACAAGTGCATTCTCCATTAGTAAATGATGTTTGCCACTTATTCCAATTAATAATAATAATTTGATTAATATATAAAATATTAATAATTCAAAACTATTTTGAATATTTACATTTACCATATATGTATTTACCAAGTAAGGTAAATAGGTAAATACATGGTAAATAATTTATGGAGCAAGATTATGTCACTTGTCAAATTTCTTATTGGTTAACAACTCTTGTAAACCAATAATGTGTTTTACCTTCAATTTTTGACAAGTGAATAATAAAAGGAACCTAGAAACATTTTTCATTTTGCTGAAAATTGTTGGATTAATTATTCAATCTAATTCGCCGCCCCAGTGCACAACGAGTACACTTCATATTGTGAGACTCTCTAGGTCTATGCCCGATTTGTCATATGAAACTATTTCACACGTCCGTGAACAATGTCCCACACACATGTTACAGATATTACAAAACGGCGCATTAGACCATACAAGTTGAGGTTATAACATATTCGTATAATCCTTCCATCATAAATATCTTAGAAGAGCGGAGATATAGATCAACACCGTCAAGTCTCCATGTGCTCAACCATAAACTTATCTCTAGATTTGTATTTCAATAAATAATATCCGTAAACACTTTTACGATATTATTTTCCCAAGAAATTCTTGGATTTCTGCTTATGGCCATAAGACTTTCTGAAATACAATCTTAGAGTTACATGATATTTTACTCACCCAATTGAGTTGATGGATCCCATATCTGTACACACCGGACTCCATGAGCATCGGACCATACCCAGCGACACCCAGCGGTCAGACCATGAAAGGTATCTGACATGTGTGGAACCAAAGTATGATGGATCACTCACAAGTCCACCGTGGCACTCAGGTCTAAGGACCACGAATACTACTCAACTCGAAAGATCCTCTATTGACAGCTTTATGGGATGTCTATTGGAGATCTTTGTGAGTCTGTTCAATATTCAGTCCTTACTGAATACTTGTATCTCTATACGAGTTTCCACTAAACTCATGGTCTGCTAAGACTAACCATCTGGACTATCTAGATATAGACATACATTGATCTATATATATATTAAGATCTTGACTAGCAGACCCGCATTAGTGAAGGTAGATCAGGAACATTAAATTTAAGAACATATTTGCATAACAACATTTCTTAGCACCATTTGCAACCCATTGCAACTATATCATTATTAATATATTCTTAGGTCTTTGTCCCATTTCAGACAAGGCTCTAACTCTTTAGATTTTACTAACTCTTAGTTCTGATCTAAACTCCTTTAGATCAGATCTGAACTCGTTCAGATCATACAATGTCTAAAACGTTACAAGCATCTTACCATATTTATAAATAAAATAATTAGTGATATATTGAAATCATAAATGTATAAACATAAAGCAAATATTTATACATAAAAGGGATGGCACGTAGGCACAAATCCCAACACTTATATACTACCTTACTTCATAATTCTTTACTTCATCTCTATTGATGATAACATCTTCTAGGTGATCTTGAATGGTATGGATGCTAAAAAAATTTTGCACATCTTAATCAATTGTATCATGACTCAAGTTGTTATCGCTTTCACTGGGGAATTTTATAGCTTTGAAGATATTGAAGGTTACTTCTTTATTTTGAACTTTCATGGCGAGTTCTCCTTTTTGGACAAGATTATTATTCTTTTAGTAGTTAGGAATGGCCAGCCCATAATGATGGAGATTTTATGATCTTCATCCATGTCTAGAATAATGAAGTCAACTGGGAAAATGACGTTATCTTCATTGACTAATACATTTTCATTGACTCATTTGGGATAGGTGAGGGATCGATCAGCTAGTTGAAGTGTAATGTTGGTTGGTTTGGCTTCTCTTAGTCCTAATTTGTTATAAATAGATAATGGCATGAGATTGATGCTTGCTCTTAGATCACAAAATACTTTCCCAAAGTCGTAGTTTCCAATTTTTCATAGTATAGTAAAGCTCCCGGGATCTTTGAGCTTTTGAGGTAGCTTTTCTGAAGGATAACGTTCCACTCTTCTTTCAGTGCCACAGTCTCAAAGTCATCTTATTTTCTCTTTCTTGATAGGATGTCCTTCATGAATTTCACGTAGCTCAGTATTTGCTCTAGTGCATTTGCAAATGAAGTTTAATATGTAATTTCTTAAAAATTTCAAAGAATTTTGAAAATTGCTTATCTTATTTTTTTTCTTTTGTAACCTTTAGGGAAAATGTGGTAGATGAGGGTATGTTTGCTCCTTAAGTGGTTGTACTTCCTTTTCTTCCTTCTTTACTTCACTTTTATTTTCTTTTTCTTATGGTATCTCATTTTGTTTTCTTGTTACTTTGGATATTGTTTCATATTATCTTGCAACTCTTTTTCACTTCTTAATGAGACAACTTTATAATGTTCTCCCTTGGGATTGACTTTAATGTTGCTTGGTAGGGTTCCTTGTGGATGATTATTCATTGATTTAGCAAGTTGCATGCTTGATTCTCCAAGGTTCTAAATGATACAGCTTGACTCTGTAGAAGTGCATCAGTTCTTTTCATGCATTATAAGAATGTATCTTCTAGGTCTGGTTTCTTCTCTTACTGAACTTGTGTTTGGAACTTAGGAGGATTCGTGGTTTTAAAAAGTTTCCCTTGATTATTGTTGCTCTATGAGGATTTGAGATAATTCATCCATCCAGGGTTGTAGAAATTTGAATTGGGGTGGTTGCGGTTGAAATTCCTCTTTTATTGTGCTGTCTCTATATATTAACCATTAGCATGGTTATCTCCACAGAAATTGTAAGTGATTGGTTAACTCTTGACGTAATTAACTCCCAAGGTGCATAATTGTTTAGTTAAAAGGTTGAGTTATGTAGTTAATGTAGTTAAGATGTTTACTTCATGTAATCTAGTGATATTTCTTGGTGTTGCTCTTTCAGTGGGCCATTGGTAGGCATTGGATGCCATCTTATCTAGTAGATCATGTGCTTCATTAGTTGATTTGTTTAGGAATCTCCTCCAGTTGTAACATTCACTATTGTTTTGAATTGTTCGACTACCCATAGTAGAATGTTTGTACAAGCATCCACTTTAGGACTCGGTGATGACATTTTCTTTGCATGTACTTGTATCTTTCCCAAGATTTATATAAAGATTCTCTATTCTAGTTGTAGAAAGGATGTGATGTTATTCCTTATCTTGGTAGTTTTGGCAGGCGAAAGGAATTTGGCGAGGAATTTCTGAGCAAGATCATCCCATGTAACTATAGATCCAGATGGGAGTGATAACAACCGGCTCTTTGCTTTGTCTCTCAATGAAAAAGGAAATAATCTTAAACAATGGGATGATCTTGAATGTGTAATCAGACACCCCATTGCATATGAATGTGTCACATATCTCCAAAAGGTTGGTTATATGCACGTCTCGATCGTCATTGGATAGTCCACTAAATTGCAATGAATCATTGAGTATTTGAATTGTCCTTGGTTTAATTTTGAAGTTGTTGGCTTGAACAGGCGGCCTTTGAATGCTTGAGTGGATTTTATTGGCTAAGGGGACAACATAATCCCTTAGTGGTTGTAGGCAACATATTCCTTTAATGGTCTTACCTCTCCCATAAGTAAGATTGGTGGTTGTTCTTCCATATCGTTGACCTGATTTTGTTCTCTTGTAGTTATTTTTAGAGTTGTTTCAAATTCTAAATCAAAAGCAATCAAGTCTTTTAGATCAAAAGTAGTCAAGTCTTTACTTTTTGCTCTTCGCATATATCTTTAAAGAAATCTATAAGATAAGTAAATAGAAAACTAAATTAAGAAAAACAAGAAATAAATTTAGAAGTAAAAACTAGAAAGATTGGCATTAATATTGTTGAAAAATAGATTATTATCCCCAGCAATCATGCCAAAAACTTAATGCGATATTTTCATAACACAAAATTAAGTACAAGTATACACTATTATAATAAGTAATAAAAGGACAAGATAATCAGATGTCGAACCCACAGGGATAATATATACTTCTTACCCAGTACTAAAATTATCCATTTCTAGTAATTATTCAAAAATATCAAAATTTAAGAATGAATGTGGAAAGCTATAAAAGCAATATCACAATGTCAAGATTTTAGGAAAATAACAATATAGAGAAAACCTAAGATAAATACTATCCCTCGATATGCTTTCCAATAATTAATCTCCTAATTTTTAAATCTCTTAATTCTTATTATTGATCAAGACACGAATATATTCACAAGTCTCTCTCAAGGTCAAGCAAGTATATCCTAATTTATCAAATACCTACATCTTTATGGTACTTGTAATAAATTAAAATTCATCAAGAACAAGTCTTATTGATCATACATGCCAATTAGGTATATCTCTATCCTAAATTGGAACTTGTAAATGTTACTCTTTAATCATGCATCAAAATATCTAAGTCTCAATATAATAATGCCTCTCTCGAGTTTATAAAAGTATTACAACAAAAAAATATAATATTGGCAAGATATAATGAAGCGTTAAGAATAAATAATTTAAATATCAAAGAATTAAGTTTATTAAATATTAAAAAGATTTGGCAATTAAGCACACATATTTAGTTCAAGTATTAACCATAGAAAGAAAATTTGTTCATAATTACAAGAGATTTAAGGCTAAAATATAAATAAAACATAAAACAATCAATAATAAATCGATACAGACGTCAAATTACAATTGATTGTGTTATGTGTTTTTTAAAGGATGGGACGAGTGACCTTTATATAGAATTTGATTTAGAGCTTGTAGTGTTAATTCTCATCAGTTTGGGAAAAGGTTGTTTGCTGGGTCTTTGAACCATTATCGTTGCAATGGTTAGTAGTTATTACTGAGGCACCGAACTATCATTGGGCTGAAAATAAATTGGAGCTGAGGAAAATTTTGTGACTAATCCAAGTCTTATTTTTGTCTTTCCTAATCTGCTTTTGGAGTTGCCGTAGGAGAGAAAAGCTTTTTATTGTTGGGGCAAAAATTTGTAATTTTGAATTTGTTGCATTTTGGTCCCTAGTTTTTAAAACTTTCATTTTTGCTCTAATTTTTATCTTTTTCAATCGAAACCCTACAAATAAATAATAACACATATATATAGCCATTTATTATTATAAAATATCAAAATCTCAATCAAAAATAGGGAAAAATATATAATAAATATACCCTTATTAAATGTAAATACCACAAAGACCACAATTGTCGTGTATTTTACTAAAGCACAAGTGCACACTATCGCAATTAGTAAGATAGAATAAGTAAAGTATCTTTACCACAAGGAATTTATATCTAATCTTTTACTAAGTACTAAAATTATTTCTTTCTACCTTTATCCAGAGAACTTAAAACTAAAAATATTAAATCTAATGTAAATAAATAGAAAACTCAACAAGATAAGACTAAATTTAACATGATTGAATCATTAATAGTGGATAAAACTAGGATTACAACTATCCCTCGATACTTTACTTGAACCAATTAAACATTTTTTAAGTTAATTTCACAATTATGAATTGTTGGCTAAACTCTAATATCTTTACTAGCCTCTATCGATGGTCAAGTGAAGTTATCTTATCCTTAACAATTACCTACATGTCTATAGTAATCATATAAAGATAAGACTCATTAAGAATTGGTTTATAATACCATATATGCTATATGAATATATATCTATCTCATATGAAACTCATAATTATTAAACTATATTCATATATTAATTTAACCAAGGCTAAACATATAAATCATTTTGCCAAGTTCTTTATGGTTTCTAAGACAATCTAAATATTGGTTAGATAAAAAGAAAGCATTAAGCACAGGTAAATTAAACAGATCTAATAGTTAAGTTCATAAAAATAAGAAAAGAAATGAATTCAATTTGTATATTGAGTTCAAGGTTATAATCCTAGAAAGAATAACTCAGTTCATGGTGAAAAATATAGTTTTAGAATAAGAATTAATAATCATTATGAAGAAAAATTAAAGATATAAGTAAAAAAAGAAGAAGATAAATAGTGGCCCGATATTGCACCTTCCTCTCTAATCCTATAAATAAAAACCTAGTTCATGGTGAAACATAGAGTTTTAGAATAAGAATTGATAATATTTATGAAGAAAAACTAAAGATATAAGTAAGAAAAGAAAAAGACAAATAGTGCCCTGATGTTGCACCTTCTCTCTCTAACTTGTTGCAAAATCTTCTTCTTTGATCTTCAAATCTAATTCTAAACTCTTTAAAACTTGTTCTCTTTTATACTTTCTCTTACTGATTGTGTTTTGGCTTCCAAATACTTCTATTTATATGTTTGTGGCCTCAAAATAAGGTAATCTTCTCATCTAAGTTAAGTCAAGAATTCCTTTTTTTGGTCCTAACATTGTGGCCTTGACATGCTAGCATCTCAGCGCTCAGTTCTAATCTATGGTACTTTTCCTAGTAATAAGGGCAAATTTATCATATATTTTTTCATGTTTTTATTATTGATATTTTATGATTTTATGAGAATAGATGGTTATTTATGTGCATTATTGTTATTTATAGGGACTTGAACGAAATTTAAAGAAAGAATACAAAAGGAGCGAAAACAGGGACTAAAATGAAAAGTTTTCAAAATATGAGTCCAGCGCCCCCGCGCTAAAAATATTGTTGCCCCAGCGCTAAAATGGTGATCGAAATAAGAAATACGACCTGTTGAAGTCGCATCTGTCGCCCCAGCGCCAGACAGTTACCGCCCCAGCGATGAGACAGAGCCCCAGCGTTATCATTCCACTGCTCCAGCGGTAAAGGCTTTTTCACGCAGCGCCCCAGCGACAACTTTATAGCGCGCCAACGGTAGTGCGAGTCCTAGTCCGACGAGAATTGAGATTTTCAAGCTCATATCAATCCCTATAAAAAGCCACTCGTTCCCAGCCTTTAAGAAAAAATCCAAGATGACCCAAGAGCACCACGAATACAGAGCACAAGTCTTAGGAGAGCAATAGGAGCTTAATTGAAGCAACTTTAGAGAGAGATACAAGACATTCTTCGGCATCAAGAGTTCCTAGGCAGCGGAATCAAGAGCAATTCGACGTCTATATCGGTTTGCAATTGATTGTATTATGTTTTATTTTTATTTTTATCGCTGCTGTTCTCTTGTAGCCATGAGCTAACTTATTTTCTAGGGTTAATATTTGAACTCAATATGTGTGCTTAATTGTCATATCTTTCGAATATTTAATAAACTTAGTTATTTATTATTTAAATTACTTGTGTTTAATGCTTCAATATATCTGGCCAATATATGGTGAATGAGTTGGTAATATTATTGATAAACTTGGAAGAGGAATCAATATATTTAGACCTAGGTAATTTGATGCATGATTGTAGAGTAACATTCAATGTTGCATATGCAAGTTTCAATTTAGGATAGGAATATACCTAATTGGCATGTATGATCAATAAGACCTAATCTTAATGAATCTTAATTTATTGCAAGTACCATAGGAATATAAATATTTGGTAAATTAGGGTATACTTGCATGACCTTGGAAGAGGCTTGTGAATATATTAGTGTCTTGATCAATAATAAAGACTAAGTGAGTTAAATATTAGAGGATTAATCATTAGAAACATATTGAGGGATAATATTAATCCTAGGTTTTCTCTACATTGCTATCACCTAATTTTCTTTACATTGTGTTTTTGTTTTATATTTCTTACATTCAGTCTTAGATTTTTATTTTTCTGAATAATTATTAGGAAGATATAATTTTAGTAATTGGTTAAAAAGAAGAAATTATCCCTGTGGGTTCGACATCCGACTTATTTAGTCTCTTTATTACTTGCATACGATAGTGTATACTTGCACTAAATTTATGATATAGAATTATCGCATCACCTAGTCATGTTAGTGCTACAATGCCCAAACATTGACTTGGGGCTCTTCATTTCCAAGTTTCAATGCCACAGCCTTGGGTGTAGGGCACTGTGGTGCTTAGATTTTGTCTTGGCATTTATTTTTCTACTTCCAATGCCTTGATGCTCTCTTTATTTTTCTTATTTTTTGTTTCTCTTTTTCACCATTTTTTCCTTTCTAGTGCCTTTTGCCTTTAATCTATAGTACAACAAAAATATGCATAAATAGCCAAATAATTAAAATTAAACAAGCAAATATAAAGTTTAAGGAGATAAAAATAATATTATATTCTACACCTATCGACGACCACACTACCAATTTATGCCATCTTTTGTTGAGTGCTTCTAATGGTGCATGCCTATGAATGTGTTCGTTGAATAATCAATGTATGTCAAACATACATATATGCAAGGGAATAGAAATATAATTTTCTATTGAACAAACACATATTGAATATAAGTTTATTACATTAAATTAAAACTTACCCTTAAAGTTCATTGGTGTATAATCAATTCTGGAGTCTACACTGAAGTGAATTCATTGGCAATTCTAGATTTCAACATTGATGGGATTAAAATGCTAGAGTAGTAGCATGAACTCCTATAGTTGGATTACACATCAGCTCTTGCTAACTCTCTCATTTAGCCGAGTGTATGTGTTAAGAAGAAGAGAAAAGTGCAACCTTTGCACTTAGTTCATCAAATGGTCGAATTGTTTAACACCCCATGCAACAAATTGCTTTAACTTTTATACTTTGACTTTTCCATGTTGACAAGTGTCAGCATAAGCCAATAAAACCAAGCCATTTGTCCACTAAAGGCTAATCACACCTTGCCATATAGCCACTAAAGGCCAATGACAAAAAGGCAACTTGTCACAACTCTTAAATAAACAACAATTGTTTATTTGATTAATAAAAGCTTACCTTTTAAGTTTATGTACCACCCGAGAGATCCTGGAACAAATCTTACTTTTTAAAATTTTACTAGTTCAAACCGTTCAACCCGGTCTGCTACCTTAGTGCTCAATGAATACACTTTATATTGTGAGAATCTCTAGGTTCACACCTTTTATCTTATGGAAGTCTTTCGTAAGTTTATGAACGATCCCCCCTACACAACGTTATAGATATTGTAGAATGGCACGTTGAACGATAAAAGTTGAGGTTAATCTAATAAGTGTAAAATAGATATATATTATTTCCCCAATTTAGGTTTGATTATTGTCGTTTTGAGTAATTATAGTATATTTATGCATATTGGTGTTGGAATTGAAGAACAAGCACTTGAATGAACTAAAAATAGAGAAAAGCATCCAAAAAGAAGACAAATAGTGAAAAATTCAGAGATGGAAGTGGAGAAAAGGACTAGACGCAGTTTAAAAGAAAACATGCCAATATTCATCCAGTAGATGAACGCTGCAGCATTGAGCACTAAAGGCCTCAATATTTTTTAGAATTGTTGATGTAGTGGCGCTAACATAGAATGAGTAGTGTGATTTCCTATATGTTCCAAGGGAATTGAAGGATCCCCAACACCTCAGTGTTGGAAGGCAACGCAATAGTGCCAAAATACCCCAGCGTTGTTGATACAATAATTCTTTATCTAAAACTTAAGTGCAAATATACACTATCGTATGCAAGTAATAAAGGGACAAGAAAGTCGGATGTCAAATCCACAGGGATAATTTCTTCTTTTTTTAACTATGTACTAAAATTTTATCGTTTTAGTAATTATTCAAAAAAATCATAATCTTAACGAAATTAAAAATTATAAAGCAATGACATAATGTAAGAGATTTGAAAAATAGCAATATAGAGAAAACCTAGGATTAACACTATCCCTTAATATATTTTTCTAATGATTAATCCTCTAATATTTAATTCCCTTAGTCTTTATTATTAATCAAGATACTATTATATTCACAAACGTCTCCTTAGGTCATACAAGTATATCTTACTTTACCAAATACCTATATTTTTATAGTACTTGTAAAAAACTAAGATTCATTAAGAATAAGTCTTATTTATCATACATGCCAATTATGTATATTCTTATCGTAATTTGAAACATGCATATGCAACATTGAATGTTACTTTACAATCATGCATCAAATTATATAGGTCTAAATATAATGATTCCTCTCCCGAATTTATCAAAATATTACCAATTCAATCATAATATTGGCCAAATATAATGAGGAATTAAGAACAAATAATTTGAATAACAAAGAACTAAGTTTATTAAATATTAAAAGATATGACAATTAAGCGCATATATTGAGTTCAAGTATTAACCCTAGAAAGAAATTTTAGTTCATGGCTACAAGAGAACAGCAGTAAAAATAATAAGAAAACATGAGACAATCAATAGCAAACTGATATAAACGTCAAATTGCTTTTGATTATGCTGCCGAATAAACTCTTGATACTAAAGAATGCCTTGAATCTCTCTCTAAGCTTACTTTAATTATGCTCCAATTTCTCTCTAAGACTTGTGTTTATGTGTCTCTTGAGATTCTTGTGTCTTCTTAGATGATCTTTGGAGGTTGGGGATGAGTGGTCTTTTATAGGGATTGATATGATCTAAAAAATCTCAATTCTTATCAGGTCAGGAATTTTGCTGTCGCTAGGGTGCTACAATGCTGTCTCTGGGGTGCTATGTGTAAAAGCCCGTATCGCTGAAGCGATAAAGGTATAGCTTGGGGCGCTAGGTCATCGCTGACACGGTAGAGGCCTAGTGCTAAAGCAAAAATGCACGACTTGTTTAGGTCTAAATTTTGATTTTCTTATTTTGATTACTGTTCTAACGCTGAGGGTGATAGGTCCATATTTTAAAAATCTTGCACTTTAGTCCTTGGTTTTCCATTTTTGCGTTATTTCTTTAAATTTCGTTCAAGTTCCTATAAATAAAAAATAATACACATAAATAGCCATTTATTCTCATAAAATAAAAAAATATCAAGATAAAAATATGAGAAAATAAATAACAAAGATGCCCTTATCAGTTGCTAAACCTCAACACCGTAATGTTCGTACATGATAGTTGGTTACGCCTCTGCAGTATAAGGAAAACACTGTAGTGTTACAATTATTTTTTGCAATATACAAAGCAACTCTTTTGGTTTATTATAGAGGCTGGGGCATTTTACCTTTATATCAACATTTAGGGAGAATGTTATAGGTCAAAAGCACACCTTTTAACTACAAAGAAATACTTTTCAACACTTAGAATCCATTTAGAGAAAGATCAACATCATTGAGGGAGGCTAATACTTGCAAGAGAAACATTATCACTAAAGTGCTAAAGATCATTTGAACTTTGTTTTTGTATTTATTGATCTAAACTTGCTTTTCTTATGTTATATCTTGTATTTTATCGTTTGAACTTTATTATTTTGAATTAAATACACTTATTTAGGATTGTAGCCTTGAACTTAACTGTGTGTTTATGAATATTTCAACTTTGAGTGCATGAACTTAGTTTTTATTAATTTTGTTGATGCTTAATGCTTACATTTAACTCGGCCAATTTTTTATATAAACTTTGGATTCATTGAGATAAACTTGAAAAAAGCATCTCATTGAATAGCCTATGATAAAATGATATATAATTATGGACTAGAATCTACAAGTTTCATTTAGGATAGGAATATATTAAGTGGCAGATATGATTAATACAGCTTGGACTTAATAAATTCCACTTAAATTTGGCATAATAGGAATATAGATATTGAATTGAGTGGGGTACAATCGTTTGACCATCGGAAGAGGCTTGTGATAAGCTTAGTGTTGTGACTAATAATTAATCAAAGAATTATCATTCAAAGTATATTCATAACAAACATAGGTTAAAGGACAGCTACATATCTTAGATTTCACTTATCATTAAAAGTGTTGAAATTTGTGACTTGTATATTTAGTTGTTAATTTAGTGATTAGTTTTATTTTCAAATTGAATCACGTTGTCTGGATAAAAATAGAAGAATCAATTTAATATTTGAAGTAAGCTAAGTAATAGTCTTTATGGGTTCAACACCCCTCCCTTTTTATTACTTGTTAGTAATAGCGTGTACTTGCGTTTAGGACAAACACTCAAATTACGAGAGCTAACTGTGCAATACAAACAATATAACCATATCCGTATAATCCCTTTATCACCTTTGTCATGGAAGTGCAGAGATATAGATTATCACCTTCAAATCTCTATATGCTCGATCATAAACTTATCTCTAAATTTGTATTTCCGTAAACAATATCCTTAAATAGCTTCACGACATTATTTAACCCTACAGAAAACTCATTTTTGGGGTTTATGGTTGTGGCTACAAGACTTCTTGAAATATAATCTTGGAGCATCAGGTTATACAACTCACCCATATGAGCTGGCGAATCTCATATCTACACATACCAGACTCCATGATCATTGACTATACCTAATGACACCCAGAGGTCCGACCATGAAAGATCTCGAACATGCACGTAATCAAAGCATGATGGATCACTCATAAGTCTATTGTGGCTCAGGTCAAAAGTGTTGAATATGGTGCTTACATGTCATTCTAATCTTGTATGAATATTAATTGTTTAATATTTATACAATAAATATTTTGAATAAAATCATTAATATTAAATAATATATGGTAAGATGCTTGTAACGTTTTGAACATTGTATAATCTGAAGGAGTTCAGATTAAGTCTAAAGAAGTTTATATTAGTGCTAAAAGTAATAAATAGAAAAAGTCTTGCGCCCATTTTATATTTGGAGGGCATGTGTCCTTTCAGTTAACCACGAGATACAAAACAAATGTAATAAAATTGCTATTTAAAACCCTTTGCTTAGCATTCAGCCACCTCCAAAAAGAAATGCCACATTTTGTACATATTGGACATATGTCTTTTTAAAAGAAAATTATGCATATTTTATTGCAAATGTTGCAATTTAAAAGGCTATATATATGTGGCAATTCGATAACATATAAGAGGAGTAATAGTTACAATTTTATGTCTAAGAATTAAACATAAAAAATTTGAATGAAAGAAAAATGTTTTTTTTCTTTGTTCATAACATAGTTTAAGAGAACAGAGGAGAAGCAAGTAGTTGCTTCATATCAATCCTGCAAGAAATTAAATGCTATTATTCTAGCTCCGTAATCTCTCTAGATATTGCGGACTAGAATTGCTTGCGGGATCATTTCAGGGTGAGTTATTAATTGTGTTAGGTATAACAGATTTAAATTCAGAATTTGTATATTGTAATAAAAAATTTGATTTCTTTATTGATGCGTTAATTTGTATGTGAGACATGTAAATAAATTAAAATTGTAATGTACACATTTTCACCTTACTCGTAGCACACTAACAAAAGGACCACGAATACTACTCAATTCGAGAATACCCCAATTGACGACTCTATGAGATGTTTATTAGAAGTTCTCGTGAGTTTGTTTAGTACCCAGTCCTCATTGAATACTTGCATGCCTATATATCTGATAAGACTAACCATCTGGATAATCCAGATATAAGCACACACTGATCTGAAAGGAATAATAATCGACCTGTGTCAGCAATCACAAATCAAGAATGATGTTTTTGAGAACACACTGCATAATAACATTTCTTAGTACCATTTTTAATTCCTTGCAACTATATCATTACTAATATATTTCTAGGTCTTTGTCCCATTTTAGATAGGGTTATAACTCTTAGAATGCTAGCTCTTAACACTGACCTAAACTTCTTTAGATCGACAATGTCTAAAAAGTAATGAACTTAGTACCATATAAATAATATTAACAATTTTATTGAAATGTATATTATATAAATATCAAATATTTATACAAATTGAAATTGCACATAAGCACTGACTCAAACAACTTTCACTTGCTCCAGTGCTATTCATGATGATATCTAATACTTATCGACTCTGTATGTTTCTCAAACACCATAGAAGTTAAAGCCTAAGTGAGTGGTCCACTACAATCCATAGAATCTACTCTAGATACTATTACATCTCTTTTAGTCAACATCTCTCTAATTATGTGATATTGTCACTCTATACTTTTTAAAGTTTTGGTATGCTCTTGGCTTCTTGGCTTAAGCAATTACCCTGTTGTTATCGCAAAATAGTTGTATAGAATCCACTGCACTTAGGACTATTCCCAGCTTTGCAACAAAATTTGAGTATCCACATTGATTCCTTTGCAGCTTCTGAAGCCGTAATATATTCTTCCTCTAAAGTAGAATCATTTGTGAAAGCCTGTTTTTCCACGTTTCCAACTATGGCACAAATAAGAAGAAATTCATATCTAGATGTAGACTTTCTATCATTCAAATCAAATTGAAAGTCTGAATCAATGTACCCCTTCACTTATAAGTTACTCTCTCCTTAAATCAAAAACTTATCGTTTGTACCCTTAAGGTATTTCAGGATATGTTTTACAGCCATTCAATGGTCGCTACCTAGATCAGACTGATACCGACTTATAACATTTACATCCTGTTGGGATTTATGCTTACGTGTCATCCCTTGTGTATGAATATTTGTTTAATATTTATACTAGTATTATTATTTTATTAAATCGCTAATTATATTTATATATGGTAAAATGCTTGTAATATTTCAGACATTGTACAATCTAAAAGAGTTTAGATCAGTGCTAAGAATTAGCAACGCTGAGAGTTATAAATGCTAAGAGTTGGCACTGATAAGAGTTATCAGGTTATAAGAGTCAGTGATATCTAAAGACTTAGAGCCTTGTTTGAAATGGGACAAAGACCTAAGAATATATTAGTAATGACGTAGTTGTAAAGAGTTGTAAATAGTGCTAGAAAATATCATTATGCAAATATGTTCTCAAATATTATGTTCCTGATCTATCTTTATTGATGCTGGTCTGTTAGTGAATACCTTAATAAATATATAGATTGGTGTATGTCTATATCTAGATGGTCTAGATGGTTAGTCTTAGCAAACCATGAGTTTAGTGGAAGCTCGTATAGAAATATAGGTATTCAGTAAGGATTGAATACTGAACATACTCACAAAAATCTCCAATAAACATCCCATAAAGCCATCAATTGAGGGTCTTTCAAGTTGAGTAGTATTCGTGGCCCCTTGACCTAAGTGCCACGGTAAGCGATCCACCATACTTTGGTTTCATACATGTCAGAAACCTTTCATGGTCTGACTGCTGGGTGTCGCTGGGTATGGTCCGAAGCTTATGGAGTCTGGTATGCATAGATATGGGATCCATCAGCTCATTTAGGTGAGTATTATATCCTAATGCTCTAAAGATTGTATTTCAGAAATTCTTATAGCCATAAGCAGTAATTCCTGGGGAAAGAGTTTAACCCTAGGGATAAATAATATTACAAAAGTGTTTGAGAATATTATTTATTAAAATACAATTCTAGAGATAAGCTTTTGGTTGGGCATATAGAGATTTGACGATGTTGATCTATATCTCTGCTCTACCCGGATATAAATGATGAAGGGATTATATAAATATGTTATAACCTCAACTTGTATGGTCTAACACGCCGCTTTGTAATATTCGTAACGTCTGTGTGGGGCATCGTTCACGGACGTATATAGGAGTTTCATATAACAATTCGAGCGTGGACCTAGAGAGTCTCACAATATGAAGTGTACTCATTATGCACTGGGGCAGCATAATGGATTGAATAGTTTCATCCTAGAAATTCCTACAAACCGAAAATATGTTTCGGGGTTCCTCAGGTTGTGCACTTGTTTAGAGTTAAATGTTAAGTATATCATTTAATTAGTTGACAAGAGTTATTAACTAATTAGATGTTAGCAAGTGGCATAATTTTATTACATGAATTGTTTTACCATGAATTCACCCATTAACCATGTTGATAAAATAAAATAAGGTAAATATTAATTATTCAAATAGTTTTTGAATAATTAAATAAAGATTATTTAAATAAATAATATATGATTTTATTTATTTTGTTATTTTATTCCTAAATGGAAGACATACCTAATTTGAGAAACATAAATTAAATTAAGTAGAGCACCATTTTGTGATTAATGGTTAATTTTATTATACCATTAAAATGGACACCAAAAATTGTTTTGGTAGTTGGCCACTTAATCTAATTTTGGTGGAGCACTTGTGAAGTGTTAAGAGCACTAAAATGGTTGAGATTCATTTGTGTTAACAAGTGTGTGAATCAATTTTTGTGCAAGTATTGAGAGGAAAAAGAAGAGTTGATTTTGAGAGAGTTTTTTATTGAACAATGACTTGTGAGAAAAAGCAAAAGAGAAAGAAAAATAAATCATTCTTATTTTTCTTTCAAGTAATACAAACCTTATTGCTGGAGATTATACTACTGTTATTTTAGCTTCACAATTCCACTGGATTGTTGTGAACTAAAATTGAACAAAAGTGCACTTCAAGGTGAGCTCAAAGTTGGAGCAAAGAAATCCGAATTTGAAATCTTCATCGGAGGTCTTCAAAGTTATGTTTGTGTATTTTTAAGCTGTTAAGAATTGAAGTACATGTGTATATGTTGATTACATAATAAATTCTGCTGCCAAATTCGTGTATATGATACATGTATTTAATTTTTTAATATATACACAATCATATGCATACACCCTAAAATACGCCAACACATCTATATCAGTCTCATACATAACATGGTATACATCAAGCTACCTATAGCTGATGCATATGGTATGTTAGACATATTTTAAACGTTTCATCTTTATCTAGAAGACATATCCTCCCAGAAAGGTAAATGTTATGTTTGAAAGGTACATTAACTGTCTTACAGTTACTGAAAATATACCTTTCAAGAACATTTTCTATGTACGAGGATTAAGAGAGTTTTATTAGCCTCTTAGTTTTATCTCTATAAATTTTTATACCAGGTATTTAGCCTTCTTATTTTTCTTTCAAGTAATACAAACCTTATTGCTAGAGATTATACTACTACTATTCTAGCTTCACAATCCCACTGGATTGTTGTGAACTAGAATTCAATAAAAGTGTACTTCAAGATGAGCTCAAAGTTAGAGCAAAGAAATTCGAATTTGAAATCTTCATCGGAGGTCTTCAAAGTTATGTTTGTGTATTTTTAAGTTGTTAAGAATTGAAGTACATGTGTATATGTTGATTACATAATAAATTTCGTTGCCAAATTTGTGTATATGATACATGTATTTAGTTTTTTAATATATACACAATCACATACATACACCCTAAAATACGTCAACACATCCATATCAGTCTCATACATAACATGGTATACATCAAGCTACCAATAGCTGATGCATATGGTATATTAGACATATTTTAAACGTTTCATCTTTATCTAGAAGACATATCATCCCAGAAAGGTAAATATTATATTTGAAAGGTACATTAACTGTCTTACAGTTACTGAAAATATACCTTTCAAGAATATTTTCTATGTACGAGGATTAAGAGAGTCCTATTAGCCTCCTAGTTTTATCTCTATAAATTTTTATACTAGGTATTTAGGAAGCCTTTCTAAAATTCTTCATGGAGAAGTTGTTACTCAAATAACTCTTTATTAATTGTAACATACCAATATCATTTCTAATAATAAGTATGTCATCGTCCTAAAAAAATAATTCTATCAATCAAGAAAGAAAATCATGCTCCCATTGACCTTTCTGTACACACAAGTTTTCTCTTTATTTTTTTATAAAATCAGACCTTCTGATTACTTCATCAAAATAAAGATTTCAGCTTTAAGAAGCTTGCTTAAGTCTATAAATGGACTTCTTCAGTTTGCACACTAGATTAGAAGTCAAGTTAGATGTAAAACTTACGGGCTATTCCATGTAGAAATGTTGTCTTTACATTCATCAGGATATACAACTCACCCATATGAGCTGTCGAATTCTATATCTACGCACATTGAACTCCATAAGCATCAAACTATACCCAATGACAACTAAAGGATAGACCATAATAGGTCACTTACATGCATGAAATCAAAGTACAGTGGATCACTCACAAGCCTAACATGGCACTTAAGTTATATGACCACGAATATTACTCAACTCAAGAAGACCCTTCATTAACGACTCTATGGGATGTCCATTGGAGTTTATTGTGAATCTGTTCAATACGCAGTCCTCACTAAATACCTGTTTGCAAAATTATACACAAGTGAATTTAAACTGCAAGTGCACGAGTTGTCATCAAGTAATACAATGATGGATGAATATCATCCCACGAGGATTGGATCCTAAATTAATGCTAAATACTATGGTGTTGGCAACCTAACATAATTTAGACTAATCTAAAGGATAAGTTGAATTATGTAATTAAAACAAAATACTTAAACTAAATAATTTGGTAAATTAAGAAAATGAGATTTCTATGGCAATAGGTTCTAAGGACTTAATTTCCTTTTATTATTTCTATGCTCTTTATCATTAATGATTAACAACTAATTTTATGCATTCATTTATCAAATGTATATAATTAATCTCATTACCTCTCACCAGTGTCCATTAAGACCCTTTACATATATAACTAAGTTGATATCTATCTAACTCGTTATACATACATGCATCATGCTATCCTTATATGACTACCCTAAGTTTATTATCTCCTAACTCAACAAACTCAAAGTTATGCCTTTTACAATCAACATGTGGATTAGACTCTCCCAAATACATAACCCAATTTGTTAAATCATCCAATCTATTTCCCAATGCACTTGGAATCCTTAAGTACATAAAAAGCATAATGAATAAACATAAAGTAGTCATTAACCATATAACAACATTAACATATACTGTTTAATAGCATTCCATCAAGCTCTAGAACATATAATCTAGCAATCCATAAGGAAATATTTAATTACATCCATCCAAATGTTCATAAAAGTACTCATGTTCAAATCAACACAAACACAATTAAAAACTTGAAATAAATGTAAATGAAGTAGAGAGAAAGAAGGAACTAGTTGGAGAAATCTTGGAAAGCTTTCAATCTTCAATAATCTTGTCCAAACCCAAGCTCCAATGTATTTCTCTCACTAAAATTCTTTGTTTCTCTCTCTATTTTATGCTTTCCTCCTCTCAAATGACACCTTTGATCTTCTATTTATAGGTCTTCCCAAAAACACCATTAGAAAACAAGGGCAAAAATGGGTAAAAAAAGATAATCTCTAAAGTGTAAAAAGGTGGCACTATGGCGCTGTAAAGTTAAGGTCGTAATACCACATATTTTTCTGACTTGGGGCCACGGCCTCAGAATGTTAGGGCTACAACCTCAAGTTTCTACCAAATTGGCGCTGCGGCACCGTACTTTGGCATAGTGGAGCAGGTACTGTGCATGTGAATAGTACCCTTAATGAACTGTAGCACATTTGATATTTTTGTGCGTTTTCCTCAACTTTTTACCCCAATTAGTTCCGTTAACTTGGAAATTATAAAATAACATTAACGCACATTTAAAACCATATATTCTTATTTAAATTAAACAATTATCAAGTTATGAGCTATACATTATGATGTATAAATTGTGATTATCAAACTCTCATAAACTTAAATACTTGCTCATCCTCGAGTAAGGAAGCACAACTCACAATTAAAAGTTAAAAATTATAACAAACTATAAAAGGACATAAAACATTGGATCGACAAATGAATAATAATTTGTCTCAAAAATTTCTCATGACTACCAATCTCAAGGAAAGCTTAACATCATAACCGTTCAACATGTTAATCCAACACTTATTCTAATCCACAAGTGACTTACCTAGTACATGTGTGAATAGCTAAAATCATTAATCACATGTACTTAGATTAGTTTATGCATGATTGGTGTTATTGTACCAAATAATATAGAAGTTAAGTCCATATATCGTTTCCATAGGGACTATACGATCTAATTCTATCAATCAAGTAGTAAAATTAGATCTACTTAATTCATTTAGAAAATTCAAAATAAAAATTGAATCTAATTAAACTAACACTATCAAAGTAAACTAAAACAACTCAAAAACCAACAAATAGATAAATTCACTTACATATAGATAAAAACAAATAGATAAGTTGATAATAATCTAAGGCTTAGACTTATCCCCTAATATTTTATTAGATTTATTAATCTTTTAGTTAATCACTTGAGATAAAGTGATTGACTTACATACTAATCTCATCACTAGCCTCTGTTAATGGTCAAGTGATTATATCACGCATTTTAACAATCACTTACATGTCTGTGGTAATCAAATTAGAATGTAATTCATTAAGATCAAATCTAAATTATGTCATACATGCCATCTAGGTATATATCTATCCTACATGGAACTCATAGTTGTTACCCTATGATCATGCATCAAACTATTCTAGACTAAACACATGAATCCTTTGTCAAGTTCATTATGGTTCCTCAATAATTCAAGATATTGGCTAGATATAATGAAAGCAATAAACACAAGATAGAATGAATCAATTGTATATGTTAAGTTCATAAACTAAGAATTAAAAAAATTAACTGCACAGTAGGTTCAAAAGTCTAACCTTAAATATAAAAACTTAGGTAATGGTGAAATAAAGAGTTCTAGAGCTTATCAAGAATAACATCATGAAAATTATAAAAAACTAGAAAGATAAAGAGTTTAAGAGATAAAATTAATTTTTCTATAGTCTTCTTGATCCTCCAAAAATTGTTCTTTCTCTCTTTTTTTTCTCTTTCTTCTTCTTTCTCCTTTTGAATTTTTAATTAATTTTTTTGATCTTCTATTTATAGGTTTATATCTTCAAATTAGGGGTAAACATCAAATCTAAGTTAGATTAGGATTGTTGTTCATAATTTACTGTTCACAGCATTACTGTTCATACAGCGCCGTGGCGCTGTACATACTATTTTGAGCATCGTTCGGCACTGCAGTGCTGGTTCTATAGCAAAGTACTATAGCTCATTATAGTAGTAATCTACTGTAGCTACTTGATGGTCTTAACTTAGTTTCATTATATTTTCATCTTTATTTGCTCCATTGACTCCAAACCCACAAAATAACAACAAACCACTTAAAAAATGAAATAATCATAATTTAAACAAATAAATATTAAGCTTGGAAGATGAAAATATTAGACCTAGTTAACCCTTATCAAATACCCCAAACTTAAGAATTTTCTTATTCTTGAGCAAAACATGAACAAACAATCACAACTTATTATTGACTCTAAATAAAAACAACCTAAACAAGCCTCGGTTGATCAGATGATCATCCTCATTGTCTCAAATGCTGTTGAATGGCACAAGTCTTTTAGAATACAATTAACAACTTTTAATAAATCATCATACCATTCATTAAGTCCTTTATTCTCCCCTATAATTTGATCACTTGTGTGTGTGTGCATTAAGCAAGTAAATAGTCAAATAAAATATAGATTTATTCAATACTTAAGAAAGTATATAAAGATAGTGTCTCAACATATTTTCAATAATAACATTACTATAAGCTTGCTGTTCATAATACTCTCCACCAATGTAAAAATACACATGTTTAATGATCTATTTAGGACTTTATTTAGCTTATAACGTAAGGTTAAGGTTAAGGTGAGATATAAAGATATATAAATATGAAGCACAACTCATACCATGAATACTTAACTTTACTTAGAACTTCTTGATCTTTTCTCATTAATTTATCTCCTCCCCAAACTTATGATATTTTAATATTTCTTTTAATCACTTTTGCAAAAAATTTCTTCTTTTTCACAAGTTAGGGGTATTTATGCATTTAAACACTTTTTTCTCTTTTTTTTTTATTTATCCCCAAACTTAGATCGATATGTACCTTCAAGACTTATTTATTTTCATTGTATTACTCTTTTCACATATACAACCTTTTTAAAAAAAATATTTCTAAGTAAAGTCAACGTTTATAGTGCAAATGGTAGATTTTAGGATAAAAAAGTAAAAAGTCTTGCTTTGTAATGTGGTTAAACAAAAAATAAAAAAGGATAATTAGGCTCAAATGGGGTAACTATGGATAAATATATTAAAAGTTAGCTAGAATAAGTTTAAACAGTCCAAAGATGACCTAATGTCATTTTCTTATTCATGTGTTTCCTAAGATTTTGCCTAAAGTAGTAATCAAGCAAGTTTTAGAGTATTGATCAACGAGACTATAATGTACTACTTAAGCAAAAAGTATCTCTAAGCAGAAAAGAAATCAACTAATACAAACTAATCTCAATGTGCTGACGAATAAGTGATCAAAAATAAGATTGAACTCAGTCCAAGATTCATGATATAATAATTATCTCAAGCGTCTATTGTTTCCTAAAAAATTATGAAAATAAATTCAGCCAATATTCTAATTCTTATCATGGACTAATGATCATCATCTCAACCAAAACTTAACACTAAAAAAAATATTTCTCGCAAAACAACCACTCAAATTATACAGCAAAAATAACATAGGTTATGTATTTCTGATGCAATATTTCTATATCATAAATTAAGTGCAAGTATACACTATCGTATGCAAGTAATAAAGAGACTAAATAAGTCGGATGTCGAACCCACAGGGATAATTTCTTCTTATTAACCAATTACTAAAATTATGTCTTCCTAATAATTATTCAGAAAAATAAAAATTCAAGAATGAATGTAGAAAATATAAAAGTAAAAACACAATGCAATGAGATTTAAATATAACAACGTAGAGACAACCTAGGATTAATATTATCCCTCAATATGTTTCTAATGATTAATCCTCTAATATTTAACTCACTTAGTCTTTATTATTGATCAAGACACTAATGTATTCACAAGCCTCTTCCAAGGTCATGCAAGTATACCTTAATTTACCAAATACCTATATTCCTATGGTACTTGTAATAAATTAAGATTCATTAAGATTAGGTCTTATTGATCATACATGCCAATTAGGTATATTCCTATCCTAAATTGAAACTTGCATATGCAACATTGAATGTTACTCTACAATCATGCATCAAATTACCTAGGTCTAAATATTATGATTCCTCTTCCGAGTTTATCAATAATATTACCAACTCATTCACCATATATTGGCCAGATATATTGAAGCATTAAACACAAGTAATTTAAATAATAAATGACTAAGTTTATTAAATACCAAAAGATATGGCAATTAAGCACACATATTGAGTTCAAATATTAACCCTAGAAAATAAGTTAGCTCATGGCTACAAGAGAACAGCAGTAGAAATAATTATAAATCATGATACAATTATTAGCAAACCGATATAGACGTCGAATTGCTTTTAATTGCGCTGCCTAGAAACTCTTGATGCCGAAGAACGTCTTGTATCTCTCTCTAAAGTTGCTTCAATTAAGCTCCTATTGCTCTCCAAGACTTGTGCTCTGTATTCTTGGTGCTCTTGGGTCGTCTTGGATTGATTCCTGAAGGTTGGGAACGAGTGGCTTTATATAGGGATTGATATGAGCTTGAAAATCTCAATTCTCGTCGGACTAGGACTCGCACTACCGCTGGCGCGCTATGAAGTTGTCGCTGGGGCGACGCGTGAAAAAGCTATTACCGCTGGAGCGGTGGGATCTTGGCGCTGAGGCGCTGCATGAAAACGGCTTCACCGCTGGCGCGGTATGTTGATAGCGTTGGGGTGATGGAGCGTCGCTAGCGCGGTGACTCTTCGGCGCTGGGGCACTAGACGCGACTTAAGCAGGTCGTTTTTCTTATTTTGATCACTATTTTAGCGCTGGGGCGAAAATACTTGTGGCGCTGGGGCTATGGACACATACTTTGAAAACTTTGCATTTTAGTCCCTGTTCTCGCTCCTTTTGCGTTCTTTCTTTAAATTTCGTTCAAGTCCCTATAATTAACAATAATGCACATAAATAGCCATCTATTCTCATAAAATTATAAAATATCAATAATAAAAACATGAGAAAATATATGACAAATTTGCCCTTATCAATTTCCCACCCCTAAACTTAAATTAGACATTGTCCTTAATGTCGAACAATAATATTAGAAGTAAGAAAAACTCCCATAATAATTGAAGTTGAAGCAATAAAATGTTGTCCTTTATTGATTGGACTACGGTGTTCCTTTACTCTTAACACTTACAATTGCTTATACTGCTTTCTTAAATGCTTGACTTGCTAATTTATTCCTACAAAGAAAAGAAACAGACATAACTAATACTAAAAATAAGCTAATAAAAAAAATTACTTAGGTTGCCTCTCAAGAAGCGCTTGATCAAGGGTCATCAGCTTGACGGGGCTCTATTATACTCTTATATAGGATCAAAGTTAATGGTGAAAACATTTGTATACGTAAGCTTTTTAGCTTTCTTCTTTTTTAGATTCCACATCTTCTTGATCAAAGCTTAGGCAGTATATTTCATCTCATTTTCTATATACTTCTCTAAAAAGACTTGAATCTTAAATCAGTGAAGTGATTCTCTCTTGCCATTCTCTTCGATCCTCTCTTCTCTATGCTTCTCTTTCTTTTTATTTCTTCTTTTTTTATGCCTTAACACATTCTTTTTTATGTGAGGATTCACCATCTCTATGTCTTTGAGCTCCTAAGTGTTTGGTGGCATCACATTAATACTACAACAATCAAGTAATATAATGTGTATGTGCTAATTCTACTTTTTACTACTAGTATTTTTTGTTGTGTTGTCACTTTTCTGCACCTTAAAATATTGCTATACTTCAATACCAGCTTCTGCACTTGTTTAACACCATTGTAGCCTTTGAGAAAAAGGAATAGGCGGTTTATATAGCTCCATTTTATTTTCTGTACTTCCTTCTCCTTTAACTTGATAGTGGTGGTGTGGATATGTTCTCTTGTAAGATCTTACCACTCCTCAAGTTGATGGCTTGATATTGCTCTACATTTCCTTTTAGATTTATCTTAGTATTACTTGGTAGAGTCCCTTGAGATATCTTATTAATTATAGCAGCAAATTGTTCTATTTAGACCTTTAAATTCTTCAAGGATGTTGAATGATTCTATAGGATGGCATCATTGAACTTCATAAATTGCATAACTATGTTTTTCAATATTGGCTTTCTTCTCTTGTTGTAATGGAAATCCTTGGGCCTTTATTGGTCTAGATGGCTCCTCTTGGTTGTAATGCCAAGAGAAGTTTGGCTGATCTCTTCACCTCGAATTGTAGAAGTTGAATTATGGGTAAGGTGGTTGTCGGTTAAAATTGCCCACAAAATTTGCTTACGTGCACCGCCTATTCATATAGTTCTTACTATAAAAGTCGTACGTCACTTGTTAGGTTTTGATGGCATTTAATTCATTAAAATTTTTGGATAATAAGTTGATTTACATTGTTAATGCATTAAATGCATCAATCTCATATACACCGGTGACTTTTTTAGGTGTAACTCTCTCAACTGGCCATTGGTAACTATTTGATACTATCTCTTTTAATAAATCATAAGCCTTATCTTAGACTTATTTATTAAAGCTCCTCTAGCAAAGGCATCTACAATGATCCTCAAATAGCCTACTAATCCATTATAGAATGCTTGGACTAATAGTCATCTAGGGACTCCATAATGAGGACACTTCCTCATTATGTCCTTATAGCACTCCTATGCCTTATATAATAACTCTTCATCAATTTGACTAAATAAGGTGATGTCATTCCTCAGCTTTGCTGGTGAGAAAAACATGGCTAAGAATTTCTGTGCTAAATCTTCCCATGTTGATATAGATCCTGATGGCAATAACATCAACTAACTCTTGGCTTTTTACCTTAAGGAGAAATGGAATAATCTCAATCTGATGGCATCATCGGAGACTCTATTATAGTTGAAAGTATTACAAAATTCCAAAAAAATTATGATATACATGTTCAAATCATCATTAGGAGCTCCGCTGAACTATACAGACTTTTTTATCATTTGAATCGTATTCAACTTGATCTCAAAGTTATTTATAATGATAGTTGGTTATCGAATACTTGACTAAATACTATCCACAGTAGGAATAGCATCATCCTTTAAAGATATCTATGGTATCATAGACTTAAAGATAGGATTATTAATGTTATCACTGTTTTACTACATAGTATTTACTGTCAAAGAAAAATAAAAAGAAAATCAAAGTAGAAAAGAAGAAGATAAAAACAAAAATAAAAATAAAAATCTGAATTAAAAGTAAGTAGTTTGATATTAGTATTGATCTAAAGAATAGACAGAAATAGTTTCCAGCAACAGTGCCAAAAACTTGATTGGTGCTATAGTAGCTAAGCACAAGCATACACTATCGTATCAAGTAATGTAGAAGTTAAGTCCATATATCGTTCCCATATGGACTATACAATATAATTCTATCAATCAAGTACTAAAATTATATCTACTTAACTTTTATTCAAAAAAATCAAAATAAGAATTCAATCTAATTAAACTAACACTATCAAAGTAAGCTAAAACTACTCAAAAATAAACAAAGAGATAATTTCACTAATTGATAATAATCTAGGGCTTAGACTTATCCCTTAGCATTTCAATGGATTTATTAACCTCTTAGTTAATCTCTTAATACAAACTGATTGACTTACACACTAATCTTATCACAAGCCTCTGTCTCAAGTGACTATATCACGCATTTTAACAATCACCTATATATCTATGGTAATCAAATTAGAATCTAATTCATTTAGACCAAATCTAAATTATGCTATACATGTCATCTAGGTATATATATCTATCCTACATGAAATTCATAGCTGTTACCCAATGATTATGCATCAAACTATCCTAGGCTAAACACATGAATCCCTTTTTCAAGTTCATCACGGATCCTTAATCATTCAAGATATTGGCCAAATATAATAAAAGCAATAAACAAAAGATAGAATGAATCAATTGTATATATTAAGTTCATAGACTAAGTATTAACAAAATCTAACTCATAGTAGGTTCAAAAGTCTAACCCTAAAAATAAAAACTTAGGTAATTATAAAATAGAGAGATTTTAGAGTTTATGAAGAATAACATCATGAAAATTATAAAAAAAAAACTAAAAAAATAAAGAGTTAAAGAGATCAAACTAATTTTTCTATAGTCTTCAATCTTCTAGTCTTCAATCTTCTAGTCTTCTTGATCCTCTAAAAATTACTCTTTCTCTCTCTCTTCTTTCTTTCTATTCTTCTTTCTCCTATTGAATCTTTAATTAGGCTTTTTGTTCTTTTATTTATAGGTTTATGTCTTTAAATTAAGGTAACAGATCAAATATAAGTTAGATTAGGATTGCTATTCACGATTTACTGTTCACCATATTACTATTCACACCGCATCGTGGCGCTGTATATACTATTTTGAGCATTATTTTTATCACTACGGTGCTGGTTTTATAGCAAAGTACTGTAACTTATTACTGTATTAATCTACTATGGTAGGATATTGTAGCTGTTTAATGTTTTTGGATAATTTTCATTAGATTTTTATCCTTATTTGCTTTATTGGCTCTAAACTTATAAAATAACAACAAAGCATATAAAAAGCTAAATAATCTTAATTTAAACAAACCAATATTAAGCTTGGAAGATGAAACTATTATACCTAATTAACCTTTATCAATGCACACAAGATAATGAAATAGTCTATATGAGTTCTTTTATTTTATTAACACTCCATATGCTTATTTTTTGCATCACTCTCCACTAATGTAGGCACACATATAACCAATGATCAAATAGTACTTTAGTTAGCTTGTAATGTATAGTTAGAGTGAAGGTAGAATAAAATGGATCAATTTTAGCTCAACTTACATAATAAATACACATTTCTTTAGAGATTACTCAAACCGAACCCTTGCTATTTTATTGTTCTTATTTTTCTATTCTTTTAAGTTAGGGTTATAGCAAACTCAATTTATACTTTTTGAATTTTTATTTTCTTTTTTAGGAATTGTTCTTTAATTATTTTTTAACATATATAAGTCACTATACCTTTAAAGTTAAGCTTTTCATATTAGAACAACCAAAATTCATAACCAAACTCGTAACCCTTCTTTAATCCACCCCTTTATTTTTAAAAGTTCACATAACTCTCTACAAAGAGCGTTATACATATGGCGTGATGGGTACTATGAAGGATAATAAAAATAAAGGCCAAGGTAGTGATATGGTTAGCAAGGAAAAGTGGTAATTAGGCTCAACAAGAGTGACTAGGGGTAAAACTATACAAAGGTTGGCATGAAAGCTCAATTAATCCAAAGATGGCCTAAAATCATATACTCAATTATGTAGGCATTAGGATTTTTTCTTGAGTGAAGCTCAAACAAGTTCTAGCGTGTTTTTGAGACTCTAATTATTCTTGTTGTGTATAAAAGTCTTCTAAGTAAGCATAAAAACTAAATGATTCTAACTACGTACTCAAAATATCAAGTAGTCAGAAAGTGAAGCCGAACTTGTCCTAAATTATCAAGCAAACAATCACAACATTCAATGTTTTCAAAAGGACATAGCGTTTGAAATCATATTTCTATTTTATATCATTGACTACTAATCATTTAACAACCCCGGAATTGAAGACGAAAATGAAAAAAAAAATTGCATGCAAAACAAACAACTAAAAACAATAATTGCAATGAGTAAGCATGATCAACATGGAAAATGAATGTTCCCCTCTTCCAAACTTAAAGTTGACATTATCTACAATGGAAAAAATAAAAGTGACTATAAGAAACTCCCTTGTAGACAATGTTTGATGCTCGAATCGCAATGAAGAAGTTGTTGCCTAAGTTGGTGCCCAAAGCCTTTTAGTAATGCTCTCTAAAACTTGAAATTTGATTAGCTATGCTGTTTGATAATTTTTTTTTAGGTGGAATTTAGTGATACTTTAGAGTGCAAAGGGTGTAAAGATGATTAAGGGAAGTGAAAGGATGTTTAAGAGGGCTTAAGAGGTAGTTTTGAAGCCATTTGGAAGGTGCAAGCAAGTGGCGTTGCAGCCTCAAACATATAATGCACTAACCTAGGTTTTTGAACTAAAATTTTTAGATGTTGAGGCTAAAGCCTCAAATTTTTAAGGCTGCAGCCCTATGTTGGTGCCACATTAGTTTTTGTCCTCGATTGTGAGTTCCCTTTGGCCGCATCTTGTTATCTTTGTTTTCGATTCTTTTTCCATGATTTTATGAGATTCCTAATTATTGTTTTAACCCACTACATAAGGCAAAACAAACATTAAAACTAAGATTGAAATGGAAATTAAAATTTTCTCGGGTTTCCTCATAAGAAATGCTTGATTTAACGTCTTTGGCTTAACGTCTTCCGGATTCATGGGGGATCAAAATGGTTGTTAGAAGCATGTTGAGGTGTATGGATATTGAAACTTCTCTTCTTGAGCTTTTATAACTCTATAATCAAAGTTCTCATATTGGACTTCAACCATTTTAACTTATGCTTGTTTGTCAAAGATTCAAAATGAGAATGAATTAAAGAGCTTCTTTGACTGGTATCTCTAAGCTTCTCTTTGAAATGTGAACCACGCCTCTTCTTTCTTTTCACCTTGTGCCTCATTACCTTCCCTTTTGTCCGGGGATGAACATCATCTATCTTCTTGACTTGTGGGGGTTATTGCTCATTACTGGTATGCATTACCTCAATTTTAAAATATTCATCCTTTTTCATTAGTAATTTAACCTCCTTAAATACCTTGAAGGTAATTTTTTCACCTTGCATCCTCATTTTCATCTCTCCCTTATCCATATCAATGAGAACTCTCTAGGTATCTAAGAATGGCCGACCAAGAATTATTGGAACTTTACGGTCTTCCTCTATATCAAGAACCATAAAGTCTACTGGTATGATAATTTACCCACTTTTACCAACACATCCTCAATGAATCCCCGTGGATAAATTATAGATTTATCCATCAATTGCAAAGAAATTATAGTAGGCTTTACCTCACCAAGACCCAACTTGTTGAAGATGGATATGAGCATGAGATTGATGCTTGCTTCAAGGTCACACAAGGCTTTCTCAAAACTGGTCTTCCCAATAATGCAAGGGATAATGAAGCTACCAAAATCCTTCATCTTTTGAGGCAACTTTCTTTAAAGGATTGCACTACATTCCTCTGTTAGCCTCACTGCTTCATAGTCTTCCAACTTTCTCTTCTTCAATATCACTTTCTTTATGAACTTTATATAGTTTGACTTTTTCTCCAAGACATCCATAAAAGGAATGTTAGTGTTAATCTTTTTAAAGTTGTCAAGGACATTAAAATGTTTAGCATCTTACTTCTTTTTGTAAAAGCGTTGAGGGTACGGCAATGGTAGGGTAATGACAGGAGGAAAGTCTGAAAAATAGAGTTGGGTTTATGATTCATCCTAGATGGCTCAACAACAACTTCTTTCTCTTCACTTTCAACCACATTTTTCTCCAAAGCTTCTACTTCCATACCACTCTTAAGGGTGATGGCATTGTAATGCTCTCTTGAATTGGCCTCCTTGTCATTTAAGAACTTTCTGGAAGATTGATCTTTGATTATATGGGTAAGTTGGCCAACTTGCACCTCTGTTGACTTCAATGTAGCAATTTATATACGCAATATGTCTCGATGTTATCAAGCTGAGCCTTATATTTGTTAAACCTCTCCCTTGTCTTTGAGATAAAAATGCCCAAAAGGTCTTCTAAATAAGGCTTTTTCTTGACCACTTATTGATTAAATCCCGATGGAGGTTGCAAGGTATTTCTTGCATTGTCGTAGGAGAAGTTCTCATGGTTTCTAAGCCCAGAATGATAATATGTAGGCAAGTTGTTACTCTGGTAGTTGAAGTTTTGGTTGTTGACATATTGGACTTATTTCGAATCACTCTCTTCACCGGTATAGGTCAAATTTGTTCGGATTTATGCTGATATGCAATCTCAATTTTCTATAAATATTGTATTTTCATACTTATGCCATAAATAAATACTTCATTAAATCGCTAATTATTTCTTATAAGGTAAGATGCTTGTAACATTTCAGATATTATATTGATCTGAAAGAGTTCAGATCAGGTCTAAAGAGTTAGAACCTTGTCTAAAATGGGACAAAGATGTGGGAATATACTAATAATGAAATAGTTGCGGAGAGTTGGAAGCGTTGCTAGAAAATGTCATTATGCAAATATTTCTCGAATTATAAGTTCTTGATCTATTTTCACTAATATAGGGTCTGTCGAGTGGAACCGATTTATATAAATTAATGTATATCTATATCTGAATGGTCCAGATGGTTAATCTTAGTAGATTATGAGCTTAGTGGAAGCTCGTATAGATATACAGGTATTCAGTAAGGAATGAATACTGAATTGACTCAAAGAATACCTCCAATAAAAATGCCATAAAACCGTTAATGGAGGGTCTTCTCGAGTTTAGTAGTATTCGTCATCATTTAACTTGAGCATCACGGTGGGCTTGTAAGTGATCCACTATACTTAGGTTCTACGCATGTCAGAGATCTTTCATGGTTTGACCGCTGGGTGTCACTGAGTATGGTCTGATGCTTATAGAGTCTGGTGTGTGTAGACATGGGATTTGGCAGCTTATATGGGTGAGCCAAATATCTAGATGCTCTAAGGTTGTATTCTAAGAAGTCCTATGGCGATAAGTATTAAACTCAGGAAAGATTTTCTTGTGGTATAAACAATATTACAAAAGAGTTTACGGATATTATTTATTGGAATACGAATCAAAGAGATAAATTTATGGTTGAACAATAGAGAACTTGACGGTGTTGATCTATATCTTCGCTCTTCAGGATATATATGACGAGGGGATTGTACGAATATGGATTAACTTCAACTTATATGATTCCACTTGCTATTTTGTTTTATTCGTAATGTGTATGTGTAGGGCATCGATTATGGACCTACGAAAATGTTTCATGATACAAAGTAGTCATGAACCTAGGGAGTCTCACTATATGAAGTATATTTGTTGAGCATATGGGTAGCGCACCGAATCAAATTGTTCAATCCGGGAAGTTTTTGGAAAATACCAATTGATTTCAGGATCTCTTGGAGAATAGTTAAGGTTTAAGTGTTAAACGTAAGATTGTACCAAGTGAGACTTGACACTTTTATCTGCCTAGTGTATGCCTCAAATTGTGCCAACAATTTTTATGGGTACTAAATTAGGCATTGATGGATAAAGCTTTGAAACAATTATTGTTTCATAATATATTTCATTTGGCCATTTATTTATTTTAGGGTCTCTCGGAGAATAACTAAGGCTTAAGTGTTAAATTTAAAATTGTGTCAAGTGAGACTTAAAACTTTTATCTACTAATTGTATGCCTTAATTTGTGCTAATAATTTGTAAGGACACTAAATTGGGCATTGATAAATATAGTAATGAAATAATTATTGTTTTATTATATATATATATTATTGGGCCATTGTTGTATTAAAATGAAATTTATTTTTTAGTTTAACAATTCAATTTCCACTTGTTGTTTTCATTTCATTAATTTATTAAAAGTTAATATATAGATGTTTGTTTTTTATTGGCCAAAGAAAAGCTTTGTAATGAAAGCAAATAGTGTCAATGTTTTGAACAAACAATGCCACTAATTGCTTCTAAAACAAAGCCACCAAATTTGAACAATTTAATAAGCTTTTCCTTTGCCTTGCCACCTTTTATAAGTAAAAAGCATTCTTTAATTGATTGGTTAAGATGAACAGCTCATTTAACTATATATGGTGGCCAAATTCATTTGTTATAGAAAGAGTGAATTATGAATTCAATTGAAATGGAAATGAATTGATATGGTCGAGTAAGTGGAATTATTTGTGTAAGCTAAGTTTATTTTGTAATGCTTTTGAAATGTTAAAGACTTAATATTATACATAAGCAATTAAATATTTTTAATTCGAGAGACAAAATTAGAAGCAAAAGTTACTTAAATAATTATCCAAGATTGAAAAGCTACTATTCTTGCTTGAAGAAGCCTACCACGTTTCACAACTAGAATTACTAAAGTACGCTTTAAGGGTGAGTCTTCTAATCTCATAAATGTTGTGAGATTGAATTGTGTATTATTTTTACTGCATTGCATGTGAGACATCTGATATTTAAATTATTTCAAATGCACACATTCACTAGTAGCACAGCGCATATGTATACAATACCATTAAAATTTACAACCATTATTGAATCTTTGCTTGTTGAGGCCTCTTTAGCATTTAGTGCAGAAATTTGATTTGCTAAAGCCGAAACTTGAGCTAAAAGTGCAACAATTGGATCAACTTCATGCATTTCGATGGCCCTTCTTATAATGGACCTCTCATTAGGCCATTGATAGTTATTGTACTCTATTTCCTCTAATATAGCTTAGGCTTCTTCCGCGGTTTGTGACAATAATGTACCATCTGTTGCCACATCTATAATGGTTCTTATTTTCCCGTTTAGTCCGTTGTAGAAGATTTATACTTGGAACTAATTTTGGTATCCATGTTGGGGGCACCTTTGAATAAGCTCCTTAAACTACTCCCAAGCTTCATAAAAAGGCTCGAAATCTAATTATAAATTTTGCTATCTCTTCAAGAAGGTATGAAGTCTTAGATGGTGGAAAGAACTTGGTGAAGAACCATTGAGCAAGCTTTTCATATATTGTGATACTTCCCAGATGCAATGATTGAAGCTATCCCCTTGCCTTGTCCTTAAGAGAGAATGGTAACAAGCGTAAGCAAATGGCATCCTTTGTGACTCCATTTAACTTGATAATATCACACACTTCTAAAATCATTGCAATGTGAACATTTGGGTCTTCGCTTAGCAATCCCCCATATTGATTTTATTGGACCATATTGATAAAGGTGGGCTTTAATTCAAAGTTATTGGCTTAAACCACTTGACGTCGAATCCCCTAATAGTTCTCATTAACCACGGTCCAAAAATAGTCCCGCAATGCCTGTGGTTGTTGATTTTTGTTGACTCAGTGGGCCATAACTTGAGCTTGATCTCCCATTTCTCTCCTAAGCCTCCGAAAAGTACGCTCAACTTCTAGATCAATGGGCAAAACCTTTAAGCTATGGGCTCTTTTTATATAACTTCAAATAACTAGAACAAAACCACAACTCAAAAAAGAACAAAGAAAAATAAAATGTCTAAATTAAAATCAAGTTGCGTATTTACAATATAGCACCAATTCAAAATTCAAAATTCTTGACAACAGCACTAAAAACTTGTTTACAAAATTATACACATATGAATTTAAACCGCAAGCGCACAAGTCGTGATCAAGTAATATAATGATGGGTAAGTATCGTCCCATGAGGATTAGATCCTAAATTAATGTTAAATACTACGGTGTTGGCAACCTAACTTTATCTAGACTAATCTAAAAGATAAGTTGAATTATGTAATTAAAACAAACTGCTTAAACTAAATAATTTGGTAAATTAAGGAAAAGAGAGTTCTATGGTAATGGGTTCTAGGGACTTAATTTTCCTTTATTGTTTCTATGCTATTTGTTATTAGTGATTAACAACCAGTTTTATGCATTTATTTGCAAATGGTGTATAATTAATCTCATTACCTCTCCTGAATGTCGAATGAGACCTTATGCATACACAACTAAGTTGATATCTCTGTTTAACCCATTATACATACATGCATTAAACTACTCTTATATAACTACCCTAAGTTTATTAGTCTCCTAACTCAACAAACTCAAAGTTATGCTTTTTATAACCAACATATGGATTAGACTCTCCCAAATACATATCCCAATTTGTCAAATCATCCAATCCATTTTTCAACGAAATTCGAATCTCTAAGCACATAAAAATCATAAATGAATAAGCATGAAGTAGTCATTAATCACATAACATCATCAATACATATTGTTCAATAGAGTTTCATCAAGCCTTAGAACATATAGTCTAGCAATCTATAGTGAAATATTCAATTACATCTATCCAAATGTTTATAAAAGTGCTCATGGTCAAATAAACACAAAACATAATTACAAACTTGAAATAAATGTAAATAAAGTAGAGAGGAAAAAGGAACTAGTTGGAAAAATCTTGGAAAGCCTTCAATCTTCAATAATCTTGTCCAAATCCAAGCTCCAATTTATTTCTCTCACTAAAATTATTTGTTTCTCTCTTTATTTCGTGCTCTCCTCCTCTTAAATGAAGCTTTTGATCTTCTATTTATATGTCCTCTAAAAAATACCATTGGAAAATTTGGGCAAAAAAGATATTCTCCAAAATTCAGGGAGCGGTGCCAAAAAGTTGGGGCCGTGGCCTCAAAAAGTTAGGGCTGCAGCCCCAATTTCTGCAAAATTGGTAGTGCAACACTGTATTTTGGTGCCACGGCGTAGGTACTGTGCATGTGAACAATACCCACAATAAACTGTAGCATCTTTGATATTTTTATGCATTTTTCTCTGTTTTTCACCCCAACTAGCTCCGTTAACTTAGAACGTACAAAATAGCATTAACATATATTTAAAACCATATATTTATACTTTAATTGAGCTATTATCAACTTAGGAGCGATAAATTATGATGTATAAAATGCGCTTATTAATTCCTGCATGCCAATACGAGCTTTTACTAAGCCCAAGGTCTGCTAAAACTAACCATTTAGATAATCCAGATATAGACACACACTGATCTAGAAGGAATATCAATCGACCCGTGTTGACAACTATAGATTAGAAATGATGTTTTCTAGAACATACTGCATAATGATATTTTTTTTACACCATTTGCAACTCCTTGCAACTATGTCATTACTAATATATTCTTATGTTTTTGTCTCATTTCTGATAAGGTTATAACTCTTAGAATGCTAACTATTAACCTTGACCTAAACTTCTTTAGATTAGATTTAAACTTTTTTAGATCTACAATGTTTGAAAAGTAATAGATTTAATACTATATAACTAATATTAACAATTTTATTGAAATGTGTACTGCATAAATATCAAATATTTATACAAATTGAAATGGCATGTAAGTACCAACTTTAACATTATTAAGGTGTTAAGTGGACAAGCTAATGTGAAATAGGTACTTAAAAAAAATTAGAGCCGACTTGGAAAAAGAAAAAACTAAGCCTGAAAAGAACCTAGAAGTCAGGAACTCTCTTCGACAAGAAACAATTATGGTAATCTCTAGAAGCCCCATATTCGCTGGAGATTCTAACAGAAAAAGAAAAAACTACTCTCGGTATTTATTGGTAGGACATCAGGTAATGTGCAACAATCCTATCAAAAAGCTATGGGTCCAGACAATCCAATAATATTTATTGAGAAGGATGCACAAGGTGTCGGTTACTTGCATGATGTGCACTGATTGTAACCATCCAAATAGCTAGAAATGAGGTAAACTAGGTACTCATCGACACAGGGAGCTCAGTGGACATAATATTCAAGGAGACACTAAACAATCTCGGTATTAAAGAATTGAAATGGATAGAAAACAAACTATATTATATAGATTTGAGACAGTTTTGTCATGTCATTATAGGTCATTTTCTTGCTCATATCTCTGGGAGATAAGTCGTATGTGAAGTCTATGATGGTATACTTTGTGGTGATCGACCAAGCAATACCCTACAAAGTTATGCTAGGAACACCTTTTACAAAAAATTTAAATGCAACAATGTCCATTTATTATCTAAAGTTAAATTTTCTTGTTGGAAAAGGAAAAAAGGGTTATTATTGGGTGTTAGAAGGTGTCAGGGAACTGCTATACGGCCTCATATAAAAGAACCTTTTGTATCACAACAATAGATTTAAGGGAAGAAAATGAAGTAAAGTCTCTGAAGCCAGCAAGAGAATTACTCTCAGAACCCATCAAAATTGGGTCACACAAGAAGGCAGTTAAGATAATCTTGTAGTTAGAACCAGAGATAAAAGAAGAACTGAGTGCACTGGTGGGGGAGTTCTCGAATATATTTGCATGGTATGTCGGGAATATACCCCAGCCTTATCTCATATGCACTAACCATCGATTCATTTTAAAACTAGTCAAATAGAAAAGAATAATCTTTAATCAGAAAAGAAATGAAGCTTTCACTGCAAATGCTGAGAAACTTTTAGTAGTAAGATTTATCCGAAAAGTCTACTTCCCAAAATGGCTGGGCAATGTAATGATGGTCAAGAAAGCTAATGAAAATTGGAGAATATATATAGACTTCATATATTTGAGCAAATTTTTCCTTAAAGAAAACTTTCCATACCTGAAGATAGACAAATTAGTAGGCTTTATGACTACACACGCTCTTCTCAGCTTCATAGACTTTTTTTAAGGCATAACCAAATTACGATGTTCCTTATCGATCAATAAAAGACGTCATTCATTACTTATTAGGGAACATATTGTAATAAGGTTATGCCATTTAAATTAAAGAATGCAGGGGCCATGTTTTAGAGGCTTGTAAATAAACTATTAAAACCACTAATTAGGAAAGCATAAAGGTATACATGGATGACATGATCGCAAAGTCAATTCGATCTGTGGACTATATGGACAACTTAAGAAATACCTTCGAGATCTTAAGAAACACTAATGAAGCTAAACCTTAAAAAAATATGCCTTTAGAGTCGAATTAGAAAAATGCTTGAGATTTATGATGAGCTAGAGAGGAATTGAGACCAATCCAGACAAAATCTTAGCAGTACTTAAGAAGAAGTCCTTGATCACTGTCAAAGAAATACAAAGGCAGACAGACAGAATAACTGTTTTTAGCCAATTTATCCCTAAAGCCTTTGATAAATGCTTTGAATTTTTCAAACTGTTAAGAGTAAGGAAAAAAATGAGGTAGACCCAATACCAAAAGAAATTTTAAAAGCTAAAAGCATATCAGCCCAACCGCTCTACCTTATTATATCAAAAATCAGGGTTCGACTAGTAATATATAAGGGTCTCAATATGAGCAGTGAGTGTAGTATTGGTCAAAGAGTAAGAAGGAAACCAGAGACCTTAATACTTTGCCAGTAAAGCTTTCACAGACCTTGAAACCCATTACTTTTAGCCAAAAAAAGCTCGCATTGGTACTAGTCATGCCAAGATAAAATTGCAATCATACTTTCAGACCTATGCTATAATTGTCCTCATTGATCGACCATTCAAACAGATCTTCTATATGCTTGACCTTTCCTAATGCCTGATTAAATGGGTGATTGAACTTTGTAAATTCAACATCCAGTTTAAGTCATGCTTTCGCAGACTTCATTGTGGAATGTACCTACGGGGATTAGGTCATGCTAGAAACTCCTCTTGAAGAAACATTAAATACACAAACTAATGATAAGACCCCTTACTGTAACTTAGATGCTATTTATTGATGGATCTTCTAACTCTAAAAGATGCAGAGATGGCATTATCTTGGTCAGTTTAAAGGAAATAAGCTCCGTTACGCAGTCAAATTTGACTTTCGAGCCTCAAACAATGAAGTCGAATACAAGGCACTCCTAGCTAGATTAAGAGTTGCCAAATCACTCTTCGCCAAGGGAGTCCCTGTTAAACATGACTATGACTTGTTATCAACCATGTAAATAAAGGTTTCGAGGCTTGAGAAGATCACACGATTACCTAACTTCAGAAGGTCAGCGAGCAGATAAAACAGTTCAAAGAGGTAAAATCCAACAGATACCAAGAACGAAATTAATGCGGACATATTAGCACGAATAGCTTCAATTAAGAAAGTTGAATACCTTGATTTATTCCTCTTGAGTTTATCCTTAAATTCAGAATTAAAGAAACTACAACCAAAGAGGTCATGCAGATCGATCCAAGCTTGAGTTAGATGGATCTTATTCGAGAATACATCAAAAATGGAAAGTTGCCTTAAGATAAGCCAGAAGCATGCTAGCTGAGGTACATATTAGCTTGATACACCCTCATCGATGGTGTCCTCGTCGAGGAAATTTTCTTTTGTACCTAAGATGTCTAACACCCAAGGAGGCTGAATACGTGCTTAGCAAAATTCATAAAAGAATTTGTGGAAATCACTTAGCTTTGAGGCTTTAGCTCACAAGACTTTTAGAGTGGGTTACAACTGGCCCACAAAACTTCAAGATGGAAAAAAGTTGGTCAAGAAATGTAATACATACTAGAAATATACAAACAATATTTATGTTCCATCAAAAATTCAAAAACAATGACTAGTTCATGGCCCTTTACACAGTGGGGGCTCAACATGATTAGTCTTTTACCCCGAGGAAAAGCTCAGCAAAGTACACCATCATTTCTATCGATTACTTCACTAAATGGATAAAAAATAAGCCGCTGGCAAGCATCACCACTAGAAAAAGCAAGAGACTATGTGGAAAACCTAATTTACAGGTTTAGAATACCATATACCATTTTTACAGACCATGGCAAGTAGTTAACAATGAAAACTTCAAATATTTTTGCGTACAACTTAAAGTACAACTATTATTCCCTTTCGCTACTCACCTAAATACAAACCGATAGGTAGAATCCTTTAAAAAACTTATTAAAACATTGTTTAAGAAGAAACTAGTTGAAAAGAAAGAGGCTTAGGTCAATGAAATAACCAAAGCACTATAGGCATTCAGGACTACTAGCAAAATTGCCACTGTTGAGACCTCTTTCTCCCTAACCTTCAAATGCAAAGCTGTAATCCCAACAGAGATAAAAATGCCTACCTACTAGGTGCAATATTTTGATGAAAACTAGAATGAGGAGTTCATAAAGGAAAACCTGGACTTGATCAAGCAAATGAGAGAATTAGCTTAGATTCAAACCATTGTTTATCAATAAAAGATTGCTTGACATTACAACAAGAGAATTCGAGCGTGAGAATTCAAATAAGGAGATCTAGTCTTGAGGAAAGTATTGCCAAACACCAAGGACCTAATTGAATGAGTTCTCAGACTAAATTGTGAAGGCCCTCACAAGGTGCTAAGAAAGATTGACCAGGTGCTTATGAGCTCAGACACGTAGATGGAAGGATTATAAAAAAAACCCTGAAACATCGAGCTCTTGAAGAAATATTATCTTTGTTATACTCCTTAAACTTGTAAAAGTTAGAGAAGTCATAAATAAAATCTTCCTTTCCAAAAATAATTTATTTTAAATTGTTAGAAATGTAGGGGAATCTTCGATACTTAAATAGGATGAAAGTAAAAACCTTCACGTAACACTTTTTTTTTTATAGAAAAAACCTTCTTCCCCCTAAAGAAATATAAAAGAAAAACTTGAGTAGGCACATATCAGATCTCAGAATATGGAGGCTTAGTCAATTTAGCATTTCTAAAGCCTATAAAAGGATTATTAAAGCACGAGAAGTCATGGGCAAAAAAATAAGATTCCCATTTATACGTGAAGAATTTACAAAGGGGTATGTCGGTTGTTAGTTTGAAGTTGGGTGATTGCAATAGCAGGTGTAGTCGAGGAGACCTTAACTAGAGAGTCATCATCATCCCCTCATCACTCGAGGCATCAAGAGCGTCTTCCAACCATTTAAGTTTAATATTTGAATAACGCTTTTAGAATTTTGACACTCTTTTTAAATCCTTCATAGCCCCTGAAAAAACCTTTTTCTCAACTATAACAAATTTATCTACTTTCTTTTTGGCCTTATATGCCATATACCGTAGACAGTCAGATTCTTCCTTTAGAGCATCGATCAGTGCCTTCATACTTTTCATTTATTCCTCTAGGCTCATTTGCCTTGTCAGCTTTGAGATATTACTTACAATAGAGACCATACCTCCAACAGCTTCATAATGGATAACTTTACTTCACCATTTAAGCTCAGAAAACTCAACTGTAGTTGTATTGGTGGCTATCTTCTCTAGCTTCCCTTCAAAGACTCTGATCTCTTTATCCTTATGTTTAATCTGGTTCTTTACCTTAACCAAATCTTTCCTAATGCCTAGAACCCTTAAGCCTTCATTGATACACTTAAGGATAGTTTTTCGACAAAGAGACAGACCATATACTGCCTGAAAAAGAAAGACAGGATTAAAGCAATAGGATGAGAGGAATAAAACTTAAACAAAAACGAGAAGAAAAGAAGACTTACCTCCATTGCACTCACAAAGGACAAATAAAAGGCAATAAAAAAATCTTAGTCCTAAATTTAATGAGCACCGGCTAGGCCAATAGACTCTTTCCTTCCTTAAAAAGTGAAGGTAGGTGCTCAAACTTGCTCTAATATACAACAGGCAAGTGATTCAAAGAGAAAGTACGAGGATTTCTAGCTACCAACCTTTGAACAACCTCTCAGTCATTAGGTTTCCCTTTTAGGAGAGTAGGGCCAAACTCTAATGGGATCGAGGACCCTTAAGACAACCCTCGAGAAGGGTATGACACTGCAAATTGAGGTGAAACACCTCAAGATGGAACCTAGGAGCCTACCACTTGTTCCCCTTTCTCAGTCTAAAGAAATCCTCCAGGTAGATGAACTCAAAACCTGTGCGCCTTTCCTAAAAGTAGTAGTACTGTCTCTTTGACCACATATGAGTGAGTTTTCAGCAGCTCCTTGAATAGCAGGCTCTGAAATAGTTCTCTTTATTTCCACCATGCTTCCAATTATTATCCTCACCTTATATAGCTACAAAAGTGAAAACATAGGCTAGATCAACATCAAAGACTTAGAATATAAAATTAAGAAAATAAGATGAAAACAAACACTCACTCTATTTCCTAAGATCCATTTGAGGTTGACCACCTTGATTGTTCTTCCTAATTGAAGGAACCTCCTCTTCATCACAATCACTTGGTTTAGTCTTGATTACTACCCTTGTGTGAACATTTAAATTATCAACCTAGATTGACTTGGGGTTGACATGATTCCTTACAATGGAAGAAAATCAATCTACTCTAATTTTAAAAGCAAAATTAATCACTACAACTCAAAGGTAAGGAATAATCAATAAACCATCATCACCAAGCAAGAAACCATAATTTAGAAGATACACGAAATATATGAACAAATTTATAAAAACCTAAAAGTCCAGAAACAGTCTCAAGAATAAGCCAAGAGAGAAAGGAGTAACCATTAAAATAAATCCTAAACAATAAATTATCGATATCAGAAGAACAAGCTAGGAAAAAAGTCACTGGTGAAAATAAGGACCGGAGTCAGAAAATAATTGTTATTGAAAAAGTACAAACACTTTCTTCCTTTCAAAAGAATTGAATGAGGGCCGACACTATAACTCAAAACTTTAATTTTATCTATATAAGTTCCTAGACTATTGTATAATTCTAAGTCGTAGATAAAATCCAACAGCCTCCATAAAATTCTACCTAAAGTCGTCTTCTTAACTATCAAGTACAATTAAGACTCATTCAATTGCCAAAAGATCAAAGGGATAGAAAAGACCTCCATGTCCCCTCAAGCTACCTTTGAAGTATAACTAATGAGAAAAGCACAAAATTCAAATAGGTACATATTTAATACAAAATGATTACCTAAAGTATCCAAGGGACCCTACCATACGACCTCCTCAAGCTAAAAAGTACTCTCAAACATCCTCAAGTAATGAAGTATCAATAAGGATAATAAGTAAGGCCACCTCAACCCCTCAGTGCGAGATTCTTGGGGTAGCCTTTGAGATAACTTTTTCAAATTTTATGTTAATAAAAAATATTAAGGACTTAAGTGTCATACAACCTATTATAAGAAAAAACCTCCGTAAGCATTGCGAGAAATCTTTGGATAAAATATCAAAGAAACTCGAGGAGTTGGACATTTAAGCTATTTATTTAGACATTACTTGGAAAAAGTTGTTAGGATCGGTGCTTACGTGCCATCCATGAACCTACATGTACTTGTGTATTTATACAAGTGTACATTCTCATTAAATCGCTAATACCCATTTATATGGTATTATGCATATAACGTTACAGATATTGTAGATCTGAAGGAGTTCGGATCAGATCTAAAGAGTTTAGATAAAGGCTTATGGTTAGCTATGCTGAGACATATAATTGCTAAATGTTAGTACAGTTAAGTGTTAGCTGGTTATAATACTCAGCAGATCTAAGAGTTGGAGCCTTGTCTGTAATGGAATATAGACATGGGAATATACTAGTAACTGCATAGTTGCAAAAGTTGTAATCGGGTGCTAGGAAATGCATGTTGCACAAGTATGTTCTTGAATAATTGTCCATAAATACCACGAAAATACGTGCATATATGTATTTAAGTGTTAAATACAACAATTAGTTAATAATTATTATTTACTAATTGTATTAGGACACATAGTGTATTGTGGACCCTCAGTTGAGTTTACCCAAGTGTGAAATTTAGTGGGACCCATTAGGTGGTGAACTTGGTAACTATTTATGAGGGGCAAAATGGTCATTTCTTATTTTGATTATTTAATTATTAAATAATCAAATATCTTTCTTTTTATATTATTATTTATATTATATATTATATTTATTATATTATATTATGTATATAAAGAAAACGAAAGAGAGAGAGAAAAAGAGATTTGGCTAAATCGGCCGAGAGAGAAAGAGAAAGAAATGAAGGAGAAAGGAAGAAGAGAAGAAGAAGAAGGAAAAAAAAAGGGGGAGGAAAAATGAAATTGTTTAATTTTTCATTTTTCTCTATTCTTCTAATTGGAGCAATTATGAATTGCTTCAAACTCTCCATTTTTTATCCTTTTGAAGAAAATGATATCAACACACTCTCGGCCATTTTGAGGATTAAGAGTTAATCCCAGACTAAATATAGAGCTGTTGTTCTAGCTCAACAAGCCTACCGAGTTGGTGATTAGAACTATACACGTGTTGGTCTTCATGTGGATTCTAGGAAAAATATGTGTATAACATTACATGTTTTGGTGAGTTCTCTATCCCATAAATATATTAATGTGATTAATATATTTTATTTATTATGTTTATTGTAAAATTTATACATTTCCACTGCATTAGGCAATAGACATAATTGCACATGCATACACCCACAAGTGCCTAAGATCTGCCGACAAAATTCACTTAGAATATCCATAAGCACATCAAATATATGTAAGATTGAACGAGGGATAACTAAGCAAAATCAAAGATATACAAGCTAGAAAAAGGAAAGAGTTTTTCATTGATTATAAAAATGACATCAAAATATTGAGTACACGGATAATAAGGGAAGAAAAATGAAAAAAGAAAAAAGAAGCCTAAGACTAAAAAGTAAGAGGTTAGTATCTAAAAGTAGGAGCAAAAACATCTTCAGTTTGCGGGTTCACCTTGGTTGTTGGCACAAAATCATTAAGAGCTGAAGGAGGGACCTTTTCGATCATCTAAAGAGGTCTAACTCAGCATAATGATCCATGAATAGGCCCACGACCTTGCCAAAAAGCTTTAGAGACATTTTCAACAAGTTTTCCCTATAAAGCTTCGAGCTTCCCTACTAGCTCCTTATTTGTCTGTGAAAGGTCAACTTTTTTCTCTCAAAAAAGACTACTTAGGTCTTAAGATCCTTCAATTAGGGTCTAAGTTCCTTCATCTCCAACTCAAGGACATAAACCCTACTCCTTGCCATCGATGCTTTAGTTTTAGCTCCTCAACCTTAACAATTACCTTCTCCTCGGCATTTTTACCTTAGTAGAGTAGTTATTGAGATCTTACTCAAAGCCTTTCATCTTCTTTTTGGCTTTCTTAAAGGCCCCTTTCAACTTGGCCACCTCGACCTCAGTTGTAGTTATCGTCACCTTATAGAGAGTGTCACAATGATTGATGATGGTAAACAATCTTTGCAAGAGAAAATTGAGTAATTAGTAAAATGAAAAGCCATCATAAAAGGAGTAAAAGTTATAAAGCTGCCTTTAAAATACATCCCTAGCCATGGGAAAAGGATTGAGACATGTTGTACGTTAACATCAAATGAGCATGCTCTTTTGACACCACACATTCCACCTCTTTCTTTAGAGGCACTAGGCACTCATACCTCTATTTGTTTCAGAAGTTGAGGTAAGATAAATGAAGAGACATTGGTTCGTGCCTCGGCTAAGGTCTAAGGCTCGAGGACCCACTCTGGGCTATTGTTGTAGGACTATTCTGACTTGGTTAAAGTGTCGAAGAAGGAAGGGGTAGTATGACTATACTAAGAGACGTTAGACTAGTGGTAGCAATGCGTGGAAGCCTTGCTTGGCTCCATCCCCTTATCAATTTTTAAAAGCCCAATTAAACTCTTTTTCTTGCCACTAAAGGAGCTCTTCAAGCTGGCTCCCCCTCAAAGCTCTTACTTGACCCCCTTTATGCTTACGTCGAGTAGGTTTATAAGGTTATTTTGTTTTTTTAAGTCCTTAGATGAGAGGACATTATTTGGAAGAGTATGTTTCTTTCCTTTTCCTATTTCAACAAAAGTTAAGAAAAAAGATTAGCCAACCAAAATAGACAAGAACCTTAAACACAAAAAAAAAACTTAAGAAATTACCTTCATAGGGTAAGTTGGGTAACTCACTAACAGGATCGGTGGCCTTTAAGTTTGACTAAGGAATAAGCTCTTTATATGGGGGTCCCGTGCACCTAAGCCTTTTTTACTCATTTCTTCTCCTTTTGGTAAATTGGGCTTGGCTAACCAACACGTGGCTGAAAGGGAAAATAAAAATTGATTACTAACATGAGAAGAAACAAAAGACATTACAGCTTGAAAATATGGTTAGAAAAAAGACTCTCTTTTAAAAAAACTCGAGGATACAATTGAAGATTGAATGGTCCCTGATGCTTTTACCCCCACTCCCCACCTACAAAGAATCGAAGGTGTTTACACTTAAGGCTATTCGAAGGTAAATCTTTTACAAGGGTGATCTTTTTCTCATCATTATAAGCAATTCGATAGTAAATACCTTTGTGCTGATTAATGTTTGCCTTGATTTGGTATAACTCTTGAAGCTCAAAGAACACGTGGTCACTAAAGCTAACCTTATACTACATAACATAAAGGCTATCTAGAATTCTTTAAGAGTTCAAATTTAGCCAGCGTAACACCAAGTTAAAATAGGCCAGCATGGCTACAAAATAAGGTTGAAGAGTTAGCCTTAACGTCAAATGGAAAAAATAAAGATTAAGAGCCACCTCCTTAATTGGTGGCACACTCGTATACTCATCTTCCCGAGGAACCCTTAAAGGTAATTGCCTCTGGAATGTTAAAAATTGAATTCTCAGTTCAATTAGATCCTCTTTATGCACACCAAAAGGATGATAAGGAAAACAATCTAATTTGAAAGGGACTTTATCCTCAGTTCAAGGAGACAACTTCTTTTTCTTCTTCTTAGATTTGCTTGTCAGACTAGAAGTTCCCCGCTATACTTAAGAAATTGGAGAGGGCATTGTGCCATTAGGCATCCATTCAAAATTAATAGAACCCCTCAGTAGCTTCGTATCTTCTCGTTGAATAGGTCCAATCACTTTTAATCTGAGTCTTTGAACCTCTCAAGTACACTCATTATCTACCTTTTGAATTGAGTTATTATTTGCAGTCGAGCCCTCACTAAGACAACAAAACTCACAACCAGATATGTTATAAGACTCATCCATTAAAGACATAATTTCTATACCTAAGCAAATCAAAAGTGCACCCTATTAAAAGATTGCCTATACTTATTAACAGGACTAACACTCAAAGTCGAGAACTCAAGATGAGCACTCAAGCCTTAAAGGACAAATCCAGAAACATACTAAACAAAGAGAAAGCACACTAAGACAACAATATAAAAGAAGGAAATCAACATCAAAATACTTACTTGTGCAAAAATTATGTAATAGAGAAGAGTTATAGATGAAAATAAACATTAAAGTAAACAAGGATTTTGAATCGCTAAAAACCTCCCTCTCTTTAATGTTGTCAAAGAAAATCAAAGTAACATAATAAAAGAGATCACTTTTTTATATACATGGTTCTCAGAAGTAATCACAACCATTGGCTCGAGATCTAAGGGTTGGAAAACTGCTAGAAGCGAAACGTCTTTTTGAACTGATGTACTCCTTTAAAAGAACACACCTTAGCTTCTTGATCAACGTTATTACTTTTAGATGGGGCCATATCATTATAAATTAAAAAAAGTGAACAATTGTTCTGTTAATAGCCTAACATTAAATGTTCTTCAAAAAGTTATCTAACATTAAATGCACTTTCAGTGCACTGTTCAAATAACCAAGTTCCATCACAACCATGAATGCACAACTGCATCATATGGGCCCAGGGACCATCAATATAAGAGGATCTCTCTACTTAGTATATCCATCCCTTTATATAGTTATCGATATAGGGAGATCTCACTATTTAGTGCATCTATCCCCATACAAAGCCATTAGGTGTCTCATTATTAAGTAAATCCATTCCTCTACAAAAAAGTAATACCCAATCTTGAGCATTACTTCAAATGAAAAAAAAAGCAAGGACTCTGGCCAATCACATCAAAATGCACTCCGAAAACCACTTAATCTAAAGGGCTATACTTATAAAGTTTCTAGGGTGAACAAGTTAACAATGAAAACTAAAGACCCATTTTCCCCTTGGATTTTGGCCGATAGGCCCAATTACCACAAAGTCTAGCTCATCCACTATAACCCACAAACCGTAAGCCCATAAGCTTGGGCCTAGAATTTGCAAGGGTATATACGTGTCCTTGAGCAGATATATAGTCCTCACTTCATTAATATTATCCTCAATTATTGGGTACCTTACTCAGGTCGACCATCCTGATTGTGCAAGAGCGTCTTAATACAGACTTGCCACTAAAAATTATAGGCTTGATATACCTTCTACAAATATGACTCCAATAATCTTAGTATAAGTCCTACACAAGAAGAAAGACCTAACTCTATTTGAGTAAAATTCTAATACACGAGTCTAAGAGAAGAAAGTCTTAATAAATTCCAACTCTAATAAGATTCTACAACTATTATAAAGCTTATAGTATAACCCTATAAAAAGAGTCCAAATTATTGAGCCGAGGGCAACCAAAAAAAAAAGAGAGAAAGAAGAAGGTGGAGGAATCAATTTCGACACATTGAAATTAGCATCTATGCTTATACACGTAAATTTCTTCTACAATCTCTAAAGCCCTCAAACCCTTAATCTTTCGATAAAAACCTCATTTTCATTTGTTACCATTCTTTTTCTTTCCCTCGTATTCTTTCCTCCTTTTTCGTAACTATTGCTAATTTAAGCATTGAAGTGCCTATGTTGAAAAAATTTTGACGTGGCCTTGTTTTCATCTTTGGTTGTAGAAATCCCAACAAGCCACACATTCTTGGAACAAGCCATTCGACACAATTCCTTTCAAAATTTAGTTGTTCCCAAAATAAAAATAAATTCAACTTGTGACTTTAAGACGGCCAATTTTAAGGTCAATCGTAATAATTAAAATTTGAAATGAGAATGTAATAATTATAAATTCAATTGGAATTGAATTGGAAATGTAATAATTATAAATGTATGTGGAATTTGAATTGAAATTATAATTGTAATTAGAAATGTAATAATTTAAATTTAAATTAAAAATGTAATAATTAAAAATGCATATATATTTGGTATTGGAATTGAAATCATAATTATAATTCGAATTGAAATTTGAATTAAAAATATAATAATTATAAATGCAATTGTAATTATATATAGTTATATATTTGTTTTTTGCTTTCACATAATCAATTCAATTAATCGAATATTTCAATAAAGCAAATCCATATGATATTAAGGTAATAAATAATAATAAATTTTGTTGTGAATTTAATTATTTATCATTTGATTTTTATTATATAACGTGCCTTGAAGGTTGATAACTTATTTTGAGTAACTAAATTATTAGTTACTAATACAATTATAATTTTGTCAAGATCATAAAAAAGAGTTGATCAATATATAATTAATTCATTATCATATTTTTAAATAAATTATTAATATTTTTAATTTTCTTTAATATTAAAAATTTTTAATTTAATCAAAATTTTAATTCACTTAATTAAAATTTTAATTTATTCAATTATGGTTGGAAAGAGGATTGAAGAATTGAAAAGAGATTTCGATTATTCAATTAATTTAATAAAATAAGTTTATAAATTTTTTTAAAATAAAACTCTATTAAATATTTTAAAAATATCTTAAAAAATAAACTCAAAACATAATATATATATATATATATAAAGCCCAATTAAAACTTAAACCCCATAACACAAATATATAAAAATTTTTAAAAAAAAAATCCAGCCTAATTTTGAAACTCGCCCAATAAAGTAATATAAACCAGTTCTAACCTAATCTGTAATATCTCAAATTGAGTCCCGTCCCAATTCGAAACTCTTAATTTGTCCTAATAAAAACTCGGGTTCGGGTCGAACCCGATCATGACCAGTCGTACCGAGACTTATTAGTTTTTTACACGCGACACAGCGCAAAAAAGAGCTCTCTCTCTCTCTCTCTCCCAAGTCCTGCATGCTCCCTCCCCTCCCGCAACCATCGGAGAAAATAAATAATAGATAATAGTGAGAGAAATCAAAAGATTTTTTTTTTAAAAAAAAAAATAAGTGGCGAAGGTGGAGAGAATATAGGAGAGAGAAAGAGGGGAATGCTAAAACGATTGGCTGGCTGTAAATCAAAGTCCTAAGAATCGCTGAGATTATATGGGGAGAGGGGGTGGTGGTACTCTCGTGGACGGTGTGCGTCGCTGGTTTCAACGCCATTCTATTAACAACACTTCTTCTTCTTCTAATAACAACAACAACAACAAAAACTCAAATAATAGCCATGCATCATCATCGTCATCATCTGTGAAATATCAAAATCAACAAGAAGGACAGCTTACAATTGTCGAAGATTTTGATTTATCTGGCTTAAAGCTCATCAGGGTACCCAACAGAATCCACTATTCTGTTGCCGCTTCTATGGATCCTCAAAAGAAGGTCCTTCTCTTTCTCTATTTTGACTTTTCCTCCATCCACCCCAGATCTATCCATCTATCTATCATTTTTCTAACTCTATTGATTGATCAATATGCAGTTTTATTTTTTTATTTTCTTTACTTGTGGAGGGTAATGTGTTGAAGTAAAAGTTGATCAAAGATTTGTTTGATGGGTTAAATTGGTGCTTTGTTGCCTTCTCTTTGCTAGCGGGGCAGATTTACTATAAAAAGGACAACAGATCAAAATTAAAAAGAAAAACCATTTAGCTGGAATTTTCTAATCTTTTCTATCTTCTTTCCAGTAGAATTGTTGGTTTGCCTTTTAAAACTATTGATTCTCTGCTGTTTTAATATATTGCCACTTTTCTCGAATTTGTGTTCTCTAATTTGTATTTGTGTTTCTTTAAATTGAGTTATATTCCAATGGTGTGGTTGGTTGTTTTAGTTGGCGGGTTGAGATCACGGTCAGGGTCAGGATCATTGATTTGCTTTATTGGATTTTTTTTAATAACAGAATCTCATTCTATAGACACTGGTTTGCAAATCTTTACACAGGGTGCCCTAGAAACAGAATTCTTCACGGCGTACGGAGAGGCAAACCAATACCAAATTCAAGAAGTCATCGGGAAAGGAAGTTACGGTGTTGTTGGTTCAGCAATTGACACCCACACTGGAGAAAAGGTTGCAATCAAGAAGATCAATGATGTTTTTGAGCATGTTTCTGATGCCACCCGGATTCTGAGAGAAATTAAACTCCTTCGCTTGCTTCGTCATCCAGATATTGTTGAAATAAAGCATATTATGCTTCCTCCTTCAAGGCGAGAATTTAAGGATATTTATGTTGTTTTCGAGTTGATGGAATCTGACCTTCATCAAGTAATTAAGGCAAATGACGATCTTACTCCCGAGCATTATCAGTTTTTCTTGTACCAGCTTCTTCGTGGTCTGAAATACATACATACAGGTTGGTGAAATGCCTGCCTTTTTGCTTTTATGCTTTTCGTAGTGATTTATATCTCTAATTTTCGTGCAGCAAATATCTTCCATCGAGATTTAAAGCCAAAAAATATTCTTGCCAATGCTGATTGCAAATTGAAGATATGTGATTTTGGGCTTGCTAGAGTGTCTTTCAATGATGCTCCATCAGCTATTTTCTGGACTGTACGGTGCTCTGTTACACAAATAATAGATTTTAAACTCTTTCTTGAAATTTACTAAAATTGCTTACTTTTCTATTTATTTAAAAAATTTATGTCTCCAAACTGCAATGTGCTAAGTAAAATTTTTAAATTTGCAAAGGACTATGTAGCAACTCGATGGTATCGTGCTCCGGAACTTTGTGGATCTTTTTTTTCCAAAGTAAGCTCCTCTCCATGTTTGATTATTTTGGCCTTGTATTTCATTTTCATATTCTGTTTCAAGTTTGCTGAGACGTCCTTAGACCTGGAAAATACATGATGTTGCTTTTGTGATAACTGGTTCTTCAATATGGATGTTTCTTCACACTGGTTTTCCTCTAATGCATCATTGTTTATCTAAATTCCTTTGCCTGCTGATTGTCATCATTGATCCCTGCATCTTACTGGTGTTAACTATTCTAGCAAGTGAGATATTTTCTGATACTCCATGCTTTATGGTGGTTGAAATTGTTTAAGTGGTTAGATACACTGTCTGTTTACCCTTACTAAACCTCTTCCAATACCTGTTTTTGAGTGATGACCTGCCATATGTAATATCTAATGTTTTGCTCCAGTACATGTTGCTATATGAGATATTGTTTGAATCAATGCTTGTTAGTTTTACGGGAATTCTCCTTGATTACTTTGATGTAACTGAATTTGTCTAGATTCTTTAGTAATCTTAGAGAGACAACACAATCTTGTATCTAATACATTTGGGCTAACAACTGCTGGAAATGATAACCTGGTCTATTCTGTGCTCTCTATCAATAACTATTGTATATCCATATAGTGGCTTCATAATATTATCTTTGATCCAGAAAATAAATTAGTCCATTCAGTTTAGAAAGGTTTGAAGTGTGCTGTTTGTTCCTGACCTTTTGTTATCACTTTCTCCTGGCATGTTGATAACTATTAAGGTGTTGCTATTGTGTTGATCTATCCTCAGATACTTCTTTTTTGCATAAACAGTTTGCATTGTACAGTATTGTCTATTGTTTATGGGATTCTTTTTGAACTCTGCTAATCGAGATGGTAGCTGTAATTTCTAAGCATTATTTTTCCTTTTTCAGTACACTCCTGCAATTGATATATGGAGCATAGGATGCATATTTGCAGAAATGCTTACAGGAAAACCACTTTTTCCAGGGAAAAATGTGGTGCACCAATTGGATCTCATGACTGATTTACTTGGCACTCCTTCTGCTGAATCCATTTCAAGGGTTTGTTATCTACTGTAATTGCTACATTCTGGTTGACAGTCTAATAGTACACTACATGCAGATACATTCTGAAATTTTCTGTACTTAGTCTATTTTGAGTGTGCAATAACTGCTCTCTGTTCCTTTTATTTTTTAAAAATTTCCCAGTCTTTAGCTTTGACCTTAAATTTTTTTTTGCAGGATTCGTTCTCTCTTATTTTTCCCTTAAATAAGTTCAAGTTATCAATAAACTTTTTATTTCATTGGCAGATTCGGAATGAAAAGGCGAGGAGATACCTTAGTAGCATGCGGAAGAAGCAATCAGTTCCGTTCTCTCAAAAATTCCCTAATACAGATCCATTAGCACTTTGCCTACTGGAACGGCTCCTTGCATTTGATCCAAAAGATCGCCTGACAGCTGAAGAGGTAAGTAAAATGTAATAAAGAGATAAAAACTTTTTGTTTGATAGATAATAAGATTTTACTTGGAAAGTTTCAGAAAGTTAATGGGAGTGCAACTGAGTTACATGGTACTATACTAGAGAGGATCCCAAAATTAAATTTGAAAGAATTTTCAAATCATCAAATTAAATAAATTAAGAACATCTAAAAGCGGTATATATGTAGTCATCTGTTCAACCATAAACAACAAATTCAAGATGTCAAAAAGCCTGCTGTATATGAAGCCCTGGCATCTCAAAACCTTCAAACATATGAATTCCCTTTGAACCTATGAATGCAAAGATCCTAACTCAACATTTACTGAACTATGTACTAGGAGGTGATTTACAGATGCCACCATACCATGTGACTCTCTCCATTAAATTCTCTGCTGTGTAATCTTGCAAGTATGACAGCATCCTCCAAGAAGGGAGCAATGGTACATAAAACCCTCCAACATTAGTATCAGTCTTCTTCAGATGAAATGATTGACCTCTTTTAATATTTTATTTTTGTTTTCCTGTTGGAATATCCTCCAACCTGTTGCATCTGTCCTAGATCTTTAAATTTATAGTTTGTCAAGTTCATCAAATGGCACATTTACTCCACCTACTCCAATACCCAGATTCTAGGTCAGCTGCAATTTCAACTGGCACAGCTACATGCAATAGCTAGCTATTCTAGATAATTCTGGAATGAAACTTTTACAGCTTCTCCCCTATGTCAGTATTTTGAAAAATGACCACTTGTTCGCTTTAAGTTGTATAAATGATAAGAATAAAAATAAAAATAGATTATGTGAGATAATTGTTTGAAGATCCTGATGCTTGCTGATGTCCCGATATTCATGCTTTTAGGCATTAGCTGATCCTTACTTTCAAGGCTTGGCAAATGTGGATCGTGAACCATCTACTCAACCCATTTCAAAACTGGAGTTCGAATTTGAGAGGAGGAAATTGGCAAAAGATGATGTTAGAGAGTTGATCTATCGTGAGGTATAATCTAATCACTCTTCACTTTGAATATTGTTGGATTTGTCTGTTTTATAATTAAACAGTATGACTAATTTTTTATTATTATCTTTTGTGGGAGTAAACAGATATTAGAGTATCATCCTCAAATGCTGCAGGAGTATCTTCGCGGTGGAGAGCAGACTAGCTTCATGTACCCAAGGTTGGGCATTTTGAAATCCTTAACTGCATTTATTCTGCCAATGAAGAATTAAAGATACCTTAGTCAGTATCTTGCATCAATTGCACTAATTCTATGTCCAAAGAAAGATGAAAACATGTAATTGCATTCTATATTAATGTTAGATACTAATACTTATCAGTTCAATAATTGAAAACTTGAAGTTCTTTAAATGGTCGATGTTGAAATTTTTTTATACAAAATGGATTCAAAAGGCCCATATTAATTCTAATCCGACATTTGATGGCTGCCAACTTTTATTTTGATTAGTGGATTGTATTTCAATTAATTGCAGCAGTGAACACTCTTATTTATTTGTCCAATCACTCTTTCCTAAACAAAGCTCCCCTTTTTTCCCATTCTTTTCCTTTTGGTTTGATTCTCAAAAGAGATGAAGATGGCTACCTTTCATGCATCTTCAACATGAGCCCTATGATTCCTACCTATTCTGATCGTTAACTTTTGATTTGATTAGTCATAACTCTTTTAGAAATAAATTAGGAAAAGAGAATGCTAATTGACTTTCTTTCATCGTGGTTACAATATGTTTCACCCTAGCTTCTCATGAATAATAATTGTCTTTAGTCATTTGTTGTCTTTCCACTTATTCATTGCAGTTTAACATTCATTTAAGAGAATAAGAAGAGTAGCTGTATTCCACTCTTGGTGCCAACTATGGCTTCTTCATCCTTATCCTTATCTAAGACGGGGTTTTTGGAGGCTTTTCTATGGCTTTCTAAGCCCTTTCTTTTAGCCAGGGGAAATCCCAGCCTAGAGGAGAGTTTTTCTATAAGAATGTGGAAAGAGGAGGAATTTCCTTAATAGGTTAACTGATCCCAAACTAAAAAAGTGGCGGTCGAAGAGAATAGATAAAAGATTTCAAGGAAGGGTCTTTGCTAGGAGGCCAGAGATTCTTGAATTTAATATCGTAAAGACGAACAAGGACATTTTATTATTAAAACAATAAAAATATTTCTACTCTTTCTTAGCAAAACAAATAAAAAAAATACAACAATTTTCTCTCCTCAAAGCATTTATGGCTTTAGAGCTGTCTTGTTAACCTCTGTACGATTTGAAATTGGTAATTGCTTAACATATGAGCAGTTATTTACCATTTTTTCTAATTTGCTTCCCATGCTCAACAACCTCTTTAGCTGCATTTGCAATTTGTTCAAGGCTGACTATGGACATGGTTGTTTAGCATTCCTTGGTCACTGATATGCTGCAGCTGCTGCTCCTCTCTCTCTCTGTTTGAAGTGTTTTGTAATATCACAGTATGTTTCTAATCTCTTCTATTGAAGAAAATTACTCCTACACTAGTGATATTGGAATATTCAAGGTTTTGAAATAAATTTGACAAATTAATGTCACTAGTACTTGAAGTTCACTGTTATTATTATCTTCTTGCTTGTTTATGTGTGCTGGAAACCGTGTTTTTTCCTCTAATATTCTGTTTGATTATGAGAAAGAACTGCAACTTCGATTTAACCGAACTACATGCCAGTTTACTTCTCTGATTGGAGTTAAGGTCTCGGTGACTCCATGCATCAAATGTTACTTTTATCATCATGATTCACTAAATAAATTTACCTGTGATAAATGGAAGTTCTGAATCCATGAGTTGACATTTTGGGCACCTTTCGCTATCTAGATTGATGTCTAAGATTGTTCTTATATGGCTAAAATGCTTAAATCTGGTGACCATTGGTCAGCATGTTCAGTTTGTCCTTAAATGACATGCAACATATTTGTCTGAAAAAAGAAAAGAAAGGGGAAGAAAGATGGTGTAAATTTACGGATAATCCTTTTCTTTTATCCTCTTCTTTGGGTCCATTCTTTTCAAATTTAGTTTGTTTTGTGCTAGTATTTTAGCTTGTAACCTAGTGTTATATCCTTATTTCTATTTAGTGGCGTGGATCGATTCAAGAGACAATTTGCACACCTTGAGGAGCATTATGGCAAAGGTGAAAGAAGTACCCCACTCCAAAGGCAACATGCTTCCTTGCCAAGGTATGTGTCATTTTCTTTTACTGTTGTTTCTTAAGACACAACTAGAGTGGCCAATTTTACACTTGACCCGTGAACCCGACATGAAAAATAAGGGTTAGGATCAAAGGTTTTTGTGTTCGGGTGACTTGTTTAATAAAGGGGTCATGTTTGGGTTAGGAGTCTCTAACCAGCCAACCCATTTATGACCCTTTTATTAATGGGCTTACTAAATCATTTAACAATAAGGAAAAAAATTTACATAGTGAAATAAAATCGTTTAACAATGATATTTTTTGAAAAAACAATTAAGGGCAATTTTGGAAATAAAATTTAATGACTTCTAATTTTTTTTTTATTATTGAAACAAGTCAAAGAGTTGGTGGGTTGTAAATGGGTCATATTCAGGTCATCTATTTATAAGACGGTTGGGTTTGGGTGGCATGTTTCTAACCCATTTAATAAACGGTTCGTGTAAAAAATAAATGGGTTAATGGTGAAACCCGACATGAACACGACATGACAACCTGCTTTTAACCTAAAAACCTGTTTTGCCACCTATAGCCACAACAAGGACATTAAAACTTAAAACTATTGTTTTGGTCGTACCTAAGGCTTAAGCTTTTATGTCAAGTAATTTCAGTAACATGATATGAGTGCAGGTTTGACCGTCTTGTGTTCAAATTCCTCCGAACACTAATTCTATTGATTAATTAAATTATAATTTATATAGAGCACAGTGGGCCACGTGTGTTTAATATTTGAATCCATGACAAGTGGTGTTAAATGAGTCCAGCCTTGCATGTGAAAGGGAGTGTTAAAGTTTGAATACACATAGCTTAGGTCAAGTGGTAACTTAATAGAACAAAATTTGCTTTGACAGTTGTTCCTATCTCTCTCCTTTGTGGTTGCAAATTTGCATATACATGGATGTGTTCGCTTGCTTTGCTCTTATTGCTTGAAAATAGAGAAAATTTGCTTTGACAGTTGTTCTTAATCTCTCTCCTTTGTGGTTGCAAATTTGCATATACATGGATGTGTTTGCTTGCCTTTGCTCTTGTTGCTTGAATGCCTGTAGGTTGAAAATTTTGACTCAATTTATGCTCGAGATGTTTGTTTTTGTTCTTGTTCCTTGAATATCTATATGTTGAAAATTGACTCAATTTATACTGAGATCTTAATGGTTTCTGGAACTTGGACATCTGATGAATCCTCGGTTGAAAAGTTTTGTTAGTCATGTGTGTTTTACTGTTATTTTTCTTTAAAAAATTCAAAAGTTACTTATGTAAGACCTCGTGTCTTATCTTCTCTTCAGAGAGCGGATTCCTGCTCCCAAGGATGAAAACAGTGGTCCAAACAATGAGCATGGAAGAACTGGAGCTTCTCTTCAAAGTCCTCCAAAGTCTGATGGTCCCAAAAATGCAAACCCAGGGGGACAAAATGGAATCAACGGGCCAAACTGCAGTGCTCGTAGCCTATTGAAGAGTGCTAGCATTAGTGGTTCCAAGTGTGTGGGTGTCAAAGACAGAAGAGATAATGAGGTAATTGCTGTTGTTTTTCAACTTTTACTGTTTGTCCTTGCTGATGTATCCCCATGATCACCAAGATCAGGAAGATGAAAATAGTGAGCTCTGGCTGTTGAAGATTACCTTTGTTTTTTATCCTCTTTAAATTAGTTGTCAGATAACAACATTAAGCTAAATCTTCCAAGAGTGAAGTGGCTACGGGCAATTAAATTAATTATTCATATTTATTTTACTTCACGAATTTCATTCCTAAGAAGATAAAAGAAAAACATGGGTTTTGCAACCATATCATTTTGCTTAGAAGTTTCCTCTTATTCTATTTCAGGATGTCAAAACTGAGATTTATTTCTTTATTGTAGCTCTCTTATAAGTGATGCATTGTTTTATTTTTTTTTTCGTTATTGTAGCTTTCTTATAAGTGATGCTGGAATTTTCCATCGTTGAGTAATTTTGTTATTGTTGTTATTATTGTTTTTCCAAATGTTGGTTCCTTCTAAACGATTGGTTTTACTTTCAAAAGTTGGGGACCAAATGGATTTGTTCGCATAAATTTGGGAATTGGGATACAATTTTGTATACAGATGGAGCATCTCCTTAGTTTTTCCGTGAACCAAAAAGCATATTAATTAACAGAAAAGAATTAAAGCAATTAAAAGAAATCGTGTAAGTGTGTCCATTAATGCTGATTTTTATTGTTTGGAAATGGACAACTGATAATTTCTGGTAGTGAGCTGGTATGATTTAATCTGTTGTTTATATTACGTGTACTTTTCCCGCAGCCTGACGAAGCAATTGCCGAGGTCAATGATGAGGCAGTTGACGGGTTAACTCAAAAGGTTGCTGTACTTCATGCCTGATTTGACACAGATCAGAGTCAGATCACATTTAGAAAGAATCAGATGGCTTCAGGTATGGCCAAGAATCAGATGGCTTCAAGTATGGTTATATTTAACCAATTTTTGAGAACATGGGAGGTACTTGTAGACACCTGCATAGAAGCCTTTTGCTTATTTTTTGGTAGAAGCTAACTGTAGGACTCCACTGTTAAAGTTACGTTATATTTTGTTTAGTGGTACTACAGAGGAGAGGAGATGGTCTCTTGTTATTTATTTCCATTTATATCTTAAACTGTAACACTGTTCTTTTATTCGATTTTGTGGTGATATACAATAGCGAGAAAAGGTTTTGGTGTTGAGAAAAGAGATCCCCCCTTTTTCTATTCAAAAAATCCATTTTGATGATTTAATGGAAATGTGAATGTTGGAAAAACAATACTTCTGCTAATTTTGTTTGTATAGAAATGAAAATGATGTCTACTGATTGTCTTTATTTACCTGCCTCTATTATTGAGTTTTAGATTTTGGCCTTCTTTCTGATTTTGCTAGTCTGATCTTTGCAAGTATTTCAATCTTAATACTTAATTCTCAAAATGATTGCAGATACCATTATCCAAAGGAGTTATTTATTTGCTGTCTTATTGAAACTTAATTTGATATATAATAACTAGTGTGATTTTAACCTAATTATTTTTGCTGTATTTCAATAGCAATGCAATGGACATTGATTTTAACCTAACTAGCTTCCTTTCAATGGCATGAATCACTCATTGTTTTTTTGATTGAAATGACCCTTTGGGAACTTTATAGAAGGGGTTAGAATCTTTCGATACAGTTATATTATCCGGTTCCTTGGACAAATGTTGTTTATACTCTAAATATAATAGTAGAGTACAAAGCTAACTGTTTTTTGTTGGGTGGGGAAGAATTCTGCTTCTTTATTTATTTTGTTTAATTTTTAAACCATAGTCCATTTTTGCAATATTAAAAAAAAAAATTGTTGAAAACAAGAACAATTTTGTTAATGATAGTATTATGAAAGATGTGTTTACACTTAAAAGTTAATTTTAACGGATTTTTTTTAACTACAAAAAGGGTATTTTAAAATGGTAGGGACTTAATAAATAATTTAATATTTACGTGAGCATTAAACTATCAATTTTTCTTTTATTAATAGCTAGTTTTAATTACGTACTTTGGGAGAAAATTCTAAACAATTTATTTCCTAATTTATAAGTTAGGTTTTGTTGCATTCATTCATCTTGTGTCAATTTAATACTTTGTGTAGGGATATTTTAAAAATGACAATGACCTAATAGGTAATTTAATATTTATATAAGAACTAAACTATCAATTTATCCTAACATAATTCCAATTATATTATCATTTACTATCTATTAAAGGATCATTTATCACAGAAATATATGAACTTAGGTTGGTGACATATGGCAAAGAGGCAACATTTGATGTGGTTGTTGACCTCCATTGTGTTCTGTGAGTACGATAAAGAGTTGGTAAGCTTAATTGAGTACAAGGTATTATTTTCATGTAAAAGATTTTGTTACAAACAATGTTTGAGATTGGTTGTCCCTTTCACATTTTTAATTTTATTTTAAAATAAAATAATTCTAAGATTAATATTTTATTTAAATAAATTATTACTAAATAATTAAATGGTCTAATGCCCTCTTAAGCATATTATTGTAAAAGAACACAAGACTTACTAATCATATAAGAATCTAATAAATACAATCGTTACAAACAAGAAAGCGATTTATAATGGTTAGATTTCAAGATCCAAAACCTACATTCACTTGAGCTCAAATAACAACTCTCTCCACTATCAATTCAAGTTATTACACACTCAAAACAAGCTTGCACTCTTCCTCACTCAGTTTATAAAAGAAATCACAAAGTAAAAAGAAAATTGAAGAGAAGGGAAACACTCGGAATGCTAGCCAAAAGAAAATTGAAGAGTAGAGAAACACTCAGAATGCTAGCCCTTTTACACCTAATTCTTTCTCTCTCTCTCTCGATCTCTTTGCAAAGCAATAGCAAATTGTAAACATAGTTATTAGGTTACAAAGACGTCAAGTATACATATAAAATACCAAATGTTGCCGTGTTTAGACTTTAGGAACAATACCATTATATTCTCCACGTTGGTTTTGGAAGATTTTTCTTGATACAAGGAGATATTATTATCGTTTCAGCTTACTTACTAGTGCAGATGATCCTTTATCAATGTGAAGTAAGTCCAAGTAAAGACTTATAGTATTTTGGTTGTTTGATAACATTATTACTGGTTCTGTCAGTACATTGATCTCATTTAGCAAACCTTACAGCCAAATAACCTCCTTCGTTACTTCTGTTACTACTATATACTCAACTCTTTATGCTTGATAGTGCTACCAGTAGCAGCAATTGAGATTTCTAGCTAACATAATTACCACACAAACTAAATGCATAAGTAATATTGGACCTTATTATCTCTATCCCCAGCAAAGTCAGACTCCAAATAACTAACTAAACCTATGTTTTTTTTCCCATGTTTCCCATACAAGAAACCATAACTAGTTGTACCATTAAGGTAGCTCAACAATCACTAGATTCCCAACCAGTGATTCTTACCAAGATTGGATATATACTTAAAACACTCGCAACATGAGCAAGATTAGTCTAATGCATATAATTGTGTACATAATCGAACCAACAACGTTGGAATATGGAACTTTAGACATTTCAAGCTTATATTCAATTCCCTCTTTTTGAGAGAACTCTTTAACTATAAGTCTACCTTTAAATTTAACAAGGTCAAGAGGGGTGATACCTTCCTTGATCCTAAGAGCCATTTACAATCCACTATCTTTTGATCTTTAAACCTTGGTACAGGAATCCAAGTTTTGTTATTTGAAGTGATTGTATTTTTTTCATTTAAAGCAATTCTCTATTGTTTTGAGTACTTGCTTTCTATTGCTTCACCTTAGTCAAGGCTTCTGATTCCTCTATTTCATGTGTTGAAAGCAAAACAAATGTAGTCAAATCATAAAAGGAAATCTTGGAAGGAAGTTTTACCTGTCGTCTTGCTCAATCCCTAACAAGTTAGTAATTTTCCAGTAAAGTATCAATATTATTCACAGCTTACAACTTTTCGTTGCCATGATCTTATTCAAATTATGATTCTACTTCATCTGAAGATTCCAAGCTTTTGTTTTCATCTAATTTAGGAAGCTCTACCTCAATATGCATCTCATTTATTTTAGAACTCAAATTTGTTTATTGATAAACATTAATAAAACCTGCACTTTCTTGCTTTCTGCTTAAACAAGGCATGCTAATCTCATTAAAGGGGGCATTTATACTGATTATGATATTGAAACCCCTAATTTTGGAAGGAAGTTTTACCTGTCATCTTGCTCAATCCCTAACAAGTTAGTAATTTTCCAGTAAAGTATCAATATTATTCACAGCTTACAACTTTTCGTTGCCATGATCTTATTCAAATTATGATTCTACTTCATCTGAAGGTTCCAAGCTTTGTTTTCATCTAATTTAGGAAGCTCTACCTCAATATGCATCTCATTTATTTTACAACTCAAATTTGTTTATTGATAAAACATTAATAAGACCTGCACTTTCTTGCTTTTTGCTTAAACAAGGCATGTTAATCTCATTAAAGGGGGCATTTATACTGATTATGATATTGAAACCCCTAATTTCTCTGACCCAAAGTCTATAACCTTCAAGTTTATAAGGACAACCTAGGAATACACATTTTAAAGATCTAGGTTCTAATTTATCTCCTTTTTGGTGTGCATATGTTGCATAACCAAATATTCTAAATTTTTTTTTTAATCAATAGGTTTGATAGTTTATATTTCTTAAGGGGGTTTTAAAGTTTACAGCACTAGAAGAATTCATATTTATCAAATAATAGGCGGTGCTAACTGCCTCTTCCAAAACGTGCTTGATTGTCCATAATTGATAAAAAAAAAAATACTCAAGTTTATCTAATGAAGTCATATTCATTCTTTTAATAACTCCATTTTATTGACGGGTATACATCACAATTTTATGCTTAAGGATTCCAGTCTTTTTTTTTTAAAGTTATCAAATGCATCATTATAAAATTCTAGATCATTATCAATTTTAAGAACCCTAAGTTTATTATCCATTTGATTTTTAATCAGATTTTTCTAATGCTTAAATTTTATAAAGGTATCATCTTTGGTCTTAAGCAAATAAATCTAAACTTTCTTAGAAATTCATCTTTCAAAGAAAGAAAATACTTGTTCCTACCATGAATTGTTGTGTTTGTAGGTTCCCTAGATGTTAGCATGTACAAAATCAATAATTGCTTTAGATTTGTGTTCAAGATTGTTTAAGATTTAAAACTTAGTATTTGCTACTTTCTGATGATACATTGTTCACAGAACTCTATCATTACCTAGCTTATCATCATTAATCAATTCTTGTTTGCTTAATTCTACAAGACCTTAGTCATATTGCTTTTATGTTAAAGTTCAATTTTATCTAGTTCAAATTTCGTTGCACTTGTTGCACCATTAGCAGTGTGTCATTATAATATATAAAGCTCTTTCTATTTCACACAGTCCCCCCCGGCTCAAGATCAAGGCATAATCCAAGTGGGCCAAGGCTCAAGTGTACACTGGACTGTGAACCAAAAGCCTAGATGTTCTGACGAGGACCTGCTTGATATCAATATCTAAATCATGCGGAGGCCATTCATACATTCCTAAATGCATTAGATCTCGAAGACATTAAAAGCTTGCATTTACACCAAATCTCATTACTTAAGGAATTGTCGTTAATCTTCATCCAACAATGGAAGACCCAGAAATCTTAGGATGAGAATCAATCCCATTAACCCCAAGCTCATTACAAATCATAACAAAAATAAATCTTAGATTTCTCTCTCAAATTTCTCAAGATGAAACAATAAGGACCAACTATAAGAAAGTAAAGCCATAATTGTCAAATGTAATCATTTTTTTTTCCACAAAAAACACTCTTGAGCTCTTTCAACCATACCTATATTTGTTGACTTAAGCATCAAGGGTCTTTGCCAGAATGACTACCGATGAGACCTAATTTTGATTGTTTTCTATTATAGGAGCATCAAGAGCAAACAAATAAAGCCTATCCCAATGTAATTCAACAGCAAAGGCCGACTACATTTTCCCAACAAATAAATTTACAATTCGTTGGCCTAAGATTAATTTTTTGAGTCAACATTTTTTAGCATTGTCTATGGGAAATGAGACATAAAATCTTGAAATTAGTTGCCAATCAAAATGATAGGCAAATTACAGAGTAACACTGATTGTAACTTATAGTTAATTAATCATTTGAAGCTAAGCAACTAAATCTGATTAGTGTATCCTCAAGGAGAAAATCTGGTAGTACAAAGTGAGAATCTGCATGTAGAGGTGGAAGAGGAGTTGTAGATAATGAGGAAAGAAAGAAAAAAAATAAGAAAGTTGTTGATAGAAGTTTTAAAGAGTGTCGAGGGTTAGGGGCAGGTGAACTTTAAGGTGTTAATAAGGAAAATAACCCTATAAATTTAAGGCGGCTAACTGAATAAGGTGTGCCACTAACTGTAGCCTCCTAAGGAGAAAAAATGAAAGAAGTACAACAGATACAACATGATGATCAATCAATGGACTGTTAAAGATCTAGAAATACTATGAAGGAATGTGCCCAATCCCCAGTCAGAGATTTGGGCTATGTATCTGAGCAATTTGAGCAAAGGGTGTAGGAACCAGTGGACATAAAAAGCAAGGACTAAGAAGAAAAAAATACTAAAAAGAATATAAGAGGAGATGCCCTTGAAAGAAAAGGTCCATGGATTAGAGGAAAGACTACACAACTTGTTCAAGGAGCGAGAAAAAAGAAACTTCACTCTCCCAAAGAAGACAAAGAGAAAAGAGGTCTCCTCTAGTAGATGAGCTCCGAGATATGGAACTATTAGTAGGATTCAGGCTACCCAGCCTCTCAAATTACAAAGGAACCATTAATCTCAACAACTATATGGATCAAATCATAAACCTACTATCCACTGTAGGGTTGAAGTAGGAGCAAATATATAGGTTGTTCTACTTGAACTTAGAAGGATCCGCATTTCTTTGGTATCGGAGTTTAAAGAATAACAACATCTCATTTCTAAGGATCTTGTGAAGCAGCTAAAGATCCTTAACAGTTATGGAAAGTTCAGTAGGGACGGACTGAAATCTTGAGGGAAAACATGAAAAGGTTTCACAGAGAGGTAATCCAGCTCGGGGCCTTAAACCTTCCCATAGCCTTAAAAGCTAGATTAAAGCTAAACTGTTTTTGGTATTATCTTTCCGAAAGCCTAATCTTGAACTACTCGACCACCTATGATCAAATGCCTAAATATATATCCATTAAAGACAAAGAGGAAGTAAAGAGGGTGACTGTAGTAGATATTGTTCGGGGGCAAATATAGCATTAGGAAATGGGAAAGATTAGTTCACTAAAAAGAAGATTCTTTCTAGGAAGAAGAGATAGCATGCATTTACGAGCTACTAAATACCCAAGGGTTTAACAATCAATGGATATAAACCAGCAAGGTAGAATGGTAAGAGCCCTACCTTAAGAGACGAAGAATGAAACATTTGTCCCTTTGGTCTCCCTTTTAGATGTCTCTTTGAAGCCATTAAATATTAAGGCTTGCTACCCTCCACCATAAGAGCATTTATAGATTATCGGGATCACATAAAAAGTTGAGACTTCCGCCAAGATGTTGGTCACTGATAAGCATAAATTATATCTATTATTTTCACTCCCTTAACTTAATTAATTGCTCATTTAAATAAGAATATTATATTTTATACATAATTTTTATTGTTATTTTGTAGATTTGGAGTCAATAGAGTGAGTGGTGATAATAATTTAAAGAAAACAAGGAATAATATCAAATATGCTACAGTAATACTATTACAGTATTACTACAGTTTGATAAACAGTGTTTAGGCTAATGAAAATTGTAGACCCCAGGATGAACAGTGTTCTTTGAACAGTGGCAGGAACAGTGTATGAACAATGATCTCGCTACAGTAAAAAAAGAAATACAACTCCAATACTTTAATCAATTTTTATATAAAAGCCTTTTATTCTAGACCTAAAAAGAGAAAAGAACACACAACTTAGAGCTATTAGGTCTACAATATATAAAAGAAGAGTAATTTTAAAGAGAGAAACAAGAAAAATTTAAGAAAGTAAGAGATTATTGACAAATCTTTAGCATATCAACGAACTGCAAATTGACGTCTATATTAGTTTACTTTTGATTGTATCATGTTTTTTTTTTATTTTTCAACAATAATTCTCTTGTTATCATGAGCTAATTTCTTTTCTAGGGTTATTACTTAAACTCAATATATATATTTAATTATTGGATTTTTTTAATATTTATTTGAATTCAATTCTCTATTATTCAAATTATTTGTTTTTAATATTTCATAATATCTGATCAATATTATGATTGAATTGATAATACTTTAATAAACTAGAAAGAGGCATCATTGTATTTAGATTTAGATAATTTGATGCATGATTGTAAAGTAATATTCAACGTTGTATATGCAAGTTTTAAATTAGGATAAGAATATACTTAATTGGTATGTATAGTCAATAAGACTTGTTTTTAATGAATCTTATTTTATTACAAGTATCATATAAATATAGATATTTAGTAAATTAAGATATACTTGCATAACTTTTAGAAAGGCTTGTAAATACATTAGTGTCTTGACCAATAATAAGAATTAAGGGATATAAATATTAAATGATTAATCTTTAGAAAACATATTGAAGGATAGTAATTAAACCCAGGCTTTCTCTATCTTGCTACTTTATCATTTATTTGAGTTGTGTCATTTATTTTCTACACTTTTATTTTATTTAATAATTTATAATTTGAAATTTTATTTTTTTTGAATAATTACTTGAAAGATACAATTTTAGTACGTGGTATAAAATAAAAATTATCCTTGTAGATTTGACATTCGATTTAAAAGTCATTTTATTACTTGTTACAATAGCGTATACTTGCACTTAATTCTATGTTATAGAAATATCGCATAAAGTTTTTGGTGCTGTTGCCGAAGATAATATTTTATTTTCGCCAATATTAATACCAATCTTTCTTGCTTTTACTTTAGAATTTATTTTATTTTATTTTATATAGTCTCTTTTCTTTTATTTTTGTACAGTTGCTTTTTAATTTATTTTTTTGTTTTTACTTTTTTAGGATACCTTTAAGAGCTATATCATGGCCTTTCAGCAGCAAGTGGTAGAATATAGATCTTTAAGAGATTATTCAATCTCTATAATTAGCACCATTCAACCCAGTATATGCCGACTAAAAATAAACGCCAACTACTTTAAAATTCAGCTAGGAATAATCCAGATGTTGAAAGACTCAGTTCAATTTAGTGGACATCCATACGATGATCCAATTAAACATATAATAAATTTTCTAGAGGTTTGTAATTTGTTCAAATACAATGGAGTCTCAGGTGATGCAGTAAGGTTGTGGCTATTTTTTTTTTCACTTCGAGATAAGGCGAAGAGTTGGTTGATGTCACTACTATCAGGATCAATTTCAACATGGGATGACTTAGTCTAAACATTTCTATCCAAATTCTTTCAACCGGCTAAGATAGCAATGATGAGGAATAACATCAATTCTTTCATGCAATATAACTCAGAAACACTTTATAAAGCATGGTAGCGGTATAAAGATATATTGAGGAGATGTCCACATTATGGGATTCCAAAGTGGTTATTTGTGCAGACATTCTATAATGGTTTAATGGGGTAATTGAGGACTAGAATAGATGCAGCAGTAAATGGAGCATTGATGAACAAATCAATTGAAGAAGCATATGACCTACTTGAGGAGATGACATCCAACAGTTTTCAATGGCTAGTAGAAAGAACAATCCCAAGAGAAATCATAGACTTATATAATGAAGGGGCACTAATCTCACTAGTTATAAAAGTTAACATGCTATCCAAAAATTTAGATGCCATTAGAGCTAATGTTGTTAAGAGACAACTTGTCACTTGTGATTTATGTGGTAATAACCATTCAAATGGCCAGTGTATGGAGCCTATACACTGCATAGATAACTATCAAGAATAGCAGCATAATCCATACATCAACTTCTATAATTCATATTGGATGGACATTCCTAGTATACCAACACATCCTCATCAGGAGATTGAAGAAAAACCAATACTAGAGATGTTTAATCAATATATGAAATAAACAGATGCTCTTCTTCAAAGTTAAGCAGCCTCTTTAAGGATATTAGATATGCAAGTGGGTCAATTAGCCACATCATTAAACAATCATCCATAAGGCCCATAACCAATAATACAAAGGTGAATCCAAGAGAAAATAAAGAGCAATGCCAAGCAATCACCTTAAGGGCTAAACAAGAACTACCAATAGCTACTTAAACATCTCAATCTAAGAAGAGCCATGATATAGCAAAAGAGACAATAAAAGAAGAGTCAACTATAGAAGAAAATGAATTTGTGACACTTCAATATAAAGACAGTCCATACATTCCGTTGCTACCTTTTCCTATAAAGACTCCAAGAGAAAAACCTTTAACATCAACAATTTTCCAATAATATCTCTAAAATTTTCAAGTTGACATGGTAATTCCTGAAAATCTACTACTACCTCATAAAGTAAAACTAATGGAAGCCCTTCAACTATAAACTCATATAAAACTGTGCAAGTCAAAGAAGAAGAAGGGGCATGGTAAGATAATGAAGATGCAGATTGATAATGGCCAATGAGGTGCAGTATTCTGGTTTAAAATTAAAGTCTTTTCAATAAGGCTCAAATTAAAAAGGGTGGGGTCGTGTCTACAAGATTTTTTCATGGGGTTATAGAAGTCGAAGAAAAGAATATTAAAGCCCATAAACATCGAATGAAGTACCATAGATGCGACACCACCGACATGCAGTTTGATCCTTTATGAGTCAAGAAAGAATACGTCAAGCCAATCATGTTAAATCAAGTGCTTCTTAGGATGCAACTAAAGCAATTTTTTATTTTATGTTTGTTTAAGTTTTAAGTTTTAGTTACTTTAATTTCTTTTATTGTAGGAATAAAACAGCAAGTTAAGCATTCAAAGAAGTAGCATAAGCACGCTTTAAGAGCAAAGAAAAACATAGCCACATTACAATGCTGCAATGTTTCAACTTCACTTACTAGAGAAGTCTCTTACTCTTAATTCTTTATTTTTTGACACTAGGGACAAATTCTAATTTAAGTTTGAGGGTAGAAAACACTTTATTGTGTGTATTTTTGCTGCTATTATCGATTGATTGTCTTATGAGTTAAATTTTTATTCTTTTGTCTATTTTTGTTAGGTTGTTAAGATGATCATAAGTTTGTGATAAGAAAGAAAATACATAGCTGAATTTATTTTTACAAATCCTTAGGAAATGATAGTTACTTAAAATAATTTTAGTTATCTAGGATTAGAAAAACGTTCGACCTTATTTATAATCACCATTCTTTTTTAGTACTTTATAAGCATGAATAGTTACAACTATTAGTTAGAGATATTTATACTTTAGGGAGTACACCACGGTTTTGAAGACCAATACTCTAGAACTTGTATTTAATTACCACTTAAGGCAAAATGCTAGAAAAAAATATATGAATAGAAAAATAACAATAGACCATCTTTAGACCGATTGAGCCTTTTTAGCCTACCGTAATTGTATATGTATCCCAAGTATCCTATTTCGAGCCTAATGACCTATTATTTTTTCTGTTTAATCATATTACAAGCCTAAGACTTAAAGTTTATTTATCCAAAAATTTATCAAAAACACCAATGCCAAGTTGTACGGACATGAAGGAAAAGATTTAGAAGATAGTACTATGTATCGACAACTGGTAAGAAGTCTCATTTATTTGACATTAACTCAACCTGACATTTCTTATACAGTTGGAGTAATAAGTCTATACATGCAAAATCCTAAGAAACCTCACTTAGAAACAGTTCGACGGATATTGAGATATGTGAGAGGCACAATTGACCATGGTCTCTTCTATAAGAAAGACCAAGATTGTAAAATAGTTGGCTGTTATAATGCTAACTATGCTGGAGATCATGACACATGACGTTTGACCATTGGGTATTTTTTTAAGATTAGCTCAAGAACAGTCTCTTAAAGCAGTAAAAGGCAACCGACTATATCATTGTCAACTACTGAAGCTGAGTACAGAGCAGCAACAATGGAAGCTCAAGAAAGTACATGGTTGATGCAGTTAATGGAGGATTTACATCAACCAAGAGATTATAAAGTGTCAATATATTATGATAATCGGTCAACAATCTATTTGGCAGAAAATCTAATTTTTCATGCAAGAACAAAGCATGTGAAGGTGCATTATCACTTTATCTGGGAAAAAGTTCTGCAAGAAGAAATTGAGTTGCTGTATGTTAAGACTGAAGATCAAGTGACTAATTTGTTCATAAAAAGCTTGGGTGTTGATAAGTTTGAAAAGTTTCGAAGACAACTCAAAGTGGTTCGAAGTACAAAAGTTGGTGTTGAGGGGGAGTATTAAAATTACAACACCAAATGAAGATAATTACAATTCCAAACCCAAAATTAAGCCCAAATATTTACAAGCCCAATTCTTGAAATTTCTAGATTAGGTAAGATAGTTTGAAGTTAATAATTAAGGAGATAAGTATTATAAATTTACGTGGTTAATAAAGTTTTACATTATTTTATTTGTGTGGTTTTAGTTTGTTGAAACTAAGTATAAATACCCTCCTCTCTCATTTGATTTTGCAAGCAAGCAAGTTAAGAATAAAGAGTTGATCAAGTATTTGGTCAATTGTTGAGAGTTTAGAGTGTTAGAGAGTTGAGCAAATAATAAGCTCAACAAAGAGTGTGTAAGTGTTGTGTTGTAAGTGAGAAAGAGTGAGAGTTTCTAAACTTTGTATTGTAAATTTTGGGTTTGTTGTATTAATAAAAGTATTCCATTTGTGCTCCATTATTCTCAACACAGAAAACCTCTCAAATTCGGTGCATGCTACCAAAAGAGGTGAAAAATAACTTATCCTACCTAGGCAAACATACGATTAAAAAAAGACGAATTAGGATTTTTTTAATTTAAATTTTTAAAATTTTTTACATGTATATTATGTTAAATATGAATAGTCAAGACTTATTTATTATATTTTTTATTTATTAATTATGTGTTTGTATTTACTTAAATGAAAAATTAAGAGAAAATTCTGATCTAAATAGACTAATCAAATGATTGAAGGAAAGAGTTTAGAGGAAAACATTATTTCTCAAAGTGACAATTTAGACTCGGACCAATTGATTGTTGTGATGCTATAGTAGCTAAACGTAAGTGCATGTTATCGTATCAAGTAATATAGGATTTTAAGTTTAGATATCAATCCCACAGGGACTATACAATCTAATTCTATAAATCAAGTACTAAAATTATAACTACTTAACTTTTATCCAGAAAATCACAATCTGAAATTTATTTAACTAATCTAATTGTATCAATTAACTAAACAAAAAACAAAGAGTAGAATTCACAAATAAAGATAATCTAGGGTTTTGACTCGTTCTTTAGTATTTCATTGGACTCATTAACCACTTAGTTAATCCCTTAATACTAATTGATTAGCTTAGACACTAACTCATCACAAGCTTCTGTCGATGGTCAAGTGACTATATTACGTATTCTAACAATCACCTATATGTCTATGGTAATTAAATCAGAATGTAATTCATTAAGATCAAGTCTAAATTATACCATACATACCACCTAGGTATATGTCTATCCTAGATGGAACTCATAGTTGTTACCCTATGATCATGCATCAAACTATCATAGGCTAAACACATGAATCCATCTGTCGAGTTCATCATGGTTCCTCAATCATTCAAAATATTGATCAGGTATAATGAAAGCATTAAACACAAGATAGAATGAATCAATTAAATTTATCAAGTTCATAAACTAAAATTTAACACAATCCAAATCCATACTAGGTTCACTTAGTCTAACCCCAGATGAACAAATTGACCCATCACCAAACCAAAAGTATCAAACTAATTCATAAAGATCAACAAAAACAAGAACATAATGATAAAGAAAGAGAAGAAAAACTAATCAAAGTGACTCCTTGATGTGCTTCTCCCTCAATCTTGGCTTGAAACTTGAATCTTGATCATGGTTCTTCAATCTTTAGTTTTGATATTTGATTTTGTGTTGTGATTTCTCTCTCTAAGTTTTTGCCTCTTTTTTTTCTCTTTTTCTCTTAGGGTTTTTGTATTCAAAATATTGTTCACTAGTTACTGTAGCAAAATACAGTTCCTACGCTACTATTTACCCCCACGAGTGCCGCGGCGCTCAACTACTATCATGGGCGCTACGGCACTCAATCATGGGCACTGTGGCGCCCAACCCTAGTACCTCTTTCATATTTTGAGCGTATCGTTTTTGTTTGACGTCCGATTCGCCTCCCGTTTGTTCTTATACGTCAAATGTTCTGTCGTGCATCTATTTATGATAACAAAAATACAATTAAATAGCCAAATATTTATGATTTAGAGTAAAATATGAAATTTGAGTATAAATTATACTAATACTTTTACGCCCCTATCACCAACTAAATCGAATTGAGTTGATTCAATTTGATTTGGTTCATATGTTCGGTTCATTTTTTTAAAGTCAATTGGTTTAATTTTGTTTGGATTTTATTTAATTTAGTTTAATTCAAAATTAAAAAAATTAGAATACAAAATCTTTTAAAAAAAATGAGAACTAAACTGAATAGTTTAGTTCGGTGCATGCGAAAGGTCAATTTCGGGTAATGGAACCAACTCAATTCTTAGACCAAATTGAATCGAATTTAATTCTTCCCAAGCTTAGTTATTTCCCTCCAAGCTCCACTAATACAAAAGGAGCTTTGTATTTTCTCTCTAATTTCTTTTTTCTTTCCTTTAAAATAAAAGGTTGATTTGAGTGTTAAAGTATCTTCTGCAAGTATCATTGGAGTGTTCCCAATTGGTTTTCACAAGGAAGGAACGAAAAGAAGCAAGGGAAGGTTAAATTTTACTAATTAAGAGTGAAGTTTTCTATAACTTTATTTACAATTAGAAGTTTATTGTAAATAGTTTATAATATAATTTTGTTGCCGTAGCTTGAAAATCTATCAGATACATTTAGAATAACAATTGAGAATTTTTCATGGTTTATATTTTTAGGTAATATTTTTTTTAAAATCATAAATCAATGGGTTAATTTTTTTCTTATCCGATAAATAGAAAATTGGACAATTATACTCTGAAATTATTTTTTTCCTACCATAAAGTATTCAAACCTACTTTTTCTTAAGAACTTAAGAATTTTGAATTTTTTTTTTTATGTTTGATAATGTGTTAAAGTGGAAAAGAAATAAGATGAACCGAGAAAAAATATAATGAATCAGAGAGAAATAAAAACGAATTGAAGAAAATCTGGAAAATATTTATAGTCCTCATTCACGCTCTTGAATGGAACACGCGCTAAAATCTTCATTTTTTTAATTAATAAAGTTTGTTTTCTTTTTATTTTTTTGTTTTTATTTTCTATTTTAATTATAATTAAAATAAATAACATTAATTAAATAATTTATTAATTATTTTAATAAAATAATTTTAAATAATAAAATACGATAATATTATTTAATGATTAAATAAATAAAAAAATAATTTATATCTATAAATTAATTGTTTTGTTTATTTATTTAATAATAAAAATATATATATAGCTTGCACGACGTGTTGCACGTGTGACGTGCACGTGGGATGCCCATTGGGCACGTCGCCCGCAGCATGTCGCATGTGCGACATGCATACACGGGACACCAATTTGATGCTATTCAAAACATATATATTTTTTATTTTATTATTAAATATGTAATATCCAATCCCTATTAGTAGGGTAGGTATTTAGATTTTGATATAAAATGATAAAAAGATCGTAGGGTTATCTGATTTCAACCCTATCAGAAATATTTTTTTTATATGATGTGCGTGAGAGGTATTAGACATAAATTGATAATTTTACAGTACATTCGATTGGAGAGTCTGACGGTCATAAAATATTTTCAAAATTTTTCTATTGGCTTAGAAATGGAAAATTCAACTTAAGCACACATAAATTTCAAGTGAGCCTTATACATGGAATAAGTTTTTGTTAAGAAACACAATCCATATGCCAGAAAATGAACCAATGAGGAATAAGCTCATGGATTACCCAGTTAAAAGTGCAGTTTCGTTAGCTTGACTAGTTTAGTCAAATAGTTAGAAATGGACCAATCATATGCCTTCATTTCTAACTAATGGCATTTTAAAAATTTAGAGTTAGTTGAGGGAAAAATTGGACTTTTGGAAGAGCACTATAAAAAGAGGAAGTGTTTAGAAATTTGGCAAATTGAAAAGGCAAAACATGTTAGAGCAAAAAGAAGAGTATTCAGCCAACTGAACGGGCGCATTTCAACAGTAAAATTCAAGGTTTTTTCTTGATCTTTCATGTATGATCAAGCTAAAATCAAGCTACGTTCAAGTTCCTAAGGTTAAATAGATCATGCACTAGTGAGAAATCTAAGGAAAAGAGGTAAGAAAAATATTATTTTGTGATTGTAGTATATGATTTTTCAAGATTATTTCAATTAATGCTTTGTTTGAATCATTGACTTGGATTTGAGTTGAATTTAAGTGTGGAGATCAAAGAAGACACCAAACTAAAGAAATTAGTAAGGCATGAATTAGGATTTGGTGTGATTTTGATGTAGAGACTTCAATTGAATGTTATTAGGGCATTAGAATTAAATTGACATGATTTGAATGTCATTGTCACAAGAAATTGAGAAAATGAATGTATTGGGTAGAAGATGGTGAATTCGGCCACTTTAGGAATTTTAGGGTTTGAGTGGTGTTTTGGTTCAACTATTGTGTATGAATGATTCTTTGTGTTAATTGAATGTATATGGATGATGAAAATCAAGAATGAAGTAAAGGGGACATAATTGTCCATTCTTAGTAAGATGGAGGGAAATTATATCCAACCAAATTATTAGAGTGTTAAGCAATTTTATGGCTTCAGATAATGATTTAAACAAGATTGAATGTCTATGAAAATAAAAAATAGAAAGTGGAGTCTATTCGGGCTTTGTAAACTAATTAGGGCGCTTACTAGTTTAGATATAATTTTAGCATTAGTAAAGGTTTTAAATGTCATTTGTGGCATGTAGGTGAAGAAAATTGAGAGCAGTAAAAGAAGAGAAATTTTTAGAGAAGAATTGAGTTTGGAGCAGTTGGTGAGTGAAAATCTGTAATTGTTTATCTTTCATTTAATATGTTTTAGCATATTTGAATTTTATATTTTATGTGATCTTAAATGCATAAGTATGATTTATAGTTTTTGTAAATTGTTATAATTATGAATTTTTATGTTCAGTTTTGAGAAACAGTTTTTAAAGTTATTAAAATGGTTTTCAAAGGCCATTAATACCCTTAGATTTACAATGTGGTGATAGTTTAAGACCCAGCTGGTATACCCCATATGCATGGACAAGTATTGGGGGGCGTGTCACTAATTTTAGGAAGTTGGGTTGTAGAGTAATGTGAGGCACTATATGTGTATGGGGTATTTTCTCGCTATATGTAGGCGATGTAAAATTTCACTGAATAGCCAATGAGATGTCTTTAGATGTCACAATAAGTGTTGTTAGTTTAGACGCCCTATGACCTACTCATGTTGTGCGATGCTAGTTTAGTCGTTGTGTGAGTATAGAGCTTTAGGGTTACAATTTGGTGCAATTAGAAAGAAAATGACAGAGCGAGAGTTTTAGTAATTTTTGAGTTACCGAACGCATATCAGTGTATTTATATATATACATATTAGTTACTATGTTTTACAGATTTTGACAATTGTTTACAAAAACTTTTAATAAAAAAATCGTTCAACATGATTTTATCAGCATATGATGTTTAAAAACTGTTTTACAGTTTTATAATAGCTTGAGAAGCATGTTTTAGAGAGTTATTTAGAATTTAATATTTATACAGAATCTTATTTTTACTGGAAATTCTAAAAATACTTACTGAGCTCCTTTAGCTCACCCTTTTTGTATTTTATATTTCTAAAACCCTTTACAGGTGCAAGTCTCGATACGCAAATTGCTAGTTCTCTTATAGTAGATTAGTGGGCGAAGTTAGTTGATCATTTTGTAAATGTAAATGTGCTAAGTAGCACCTTTTAATTTTTTGCATAGTAATTATAGATTTTTCACATCTGTAAATATGTTTTGAATAAACAAGTAATAGTTTTTGTAATAGAGTGATAGTTTTCACTTTTTATTAGTATGTTAATTTTGTTATAAATTAATTTTTGTGGATTGAAATGAAATTATTATGTTGAGTTTGGATTTGATTCTGGAAAGACTAGAGGCCCTATTTAGATGTTGAGAAAATTATTTGAAATAGAAGTATAGTTTTCATTGTAGGTTTTGTGTTTTTGAGTTTTCAAAAAAAAAAACCAAACGAAAGTTTATCCGTTTTTTTACAAAATTGATAAAATATCCTCACTGGTATTTCAAGATTTAGTTAGTAATAGTAAGAATTAAAAAAGTTTCGCCTCACGAAAATTTCCTATTTTGGTAGTTAGACTCTGAGGAACTTCCATTGAGGTACCAGGCAGGACCCACTGGAATCTACAGTAGAGAGTTATGGGGTGAGTCCCATCAAAGTCGTATTAGAGTTTGGTTTTTGAAGTTTTCAGTTAAAAAGGTTTATTTTTAAAATGAGATTTTTTGAAAGTGCACGCAGTTTCTAATTTTATTAAATTGAAATTCATGCATTAGATAACCATTTTCATTATTAAAATTTATAGAAAATATGCATCGTTGAAACTGCCCACATACTAGAGCAGTTGTGGAGGCTCTTACATCTGAAGCAAAGCATGTAAATGAGTCAGTAAATGTTCCTACGCATCAGACCCCTCCTGAGACATCTCAGCCTGTCGAGCCAGAGGGTGGAAACATAAATGTAATTCTGATGGCCCAGATGCTAGCTACAGTAATTCAACAACCGAAAGAGGCGAGAATGCCAAGAAATTAGGTGCTAAGCCTTATGATGGCACAGGAGACTTTGAGAGAGCCATATCCTGGTTAGAGAATAATGAAGAAATTTTCCAGGTTATGGGGTGTACTGAAGAACAAATGGTTTCATCTTCAGCATTTCTATTAAAGGATAGGGTAAAGGATTGGTGGAAGGTTCTACAGAGGAGGAATCTTGAGAGGGTGTCTTGGGCGCTTTTCAGAAGATAGGTTATGGATAAGTTCTACCCCAAGAGTTATAAAGACGTGAAGATAGAAGAGTTTTTTTTAAGCTAGAACAAGGTTCCCTCTCAATGGCAAAGTATGAAAAGACGTTTCTAGAGCTCATCCGTGTCATTCCCTTTATAGCTGATAATGAGGAGGAAAAGGCTAATCGGTTTGCAGTTGGCCTCAATCCTCGAATCAGGGCCTACGTCATATTAGCAGCTCACACTCAGTATGGAGCATTGGTAGAAGCTGCAACTCGAGTTGAAAAAAGCATAGCAATCACTCATAAGCTGAAATAATATGGCCAAAAAAGGGGCTGGTCAGGTGGTTCTCAGGGAGAACCTAGTAAATCTGGGAGAATAGAGAAGAGATCTACATGGTCCAACAGTCAGAAACTAAGCCAAGGAGCTCAATCAAGTCAAGCTTCCATTAGACAACCATCACCTGAATCCTAAAGTACTAAAGAGAATTCGAAGGATTTTTCAATGTGTAACAAATGTGGAAAAGCTCATCCTAGAAATTGTAAGAAGATGACTACAGTTGCTATAAGTGTGGTCAAGAGGGCCACTATATGAGAGATTATTTGAACATTGGAGCTACTAGTAAGATAGAAGCTTTGGGACTAATCAATGGTGGCCGAGGACAAAGTAAAAGTGGTTCCTAATTCAGAGGGCCCAATGGTTCAAGCTAGCGTAGTGGGGAAGCTGGTCGAGGTGGATTATCTAGAGGGCAGCAAAGCAGGCCTCGTACCCAAGCTAGGGTATTTATGGTGACCTAGCAGGAGGCGGATGCTGCCTCAGAAGTTGTGACAGGTACAATATTAGTCTTTGATCGAGATGCTTTTATGTACTAATGGATCCTAGAGCTACCCATTCTTTTATTTCTATAAGGTTTGCTGCAAATGTTAGTATAGTGCCATAGTTATTAGATTGTAGCATGACAGTGCCTCTTCCTACTAGAGATTCCATTATAGCATAAAATATGTATAGGGATAGTAAAATAAGTATATGGGGCCAAGAGGTTTTTGCGAATTTGATCATGCTGGCCATCAGTGAATTTGATGTGATTTTAGGGATAGATTGGTTGTCCAAATATCAGGCCACGGTGGATTTCTTCTAGAAAGAAGTCAAATTGTGTAGGTTGAAGGAATCTGAAGTTATTTTTTGTAGTGTACGAAAAATACTTTCCGTCAGTTTTGTGTTTGTCATAAGGGCAAGAAAGATGCTCTGAAAGTTGTGTCAAGGGTATTTAGCCTATGCAGTAGAAGTAAGAGATGATGGAATTAAATTGAAGGATATTTCGGTGGTTACATAATATTTGGATGTGTTCCCAAATGATCTTTCGGGGTTACCTCTAAATAGGAAAGTAAAGTTTCAAATAGAATTAGCCCTTCGAATGAAACCAATTTTTAAAATACCTATAGAATGGCTATTTCAAAATTGAAAGATTTGAAGATTCAAATGGAAGAGTTGGTAAATAAGGGTTTCATCAGGTCGAGTACATCTCATTGGGGGGCACCATCTTATTTGTAAAGAAGAAAGATGGAAGTATGAGATTGTGCATTGATTATAAAGAACTAAATAAAGTAACAGTACGTAATCAATATCTACTTCTAAGAATTGATGATCTATTTGATCAGCTGTAGGGGGCCAGAGTATTTTTCAAGATAGATATGAAGTTAAGCTATCATCAATTGAAAATTCGGGAGGAAGATGTTCCTAAGATTGCTTTTAGAACTCGCTATGGGTATTATGAATTTTTAGTCATGCCTTTTGGGCTGACTAATGTCCCAACCACCTTTATGGATCTTATGAACCGATTTTTTCTACCTTGTTTGGATCAGTTTGTAGTAGTGTTTATTGATGATATACTGATATATTCAAACAGTAAGGAGGAACTTGTATAACATCTAAGAGTTATTTTGCAGACTCTAAGAGAGCATCGGTTATACGCTAAACTCAGTAAATGTTAGTTCTGGCTAGATAGAGTTACATTTTTGGGACATATAGTCTCTGTAGAAGGGGTATCCGTAGATCCCCAAAAGATTGAAGCCATGGTGAATTAGAGACAACTCACGAATATGATAGAGGTTCGTAGTTTCTTGGGCTTGACTGGATACTATAGGAATTTTATAGAGGGATTTTCAAAGCTAGCTGCTCTTTTGACTAAGCTAACCCAAAAAGAAGAGAAGTTTGTATGGTCCGAGGTGTGCCAGCAGAGTTTTGATGAGTTGGAGAAAAGGTTGACCTCAGCCTCAATGCTTACACTTTCGTCAGGGAATGACAGATTTACAATATATTATGATGCATCCAGGTAGTGTCTAGGTTGTGTGGTGATGCAAAAGGAGAAAGTAATAGCCTATGCTTCTGGACAACTGAAGAAGCATAAGCAGAATTATCCTATACATGAGCTAGAATTGGCAGCGGTAGTTTTTGCCTTAAGAATTTAAAGGCATTTCTTGAATGGGGTTCTCTGTAAAAATTTTTAGACCACAAGAGCTTTGATGAACACATGAAAATGCATATTTGTTAAGAGATTTAGTCACCATTTAATGTCACTAATTTTAGCATTTTCTGTATTTTTAGTTTGAAATAAAGTGTTCTCATTAAATTGTGATTAATGAATGTTATTTGGATAGGTTTAGGTAAAATGGACATAACTCTCAATGTAAAAATCAAAATGAATAAATTCTTAAACCTGGTGCATCATGACTCAATCTTACACAAATTTTAAGAATAGTGGAAAACCAAATCCAACATGTTATGGGCCAAAAATTGAGATACAATAGAATCGGGCTACAACTTCTGCCCAGCTTGACCCAACTCATGTATTTAGACCGTATCTCACATAATACGTACTCAATTGGTATAATTCTTAAAGATTTGAAATTTCAACGTAACTATCAACAACTCGTATGTTGATGGTAAAGGCCAAATTAGCTGTTATCATGGACCAAATCGTATTGCAAGTGGGTAAAATGGTTATTGGCCGAAATCTGATGTATCTTTGGAATTTTGCTCATATCCATTGGATACTCATCCAATTTGTGTGACCTTAGTTCCTATGGAAGGAAGAGACATAATTCTACAACCTTTATGTCAACCACAGAGGCTACATTGATCATTTACATTATTAAAAATGTGTTGCAAGTTAATGAATGAGTTATTAGCCTAAAATTATTGAAGATTGATGTCACCCATGACATATTTCCATTCATTGCCTATATAAGGAGACTCTTAGTACATTTTCAATATTAGATAATTCTCTTTTCTTTTCTTCTCATTAACATGTATTGTAATTTAGGCTAGAGTTTTTGACAAGGCTAAGAGATGAACTTTTATGTGTAATAAATCCACTTCTATGCTTTGATTCGTTGTCAAGAGCTACAAATGTTGTAAGTTTGGTTTTGATTAAACTTTTATCTAGTTTATTTTCTATAATCCAGAGGTTATAATTCTCATGTCTCATATATGTTAAGTCATGCTTTTCTTATGTGATTCTTGTTGAATTATAATTGTTATTGGTTACATTATTTTATATGTTAATCTTTTACTGCAATATTGTCAAATTGATATATTGTCGATCTTGGATAACATGTAAGGGCAATAAATGTTTGATATTCAAGTTGATCTTTTATTGCAATATTGTCAAAATGATATATTGTCGATCTTAGATAACTTGTATAAATAAACATGATTTGTGTTAATATTTGCAAAATAGTTTAATCATATCAAATGTATGTGTTATCAAATGTGCTATATTTTACATATCTTCCGATTGATTGTTTGGATGTAAAACTGTCAATTGAGTTAAAAATATTGAATCAAAGTGTAGAGTAGATTTATAAAGCATAATTGTGATTCTCGAAGCCTTGTTGGAATTATCATAAGCTATTTCCTTCAAATTATAGACAATTCTATCTCATCCACTTAAATCAATTAATTTTATCCCTTGCTACTGCTTTAATTTTACTTTACCAACCTATTTTGCCAAAAGATTCCTCGTGGGATTGACACCTCAATCTATACTGCGATAACCGCGTTATATTTTGAGCGTAAACAAAAATTTAACGCCGTTGCTGGGGAGGCACACTAAGCGAAAGTCGGTTGCGATTATAAATACTAAAGTGGTAACTTTGTACATTTTTTTCTTTATAAAATATTAGTTTTATTTTCTTGTAATTCATCTTATTGTTCATGGTTGGTTCTACCACCTAATTTATTTTATTTTTTTTAGTTAATTTACTATAATTTCTATTGTTTTAATGGCTGATTTTACCGCCTAACTTCGTTCACTTTCTTTTATTTATTTATTGTACTTTATTTCTTTAGTTAATTTGTTGTATTTTTGTGGCTGGTTCTACCGCCTAACTTAGTTTATTTATTTATTTATTGTATTTATTTATTGTACTTTATTTTCATTTTCTTTTACTTATTTATTGCACTTTATTTTCTTTATTTAATATGTTGTATTTTCTTTTTATTTTAATAGCCGGTTTTACCGCCTAACCTTTTATTTATTTACTTATTGTACCTTTTTTTTATTGCACTTTATTTTATTCTATTTTTCTTTTATTTATTTATTGTACTTTGTATTTTATTTTTCTTTATTTATTGCATTTTCTTTTCTTTTATTTACTTATTGTATTTTCTTTTTATTATTTATTTATTATACTTTTTTATCGTACTTTACAGTTTATTATCTTTTGTTCAGTTATTGTATTTATATTTCATGGTTGGTCTTACCACCTAACTCATTTCTATTTCTTGTTGTGTTTTATTCCACTTCTTAATTTTACTTAAGCATTTCCATCCTTTAAAAAAAAAAAATTGTTGCTAGGATGTATGCATCGATTAGAGACAAACGAGAAAGATTTGTGAGAGAACTAGAACTAGAATCACCCCCACAATTTGTAAGTGAAGAGAATTCACCTTCTAGTTCATTTTGTAATTCTAACACAATGAGCCAACACGAAGAAAACCCCGTTAGAACTCTAAAAGATTACTTGCATCCTACTCACACAGCCACACCATCATGCATTATATTTCCATCTAACACACCACATTCAGATTTTAAACTTGGAATGATACAACTTATGCCCACTTTTCATGGTCTAGATAGTGAAAATCCTTATGTACATATTAGGGAATTTGAAGAGGTAATTGCCACCTTCCATAACCAACCTGAAGCTATAGACACTGTTAGGCTTAAATATTTCCCTTTTTCTTTGAAAGACAAAGCAAAGAGTTGGCTATACTCTTTGAGGCCGAGTTCTATAGGAACTTGGACAGAAATGACCCAAGCATTTTTCAATAAATACTTTCCACAACACAAAACTAATGGTCTGAAAAGATAAATTTCTTCCTTCTCCCAAAAAGATAGTGAAACCTTATATCAAGCATGGGAAAGGTTTAAAGAATTGCTAAATCTGTGCCCTCACCATAGGTATGAAAATTGGCGCTTGGTTAGTTATTTCTATGAGGGACTCACAATTAGAGAACACCAATTTGTTGAGATGATGTGTAATGGGGAGTTCCTTCATAAAGATCCTGAGGAAGCCATAGAATTCCTTAATGACTTAGTCAAAAAAGCCCATACATGGACTGGACCTAGCATTGTTGAAAGCATAAATAGGTTACGACCCAATGGAGTTTTCCATCTTAGGGAAGAGGATAACCTCAAAGCTTAATTAGAGGTCTTAACTAGGGAGTTAGAGGCCTTGAAAACCAAAGATAGAAGGGTCACCCACACGGTTGCTAGAGTTAAGTCACACGATGTCTATTTTGTTTGTGGAGGAGCGAAACACTTAGCTCAGGATTGCCCCACTTATAATGAGATGAGTCACATGAAAAAGCCCATACATGGACTGGACCTAGCATTGTTGAAAGCACAAATAGGTCACAACCCAATGGAGTTTTCCATCTTAGGGAAGAGGATAACCTCAAAGCTTAATTAGAGGTCTTAACTAGGGAGTTAAAGGCCTTGAAAACCAAAGATAGAAGGGTCACCCACACGGTTGCTAGAGTTGAGTCACACGATGTCTGTTTTGTCTGTAGAGGAGCGAAACACTTAGCTCAGGATTGCCCCACTTATAGTGAGATGAGAGGGATATATGAGGAACAATGTAATGTCCTAGGGATGTACAAGAAGCCTTATTCACCTTACTCTGAAACATATAATCCTAGCTGGAGAAACCACCCAAATTTTAGTTGGAAATCTGACCAATAAGCCACAGCCATTAGAAACAAGAACCACAAGCACCCAAGTCTTATGTTGCACCTCAATATAATGAACAACCAATTAGGAGTTCTTTAGAGGATACATTACAAGCATTTATGGAGGCACAAAGTAAGACTAATAAAAAATTTGAAACAATTCTTGCACAGGTGGTAGACGAAAACAAAGAAATCAAGAGTCAAATCACAAAGTTGACCAGTGCCTTAACTGTACAAGAGCGAGGTAAGTTTCCATCTCAACCTCAATCCAATTCTAAAGGATAATTCATGGCATAAGCTTCTACTTCTGATGTTCAAAATCTCAAAGAAGTCAATGCCATTACTACTCGAAGTGGTAAGATTGTAAGTGAGCCTACTTCTAAAATTAACACATTTACGAGTAGTAAAGACGCCTCCCTTGAAAAAGAGGTCACAGTGGAAAAAGAGCCCGAAAATAAATTTTCAATCCCAGTGCCTTTTCCTCAAGCTCTTCGACCGGTTGAAAAAAATTCAGAAATTCAGGGTGAGATTTTGGAACATTTGAAACAAGTTAAGATTAATCTTCCCTTGTTGCATTTGATTAAACAGGTTTCAACTTATGCCAAAGTCATCAAGGATTTATGCACTATCAAAAGAAAACATCATGTGAAGAAAACTGCATTTTTGGCAGAACAGGTAAGTGCAGTGATTGAATAAAAGACACCACCCAAGCATAAAGACCCAAGATGTCCCACAATCTCCTGCCAAATTGGGACACATGAGTTTGGTCAAGCTTTATTGGACTTAGGAGTAAGTGTAACTTTAATGCCTTATTCTATTTACTTGCAGTTGGGACTTAGTAAGATTAAACTAACATCTGTAGTCCTACAATTAGCTGACCGATCAATCAAGAAACCACGGGGAATAGTAGAAGATGTTTTGTTGCAAATTGATAAATTTTACTACCCTGTTGATTTTCTTATTTTAGATACTTATTCTGTTGTTAACATGCAGTCAAAAATCCCTCTTATTTTGGGGAGACCTTTTCTAGCCACTGCTAACGCTCTTATTAATTGCAGAAATGGTATAATGAAATTATCTTTTAGGAATATGACTCTTGAGGTGAACATTTTCAATATGAGCAAACAATCACGAAAAGAAGACGAATGCTATCATTCATATATGATAGACACACTTATTGCATAGGAAGCTTATAAAAATAATTGCTCTGATTCTTTGAAAAACCTTCTCAATTTTAATTTAAAAAAATTGTATTATCCTGATGAAACAACTGATGTGTTTAGTATTTTTGACTCACAGGATAAAGGGATTCGATTTTGGAAATCAGACATTAAAGAGCTGTCACGAGAGAGGGAGAAACCAAAACCATTAAACCTCGAGACACCATGTGTCATCATTAGTGACCAAGGAACACATTTATGTAACTATTCTTTACAGCTTTGAATGTTGCAGGTCTCTAGAGAAAGTTACAATTGTCAGAAATAAAATAGCTACGAAATGACGCATATGACAACTCCAGAATTTACAAAGCTAAAATGAAAGTAGCTTATGATAAACAGATCTCAAGGAAACACTTTGAACCAAATCAACGGGTCTATCTTTATGATTCGCAATTGCATTTACACTCTGAAAAGTTGAGATCTCGATGGACTGGTCTATTTATGGTAAGGCATGTTTTTTCTAATGGTGCTGTCGAAGTAAAGGACCCCACTGATGGACGAACTTTTAAAGTGAATGGACAGCAGTTGAAAAGCTATGTGGAAAAGGTAGACCACTCTATGTACCTAGACGAGATCCCTCTTGTGGATTCTGTCTATCATGCTTGATCAGGTTCAATCTATCTGTACCATATTTTATATTTTGTCTATAGTTTATATTTTGACTTTTTATTTTTGCTTTTATTTTCTTTCACATTTTATTTTACTTTATTTTCTTCCTTTTATTTTTTCTTTAGTGTGATTTTATTTCTCGGTCAAGTGACGGATACGGTACTCCGTGACTATTAAAGTCGGTTTCTCAGTTCCCAAAAAATTGTCCCTCAAACTGTACATTCATCTCTTTTCTTTCATTCAAAATGGATCGCATTCTTGCCAACCTTAAAAAACATTTTCCTTCATTGCCTCAAAATGCTCTACTTAAGATTTACAAAGCACGGTGTGAAAGACTAAGGCTATTGATGTTGGGTAATATTCTTGTGGATCTTCGTTGGTTAATTGAAGCCAATGTTCGATTATCTAGTGAATCTGTAAATGATTTTGTTTCGTATATGCCTGGTCTTAGAAAAAACTCTTATGCCAAAAGGGGACGAGCAAAGAGGTTACAAGTCTGTCATAAATGTGCTCGATGAAATTGTAATCGAAGTTATCATTCTTTAGGATTTACATCTAGAAATCGAGAAGACAAAATTCAGTTCATTAAGGATGGATTGAGTAAGGAGTCTTTGGATGATATCCTATTGACTCTTAAGACGCATCCCTATCGGCTCGTGCAACGTAAACTTCTCGATTTATGGAATAAATTCAAAAATGAACATCAACGGTATAGTCTCGAAATCTGACTCTAAAAGACCCTGTTTGCCAATTTATAAAAAAATTGTATGTGAAGCCTATCCCCGACCGATAGAGGGCGTTTAAGCCGTTACTGGACGTAAAACTAGAGGAAGATGTGAGCCACAATCACAACTACTTGTAAATACATGTGTTTTAATTTCAAACTTTATTTTATGAATAGTAAGGCTACTGATAAGCGTAAATTATATCTATTATTTTCACTCCCTTAACTTAATTAATTATTCATTTTAATAAGAATATTAGGCTTTTTATATGTTTAATTGTTATTTTGCAGGTTTGGAGTCAATGGAGTAATTGGGGATGAAAATCTATATTGGTTTGCTTTTGGTTGTATCATGTTTATTTTTTTTTTCAGCTATAATTATCTTGTTATCATGACTAAATTTATTTTCTAGGGTTATTACTTGAACTCAATATGTGAGCTTAATTGTTGGATCTTTTTAATATTTATTTGAACTCAATTCTTCAGTATTCAAATTATTTGTTCTTAATGCGTCATTATTTTTTATCAATATTGTGATTGCTTTAGTAATACTTTGATAAACTCGGAAGAGGCATCATTGTATTTAGACCTAGATAATTTGATGCATGATTGTAGAGTAACATTCAATGTTGCATATGCAAGTTTCAAATTAGGATAGGAATATACCTAATTGGCTTGTATGGTCAATAAGACTTATTCTTAATGAATCTTTATTTATTACAAGTACCATAGGAATATAGGTATTTGGTAAATTAGGATATACTTGCATGACATTGGAAGAGGCTTATGAATACATTAGTGTCTTGACCAATAATAAGAATTAAGGGATATAAATATTAAAAAGATTAATCTTTAGAAACCATATTTAAGGATAGTAATTAACCCTAGGCTTTCTCTATCTTGCTATTTTTTTATTTTATTTAAGTTGTATCATTTATTTTTTGCACCTTTATTTTATTCAAATTTATTACAAAATTAAGATTTGATTTTTTTGAATAATTATAAGAAAGATATAATTTTAGTACTTGGTAGAAAATAAAAATTATCCCTGTGGGTTCGACATCTGACTTTATAAGTCCTTTTATTACTTGTTACGATAGCATATACTTGCACTTAATTATAAGATATAGAAATATCGCATTAGCTACTCATGTAGATGTCTTAAATTCAAATCTTTTTGTTCAATAATACATATGGGTCATTACGTTTAAATTTTTTTATTTTATTTTTAACTCTCTTTTGACAAACTGTCGGGTTACCATAATTATTGTTATCATTTGGTACTCTATAAATACAGCACCTCATTTTTTTCATTTTCATATATTGAGATAAAGGTGAGTGTAAATATGGAGGAAACCCCAGTTCAACAATTTTGAAATATATGTGTATTTTGTGAATCTAGTCCTGGGGAGAGTAAAGTGTTTGTAGAAGCAACAAACAATCTAGGAAAAGTATTAGCTGCAAGAAAAATTCATTTGATTTATGGAGGGGGTAGCCTTGAGTTAATGGGGTGTGTGTCAACAGCTGCACATTTAGGAGGAAGTCAAGTTTTAGGTATTATTTCTACAGCTTTAGCCGTGGAAAACCTGACCGGAAAAATAATAGGGGAAGAATTACAAGTCTCATCTATGCATGAACGTATAGCTAGAATGCTTTGCAATGCAGACGCTTTTATTGCTTTACCAGGTGGTTTTGGTACCTTAGAAGAAATTTTTCAAATTGTCTCTTGGGCTCAACTGAATATCCACCGAAAACCCATAGGTTTGTTGAATGTTAATAACTATTTTGATTGCTTACTTTGTTTTCTTGATCAAGTTGTGGAATAGAATTTTATTTCACATTCGGCACGACAGATCCTGGTTTCTGCTACTGAGGCAGATGAATTGATTAACAAATTACAGGCAGTTACCTACGAACCTGACCCAGTAATAACTCGAATCGATTAGTCAGTGGGCCTTAACAAGCGAAAATTGGATCTGACACTTCGTTTGTAAATTTTTCTTTGTTTTATTTATTTATCATCATCATCATTTTAGTTTATATTTGCTTAAGTGTCTCTCAAGTTTGTTTCTTTCAAATAACTCCCATTTCAAGTAATGTCTCTTATACTTTATCTCTTTCTATTTAAACATTGAGGACAATGTTTCATCTGGTTTAGGGGAAGATAGTAGACACAAGTCGTACTTTATTTTAAAAAAAAAAAATTTGTAGTCCGATATTTGATTAAAATGGCAAAGTAAAGAGTTTATTCTTGAACTCTTGAGACGCATTCTAGGTCTAGTTAGAATGATAGAGTAAGGAGTTTTAGTTTTAACTTTTGAAATGCATTTTAACTAACTTTTTGTTGTTTTGTTTTATGTTTCATGTATTGTTGTTTATTGCTTGTAGACTTGGTAATTCTTGTATAAAGGAATTTGCTTTTCTGCTTAAGTATGATTTCAAAATTATTTAGGTTGAGTCACTGTTTCTATTTAGGTTACTAAAGAATGGCTTTCAAAATATTTTGAGCACAATGCTAAGCCTTGTGGTAAGATGGATAATTCAATTTATATAGCCAGGAGAATTTCCGTGTTTAAGTATATATTTTTCTAATCTCACATATATTTTGTGAGTAAGTGGAAAGGTTGAGAAAACAGCTTATGAACCTTCATTGATCCTTTGAATTGGTTAATTTTTGTTTAGATTGATATTATTTGAATTAAGGGATAAGTTGGTTGCATTTGTGTATAATATAATTTGGTGAGAAACCTTTGTAATGCTTCCTTATATTCTTCAAAAATACAAAAAAAAAAAAAAGAGAAGAATCAACTCAGTTTAATAAAGTCTTCATCCAATTTTAGAAGACAAATATTTTATAAAGCAGTTTTCTCACCAAGTTATATTTGTATTATTCTCATAAGCCAATTGAAATTCTAAAGCTGGCGTATGATAGGAATAATTGATTTTTAAACAAATGATTTTCCTATCTTTGGATCAATGTTAGTTTATATGTCTGTCCTTAAAATTGACTTTTTCTTGAGTGCTTAACTTTTTTCCAACTCTATAAGAGAAGTCTTAACCTTTTAAACAGTCATGCACCTGTGAGGATATGGAGTTGAGGCTTTTACTTGGAGAAATTCTCAAGGCTATATCTATTGTGGTTTATGGTCGGAAGGTTATGGCTTAGTTCACACACATACAAATTTTGGAAGTTGTAATTAAAAACATCATGATAGCAATAGTGATCTTGAACTGACGTTTTGTTTGAAATGCTTAGGTAGCTTTGCATATTTTATTTACACTTGAATTGCTAAAGACTAGCAATAAGCTGGTTGGGGGCTGTGATGAACATATGAAAATGCATATTTGTTAAGAGATTCAGTCACCATTTAATGTCACTAATTTTAGCATTTTCTGTATTTTTAGCTTGAAATAAAGTGTTCTCCTTAAATTGTGATTAATGAATGTTATTTGGATAGGTTTAGATAAAATAGATATAACTCTCAATGTAGAAATCAAAATAAAGAAATTCTTAAACCTAGTGCATCATGACTCAATCTTACACAAATTTGAAGAATAGTAGAAAAGCCAAATTCAACATGTTATGGGCCAAATATTGAGATACAATAGAATCGGGCTACAACTTCTGTCCAGCTTGACCCAACTCTCGTATTTGGACCGTATCTCACATAATACGTACTCAATTGGTATAATTCTTAAAGATTTAAAATTCTGACTTAACTATCAACAACTCGTATGTTGATGGTAAAGGCCAAATCAGCTGTTATCATGGACCAAATCGCATTGCAAGTGGGTAAAATAGTTGTTGGCCGAAATCGGATGTATCTTTGAAATTTTGCTTATATCTCATTGGATACTCATCCAATTTACGTGAACTTAGTTCTTATGGAAGGAAGAGACACAATTCTACAACCTTTATGTCAACCACAGAGGCTACATTGGTCATTTACATTATCAAAAATATGTTGCAAGTTGATGAATGAATTATTAGCCTAAAATTATTGAAGATCGATGTCACCCATGACATATTTCCATTCATTGCCTATATAAGGAGACTCTTAGTACGTTTTCAATATTAGATAATTCTCTTTTCTTTTCTTCTCATTAACATGTATTGTAATTTAGGCTAGAGTTTTTGGCAAGGCTAAGAGATGAACTTTTATGTGTAATAAATCCACTTCTATGCTTTGATTCGTTGTCAAGAGCTACAAATATTGTAAGTTTGATTTTGATTAAACTTTTATCTAGTTTATTTTCTATAATCCAGAGGTTATAATTCTCATGTCTCATATATGTTCAGTTATGCCTTTCTTATGTGATTCTTGTTGAATTATAATTGTTATTGGTTACATTATTTTATATGTTAATCTTTTACTGCAATATTGTCAAATTGATATATTGTCGATCTTGGATAACATGTAAGGGCAATAAATGTTTGATATTCAAGTTGATCTTTTATTGCAATATTGTTAAAATGATATATTGTCGATCTTAGATAACTTGTATAAATAAACATGATTTGTGTTAATATTTGCAAAATAGTTTAGTCATATGAAATGTATGTGTTATCAACTGTGCTATATTTTACATATTTTCCGATTGATTGTTTGGATGTAAAACTGTCAATTGAGTTATAAACATTGAATCAAAGTGTAGAGTAGATTTATAAAGCATAATTGTGATTCTCAAAGCCTTGTTTGAATTATCATAAGATATTTCCATCAAATTATAGACAATTCTATCTCATCCACTTAAATCAATTAATTTTATCCCTTGCTACTGCTTTAATATTTTACTTTACCAACCTATTTTGCCAAAAGCTTCCTCGTGGGATCTGTTGGGATTTGTGCTTATGTGCCATCCCTTTTATGTATAAATATTTGCTTTATGTTTATACATTTATGATTTCAATACATCACTAATTATTTTATTTATAAATATGGTAAGATGCTTGTAACGTTTTAGACATTGTATGATCTGAAAGAGTTCAGATCTGATCTAAAGGAGTTTAGATCAGAACTAAGAGTCAGTAAAATCTAAAGAGTTAGAGCCTTGTCTGAAATGGGACAAAGACCTAAGAATATATTAATAATGACATAGTTGCAATGGGTTGCAAATGGTGCTAGAAAATGTTGTTATGCAAATATGTTCTTAAACTTAATGTTCCTGATCTACCTTCACTAATGCAGGTCTGTTAGTGAGGATCTTAATATATATATAGATCAGTGTATGTCTATATCTGGATAGTCCAGATGGTTAGTCTTAGCAGACCATGAGTTTAGTGGAAACTCGTATAGAGATACAAGTATTCAGTAAGGACTGAATATTGAACAGACTCACAAAGATCTCCAATAGACATCCCATAAAGCCGTCAATGGAGGATCTTTCGAGTTGAGTAGTATTTGTGGTCCTTAGACCTGAGTGCTACGGTGGACTTATTAGTGATCCACCATACTTTGGTTCCATACATGTTAGATACCTTTCATGGTCTGACCGCTGGGTGTCGCTAGGTATGGTCCGATGCTCATGGAGTCCGATGTGTACAGATATGGGATCCATCAACTCAATTGGGTGAGTAAAATATCCTGCAACTCCAAGATTGTATTTCAGAAAGTCTTATGGCCATAAGCAGACATCCAAGAATTAATTTTATTCTTGGGAAAATAATATCGTAAAAGTGTTTACGGATATTATTTATTGAAATACAAATCTAGAGATAAGTTTATGGTTGAGCACATGGAGACTTGACGGTGTTAATCTATATCTCCGCTCTTCTAGGATATTTATGATGGAAGGATTATACGAATATGTTATAACCTCAACTTGTATAGTCTAATACGCCGTTTTGTAATATCTATAACATGTGTGTGGGACATTGTTCACAGACGTGTGAAATAGTTTCATATGACAAATCGGGCATGGACCTAGAGAGTCTCACAATATGAAGTGTACTCGTTGTGCACTGGGGCAGCGAATTGGATTGAACAATTGATCCAACAATTTCCAACAAAAAATGAAAAATATTTCAAGGTTCCTTTTATTATTCACTTGTCAATAATTGAAGGTAAAATACATTATTGGTTTACAAGAGTTGTTAACCAATAAGAAATTGACAAGTGACATAATCTTGCTCCATAAATTATTTATCATGTATTTACCTATTTACCTTGCTTGGTAAATACATATGTGGTAAATGTAAATATTCAAAATAGTTTTGAACTATTAATATTTTATATATTAATCAAATTATTATTATTAATTGGAATAAGTGGCAAACACCATTTACTAATGGAGAATGCACTTGTTATTAATAATAAAGAATGTTGACCATTTAGTAATTCTTAAATGATGCACTAAGGAAGTGGTAAAACCACTTAACATTGATTAAATGCCATTTACTCTCTAGAAATTGATTCAAATGGTTGAATCAAATTGGTGAGTGAAAAATATGATAGATTAATGTTTGTAATGGCAAACATGGTTAAGTGATGGTGGAGCACTAAGAGAAATCATTCTTTGCACTTAAGAAAGAATTGAAAGAGTTCAATTTTGGTGTAAGAAAGAGTGAATTTCGTTCAAGGAGAAAGAAGAGAGAATTGAGAGCATTTCCTAAGTGTTTTTCTCAAAGTGTTGAGAGAAAATACAAAGGCTTACCAAGGTTCAACATAAAGAGTTGTAAAGAACAAAAGAAATCTCTTAACTCTTCTCATCTCTTGGTAGTAACCACTCATATAGACAAATTGTTTTAAGTTTTAAAACAATCCTTTGCTGGAAATTCAAGGCTACCATTCTAGCTTCACAATCCCACCGGATTTAGTTGTGAACTAGAATTGTGCAAGGGAACACTTCAAGGTGAGCTCAACAAATTGAAGCTTGGAGTTCTTGAAGAATTGTAAAGCTACCTTCATAACCGGGTAGGTTATTTATTTGCTATTCATTTTATATCATGCATGAAATATATATGAGATATATATGTACTTGAATGATCATACATGTGATTACATGCTTGAATTTGTTACATATTGTATAATATGTATGAATACTTTCGTTGCGTATTTAATTTATTAAAATTATATACATCTATACACATCACACACTATATTACAACAGGATCGACACCTTAATCTATACCGCAATAGCCGCGTTATATTTTGAGCATAAACACGCTTGCAGTACTTGTTCACCAAGAAATAGCTAAATATGAGGCAGAGAAGATGAATGGAACTTATTAAGGATTATGAGTGCACAATTAAGTACTATACTGAAAAAGCTAATGTGGTAGCAGATGCTCTCAGCTAAAAGCCTATTAGCTCAGTAGCTCACCTGAAGGCCGTATATTTATACATGCTAATAGAATTGAGGTCTTTAGGTGTGAGATTGGAGTTATCAGATTTGGGAGCATTGTTAGCCACATTTTAGGAATGCCTAATACTAGTTGATCGGATTAGAGAATTACAAACACAAAATCCACGGGTAGTTAAATTGAATGGTAAAATCAAGTCTGGGCAAAGAAAGGACTTTTCAATGACCAAGGATAATACAGTAACCTATGGTGGGAGATTATGTGTATCGATGTGAATGAGTTAAGAAACAAGATTATGGATGAAGCTCATTCTTTTGCATATTCTATGCATCCGGGGAGCACAAAAATGTATCGTACCCTAAAAGAGCACTATTAGTGGAAGGGCATGAAGAAAGATATAGTTGAATTTGTCTCTAGATGCCTGACTTGCCAACAAGTAAAGGCCGAACACCAGAAACTCGCAGGGCTCTTACAACCCATTCTGATCCATGAGTAGAAATGGGAGAGAATAACAATGGATTTCGTGGTAGGACTTCCACGTAGCCAAAGAGACAATGACGAGATATGGATAATTATTGATAGGTTGATGAAATCTGCTAATTTCTTACCCATTAAAAGTAATTATTCCCTAGATAAATTGGCCCAGTTGTACGTAGTGAGGTGGTACGACTCCATGGCACTCCAGTATCTATAGTGTTAGATAGAGATCCAAGGTTCACTTTTCGATTTTCGCCCAGCTTACAGAAAGCTCTAGACACTAAATTGAATTTCAGTATGGCCTTTTATCCATAGAAGGATGACCAATCTAAATAGACAATTCAGATACTCAAGGATATACTTTGGGGTGTGTGTTATAGAGTTTAAGGGGAGCTGGGATACTTACTTGCTATTGATGGAGTTTGCTTACAATAATAGCTACTAGGCCATCAATAGGATGGCACTATATGAAGTATTGTATGGAAGAAAGTGCATAACTCCAGTTTACTGGAATGAGGTCGGTGAAATGAAGCTTATTGGTCTAGAAATTGTCCAGATTACTTTAGAAAAGATTTAAATTATCAGACAAAGATTGAAAATAGCTAACGATAGATGAAGAGTTATGTAGATAATCGAAGAAATGACTTGAAATTTTAGGTTAATGATAAAGTCTTCTTGAAGATATCACCATAGAAAGGAGTATTAAGATTCGGGAGGCGAGGGAAGTTGAGTTTCCGTTACATTGGGCCATATGAAATAGTTGAAAGAGTTGGGGAGGTTGCATATCGTCTACGGTTACGGGTTGAGTTGGCCAAAATTCATGATGTGTTTCACATTTCCATGCTTCCCAAGTACATAGCAGACCCTTCGCCCTTCGCACATCCTAAGGGAACAGTCAGTAGAATTGAACGAGAATTTGACCTACAAAGAGAAGCTTGTGCAAATTCTAGACCAGAAAGAACAAGTGCTTTGTAATAAAAGCATTCCATTGGTAAATGTATTATGGATGAACCATTAAATAGAAGAAGCCACATGGGAACGTGAAGATCAGATGCAAGTACAACATCCCCACCTCTTTAGGGCAAGTATGGTTTAAATTTCAAGTACGTAATTTTTTTTAAAAGGGGTGAAACTGTAATATCCGATCCCTATTAGTAGTGTAGGTACCTATATTTCGATATAAAGTGATAAAGTTACCGTAGGGTTACCCGATTTCAATCATATTAGAAAGATTTTTTTATATGGTACGCGTGAGAGGTATTAGATCTAAATTGGTAATTTTACAATTGATTAGGGAGTCAGACGGTCATGAAATATTTTCAAAATTTTTCTATTGGTTTAGAAATGGAAAATTCAACTTAAGCACACATAAATTCCAAGTGAGCCTTATACATGGAATAAGCCTTTGTTAAGAAACACAATCCATGTGTTAGAAAATGAACCAATGAGGAATAAGCTCGTTGATTGCCAAGTTAAAAGTGTAATTTGGTTAGCTTGACTAATTTAGTCAAAAAGTTATAAATGGACCAATCATATGCCTTCATTTCTAACTAATGGCATTTTAAAAATTTATAGTTAGTTGAGGGGTAAATTGGAATTTTGAAAGAGCATTATAAAATGAAAAAATGTTTAGAAATTTGGCAAATTAAAAAAGCAAAACATGTTAGAGCAAAAAGTGGAGTATTCAGTCAACTGAGGGGGAGCATTTTCAGTAGTAAAATTCAAGATTTTTTTATGATTTTCCATGCATGATCAAGTTAAAATCAAGCTAAGCTCAAGTACCTAAGGTTAAATAGATCATGCACTAGTGAAAAATCTAAGAAAAAGAGGTAAGAAAAATATTATTTTGTGATGGTATATGATTTTTCAAGATTATTTCAATTAATGTCTTTGTTTGAATTATTGATTTAGATTTGAGTTGAATTCAAGTGTGGAGCTCAATGGAGACACTAAACTATAGGAATTAGTAAGGTATGAATTAGGGTTTGGTGTGATTTTGATGTAGAGACTTTAATTGAATGTTATTAGGGCATTAGAATTAAATTGACATGATTTGAATGTCATTGGAACAAGAAAATGAGAAAAAGAATGTGTTGGGTGGAAGATGGTGAATTTAGCCACTTTAGGAATTTTAGGGTTTGAGTGGTGTTTTGATTCAATTGTTGTGTATGAATGGTTATTTGTGTCAATTGGATGTATATGGATGATCGAACTCAAGAATGAAGTAAAGGGGACATAATTGTCCATTCTTGGTAAGATTAAGGGCAATTATGTCCAATCAAAATATTAGAGTGTTAAGCAATTTTATGGCTTTGGATAGTGAATTAAACAAGATTGAATGTTTATGAAAATGAAAAATGGAAAGTGGAGTCCATTCGGGCTTTGTAAGCCAATTAGAGCACTTACTAGTTTAGGTGTAATTTTAGTATTAATAAATATTTTAAATGTCATTTGTGGCATGTTGGTGAAAGAAATCAATAACGGTAAAGGAAGAGATATTTTCGGAGAGAATTGAGCTCGGAGCGGTCGGTGAGTTAAAATCTGTAATTATTTATCTTTCATTTGATATGTTTTAGTATATTTGAATTTTATATTTTATGTGATCTTAAATGCATAAGTATGATTTATAATTTTTGTATATTGTTATAATTTTTAATTTTTATGTTTAGTTTTGAGAAACAGTTTTTAAAGTTATTAAATTAATTTTCAAAAGTCATTGGTACCCTCAGATTTATAATGTGGTGATAGTTTAAGACCTGGTCGGTATACCCCATATGCATGGACAAGTACTCGGGGGCATGTCACTAACTCTGAAAAGTCAGATTGTCGAGTCATGTGAGTCATTCTATATGTATGGGGTGTTATCTCGCTATATGTGGGTGATGTAAAATTTCGCTGCATAGCTAGTGAGATGTCTTTAGATGTCATAATGGGTGTTGTTAGTTTAGACGCCCTATGACCTACTCACGTTGTACGGTGCTAATTTAGTCATTGCGTGAGTATAAAGCTTTAGAGTTATCATTTGGTGGAGCTTAGAAAGAAAATGGCCGTGTGAGATTTTTCGTAATCTTTGAGTTACCGAACGCATATCAATGTGTGTGTGTATATATATATATACATGTTACTTACTATGTTATACAAATTCTGGCAATTGTTTATAGAAATTATTAATAAAAAAAATTGCTCGGCAGGATTTTATCAGCATATGATGTTTAAAAACTATTTTATAGTTTTATAATAGCTTGAGAATCATGTTTTAGGTAATTATTCAGAATTTAATATTTATACAGAATTTTATTTTTACTGAAAATTATAAATACACTCATTGAGCTCATTTAGCTCACCATTTCTATGTTTCATGTTTCTAGAACCCTTTATAGGTGCAAGTTTCGATAGCAGGTTGCTAGTTCTCCTACAGCAGATTAGTGGGCCGAGTTAGACAATTATTTTGTAAATATAAATATGCTAAGTAGCACTTTTTCATTTTCTGCATAGTGGTTATAGATTTTGTGCATCTTATAAATATGTTTTGAACAAATAAATAATGGTTTTTATAATATAGTGATAGTTTTCATTTTTTATTAGTATGTTAATTTTGTTATAAATTAATTTTTATAGATTTGAATGAAGTTATTGTATTGAGTTTGGATTTAATTCTGCAAGGACTGAAGATCCTATTTAAAAGTAAAAAAAAATTGTTTGAAATAGAAGTGTAGTTTTCATTGCAGATTTTGTATTTTTGAGTTTTCAGAAAAATGGAAGAAATTTTGTCCCTTTTTTTTTCAAAATTGAAAAAATATCCTCACTAGTATTTCAGGATTTAGTTAGTATTAGTAAGAATTAAAAAGGGTTCGCCTTGCAAAAATTTTCAATTTTGGTAATTAGACTCTAAGGAACTTCAATTAAGGTGCCAGGCGAGGCCTACTTGAATATAGAGAGTTTTGAGGCGGGTCCTGTCAAAATAAATAAATAATTAAAAAAAATTATTTATAAATAATAAATTATTTATTTAATTAATTAATCTTTAAATATATAGATTATTTTTATCATTTAATAATATTTTATTAAATTAATTAATAAACCATTTAATAAGTTGTTATTTGTTTAAATAAAAAATAATAATTTATTTATAATTTTAAAAGAAAACAAAATATTCAGTTGAATTAATTAAACAGAAAATAAAAGGAAAACTAAATTTTTATTAATTAAAAGGAAATTAAATTAATTAAAAAAAATGAAGACTTTAGCGTACTCTATTCATGGGCTCGAATGAGGCGAATGAATCACTTCATACGTTCTATTCATGCTCGTGAATGGGGATCGCAAATTACTTTGTGCGTTTCATTCTTGCTCACGAATGGGGATTGCAAAAGTGTTTTTGTAGATTTTTTTTAATTCATTTTATTTTTCTCTGATTCATTTTATTTATTTTTTCAATTCATCTTATTTATTTTTTATTTTATCACATTATACATTGAGGCTCATATATTTACAAAATAAATACAAACAAATTCAAAATTTTTAATTTATTGAGAGATGGTGAATTTAAATATTTGGTGGAGAAAAAAAATGCTTGAGGGCATAATTATTTAATTATTTATTTCGTAGTTAATAAAGATTAATTCAATTATTGGCTAAAAAAATATTATCTAAAAATACAGACCATTTATAAAAAAAAAATCCCATAAAAATTGGTGTTATGACTTAGAAAGTCTTGATCTAAGAAGCGCCCAATCTTCCTTCTTCGTTGAAGGAGAAAATATTCCATATCTTTTCAAGTAGTACTACTACTAAATTTTTTTAACTCATATTCCAACTTCTTTCAATTTTAAATGAAGTAGTATGTAGTAACTAAATTACAAAAAAGAAAAAAAAAGGTGTATTGAGTTATTTTAGGAGTTATGAAAATTCATTATCTAATTGATATATGCAACATTACTTAGAATTAAAAAATGATTAATTAAAAGGTATAATATTATTCTTTATCAACAATGAAGTTTGAACTTCTTCCTTCGTAATAAGCTACCATCATGCCAAAAGCCTGGGCTTTAGAATTATGTAACCTTACAACACTTTATAATTATAAGATGGGTTTATCCATTTAATTCCCTGAATTCTTATGTTTTATTGAATAAAAATATATTACCTGAACATTTTATTAAATAAATCCATAATCCTTGCTACAATGACCAAAGTATCCTTATGTTAGAGTTTACGTTGAATTTTATCATCACCGTGTGAAGCAAATTGCTTGCACAAGAGTTTAATGTAGTCATTTACCATGAGTTGGATCTGCCCTTTGTAAATGCATAAACTACATCCTTATTTAACAAAACGTAAAAATTTAAAGACCTAAATAGTAAAATTTAGAAAATATGTTAAGAGTATGACCTATAAATAAACAAGAGAGATATAAAATGAAACTTGAAATATGTGTATATATAATTTTGTTCTAATGAGTAATATAGTTAAACATATAGTGATCACATGGACATGTGACATAATTCATAAATAGTAAAAAAGTCATAGATTAACTTGATAACACCATGTGATATTGTTACTCCCATATAGTAAGTTTCAAAACCCACAAAATTATCTATATATATATACACACAAGCGCGCCCGTTCCTCATCTTAAATGTTTAACTTAAAATAGTGACTCTAAATTTTGAATTTTTAATCTCATATGTTCTAATAATGTAAATTCAAAATCAAAAGTAGCATTTATCATAGTCAATTCTATATCATTAAATTGGATTAAATAGGTTTAAAAAAAAATTAAGTTATCAAAAAAAATCAAAATTTAAGTTAAGAGAACCCCACTTTATATATATATATATATATATATATATATAAAGAGAGAGAGAAAACACTAATTAGGTAAGCAAAGTTGCTCACCATATTTCACAAGCGTTTGCATTTGACTTTAGTTAAAATAATTTTTAAACTAAAATCAAGCATTAATTTATAAAGTCACAAATTAATTAATGAACGACTTTATCCATTTAATTAAATGTATATATATATGTTGACGCCTGTCCAAAAAGTGTATAATATATTTTTTATTTTAGGGTTTAAGGCCAATTAAATGTTGTATCTTATTTAATAATTTGTATATTATAAAAAAATTTGTCTTATGAGGATTTTTATTCTTCTGTAAAAGTAAGTTTTGCATAGAATTTTATAACTTATATATAAGTTTGATTTCTCATTGTATTGAGGATGAACTATTCATTGAAACTCATAATACACAAACTTTTTAGCTTTTATCTTTTCTCTTGTTTTATTATTTAACTCAAGACTCGCATTCTCACTTATTGAAACCCATAACCTTACTTTGAAGCTTCGCTTGTCCTTCATTTACCATACATTGATAGAGGATAATCAAAATATCAGGCAAAGTATTTTAAAAGACTTGGAGTTGATGAGACAGAATTAATTAGAGCTGATAGCCATTCTTTAGGGATGACCAAACCCTAAACTCCAAGAGCCTCAACGATGACAAAGCTATAACCAAATTGACCTACCATATGGCTCGATTAATATTCTTAAGCGACCTGAGAAGGTTAAGTCTACGAACTCGCTTATCCACCAGAACCAGCCAGGCTAAAATTTTAGCTACGACCAGGCTAGCAATATGATCAATTTGGGGAATCTATACTCGCTAGTTCCCCAAACTCAGTCTTGGTCGATCCAATTTTGACCAATGGAGCCCATTAGATTAGCTAGTGGTTCGGGGGATGAGATTGACAGAAAAATGCTGGCTTAAGCCTTGCAGAATATGGGAGTCAACTTGAGACCAATGTCTTGCTTATCTTATTTAAAGCCCAAGGGATATAAAATCTCTTAATTTTTTTTTTATTTTTAGGCAAGGAGAACATTACCACGTTTAAGCATATCTTTAGGTTCAAAGTATAATGTCATAAAAATAGTTCATCTTATTTTTAAAAGTTAAGGCTATTCAGCAACTCTCTGATCAAGACAACTTTCACTTGATATACCAACTTAATGCCAAAGTCGATTGCCAATTGGGAGCAGATGGAAGATAAGTTATATGTTGAATTCTATAGGCCACCCCTATAGGTAACTTTGGTCGACCTAGCCAGGGTCACTCAGATGCTAGGCGATTAGTTTTAAAATACATAAGCTAATTCAAAAAGCTTCAAACACAATGACAAACACAGATCTTCGAAGCTGACTCAGTTCTAATGGTGGTTAAAGGCAGTCCTTTGCTATGAGGGCATGCTTCGAGGGGCATCGCTTTAGGAATTTATATGAGTTAGCTACCAAAACAGCTAGATACAAACGTCTTCTAATGAAAAAGATCAGAAGCGGGCGTCCTCTAAAGGGATGTACTATAAGAATTAACTAGAGGTTGCTACCGTTCAAGCCGATTCAGATAGTGATTCTAATGAGTCATACTTTGATGAAGAGGGATGCGTAGCTAAATTAGTGAAATAAATAAGGGCCACATGAATACCAGTATTGAAGAAGGTGACCCCTACCAAAGAGAGAAGGAGTACTCATTCGATCTGCAAAAGGCTGATCAAATTTTTTATTAGTTTTTAAAGGATAATTAAAAAATGTTGTCCGAAGGCGCACGTATCCCTTTGGTCGACTAGTACGCAGAAATAGATTACTACAAGTGGCATAACTCTTGGCGACACAGTACAAACAACTGTATTATGTTCAGGAATGAAATACAACGGTTGATCGATGAAGGCTGGCTCAACTTTAGTTCTAAGAGGAAGAATCATGTCATAAAGATCGACTCATTCCCAACAACGGCTTTTAATGTCATCATACCCTCTACTAAGAGAAAATAATTAAGGGAAGGGTCGTCAATAGGAGTCTAAACCCTAAATAAGCCAAGAATCAAAATTTAGGTGGGCGACTCTGCCTTAAAGACAACCCAAAAAGAATGGGTAGTTACAATAAAGCTAACCTTATGTGACTAGTTGGCCTTCAAGAAGGCTTGTTTGGTCTACCCTCAGTGTCAGACTACCTTTGAGAAGGTCCAAGGCAAATTTGAGGAGAGGTTAACTTCAAACAATAGGAGGTTGACCTCCTATTGTTTGACCTTGCTAGCAAATTTGAGGAGAGGTTAACTTCTAACCACCTGTTAGGATTTTCAAGCCTCAAGCTAGCAAGGTCAAACAATAGGAGGTCAACATGTAAAGACGTAGTGTATTTGATCAGATAGGTAACCAAACTTCTCCACATTCTAGGCCAACTAAAACACAGAAGAGAATAATGCATAGACGAGAGTAGCTAAGGCATCTTAAGCATTGTTCAAAATTTGAATGAAGGTAAAGAGATTAAGAAAAACTTGGCCAAAATTAATAGCCTTAATGATAAGCTCTATGGAAATAGAGCGATAGAGGCTCCACAGCCATCCAAGCTAATCAAGAGGGGTAACAAACCCTAAAGAAAGTTTTAGTTACCGGTAAACAAAAATAAATTAGATTAAGTGGTAGCTGACCAAGGTAACTAAGGTGACCAGGATGATTAAACTGAGCCTGCCTTTCAGGCAATCAGACTAACTGAGGGTATCTACATAAGAAAATGCCTCAAAGGAGGCCATTAACATGGTAGTTCTGTTGCTCAAGTCATTTCAATCAAAGTTGGGGTAGCCCTCAACCCTAGATGATAATGTGGTAGAGATATGCGACGACATGGAGGTTGAACCAGAGGAACCAACATCACTAACCCCACTTTATCTAACAAAGCACATGACCTAACATATTCGGCCCCTTTATATCAAGGTCGACATTAATGGGATACCGTCTAGAAGGAACCTTATTGATAATGGGTTAAGAGTTAATATCTTACCTCCAAGAATGTTGTGGAAACTAGAGATAAACAAAGGCAACCTAGAGCCCTTAGAAGTTATCATGATAGATTTTGCTAGATGCAAAACTTCGACCGACGAAATCGGTCATATAGAAATAGAGCTACCATTCTATGTAGTCATATAAAAAATGAGGTACCATCCAGCATGTACCAGATAATTTTTGGATGGTAACCAAATGGTTCGGTTAAAATAATTCATGCCGACCCCAAGTAATTTGAAGGAGACATACAAGTAGCGTTCGCCTCTTTGTTTGACCTCACTATTACCATGACAATCTTAAAAAGGAATGATGCTGGCTGATACACTAGGGATACGCTTATACCAGTGATAAATGATACTTAGTAAGTCATCATGGGAAAACTTGCTCTCCCGATTATGGTTAAGTCAGACTGACCTTTAATCTATTTTGTTGATGAATTAACAAGGTACCTTTGTATCCATATCGACCGAATACATTTGTGAGGATAAGAAACAAGAACCTCAAATCAGCAATACGTTGAAACTAGCATTAGCAAAGTTGGACGACCACAATCCCTAAAGCATACTCAAAGAGATCAGCTTGGGAATTGAGGGTGATCGTAGGCCGATTTTCAATAATAAAGGATTAGATCCTGCCTATGAGATAAAAAAGTTGGCAATTTTGTAAGAATTCAAAGACTATTTTATATGAGACTATACTTAAATGTTTGTGGTCTAACAAAGCCTATCGATTAAAGAAGGATTTTGTCTATACAAGCAACACATACGAAAGATGTCAAGGGAAGCTGAAGACAACATCATCGAAGAAATCAAAAGACTTTTTTAAGCTGGTCTTATCAGGTCAACAAACTATGTGGAATAGTTATTAAATATAGTCACAATCATTAGAAAGAATGGCAAGCTAAGACTTTGCATAGACTTCTGAAATCTTAATTTGTCGATCTTAAATGATGAATATCCAATACCAATAATTAGTATGTTGATCGATTCGGTAGCATGTCATGAGATTCTGAGTTTTCTTGATAGGCATTCAGGCTATAATCAAATATTCATCAAGAAGTTAGATATTATAATACAACATTTAGATGTCTATGGCAATCGGGACATATAAATAGATCATAATGTCGTTCAATTAAAGAATGCTGAGGCAACTTATCAACAGGCTATTAATGCGATATTTCATGATATGATTGGTTGGCTAATTGAGGTCTATATCAATGAAATGGTGATTAAGTCAAACTCAAATGATTAATATCTGGCTGACTTGCCGACAATCTTTCAAAGAATGAGGCTTTATCAACTAAAGATGAACCCTCTTAAATACGCATTTGGAGTATCACCTGGTAACTTTCTTGGATTCTTGATACACCAACAGGGGTTAGAGATAAACTGAAATAAGGCCAGTGCAATAATAGATGCACCTGCACCAATAACCAAGAAAGAGTTATAGTAACTGATTGGCAAAATAAATTTTTTGAGGTAACTTATTAGCCGTACTCATGTCTGTATAGTACAGAGTTATCAACTTAATAAAACGAAATCTTACAGATCGAGTTTAGCAAAGATTGAAGAGAAGAATTGGTGGTTTACATGAGAAACCCTGATATAAAAGTCAATTGACCAAAAAAAAAACTTTGGCACCAATCTTTGCCCTTTTTGCTGGAGAGTTATTCAAAGTGGCACCCTTAGGAGAGTTGTTGAGGTGTATCTACCCAAAAGAAAGTATGTTAGTTATGATCGAGTCTTATAAAGGATTAGCAAGAGCTCATTTAAGTGGGTGATTGAAGGAAAAGGCGATCCTCCATAATGGCTTCTGGTGACTGACCATAGAGCAAGACTACCACAGATACTCTAAAGGTTGTGAAGAATGTTAGAAGCACGGCCTGATTCAGGTGGTCCTAGTTGAAGAAATGCACGCCGTAATCAAACTGTGGCTATTTAGAGGATGGGCAATGGAAATAATTTTGGAAAATTTATCTACCATCTTTAAAACAACATGCCTTCATCATAATGGCTACTGACTACTTTACTAAATGGGTGGAAGCTATTTGTTTAAAGACATTTACTTAACAATCGGCCATCAGGTTAATCAAGGGAAGCATTATATACCGGCATGACCTTCTAGAGTCTATCACGACCGACTAAGGAACGGTCTTCACTAATAAAGCAATGGTTGGTTTTGCTAAGGAGTTCGGCAACAAACTTATATATAGTACACCTTATTATGCCCAGTCCAACAAACAAGGCAAATTAAACAATAAGTCGATCATCCAAGGATTAAAGAAGACAATCAAGGATAATACCAGAACAAAACACAAGAAGCTTCACGATGTACTTTGGGCAAATAGAGTTAACCCAAAAATGGCAACAAGAACATGACCCTACCAGTTGGTCTATGGCCATGGTTCCAATAGAACTTATAACTGGTTCAAATAAAAAGGCGACTTCAAGGTAATTTGAAGCCTAATAATATCAAAATTCCATATTAGAAGAGAAAGACAAGATGGATCCAAGTCATTCAGACAAAACGATCTCATATGAAAAGTTGTCCTCCCAATTGGGTCCAAATAATATGAGCTAGACAAGTTCAATCTAAATTAGGAATAAACATTCAAAATGTTGGGGTGCCGGTTTATCCCAATTCATAACTTAAACTTATTGGGTATGTGCATGTGATACACGTGTCTATTTTACAGTTTGTATATATACACATCTAATACATACATATACGCATCATAAACACAATGGAAGTTAGAAATCTAATTTTTTAAAAATGAACACAATAAAGTTTTTCATTACGCTAATGAAAAAAATATAAAACATATTAATCAAATTAATACTAATGATTGAGAAAATCACCTGTCAAGCCTTTGGAATAAATTTGTAGCTAGAGTACCATATGAAGTAGACCCGTTGGCAGTTCTAGGACTTAACATAGTGTGCTTGAGTCATTAGAACAGCAGCCTATATTTTTTCAGCATCAGTTTAACACTTAAACTATTGACTTAACTCTTAATCCCAATAGCTTAACACTTAGACTATATTTATTTTATTCATGATGTATTCAACACTTAAATTCATCAAAACAAATAACTCAAATGCAATAATAATGGCCTTTTATTTCGGAGAAGAAGATGAATAGCAAAATAATTTTTGCTATCAAGTTTTTTTATTGTTTTTAACACTTAAAAACTTAAAACAAAAATAATTTTCCTTACCTTCAAAATTGGCTAGCCATCTTGTTTTACTTCAAAGGTGAAAATGAAAACCATTTTCATCTTCGTCTTCCTCTATAGCCAAGAGCCACACTTGAGTTCAACTCTTAAATTATTTTGTTTCGTGAAAGCCAAATGAATTCTAAGGCCACAAATTACTTATCATGGTCGGTCATCTCTTTGCTTTTTTATTCATCTATTCTCTTGTTTTCAAAGACAAAATGAATTTAATGGCTACCACTCACACACATCATGGTCGGCCACCTCTACCATTTTATATTCATTAAATGAATATATATATTTAATAATATGAAATATCTTTTGTTTGAATAAAATATTATTATTAAATGAATTTGGTTTATCAAATAAACCAAATATGTGTTCAACAATTGGATAAAATGTAATGGGCGGGCAACTCTTGTCTTTGACAAGAGAAAAATCATTCAAGTCCTCAAGGTTTCATTTAATTTCTCTTTTAAGCAATATTTACTTTAACTTAATTAATTGCTCCATAAAATCTTATTTTATTTAGCAATTAAGTCCTCAATTAAATATTTACTTTAACAATTTAACCATGAGCTAATAATTAACTCTAGTTAAATTAACTAATCACTTAACTCTTAAGTGATAACAAATATTTAGATTATTCAACACTTAAATAATTGATTTAGGGAAATAACTCTCAAGCCTTTAATTAACCAAATGTGGGTCCACAATACCCATTACTTGAGTCAATTTAACCGAAGGCTCATAATACGCTACGTGTCACTATGTACTTAGTCAACAACAATTATTAACTAATTATTATACATAACACTTAAGTACTGACACACTCGTATTTCGAAGGTTCCTGAAATAAATATTTAGTTCTGTTGGAAATTACTAGATTAAATAATTCAATCCAGTACACTGCCCCAGTACACAACGAGTACACTTTATATTGCGGGACTCTCTAGGTCCACTCCCAATTCGTCAAATAGAACTATTTCATAGTCTGTGATCGATGCCCCACGCACACGTCACAGATATTACAAATCAGTGTATTGGAGCATACAAGTTGAGGTCACAACGATAAAAATATAATCCTTCCATCATCTATATCTTGGATGTACAGGGGTATAGATCAGCATCGTCAAATTCTCGTATGCCCATCTATGAACTTATCTCTAGATTTGTATTTTTTAAGAACAATATATGCAAGTACCTTTGCTATATTATTCAATCTTTAGGAAATACCTTTCCCAGGTTAGTACTCGTGGCCACGAGATTTATTGAAATACAATCTCGAAACATCTGGATATATTACTCCCCTATAAGAGCTGACAGATCTTATATCTGTACACACCGGACTCTATAAGTATCGGACTATATCCAGCAACACCCAACGGTTACACCATAAAAGGTCTGTGACATAGTGGAACCAAAGTATGGTGGATCACTTACAAGTCCACCATGGCACTTAGGTCAAAGGATCACGTATACTACTCAACTCGAGAGCACTCACAATTGATGGTTTCATAGGATGTCTATTAGCGTCCACGTGAGTTTGTTCAGTATTCAGTCCTGACTGAATATTCGTATGTATATATGAACTTTCGGTAAGCCCATGGTCAGCTAAGAACAACCATCTATACAATATAGATATAGTATACACTAATCTTTATAAAAAGAGATTTATCGACAGACCTGCATCAGTGAAAGTAGATTAGGAACATTATGTTTGAGAATATACTGGCCTATTGACATCTCCTGGCACCTATTGCAACTCTTTACAACCATGTCATTACTAGTATACCCATAGGTCTTTGTCCCATTATAGACAAGAATATAATCTTTTAGATCGACTGACTCTTTTAAACTACTAACTCTTAGCAGTACTAATTGTTAGTATAAATATAACACTCAGCTCTGTTAATTCTTAGCTCTAATCTAAACTCTTTTGGACCAAATCTGAACTCTTTTAGATCATAAAATGTCTGTAATGTAACAAGCATTGTAGTATGTATTTATATTGTATTAACAATTATACGAAATGTTGTTGTATAAATATTAAATAATTTAATATTCATACAGTATTGAAATGGCACGTAACCACCAACTCCAACCCAAAGTCGCTAAAGTTATTAGCAAATGGGCATACCTATTAAGTGACTTAAAAGTTATTAACCACTATAGGGAAATTAATTGGAAATACCTTAGCCTTAGTGACCAACTATTTGAGAATGAGTCGATAGGACGATTTTTCAAGCACACTTTAACAATAGTTGATCGACTTTATCATGGTTAATAAGCTTCTTTGTCTAAGTCGATACTTTAAGTATTTATTATGGTTAGTTAAATCTTATGCCAATTTAAAATTGTACCACTTATCTTAGTCAATAATAGCCGATTAATTACTTTAGTTGAAATTTAGTATGCACTACTGGTGATCAACATACTAGGTGATTTATAATGTTCAATCAAATAAAATGATAAATAAAATAAAACAAAGAACAAATTGCTCAAAAATTACTTTTCATTAATAAATAAACTATACAATGTAGGGCTCTCACACTGATTCCTTACATATATTCAATGGAAGAAAGAAAATTGGCTATAGTAGAGTCAACTAGCTTCACATCTACCTTGACTTTAGCAACGATCTCATTCTTTTGCTAGGCTTTTCTTTAATTAAGCCATTCTGGGCGATTATTCAGCCCTTATTTCCCTAAGTTAAGAGAACGCTTCGTTTCAGTAGCCTTCAACATAGTAAGCTCAGCCTCCAAAATGGCTATCCCCTTCTTGCCATACTAGCTCTGGATGCCTAGCCCTCTAACCTTAGCCATAAGCTGGACTTCCAGGTGATTCAGAGCCACCTTCTCTTTAGCTTCACTTTTGGTATCTTGGATGATCTTCACGGTCGATTACTTCTTTTTTGCCAAGGAAGTGAATGAAGTCGCAAATTCATCTATCTTTGTTTTCAGGCCGACCAACATTGAATCGCTTGTCGTATTATTAGATAAGAGCTTCAGCTTCTTATTCACTTTTAAAACCCATCAATTTTTCAGGAGCTGGTCGGCCATTTGTCATTTTATCACCTTCAATTGATGGATGGTCTCCATCACTTTATCTTGAACACTTGACGCTGGGGAAATAGACTTTTAATTAAGAGAAAGATCGATCGAGTCTTTACTATCGTCGAACAATCCTGTAATAGCATAAAGAAGACGTCCATAACTGAAGTTGCCCCTACCAGTAGAAGCTTCTTGAGTGTTGGCTTCCCGAAAGGGGTCGACCTATGAAGTAACACCCTGGGCGATGGCTCAAAAATAGGAGAAGAACTTAAATCTGGAGTAAGTGAGGCCTCAACGGCTAGTTGAGGTGATTTTCTGAAGGGATTTATAAGTGATGGAGGTGTGGTTGATTGATGGGAAGCAGTCGACTCTTTGAAAGTTGTCTTAAAGTGGATGATTTTTATCCTCTGGGCCTTTTTGCCAGTCGTCTGAAATCAAAGAAAGATCATGAGTATTTAATCTCAATAAAACAACAAAATTGAGATTAAGGTGATTTGTACTTCCTTTACTCGCTTGGCAGGAGGGCTTGATTCGTCCTCACATATCAACAAAAAAAATTAAAATAAAAAAATTTGAAGTCCGAAAAAGAAAATAAATTTTAATACTTTGTTAGCTTGTATCACGAATGATCCTGACCAATTTAGGATTAAAAATTGATTTATTAATTCATTAAAAAAAGGGTATATGTAGGCTGATTTTTCCTCTTGTTTGGGATGTATCCAGTTATGCTAATTATGATTACCATAGACATATAGATGATATTTAAAATGAAATATAGTTATTTGACTATTGACAGAGACTTATAAAAATATTTGTGTTCTAGCCAATAATTTAGTATTATGAGATTAATTAAGAGATTAATAGATTTAATGAAATATTAGGGTATAAGTTAAAACCTTAGATTCCTTTTATATTAGTGAATTTAACTCTTATTTGCTATCGACACTGCAGCACCACAACTGTTTATTGCCTATTCATTGCTCTGTAGCATATTTGGTTTTTTTTTTTTTTTTGCTTTTTTTTTAATTTTACATTCCAAATAGTTCCATTAACTTGAAACCTATAAAATAAAATTAATACACATAAAAGTCATATTTTTATTTAAATTAAGTAATTATCAAGATTAAAAGAGATATATTATGATGATAAAATGCGCTTATCAAACTCTCTCAAACTTAAATATTTGCTCCTCCTTGAGTAATGAAGCACACTCATGAAGAAAAAAAATGACAACGAACTATAAAAAGATACATAACATTAGGTTGACAAATGATTAGTAATTTGTCTAAAATATTTCTCATAACTACTATACTCAAGGAAAGTCTAAACATCATAACCGTTCAATATGTCAATCCAATACTTATTCTAGCCCACAAGTGACCTACTTGGTGTTTGTGTATATAGCAAAAATCATCAATCACATGCACTTAAATTAGTTTATGCACACAAGACAATAAAATGATCTCTATGAGTTTTTTTTTATACTTAACACTCTATATGCTTATTTTTCACATCACTTTCTACTAATGTAGGCACATACATAATCAAGGATCAAGTAAGACTTTAGATAGCTTATAATGCATGGCTAGGGTGAGGGTAGGAAAAAATGGATCACTTTCGGCTCAACTCACACCATAAACACATTCCTCTAGAGGTTAAACAAACTGAACCATTTGTTTTTCACCCGATTTCCCCCAAACTTATTTCTTTGATTCCCTTGCTATTTTGTTGTTATTATTTTTTTTAAGCTAGGGGTATATCAAACTCAATTTATAGTTTTTTTGGATTTTTTTTCTTTTTTTTAACATATAAGTCACTATACCCACAAACTTAAGCTTTTCATATTAAAACAACCAACATTTATAACCAAACCCATAACCCTTCTTTAATCACCTCTTTATGTTCAAAATTTCACATAACTCTATAAAATGAGTGTTATACTCATGGCCTGATGGGTACTATAAAGGATAACAAAATTAAGGTTAAGGTAGTGATATGGTTAGCAAGGAAAAGTGGTAATTAGGCTCAACGTGGGTGACTATGGGCAAAACTATACAAAGATTGGTGTGAAAGGCTCAAATGGTCTAAAGATGGCTTAAAATCATATCCTTAATTACGTATACCCTAGGATTTCACCTTGAGTGATGCTCAAACAAGTTTTAGTGTGTGTTTGAGACCCTAATTATTCTTGTTGTTCATAAAAGTCTTCTAAGTAAGTATAAAATCTAAATAATTCTAATTAAGTGCTCAAAATATCAAGTGGTCACAAAGTGAAGTCGAACTTATCCTAGATTATCGAGCAAACAATCAAAACATTCATTATTTCTAAAATAAAGTAGCATTTGAAATCATGTTTCTATTTCATATCATTGACTACTAATCATTCAACCAACCCATAACTAAACACAAAACTAAAATAAAATTGCATGCAAAATAAACAACTAATAACAACAATCGTAATAAGTAAGCATGATCAACATAGAAAATGAATGTTGTTTTCCCCCAAACTTCAAGTTGACATTGTCCACAATGGAAAAATAAAAGTGAGTGAAAGAAATTCCCCTTGTAGATAATGGCTTGATACTCGAATCGCATAGAAGAAGTTGTTACTTGAGTTAGTGCCCAAAGCCATTGAGTGATGCTTTTTTGAGTTAGTGCCCAAAGCCATTGAGTGATGCTTTTCAAGATATGAATTTTAAGGAGCCTTGTTGTTTGATGGTGTTTGAGGTGGAATTTATTGATAATTTGGAGTGGAGAGGTTGTAAGAATGATTAAGGGAAGTGAGGTGGTGTTTAGGTAGATTATAAGGTAGTATAGAAGGGATTTTTGGGGTGGAACAAGTGGCATTGTAGTGCCACAACTTAGGTTTTTGACCTGAAAATTTTCAAGTGTTACAGCTGCTGCCATATTTATTTTGTCCCCGATTATTAGCTCCCTTTGACTTCATCTTGTGTGCTTTATTTCTAAATCTTTTTCCATATTTTTATAAGGTTCCTAATTGTTGTTTCAAAACACTACAAAAAAAAAATTAAACTAAAAGATTGAAATTAAAAATTGAAATGCACTTGGGTTACTTCCTAAGAAGCGCTTGATTTATTGTCCCTAACTACACTTATTCCGGTTTTTATGATGCATAAAATTACATGTTGGAGGCATTTTTTTTCAAGGGGCATTCTTCCCATATCGTGTTTCAGTGTTCGCTCAATGGTCTTGCCAATTCCTTTCCTTAATTTTCTCATTTTTAGCTTGCTTAGTAAGAACTAAATTTTTTTTTCAAAGTGTAAACCTTGTTGATCTTCAACATAATGACCTATTCTTATGCACCTTCAAAACAACCATAACAACCTAAACATAAAAAAAAATTAAAAGAACATAAATACCTAAATTAAGATCAAGTTACTTAACCATAATATTAGCACAAATTCAAAATTTATAATCCCCAGAAATAGTACCAAAAACTTGTTCGAGAAATTATACACACGTGAATTATAACCACAAGTGCAAGGGTTGTGAAAAAGCAATAAAGTGATAAGTGAGTATCGTTTCTATAAGGATTGTGTCCTAAATTGATGCTAAGTACTGTGATGTTAGCAACCTAACTCTATCTAGGCTAATTTAAATGATAAGTTGAATTATGGAATTTAAAAAAAGTTTAAGGCTAAATAACTTGGTAAATTGAAGATATGATAGTTTTATGGCAACGCGGTTCTAAGGACTTGATTTCTCTCTATTGTTCTTATGGTCTTTCTCATTAGTGATCAACAACAAATTTTATGCATTCATTAGTCTAGGTTGTATGATTAATCTCATTGCCTCTCCCGAGTGTCAAAAAGACTCTACACATATACAACTAAGTTGATATCCCTATCTAACCCGTTATACATACATGCATTAAGCTACCCTTATATGACTACCCTAAGTCATTAGTCTCCCAACTCAAAGCTATGCTTTTTACAACCAACATATACATTAAACTTTACCAAGCACATAACCCAAATGTTTAAATCATCCAATCCATTTCCCAATGCAATTAGAAGCATTAAGCACTTAAAAAATATAAATGAATAACACAAAATAGTCATTAATCACATCAAAACATTAACACATATTGTTCAATTGAGTTCCATCAAACCCTATAACATATAATCTAGCAACAAAATGATAATGCATTCTAGGAAACAATACTTTCACAAATTTTACCTATTATATCACTAACCATGTCTAATCCTTCATTTATAATCAAATATAAGATATAGGCACAAAAACGAATATGAAATAAATTTTCACTCAAGAGCAAGTTAGATTTTTCAATCTTCACTAACAAACAACTAATCATATGATCATTTGTAGAACAATTATTAATAGTGACTAAAGATGTCTTGCTCTCAATATTGAGCTCTACCAAATAAGCCACCAATAAGACAGCAAATGTCTTACCAGAGTATGGATGTTAAACACGTATGAACCAATAAAATAATTAAAGAAAAGAAATAATATATTTTAATAATTAACATTCAACAACAATAATATTTTATTATATTATAAATAAAACTTAAGAAGTCACCTCAAAACTTGACTCGATAAAGCTTAAGTGACAGGACCCGCCCCAGTGGCTCTGCCAGACACCTCAACGGAAGTTCCTCAGAATATAACTAAGTAAGTTGAGAAATTTTCGCGAGGCGAACCCCCTTTTAGTTCTTGCTACTATTGAGAAAATCTTATAATATACATGAAAATAACATTTTAATTTTTTTAAAAAAAGGGTAGAGTTTCCCCTGTTTTTCAAAAAATTCATATAAAACCTGCAAAGAAATTTCACTTCTATTTCAAACACTTCTCAATACTACCAATTCGGACCTCCGGTCATTTTCAAATCAAATCCAACATAACTCAATTGTTTCATTTGAATCACAAAATGAGCATACTTATAACAAGTAAAAACGATCATTATAATATCGAAATCTCTTCTTGTTGGTTCAAAATATACATCCAGATATACATGCCTACAACTACTATAGAGAAAGTAAAGGGTGCTATTTAGCACATGTATATATACAAAAATAATCTTCAGATTTGGCCCACTACTCGGCAATAGGAGAATCAGCAGCTTGCGTACGAAGACCTGTACTTGGGAAGGGGGTTTAGAAAACATAAAACACAAAACGACTAAGCTAAAGGTACTCAGTGAGTGCAATTACGATTTAAAATAAAATAACATTATTCATAGATAGCAAATTCTAAAGTATATGCATAAATCATGCTTCTAAAACTGTTGTAAAGCTGTAAAACGGTTTCTAATATCAAATGCTGATGAAATCTTGCCGAGTGGGTTTTATTTACATCTTTGGAAAGTAATATCCAAAATCTATATCACATAATAACTACCGTGTGCATATAAATGCATAAATGCTATCGGTAAATCAAAAACTAGTAAAGTTCTCGCTCGGCCATTTTCTTTCTAAACTGTACCAATGGTAATCCTAAAACTCTATACTCACGCAACGACTCAACTAGCACCACACACGTGAGTAGGTCACCAGGCACCTCAACTAGCAGCACCTACAGTGACATCTCAAGACATCTCACTGGCTATGCAGCGGAATCCTACATCGCATACATATAGTGAGACAATACCTCGTACACATAGAGCGACTCACATGACTCGACATCCAGACTTCTCAGAGTTAGTGACACACCCCCATGACCTGCCCATGTACACGGGATATACCGGCTGGGTCTAATACAATCACCACTACTATAATCTGAGGGTACCAATGGCCTTTAAAATGAATACATAAATTTTAAAACTGTTTCTTAAACCGAACATGTAAATTCATATCTATGGATACATATCAAGATCATAATCATGTTTATGCATTAAAAGCTCATAAAACATACATTTTCATTATGCGGAAACATAATAAACGAAAGATAAAAGAAATGGCAGATTTTCACTCATAACCGCTCTGCGCTCAATTTTGCTCCAGATTTTTGCTCCCGTTACTGCTCTCGATTTTCTTCACCTACGTGCTATAAATGACATTAAGAATTAAATCGAATGCTAGAATCTCATTTAACTACTATACGCCCTAATCGGCATACAAAGCCTGGATGCATACTACTTCCCGATTTTCATTTACGGAATCATTTAATCTAATCTAACTTACCACCCGGCGCCCTGAAAATTATTAAACGCCTTATAACTTGGTTGGACATAATTGCCCTTAACCTTTCCAAAATGGACAATTATGTCCCATTTTCTTTATTTTTGGCTTTTCCATCAACCATATACATTCAACAACTCAATCAAAACACCACTCAATCCCTAACTTTCCTAAAGTGGCAGAATTTCACCCTATGTTCCAACACATTTCTTTTCTCAATTTCTTGTTCCAATTTACATCAAAATCAAGCTAATTTCATTCTAATGCCCTAATTACAACCAATTGAAGTCTCTACATTCAAATCACCCAAAACCATAATTCTTACCTTGCAAATTTCTTCAAATTGATGACTCCTTCAAGCTCCACACTAGAATTTAACTCAATCTAAACCAAGAATACACACAAGAACATCAATTGAAGCAATCTTAAAAGCTCACTTATAAATTTCACAAAACAATGATTTTCTTACCTCGTTTTCTTAAAATTTCACTAATGGAGGCTTTAGTTAAGTTTAGGAATTGGTATGTAACTTTATTTTGACTTGATTAAGCATGAAAAATCATGAAAAGAAAATTTTGAAATTTCACTATAGCAACACCCCCTTCACCTTGCACGAATTTTGCTCTAAATGTTTGCTTCTTGTTCTCTTGAAAAATCTACACACTTCCAATATATATATAGTTATCCATCAATTGACCATTTTGCCCCTCAATTTACTCTAAATTACTAATTTTCCATTAGTTGGAAACTAAGTAAGTAATTGGTTCATTTAAGACTATCTAGTTAGAATAATCCAAAGAACTAACTAGAATTTTCAACTTGGCAATCCATGAGATTTCTTCTAATTGGTCCATTCTCTAATATATGGATTATGTTTCTCAACAAAGGCTTGTTCCATACATAACCCTTAAATGGAAATTCATGTAGTAAATTAGAATTTCCTTTTCCAAGCCAATAGAGAAAAATTCTAAAAATATTATAGGGTCGTCTGACGCTTCGATCGAGTGTGAAATTATCAAATTAGGTCTAATATCTCCCACGCGCACCATAAAGAAAATATTTTTAATAGGGTTAAAATCAGGTAATCCTACGGGGTCTTTATTGCTCTATACCAAAATCTAGGCGCCAAGATTACTAATAGGGATTGGATATTACACTAAGTGTCATCAATAAAGTGTGTAATGACTATCATATACCTTTGGTTTTGTACATCTTCCATCCACATATTCGTTGTAATGGCAACCTTACTTTGAAAACCCTCCAACAAACTTATATCTTCATTTTCTCAAACTCATGTAAATTAACAAATTTTTTATTGTATTATGAACTACTTTCTTCCATAGTGAATTATGAACAACTAGTATCTCTCTAAACCCTTCATGCTCTATTATACTTAACACGTACTCGTGATTGATAATTGCATGTACAATTATTTTTCTTGTAACTTCTTGATCAAAACTTCAAGTCTCTATTCTTGTGTTTCCCTCATCATCTTGTATAATTTTAACGCAATGTTTTTTCACTTTGTCATTTCATTGTCTTTTCATATGATATTTGTCCATATGGATCCATAAATGATGAGTTTCACCAGTACCTCTCTCCATATACTCTTTACTACAATATTTGCATATGAATATTTTCTCTTTGTTGACTTCTTTTTTATAAAAATGATGCCACACAATCAATTGTCATTTCGTTATTTTCCCATCACTGCATCAATTTGAATAGATTTTTGAATTGGACTTTCATCACCAATTTAAGCTTCATCATTCACTTTATGTCGAATAGGATTTAACATATTTGATTTATAAAATAAATTACATATAAATTTACAAATTACAAAGTGGCTAAGCAGAACATCAATTCAATTTTTGAAAAAGGCAAATAAACCCTATCAGCTACTGAAATAATTTAATGGATCATCTAACCACAGAGACAGAATGTATAAAAGCAGTGGAAAGTTTCCTTTATTATAATCTTTGATAGGAATAAATAAGGGAAATTTCCCAATTTGACCACATATTTTTATATTTATTTATTTTTACCTAGTCAAAGATGTTAAACTATATTAATCAAAGAGGGCCAAATTTACCCATTTTGCAAAAAATGCCCTAACCCTAACCTTTTATGCAAAATTTAACATGTCGTCACCTTGAGCTACCACGCGGTAAATTTTTTTAATTTATTTTATATTGAAATTTTTAATTTTTTATTATTTATTCCAAATTTTATTTAACAAATTATTTTTTTTAAAAGTTTGAACAAGTGTATATTCTCTCTCTCTCTCTCTCTCTCTCTCTCTCTCTCTCTCTCTCTCCTGGATATTCAAAATTTCTTTACAATCACCACCGAATTTGTCACACAATTTGTAAATCAATTTGAAACGCATGACATTTTGAAAAATAGAAGTGAAATAACTGATTGTGAACTTAAAAAAAGTGGAAACAGGCTAAAGTGAGCTTTTATTGTTTATTTGTTGATTTATATTGTACTAGTTCAAATGTATAGATTTAGTATTAGGAATATGAAGATACGGTTGAAAATCAGTGCAAAAAGACAAAAAGGTAAAAAAAAAAAAAAAACCAAAAATGATAGATTCAAGGCCAGAACTGTATGTAGTTTGCGGTGCACACATCGGCGCTTGCATCATGCATCAGGCGCAGAGCACCATGTACCAGTGCGTGGTTCTACACGCCAAGCATGCAGCAAATTACGTGCTTTGCTGCTCACTTTAGTGTGCCACCTAGACTCAAGCACTACTTTTGAGGATCATTCAAAGAAGCTTAATGTGGCTGGTATAATATTTTCAAAGCTAAATATCACTTTGGGAGATTTTGAGCTCATACTAGTGGAATATTAAGTAAATTAACTAGTAGAAGGTCTAGTGGAAAATAGGTGTTTAGTGGAAAATGACTAAAAAAACATGAATAAGATATTTTTAATTGAAGCATTCAGTTGCATTGTCCCTAGTGGTAATGTCTATGCACCCTCTAGCCTAAGGTCAAGGGTTTAAGTCTTGGGATATGCTAAAAAAATTATTTTCTCTATACAATTACCAGTTGTAAATAGTTTCTAATTATTGATAATTGTAAATCTTTGAAATATGTTTATAATACAATATTTGTATAAAAAAAGGTTTTTTTAATTGAAATTTTGTTTTAAACACATTTTTAATAAGATTAAATGACATACTTTTTTGTATAAAAGAGTTCAGTTTCTTTAAGTATGGTAAACTTCCAAAATTAAAGATTTCACACTTTTATTAAGTATAGTCCAAGTCATACTAGAATTCCTTTTCTTGCATAAAAAGTATCATTCTCTACACACACAAAAATAATAATAATAAATCATGTAAGTCATAAACAAATAATGGATAGTTTCTAATAAGACTAAGGGCTCATTTAGTTGGCCTTTTTAAATAGAGTTTTTAGAAGTAGAAATTAAGTTATAAACAGTTTTTAATTATTGATAGTTGTAAACAGTTGTACTTCTTTAAAATATAGACTTTTTAATGCAATATTTGTATTTAAAAAAGATATATTTTTAATGAAATTTTTTTTAAACATATTTTTAATAAGATTAAATGAGATACTTTTTTGTATAAATGAGTCAACTTCTTTAGCTATGGTAAACTTCCTAAACTAAAGATTGCATGCTTTTATTAAGTATTAAGTCCTAGTCATAGTAGGATTCCTTTTATCGCATAAAAACTATTATTCTCTATTAAAAAAAAATATTATGAGTCACCAATGAATAATAGATAGTTCTTAATAAGACTAAAGGCTTGTTTAATTAACCTTTTCAAATAGAGTTTTTAGAAGTAGATCTTTTAAAGAAAAGTCATTACTCGTTTGGTTGTTAATTAAAAAAAAACATTTGAAATACTAAATCGTTTGGTTACATATTGTTAAAAGTGTTTATTTATTATTAAAATACTAAAAAGAAAATCTAATAAATATTAAGTAAAAATTTATTTATTTAAGTTTTAAAAAATTAAAATATAATTAAATTAATCATGTATTTCATCAAATTCAATCTCATAAAACACAAGAATTTTAATAAGATTAATATATAATAATGAACAAATTAAATAAATAATTGTGTTTGATAATAAAATTGAAAGTAAAATAAAATAGCACTACAACTGACAAAAGATTTTTATTAGAGAGTCTTGTAGAGACATGGTGACTGCAAAGATATAGAGATATGATGGTTTTAAAAAAAAGAATTAAAAATATATTAGTTAAATAAGGTTAATTTTTATTAAGGGTACATTATAGAATTAAGATAATTTTATTAAGGTATATGTGACATTATACAAATATAAAAACAAAGTTCAAAAAGCTTTACTTTTAAAATATCAAAATTTGAGCTTTTGCAAGTAGATGTAAAATAGCCTTTTTAATTTTCAAAAACTCTTTTCTAGTTACAATCAAATATCATTAAAAAATTTAAAAATTCTTTTAGCATTAAAAAAGCTTTTTCGGACAGTAAAGAAGTCGAACCAAATATGCACTAAAGACTACAAAACCCTATCTTTAACCTCATATAAGAGAATTTATTAAAATCAGAAAAAGGGAAATAGAGACACAAATATCACATAAAAAATAAAAAAAGATATAAAATGAGAGAGATAAAAAATTGTAGAACAAGAAAGCTTAGACATGACAAGTAGGTCATGCCGAACTAGCACGACCCATGAACAATAGGCCCAAATGGGTTTTTATACCTAGCCTAGCATGACACAAAAGGTTGCAACCTAGCACGGCCCATAGGCACAACACAAAGTCGTGCCATAGTGTGCTGGCATGGTTAGCCCATTAGATTATGCCTACGGGCACAACTCATAGGCCATTTATTTTTTTTTAATTATTTTTATTAGTTTTTTGGAAAAAGAAAAATTTTAAAAAATCAAAATGACTGTTGCACCTATAATCCCTCTTTTATCCTTTCTTAACTCTTTCAAGTCAATTCAAATCTCTCACAAATTTCTCTTAAATAATTTCAACTTTCTTTAAAATTTATATTCTCTCAAATTATTTATTTAGTTTTCAATTTCATTTATCTAATTATAATTTTCAAATTATGGATCATTATAAAATGAATTCTCAATCACCCCAAAATGACAACGAGAATATTCATTCTCAACTTCACCAAGATAATGAGGACGAAGATGCATCGCAATTACGACGTAACAATGCAGTGAAGTTCATTTCAATTTTACAGTCAAAGGTTTAACATAAATAAAAAATAATCCTGTTACAACATTGTGTTGCAATACATATAACTAAATTTTGACCTATTATAATCATTATGGCTTAACGTATATTCGTTGGTATGCCGTGAACTGGAGGATTTTCAAAAAAGAATTTGCTTTGAGGTTTAATACATAATTTATGTTATTTTATTTTTAAATATTTAATTTTCTTTAAATATTTTTAAAATTTTTTAATTATAAATATTGTAATAAAAATATACTAGTAAGAGTTCTCAATAAGTTCCAGCCATTTTTCATCCACTAGTTTGAACCCTAACCTTACTCACTCATCTAGCTTCTCTTACTTACCCTAGTCTCTTGCTTTAGAACTTTTATTCCAAGATGGGATAAAAGCTCTCAAGCAGAGGACTGGGGTAACTAGAAGAGATTGGACGAGTGAAGTAGGGTGAGAGTTCAAGCTAATAGCTAGCTGGTGATTGAAAGTTAAAACTTCTTGAGGACTCTCTCTTATCTTTTTGAGAGAATATTGATTGAAAATCATCGGGATATGATTTGGAGAGTAAGTCAAGTACGTAGGGTATGTGAGGATTGAAGACGGACGCGAAAGGAGAAAAAAATGAAGAAGGGCATGACAAGTGCCTCCTGGTCGCCGCAGCATTGAGGCGCTGGACGCGGGAATAGTTTTTCATTTTTTGAGACTTCCTTATTTCATCTCTCACTTGCTTCAGGACTCTCTAATACGACTCCACACATTTAGGGTAAACTTAGGACGTCCTAAAGCCTATATAAAGGCTGGCTATTAGCTTGTAAAGAGATCGAAGTAAGATCTTTGTAATTAAACCTTCTTTGTGATTCTTAGTGAAAAAAATTCTTAAATTGCAAGAGAGAGTTCTTTCTTTGTGAGTCTTTCTTGTAAAAGGCATACTTTGTGAGTGCCTTATTATTCAATAAGATAAGAGAGTGATCTTGATCCGCCGTGGATGTAGGCAAGTTGCCGAACCACGTAAATTTTATTTGTTCTTCTACCCTTTCTTTCTCTAGTTCCTTAATTGCTTGTTCTGCACTATTTGCTTATGTGATATTACTTATTTGTGTGCTTCTGTTTCAACATCTTTTTTATTACAATATTTATAATTATAAAAAATAAAAAAAAATATTAAAAATATCTAAAAATAAAATAAGATAATATAAATTAATTATTAAACCTCGAAGTAAATTTCAATAAATTTATATTGAATTTTTGTAATTTATTTTTGTATTTATATGATTATATCCAATAATTTTAGATTTGAAAATTAAAATAATATCATAAATCTTTATCTTTAATCGAATTATAATTTTAAATTTTTAGTTATGAATTATGATTATAAACACATTTTTATTTTCAATCTAATATATAATCTTAATTATTATTGCAATTATTAATTTTAATTATAATATAATTACAATTTAAAGTTGAAAATATTTATAAGAAAAAAATTATAAATATTAAAAGTTATTAAAAATATATATTAAATTAACTATTTAAAAAAAAATTAAAAAATAAGCAAAACCCATAAGTCTTGCAATGCTAAACTAGTGCCAGTACGACATATAGCCCATACCAACATGACATATTGAGCTGCACATCGTTATCCAGCACAACATAACTAGATGTGTCTCACCGTTCCGGCATGCCACATTATTGTACTTTGCTGGGTTTCACCCCATTTACCACTTTTAGGAAAGCTGCAAAATTTTGTAGGAAAACCTTTTCTCATAAGTCACATTTTCAGACTCCCTTAGCACACACTTACGGGCTGCCCTTCCCAATTTTTTTTTTTTTTTTTTTTTTGTGTAAGGCAACAAATATATTGCGAAGAGCTAAACATCAACAAACTGAAAACCATCCTTCAAGGGTAGAGGCATTAAAGAGGGAGGGACCTCTCTCAACCAATATCCTTATGGTTTGAGACTCGTCTTTAGAGCCATTTTAGCCGAAGCATGAGCCAAACCATTAGACTCCCTGGCAACAAACCTAACTCAATACGAGTTAAAGGATTTCAAATAGCTCACAATATCCTTGATTATAAAGCTGACTTCGGAGGCAGCAATAGATTCCTCAAATAATTCCTTGATCACTGATGAAGAGTTCGTTTCCACCTCAATATCTGAAAAACCCATTTGATGAGCTACCATGACACCTTTCAAGATTGTTAGAGCCTCCGTAATCACAACCGAGAAAGGCACCACAAATCTTTCATAACTAGTGGAAATAGCATTGCCAGAGCAGCCTCTTAAAACAAAGACAACACCTGAAGAACTGTTCTTAGGATTGATGGCAGCATCTGAATTCACTTTGATTGCAGGAACAATTAGAGAAAGTCACTTTCCAAATCTCTCAACCTTGGGCGGCATTTGAGTTCTCAGAAGAAAAGCTTGGGCTGCTTGAAAATTAGATAGATAAGATTTCGACCAAGCCAAGATAAGTTCATCCTCAACCACCTTTTTACCATGGATTCTTTTGTTTTTGTAGAACCAGTAGCACTATAAAATGATACATAAAATTTTTAAATTGGCTTCTTCCAGCACGCCAAGATAGGTCGTAATAGATCACGGGTGGATAGCCAATTATTCGACTTAACTGCTCTCATAATCTCACAGCATCTTCTTGTATCTTTCTAGGCCTTAGACAACCACAACGCATGGATCGTTGTCTCAGCATCCCTCTCACATAAAGGGCACAGAACATTTGTAGTAATATTGATTCACGAACGATGGTAACAAATCATTTGATGCTTTCCAAAGGAAAAGTTTAATTTTTCGAGGGATATTGAGCTTCCATAGCTTTTGCCACCAAACTTCAATGGATGATTTTTCTACAGGCCACTCTTTCCATCGCCGACGTAGCCAACCAATACATGCTACGAACTGTTTAGTTTCACTTATCAAAGTACCAAAGCGTATGATCATTATTTTCCCCTACACGGCTCAGCAGCGGAGAACTGAGAATTAGATGGGCTTCCTCTGCCGAAAATGATCTCCGAATAAGATCTCTATCCCACTGACCAGACATGATAATGAGGGTAGAGACCTGTGAGTACTCTCACGATCGGTGCAGGTAAAAAGGCCTAAAAAAGAATGGTTTAGGGAGCCAAGGGTCATGGTAGCTAGACATTGAATTTCCATTATTAATACATTATATATGCAATAATAGTTAAATACAAATGCACACTATCGTATCAAGTACTATAGGAATGAAATTTAAGTAGCATATGGACTAATTTAATCTATTTCTTTCAATCAAGTAATAAAATTAATTATATTTAACTTTAATCTAGACAAATCTAAAGGCAAATGTTATCTAATTAATCTAATCCTATCAAATTAAACCTAATCTTAATCAAAAGTACGCAAGGGTTAAATGCACCAACTAAAAGGAATCTAAAAAATTAATAGAATTAATAAAAAACGTCACAAACAAGATCATAATAACAAGAGAAAATGATAAATAACAAAGGGAGATGCCTTAGATTGTTTCTTTCTTTCTCTTAACTTGATTGCACAAATCTTGATCTTCAATCTTTAATTCTTTACTTTGATCTCTTGTTTTTTTTTATGTGTATTTGTTTGCGCTAAGTTGCCTCTAATATTATGTGCTTTTGGCTATGAAAAATAGTGCTTTGATAAGTCTTCGTAACCCTAAGGATGTGGGGTTTCAAATCCAAGTTGAAAAAGGAGACTTAAGAAGGGTTTCTTTGTTGCATGGGCACTGCACCACTGAGACATAGAAAAAGTCAGCTAGTGGGAGTTGATTGGGTGCCGTGACACTAGTGGTGAGCACTGCAGGGCTCGAGTTTATCTTAGGCGTTGCAGCACTGGCTAGTGTTGCCAGTCCATCCGATATTTGCCATTTAGCATCCGTTTCTTCCAGTATCTTCACGCCTTGGTTAATAAACATATTTATGATAAAACAAAAATCATAAATAAATTGTCAAATATTCTTAATTTGGAGCAAACCTTTGATAGAAAATAAGAGACTATATCAACCCTCTTAAATACCCCCAAACTTAAGACTTTACTCCTCGAGCAAAACAAAAACAAACACTCACAATACTTATTATTAACTTTAAATAAAACTCAAAGCTGAAAGCAATCATAGGTTGATTATATGATCAAAATCATTGTCTAAAAGGCTATTGAAATGGCACAAGACTTTTCAAAGATCACTAAACAACTTTTAATAATTCATTATATCATTCATCAATTTCTTTATTCTCCATTATAATTGATCACTTGTGTGTATATGAAATAAGCAAGTAAGTACTTGAATGATACCTAGATTTATTCTCTAGCTTAAGATAATACATGAAGATGATGTCTTGGTATATGTTAATTTATAATAACACTACCATATAATTACTTTTTATAATACTCTCTACTAATGTAGGAAGACATAGGTCTAGGGATCTAATTAGGACTTTGATTATTTTGTAATTTAAGGCTAGGTTCAAGGTGGGATATAAGGATATATATATATATATATATATATATATGAAGTTCGAATCATACCATGAATACTTATACTTTACTTAGAAACCTCTTGATCTCTTCTCCTTGATTTATCTCCTCCCTCAAACTTATGGTGTTTCCATCTTTCTTTTAATCATTATTTTTAAAGAATTTCTTCTTTTTCTTAAGCTGGGGATATTTTGAATTTAAAGACTTTTTTTAAGAATGATTACACCTAAACTTAGATTGATAAGTACTTTCAAGACTTAATTGCTTTCTACTTCAGTACCCTTTTCACACATAACCACAACTTGTTTTCTTTTAAAAGTATTTCTAAGTAAACTTAAAGTTTATGGTGTTACAAGTAATTTTAGGATAAATAAGCTTAAAGTCTTAAGGCTTGCAATGTGGTTAAACAAAAAAAAAAGCTATTTAGGCACAAAAGGGGTAACTAGATAAATATACATCTAAAGTGGGCTAGAAATGCTCAATTGGTCTAAAGATGGCCTAATTTTATTTTTCAATTCATGTGTTTCTTAGGATTTCACTTTAAGTAGTAATCGAACAAGATTTAGAGTGTTAGTCTTTGAGACTGTGGTGTACTATTTACCAAAAGGTTTCTCTAAGAAAATAATTCAACTAATACAAGCTTATTGTCAATGTATTAAGAAAGAAGTGATAAAAAATAAGGTCAAAATCAGTTTAAGATTCTTTATATAAGAATTATCTCGAGTGTCTATTGTTTCTAAGGGACTTCTAAAAATAAATTCAGTAAATATTCTTTTTCTTATCATAGACTAATGATCGTTTTCTCAACCACAAACTAAAAAACTAAAAAAAATTGACATGTAAGACAACCAATAAGTTTTATGCAGCAAAATATACATAAGATAAGTATTTTCCACTCCTAAACCTAAATTTGATATTGTCTGCAATGTTAAAAAATAAAAACATGAAAGAGTAAGAAACTTCCATGGTAAGTGAAGTTTGAACATTACAACATTTTGTCTTAATGAATGTGACTACATTTCTCCGTCTTCATAACGTTTGCAATTCCTTGAGTTGCTCTTTAAATGCTTGACTTGCTATTTTATTCCTACAAGAAAAGAAAATAAAGTAAATAAAACTAAAAATAAGCAAACATAAAAAAATTGCTTGGGTTACCTCTTAAAAAGCATTTGATTTAACGTCTCCAGCTTGATAGGACTTTCTCTATTCTTATGGACGATCAAAGGTAATGTTAGAGGAACTATGGAATATGTTCTTGGTATCTCTCCTCTCTTTAGGCTTTAATAGCCTAGCAATTAAGCTTTAGGCAGTAACTTTTGCTTCATGTTCATTATACTTCTCCGAAAAAGACTTTGATATTAGATTGGGGAAGAGATTCTCTTGTGCCATTTTCTTTGATCCCTTCAGGAAGGTGTTGCTCTCACTTCTTCTTTTTTTTTCTTCTATGCCTCAATCCTTTCTTTTGAATGTACAAATTTATAGTGTATATGTCTTTAAGCTACAGAAATTGTAGGTTAATGCTTGGGTGTATAACATTAATGCTGAAATAGTCTACACTTAGTTGGCAACTTAATCTCCTTGAAGAATTTAAATGTAACATCATCCTCTTACACCCTCATGGTCAACTACATTTTTTGTACAATATAATCGTTTGTCCAGTAGTTAGAAAGGGTCTTCCAAGGATAATGAGGATCTCATTGTCTTCTTTGGTATCCAAAACAATAAAATCAGTGGAAGAGATGAACTTGTCCGCCTTTACTAGTATGTCATCTATGACTCCCTTAAGATAGATGAGAAATCGATCAACAAGTAGGAGTGTAACTTTGATAGGCTTTGCTTCTCTTAAACCTAATTTTTTTTAGACTAACAGGTGCATGAGATTTATACTTGTTCTTAGATTGCATAGTACTTTTTTAAAATCATGATTTCTAATGGAGCACGGCATACTAAAGCTCCTGAGATATTTGAGCTTATGAGGTAGCTTCTTTTGAAGAATGGCGCTATACTCCTCTATCAATTCTACGGTCTCAAAATCTTTTAGTCTCTTTTTCTTTGAAAGTGTGCTATTCATAAATTGGATGTAACTAGGTATCTGTTCGAGCGTATTTGCAAAAGGAAGATTGATATGTAATTTCTTAAAAATTTCAAGAAATTTAAAAAATTGCATCATCTTGCTATACTATCTTTGCTTTCTCCTTCATACTTGAAAATGGTGTTTAAGGTATAATTTTGTGTAAGACCTTACTACTTCTTAAGGAGATGGCTTGGCATTGCTCTACATTTCTATGTGGATTGGCTTCACTGTCACTTAGTAGAGCTTCTTAAGGTCATTTATTAATCATTGTAGAAATTTATCCCATTTAAATCTCCAAATTCTTTAATGTGACTAAATGGTTCTGTGTGATAGCATCATTTGACTTCATGTAGTGCATAAGCATATCTTTCAAAGATAATTTTTTCTCTTGCGGTGACTGAAATCCTAAGTGATTCACTGGTCTAAATGATTTCCCTCGGTTATTACTTTAAGAGAAGTTTAGATGATCTTTCTACCCCAGATTATAGAAATTAAAATATGGGTTGTTCTATTGTTGGTTAAAATTTTTCATATAGTTTATTGATTTCATGCACTGCCCATTCATGTAATTATCACCATAAAAGTCACAAGTCATAATTTGCGTTTTGAGGGTATTCAATGCATCAAATTTCTTTGATAAAATATTGATATCTACTGCCAATGCATTAAATGCGTCAATCTCATGCACATCGACAACTTTCTTAAATGCAACCCTCTTAGATGGCCATTGCTAGTTATTTGATGCCATCTCCTTTAGTAGATTATAAACCTCATCCATAAATTTATTCATTAGGGCTCCTCTAGTAGCAATATCTACAATAGTCCTTAAATGCCATACTAGTCCATTGTAGAACATTCAGACTAATAGCCATTTAAGGACTCTATGATGAGGATACTTCCTCAACATGTTCTTGAATTACTCTCATGCTTCGTATAGTGACTCACCATCAATTTGACTAAAAAAGATGATGCCATTCCTCATCTTTGTTGTCTTCATTGGTGGGAAAAAGTTTGCTAGAAATTTCTGCGATAAGTTATCCCATGTCGATATGGATCTAGACAGCAATAACATCAGCCAACTCTTGGCTTTATCCCTCAAAGAGAAAGGGAATAGTCTAAGTCTATTTGCATCGTCTAAGACTCTGTTATACTCGAATTTATCGCAAATCTTGAAAAACAATTATGATATGCATGTTGGGATCATCATCGAGAGCATCACTAAATTGTATAGACTCCTTCAGCATCTAAATAATACTCGGCTTGATCTCGAAATTATTGACATTAATGGTTGGCATCAAATACTAAATTGAATTTCCTTTGCAGTAGGGACTGCATATTCTCTTAATGCTCTTTATTGTGCATCTACAAGTTCATAGATAGGATTGTTAATGTGACCTTCCATGTCTGTGGATCGATGTTGTTCACATCGAAGTCTTTTGAGTGTTCTTTCGATCTCAGAATCAAAAGAAGTAAAATCTACAAATCAAAGTAAAAAGAAAAAAAAATAAAAATCTGAATTAAAAGCAATGTAGTTTGGTATTAATATTGATATAAGAATAGAAAAAATTAGTCCCTAGTAACTGTGCCATAAACTTGATGTATGTAATAATACCTAACCTTAAGTACACACTATCGTATCAAGTAATATAGAAATAAAATCAAAGTATTATTCCTAAAGGGGCTAATTTAATCTACTTCTTTTAATCAAGTATTAAAATTAATCCTACTTAAATTTTATCCAGACAAATTTAAAGGCGAATGTTATTTAATTAATCTAATTCTACCATATTAAACCTATTCTTAATCAAAAGTAATCAAGGGTTAAATTCAGTAACTAAACAAAATTAGGGTTTCGACTTATCTCCTAATATTTCATTGAGTTTATTAATCTTTTAATTAATCCCTTAATAATAAATTGCTGGCGAAACTCTAATCTTATCATAAGTCTCTGTCAATGGTCGAATGATTATATTATACCATAATAATGACCTATATGTCTATGTTATCTGAATAGAGTGCAGCTCATTAAGAACAAGTCTAATCATACCATATATTCTATCTAGGTATATGTCTATCTTATATGGAACTCATAGTTGTTACCATATAATTTGGCATCAAAGTATCCTACGCTAAACATATAAATTATTCTTTTGAGTTCATTAGGGTTCCTTGAAAAATTAATCTATTAGCCAAATAAAATGAAGGCATTAAATACAAAATAAAATGAATCAATTTAATCTATTAAGTTCATAAACTAAGAGAGTCAACAAAATCTAACTAAATATTAGGTTCAAAAGCATAACCCTAGATAAAAAGAGTTTAATTCCTTATGCATCTAAGAGTAACAATGTAACTAATGGAAAACATCATGAACAAGATCACAATAACAAGTGAAGATGAGAAATAATACAAGGAGAAGCCCCAGATGCATCTTTCTTTCTCTTGTCTTGATTGCACAAAACGTGATCTTCAATCTTCAATTTTGCACTTTAATCTCTTATATTTGTGATGTGTATTTGTTTGTGCTAAGTTGCCTATGATATTGTGTGCTTTTGGCTCTGAAAAATGGTGCTTTTATAAGTTTTCATAACTTTACGAATGTTGGGCTTTAAATCCAAGTCAAAATGGGAGACTTAAGAAACGATTTCTTTTGTCGCACACGGGACACAGTGCCCTCAACTTGAAGAAGGGATTTCTTTTGTTGCACGGGCGCCGCGGCGCTAGGGATTGGACACCGTGGCGCTGAGACCTAAAAAAGGTCGACCGATGGGCGTTGATTGGATGCTGTGGCATTGGTGGTTGGCACCATAGCAGGTTTCTGTCTTAGACATCACAGTGTTGGTGGTGGGCATCACAACACTTAGATTTCTGTCTTGGGCGCCGTAGCGTTTGCCCAATATTGCAGTCCTTTTAATTTTCACTGTTTTGCACTTTATCTTCTAATATCTTCACACCTTGGTTAGTAAGCCTGTATATAATCAAAAACCAAACAGCTAAATACTCTTGATTTAGAGCAAAACCTAAGTTTGAGATTATTTCAAATAATAAACTATATAAAATCTATCAATACACCACCTTAGTCCCCATTGAAGAAGCTCTCTAACTTAAATAATGCTTCTTCAAATAAAAGATGAGCTATTTGAAGATTTTGCCTGCAAAAAAAAAGTATTTTGAGAAAAATAAAAACCTTCACCATCAATGAATTAAGGGCATGAATGATACGCAAACTCTGCTTGGCAAGCATGGATTGGTTGAAATCTTTAAAATTATGGAATCCCAAACCTCTAAACTCTTTAAGCTTACTTAAATTTTCTCATGAACCCCAATAAATCTTTCATTTCTCCTTGCTACCCTCCCTACCAAAACCTCAAACAAGCACTATAAATCTCTCTTATAAGAGACTTCAGCAGTCAAAAGTGATTCATATAATAAGCGATGATTGCTTGAATGACAGCTTTAAGAAGGACTTCCCTTCCAACAAAGAATAACATCTTAGATTTTAACCTTGAACTGTATGCCATATTTTTCTTCTTTTTTAGGATTGCAAATAAATTAATTTTATTTTGCCACTCACACACGAAAAAGCATGACAATCTACTTTGGATACTCCTAGAAGACCAACTAATAAAGAAGCCATATTTTCTTGAATATTAGGGTTAATGCACACTGCTAATTTGGACAAATTGACCATTTGACTAGAAGCATGCTCGTAGTTAAACAAAATGTTCTTAATAGCTTCACAATTCTCCAAAGTAGCTTTAGCAAAGATTAAACTATCATTTGCAACAAAAAAGAAAAAAAGATGAAAAATAGAGGAGCCCTGCCAACTACACTGGAACCCAATCAATCGATCCTTCCATATCAACTTTTCTTAAATAAAGAAGAGAACCCCTCAGAACAAATAATAAGAAGATAAAAAGAAAGAAAATCACTCTATCGCAAGCCCCTAAAAAGTTTTATCTAACCACATTACCTTCAGTTGATTAAAATAGAATAAGACACAAAAGGCACACAACTTCGAATCTTTTGAACCCACACCTCAAAAAAATCAAACTTGCCATGACACATACATTAGAAAAGACCACTTCATACAATCATAAACTTTAAACATATCTAACTTTAGTGCTTAACAGCTATCTATTGGCCTTCCTCAAAAAAATCAAACTTTCCATGACATATACATTAGAAAATACCACTTCATACAATCATAAACTTTAAACATATCTAACTTTAGTGCTTAACAGCTATCTATTGGCCTTGGAATACAATCTCCTCTAACTTATTGCTTCAACAGCATTGTGGACTTAGTTTCCAAGTCTCATCCATGTTGATTCTCAATAAGTGTCGCATCACCAGTAAAACGAAGGCAAACCCAACGACTGTTAAGATAAAATTTGAGATCAAAGTGTAGTGCCCAATTAATTAATTTAAAAGCAATGTATAATAATAACATCATATCTTTCTTTCCTTAGACATATTAAATTAGGCTTATCTAAGATTTTTTAAATGAAAAATTTTCCTTTACACGAAAGTAAAACTTCATTACTATTCATTTGTGTCCATTAAAAAGAGAGAGAATTGTTGTAAGGGAAATCTTCATTAATTTAGAATGTTGATAATTATCTAAGTGCGTAATTCTGAGTGAAATGTGTTTATTTATAGTATATCCAATGTAATTAAATTCATTTATAATCTGTTTTTATTTTGTAATATTTATAATATCGTCACTGCAATATAAAGATATGTTTCATTGATTTTATGGTTAAATTGATATATAAAAAGTTTATTTTGTTTCAAAAAATTTAATTTAAATTCATTTAAACACAAAATTGTATGTTTTCTTAAATTTTTAATAAATAAAAATATATTTATATTTTGACATAATTTTAAATTTATGCTTCAGTAATTATGCTTAAAAGAATATGATTTTAATGCTTTTTAATTATTTTAATAATTTTATTTAAAGTGCTTTAAAGTCTAAAAGTTAATTATTTTTCCTATATGTATTAAGTAGATGTTTCAGTCTTTATTCGTGATTATTGTTACTAATATAGTATTACTGCCATTATTATTATTGACTGAGTAGTTAAGTTACCGTTAGTGCACATAAATATTGATCATAACCATTATAATCGATTTTAGGTTATACTTTTACTATAACTGACAAGTCACTAATTTTGTTTCGCGATTAAAAAAGAGATTGACGGTTATTTTCTGTCACTATCTATGGTTTGTGACAAAAGCATTCGTCATTAATTATGATAATTTATATTTAATAAATTTATAATAAAAAATTTTCATCACAAACCATTTAATATGGCAATGACATAACATATCAAAGTAGATAGAAAAATTGAGTTGTGATAAGATGTGACAACTGACATGATAATACCACGTATAAAGTGATATCAAAATAAATTCTCTTTGTAAATTTCAATGGATAGCTCTCCAATATATTTTCTTTTTTTTTTTTTTTTTTTTTTTGAAGGGGGGATTACAAATTTATCAATATTTTCGCACCACTTGGGGAGAGGGGGGGTCGAACCCAGGTGGGGATGTGAGTCCTTGGGGGGCTCAGCCAACCATGCTCGCTCTCCAATATATTTTCAATTCTACTAAAATGAGAATTGAAAGAGAGAAAAACAATGAATTTTTATTCAAGTGGGGCCGAGTATTTAGTGTGAAAAAAATAAGAATATTTTAATTAAATATTGCGACAAGCCAAACTTCGTTAGAAAACAAAAGGCTTTCCAGATGTGGTTATATGAAACTGAAAAAAAAAAAAGACAAACTAGATTAAGAAAGGGCTTTTTAGTTAAGAATAAAAGGTAATAATGAACATATTTAGAAGGCAGTTGCTTGTACACCCTCTACTAACTTGTCTAAAACTTCTAACAAGGTATTTGATTTTTACTTTAACCTTATCTTTTTCTGAATGAAGCCTTTTATCATTCCCATCAATAATCGTATTCTACACCACAATCCTTCTGGCATTCTTATTCAAATTTGATGCATAAGTCAAATTACAAAGTACAAGTAAGAAAAAAGAGACAGAATGGACTAGGTCCGAATGAGAACAAGAGAATATCAGACAATTTTAAAGAAATCAAGATGAATAAACAGCTCATCTGTAGGAACAATTGTCACGCAAAAGAGTTAAATTGTTACCTACCACTAACATACCTATTAAGAGTATTAAGAATTAAATTGTTGGTAATACCCATAAGCCATACTTATTTATAAAAGAATAATATAATATCATCAATACGCTTAAGGTATGGTTTAATTATAATAATATTTACAGATTTAAAAACTCAACATTTGTGTCCAATTTTTTTAAAAATAAGCATTAATACTTAAACGTTATGAATATTTCATTAAATTTAATAGATTCTCTGTCAATTAATATTAAATAACTGTTTTACCCCTTACACGTTTAATAAAGTTGACTTACACAAATTTTAATGTTTGACTTTTAAATATAATAAATAAAATAATAAAATATATATAAAATAATAATAACAAAAATTCTTTAAAAAATAAAACAAATTTTTTTTAAAAACTTTCAAATATAAATTCTAAAAATCATAATTATTAATAATAAATTAAAATTTAAAAAAAAAAAAAGCAATGGCCAGAATGGCTGCCATTAACGACCACTTTGGCTGCTGTTTGTGGCGGCCATTTTGGCCGCTGCTTGGAGCGGCCATTTTGGCCGCTGCTTGGAGCGGCCATTTGGCCACTTGGTTCAAGCGACCAAAATGGCCGTCGATACAACCTGTATTGTTTTTTTAAAAAATTCATTATAATTTTATTTAAATTTAAATATTTAAATTTATCAAGTAATTAATATGTTGTACTTATGTCTTAATTTAATATTAAGTATATTGACAATTTTACTGCTAAGTTAACAGTAGAAGAGTAACGTTTAGGCATCAGTGTCTATTTTGGTAAAAAACAATTGGGCACAAACGTCGATTTGTTAAACTTGTGGATGTTGTTGTAATTAAGTCATACATTAAGGATATTAATGATAATATCCCTATCTATAAATAAGGGCTTATCGGTGAGGGAATGAGCTATTTAAGATGTATAAGAAATATTTTCTCTCTTAATAAAAATGCTAAGCATTTTCTCTCACCTTTCTCTACTAATCTTCTTGAGCAAATAAGCTATAGAGACCATGTGGCGTTGTTTATGGGTCATTGATCATAATCATCTCAAAGATCTTGAACTCTTTAATGCAATACTTATGATTACCAAGCTTTAATTAGCAATAATTTCATAAACGATGAACAAATAAAAGACATTCATTTTTGTTGTATATGGTTCTATTTTATATAATTTTGTGTAACGGCCCATTCCCACACAGTATGATATTGTCCGCTTTGAGTCTGAGCCCACACGATTTTATCTTGGGTCTTTCGAAAAAATCTCATACTGTTTGAGAAAAAGCATTATTTATATAACCCAAAAAATTTCTCTAAACAAACAGTGTGGGATTTTGGCACCTCGCACTCACGTCATTCATTTTGGTCCTACTATCAATGGCCTTAAGCATCTTGGATCTCGAGTGTTACCATTTACCCTCCTTTGGGGACACACGACCACGTGTGTACTAGACTCCTAAGGACTTATGGCTGACCCATGTAGGCTAGATCCTAATGATCGTACAACACATGTACGCTATCTGTTGCCCAGACAATAGGCTCACTGACCTACACCACGAGGTAAGTTCAACTCTGATACCAATTGAAATGACCCGCCCCACAATTCTTTATAAACTTTAGAGCGGATCTTAACAACAATCCTGTGAACATTTATGAACTTTTACTATAATAGAAATTATACAAAAATTTCAGCAAAGTTTCCCTTGTTTTATAGACATTCTCAAACCTACAACTTAAAATATAACACTTCTATAACTTAACACTAGCAATCATACTTCTAAACTTCTCATGTCTTATCCATAACTCACAACCAACAACATCAAATCAAAAATAATGTATTTATATCTCATTCATCAACATATTCTAAATATCTAGAGTAGAGTTAATAAGATTATAACATCAAATACCCAAAAATAGCATAATACGTAACCAAAGCCTACACATTTAATACAATAAATTTTTACAAGCCCAAAAAGAACATGAGAGTCTATATATCATATATGACTTACAAAATGACCTACAACACCACCACGTGATCCATCTTAACTAGTCACTGAGTTAAGAAATTCTACAATCTCCTAAAAGGGAAAAAAGGGGAGGAGGTGAGTTTTCTTGTACTCAGTAAGTAGAATAGTTTATATAAGCATCTAACATAATTGAGTTAATAGAATAATAATAATTATTATAAAAAAATAAATTGTAATACTATAGATAACATTCTTAACGTCTAAGATATAAATATTCTAAAATCTCTTGCTTTTCATGCTAAATATAAAAGTGTTGCCAAATCTAGAACGATCTTATAAATTTATAAATGGGTTTATGCATAAATTCATGTCATGAAATTGAATATTTTTCTAAAATTTTACACTAAATTAGTATCAAGGGGAAAATCTCGTCGTACCCAAAATATCCTTCGGGTAGAGAGTTGGACGTACTCATCTCATTTCTCGTCTTATACGTGCACAGAGTAAACTGACTCTCAAAGAGTAAAGCACCTATACACACCACCCAAAACCTACATATGTGTACATACGGCCCAAAATCTCATATCTTTATCTGAAAAGGAGATGGTACTACTTAATAGTTTAAAAATCACTTCTCTTTTGTAAATATAGCTCATAGAACCATTTCTCATACTTTATACTTTAATCTCATAAATCATATAAACATATTACTATTGATATCTATGATATTACTCATAAATATTAGAGGTGTCAAATGATAATACATAGATTTCATAACGTAGAAAAAAAAACTTAATTTAAATATGACATAATTTAATAAAATTAATTCAATAAATAAAACACATCATTTAACTTTAAAAGTTATATTCATCATGCTTAAAAATATATTCATCATAATTACAAGAATTTTATAAAATGATGCATAATATATTAAATCTTAAATTTACTAAATAAACTATGTATACTCGAGCACATGTGTGTATATATATACATATATATTTCACTCAAAACGATAATGACCCTAATAAAAAAATGTGTTATTGGGAAATTGTATGGGAATCCTCCTAAATAAGATAAAGTATATAATTATTTACCGAAACAAAAATTTATTACGTAAAACGATAACATAGCAAGTTATACACTTACCAACTCGTTGAATTGATGCGGACTTTGTGATATGGGGTCCAACTCATTCTGCCTATCTCCTACAAGTCCTAAAATGAGAACAAAATAATAAATTAGGCTAATAATTTAGTAAATTTTGAAATTAGCCCCAAATTAAAGGGTTAAGATTTTTCCAAAATCTAAATCCTTCTCTTTTCATGAAATCCAATACTACAACATATATAGATCAATGCAAACCTTATATTAAAGTGTAATCTTGCTCCCATAAGCTCCAACAAACTCTCTTACACTAACTTTCTCTCTCTAAAAACTAAAATACCTAAATTTTTGTCTAATTAGAAAATTTTCAACACTTTAAAGTCCTAATTCATACTTAAAACACTACCCATAAAATGATAACCCAAAAACATACTTAAATCAACAAAAAGAAATGGTGAAATTACATTAAAAAAAATGCCATGGGGCTTACATTTCTCTTTCTTGGCAAAACGACTCCAAAAACACAAGTTTTCTCTTCTTTTTTTATTAATCCCTAATTTGTCTAATTAAAAAAGAGAGATGGGGGGTTTAAGGATTACAAAAGTGTTATGAATCACATTTAACGTTTCAACCATCATATTTAGCAAAACTATACCTATTATTTTAGGATATAAAGTTTATTAAGAATGGAAAGTTTATGTGACTTAACCAAGCGATTGATTGATACAAATTATTTTTCTAAATTTTCATAAGTTAAGAATGGTTTACCCCACTGCGCGCTTAAGATAGACATCTTTATCAAGTTAAGATTTATATTCAAGAATTAGAATAGGTATTATGCATCTATGTCACTTTTTATTTAGTAAATACATTTTAAGTTAAATTGTTTTGATCTTCATTAAATATTGAACAAATAGATAAGAAGATGAAAAAAAAAAAAAGTCAAGATACAATTCAAGGAAAGATAAAGTTAAGAGTTTTAATTTTAAACTCTTTAAGTTTTACCATTGTGGTTATTTATAGTTGAACTTGTTAATTATCGCCTAGATATTCTTATTGCATATATAGAGTTTATTTATGATAGATATCTAACTCCCTATTAGAATAACCCCGAATAATTATTTGCGAGACTTAATTTGACGTTATTTTAGTTTATACAATTAGGGTAATATGTTAAGCGTAATATGATTAAAGGACGTCATTAGGTCATCCAGTAAAAATGAAAGACATACAATGGGTAGTTATGTCAAATTGATAATACGAAGACTGATACTTTGATGAATGATGACTCTCATTAGGAAACAACTTTATGCCAAGTTCAACAAAAGTCAATTTTGGCTTGACAGAGTTGTAATGTTTAGGCCATGTGATATTAGCTCAGGAATTTGTAGTATATATTGATGCCTCTAGACAAGGATATAGTTATGTGTTGATGCAACATGGCAAGGTAATGAACTATGCTTCTAAACAACTTAAGAAGCACAAGCTAAACTACCCAACACATGTTTCTTATATTTGTAGTATTTTCACTTAAAATGTGGAGGCGTTACTTATATCGAGTGACTTGCTAGATTTTCACTTATCACAAGAGTTTTAAATACCTACCTACTCAGAAGCACCTGAACTTCAGACAAAGAAAATGGATTAAGCTGATACATTTAAAAGAAAATCTTACAGTTTTATAGATCATTTGAGAGTAACATGGATGCCTTTGTTGATTGAGTTGAGGTCACTAGAATTTTAGCTGTCAATTTATGATTCTAAAGCCTTGATACCTAACTTTCGAGTTAGGCCTATCATAGTTGATAAAGTCTGAGAAATACAAGTTAAGGACCCTTAATTAGTAAAGTTTATATATGATGTGATAAATGGTTAGCAACTTTATAGGGAGAGATGATGGGACCCTAACCATAGATAGACTGACTTTGTCTATCCAATGTAGAAGATTTGAAAAAAAAAACCATGGAAGAAGTTTATTGTTCAGTTTATGCCATGCATTCGAGTAGTACAAAAATGTATTGTACTTTAAGATATCATTATTGGTGGCAAGGTATGAAGAGAGAGATTTGTTAAATTTATTTATCAGTGTTTAGTTTGTCTAAGTAACAATTATCAAGCTAGTATTAAAATGGCAACATATGAAGCTTTATACGGAAAGAAATGAAGAAATCTATTCTGTTGGGATAAAGTAGATGAAAAGAGATTATTAGGTCCAGAACCAGAATTAGTGCATGATACTAATGAGAAGATACAAAGTATACGGGAAAATATGAAAGTAGTTCATAATAGACAAAGAGTTATACTAACAAGCATAAAAGAAATCTTGAGTTTAATGTTAGAGACCAAGTGTTTCTACAGATCTCTCCTTAGAAGGGTGTTATTCACTTTGGGAAGCATGATAAGCTAAGCCCATAGTATGTTGGTCAATGTGAGATTGAAGAGTGTGTTGGTACACTTGCCTATTTCTTAGTTTTACCATTGAAGATTTGTTAAATTTATTTATCAGTGTTTAGTTTGTCTAAGTAACAATTATCATGCTAGTATTAAGATGGCAACATATGAAGCTTTATACGGAAGGAAATTAAGAAATCTATTCTATTGGGATAAAGTGGATGAAAGGAGATTATTAGGTCCAGAACCAGAATTAGTGCATGATACTAATGAGAAGATACAAAGTATACAGGAAAATATGAAAGTAGTTCTTAATAGACAAAGAGTTATACTAACAAGCATAAAAGAAATCTTGAGTTTAATGTTGGAGACCAAGTGTTTCTACAGATCTCTCCTTAGAAGGGTGTTATTCACTTTGGGAAGCATGATAAGCTAAGCCCATAGTACGTTGGTCAATGTGACATTGAAGAGTGTGTTGGTACACTTGCCTATTTCTTAGTTTTACCATTAGAGCTATCAAGAATCCAAAATATATTTCATGTCTAAATGCTCCAAAAGTACATGTATGACCTGAGCCACATGTAACAACATCTTGTTCAATTGAGGGTAGATTTTACCTAGGATGAGGAATCAATATAGATATTGGAAAGGAAGCGACAACTCCTATGTTCTAAAATCCATTTTCTTAGTAAAGGTAATGTGAAAATATTATTTGAGGGAAAAGGCTACTTAGGAGTGTGAGGACTTAATGCAAGCACAATATCCGTATCTTTTTTCCTCGGGTATTTTAAATTTTAAGAACAAACTTTTTATAAGGAAGAAGGATTGAAATTGGCTATTATACTTTCCTCAAGCCTAAAAGAAACAAAATCCTATTAAGCCCTTATCTCTCTCTCTTTTAATTAGACAAATTATGGCTTAATAAAGAAAAAAGAGACAAAACTTGTGTTTTTGAAACTTTTTCGCCGAGAGGGAGAAAGGTAAGACCCGTGGCCATTTTTCATGTAATTTCTCCATTTTTATTTTTTTGTTGATTTAAGTATGATTTTGGGTTATTACGTTGTGGGTAATGTTTTAAGCATAAATTAAGACCTTATGTAGTAACCACTTATCTACAACCGGTAAGAATAAATATTTATATATATATAAATATACATATTTTATTTATATGTGGATGATATTTGATTTATGTATTGTTATTAGTAGTGTTTGTATAGACTAAGGACCTACTATTAGTATTGGGTTTATTTGCAAGACTTTAGATTTATTTTAGGGACCAAATTATAATACTTTAAAAGTTTTGGGGGCTAATTCATAAATATTAAAAATTAGCCTCTTAGTATAAAAATACACATTTAAAAATCTAATTCACTCATTTTGGTCGAGCCACCTCTTTTAGAGTGAGAAAAGAGAGAAAGGAATGGGAGAGAAAGAGAAGAAAAAGAAGAAGAAAGTTAGAATTTAAGTTTAAGAGGTATATTATAACCATTTCTTAGTTTCTTGGTGTTAATTTAGTTAATTTCTTTAAGTTTTTAATTTTTGAAAATATGTACAATTGAGGATTTGATGTGAATTTTGTAAGATATTGTGAGAATTGATGGTGATTTATGTAGATAACTTGATAAATCATGATGAATTGCAGAATTTCTTCTTGATAATCTCTTGATCTAAAACTTTTATAAATTGTTGTGCTTTGATTCTGGTTTTGGATTTTGAGTATATGAAATTAGACATGTCTATAATCATTTAAGACTTTGAATCGATTGAAAATTCCAAAAATTGAATTTATAATAAATTTATCAAAATGACCCTAAAATTCTGGAAATTTTCTGTGTTAACAGTATGATACAGTGACAAATAAGTTTTGATCTGCTAAATGATCTTCAAAAATTACAAATTTATGTAATATGATAATTTATATGTCTAATATGTATACTCAGAATTGAGAATTTAGATTAATGTGGTTAAATTGTTATGATTTTTTAAATAGTGTCAGCTCATTGCAGTATTTGATTAACATATTTTTAAAGCTATAAAAAAACATAGTTTTAAAATACTTTTGATTGTGATTTTGAAGTGAAATATTTATCATGAATTGAGATATGTGTCAGGAATAATTCTGTGATAGTTTTATCATTTTTGAATTAGTATATGATTTTATAAAATTGGGAGATTGAATATTGTTCAGTAAATATCTTGATCCTATCAGGATAATAGGTTGGATTTGATGGTGTTTATGGAATAGATTGTGTAGAAATTATAATATAATATTCATACATAAGAATGATATATGAGTCAAAAATAATATATTCTGATTTTGAAGTAATTGGACATCATTTTATGTATAAGAAAATTTTGTTAAGTGTAAGTGGTCAGAATGACAAGTTTTGAGAAACTAAGTAATTAGACCAATTCGATGTGATAAGTGCAAAATGTATAATTTTGTAAACTATTTAAAGTATTTTGTGCGAATGTTGAGGCTTATGAAAAGATTAATCTCTATTGATAAGTTAAGGAGAATTAAACCTTGTAGCCGAAAGTGCTAAGAGGTAAGTATACTTGACTTTTACTGAAATCACAATAGCATAGTAATTGTCTATGTATGATTTTGTAAATGTGCTTAGAAATATGTTTATGTTATGCCAAAGTATATTTGATATGAAATGTGAAAGACATATGTTTATGAATGTGAGCATTGACATTGAGCATGGATATACATGTGTTTATGAAAGCGAGCTTTCAAAATAAAATGTGTTTAACAAAGAAAGCTTTTAAAGTGAAAAATGTTCATGAGATACGTTTTATGTTTTAAGGATGCTTGAACTTACTATTTACTTAGAAGGCACCTTATGTGATTTATGGAGCCTTTATGTGTGGCCTTTTCTTCTGGATTGGTATATGTTATGTGTTCCGTATGTAGGAAGAATCCTATTAGTACCTAAAGGAAGATTGAGTCATCACATTCGTGTGGTGGCGTATTGGTGCATGTGAGAGGACCCACCGATGATCAGGATGAGGGTTTGGCTCTTACCTTGGGGCTTGAGCATTATATATGTGTAATTTAAACCTCACTTGTACTATTCCTCTTATATGGTATGTCATTGATAAGTGACATTTGGCTCATTATGTGATATGTGATATGAAAGTCCTACTAAGTCGTAGTTGAGTGATGGTAATCCTATTATATGTTTTGAAAGTATGTGTAAGCGTTTACTTGACATGTGATTTGATAAGATTATGATTTTGATTTATCACAGCATATCATACACATGCATTGTGTACATATATGTATTTGTATTTTGATATATGAAAAACTAGTATGCTTACTAAGTTTCATACTCATTATAGTTTATTGTGATTTCAGATAAATAAGGCACATGTGTGCTTAGTAGATTTGGCAAGGCTTCTGCTAACCTTTGGGTTTCCTAGGTTGCTAAGTGTTTCATTTGTGGACACATAGTTTAAGATATTTGATTTTTCTCTATTGAATAAATACTTATGTGTTATTTTATTAGGTGTGGTTGTATTTGGTTTATGTTTCACCAAGTATAGTCATGGGTTGATTTTTCATTAAACTTACTAGCAACTTGATAAGGATTCCTATGTTGAATTCAAGTTTGAAATTTTATACAATATTAATTATGAGTGCACATTATTGAATGAGTGTAAGTTATGTCATGTTTAAGATCTTTTAGGTCTGGGGCGTGACACCTTAAAGTATTGGGATTTTGTAATTTGAAAGAAATTTAGGTATTTAATGTTTTAAAGAGAGAAAGTTAGTGTAAGAGAATGTGTTGGAACTTATAGGAGCAAGATTACAGTCTAATCTAAGGATTTCATTGATTTATATATGTTGGATTTCATGTAAAAAGAGGAATTTGTGTTTTGGAAAAAAAATTATAACCCTTTGTTTTAGGACTAATTTTGAATTTTACTAAATTATTAACCTAATTTATTATTTATCTTCATTTTAGAACTCATTGGAGATAGATAAAATGAGTTGGACCCCATACCGTAAAGTCTACATCGGTTCAACGAGTTGATAAGTGCATAACTCGTTACGTTATCATTTTTTGTAATTAGATTTTTGTTTAGAATTTTTAATTCGGCTATAAATTTTTGTTTCGGTAAATAATTATGTACTTTATCTTATTTAAAAAAGTTCTCATACATAACGTGTTCCGATAACATATTTGCAATTAGTGTTGTCACATTTTTGTGAGTGGGATATATATACATACATATATATATATATACACACACGCATATATAGTGTATTTATTAAATTTAAGATTTAATATATTATGCATCATTTTATAAAATCCTTGTAAGTATGAAGAATATAACTTTTAAAGTTAAATGATGTGTTTTGTTTATTGAATTAATTTTTTTAGATTATACCAAATATAAATTAAGTTTTTATTCTATTTTATGAGAAAAATCATATGTATTATCATTTGACATCTCTAATATTTATGAGTAATATTATAGATATCAGTAGTAATATGTTTAGATGATTTATGAGATTAAAGTATAAAGTATGAGATATGGTTCTACAAGTTATATTTACAAAGGGAAGTGGTTTTCAAACCACTAAACGGTATCCTCCCCCCTTCAGATAGAAATACGAGATTCAGGCCTTTGTGGCTCATTTGTACATATACATAGGCTTTGGGCCATATGTATAGGCGTTTTACTCTTTAGGAGCCAGTTTGCTCTACGCATACATAATGAGCCAGTTTGCTCCTCCAAAAGTATTCTTTAAGGAACCTTTCCCTCACTGGGATTAAAGAAAATGTCAAACTAGTCTTGTAATTATAGTTGCCAAAGTGGTCACCACCTCGTATAAGAAGCTAGGTCTCTTCTATTCCTTATTGACCACTAAACTATATTTCTCAAATTTGAATTTTTTATCTTCAAAATCATAAAAAAATCTTCTTTCACCTCTCTAGGCTAAATAATAGTTTATTTTTTAACATAGTATATTGCAGATCAGAAAAATATCATAAAATGTAAGAGTGTATAGAGGAGGCATCACGTGGTTGAGAGCCACATCCTGGAGAAGATGGAAGATATTGAGGTGTGCTTAAAGAGGAAAAAGATTGGTGACATGTAATAATTCATGAATCAATGGTGAAAATGGGAAATTGAAGTATATAATATGCTCTTAAAATAATAGGAGTTCCCTAGGTCTTATAGAAAGGGGATTACAGTGTAGATCACCAGCAAAAAATATTCAAATATTTACATCCTGTGAGATGTGGGAAGTCGTTTTTAGTTCGTCTATAGAAAAATTATGCAATATTTTCAACCTTTTTAAAATTTTCAAAAGCATTTTTAAAGGGGATTGCTTTATGTCGTATGAAATACAAACGTGAGCAACAAAAGCATAATAGATTTAGGTCCTATGTTCAAAAGATGAATATGAATGGGAAAATAAATGTTGGTGTATTAATAAATAAAAATGTAACCATTCACACATCCATTCATGAAGATTAAAACATCTTATGTAAAGAGATGTGACAATCAAAATATAAGCACCAGGGATAAGCAAAAAAGTTAAAAGTTAAAATTTGGACATGTGACGCTTATTGGTTGAGAATTGAAGAAGTATCTTATAAGTCTTTCTCTCAAAAAGACACACTCCGTTACTTTATTTTATTTTATTTTTCGGTGGAGGAGAGAGGTGGGGGATATTTGTTGGCCTATTTCTAATAGGCCCAACCAATCCAAATATAAATAATCCATATTCCCTTAATTAGTTAAATAGGTTTGAGCAAATGAGCCCAATAACTAGATGACAAGAGCTCAAATTTAACTTTGAGTCTAAATCTAGCCTTTAAATAAGGTAACCCATATCCATTAACCTATAATTTTCACAAAATGGCTATGAAAGTCACAAAAAGATAGAGACAGAGTAAATTACAATTAGTTTAACTTTAATTGATGAATTTTAATATGACAGGAAAAGGTTTATCAGAGCGGGCGATTCCTAATTAAAACTTTCTACTAATTAATAATGGAATTAAACCCTAAAAAAGAGCATAAAATACAATAATCATAGTTCAAATAGAATCACGATTCCATGTTATTGTTTATGAAAAGGATTAAATTTCCTACTTTGTAAAAACTATTCAATCTAAGAGATTCATTCATCCATTCACAATTCACTCAGTGATTCATTCATTAAGAATTAATAATTCAACTATTTTTGTTCGTCCATACAATCCTCAGCACATAAATATCCTCTTTTTTCAACAAACACTAACTTAAGAGTTATAGTATTTTTTTTATAAGAGGATGATGATGTATTTATCAATCTAAAGAATAATGTAAAAATAAGAAAGTCTATGATTAGAGAGATTCTGAATAGAGAGCTTCAAAAAAAAAATTCAATTAATTTCAATTCATAAGATAAAAGTAAGAGGCCAAGCAAATGATCAAATCCCATATAAGAGATTAATTTAATTGTTATTTATGCATAAAATGGTATGGGACAGTTTGTGGTAACCTACAAATATTTAACAAAAAATTCATTAAGAATTAATTATAAAATATTGGGTTAGCAATTTAAAGTTTAATTTTATTGCATTGGATATTAGTTTTCTTATTTAAAAAAAAAATTATATTACATGGTAAAAATATTTATTGAACCAACTTAGATTAAGCTCGGATATCTAGGATATATATATTTATATTGTCATTGAAGAAGACACTTGTAGCCCGGCTCAAATATTTACTTTTATAGGAGACTCTCAATTCTCACAAAGAAGAGAAATCTACTCTCATATGTAACGGCGGAATGATTTTTTAACTCAATAATGATTTTTACATTTTTATCTCTTAAAAACAGGTGATTGTATAATTTAACCTCCTTAAATACTAAAAGTTTTATATAATTAAATTCTAATCACATATTATGTTTGATTTAAACATTTTAGCCCATCATCCTTTAAATTTGGGTGCCAATTCTGTCCACATGCATACAGAGAGACTCGAACCCTATCACTTAGTTAGAGAGAACGTGCACTTTACCGTATGCTCACGGAAGTCTTGTACATTTTTTATTCTTCTGAGTACAAGAATGATGCCAAGTAAAAATAATATTTTTAAAGTGACAAATTATAGCTCTAGTTAAAAAAAAAAGGGAAGCGTCGGCTTGTTTAACTTGGAAAAATATTTTGGATGGTGAAAAAGGTATGGCATTTAAATTTATTTGAAAGAGAAATTTAATTTCATATTTATAATATTTTTACAAAAGTAAAAAATTAAAAAGAAGAAAGTAGTTGCGATATTGATTTTTTTTTTTTTATTAAAGAAAAAAGACTGACTGCTTTTTGGTATTTCTCTCTAGAGCTTTTGTAACATGCGTTTAGTTTATTCCTCGGATTCTATCTTCTATGACTTACCAAATTATGGGAAAATCGTTCTACGATGCATTGATTAAAGTTTACTTTTTCTGCCATATCGGTCTCCATATTGCACGATCAAAATTAAATATGCCTTTGTGTTCTACAACTAGAGCTCTGCAGCCTTTCAGATTAGGAGCAAATAGTTCCACGGTCCATTAATAAAGACAATACTATTTCTCCTACCTTGGTCCCCATTTTGCACAATCAAAATTATACACACCTTGGGTTCTATAGATCGGTAGCCATCGTTTTCAATAAATTAATTAGCGTTTCATGAAAACTGACAAGAGCTTTGTATCAATGCTTTAATCATGCTTGATGGAAATGATGATTTTGGTGGGTCGACTATGCAATCATAAATATAAACAAAGTAAAATAAATAATAAGGTAATGGTGGAGATGGACCTCCCTTTCTTTTCTATCCACTGTTTTAGGGGGTATTATCAGCAATATCGCTATATTTTATTAAAATTCTTTATCAGTTTATTGCATTAAAAAATTCTTATATTTTACCTAAACATTGATGATATCTATAAAGTAAACTTGTCATTAAGTTTGTACCATTTCCCGTCGACATTTATAGATATGCAGATGTATATATATATATAGTGGTACTACCACCACAACTAAATATTTGGCGACAAATTAAGATATATGCGATTGAATGTTGTATCTCGATTTTTAGACTATGAGCTCAAACCCATAATATCATGTACTATCGGATAAATCACCTAATGAGGATACCAACAGTGAATTCAACGAATGGAACGATCAACATTTAACATTCTAACATATGTTATAATCTTTATGAGTATACTTTATAGTTATTATTTATTTAGATCTTTTACATCAAAAAATAATGATAAATATTCTATATAAGTTATCTCGTGTTTATTTTTGTAATATTTATTATTATTTTTAAATTCAAATATTATATCTACACCAAATAAATTAAAATTTAAAATTTTAATAATTGATCTCATTGATTCAGAATTTTAGATTCTGTATTATAATTTTAAATTAGAACCTAGAATTACATATCAAAATTCTAAAATCTCTTATTTTATTTTAATTACTTATTAATATGGAAGGTTATACTTTCTCATTGCTATTAACAAATAGAATGTTCTATCTTTTAATTATTATTTTATATATATGAAAAGTCATGCCCTAGAACATAGATTTTTATATTTACGTTTTACATTATAAATTTATTGAATAATATTTATATTCCATCATAATAATTTTAATTTCATTCTTCCAAATCCAAAAACCCTTGAAAATGTCTCTAACAAATTTATAAATCTCTGTATTTGATGTCTCTAAAAAAAAATTACCTATCATAGGTATTGGACGCCAATATACACCTCTAAACCAATTATTTAAAAAAGATAATAGAAAAAAAAAATGTATCCTTGCAGAATAAGTTAAGAACTATGAGTTTATTATCATCACTTACATGAGAGCTTAAAAGTTTAATCTTTGACAGTAAAAGACCTGTAGATCTTTTAGAAAAATCTAAACGAAAGATATAATTATAAGAAAGATGTGTTCCTCCCAAGATCACAGCTTGAGTGGATGAATTTGAGATTGTAAGATTTTAGAACTGTTACTGAATACAATTCTATTTTGTTTGAAATCACCTTATAGCTGAAAATTGTTTAATAAGAGAGTTACAAAAGAAGATATGTTAGAGAAGACGTTCTTTATTTTTCATGTCTTTAATGTTATTCTACAATAACAATATCACGAACGACAATTTACAAAATACTCAAAATTAATCTTATATCTTCTACTTACTCAATAAAATAATGAGCTCTATTGAAAAACTACAAATCATGTTCAACTAGTCTTTCAATCATTCTTAAAAGCGAATGTAAATACTTGTAACAACATTAGACGTGATCGTGGAATGAGGAGAGGGCACGGTTATCACCCTCATGGTGGCTATAAATACTAAGAATAGAGGAATACTAAAAGGCAGCAAAAACACTTAGACAAAAATAGTGGTATAGAGAATAATTGCCCTAAGTATTATGACAATACTTGTTATTAATGTGGTGTAAAAGGACATTGGTCATGTATATATCGTACTTCAAAGCTTCTAATTAAACTTTATAAGACATCTATCAAAGCAAAATAAAAGAATATGGAGACAAATCTTATTAATGACTTAAATCCTGCAGATCTTACTCATCTTGATGTCTCTGATTTCTTTAAGGATAAAGAAGAAAATGCCAATAATTAAACTTTAATTAATATCTCTATGTTAGGCCTTTTTGTATTTTTTATATGTATGAAATATAACTTTTTTGTAATGTATTATCTTAATGTCTAACGTAAACTTTTATTTGATATGAGGAATGACTTTTAGAGATGAATTCTCCACTTTAGAGAGGAAAGTTAGGGATGTTGTTTTGGCTAACAGTGTAATTACATACACTATCTTGTTCCGAATAAAAAATATCTCTCAAAACTAATAATGATTAAAAGAAATATCAATACTATATCAAGTTCTATAGAACTAATTAAAGGCTTTGAAAGAGCAACAATTTTGTTAGTAAATAAAACAAAGTTATATATATGTGAAGCTTTATACGTAGGTAGATGTAAATGAAATTTGCTTACTTTTAAAGATATCTGCTAAAGTGATATCACATTAAGACTTTAAGGGAGCAATATAGAATATCTCTGTATTACTTCTAATATCTCAAACAAGAAATGCATACTTGAAATGATTCCAACCATATCACCTGGTTTGTATTATTCAATCATAAATTCAATTGAAAGCTACACAATAATGAACCAGAAGTTCAATGATCCAAAAATATTTATACTATGGCATGATCACCTTAGTCATATAGGATTAATAATAGGCGTAAGATCATTGAAAATTCTAATAGAGATCCATTAAAGAACTTGAAGATTCTTTTGCCAAATGAGAATATTTGTACTGGTTGCTTACAAGGCCAATTTGTAGTTAGACTATTCCCTTATAAGATTGTTTTAGAAACTCCATCATTTTATAAATGATCTAATGGGATATTTATAGACCAATTCATTCACTAAATAGACCTTTCACTATTTTATTTTTTTGACTAATGCATCTATACGGTGGTTACATGTTAGTTTACTGTTTATACAAATATTGCATTCACTAAATTTCTAGCATAGATCATTAGAACGAGAGTACAATTTTTAAACTACCCTATTAAAACTATATATTTAGATAATATTATATCTCTATCCATTTTTTATATATTATAAAGAAGTCTGGACAATGAATTAAATAATAAAACAAATTAAATAAATAAAACATAAATAAATCTAAAATGAAATAAATTAAATAAATTAAAAAATAATTAAATAAATCAAATTTAAAATTAATTAAATTAATTAATTTTATAAAAAAATTAAAAAAAGAATCAGGCAATCACTGGCCTAGCAAAAACAAAATCAGGATTTTTATTTAGATTTGGATCCGGATTTGATCCGAGTTATCGAAAACCTAACTCAGATCCATAATTTTTTATTTTTTTAAACAAAATTCTAAATTAATTCTTAATCTTTGATATATATGTATCTAATAATTACTTTACAAAATAAATGCTCCAAAAGTTTGAATTGGACCTAAAAAATTAAAAAAAAAATTGAAACAAGGATTAAAAAATATATTAAATTATGAATATAAATTATACAATACAAATTTTACAATCTAACAATTGTTTTATAAAATAAAAATCCCAAAAGTTTAATTTTAACAAAAAAAAATGAAATAGTTTGAAAAAAATTTGGAAAAAAAACAAAAAAAAAAAACCGAGTTCAACCCGGATTTGGCCCTACTCAAAAAGACCTAAGCTAAACCTAGGTTTTGAATCTAGAAAAAAAATTTCAAATCTAAATTTAGGTTGAGCAAAACTAAAATTTGGATTCGAATTTTTTCATCTCTAACCACTAGTTTAATGACGACCTATTTTATTTCAATTTCTTCTTTTTTGTAATCTTACTGATAATGATGCCCAGTTTTTACGTTCTTTGTTATTTGAGGATAGATCTTTTGATTTAGTTGAATACTTTATGACTAATGATTCCAACTACTTGCCATATTTAAATAAAAAAACATGGATTTTTTTTTGTCAATGAGCAATGTTTTAAAGCAATTTAGCCTCAACCAAGGATGTCTTATTGTGGTAAAGGCCAATTGTAATTTTAAGAAGTTATTTTATAGACTCGGCCACTCTAGGCTTAGAGGATTTAAGTGATTGTAGAGCATGTCTTTGGAAGTTGTTGGTCACACCTATGTGGGGGGATGTTTTGGTTGAATTTGTTGTATATTGGAAAGCACATTCATCTCCATTTAAATAATTTTGTAAGAGGAATGTTGGAGATTTAAGTTTGGCCTTAAAGATTGATGTTGATGACATGTTGAAAACAAGTTTAAGTTCAACTATCAGTTTGGTTAATAAGGCCCGTATGCTATATATTATCATTGCTGATGGAGTTAGCAAAGTTGTTAGCTCTGAGAAGGCAACACCTACTAGCAATAAGAGGGAGACAACTAAAATAGTGGTTGTGTAGAAGTGCCAAGTACAACCTTTTCTCCCATTACAAGCTCTTCTTATTTTATGATCCATGAAGTACCATACTTCTTCTTGTAATGTACCTAAGAGAAGTTATAGGGTATCAAAAGGATCTCAAGTAAGCACTTCTTTTGTTGTTGAGAGATCTCTTCTGAGGAAGAAGAGGGAGTTGAGAGGGAAACCCCTACTAATGTTGAAGTCTCTTCAAATGATGAAGAGTTTATTGTTTTTGAAGTATATGTATTAGAATTTTGAATCTGTATTCTCTTGCTTGATTTTTATCAAGATGAGGACATTTCTTTACCGTACATGATTTGGAGTGTGGTAGAAGACTACGAAAAGTAAGGTGGTTCAAGCTGTAAAGTATAAGAATGTATTTTTCGTAGCTATAAGAACCTAACAAAGCAAACTCATACTACTATTGTCACTCCTCTTAAGCCTGTTACTAAGGTTGTGAGTTAAAGTGGTTCCAAGCCACTTAAAAGAAAAATTACAGCTTCTACATATGGAGGCTAAAAGGCTTTTCAAGGCCTAGTTTAGGGCTTCTTAATGAGAAAGAATGTCTAATTATCAAGTAAGCTTGCCTATCTAGTAAATGGCCTACTCTCTTTCTCTTTTGGAGTTTGTACTATGTTTTGAGATTTTATTCCTTTATAAATAAAAAGGAACATTCTTTTGGTACCCCTTCTCTTAAGAGGCAACATATTCTTACTCCTATTATAGATAGTTTAATTCTTTTTAATTTCAATTTTTTTTGTATTCAACTATTGTTTTTTATCAGTGAGTACTTATGTATTGATTTTCTTTCCTTCATATGGCCTCTTAGGTATTGAGGTGGTATTAATAAAAATAGACTCCTGAGAAGATCCCATTTTGTCATTTTTGTCAAAGAACTGAATCTTTTGCCCTTAATCTTATTATTACTATTATGATGTTCTTTCTTTATTCTTTATCTTTTAAGCTATTATATTAGCATGGCTTGAACTTCCTCTTCTTGATTTCTTTTAGAAGGGATTTTTTTTCCAACTCCTTTGACCTCTGCTTAGGCTTCTACTACTGCTTATAGTATGCCTCAATCTAATTTTTGAGCTAATTTTAATAACCTAGTCCCTAGTGCAAATTCCTTAACTTTTTTGAATTAATTTAGTTCTGATAGGAGAAGTTTTTATGGGTATTCTATCTCTATTGACACTAATTCTTTGCTGGATAAATTAGCAGAGAAAGTGCCTAAATTTAATATTGGTAATTCTATAATGCTAGCTTTAAATATGTGTTTGTAGAGCAAATGGTTATGATATTTTATGCCATAAGCTCAACCATAATGGAGCAATTGTTGTGGATCTTTTATATGTGGGTGTATGTATGTGCAACAATGTTCATTGTATAAAATACGTATCACATACATATTTAAACGTAGCGGAAGAATAAAGCATACAATAAACACAATAAATAATATATTAATCACATTAGTATATTAAAAGGGGTTTGAGAATTCACCAAACGTGTAACTTTTTTACATGTGTAATTAGGAGTCCACCTGGAGACCAACTCGTTGGCAGTTTTAGTCACCAACTCAGTGGGCTTAGTAAGATAGAACAATAGCTGTAATTATCTAATACTGAGTTTAACACTTAAACCTTAAACCATGTGTTTACCACTGATCAACCATTGATTAATAAAATAATAGCTTATGTTGTTATTTAATAGTTAGGCTAATAAGATAGGACTATAAATTATAATTTCAACACTTAAAATTTAAGAAAAAGAAACAATTTCTTTATCCTTTTCTTCTTATGGCCGGCCACCCCTTTAAAACCAAAGCAACAATTGCTTTTTACTTCAAAGCAACAAAAGCAAAGTAATTCTAAATTGCTTCATACAGTTTTTCACACTTTCATTACAATTGTGATATATATTAGTAACATATAATATAATAATATAATAAATGTCTAAACTTGGCCACCAAATTTAGATAAATTAATATAATAATAAATAATAATATTATAATATATATACTTTACAACTAGGCATAAATATAATATTATTATGTTATATAATATAATAATATATAATAATGAGATATTTTAATTATTTAACAATTAAATCATTAATATGTAAAATTATCAATTTAGCCCTCATAAATAGTTACTACGTATATCTCCTAGTGAGTCTTACCATACCACACACTTAGGTAAATTCAACCAATGGCGCATAATGCACCATGTGTTATGATACAATTAGTAAATAATAATTGTTTACTAATTATTGTATTTAACATTTAATACGAACACGTGCGCATCGCGGGACTCTCCGGTGCACAACAAGTACACTCTATATCGCGAGACTCCCTAGGTCTACGCTCGATTTGTCAAATGAAACTATTTCATGAGTCCGTGAACAATGCCCCATGCACATGTCACGAAAATAAAAATTAGCACGTCAACCATCCAAGTTAAGGTCACAACGCATACATATAGTCCTTCCGTCATGATATCCTAAATGTGCGGGGTTATAAATTATCATCGTTAAATCTTAATGTGCTCATCCATATCCTATCTTCAGACTTATATCTCGCTGAACAATATGCGCAAACTCTTTCCGTGGATAAATGCTTGTGGCCACAATACTTTCCAAGATATAGTTTCGGAGCATCTGGATATAAAACTCCCTATGCGAGCTGATAGATCTCATATTTGTGCACACCGGACTCTATAAGTATTGGACCATACCCAGCAACACCTAGCGGTTACACCATGAAAGGTCTGTAACATGGGTGACACTAAAGTATGATGGATCACTTATAAGCCCACCGTGGCATTCAGGTCAAATGACTACGTATACTACTCAACTCGAAAGGACCCTCTGTTGACGGCTTACATAGGGTGTCTATCAGAGATCCTCGTGAGTTCGTCCTATATCTAGTTCTAACTGGTTACCCATATGTTAATACGAGCTCTAAGCTTACTATCGGTTAGGAATAACCATCTATACCATATAAGTATGACATATGCTGATTTATATAAAGATATCCATCGACAGACCCGCATTAGTAGAAATAGATCATAAACAATATTCGAGAACATACTTTTGCAACTGATATTTCCTAGCACTTGATTGCAACTCTTGCAACTATGCAGCTGCTAGTATATTCTCATGTCTATGTCCCATTATGAACAAGTCTCCAACTCTTGGATCTTCACTGAGTATTATAACTAGCTAACAATTAGCTATGCTAACACTTAGCATTTATATCTCTCAGCGTGGCCAACTCTAGGCTCTGATCTAGACTCTTTTAAATCAGATCTGAATTCCTTCAGATCATATAATATATGTAATGTTACATTGCATGGTATCATATAAATAGGCATTAGCGATTTAATGAGAATGTACACTTGTATAAATAATAAGTATATATACATTCAGGGATGGCACGTAAGCACTAACCTTAACAGCAAGTCTATAATAGTGGCATATACTAAATGCTGGCAAATTGGGTTTTATTATAAAGGTGCTTGCCAAGCATATGGACAAGTTGGCTTAGATAGCCTATGGCTTTACTTAGAGAAAATGACCTTTTTGAAGATTTAGAATTTGAGATTACCAAAGCTTGGGCTGACCAGTTGCACTTCAAGCTAAGATTATGGATTTAGAGAAGTTCAAGGTAGACTACTTCAAGTTAGCTATCATTTGGCTTTTATATGACATATTTTAATGTCTAGTTTTGCCATTTAATAGTATGGTTGTATCCCTTATAACTTGGATTTGTTTTATTCGAACTATTTTTATGTGCTTTTAAAGCATGTTTGGCTAAGTCCTCGTGGCCATATGATAAGCATGATCAATTTTCACATTCTAGGTTTCTTTCATTTGTATATCTCTTATGCTCTAGGGCTTCTTTTTATTGGCTTGTTTTGTTTGCCAATCTGTCAGCATATTATGGCTAGAATAAATGTAATCATTTTATTGACTTTTTAGTCCTTTGTTCACTTTTGTCAGGCCAATAAGCAAGTAAACCATATATATGTATTGAGAATATGCATTTAATTGTGTTTAACACTTTTTTCATTTTTATGCATGTGCATATGTTAAAGGATATATTTAAAAATGTTACAATGGCCTGTATTGGTGCCTTAAACTATTTTGAGCTCTTATGAATAGTCTTCACTATAGATATATTGCATTCATATACAAGTTGTTTTATAAAGGCATCCTTTATGAAGAATACTCTATAAGGACAATTTTTATGGTAACTTTTTCCATAATATCATCTTACATGAGAGCTATGTCACGAAGGATTCTCTCATAAGGATAACACTATAAAAGAATCTTATATAGGAACTATACCATAAAGGCTTTTTTATGGGAATGATGCCATAAAGTCATCTTACATGGGAATATCATCACGAAGGCTTCCATAAATATTTGATATCTATGGGATAACTTGGATCAATGGGTTCCTTAAAATTGTGCCTTTTCTTGTATATGCTTTTGAATGCCTAGGTTCATACTTGCATTTTATAAGACGTTTTCCTTAAGACATCTGAGTCAACGAGAACTTTCATACCATTATAGGTATTTTTATGTAAGTTATATCTGAGATGACGCAAACATCTAAAACTCTTAAGTACATCTCCAAGTGAAAGGTGCGGCCTAATGTTAGCCTTTCACTTTTTAGAGTGAGAGTGAGCATCTCACATTTAGGTGCTACACTAAGGGAAATTTTGAACTCTAGTGTTAGTCTTTCATATTTTTTAGTGGATGTGGGCATCCAAAGTGTTGTGCATCCTATTGGTTATTATGCAAATTGAGGATACCATCTCACCCTTTTATTCTAAATAAAAGACTAATATACTTATTAGTTACAACATTAAATAAGATAGTAACTTTTATTTAAGAAGGATTCTAAGGGGAAAAAAATATCTTATTGAGTTTATGTTTCTCTATTAGCTTTAGTAACATAATTTATCCTTATTTTAAGTTAAGTACTCCTAAATAAAATTTAGTCTAAAAATTCATATACTATAAGATTTGGTGTAATTTTATATTTATCAAATCACAACTTAAAGGTTGAGATTCTTAAAGGAGCATGATGTGAAAATCCACGTTTGACGTGGACATCTACATATTTGTAAATTGCAAATTGTGAATGAACTTGTATATATATTTAATTAAAAAAATGAGTCAATTTTATATTTTACTACAATTAAACAACATTAGATAAGTTTAGTCTGCATTTTAAAAAATGTCTAGATATCTATACCTAAGAATATATATGTATATATACAAACATTACATGCACAAATTATTTTATACAAAGTGACCTGGCATATAAATATTAGATGTATGTATATATAAAATTTAATAAAATAATATAAATAAATGGTGTGGATCATACGGCTAGAAATGATAGTGCCACGTTAATTTGTAAGAAAAAGTTTTATTATTGAAAATTTGGTTCCTTTTTATACAAAATTTGTATTTTTAATTAATTATAGGGATTTTTTTAGTGTATTTTTATTAGGTAGTTTGTTTATTAGATACCTTATTAAAGGTGGTGTTATCTTATATATAAGAAAGAGAATATTAGTCTTAACTCATTAAGATGGGGTGTATCTATAAAGACAAAGGAAATACTACTCCTATATAAAATAGGAATAGGATACTAGTCACTATGCATAAAGTAGTTGAGTTCATTTGCTGTGACCATCAATCTTTGGAATAGACAATTTCTATTGGGAAAGTTAAACGGTGGATATAATGAGATTGATTTTATAAAGATTTCAATGTGAGAAAAAAAAAAAATATTGAGAGTATGATTCTAATTTTTTTTTTAAAGAAATTATTCAAAAAAGTTTTCAAATAGTAAATTATTCCCTCTGTCTTCTTTGAGGGTTATAATATTTTTCAAATTTAAGAGTTTTCTATGTAAACCATTGTGTTGTACGGTTGATTTTTTATTTTTACTTATTTTATTATTTTATTTATGAGAAATATATATATATTTATATAAAGAATTTGTATATATAGGATTGCTCATAATTTTAATATTCTTAATTAATTGTTTTTTAAGTTGTGAAACAATAGACTTTTCTCAGCATTCTAGCCGTGAGGAAATGAGAGCTAGCTGCATGTGTATGGCATTAAAAGTTTTTGAAGTAAGTAGTTTTACATGATATAAAACAGAAACATTGGCGATTTATGAAGTGAAGAAGCCATCATCAAAAAAGGAAGATGGAAAATGTCTGAGCAGGCTTTTCTTTACAAATAGCAGCAGCTTTAAGGTTGGGACGCGTGCAAATCCACCAATCGCTCCAACTTCGATGCGTTCACAATTTTTAGAAGGTTTGGTTACTCTTTTAGTCTTTAGCCGAATGGACTGAAATCGTACTAAGTTGAGCATTTGTGGGTCAATATATGGATGGCCCGATGAGATTCTCAAAGAAAATGCAGAAGTATTAGAGGGCAGGCAGAAGCTGAAATTGAAAATAATTAAAATTTAAAGGTTATCAATATTCGTCTAGTAAAGATTCACTCGCAAGCAGCAGTAATATAGTTGGCATCACTTTTTGTCACTTTTTGTTAGGCAAAGGCAACCAAAACCATACATTATAATCTATACATATATAAAAATAATAATAAAAAAAGTCGAAGTGGGTTTCAGCCTTACTACTTTCAGTAGTCAAATAATCCAAATTTCTGAAAAAACTTTCATGTCTTGGAACTTTTCAAAACCCATTACAGTTGTTAGTGGGGGGCAAACGAAGATGAACAGAATCTCAAAAGTGTACATGAAAAATAATTTCTAGAATAAATTAATGGGGTATTTCTTTATTTTATATCCCTTAATTAAAATTCCCAAAGTTATTCAAAAATAGTCTTTGATGGTTTCTATAACTTCCCTTTGTATTAAACAAAGCCATTAGATCTTGGACATAAAAAGAATTTTATGGAAGTTTAAGTTTATTTATTTTTAAGAGATATTATTTTAAATATTTTCAAAGGTTTAATTTTAATAATACTTATAAGCTTAAAAAATTAAGAGTAATGATCGACTATTAAGGAATCTTTAATTAAAATTTATATATTTTATGTGAAAATGCATAAAATATCTCAATTACCCTTTATACATATTATGTAATACATTTATGATAAATGATGATATAACAAATATACCCTTGTATACATTATTTAATACATATATAAAATATATATATATTTACATAAAAAACAAACTTTTTTTTCTTTTTCTTTTCTTCCTCTCCTCAATATGTAATTTATTATTGTAAACCATACAAATAAATGGAACTAAAAAAAAAAAGAGAAATGTAAAACAAATTAATATATTTTATTTGTATAAATAAAATATATTTATACAAGGAACACAAAATAAATTTGGACCCTTAATCTCGCCGCAATTGAGTCAATCCACAAAATAGATTGCTCAATAATATAATCAAACTATACCACAACCTTCCAATCGCACATTGATGTCTTTCGCTTGATTCCTCGCCAACGCCTGATGACCGACTCGCAAGGCAAAGTTGCTTTGGCTGAGAAGCCGAATGTTAGGCAAAGATCCAGATCAAACCAATGTAGTTTCATCACTGCAGCTGGTTCTTTAACCCTCTTGTATTTTATCATTTTTGACAAAAGCACTAACATCAGATGAACTTGAGAATCCACCACTGCCATTTAGAAGCATCGACATTAGACGAAGCTCCGACATTAAGCAAAGATCCAAAACCATCACTTGCCCTAATTGAGATGATTTTATGAGGCAATGTGCCACTGCCAGCAGCCTCCACAGTTTGCACCACTACAACAAGCCTCGAGTATTAAATTCATGAGATGAGATATATGAGTAAAACAAACAAGAAAAATGAGTATAAGTAAATTGAATTTCTTAAAGCAAAATTATTGAATTTTTGTTTGCCACTTAATTTTGTCTTTAGGTTAAGACATATTTTAGAATAAAATTTTGATTTTTTTAAGAGAATTTGAATAGGTTTGTTCTCAATATCATTTGAATATATCGTTGATTTTTTATATTTTTATATCGTCATTTTTAGACACAAAATTGAAGTAATTTAACTACTATTTTACTATTAATTTTAACAGAAAAGTCGATTGAAATTATGCTAATTGTCTAAACCTATAGAAATTATTAAAATTTAGCTTTACCTCAATGAAATTTAAGATAATATTCCTGTTTTTAATTTAGATTATCCGATTATCTTAATTATACTTTGTCTATGTTTTTTTTACGATTTGCCGCTGGCGCCAGCACAGTTGTCAAGGCTTCATTCTCCGATGTCCACGATAGATCTCCAAATTGTTTGTCCCTTGCGTGAAAGGAGGGTAATTATGTTTGCTCTACCTAAAGTTTGATTTAAATACACTTGTTTCCACAAACTCTTAAAATTAATTTATCTCCTTAAACTTTCAATAATAAACAAATATTCTTAATCTTAACGGTAGTTAAAAATCCGTGAAAGAATCTGAGAAAAGTTCAATGACTAGAAAATCTCTCTTAAACTTTCAATTATACAAATAATTCTTAAGACTATTGTTTTCATTTTAAAAATGAACAAATTTGGTTAGTAATTTATATAATTCAGCAAAACATTATCTCAACACTTTGACATTTAGAATAGGGAAAGTGTCACTTTTAAATTTAATTGAGATATATCTACTTAATTCTCTATTTTTTTTTCATAAATACTCAATTAGTTTTTTTTAAAATGTTTGTGATTATTTTTTATTACAATTTATATCTTTGAACAATGATTATTTTCATCTGTATAGGGATTAATTCAATATTTATAATTAAAAAAAGGATTAAGTTGACGTATATCAATTAAATTAAAGACGAAATTAGCATTTTTTCTTTAGAATATTTATTATGTTGAGTGAATGATAAATTTTTATAATTTTTTAAAATAATTTATTAAGTCGCCTTCATCATTTATATGATAATACCATATCATAAATTGATGAATTAAAAAAAAATTAAAATGGATAATATTACTCAAATGAAAACGGTCACTGTATTTATATACTATTTTAATATCAGTACAAAAATTTTAAAAAAAATGTTCAATTTGTAATATTGTATATTTATGATGTATAATAGACAAAAGCCATCATTTATGCTATATCACTTGAAATATAATAATGCAAATCTCAAATTTTAATATGTACTCATTAGTTTAATGAGGGGTATTATGAATAAGAAGGTTATAATTAAATAAATATTTGTTTCTATATATGATAAATTTTGCATGTATGATTGTTATTTGTCACATTATTTAAAATATATATTTTATATTCTTAAATTTATACAAATAATGATTATTTAAAAACATGTTTATGTATACGGTTGTTTTACTATCCAATATTTTTAACTTTTTGTTTTACATTTTTTAAAAACTTTTTTAATTATATATTCTCAATTTTTAATGTTAAAAGATAAAATAAAAAATTTAAAATTTATAACAAAAAAAAGATTTAATAAAACAGTGAGATAATTAAATTACAGTCTACACAGTTTGACAAAATGGCATTGAAATTTGTCCCGGTAATAAAACTTTCAAGGGAAAGAATGATTTGTCTGAAGCTATTACTAATCCCCACTTACTTTACTAAACTTAGATCTTGGAAGCAGTAGCAGCCCAGTAACAAATAAAGAAACAAACAAACAACGTACCAGCATCATCCCATCCCCACCCCACCCCGGGCCCCCAAACTTTACCCAACTCCAATCCCACTTCCACTCTCACCCACCTTCCATCTCTCTCTTTCCCTTTCATTTCCTCCCAACTCCACTCGCCCATTTGCTCCCCCACAACTCCGCTTCCTTTACAGTTTACTCACTCACCACCCTGTTTCTAATCAAGACAAAACAACATCCTCATTGTTCTGCTGCTCCACTTAATTAATCCAATGTATGCTCAAGCACCCTTCTTTCTATTTCTCTGTTGTCTCTGCATTTTCTTGCCCATTTTCTCCTGCATTTTCCTGCCCAACCCAGACACCGCCACAATCCAGCCACTCCTCGTCACCCCATCACCGCCCGCAACAATCCCTGCATTCCCAGAACAGTCCAATGTTGCCGGCTGTCCGCTAGACCTCCCCGATGAGCTCTTCCACGCTGTTAAGACCGCATGCGGCGGCCACAATGAAGCCTTTGCCCAGCTCAGACGTAGCCGGTGCTGTCCAGTCTTGGCCTCGTGGTTGTACTCCGCCTACTCCGCCACCGCTTTGGGCAGAGCTGGGAGAGTAACCCCTGTAGTGCCCGGACATACTCCGACGTCTGTGGACATGCCATTACTGCCGGATGACTCTGAAACTTGCGTGGATGATTTAGGGAAAGCGTTGAGACAAAGAGGCATAGAGCTGGCCAAGCCCAATGAGACTTGCGATGTTGTTTATTGTTACTGTGGCATTAGATTGCATCCTTTGAACTGCCCTGAAGCTTTTTCATTGAATCGAAACGGGCAACTTTCTGGGAATGAGAATGTGATAAAATTAGAGGAAGATTGCTCGAGCCGCAGCAACAATGTCAATGGATTTCCAGGTCTTGGTGGCTGTAACAAGTGCTTGAACTCTCTCTATCAGGTTAATTCTTTAACTGACTGCTACTTTTATTTCACTCATTGATTTCATTTCACAATTTTTGGAGTAACAAGTCTTTGATTATGATTTGATTTTTGTTTACAATTTCCATTCTTCTTCATCTGTGGTTTTGGTTTGTTTAAATTGGGAAAGTTTCTGGTCTCTCTTTTCTTTACTTTGGCTCCAGTATTGGCTCTTCACGCGCCATGGCGAGTGGGATTGACCACACACCAGTCTTTTTTTTTTTTTTCTGAAGATATTCTAAGACCACATACCAGCCTTAGAATATCTTGTCTCTTTTTTTTTTCTTAAAAAAAATTGTTTTTTCTTCTACTAAATTTAATGTGTTCATGATATTTGTCACTGGTAATGTGATATTTGATGGTTCATAGTTAATGTTGTAGGACAAGGTTAATGTTCTTTCCATAGTTCTTAATTCAGTTAGCATTTTTCTTCTATTTGTAATCCGGAAACAATTCTTTGTTTTTGAAAGTAAGAAATAAGAAAAATCAGAAAAACAAAAGCAAAGCATCATTTGGATTTCCTTCTTCTGATTATGTTCAATTTGTATGATTCCATGGCTGGCTTTGATTTATACTTATTTCTTTATTCTAAATCATTTCTTTTTAAGTCTTATTGTTAATGAATTCGTGTAGTTTATAATGTGGATGGTCAATGTCTCGAACTGAAGCATGTATTCAAAAGAGCATGGAAATTGTGTTACAACTACTAATAAAAAACTAACTGATTTCTTCTAATTTCTTAAATTCTATTTAATTCCTCATCATGCTTAAAAAAAATAAAGTGTTTCAATAAATTAGATCTATTTTGTTGGGAATACTGCCGGCCATTAAAGGCTTAAAGTTGCAGCTTCCAGTTGATTTTGATTGAGCATTGCACCTACTGCTTCAGTTGTTCATGTGGTAGTCCAATCAAAGACCAACCCTCTTTAGCTTAATTCTCAAATTGACAACAACTACTTGTATACGCAGCTTAACAAGGAGACTTCCAATTCAAGCAAATCAGAGGACAGGACCACCAAAATGCACAACAAAGATTGTCAACTGATGGGTCTCACATGGCTCCTTGCTAAAAATCGAACGGCTTACATTCACACCGTTTCTGCTGTCATACGAGCTATGATGATGAGCAAAGACGGCTCCGATCCTCAGTCATGCACTCTTAACAGCGATGGAATGCCTCTAGCTGTTGATTCTTCTGACATTTCCAACCAATCTTCGGCCATTACTCTTCAAGTTCCTTTTGTATCACTGTGTTTGTTATTTATGTTCCTTCTTGTATCATCCACACGGTTTTAGCTAGCCAGAACTTAATAGCTTCAAATTAGTGAATGGATATTCAATTTGCCCTTTTTAAAACGGCACGCTCAGGCTCAGTTGATGTGTTGCATATATCAGAATTAACTAGGCAATTGCCAATTGCAATTTCCCCATCTTCCCTTCATCAAGCCCTTGAAACAGGCTGAGTGCGTATACTGTTTGATACTTGAAGAGGTCGATCTAACATGGTCTATTAATATTTAATACAATGTACCTGGTTGGGTTTTGTGGGTGTATTTTTTTTTCTTGTAAATTGTGAATTAATTAAAATGACTTGTTTCCCTTAAGATTTCAGCGAAGTCCAAGGTCTTAGACGTGTAAGACCTAAAGACCTCGTACCAAAGGAGACTAGAGGATTTCAAATAAGACCCATAAATAAGTATCGGTCTATATACTTCTTTAAACCTTAGTGCTTTCTCTAAATTGGTTAGAATATTAGCCCACAAATTATCTTATTTAATATTGAGTCTAAACTCTTTGAGTTATTTAGAATAATTGTATATCGGCTATCTTATTTGGTCAGTCTCACAATAGGGCGTTATAATCTTTTCAACTGGTTAGAGCATTGATCTACAAGCTACCTTACTTGGTTAGACCCACCATCTACAAGGCTAAGAGAACAACGGTCAACACCAACTATCTTGTTCAAAAAAGTCGTACAAGGTTAAGGAGAATAATAGTCATCGATGATTATATGCTATAGTAGTTAAGTGCAAACACACGCTATTGTATCAAGTAATATAGGATTTAAAGTCCAAGTATCGATCCTATATGGACTATATAATCTAATTATTTCAATCAAATACTAAAATTATAACTAAACTTTTATTCAGAAAATTAAAACTGAAGTTATTTAACTAACCTAATTCTATCAATTAAATCAACTTAAGCAACAAAAAACAAATTCACCAAAAGATAATAATTTAGGGTATAGAGTCATCCCTTAATATTTCATTGGACTTATTAATATTTTAGTTAATCACTTAATACGAATTGATTGATTTAGACACTAATCTCACAAACCTCTATCAATGGTCGAGTGACTATATTACGCATTCTAACAATTACCTATATGTCTGTGGTAATCAAATTACAATGTAATTTATTAAGATCAAGTCTAAATTATATCATATATACTACCTAGGTATATGTTTATCCTAAATGAAACTCATAATTGTTATTCTATGATCATGCATCAAACTATCTAAAGCTAAACACATGAATCCCTTTGTCAAGTTCATCATGATTCCTCAATCATTCAAAATATTGATCAAATATAATGAAAGTATTAAACTTAAGATAAAATGAATCATTATATGTATTAAGATCATAAACTAAGAATCAATGAAATCCAACTACATATTCAGTTCACATAGTCTAACCCTAGAATAACAAGTTTAGCTCATTACAGAATCAAGAGTATCAAACTAATCTATAAATGACAGTAAGAACAAGAACATAATGATAAAAAAAAAAAGATAAGAAAAACTAATCAAGAAGATGCCTTGGGTTGCCTCTCTCTTAATTATGAATTGAAGCTTGAATCTTCATAAATCTTGATTTTTTAGCTTTCATCTTTGATTTTGTATTGTAAATTATTTATCTAATTTTTTGTTTCTTTAAATTCTGTATTTTGGCTTTTAAAAATATTCTTTTATAAGTATTAGAAACCCTAGGGTCATCATTAAGGAGTTCCAATCGCGTTATGAGACTAAAAATAAAGAAAATTGAACTTTCAGGAATAAGGGTCGCAGCCTTGGCTTCTGGGCGTCGTGGCCCTGAGATTTTGTCCCTGCGAAACAGGTTCCATGCACCGTAGCCTCAGGCATAATCAAGTGCTCTCGTATTTTGAGCGCAACTTCTTCGTTTTACTTCCGATTAGCCTCTCGTTTGTTCTTATAAGTGGCATTTTTTGTCGTGCATCTATTTATGATTAAAAAAATGAATAAATAGCCAAATGTTCATAATTTGGAGCAAATTACAAAAGTTGAGTATTTATTATACTAGTGCTTTTACGTCCCTATCAACCGACTATCTTGTTCAATAAAGCCATATGTAATGAGACATAACCTATACTCAAATCGAGCAGGGGAAAGTCCAAAATTGACTACCTTAAATAAATAAATAAGTTCTTAAAAATGATTCAACTTATAAGAAATGTAAAGAGTTATGAATAAAGTCAAGTTTATTAAGAAAAGAATCTCTTAAAATAAATAATCCCACAAAGGTAAGAAACATTAAGTACAATTTCTGAAAAACTCTAAAAGCAGAATCCAAGAAAGACAAATCTATAGAGATACCCTCATTAAAAATATCTCAAAAAGCTACAAGTGAATCCCAAATCCTCACCTTATAAATAGAGGAAGAAATTAAAACCAAAGAGTAGAGCATACAGATATGCATATATATCCCTATTAAAACATAGAGGTTTGATACAGTCAAAGTATACAGAAAGATCTTGTCGATCACGTACCAATTATTCGTATTGAATAATTTACTTTTCTCTTTTATTTTCTTGCCTTATTCCATTCTTTTCGAGTCTTTTTCTGACTTAAGCATCAGAGTGTCTACACTAAAAACTTTTGGCACGTCCTCACATGTTCTCTTTGCTTCAGGGTCCTCGTAAAAATTTTATTCTTGTGGGCTAAGAAGAAACTAGTTTTTCAGTCTTATCTTTGCCATCCAAAGCAAGTTCCTGAGTAAAAATAAATATAACTTGTTGACTACTGAGTTACCAAATTTTAGGGTTAATAATTTAGCGCTATCTGTGGAAAGTAAACATAAAATCTATCTAAAATAAATGAATAACATGGAGGATGCACAATCAAAACCTGTTACCACACACTCTATGCCCACATAAAATAGGGGAAAAACCCCACGACCTTATGAGAATCTTGGACCTCAGAATCTTAGCAAGTATGTAGAAATACAACCTAACAATAATCCAAGCCAATAGGAAGAATCACCAGCCTGTCGAAAGGTATTAGAAGAAGAATTAAAGAAATTGAGTTAGGAGAAAGAAGAACTTAAAAAGATGATGTCTATATTTTTAGAAAAAACACATTAATCCAAAAGAGACACAAGAATCTCATGATCCTTCTCGTTTTACTCAAAAAGAGAAGATGATTATAGTGGAACCTTTTGAGAGGAAAAGTTATCAACCCAACAAACAATCAGGTTATAGTGATCGTGACTACTCCCCCGACCATTCATAGGTCAAAGACTCAGACTTATATAGATGTTCCAATATCAATCACGATCTAGATGATAATGACACCTGAACAATCATTTAAGGACTCTGAAGAGATAATGAGCATACACAATATGCCCAAGAAATCCTAAACAAAAAGAATGAAGCTATCTAGATTAGAGGAGATGCTACAGACCTATTAAACATAAAAAAGAGTAGCAACAAGGTCTAAGAAGATGCATGGAAAGTCATCGACAAGGTTAGAGAGCATGAACACAGTCAATAGTAAAGCTCGATATTCAAAAATAAGGACCCATTAATTGAGAAGGTTTAAAGCCTTGAAAAACAATTGCATTTGCTCCTTAAAGATAAAGAAAAAATAGAAATTTCCATTAAAGAAAATTAAGTGGGAGAAGAAATCTCATCTCACAAACAAGCTCAAGGATATCAAGCTACTATAGGGATTTAAGATTTCAAATCTCCCTACTTGTAAAGGAATGACAAATTCTTATCACTACGTCAACTAAGTCACATATTTGCTATCAATTGTAAGCCTTCGACAAAGATAGATATACTAACTATTCCACCTTAACTTAGACGAATAAGCTTTTTTATGGTATAGAAGTTTGAGGTAGAGAAGCATTTCATTTTTTAGTGAGTTAATTGAGAAATTCATCAAGCACTTTCGAGGAGTTTGTGAGAAGGCCAAAGAGCCTTAATAATTACGAAAACTCAAACAAGGTCACTCTGAAAGTTTGAAAGATTTTATGCAAATGTATCAAAAATAAATGGTCCACTTTAGCGTATTCAACTTGCCAGTTGCATTGGAAGCATTAAAAGACAAACTCAAAGTGAACCAATTCTGGTACTTTTTATCAGAACATCCAATTGCTACTTATGCCACAGCCTATGAATAAGTTTATCAATATATTAAGATCGAAGAGGACGAAGCAGCTAAGAGGGAAAATGAAGTAAATGCATAAGGGAAAAATAAAGGGCGAGAAAATAAAATTTCCCCTGAAAGGAAGATAGCTTGAGAAAGAAGAGAAAAGAATCCCCAGAGAATCGTTAACTTCCTATAAAGAAATCCATCAAAAGACAACAAAAGGGAATAATCGAATAAGTCTCCTCCGTGAGTGACCAAAGTTCAAAAGGAGAATTTAATTCCAAAGACAATCCCACTGGCTGAGATATTCAAGGCCATAAAAGATAGAGGCCTTCTCGATGAGCTAGCACTTATTCGATCATATCCCCACAGGAAGCATAAGAAGAGAAAGTATGAGTTACACCAAGATAATGGCTATACCATCAAAAAGTGTATGCATCTAAAAGCTCAAATAGACTACCTAATGAGGAAGAGAATACCTCAATGAATTTAGAGCTGATCTAGAGTAAAATAAGGCTAAAGATAGAGGAAATCAAGAGTATAAAAACTCCCAAGTACAAGATACAACCTTGATCATCTCAGGAGGCACGACTTTGGCAAGAGACTTGAATAAGCAGAGAAAAAAAACTATTCTCGATACTCATTGTTAGGACATCATGTGATGTTTGATACCTTGAATCCTAAAAAGTCACAAGTACACTCTATATTAATAATGTTCATAGAGGAAGATGTCAAAGATGTAAGCTACTCACCTGATGATTCACTTGTTGTCATCATTTAGATAAGGAGAATGAAAGTAGATAAAGTGTTCGTTGACAAAAAAAGCTCAATAAACTTGATATTCAAAGATATATTTACGAAACTCGACATTGAAGATCTTAAGATGCAGCGTATAGAGATCCCACTTTACAAGTTTAGAGGTAGCTGTGTAATATCCTTAGAAGTGGTTGCTCTACCAATATTTATAGGGGAAAAACTCTACAGTAAGGCGATGATGACCAATTTCATGATCAACTCCAATGTCACCCTATCCATGAACTATTTGAAACTGAAATTTCCTACAATAGAAGGAATAGAAATTCTCTAGGTGACCAAAAGATAGCATGAAGCCTCTATACGACCACATCCTAAAGGACTTTCTACATCACCACTATAGACCCACACCAAGAAATAAAAAATAAATCCCTAAAACCAATAGGTAACCTGTTTTTAATACCTACTCATATGAAAAAAACCAAAAAAGACAGTAAAAATAGGCTTCCACCTTGCATTCATAAAGAGCCAATCCCTCACTGAAGCTGTAACACACTAAATTCCACGTGTATAAAATACGAGTCAAAAGAGGATGCTATTAATTCTATTACAAAACTAACACTATACTTCACACTTTCTATGAAAATTCATCAAATCTTTATTCATCAAACCAAAAGTTCTCAAAATCTCTCTACATAAATACAAAAGTAAATCTCTAAAATAACGTCCTAACTTTTGAACCGTCCTTAAAACTTAAGGAAAAATATAACTAAAACTACTAGAGACGTAAATTTCTCTTATTAAGGAAAAGATAGCTTCCTGAATGCCCAACTCCAACTCTGAGATAACTCATCAGGCTAAAACTTAATCTACAAAAACATTAATGACGAAAGGTGTGTCGTCAACTCTGTAAGTAAAACTATTCATAATGTATGAAGGTTCATGTACGAAAGGTTGCAAGCCTTTTCTAAATGTGAATATCAATAAAATATTTTAATTTCAAATTTAACAAAGCAAAATTATTCAATATCATAAGTAAATATAAAAATTGATTTAATAATAATTCTTGTAAACTTTCATATATCAAAAGTACACAGAAGTTGTTCATGTCATATAGTGTCACCTATACTTTCGGTGACCCAGCCAATATCAGAATCTTATATTATCATCTGTACCCCCGGTGACCCGACTAATATTTATATGTAGTGTGCACATTCAGAAAGGATACCAGCTAGTCTGAATTGTATATCATATCAGACAATGAGCTAAAGCATTTTCTTTAAATTTCAATTTTAATAATTAATTCATTTCAAATATCATAACTTCTATTTTTTCATAATAACATAGCTTGCAATATTTTTGTAAATAGTATCCAATTAACTCAAAATCGAACCCATAATTTTGAGTTATCATTTAGAGATCCATAATCTTGCAATCTTGTTTAAAGAGATATTTGAAAAACTATAATTAAATTGTTTATTTGAAAACTTTGAAAAATACATAAACTTAAAAATATATTCATTCTTTTGATCAAAATCAGTGGAAAATAATTTAAATAAAAATTTATAAATAAGTTTTAGGAGTAACAACAAATCAAAATTATCTTAAGCATTTTCTATAATTTGTATATCATAAAAATAATATTTCTCATTTGAAAATAAAAAGTGATAAATTATAAATGAAGTTACTTACTTCAACAAAAATCAAATACCTCAAAGAATATATCTACTAGTCTAAATACCGCAAGTATCATATTCATCAATATAACAATTAATTACCTTTCATAATCATTCTTCAACTAGATATTTCTCTCAACCTATAAGTCTCCCTCTATTTCTATTTCAGTATCGAATAATAAATACTCTGTAATTTCTATCTCATATGATGTATATCAGATTCATATAAACTCTATACCTATATATTATTGATACATAAGCATTCAACATTTAATTTATTCGGAATGTTTTGTTTAACAAAACTATTAAAAATAAATTTATGTTTCTGCTTGACAAAATTTGTTAAAAAGTTTCTTATGTGAACATAATTCGTAAGTTAATTCATAAAATATTTTACATCTATCTAAAATAACGAAATTAAAACTGGAATAACTAGACATATATAAATGTTAGTATATATAATTTTAAAAGTTTTGAAGATCATTTGGTAGGTAAAAATATTTTCTTAATTTCGGTTTACTATTGAAATTTCTGTTTTCCAGCATGCAGTCACTACTTTAAAAATTCATTAAAAAAAATTAAATTCTTGGAGATTTTTATTAAGATAAATTTTTTTGAAATCCTTATTGTGTTAAATTTTGAATAGTAAAAATCGTAGTACAAAAATATATTTGTATCAATGTAGTTTATTTAGAGAAATATATAATTTGTTGTTGAATTCTCTGTTTTTTTAGGATCCCACTTACTACTAAATATACATATATATTCAAAAGCAAAAAATAAAGAGTTTTTGATAAAAATTAGAATTTTTAATAATCATTATGAAGTATAATTCATTTGAAAGAATCAGGTTTATAGACCAATTAGTCAAATTATCAATTTACTTACGAAAAATACACTACATATAATAAACTCAACACTTAATTTCTACTTTATATAATCTCTTTCTAGTAAACCACTTTCATTGCAAACTCATCACAAGAACATGTTAAACTAAGTATGAATTCTACATAATCATAAAATGCATAACTAAAGAAACTATATTATGGAATGTGAAACATACCCGTGAGTAAGATGCCACTCAACACTTAACTATCTTCTTCTTATTCTATTTCAAATCAACACTTAGTTGTTATATGGCTCAACACTCTCAACTCACATACACACTCTAATTTTGATTCTTTTAATCAATTTCTACACTCTTTCTTACGTAGACACCATCTATATATAATGTCTACTTAAGTGGTATATGATGATAAATCCACTCAATTAGAGTGGACATGTTAGGTTTATGAATGAGTTATCAAATTAGGACTTAATTAGGTATTTGTTTGCTAAGTGTTTGTGTAGGTCATATTCATCATTAGGCATAACTTTATCTAAAACATATGTAATTATGAATGGGTCATCAAGATATGATCAAATTAGGTACTTATTTGTCAGGTGTTTGTGTAGATCATATTTATCACTAGGTATAACTTTATCTAAAGCATATGTAATTACGAATGGGCATCAAAATATGATCAAATTAAGTACTTGTTTGTTAAGTGTTTGTGTTCATCACTAGGCATGACTTTATCTAAAGCATATATAATTATGAATGAGTCATCAAGATAGGATCAAATTATGTACATGTTTTCTAAGTATTTGTGTAAGTCATATTGAACACTAGGATTAATTATATCTTAAGCATATGTACAAGTTATTAGAAATAAAAATATATATAATCTAGGGAAAGCTTATAAATATTAATGTATTACAAAAGCAGCCCTTTTCTCCGTATCATACACAAACAGGTAATAAAAACCCTTATATGACTCAGAGTTGGCTCTCGTTTAATAAAGGCTTTGAAGCTCATGGAAATAGGGACCTTCAAGATTTTCCTTACTCCATATGACATATAGCCCTACTAAGACACTTTAGCCATTTAAGTTTAGTTGGCATGGGGTAGATCTAAATGAGACAACATATCTACAAAAAAGGATTGAAGCGGCAGTCTCAGCCTAAACTAAAAGAACTTCAAGTTTAGAGCTATTTCCACCTCCGATGGCAAGGTAGCATAGTCATCCTCTCAAGGAACCTTTTAAGTAATAGAATCAGAAATCTTCACCCTTTTTTTGCTATTTAACAAAGACTGCCTCAATCGTCTAACTTATAAGTAGCATCACCCATACTCCGAACAACAATCGTTTTCTTCGGCCTACTTGGTTGGCCAAATGCTTCCCCAAGCTCTCTAGTAGTCTTAGAACACAATTTCTTCCTATGAGACAATTTCGAACATTTCCCCTTCATAGTACTCCCCCAAGAAATTGAACTTTCAACTTGTATATCAACTCCTCAAGCACCCTCGTCAACTATTTCTTAGGTTGAGCTACTCCTAGCACCAGACACCTTTCTAAGACAAACTAAATCTTGACTAAATATTTTGAGGTTCATCTATAGAAGACATAATCTTACCCCCTAGATAAGATTATGAAATATAGAAACTATTAAAAAAACTCCCAATATGGTATGCTCATAGACGCTAATGTGGAAAACAGACTCCTAGATGACAAATAGGATACCAAGAAAAATGGGTTAAATGAACAGTAATAGAGTTAAAGGGAAGCACTTACAAAAAAAAAGTTAGGAGATTGAAGTCGCTCAAAAAATGCAAAAGGCTAGAAGAAAAATTTCTTTCTAAATCACAAAGACATAAGGTAGTACATGAGTACCCCAATCTATAGACATTATTTATAAAGTTCCAAGTGTTAAACAAGTTAACACTAAAAACTAAGAGACCCTTATTATCTCCTGAATTTCAGCAAAGAAAGCTCAAGGTCTCCAGCTCGCAAGGCCTAAATCCCTAATACTAAATGAGCCTAATAAGGATATTAAATAAGTAAGACCTAAAAATAAGCGTCAGTCTATACACTTCCTCAAACCCTGTCGCCTTTTTCAAGTTGGTGGAACATTAGCCCACAAGCTACCCTGTTCAATCAAACTCTTAAATGAGAGAAGACTGAGTCTACACCCTTCAAGCTAGTCAGAATAATAGTCTACTGGCTACCTTGTTCAGTCAGTCTCACAATGAAGCACTACGATCTCTTAGGGTTGGTCAGAGCATTGATCTACAAGCTACCCTACTCGATTAGGCGCCCCATCTACAAGGCTAAGAAGAATAATTCAATCACTGCTTTTTTATTTAAAAAGGTCATACAAAGCCAAGGAGAATAACAGTCATTGATTATCCTATTGGAAAATTCATATTTGAGGAGATATGACCCCCACTCAAATCAAGTAAGGGAAAGTTCAAAATTGACCGTCTCAAATAAATAAAAAAGTTCTTAAAAATGATTCAACTTATAAAAGTCGTAGAGAATTGTGGATAAAACCATGCTTATCGGGAAAAGAATATCTAAAAAGAGATAATCATACAAAAATAAGAAACAACAAGTGCGATTTCAAAAAAACTCTAAAAAAAAGTCCAAGAAGGATAAATCTACAAAGATATCCTTATAAAAAATGACTCAAAAAGTTACGAGTGAGTCCCAAATCCTTACCATATAAATAAAGAAAGAAATCAGTACAAAAAAGGAGAGTATACAAATATACAGACACATTCCCATTAAAATATAGAGGATTGATACACTCAAAGCATTTAGAGAGATCATATCGATCATGAACCAATTATTCGCTCATCTCTTTTTATTTTCTTGCCTTAATTTTTTTTTTTTGGTCATTGTTTACTTAGGCATCAGAGTATCCACGCTAAAAAACCTCCAACGTAACCTTACGTATTCTCATTTCTTGCAAAGTTCTTATCAGAATGTTATTCTCGTAAGTCGAGAAGCAACCAATTTTTTTGATCTTATCTTTCTCGTTCAAGTCAAAAAATAAAAATAAATCTAACTCGTTAATTTTTGAGTTACTAAATTTTGAGATGAACATAACTAAAATATTTTTAAGTTAAATGCTATCTAACTATTATGAAACACTTGTAAAAGAAAATTATTATTTTTAAATAAAAAGGAAAACAAACAAAGTTTACAAATTAATCTGTTTGCGTCAGCTTATGTGTCAATCTAGTAGGCTATCTTGTTTAAAACGCGAGTTACACTCAAGTTTATTGAACATTTAGTTTTATTCGCGTTGGGTTTATATCGGATAAGTCAGCAAATATGTATTTAGTTTAATCTAAGAAAGGAAATTATAGTGATGTTTTTTCGTGTCACATCATGTCACAACCCCACTCGTAAGTCGTAACTTGTGTTTGTTGTGTTGATACACGTATGTATACTCGTATTGACTCAACCAATTATATCAGAGTTTTGTCCAAACAAATTAATTAAAAAACCATTTCTATGTGGACCTGAGTAATATGCACCACATGAGATGGGTCTCCGTTTTGGTTTGACAAAATTTGGACACTTTTGAGGCACTCCGAGTCTGACACGTAGTTAATTGCTTCACTGGAAATTTTTGTTGTTGGATGTCACGTCTTCCGGATACGAATTGTTTTTTTTTTTAATCTTCTATGGCTTATATTTCTAGAAAATCATTAGACTTGGATTACACATTCCAAGCATTGCAAGCTAATAATCTATCATACTTTCTGTCCAAACAATTTGAAATAATTTTGCCAATAATCAAATTCTTCAAAACAACAAAGATGAAAAAATCTCTAATGGTGAATGGAATATGGAATTCCAATTTACTTAAACACAAACTAATATCTTTGGGTACCTCTAAGTGGCTCTAAGACTAAATAATTTATTTGATACTAAAGAGTTATTTGATATAAAGGTATTTTTGCTTAAGTTTAAAAGTACATAATTATTTATTTAGTATACAATTACTTTCTCTCCATAACTAGTTGTTATTAAACACTCCTCTATTTACATTTTTATAGGGAAACTTTTTTATAAATAATTTATATTTTTAGACAATATTCTTTTTAATCATAAATGAACGAGTTACTCTTTATTAACTAAAAAATAGACAATTATATTCTTGAGTTATATTTTTACTTTCTCTCCAAACATTTAAACCTCCAAATCTTGAAAAATTAAAAATCTTCAAATTATTTTTTTGTTTGTTTTGTAAATATATGAATATCAAAGTGTAATATGATAAATGAGAAAAAAGAAAATGAATCAGACAAAAATAGAATGAATGAGAGAATAATAAAGTGAATCTAAAAATATTTGAAAAAAGTTTGGCGAAAGTAAAAATTAATGTTTTTTAATTATATGAATAAATAAACAAAATTTTATTTAGTGATAATTTAAATAAATAATAACTAATTAAATAATTTATTAATTATTTTAATAAAAATTTATTAAATAATAAAAGTATTTTATTTATTTAATAATTAAATTCTAAGTAATAATAAGTTATAAAAAATACTCCTTGGACGTGTCCCACGTGCTGTATTCTACGTGATCCGCACATGCATGTTGCACTATGCAAAATATATTTTTATTTTAGTGTTATATAAATAAATAATTAATATAAATTAAATAAATAAAAAGTAATTGAATAATTTATTTAATGAAATATTATTAAATAATAAAAATAATTTTTTTATTTATTTAATGATTAAATAAATAAATTATTATTACTTATAGATTTATAATATTAATTAATTAATTAATTAATATTAAAAATAAAATATATATTTCATGCACAATGTGTTGTGCACATGTTATGTATACTCAGCATACATGTGCGGATCGCATAGCATGTAGCGTGCGCAACATGCACCTATTGGATATTTTTATAACTTATTATTATTTATAATTTAGTCGTTAAATAAATAAATTTTTTTATTAAAATAATTGATAAATTATTTAATTACTTGTTATTTATTTAAATTAATTCTAAATAAAAAATTATATATTTATTTATAATTAAAAAAATAAAAACAAAATAATTAATTTGAAAAACAAAACAAAAGAAGGAAGTGATTCGCATCACTTCCACAAAACTTTTCCCATATTTTTTTTAGTTTATCCTATTGTTTTCAGATTTATTTTATTTTTCTCTAATTTACTTTATTTTCTTTTACTTATCATATTACATTTTAATGCTCATATATTTACAAAATATATACAAAAAACTTAAAAATTTGTCAAAATTTGTGGGTTCAAATATTTAAGAAGAAAAAAATATAACTCAAAGGTATAATTATCCAATTGTCTATCTCTTAACTAATAAAGATTAACTAATTTATTTGTAGGTAAAAAAGAATATTGCCTAAAAATATAGGTCATTTATGAATTGTGACTTAAAAGTGTTTAATCGTATTAAATTAATTGAATATTTTAGGTAAACAAATAAAATTTGGTATTATTATTTATTTAAATAAATATAATTGTAAACAAATTGAATAATGTATAATTATATAAATAAATTAAATTTAATCTATTTATTTAAATATATTTAATCGTGTGTGTCATATCGTATAATTTAAATATTAAATAAATTAAATTTGTATCTAAGTACTTAATTTATTTACATAAATAAATTATATATAATTATAATAAAATATTTTTAATATCTTATATTAACATAGCACGAATATATTTATTTACACAAATTATCATAATCACATAAATTAAATTTTTACAGATATTTTAATTTCAACTGTAAAGTTTGGCTGCAAACGCCTATATTTTCCCGACATTAGCCTAATAGAATCTATTACATCCGTTGGGCAGGATGAGTTTGTGCAAATGAGTGAAAAATAGCCACCTTTTAGATTATTTTACAATAACATAGATGCTCCGAATAGGAATAGAAGGTACTTTACTACCTATGAGCAAGGCCATGGCCATCTAATTATATAGGTTGCTAGTAGAATTAATGCAACGTTAGGGCTCCCCAGTGAGAAAAGGAGGTTTTCAGCGTATAGGGAGGGCCACCATAGCCTTATGACATCACACTTGAGGAGGTTTTGAGCGTACTTAGTCGTGAGTAGGTCTAGAGAGTAAGTTATCCGCTAAAGTTTCTTTTTCTTGATCTTATTCATGTTGGGGATTTTGTCCAATTTCACAAATTTTTTAACAAATAGTTTAATTTAACCTCGGTCTAATTGTTCACACTATATTAACTAAATCTTCAACTTTCTCCCCATTTTACCTTTTCACAAAACAATCATCTCACTCAGCCAACAGTCTCTCTCACAATTCTCTTTCGGTCAATATTAATTTTTATTCTCAAAATTCTTTCAAATTTATATATTGGATACAAACTTAGCATAATTCAAAATTTTGAACTAAAATAATAATTTATAAATTTAAAAAATTAAAAAAATACGAAAATTAATAAGTTTTGATTCTAAATTTAGTTTTACATATTTTTGAGTTTTTTGTGTATGTAATTATTAAAAATATATAAATATAGTATTAGTAATGTGTAAAATAGGTTAAAAATAAGTGTAACGAGTCAAAAATAACCAAAACATAGCTGAAAATGATCAAAAATACTAAAAAGGCAAATTTTGGCCATTTTTCAGGCCATTACGTGCCCGCGTGGTGCAATCATGCACACATCAAAGTGCGCAGTAGCTTGGCGCATGCAACCACGCGTCTACACGTGGTTACATAGCTTGGCACATGGTGCCATGTGGCGTTGTCAATTTTTTATTTTATTTATATTAAATTTATATTTTGTTTATACTTATTTATATATTCAATATTTTGTATTATTTTTAATTTAATTGCATATATAAATATACTAAACTAATAATTACTTTTTGCGTTATTTTTTCAAGTGCTGCTGATATTATCATGGTACAATTTTGACCATTATATACTTTGGGGGAAGATGTGAGCCTTTTAGTGATGATTTTGAGAGATGTATTGAATATCAAAATATGTACATAGTAGTTTCAAAAGATATTAAATATGAAGCGTTATTGAGAATAATTTGTCATCTTCTGGAAGTGATCAGGTGCATTATAAAGTGATTTTGAATTTCAAGGTTCCTTCAAGTACCATAAAGTTGAGACTTATTCCACTTGAAAATGATGATGATGCAAAATTGTGGTTGAGCTTACAGAAGAATATTCCTACACCACTATGTGTAATAGTAGATGCTCGAGCTCCTGAATATCAAAATAAAGTAGAAGTACCCATGGAGCGAAAACAAGGCTACGCTAATCAATTCTCGTCTAAAACCCCTGTGTATGTGCCAAATCCCTCAAAGGATTATCATTATTCTCCCCCAAAGTTCAATGAACAAGCAACCTACACATATTATGATAGTAAGATATATAGAGATGTTGGTGTTAGTCTTAACTATGATATTGGTCGTAATATTGGTAATAATGCTAGAAATAATGAAGGTTTAGAGAATGATGATCATGGTTATGATGTTGGTAATGATGAAAATTATGATAATAATGATGATGTTGATGCTGATTATGGAGAAACGACCGTGGATGGAAATGTTAACGTTGACGACGACGATGATAATAGTGACGATGATGATGATGGTGATGATGATAATAATGATTATGTTAGGGAAGAAAGGGTTAAGTTCAGAAACCTATTTTAGTTCCAGCTTGAAATACCATCATTTGACTTAAACATATCGAAAAAGATCTTGTACTGGAATTGGAGATGTGTTTGTAAAAAAGTTGTATAACAACAAAGATGAAATTCATGAGACTATAAGCATAGTTGCACTTAAGGACAAATAGAGCTTCAAATTTTACAAGTCCATCAAAAATTATTTTGAGTTAAAATACGATGATGAAAGATACAAATGGAGATTACGGGTAGTGTCGACAGAAGGGCATCATTTTTTTATCATGAGGTGAGTAGATGTAGAGCATGCTTGTGTTTTGGGTCAACTGCGAGATAGTCATTGGCAAGCCAAGAGCCGTATTATTGCTAAAGTAATTAAAAATAAGTTTACATCGGTCAATAAAAATTATAGACTGAAGGACATATAAGCAGACATACGTAAAGAATTCAGTGTTCAGATAACATATACTACATCTTAGCGAGCTAAAGAGGGTGCATTACGATTAATAAAAGGTGATCAAGAAGAATTATTCAGATTGCTTTTTGCTACAGTTATATGTGTTAAGGTCGGTGCTTACGTGTCATCCTTGAATATATATATACTTGTGTATTTATACAAGTGTACATTCTTATTAAATCACTAATACCTATATATAGTATTATGCGATGTAACGTTACAGAAATTGTAGGTCTGAAGGAGTTTGAATCAGATTTAAAGGAGTTTAGATAAGGGCTCATAGTCAGCCATGCTGAGACATATAATTGCTAAATGTTGACATAGTTAAGTGTTAGTTGGTTATAATACTCAGCAGATTCAAGAGTTGGAGCCTTGTTTATAATGGGACATAGACCTGGGAATATACTAGTAACTGTATAGTTGCAAGAGTTGTAATCGGGTGCCAGAAAATGCAAGTTGCGCAAGTATGTTCTCAAATAATTATCCATGATCTATTTCTGCTGATGCAAATTTATCGGTGGATAAGCATATGTCGTACCTATATAGTATAGATGGTCGTTCCAAGCCGACTGTGAGCTTGGAGCTCGTATTGACATATAGATATCCAGTTATGACTAGATATGGGATAAATTCACGAAGGCCTTCGATAGACATTCAATGTAAGCCATCAATGGAGGGTCCTCTCAAGTTGAGTAATATATGTGGTCCTTTGACTTGAGTGCCACGGTGGGCTTGTAAGTGATCCATCATACTTTGGTTTCACGTATGTCATAGATCTTTTATGGTGTGACTGCTGGGTGTTGCTAGGTATGGTCCGATGCTTATGGAGTCTGGCGTGTACAGATATGGGATCCGTCAGCTTTTATATGGAGTTTGATATCCAGATGCTTCAAGATTATATTTTAGAAAGTCTTGTGGCTACAAGCAATCATCCCGGAAAAGAGTTCCACCAGGGTGAAACAATATGGTAAAGGAGTTTGCCCATATTGTTCAATGAAATACAAGTCTAGAGATAGGACATAGATGAGCACAAGGGGATTTAACGGTGATAATTTATATCCCCAAACACATCTAAAATATTATAACGGAAGGACTATACGTATGCGTTATAACCTCAGCTTGTATGGTTCAACGCACTGATTTATATATCCGTGACGTGTGCGTGGGGCATTGTTCACGGACTCATAGAATAGTTCTATTTGATGAATTGGGCATAGGACCTAGGGAGTCCAGCAATATTCAACACTACCAAGGGAATACGTGCGTATCTATATTTAAATGTTAAATATAATAATTAGTTAATAATAATTATTTATTAATTGTATTATGACACGTAAAATATAGTGGACCCTCAGTTGAGTTTACCAAAGTGTGGAATTTGATGGGACCCACTAAGGGGTAAACTTAATAACTATTCATGAGGGGCAAAATGGTCATTTCTTATTTTGATTATTTAATTGTTAAATAATCAAATATCTCTTTTTATATTATTATATATATATTATTATTTATAGTATATAATATATTATATTATTATTATTATTATTATTATATTATATATAAAGAGAAAGAGAGAAAGAAGCAAGATTTTGTGTGTGTTGGGCATTTGCCTGAGAAGAAGAAAGAGAACAGGAAGAAGAGAAGAAGAAGAACAAAAAAATAGGAAAAAATGAAATTGTTTCATTTTTCATTATGCTTCCAATTGAAGCAATGCTAAATTGTTTCCAATTCTCTATTTCTTATCCTTTTGGAGAAAAGGATGAAAAATACACACCGACCATTTTGGAGATTAAGAGTTAATCCCGTGCTGAATATCGGACTGCTGTTCTAGCTCACCAAGCCCACCGTGTTGGTGACTAGAACTGCACACGAGTTAGTCTCCATGCGAACTCCGAAGAAATACGTGTATAACGTTATACATTGTGGTGAGTTCTCTAACCTTTCTAATATATTAATGTAATTAATATATTTGTTTATTGTGTTTATTGCATGTTTCACGCTTCCGTTGGATTTAAATTTGTATATGATACGTATTTAGGTAATAGACACAATTGCATATGTATACACCCACATATATTTAGACCCGCCAATAATATGTTGCAATAGAATAACTCGGGTACGGTTATTCACTTGAAAACTAATGTAGATAATCACTTTAAGTTTTTTTTTTTTTTTGCGCTAGGACCATGCATCAGAGGTCTTAATTCATCCATCCGATCGGTGATTGCTATAGATGAAATATTTTTGAAAGGTTCCTATCTTGGTACATTTGTTTAATTTACTTCTAAATACATATGACATTAAACTCATTAATAGTTAACCGATGGTATTATAATATAGTATGCACAATAGACAGATAAAAAATACTCATGTAAAAATATACATCTGTAATTTTATAATTCTGTGAGTACGTTTCGAGAAACATCCTCAGCCGTATATGTAGAACCTTTAGATACTCATTTATATGCTGTAAAACTGCAATAAATGTACATAAATTTTGATACTGTTAAAAATCTCACATAAAAAAAATATAAAAAATAAAATTTCTAACCGCATCATCAAACTAGTGAAACAATAGTTCCTTAAACCATATACTGTTAGCATCGAGTCTGTGTAAAGCAAGACGCTGCGTTAGGTTATCTTTATTTATCCAATTTGCAATGTCCTTAAATTTTTCTTCATGAATAAGTATTAGTTACCCATTTATGTCCACTGTAGCTTCAACTTCTAATTCTATAAGTTTCTTTTTCACAGGCTTTTTGAACATATTAGTATAACAACTGAATTGTGCTTGCACCTTCCTGTAGTGGCACCTATATCTGCTCATATTTTAAGCTAACGCAACAGGTATAATTTTTACACTTACAGAGCTCTCAGCTATATATTGTATATCTATTGGCATGGACTGATGCTGAGATTTACTCGTAGGAGTGTAAGCCTAAAAGTCAACGGCCATGAATTTGGTGCCCTAAAATCAAATAATACCAATTAATGTATTGACTTGTTAAACTTTGTACCTAATGAAATTTATGTTCAAAACGTACCATAGTCTACCTTGAATCCTCAGAGATCTTGGATGGCTTCAACTATTGCATCAAGAGAGATATCAGATGCAAGATCTTTTCTTCGTCCTTATCCATCTTACTCATTACCTCTATTTGAATCTTTGAGTTAATACTATCAATATTTGTTGAATCTCTGAGCTAACCTTATCAATCCTGTTAAATAGCTCTAATAAAAAATCATTAATCCTCTTAATTAGGACATGATACTATGATGATGACGTGCCAAGCTCAAACTATACATAAGTAATTATAATCAGTCATCACAATATAATATTCATCAACCACATATAGTAATGAGTGAATTCAAGGAAAATGATTAGGTTATTATATTGTTGATTCAGTCACTGGTAGAGCTTGAAATTCGTACTCAGGTTGAACATCATTGGTGAATTGGGTAGTCGAAATCTCAATTTTTCCCAACTTAAGAGTTCCTTCCCATTTTTCCAATAGAATGCACAATATTACCGCCACTCAACAGTCCACACTCTTCTTATGTTTATAGGGCACCAACTTTCTATATACTTCCAAAGCCTACACAAAAATTTGAATTTTTTAATCATTAATAGGAAAACAACAAACTTTATAAGAAAATTTATATGTTTTTCATTGAATGTAAAAACATTCCTTAACACCATTGAAGAGAAAGTTTGCAACGTCTTCATATAATGTGGTACTCATACCAGACCAATTTAAAAAACATGAAAAATGGTCACCATTCTTGAGTGCAAATATCTCCCCACATCTTTAGATTGCCTCTTAGATTCACACCTAATGTAATAAAGAAAAAAATTAACAATCTCAAAATAACATCAATATTATTCTCTTATTTAATGCAAAATAAAAAGAATAATTTTTTTTGCATCTCAATATGATAATGAATCGAAAAGAAAAGAATTACTCATTAAGAATGTCTGACCAAATGCGTATAGGTTGTATACTTCCCTATCTGAAGCGTCCTATTTTTTGGCCTTCATTAACTTTTTAATTGGGACTGTGCTTAAGTTATAGTGGAGCATAGTCTATGCAATCGTGCTTCAATAATATGCATTAAACTCATTCAGATTATCTACAAGATAAAGCACAAAATATTAGACAGCTCTATTTTAATCACGTGGCAACAATAATTTATGAAACACATAAAATAGACACATTTTCACTACATCTATATTAACTTCAAATGTAAAGTTGTTGAACCACGAATCAAAATGCTTATAGGTCTACTTATTTTTACCCTAAAAGTATTTATACTATAGTCTATCACCTAACTTCCTTATTGACAAATAATCTCGTATCCTGAAATCAGTAATCAAATAAAACTCTAAACGGGAGAATCAAATACGCTTGTTGCCTATATAGAACCACAATACTTCATGTAAAATTTTGGTATGTATGCGTCTTAATAAAATCTTGTGTACCAAAATACCTGAGAATGGAATATCTTATACATCTAAAAAAATGGCAAAAATACATGGTTGTAAATATTTTAATCTGTCTTGAAGTCAATTTCTCTTCCACTTTTTTATAGCCCATAACTTCGAGTAAGTAACAATAGTCAATCGATAGAATTCATTTTTGGTAATTATATAGTCCTTTAAGACATTCTCATTTCTAAAAAAAAAAAAAACTTATTAGCATATAACCAATTATTAGATAATTCAAATAATTACTAAAAATTAAAAATATTTTCTAGTAGAAAAAATTATTAAAAGTTTTTCATCTAAAAAAATAAAATAATCATAAAAAAATTTAAAATAACCATTAAATTTAGTCGCAACAACTCGCGCGACGTGTGGGCCACTGCGCTGGCGCATGGATTCACTAGCAGTGGTAAAAAATGGTCGGAATTCATTATTACTAGTCATTTTTGGGTCATTTCAGCCCCTTACACTCATTGTCAACATATTTTACACCTTACAAACACTACATCTATACATTTTTAACAATTACATACAAAATCAACTCAAAAATATATAAAATTAAAATTAGGAGAAAAACTTACCACTTTTCGTTCTTTTTCAAAATTTTCAACTCTACAATAAGTGATTTGCTTCAAAATATACTCAAGTTGTAGTGGATTTACAAATTTTGGGACAAAAATTTCAGTGACAAAGAGAGTATGAGTTTGTGAAAAGAACGTAAAATAAGAGAGAGAGAGAGAGAGAGGGTGAGTGAAATTTAATTTGCATAACGGTAAAATGAGAATACTATTCGGCTTTTGGTTAATATAGATTAAGATAATTTGACTCGGTAAAAAAAAATTAACTATTAAATTGGGTTATTTTTGGTGTTTTTCCAATCCTAGAAAGGATAGTTAAGATGATTATATTACCTAGAGGAAGGCATTACATTGTAGTTAAGAGGATGGATTTAATCATTATGGCCTTCTTGATTCACCAAGTATGAATCAACCTTGCTATATTTAGGGATGACAGTAGATTGGATTTGAGACATTTACTTCTAAATTCATATTTACATCCGTTTCAAAAATAAATATATTAAATCTTTTTCAAAATCATTGCGGGTTTAAATTTTTATTATCAAACTTATTCTAACATATATGTACTCCTTACCAAACTCGCAATAAGTTAGATGTGAATTTTAAGTAAGTTATAAATTAATATGATAAAAAATATAAAATCATAAAATTAATTTTAAAAAAAATTATAAACTATAGCAATAAAAATCATATCACAAATTTAAATTTAATAAAAGTTTTTCCATCAAAGTTAAATTCGTTTCCAAGTTAAAATTAATAAAAGCAACTTATAAATAGTTACACAAATACTAGACAACGTAATTATAAAGCAACTCCATTAAACAAAAATGACCTTTTTTAGGCTTGATTCATGATTTACAAATGAATTTATATCAGCATATTATAATTTTAAGATAAGTTAATTTACCAACTAGTTAAGTCAATAACATATTAAATATTAAAAGAATAAGAAATTAAAACAAAATGGCTATAAATCTCTATCATTTGAAGAAAACAAACAAAAAGTTAAATAAAATAATTATCAATCTCCATCATGTGAAGAAAATAAATAAAAATGTTAAACAAAAAAATCAATCCATCTCTTTTAAAATATTTGTATCATTTATTTAAATAATGTAATATCAGTGCGATAAAGATTAAAGAGGTACCGAAATATGTTATTTGAGAATTAAGAAATATTTGATGAGCATAAGTCAATAGCTTTATGAGAATAGAGAATAAAAATAAAATAAATTGTGAGACGACATTTGTATGACAAGTAAGAGTAAGAACCATTGATGGATTTAAAGAGAGATAAAAATCGATTTTTTAAATTTGTATTTAGAGCTAAAATAAATGGAACAGTATTTTGTTTTCTTCTTAAAAAAATAAAAAAATTTAAATATTCACAAAAACCTATTAGGGTATTTGCGAATATTTCATTAAATTTGTACCAGTCACAAGTCACAAATCCGTTGTGAATTTTAACTTTATGTATAAATATCCATCACAAATTCACTTTAAGTCTTATAAAATTTTTCCCAACAAAGGTGAATTTTAACAGGTTTGTGGGTCATTTTGTCATCTCTAACTACATCTTAATTCACTAGATGATGTACACCCAAAGTAGTTAGATGTACAAACTTCCCATATCACAGGGATATTGAGGATGTAAAAGATAACTATAGAGAGTGAGGGGAGCGTTCCATAGGGGGATTTATTAAGTTTAGAAGGCAGTGAGCTAGGGGCAGTGTACCTATTGAAGAGGATGGATGAGGACTTGAAAGAGAAGGATGATGCTTTTAGGCTTGTTATTAAGCCGGAGAATATTCTACAGAGGCAGCTTGAGTATGTTAAGAGATTTGGTCTTTAGAGATTTTCTTTCATAGATAGATATGTTATCTGGTGATTTATTTGAACTTCACATAATAGTTCAAGATATACAAATTGTTCAGACTACACAAGGTGTTCAACTAGATCACATGAAAGGGTAGATGATTAGGATTCTTCACCTTCTTCGGAATCAATTTCCTTCTCCCAGTACTCCATTGTCGATATATGTCTTGCACCAATATTAGACTTTTTTCCATTTCATTTTTATTTTTAATATTTTGTATCTTTTACATCTTTATTTTTTTTTTTTTATGTTTTTAGACATTTACATTCTTAATTTTGATGATGGCAAATAAATACTTAAATTTATAGTAGTTAAGTTACTTGATATTCTCACAAAATTGTTTTAGAAAGATTATTTGTTAAAGAAAAATTAAGTGACATTGGACTTCGCAGATAATAAAGACAATCTTCAAAATGGTTAATAATGTCTCTTAAATTTGGGGATAAGAACATTTTTATCTTAAGAACATGGGTTAATACTAAGTTTTATATCACATATTTAAAAGTGGACAGTTTTGTCTTATTAGTCAATTTCTATTAAATTTAACAGTAGAATGGTAATATCAGAATTCAATACAAAATTTAAAGTATACTCGCAGAGTAAAACACCTATCAATCTCTGATTAGTTAATAAAAAAGTAAAAATAAATAAAGAAGACACGTTGCACATTTTTATAGGATTTAATTTTAATATTTATTTTTAATAATTTAATAAAGAATAGCTCTATCACCGTTATTTGTGATCATCGGTGATAAGCCGCCACTAGTTACTAGACTCCAATGATAAAAATGATTAAATTTTATATTATTGGATTCTATTTCAATGATCTACGCAAGAGTAGAGTCATTTTTGGTAAAAGAGGATAAGAAGATAGCAAAAAAAAAAAAAAAATTAGAGAGGGTACGTCCATGGCCAACGGCTGATTTGTCCAATGGTAGGGCGGTGCAAGTCACAGCCCTCGCCCCTTGTTTGACGATGGCCGGCAATGGCTGCTACCCCCACTCCATTTTTTTTCCCCATCTTTCTGTATTCATTTGCAGAAAAATAAGTCCATCATTGTATAGATAATAAAAAATAGAATCTAATAATATAAAATTTAGTAATTGTTACGACCTTCACCGTCATTAAAAAATTGTAGTCGATAGTGAGTTACCAGAGATATTATTTATTTATTTATAATTTATAAAATAAATTTTTAAACCTATTATAGTGTGATACGTGTTTATATATATATTATTTTAAAAAAATATTTTAATCTTATTTATATACATAATTTGGAAGTGGGGGAGGGGGAAGGGATGGGGGGATGGGGTATTTGACTTATATTATAATTATTACATAAATTATTCATATTTAATCATTAAATTTCATCATTCACTTTTCAAGAATAATATATATATCAAGAATAATATACATAAATTATTCATATCAAAACAGTTGAGCCTCCCAAGGTCCCACATCCTCACTTGGGTTCGACTCTCTTCCCTTTTAAGTAGTGCGTAAAAAAATAAATATGTTATAATTTTTTTTTAAAAAAAATTATCAAAAAATATAACAATAATATTTGTTGTAGCGTAATTTATAAATATCAAATTTATTTTATTAAAAATTAAAGAAATCTATTCCTATCCATAGAAAAGGCTAGAAGCTTGATCCTTAATTTGTAGTAAAGTTTTTAACTTACAAGAAGTTGTGCATACAATTAACTGGTTTTGTTGGGTTACTCGTGTCCAAGTTAAGTAGACGTTATTGCTTTTCAAGGTAGCCAAGTGTCTATAACCATTACTATACCTTGACCAAATATTTCAATCACCTTCCATTCATTTTTTATTTATTTATTCATTGCTCCTTTTATTTGTGCACTTCTGAAAGAAATTTCTCATTCCATCAACTTAATTTTTTTTCCTCTCTTCTAAGTATTTTAGAATTTTTGAAAACGTTGAACGTTTGTGTTTGATCACTTCATATATATGAAATCATGTGATTATAGATGATGTTGTTTTTGGCTCGGTTCTTTGCATTCACCATCATAATTTGGTTTGATGATTTCAACTCTTTCTTTACAGGTATCATTTCTTCCTTTTCTTCTCTGACATCTTCCTTTTTTCTTAAAAAAAAAAAGAAATTTAGAATGGTGCTTCATAATTTCTTCGTCAAACTTTTAGGGTTTTGAGAATATTAAAAATGAGTAATTAATTTGCGTTGATATATCATATGAGATGAGGCCAGAGGATATTTTAGTAAACAGTTATATCCTAAGAAATATTATTATGGATGTCATCAATGGAGTTAATTGCATGGTATGTTGGCATATTTATTTCAATTTCTTTTTTTGCCAATTGCTTTAATACTTGCAATTGAAGATTTCCATTGACTGGTCTAATAAATGCTTTTAGTTTTAGTTAATAATATCTTTACGATTTTAATTATTTAGTCCTCTTTGATGGTGCTGGAAACTGTCTCAAAAAAAAAAAAAAAAAAGTGCTGGAAACATATTTGTTTTCTAACTTGTGAATAATCGCATATTTCGACTGATTTCGTACATATCTAACTCGCCAAAAAATTTTGATATCTGATTTTTGTCTCTTTTTGTTTTATTTGAGAGAGGAAGGATTCAAATTTCAAACCTTCATATTAGTGGTTATAACTAAATTACACTTATCAATTAAAGAAGATGATTGTTTCAATTATAAAGAGTTTGTAGTGCATTTCTTTATTTTTCTAAAGATTCCTCCCTATTTAAATAAAAAAAAAATAAAGAAGACAGTATTGTTTTAGGGAAATAATGTAATTCATAAGAATAATTTTTTACCTCTCAAAAAATATTTTTAATTTCTTGCATTAATAGTAATTAATTTTAGTCTGAAACTTAAATGTTTTCTCACTTTTTTTAGTATGATATAAGTATGTCATAATTAAACAATAAATGATAATTAATACTACAACTAGATTTGCATTAAGATGTGTTATATATATATATATATATTTTTTAATGTAAGGATTAATTATCAAAGAGCACAAGAGGACATGTCCTCATTTACAAAACGTTTAATTTGAATTGGTACCTTACCATACCAAATAGTTTCAGAATTTAAATTAAGAGCAAAGCGTGCTAACTCATGGGCCACCCGATTAGATGAGCGGTAAGTATGACTAAAAGAGCACTGAGAGAATGATGAGGCCACCGTCCTAATATCGTGGAGAGCCAAACCCAACTCCGAGACTGAAGTAAGGCGATTGTTAATGTTATGGATGACATTTGCCGCATCTGAAGCAACCTCAAGGGCAGAGATGCCTAGCAATCTAGCCAGGTAAAGTCCTCGAAGCAGAGCCAAGGCTTCAAGGATATCCACCGAGTGTAGTGTATCTAATGGAATGGATGAGGAGGCCAAGACCACTCCAGAGTAGTCGCGTAGCACCACTCCTAATCCAGCCTTGAAGTGTTTTGAGGAGAGGCTTGCATCAGTGTTTAGTTTTATAGAGCCCAGACTAGGGGGAAGCCATAGGTTGTGACTTGATATTGAGATGTTATGAGCGCTGGTCTGAATAGTCATCAATTCATTCTTGTAGTCTTGCACCCAATTCAGCACCTCTGACAAAGAGACCTTCTTTTGCTCTATGATGAATTGGTTTCTGATATACCAAAGTCTCCAAAAAAGAATAAGCAAGAACTCAACATTTTCAAGTGATAGGCACGCCTGACATTCAATCAAAAAATCCAACATGGATGTACTATGGGAGATACAGAAACCATATAGGAATGAGCATGATTGACGTACTTTCTTCAAAACATCACAGAGCCATATCGCATGAATGGTGTTTTCAGCACCTTTAGCACAACGACCACACGAGTAATCAACAGGGACATGATGTCTTCTAAGGTTATAGAAAGTAGGGATCCAGTTATGCGATACTCTCCAGACAAAATGTTTAATTTTCTGAGGGATCTTTAGGTTCCACAGGGCCTTCCACCAGTTACTGGTAACACCACTGCCAGAGCTAGAGGAGGCATGGTTATGAGCAAAGGAAAGCCAATATCCACTCTTCACAGAATATTGTCCGTGTCTGTCAAAGTGCCACATAATTGAATCACAATAGTGGTTCCAAGAATGCGAGCGCGGGATGCTTAAAATGAGGTAGCTTTCATCTTTTGAGAAGGAGTTACGGATAAGATCGCAATTCCACTGTCCAGAAGGGAGAAGCAGCTCAGCCATTAATGAATGATTTGGCAGTCTATGCGGGAACAAAGGTTTAAAAGACAGGGGCCGCGGAAGCCAGTGGTCGTAGTAAATTGAGACAGAGAAGCCGTCGCCAATCCGCCAATGAAGACCTTTCAAAAGCAGGTTTCGTCCCCATAAAATACTTTTCCAGACCGCAGAATCTGAATGCTTGGGTAGAACTTGTAGAAAAGAAGAGTTCGGAAAGTAAATGCTACGAAGAGTTCTTGCAATTAGCGAGTCTGGGTTAGCAATTACACGCCATCCCTGTTTAGCCAAAATAGCTTGATTGAAATGGTTCAAGTCCCTGAATCCCAGCCCTCCATCATTTTTATGGCGACACAAGAAATTCCAAGAGCACAAGTGGACCTTCCTCTTATTGACATCACTACCCCAAAAGAATCTGGCACAAAGTCTATGGATCTCACTAGTAAGACTCTTAGGAAGCCTGAACAGGTTCATTACAAATGCTGGGATTGCCTGAATCACTGATTTTAAGAGCACTTCCCGACCACCACTGGAAAAAAGGTGCCTTTTCCATCCATTCAACTTATTCTAAATTCTTTCTTTAATGGCCGCAAACATATTCTGTTTGTTCTTACTGGAGATGCATGGGAGACCCAGGTACTTACTGTGGTGCGGAACTAGAGAGACACCAAGATGCTGAGCAAGATGAGTTGCAGTCTCCCTTGAGATGGAGCTTCCAAAACATACAGCCGATTTTCTGTAGTTAATCGCCTGCCCTGAGGCAACCTCATAAGACCGCAAAATCCCCAATACTGAGTTGCAATCATCTAAGGAAGCTTTAGTAATGATTAGGCTGTCATCCGCAAAAAGGAGGTGGGATATAGATGGGCCCAATCTCCCACATTTCAGACCATGTAAAGCCTCTCTATGTTCAGCAGAAGTAAGGAGGGAAGAGAGGCCTTCGGCGCAGAAGAGGAATAAATAGGGGGATAGAGGGTCACCTTGGCGAAGACCACGAGTAGGAGAGATATTCCCATGCACCACACCATTAATAACAATAGAGTAGGAAACCGAAGAGATACATCGATAAATAATTTGACACCAGCTGTCAGGAAAGCCCAACCTACTCATCATAGCCATCACAAAGGGCCACTCCACACGGTCATAAGCCTTGGACATGTCAAGTTTCAATGCCAAATAATTTCCACCTAAAAATTTGTTTCTCCTAATGGCGTGGAGACATTCGAACCCAATAATTGCATTATCTGTTATTAGACGTCCTGGGATAAAGGCACTCTGGGATTCAGACACCACTTCATTCATAACACATCTCAGTCTGTTGGCCAGTGTCTTTGAGATGATCTTGTACAAGACATTGCATAGGCTGATGGGACGAAAATCTGAGCATGTCTTGGGCTCTAGAACTTTTGGGATTAAAGAGATGAGGGTTTCGTTAGCCATTCCAATGTCACCACCATCATTCAGGAAGCCTAAACAAACACTGCAAATAGAAGAACCAATAACATCCCAGAATTTTTGATAGAATAAAGCAGACATACCATCTTTTCCTGGAGCTTTTGTAGGATACATCTGATGTACAACATTGTAGATTTGCTGCGCCTGAAATGGGGACTGTAGCCACTGGTAGTGTTGTTCAGAGAGTCGTCTCCCCACACCAGATGTGATGGTGTCGATATCTGATTCAGAAGGAAGGGATGTCGTAAAAATATCAGAGAAATGCTCAACAAAGCTCTGTGCAATCTGGTCTGGGTCTGTATGCCAGGTTCTATCACGACCCAAAATCCCATTAATATGATTCTTCTTTCTACGTCCAGAAGCTTTAAGGTGAAAAAACCGTGAATTCCTATCCCCAGCCTGAAGCCACATAACTCTTGAGCGCTGTCTCCAGTAAGTCTCTTCCTTATACAACAAAGCATCAAGAGACTTCTGGACTTTTGTAATCTCCCTCCAAACTTGTGCATCAACCCGTTGGTTTAAGTACCCCAAATACTGTTTTTTCTTTTTTATTTCAGACATCAGTCTTCGAAAATGTACCAGGTTCCACTTTTTGAGTCTAAACCCAATACTTTGTAAAGTTCCACAGATACCGTCAAGAGAAGCCAAAGAATGAGGCCAATCCTTTGAAATAATCTGCCTGCATTCATCTTCATCAACCCAGGCTTCCTCAAAATAAAACCTACGGTGGGTACCCTGAGGAGCAGGAATCCCAGCCACTGTTCTATACTCATCACTCACTAACAATAGGGGACGGTGATCGGAACCCCAAAAATCCAGGTGTTGTACAAAGGCCTTCGGGAAAAGATTATGCCAAGAGAAGGAACAGAACATGCGGTCAAGCCTCTCTTGAATGAAGGAGTTGGATTTGTGTTCATTGCACCAAGTGAAGGGGGGGCCATTGAAGTGAATCTCTACTAAGTTGCAGTCATCAACTGCATTCCTGAAATTTTGCATAAGATATGAAGGTCGGGGCAGCCCTCCATCTTTTTCAGCGTTTGTGAGAATTTCATTGAAATCCCCACCACATACCCAAGGCAGGGGAGAAAGGTGACACAAACGTCGTAGAAGGGTCCATGAGTGGGTACGTTGAGGTGTATCCGGATTGCCATAGAAACCCGTAAATCTCCATTGCCTCCCTTGTTCAGTAACAGTTACATCAATATGGAAACGAGAGTAAGAAATAAGGGTGATATCTACCTTATCTGTCCATAGTAACGCCAAGCCTCCCCCACGCCCAATCCTCTCCACCACAAGTTTTCCAACGCATCCAAGTTTTACTCTGAGTTTTTCCAGCTTGTGTTTGAGAGCCCGTGTTTCCATAAGAAATATCACCCCAGGGCAGTGTTCCTGTACCAGGTTGGACAGGATATGAAATGTGTGAGGCTTGCCCAGCCCCCGCACATTCCAGCATAGGGTTTTCATTGGAGTCGGCAGCCCTGCACTTTGGCAAGGTCCGCCGTTTGATTTTGAGAAGGAGAGAGTAGAGCATGTGGCCCCACAATACTAGGTGTCGTCTTCTTTGCCAGAGTAAGAGTTTCATTGTCATCAGGACGCACCTTCCGTTTTAGGTTTGGGCAGCAGTTTGTTGGGTAGATTGATTTAGAGGTCCTGGGAGTCTTTTTTTTCGGATGGCTAGAGCTGGCACGGTTAGGATTACTCCCAAGAAGGGAGCTATGAAATCGTCTAACTCTTTGTCTTGAGGGCTTTTGGGGGATGCTTACTAGGGTGGTAGCTATTTCTGCACATTCATCGTGATAAACATTTTGATTCCCTGTTATCCCGCATAGTTTTCCTCCGATGTCTATCACAATGTTTACCCCAGGGACATGTTGCGGATGGTCTGCTGAGGAGAGTAAATGGTGATTTACGGGATTCGGGTAAGCGTGGGGGGCAGCTGCTGTGGTTGCAGGAATTTTTTGGTGAGGAAACAACTGGTCGGGGAAGGTTGGGAGGGGTTGCTTTGTGTGCCGATTCCCATCGTTTCCTTCAGCCACGTGGGCACATGAATGTGAGTGGGAGACAACTATCTTTGGTTGTGAGATAGTAAGTGTGGGATTCGGGTAAGCGTGGGGGTGGGGGACTACTGTGATGTCAGGCGTTTTTTGGTGGGGATCCAGTTTTTCAGAGAAAGTCGGGAAAGGTTGCTTTGAGTGTCGAATTCTCTCGGTTTCATCAGTCACATGGGCACCTGAGTGTAGGTAGGAGACACCTAGCTTTGGGTGTGCGATAGAGGTTGTGGGATTCCGGTAATCGTGGTGGGCAGCTGTTGTGGTGTCGGGGATTTTTTGGTGAGGAACCAGCTTTTTGGAACAGGTCATGGGGGTTTGCTTTGTGTGTCGATTCCCCTTGGTTTCTTCAGCGACGAAAGCACCTGCATGTGAGTGAGAGACACGAGGTTTTGGGTGTGGGATAGTGAGTATGGGATTCGGGCGAGCATGGGGAGCTGATGTGGTGTCAGGAATATTTTGGTGCGGTATCAGCTTTTCGGAGAAGGTCGAGAGGGCTTGTTTTGTGCCTCGATTCCCTTCGGTTTCTTCAGTCGTGAAGGTGCCTGAATGTGGGTGGGAGACACCCAGCTTTGGGTGTGAGATAGTGCGCAAGTCATTGCCATTTGCAGTGGTAGGAATCAGCACCTGGGGGATAAAACATTTCGGTGGGCTTGCTTCCGCATGTGCACTGCCACCAGCAACCTGCTTATCTGGTCTGTATTCAAATTGCAGCTTTCCCTGTTTAAAAACAATATTCTTCCCTCCATTTGCACGATCATGGTGGGCACTAGGGTTGCTGTCGGCTTTATTCAATGGATTCCCCAAATCCTGTGCAACTCTGTCTTGTTCCACCAGGTGCCTTTGCAGCTGCCGAAACTCCTTTATTTGAATGGCCCCAACATCACGTATTTGCACTTTGCTTTTCTCAGGCCATTTCTCCGTGTCGGGGTGGGGTTTAGGGGATGGGCAATGTAAAGATAATTTTTCTCCATGCATTTGTGCAGTTGCGCCATCACTCAGGGGTAACATGCCCGGGTCATCGGGATCATCCATTGCCTCTGTTGTGCTGTGCATGTGCATGCCCCTACCCTGCCCATGTTGTGTCCATTTGAGCCGGTATTGGTTTTAATAGCCATTTCACCGTGTGATGCACGTGCGTTATTGTCATTTAGCAGCTGATTGGGTTGGAGGACATGCTGGCCGCTTACACAAGGAGGGGGGGGGGGCTGGTTAGCTGTCTCACTTCCCGGAGGGGTATCAATGTCGGCCGCTATCTCGGTGAGATCCTTTTCCGAGCTTGGCTCGGTAACATTTGTCCTTGCTTTCCTCTTTCGATCATCCTCCTTAATGTGGCCAACCGGACTTGACCGAGGATCGTCCTTTGGTTTTGTGTGCTGGCGTTTGTAGCCCCCAACAACACGGATATTATCTGAATAGCGGTGGTTGCCAGGTTTTTTTAAGACTGTTGGTAATGGTTCTAAGCATTCTCGGTATCCATGGTCTAAAAGACCACAAAGTGTGCAGAACTCTGGTAATTTCTCGTACTTAAAATCGAGCCAGACCAAATTTTCATTCGATCCGAGTTTAAGAAAAATGCCTTTACGTAATGGCTGGTTGAGGCAGATTCTGATTTTCACACGGATAAATCTCCCTGTGCAAGAGCCAGTGTCGTCTGAGTCTGCGTCTAGGAATTTTCCTATTCTGTTCCCAATCAATTCAGCCGTTTCAACATTCATATGGATGATTGGTACGTTGTATATTTGGATCCAGAATGGTGTATATTGGAGTGTTGGGTTCGAATTCACGTCTTCATCTGAACTAGGCTCCATGACAACAAGGGATTTATTGAATATCCAGGGTTCAGACTTTAGAACCCTTGTTCTGTCGTCTTCTAACGCGAACTCACATAGAAAGTTGTTGCTGCCTAGCCATCGAAACCTCAGGTCTCCGGAAGGCCGCCAGAGACCTCGCATTAAAGTTTGGAAGGCATCCCGTTGGTAGTTTTTCCTAGTGAGGATTTTGACAAAGAGACCGTATTTTGCTGTCGAGCGATGTCTTTGAATCATTGCCTCTGGGATCTCTAAGATCTCTTCGTTGTGAGAATTGTCAATGGAAAATGAAGTCCATAAGGCTTCAATGTCATCTATGATTATAGATGTGAAAATAGAGTTCGCTGAGCGAACAAAAATCAGATCTCTAGAGAGACTAGAGAGAAAATCAGATCTCTAGAGAAACTAGAGTGCTCAAAGAGTAATTGGCCGCCAGAAGTTGCAAAATCCTATAGTATCTCCTCAAATTGGCAGCCGATGATCATTAAGATGTGTTATCGAAGCTTTCTACGATTAATTAATTTTGGAAATTTAGCAGTTGACTATGAAGCTTTCTACGTTAATAATATCTTAAACAACAGTCGCTCTAACATAATTTTGAATTATCGAAAATTATATATATAAATATACATATATAATTTTTGATAATTCAAAATTATGTTAGAGCGACTGTTGTTTAAGATATTATTAACGTAGAAAGCTTCATAGTCAACTGCTAAATTTCCAAAATTAATTAATCGTTTACAATTAATGTTCATATGTAGATGATGAATAAGGAAGCAAGTGAAAATAAGCTTTGGAATATTAATAAAATAACAAAATGGAATATTTATTATTGAATCAATTTTCGAGAAGTTACTTTTCCAAGAAAATAATTACAAAGTCCATTTACAAATTACAAGTGAATGGATTTATTTAATTTAAAATATTAATTACTCTTTTGACATTTCTTTCAAGGAGAAAAATGCAAGTCTTTACCAAATTAATAAACTTCTATAAATGTAGTTATTTTGCAATAAATAAACTTCATACTCGGGCATTGAATAATATTAAGAAACAATAATTAGCAAGCAACAAATTCAACAAGGAATCTTTGCATGCTCTCACTGAGAAAGACTAAGAGAGATCCATGATAAAGAAGATTGAGCCTTAATGGCTAATTACAGTCACTCTAGCTGAGTGGAGATTCTATATTTTTTTGTTCGATCACTTTCATTCCTCACTTTCAGTACTTCTTTTATTTACTTTTTTCTTGTAGAGTTAGAGTTTTGGGTTTTCTTACTCTTTATTGTCGTGATATTTTGGTGCTGTGGTTGGTGGAACAATGTTACGAGATAGGTAAAACCACGGATACTGACAATATCATTAAGTTGTGCAAATCTTTAGCAAAATCAACCCAAAAGAAAAAATAAAATTGAAGTCATAGAAATATTAGGAGAATTGAAGGAGAAGGGAGAGAGGATGAATGCTGATTGTCTGGTGGAAATTTTTTTATCAAAAAGGACTGTAAACAGAGGTTTTCAAACGATGCAACAAATTTAGAGACTAGTGGAAAAAATGCAAATTGAATGTCTGAGTAATAAATTCTTGTCTTATTTTCAAGCTGAAGAAGACAAAAGGAACATCCAAGAATCTGAGCCATGCCATTTTAATAATGTCAATAATAATGTTAACAGTGGTATTAGGCCTGGGAGAGATCCACAAGAATCTGAGCCACGGCATTTTCATAAGTCACTAATAGTGCTAACAATGGTATTGGGCTTGGAGAGATTAACTGATTGAATTTCCAATTTACATCATTTTGGATTTTGGGGTAGCATTCGGGTGGGTTAGGTAAGGATCAAAATCTCTATTTTTATATTTGAATGGTGTGAGAAGTACTATACTTATTTCATACCTGATATATATAATTTGGGTTTAGAGTAGAGGATTCTCATAAGTATTCCATACTCGATTGTTTTATTAATTTTTTAAATACTTTTTTATTTATATCTATTTAGTGTTATGAAATAGTATTATACTCCATACAATCATAATATATAAAAAACATTTGTAAACATTACATAAAAATATAAACTACATCGAGCTTTCAAGTTTTTAACTATTAATTTTAAAAATTAATAATATGAATTAAAATTCAAAAATTACAAAAATTAATGGTTTTATTAAACTTTGGCATCTAAATCATCATGCTTCACTTATAATACAAATATCAAATCTCTATTAAAATTCATAGCAAACTTATAATACAAAGTAAAAGAAATTTTGAGTTAGATGAGTAATGACTAAGAAACTAATAATAGTAATAAAAATATTTACCTCTTTTATTTGCTCTTCTTTATCTTTTTCTTTTCAACAAACAAATTCACTCCAATTTTAAAGAAAGTATCTAATATTAAATATAATTAAAAATAAAGAATTAAAAATAAAAAAAAGAATACAAAATTTTAAAAATATAATGCAAGTAAATTTATACTTTCATATTTAGCACGTAAACAACTTTAATTTGTATAAATAAGTAAATATTTTCTACATTAAATTTTTTAATATTTTTTAAATTGGGCATTTGGGGCAGGTTTGAAAATATCAACTTATCCCCAAACCCAGCCTGAATTTAATTCGAGTTTGGATTACTATACTCAAACCCACTCCATCTTTAAAAATACTTAAAATTCAACCCAAATTACTCCCCATTTGGAATGGGTCCTTATGAGGCCCTAACTTCATGAGAAATTCCACCACCCCTAGTTCAAATACACAACATCTCAATAAGTTGCATGCATAAAGCTATGGTTTCGATTATTGGGGAGTAAGATAGGGTGAGTTGAAAAGATAGAAATGAATGACCCAGGAGGATGTATGGAAAAAATTGTAAGGGTAAAAATCAAGCTTGATCTAACCAAACCTCTAAGAAGATATTTGAAAGTTGGGGTATAAGGCTTGTAGGAGGAAGTAACATTGTAACTCTTATATAAGAAACTTCTAGATTTTTGTTATTTATATGAACAAATAGAGAGTTTTTGGAATTCTAAAAAAAAACATGGGAGTTTTGGAAATATAGGTGGAAGCTATAACTGCAAAACAAAGTTAGAAGAAAGAGAGTTTGATTACGGGACATGGATGAGAGTAGGGGTCATAAGAGATAAGGTAAGACATGCCAAAGACAAGGGGAAAACATCTAGACCATAAGAGAATACATAAAAGAAGTAGGGAAAGTCTAGAAAGCTATCAAAAGGAATATGAGAACTAAGCTTGGGTAGCTAAAAAAATCACACGGAGAGAACAACTTGGATTAAAAGATAGGCACCAACAGAGACCCAAACCCAAATTTGAAAGAGATTACTTTACTAACCAAATCTATAAGTGTGGTAAAGATATCCAATAGCATTAATGAGATGGGGCATGAAACATTGATGAACCTCGATATCTAAGAAAGAAAAGAAAAGGAACTTGAAAGAAGAAATGGCATTAATAAAGATGTGAGGGGAAAATGGGCTTCCTCGATATTAGAAGGATGATGCCAAAGGAAACCAAACTAAAATATATATTAGCTTAAGCCAACAAATGGCATAAAAACGGACGACCCATAAAGAAATAATGATTGGACCCAAAATTAGTAAGCAAACAAAAGGAAAAAAGAAGTGGAAGAGCATGGCAAGGTAACCCAATTTTGAGGGCTAAAATGTATAAGAGCCTAAACCAAGGAAAAGAAATGAAAGGGAGATAAAAATAAAAGACCCAAAAAAGAAGAAAAGTAGAGTTGAGGGTTTGAGGAATTTCAAATATAATCCATCAAACATGATGGAGAGATTGAAGATTATGAAGATATCATAGAATTAGTGGTGGTGGCTGACTCCTAGCCCTATAGACAACCATGATAATCATAAGCTGAAATGTCTAAGATTTGGGGAACCTTCAGACATTCATAGCTTTAAATAAAATTCTCCAATAGAATAAGGTAGATATTGTATTCCTATGCAAAATAAAATTATAGAAGAATTAGGAAGTTTGGCAGACAACTCAAGTATGATAATTTCTTCTCAATTAGCAAGGAAGGGTTTGGTGAAGGAGTACCTATATCATGGAATGAAAAAACAAAATCAATGTTGAAATCATGTCCTACAACAAATGCCATAGTAACACTATGGCTACAGAGGGAGACTTTAAAAATTGGAGATACACTGTGATATATGGTTTACTTGAAACCAATCAGAAAAAAAAAACACACACACACACACACATACACACATACACATAAACATTACTTTAAAGGTTAGCAATACTGTCCAGACTCTTATGGATATGTAGTGGTGACTTCAATGAAATTCTAGAAGTAGGGGAGAAAAATAGAGGTCCCCCCAGGAATGTTGAGGCAACTAATGAGGTTTGAAGAGCAATTAAATTCTATAGATTATCAGATCTATGATGTAGTAGTTTTCATTACACATGGTTAAACAGGAGGTTTAGGTCGAATGTAGTTGAGGAGAGGTTGGATAGATTTTTAAGTAATGATGAATGGATAAAAATCTCTAGTAGTACCCAAGTTCAACACCTAATATTTATAATTTCGAATTACTGCTCTATTATACTAAAATCTTGAGAGTAAAATAGATGGATGAAGAGAAAAAAAAACACATAGGCTCTTAATTCCACTATGAAGAGAAATGGACCACACATGATGGCTATAAAAGAATTTTCCAAGAATGCTGAAAAGCCAAAGATAGTATAAGGAATAGTATAATATAGTGTTTTATAGAAAGGGCATAAAAGCTTAAGAAAGGCTTGAAAGAGTGAAGTAAAAAAGAGTTTAGCGAGAGACAAAAGAAGTTGAAGCAGCTAATAACTGAACTAAATTAGTACGTAACTTTCAACTAACAATAATATGCTAATAATAGAATAAGCATGTTAGAAAAATATATTGATGGTTTGTTACTTAAAGAATGAGTCTATTTAAGGTAGAAATCGAGGGCTACATGGATTAAGGAAGGTGACAAAAATACTAATTTTTTCATGCAATTTCCACAAACAAAAGGACAAAGAATGAAATAAGAAGGTTAATTGAAGAAGATGAAAAATGGGCAGATGATGAACTAGAGTTGAAGCACATCATCTGTGGATACTTCTCAAAACTATTTGCTTCATCAAGGCTTATAGTGAACTAGAGGAAAAATATATTGAAAATAGTTAGATGAGAAGATAACATAGAAAATGTAAGGAACTAAGTAAACCATTCACTAGAGAGGAAGTTATGAAGACAATATGGTAGTCAAACCAAGCTAAAGCCCCTGAACCAAATGACTTATCTACATAATTCTATCAAAGGCATTGGCAAATGGATATAATAAGCACATGCTTTCATATTCTTAACTAGAAAGGTGATATCTTAGCTTTGAACCTTTGTTTACGCTCAAAATATAACGCGGCTATCGCAGTATAGATTGAGGTGTCGATCCCACGAGTAAGCTCTTGGCAAAATAGGTTGGTAAAGTAAAATATTAAAGAGGCAACAAAGGATAAAATTAATTGATGAGATGAAATTGTCTATGAATTGAAGAAAATATCTTATGATGATTTAAGCAAGGCTTTGAGAATCACAATTATGCTTTACAAATCTACTATACACTTTGATTCAATGCTTATAACTCAATTGAAAGTTTCACATCCCAAACAATCAATCGGAAGATAGGTAAAATATAGCACATTTGATAACATATGTATTTGATATAATTAAACTCTTTGCAAGCATTAACATACATCATGTTCATTTATACAAGTTATCTAAGATCGACAATATATCACTTTGACAATATTGCAGTAAAAGATCAACTTGAATATCAAACATTTATTGCCCTTATATGTTATCCAAAATCGACAATATATCAATTTGACAATACTACAGTAAAAGATTAACATATAAAACAATGTAACCAGTAACAATTATAGTTTACCAAGAACCACATAAGAAAAACATGACTGAACTTATTGAGACATAAGAATTATAATCTCTGGATTATAGAAAATAGAATAGATAAGAGTTTAATCAAAACCAAACTTACAAACATTTGTAGCTCTTTGCAACGAATCAAAGCATAGAAGTAGATTTATTACACATAAAAGTTCATCTCTTAGCCTTTCCAAGAACTCTAGCCTAAATTACAATACATGTTAATGAGAAGAAAAGAAGAGAGAATTATCTAATATTAAAAACGTCCTAAGAGTCTCCTTATATAGGCAATGAATGGACATATGTCATGGATGACATCAATCTTCAATAATTTTAAGCCAATAACTCGTTTATCCAATTGCAGTATATGTTTGATAATGTAAATGATCGATTTAGCTTCTGTAGCCGACATAAAAATTGTAGAATTTTGACTCTTCTTTCCATAGGCACCAATTTCATGCAAATTGGATGAGTATCTAATGAGATATGAGCAAAATTCCAAAGATACATCAGAATTCGGTCAACAACTATTTTACCCACTTGCAATGTGATTTGGTCCATGATAACGGCTGATTTGAACTTTACCATCAACATACAGGTTATTGATAGTTAAGTCATCATTTCAAAGCTTTAATAATTATATCAATTGAGTACGTATTTTGTGAGATACGGTCTAAATACATGAGTTGGGTCAAGCTGGGCAGGAGTTGTAGCCCGATTCTGTTGTATCCCAATTTTTGGCCCATAACATATTGGATTTGACTTTTCCATTATTCTTCAAATTTGTGTAAGATTGAGTCATATTACACCAGGTGTAAGAATTTATTCATTTCGATTTCTACATTGAGAGTTATGTCCGTTTTATATAAACCTGTTCAAATAACATTCATTAATCATAATTTAAGGAGAACACTTTATTTCAAGCTAAAAATACAGAAAATCCTAAAATTAGTGACATTAAATGGTGATTGAATCTCTTAATAAATATGCATTTTCATGTGTTCATTACAGCCCCCAACCAGCTTATTGCTAGTCTCTAGCAATTCAAGCATAAATAGAATATGCAAAACTACCTAAGCATTTCAAACAAAACGTCAGTTCGAGATCACTGTTGCTATCATGGTTTTTTCAATTACAACTTCCAAAATTTGTGTATGTGTGAACTAAGCCATAACCATCTGACCACAAACCACAATAGATATAGCCTTGAGAATTTCTCCAAGTAAAAGCCTCAACTTCATATCCTCACAGGTGTATGACTGTTTAAAAGGTTAGGACTTCTCTTATGGAGTTGGAAAACAGTTAAGCACTCAAGAAAAAGTCAATTTTAAGGACAAACATATAAACTAACATTGATCCAAAGATAGAAAAATTATTTGTTTAAAAGTCAATTATTCCTATCATGTGCTAGCTTTAGAACTTTAATTGGCTTGTGAGAATAATACAATTATAACTTGGTGAGAAAACTGCTTTACAAAATATTTGTCTTCTAAAATTGAATGAAGACTTTATTAAACTGAATTGCTACCTTTTTTTTTGATTTTTTTAAAAATATTTTCGAATAATACAAGGAAGCATTACAAAGGTTTCTCACCAAATTATATTATACGCAAATACAACTAACTTATTCCATAATTCAAATAATATCATTCTAAACAAAAATTAACCAATTCAAATGATCAATGAAGGTTCATAAGCTGTTTTCTCATCCTTTCCACTTACTCACAAAAGATATGTGAGATTAGAAAAATATATACTTAAACATGAAAATTCTCTTGGCTATATAAATTGAATCATCCATCTTACCACAAGACTTAGCATTGTGCTCAAAAATATTTTGGAAGTCATTCTTTAGTAACCTAGATAGAAACAGTGACTCAACCTAGACAATTCTGAAATCATACTTAGGCAGAAAAGCAAATTCCTTTATACAAGAATTACCAAGACTACAAGCAGTAAACGACAATGCATGAGATATAAAACAAAACAACAAAAAGTTAGTTAAAATACATTTCACAAGTTAGTACTAAAACTCCTTACTCTGCCATTCTAATTTGACCTAGAATGCGTCTCAAGAGTTCAAGAATGAACTCTTTACTCTACTATTTTAATCAAATGTTGGACCACAATTGTTTTTTTTTGTTGCAAAATGCAACGTATGTCTACTATCCTTCCCCCAAACCAGATGAAACATTGTCCTCAATGTTTAAATAGAAAGAGATAAAGTATAGGAGACATTACCTGAAACGCTAGTTATTTGAAAGAAACAAACCTGAGAGACACTTAAGTGAATATAAACTAAAATGATGATGCTGATAAATAAATAAAATAAAGAAAAATTTACAAACGAAGTGTCAGATCCAATTTTCGCTTGTTAAGGCTCACTGACCAATCAATTCGAGTTATTGTTGGGTCAGGTTCATAGGTAACTGCTTGTAATTTATTAATCAATTCATTCGCCTCAGTAGCAGAAACCAAGATCTGTCGCACCGAATGTAAAATAAAATTCTGTTCCACAGCTTGATCAAGAAAACAAAGTAAGCAATCAAAATAGTTATTAACATTCAACAAACCTATGGGTTTTCGGTGAATATTTAGTTGAACCCAAGAGACAATTTGAAAAATTTCTTCCAAGGTACCAAAATCACCTGGTAAAGCAATAAAAGCGTCTGCATTGCAAAGCATTCTAGCTATACGTTCATGCATGGACGAGACTTGTAATTCTTCCCCTATTGTTTTTCCGGTCAGGTTTTCCACGGCTAAAGCTGTAGGAATAATACCTAAAACTTGACTTCCTCCTAAATGTCCAGCTGTTGACACACACCCCATTAACCCAAGGCTACCCCCTCCATAAATCAAATGAATTTTTCTTGCAGCTAATGCTTTTCCTAGATTGTTTGCTGCTTCTACAAACACTTTACTCTCCCCCAGGACTAGATCCAAAAAATACACATATATTTTGAAATTGTTGAACTGGGGTTTCCTCCATATCTACACTCACCTTTATCTCAATATATGAAAATGAAAAAAATGAGGTGTTGTATTTATAGAGTACCAAATGATAACAATGATTATGGTAACCTGACAGTTTTTCAGAAGAGAGTTAAAAATAAAATACAAAAATTTAAACATAATGACCCACATGCATTATTGAACAAGAAGATTTGAATTTAAGACATCTACATGAGTAGCCATACTATTCATAAAATAAAGTTTGAAATTAAAGCACATGTATTTACAAGTAGTTGTGATTGTGGCTCACATCTTCCTCTGGTTTTACGTCCAGTAATGGCTTAAACGCCCTCTATGGGTCGGGGATAGGCTTCCCATCCAATTTTCTTATAAATTGGCAAACAGGGTCTTTTAGAGTCAGATTCCCGAGACTATACCGTTGATGTTCATTTTTGAATTTGTTTCATAAATTGAGAAGTTCACGTTGCACGAGCCCACAGGGATGCGTCTCAAGAGTCAATAGGATATCATCCAAAGACTCCTTACTCAGTCCATCCTTAATGAACTAAATTTTGTCTTCTCAATTTCTAGATGCAAATCCTATAGAACGACAACTCCGGTTACAATTATATCGAGCACATTTATGACAGACTTGTAACCTCTTTGCTCGTCGCCTTTTGGCATAAGAGCTTCTTCCAAGATCAGGCATATGAGAAACAAAATCATTTACAAACTCACCAGACAACCAAACCTTGGCTTCAATTAACCAACGGAGATCCATAGGGATATTACCTAACATCAATAGCCTTAGTCTTTCACACCGTGCTTTGTAAATCTTAAGTAGAGCATTTTGAGGCAATGAAGGAAAACATTTTTTAAGGTTGGCAAGAATGCGATCCATTTTGAAAGAAAGAAAAAAGATTAATGCACAGTTTGAGGGATAGTTTTTAGGGAACTGAGAAACTGACTTTAATAGTCACGGAGTACCGTATCCGCCACTTCATCGGGAAATAAAATCACACTGAAGAAAAAATAAAAAGAAGAAAATAAAGTAAAATAAAATGTGCAAGAAAATAAAAGCAAAAATAAAAAGTCAAAAGATAAAATATAGACAAAATATAAAATATAGTACAGATAGATTAAACCTGATCAATCATGATAGACAGGATCCACAAGAGGGATCTCGCCTAGGTACATAGAGTCGTCTACCTTTTTCACGTAGCATTTTAGCCACTGTCCATTCACTTTGAAAGTCTGTCCATCGGTGGGGTCCTCTATTTCAATAGCACCATTAGGAAAAATATGTCTTACCATAAATGGACCAGTCCATCGAGATCTCAACTTTTCAGGATGTAAATGCAATCGAGAATCATAAAGATAGACCCGTTGATTTAGCTCAAAGTGTTTCCTTGATATCTGTTTATCATGAGCTACTTTCATTTTAGTTTTGTAAATTCTGGAGTTGTCATATGCGTCATTTCGTAGCTCTTCTATTTTTGACAATTGTAACTTTCTTTGGAGACCTGCAGCATTCAAATCAAAGTTAAGGGCTTTAACAGCCCAGTAAGCTTTATGCTCTAGCTCAACAGGTAAATAGCAAGCTTTCCCATAAATAAGCCGGTATGGAGACATTCCTAAGATGGTTTTGTATGCAGTGCGATATGCCCATAATGCATCAGAAAGGCGTAGAGACCAATCTTTGCGATTCGGGTTAACTGTCTTTTCCAAAATCTGTTTAACCTCTCTATTTGCTAGCTCGGCTTGTCCATTTATCTGTGGATGGTATGCAATGGAAACTTTGTGAAGAACACCATACCTGCGCATCAAAGCTTTAAAAGAACGATTACAAAAATGTGTTCTTTGGTCACTAATGATGACATGTGACGTACCGTACCTAGATAACACATTTTCTTTTAAGAATTTTACCACAGTTGTATTATCATTAGTACGACAAGCTACAGCCTCTACCCATTTTGATACATAGTCAACAGCTAAAAGGATGTAAAGGTAGCCAAAAGATGAAGGAAAATGACCTATAAAATCGATACCCCAACAGTCAAATATCTCGATAATAAGAATAGGTTTAAGAGGCATCATATTTCTTAGAGATAAAGCACCTAACTTTTGACATCTTTCACAGGAACGACAAAAATTATTAGTGTCTTTGAACAAAGTGGGCCAATAAAGACCACACTGTAAAATTTTCACAGCTATCTTTTTTATAGAAAAATGGCCACCGTAAGCAGCACTATGGCAAAAATTTAAGACACTAGAAACTTCACTTTCAGGAATGCAACATCTCATGATTTGGTCAAGATAGTATTTAAAAAGATATTCAAATATGGATCATCCCAATAAAAATTACGTACCTCAACCAAGAACTTACGCTTATCTTGTGCACTCCAGTCAGATGAAAGTTCACCACAAACCAAATAATTTCCGATATGTGCATACCAAGGTATTTGGCTTATAGCAAAAAGATGTTCATCCGGAAAATCGTCTCGAATGGGTGGTAAATTAGTGGAGTCAGTGAACTCAAGGCGGGATAGATGATCAGCAACAATATTTTCAACGCCTTTCTTGTCTTTGATGGTTAGATCAAATTCCTGCAAAAGAAGAATCCACCTAATTAAACAGGCTTTAGCATCTTTCTTAGAAAGAAGGTACTTAAGGGCTGCGTGGTTAGTAAAAATAACAATAGGTGAACCAATCAAATAAGAACGAAATTTATCTAAGGCAAAAACAACAGCTAATAGTTCTTTTTCAGTAGTAGTGTAATTCATTTGAGCATCATTCAAAGTCTTACTAGCATAATAAACAACAAAGGGTTTTCCCTCCCTCAGTTGCCCAAGAACTGCTCCTACAGCATAATTACTTGCATCACACATAATTTCAAATGGAAGGTTCCAATCCAGTGATTGCGTGATAGGAGTGGTGGTGAGTTTGGCAATGAGTGTTCGAAATGCCTCCTCACACTCTTGTGTCCATGTAAATTCTGCATCTTTTAGCAAAAGGTTACACAATGGTCTAGATATGGCAGAAATATTTTGTATAAACCTTCTGTAAAAGCCAGCGTGTCCAAGAAAGGATCGGACATCTTTTATTGTTTTAGGTGTAGATAATTTAGAGATTAATTTAATTTTTTCCTTGTCAACCTCTATCCCTCTTTCAGATACAATGTGTCCCAAAACGATTCCTGAAGATACCATGAAATGACATTTCTCCCAATTTAGCACAAGTCCTTTTTCTTCACACTTACTCAAAACAGATTTCAAGTTAAGTAGGCATAAATCAAAAGAATTATCAAAAACAGTCAAATCATCCATAAAGACTTCCATGCATTTTTTAACCATATCAGAGAAAATACTCAACATACAACGCTGAAAAGTAGCTGGTGCATTACATAATCCAAATGGCATTCTACGAAAAGCATAAGTACCAAAAGGGCATGTAAAAGTGGCTTTTTCTTGATCTTCTATAGCTATATCAATCTGGTAATACCCTGAATACCCATCAAGAAAGCAATAAAAAGGATGTCCAGCTACAGGTTCTAAAATTTGGTCGATAAAAGGCAATGGAAAATAGTCTTTCCTAGTGGCTGTGTTTAACTTTCTATAATCAATACACATTCTCTAACCACTTACTATCCTAGTTGAAACAGGTATCCCATTCTCATTGTCAACAACAGTAACCCCAGATTTCTTAGGAACTACTTGAGTTGGGCTTACCCATTGACTATCAAAAATTGGGTAGATTATACCCGCATCTAATAGTTTCAAGACCTCTTTCTTCACTACTTCTTTCATTGTTGGGTTAAGTCTTCTTTGTGGGTCTCTACGAGGTTGGGCACCTTCCTCTAAATGAATTCTATAGGAGCATATCAATGGAGAAATACCTTTAATATCAGCTATGGTCCAACCTAGTGCAGACTTATATTCTTTTAATAATTTTATCAATTTTTCCTCTTGTTCAGCACTAAGTTCAGAATAAATAATGATAGGAAAGGTATCACCTGGTCCAAAGAATGCGTGTTTCAAACCTTTGGGCAATGGAGAAAGCTCAACTTGTGGTGTCTCGAGGTTTAATGGTTTTGGTCTCTCCCTCTCTCGTGGCAACTCTTCAAAGTGTGGCTGCCAAAACTGAGTCCCTTTATCCTGTGAGTCAAAAATACTAAACACATCAGTTGTTACATCAGGATAATAGCCATGATTTTTATAAGCTTCCTCTGCTACAAGTATGTCTATCATATATGAATGATAGCACTCGTCTTCTTCTCGTGGTTGTTTGCCAATATTGAAAATGTTTACCTCAAGAGTCATATTCCCAAAAGATAATTTCATTAGACCATTTCTGCAATTAATAAGAGCGTTAGCAGTGGCTAGAAAAGGTCTCCCCAAAATAAGAGGGATTTGTGACTCCATGTTAACAACAGAATGAGTATCTAAAACAAGAAAATCAACAGGGTAGTAAAATTTATCAATTTGCAACAAAACATCTTCTACTATTCCCCGTGGTTTCTTGATTGATCGGTCAGCTAATTGTAGGACTACAGATGTTGGTTTAATCTCACCAAGTCCCAACTACAAGTAAATAGAATAAGGCATTAAATTTACACTTGCTCCTAAGTCCAATAAAGCTTGACCAAACTCATGTATCCCAATTTGGCAGGAGATTGTAGGACATCCTGGGTCTTTATACTTGGGTGGTGTCTTTTGTTCAATCACTGCACTTACCTGTTCTGCCAAAAATGCAATTTTCTTCACATGGTGTTTTCTTTTGATAGTGCATAAAGCCTTGATGACTTTGGCATAAGTTGAAACCTGCTTAATCAAATGCAACAAGGGAAGATTAATCTTAACTTGTTTCAAATGTTCTAAAATCTCACCTTAAATTTCTGAATGTTTTCCAATCGCTCGAAAAGCTTGAGGAAAAGGCACTGGGATTAAAAACTTACTTTCGGGCTCTTTTTCCACTGTGGTCTCTTTTTTAAGGGGGGCGTCTTTACTAATCGTAGATGTGTTAATTTCAAAAGTAGGTTCACTTACAATCTTACCACTTCGAGTAGTAATGGCATTGACTTCTTTGAGATTTTGAACATCAAAAGTAGAAGCTTGTGCCATGAATTGTCCTTTCAGATTGGATTGAGGTTGACATGGAAACTTACCTCGCTCTTGTACAGTTAAGGCATTAGTCAACTTTGTGATTTGACTCTTGATTTCTTTGTTTTCGTCTACCACCTGTGCAAGAATTATTTCAAAGTTTTGATTAGTCTTACTTTGTGCCTCCATAAATGCTTGTAATGTATCCTCTAAAGAACTCCTAGTTGGTAATGCATTATATTGAGGTGCAACATAAGACTTGGGTGCTTGTTGTTCTTGTTTCCACTGGCTGTTGGCTTGTTGGTAAGATTTCCAACTGAAATTTGGGTGGTTTCTCCAACTAGGATTATATGTTTCAGAGTAGGGTGAATAAGGCTTCTTGTACATCCTTAAAGCATTACATTGTTCCTCATATATCCCTCTCATCTCACTATAAGTGGGGCAATCCTGAGCTAAGTGTTCCGCTCCTCCACAGACAAAACAGACATCGTGTGACTCAACTCTAGCAACCGTGTGGGTGACCCTTCTATCTTTGGTTTTCAAGGCCTCTAACTCCCTAATTAAGACCTCTAATTGGGCTTTGAGGTTATCCTCTTCCCTAAGATGGAAAACTCCATTGGGTCGTGACCTATTTGTGCTTTCAGTAATGCTAGGTACAGTCCATATATGGGCTTTTTCGGCTAAGTCATTAAGGAATTATATGGCTTCCTCGGGATCTTTGTGAAGGAACTCCTCATTACACATCATCTCAATAAATTGGCGCTCTCTAATTGTGAGTCCCTCATAGAAATAACTAACCAAGCGCCAATTTTTATATCCATGGTGAGGACACAGATTTAGCAACTCCTTAAACCTTTCCCATGCTTGATATAAGGTTTCACTGTCTTTTTGGGAGAAGGAAGAAATTTGTCTTTTCAGTCCATTGGTTTTGTGTTGTGAAAAGTATTTATTGAAAAATGCTTGGGTCATTTCTGCCCAAGTTCCTATAGACCTCGGCCTTAAAGAGTATAGCCAACTCTTTACTTTGTCTTTCAAGGAAAAAGGGAAAAATTTAAGTCTAACAGTGTCTATGGCTTCAGGTTGGCTATGGAAGGTGGCAATTACCTCTTCAAATTCCCTAACATGTATATAAGGATTTTCACTATCTAGACCATGAAAAGTGGGAAGAAGTTGTATCATTCCAGGTTTAAAATCCGAATGTGGTGTGTTAGGTGAAAACATAATGCATAATGGTGTGGCTATGCGAGTAGGATGCAAGTAATCTTTTAGAGTTCTAACAGGGTTTTCCTCGTGTTGGCTCATTGTGTTAGAATTACAAGATGAACTAGAAGGTGAATTCTCTTCACTTACAAATTGTGGGGGTGGTTCTAGTTCTAGTTCTAGTTCTCTCACAAATCTTCCTCGTTTGTCTCTAAGTCGATGCATACATCCTAACAACAATTTTTTTTTTTATTTTTTAAGGAAGGAAATGCTTAAGAAAAATTAAGAAGTAGAATAAAACACAACAAGAAATAGAAATGAGTTAGGTGGTAAGACCAACCATGAAATATAAATACAATAACTAAACAAAAAATTGTAAAGTACGATAAAAAAAAGTACAATAAATAAATAATAAAAAGAAAATACAATAAGTAAATAAATAAAAGATTAGGCGGTAGAACCGGCCATTAAAATAAATAAAATACAACATATTAACTAAAGAAAATAAAATGCAATAAATACGTAAAAGAAAATGAAAATAAAGTACAATAAAAAAAGTGCATTAAATAAATAAAGTACAATAAAAAATAAAGAAACTAAGTTAGGCGGTAGAACCAGCCACAAAATAAAAAGAAAATACAATAAATTAACTAAAGAAATAAAGTACAATAAATAAATAAAAGAAAGTGAACGAAGTTAGGCAGTAAAACCAGTCATTAAAAAAAGTGCAATAAATAAATAAAAAAAAATAAAGTGCGATAAATAGATAAAAGAAAATAAACTAATTAGGTGGTAAAACCAGCCATTAAGATAATATAAAATATAACAAATTAACTAAAGAAAATAAAATAAATTAGGTGGTAGAACCAACCATGAATAATAAATAAATTACAACAAAGGAAATAAAACTAAGATTTTACAAAGAAAAGAAAATATACAAAGTTACCACTTCAGTATTTATAATCACAACCGACTTTCGCTTAGTCTGCTTCCCCGGCAACGGCGCCAAATTTTGTTTACGCTCAAAATATAATGTGGCTATCGCAGTATAGATTGAGGTGTCGATCCCACGAGGAAGCTCTTGGAAAAATAGGTTGGTAAAGTAAAATATTAAAGAGGCAGCAAAGGATAAAATTAATTGATGAGATGAAATTGTCTATGAATTGAAGAAAATATCTTATGATGATTTAAGCAAGGCTTTGAGAATCACAATTATGCTTTACAAATCTACTCTACACTTTGATTCAATGCTTATAACTCAATTGAAAGTTTCACATGCCAAACAATCAATCGGAAGATAGGTAAAATATAGCACATTTGATAACACATGTATTTGATATAATTAAACTCTTTGCAAGCATTAACACACATCATGTTCATTTATACAAGTTATCTAAGATCGACAATATATCACTTTGACAATATTGCAGTAAAAGATCAACTTGAATATCAAACATTTATTGCCCTTATATGTTATCCAAAATCGACAATATATCAATTTGACAATACTACATTAAAAGATTAACATATAAAATAATGTAACCAGTAACAATTATAATTTACCAAGAATCACATAAGAAAAACATGACTGAACTTATATGAGACATAAGAATTATAATCTCTGGATTATAAAAAATAGAATAGATAAGAGTTTAATCAAAACCAAACTTACAAACATTTGTAGCTCTTTGCAACGAATCAAAGCATAGAAGTAGATTTATTACACATAAAAGTTCATCTCTTAGCCTTGTCAAAACCTCTAGCCTAAATTACAGTACATGTTAATGAGAAGAAAAGAAGAGAGAATTATCTAATATTGAAAACATCCTAAGAGTCTCCTTATATAGGCAATGAATGGACATATGTCATGGATGACATCAATCTTCAATAATTTTAAGCCAATAACTCGTTTATCCAATTGCAGCATATTTTTGATAATGTAAATGATCGATTTAGCTTCTGTAGCCGACATGAAAATTGTAGAATTTTGACTCTTCGTTCCATAGGCACCAATTTCATGCAAATTAGATGAGTATCTAATGAGATATGAGCAAAATTCCAAAGATACATCAGAATTCGGCCAACAACTATTTTACCCACTTGCAATGCGATTTGGTCCATGATAACGGCTGATTTGGACTTTACCATCAACATACAGGTTATTGATAGTTAAGTAATCATTTCAAAACTTCAAGAATTATATCAATTGAGTACGTATTTTATGAGATACGGTCTAAATACGTGAGTTGGGTCAAGCTGGGCAGGAGTTGCAGCCTGATTCTATTGTATCTCAATTTTTGGCCTATAACATATTGGATTTGACTTTTCTACTATTCTTCAAATTTGTGTAAGATTGAGTCATGTTGCACCAAGTTCAAGAATTTCTTTATTTCGATTTCTACATTGAGAGTTATGTCTATTTTACCTAAACCTATCCAAATAACATTCATTAATCACAATTTAAGGAGAACACTTTATTTCAAGCTAAAAATATAGAAAATCCTAAAATTAGTGACATTAAATGGTGATTGAATCTCTTAACAAATATGCATTTTCATGTGTTCATCAACCTTACATTAATTACCATGATTCCTAAAAGGCACAATCCACAACAAATAACTAACTTTAGGTCAATTAGTTTATGTAATGTGATATACTGTTTCATAGTCAAAGTAATTATAAATAGACCAAAGAAGGTTCTAAGTAGTATTATATTTCTGAACCAGAGTGCATTCTTACCAAACAGGTTGATAAGTGACAACATCATACTAGGCTATAAATTCTTGCACAATATAAAGAGTAAGAAAAATGGCAACGAAGGATTTATGGCTCTAAAACTTGACATCAACAAAGCATATAATAAAGTATAATGGTCATTTTTTAAGGATGCAATAGGGAAGTTTGGTTTTACAAAAGAGTGGATAGATCTGAGAATGAGATGTATCTCTACCATAACATTCTCTATTCTAATCAACAGAGAAGTCAAAAAGTTCTTTTGAGCTCACATAGACCTAAGACAAAGATGTCCCTTTTTACCATACTTGTTTGTGATTTGTGTAAAAGCTCTTTTCTTAATGCTACATAAAGTAAAGGCCTAAAAATAGATCCACAAAATCAAGTTCAGCATAAACTTATCAGTCTCCAATCTCTTATTTACAGATGATAGTTGGATATTCATTAAAGCCTTAAACAAAAGTTGCAGTAAGCTAAAGTAGATATTTGAATATTGCTCTAAGGCTTTAGGGCAAGTGTTTAATTATGAGAAATCATCGATATTTTATAGCCCAAATGTTACCAAAGACCAAGTTCAGAATTTACAAAACGTGTTCCAGATTATAAGAGTATCTATAAATGAAAAATATCCACGACTACCCTTTATGATTGAAAATAATAAGACACTTTTTAAATTAGATCAAACTCAAAGTGTCCAATAAAATAAATAAATGGCATAAGAAACTTTTTTCTAGTTGGGGAAAAGAAGTGCTAATCAAAGTAATTGTTCACATTGCCATAACGTATGCTATGAGTGTATACAAGATGCCATGAAGCCTCTATGAAGATATGCAAAAGATGCTTACTGGTTTTTAGTGAGGATCAAAAGGCTCACAAAAGAGGAAAGTCCATTAGGAAAGATAGGAAATGATGATCTAAGTAAATATAATGTAACAAAGAGATAACTAAATCTAACAAGTATGAATCACCAATATGGAATAAACCTAGGGTATCCACCGATACTTTACTTGAATCAAATATCTTCTTTTAATTTAATCCTTTAATACGAATTGTTGGCTAAAACCCTTAATATCTTCACTAGCCTCTTTCAATAGTTAAGTGAATATATCTTATCTTAATAATTAACTATATTTCTATGATAATCATATAAAGGTAAAATTCATTAAGAACGGGTCATTTAAAACCATATATGACATATGAGTATATTTCTATCTCATATAAAACTCATAACTATTACAATATGATTATATACTAGTTTATCTAAGGCTAAACACATAAATCTATTTTTCAAGTTCTTTGTGGTTCCTAAAATAATCTAATTATTAGCTAGATAAATAAAAAGTATTAAGCATAGATAAACTGAACAATTCTCATATTGATTTCATAAAATAAAAAAAAAAGATATCAAATTCAATTACATATCGAGTTCAAAGTTACAATCCTAGAAATAAAAACTTAACTCATGGTGACATTAGAGTTCCAGAGAATATAACAACTAACATCGTGAAGAAAAATAATCTATGAAAGTTAAAAAGAACAAAAGAAAAGAGATAGTTCCTAAAATATGTCTTCTCTCTCTTTCTTACCGTAGAATTCTCCTTTACAATTCTAAACTTGCTCTAAACTCTTAATAATTTGTTGTCTTTCATACTCTCTTCTTATCTCCTTGATTTTGGCTTATAAGTCTTCTATTTATAGGTTTAAAACTCTAAATTAAGGTATCCTTTGCATCCAAGGAAAGTTAGGAAATTACCCTGATTAGCCAGTGTTGCAACATTGGCTTGATTTTGACTTACTATCACAATACTATGGTGCTCAGTTTCTGATCTTGAATAATTTTTAGGTTGCATTAACGCTACGATGCTGACTGTTAAGCACCGTGACACTCGGATTATGACTTTTGGGATCTTTTTCACGTTCCAGTGCTACGGTGCTTAGGTTTTATTTTAGGTTCTCTTTTTTCCTAATTAGTGTTGGGCATTCCCTTTTGTGGTTACAATGCTATCTTTAAATGACTTTTAAACCTATATTTCAACCATAATACACATAAATAACCAAATATCTTAAATTAAATGAAAAAATATTAATTTTAAGAAGACAAAAATAATAATTAAGCCAATCAAATTTTCTCAAACATAATAGTTTGCTCATCCTTAAGCTAAGAGAAAACAAAAATTAAAAACTAACTTAAAATCAAATTATAAGGTTGGCTGGTGGTTAATACTTGTCCTTAAAGATTGTACCTTGCCTACAATTCTTAATGAACTTTTAAATGCCATAAAGATCCAATATGACTAATCCTTAGACTCATTTTACCCTACAAGTAATTACTTAGTGTTGTTGTGTGTGTACAGTTATTATATTTAGTCAAGTACGTATTTATTTATGCATACAAGAAAGAAATTTGGTCTCTCTCTATGTATTTTTTATTTTACTTGCACTCTATAAGCTTTCTTTTTATATCATTCTCCACTAATATAGGTACATAACTAAGGATCAATTAAGGTTTTACTTAGCTTGTAATGCAAGGCTTACAGTGAGGGTAGAATAATCAAATTCTTTTTTTTTTCTTTCAATTTTACTCACATCATAAATATACTAGAATTTATTAAAATCCTTGAAATCCCTAATTAGGTCTCCCTCAAACTTAATTCATGACTGCCCTTGTTGATTTTTTGTTGTCAAACTTCTATTTCTTCTAAGCTAAGAGAATACACACATTTTTTTGGAACAATTTCCCTAAAACTTAAAACTTTTTATATTATGTTTAAGCTAACAATGTTTCTTTCCTTCTTACTTCTCTTTTCCATAAACCCAATCTTTCTATAGAAGGTTCTAATAGGACTACCATACTAAAGTATGTAGGTGTAGTGAGGGATATTATTTTTAGCTATGGTGTCATTTTGTGGTTAATTAAAGAAAACATGTATTTAGGTTTAAAAAGAGTGACTGGGAATAAATTATATTAAAGGTAAGCTAAAAAGGCTTAAACAGTTCAAACAATGATGATAAAACATTTTTTTAATTATGTATGCCTTAGGATTTTATCTCGAGTAATAATCACACAAGTTCTAGAGTGTTTTGAGACCTTTTGTATACTTGTGCATAAACCTTCTCTAGGTCATAAATTAACTAAAATATTCTATGTGCTAAATAGAATTCAAGTAATTATAGATAAGGCAAAACTTGTACATTAAAACATGAATAGTTATAGCACCTATTGATTCTTGGGAATTATGGCTTTTACAATCAATTTTTTTTATTTCTTATCATTAATCCATAATCATTTTACAACCCAAGACTCAACAAGATAAAATGAAATAAAAAAATATCTAAAAGAAATATAAAACAAATAAATAAAACTAAAGCTATATGTAGAATAAGGAAGTGTTTCCCCGCCCCCAAACTAAAAATATGACATGGTCCCCATGGCAAGCAAAAAAATTGGAAAAACGAAACACTTTCCTGAATGATGTGCAATACTTTCACTCGTCATCCTAAGTAACACTCTCATTATCATATTTGCCATTATGTGCTATTTTTAGTGATGTAGGGTAGGCCAAATGTGGTGGATGCTAGCTGGTGTCAATCCTCAAATAGGTAGTAGTTAATTGTATCCATTGAGTGTAGGCTACCTATTGAGCACACCATTGTTAACATGCCTAAAAATTATTGTGGAAGTTCTGGAACTCTTGCTAGTGCTCTTGAAGCTCATACTTAACCCATACAAGTCTTTTTTGCAATAGATGCTAGTAAAAAAGAGGAAGCTGGCTGTTAATTGAGGGGTTTAGGACTCGAATTGCATCGGGTATCCAATGCATGAATCTTATATATAGTGCTGATATTCAATGGGTGGAAAGAGTGCAAAAACTCTTCAAATGTGTCCTACTAGACATAGACTTAAGTTCATAGTATCATAATGATGGATGGGGCAGAACATGCTGGCCTTTTCTTGTCAGGAACTGTGGAATATGATGCTTTAAACTATTTTACCAATGTCTAATGCTCTTTTCAATCATGATGGTATAAGTGTGAGTGGCTATATCCTTAGTTACTTCATTGAAGTGTTTGACAGGCATAAGTCTAGGCTTGAGGAAATAGTGCTATATGTTCTCGTCTCAGTCCGTGTTCTTGGCTGCAAAGAGATATGGTGTCCTCCTAATATCTTCTACTTTGTACCGGTTACGCAAAGTCTTTGTATAATGGCATCATAATCTGGTTCTTTTTACATATAATGGTACTTGTCTTCTTCTATACTTTATAGGGTAAAGTATTGGTTGATGGTTTTGCTGTCAAATGTAACTTCTTTCCTCAAAACTATAACTTGTAACTACCAATGTTTTACAGCATTGACGTAAAACTCCTGAACAATAAACGGATCATTGGGATAGATATAGATAAGCAAAACTGATAGGACCCGACCCGAGCCCTCCTCGAGAATCAAGGTGGATCCTGCGATGACATGTGACTAACATACTCTTTACTCATACATATGATATAATGAGACTACCTGCCTCAACAAAAAGTGTACACATGTACTCCAATATACAAAAACATATACAAATACACAGACTGAGACACTTATGCAGCTATGCGTGTCGTTGGCCAACCTCAAAATGTGATAATTGTATCACACTGCGTAAATTCCTGTGACAACCTAGGAAAAATAGGGAAAATAAAAAAAAGGGTGAGCTTGTGGCTCAGTGAATGGACATAATCTGAAAATATTATATACTTTATATATATTGTACAAGTATAAATCTGTAAGATAAAATAATCATGAAACTGTATACTGAGTAGTCAATAAACTTGTAGTGAAAGTATGAGCTGTCACAAAATCTGTGCTAAAACTAAAATCATAACATAATACTGGGCATCTGAAAATCTGGAAGCATAAATTATCATAAAATCTATTATCAGACTGAATATATGTAATATATATCTGGAAACATGTACTAAATATATATTGAAAACTACACAAAACTTATACCTGGGGAAAAATTGGTCTAACCTGATGCAGTAACTTATGCACAGGCAGAGCGGGGGATCCGAGCTGGTCTAACCCGGCAGAATGTTACATCATTGGGGCAGAGCAAACTAAATTGGTCTAACGCATGCGCAGAGCAACTACACTAAAGGGTAAGGTACGTATGTAGTGGTTCAAAAATTATTACTATATAATATCATAAAAGCATAATTGTTCTAAAATAAATATTTCTGTATTGAACGTAATCATAAATTATACTATAATAAATTCTAAAATATTTCTGAATATACTAAATAGTATAAATATTTATCTGTCTAAAATAAATCATAACTAAATCTGATAACGCGTAATTTAATCATAACTAGCTGTATTAAAAATATATAAAATATATATAGTTATCAACTCACAAAAGTACGCTAATCCTGAGTTGGGTCTGGATTCTGAGATCTACCCACTATCGGCACACTTCCTATATCATAGGGTGTAAACATACGTCATTAGTACTAATATGTATTATAATTATTAAAATATAAATATTCTAATATCGTAAAACTATTACTCGCTAAATCACTAGGTATAAATCTAACTACCCAAACTAATTTCCTGAAATGTTTTTTCTTTTTCTTTTTCTTTCTTTCTTTCTCTGTTTCAACTTTGCTTCTTTTCTTCTCGGTTTCTATTGCTTCTTTTTAAACGAAGCAAAAACAAAACAACATATATATATATACAACAACATCCACCACTTCCTATTTTCTCTCTTTTCTTTTTTATTATTTATTATTTTATTGTTTTTTAATTCTACCACCCATCTATTTATGCAACACACACCTGTATTACAATTCCTCCCGCCTTATAAAATTTCGTCCTCGAAATTCACATACTTGTTTAAAATAAATGAGGATATTGAACTCTCATCTGATCCTCTTGCTTCTATGTAGCCTCTTCCACTGTATGATTCCTCCATAGGACTTCAACTAGCGAAATAGTCTTATTATGTAGTACTTGCTGGCGATAGTCCACTATTTGAACAAGTTCCTCATCATAAGTCAAGTCTGTCCTCAATTGAACTGGTTGAGTATCTAGAATTTGAGAAGGGTCAGGTATATACTTCCGTAACATAGAAATATGAAACACATCATGAATACGTGACAACTCAGGTGGTAATGCTAAGCAGTATGCAACCACACCAACTTTTTCTAGAATCTCATATAGCCCAATATATGTAGGACTTAATTTTTTCTATTTTTTAAAACGAAGCACACCCTTCTATGGTGAGATCCGTAAGAAGACTCTGTCTCCTATTGCAAACTCAAGTTGTCTATGGAATTTATCTACATAACTCTTCTATCTACCTCTAATAATACTGATCTTCTTACTAGTGGCTTGGGTAATCTCTGGACCTAACAATTTTCTTTCTCCAACCTCATCCCAGCAAATCGGAGTTCTGCATTTTCTTCTGTATATAGCCTCATACGACACCATTTGAATGCTAGATGGATAACTATTATTATATGCAAACTCCATCAATGGTAAATAATTATCCCAATTACGCTTAAGTTACAACATACAAGCTCTGAGCATATCCTCTAACATCTATATAATTCTCTCCGACTGCCCATCTATCTGATGATGAAAAGTTGTATTAAAGTTTGTCTTAGTGGCTAAGGCCTTCTGTAAGCTATGCCAGAATTTAGAAGTGAATCGAGGGTCTCTATCTGATACGATGGACACTGGAGTTTCATGTAACCGTACAATCTCACTCACATACAAATAAGCCAGCCTATCTAATGAGTATGAAATCTTATAAGGCAGAAAATGAGCAGACTTTGTGAGTCAATCAACAATCACCTAAATACTATCATGACTCCTTCGAGTACGAGGAAGCCCAACAACAAAGTCCAGAGTGATATGTTTCCACTTCCATTCAGGAACTGAAAGTGGTTGAGATAGTCTTGCTGACCTCTGATGTTTTGCATTAACCAGCTGACAAATCAGGTAGTGAGATACAAACTCTATAATCTCTCTTTTCATACCTTACCACCAGTAATGTTCTCTTAAAGTACGATACATTTTAGTGCTGCCAGGATGCATAACATAAGCTGAACTGTGAGCTTTTTCTAAAATCTGCTTCTTTAACTCTGATTTATTCGAAACACAAAGCTTGTTACCCATAATTAATGTCCCATTACCTTTCAATGTTAAATCAGTCCACATTCCATTTCTTACTTCTTCCTTAAGCTTAACTAAATTAGGATCCTAATCTTGCATCTCTTGAATCGGATCAATCAATATAGGCCTAACTTAAAAATGTGCTAGAAGGACTCCAGACTCATACACAGATAATTCAACCCCTATAGATCTTAATTCAACTAACAATGGAAGATAAGTCACTCTCAAATAAGCAATAGAACTAGAAGACTTACTGTTGAGTGCATCTGCTACCACATTCGTCTTACCTGGATTATAATCAATAGTACAATCATAATCTTTTATTAGCTCTAACCATCTCTATTGTCTCAGATTCAGATCTTTCTATATGAACAAATACTTCAAACTTTTGTGATCAGTGAAGATTTGACATGTAACACTATATAAATAATGTCTCAAAATCTTTAAGGCGAATACTATTGCTGCCAATTCTAAATCATGGGTTAGATAATTCAACTCATGCTTCTTAAGCTGCATAGAAGCATAAGCTATGACCTATCATGCTGCATCAATACACAACTTAATCCTTATCTAGATGCATTACTATAAATTATAAATCCTTCGGTGCGAGATGGAAGAGTAAGAATAGGAGTTGAAGTCAATCTCTTTTTAAGTTCTTAGAAACTACGTTCATATTCATCAGTCCACACAAGCTTTACATTTTTTTCTGGTCAACTTTGTAAGCGGTGCAGCAATCTTAGAGAAGTCTTTAACAAATCTTCTATAATAACCTGCTAGACCTAGAAAACTTCTAATTTCTGTCACACTAGCTGATCGCTCCCAATTTACCACAGCTTTAATTTTCTGTAGATCTACATAAATTCCATCTGCTAAGATCACATGGCCTAGAAATATAACTTTATCTAGCCAGAACTGACATTTACTGAACTTAGCATATAACTGTTTAGTCTTCAAAATCTGTAACACTATCTTCAAATGCTCTGCATGCTCCTCTGTACTCTGTGAATACACAAGAATATCATCAATAAAAACTATAACAAATTGATTAAGATAGGGATGAAATACCCTATTCATAAGGTCCATGAATACAGTTGGAGCATTAGTTAACCTAAATGGCATTACTAAAAACTCATAATGCTCATATCACATTCTGAAGGCAGTCTTAGCCACATCAGTATCTGTGATCTTTAACTGATGATACCTTGATCGTAGATCGATCTTTGAGAAAACCTTTGCATCTTGTAACTAATCAAATAAATCATTAATGCAAGGAAGTGGGTACGTGTTGCATATAGTAACTTTGTTCAGCTTCCGATAATCAGTACATAGCCTCAAAGTTCCATCATTCTTTTTAACAAACAATACCAGTGCTCCCCATAGTGATACATTAGGTCTGATGAAACCCTTATCTATCAATTCTTGTAACTGAGTCTTCAATTCTTTTAACTCTGAGGGGGCCATTCTATAAGGTGCTTTGGAGATAGGAGTTGTATCTGGAACAAAATTAATACTAAAATCAATCTCTCTATCTGGTGGTAAGTCTGGAAGATCTTCAGGAAATACATTTTAAAAATCTCTAACCATCGAAATATCTTCTAATGTAGCCCCATTGACTCTGGTACCAATAATAAATGCCAAATAGGCTGGACATCATTTTTTGAGCAACTGTTTAGCTGTCATAGCAGATATAACACAGGATGGAAGAACTCATCGCTCTCCACAAAATATAATATCAGGCTCTCTATGTCTTCTAAATATAACTTCCTTTCAAAAATAGTCTACAGTAGCATGGTGATTAGCTAACTAGTCCATCCCAAGTTTTGCATCAAAATTATGTATATAAAGAGGAATTAAATCTACTACTATCTCACTGCTACTCACTTTGATAACACAACCCTGAAATACATTCTCAACCAATAATGATTCTCCAACCGGTGTGGCGACCACTAGGCTACAATCTAAGGGTTTTAACACTCTATCCGCATGCATAGGAAAGATAAGAAAATAAAAGAATACGTAGAGCTTGGATCAATTAAAATATGGGCATCTCGGCCAAAAATAATCAGCATACCTGGAACAACATCGGGGGTAACCTGTGCCTCTTGCTGAGTCAAAGCAAATACACGTGCTTGGCTATGAGGTCGACCTGGCTGACCCCTCTATGGATCTCTACTAGCTCCTAAAGCTCTATGTTGTACACCAGTACTAGAGATAGACTCTCCTGTCTGAGATCCTCTATGTTTCTGAATATTGCCATTGCTACTTTAAAAACCTTGAGAAGCTGTACTCTGTACTAAGTGACACGTCCAGAATATAGGAGTTATTCCTAAGTGCAGGATTGTCGAAGTAATAAATAACCTAATGAGAACGGGGTCGATCCACAGGGAAGTAGAATTAAAATTACAAATTATAAACACTTTAAAGATAATTAATGCAGTATAAGATGTTTGCAAATATTATTTCAATTAACCAATTCAAATAAAAAGCTAAGGTTACGGGGATTCACTCTTGGCATAAGAAGTAAGAATATATTTAACTTTTTTATTTTTTTATAACTCAATTGGAATCCTCACACAAAGGAGGTTCTAACTGAAAAATATAGCAATTAAAGTTCATCATCATTTATATATTGATTAATATTTATTTCTTTCAATTATTATACACCAAATCTTATAAATGGGTTCAAGTATTTATTATGCTAATCTTTATATTTGTCTACAATAAATCAAGACTCCCACTTTACAAGAAAGGTTATATACACCAAATCTTGTAAATGGTTTCAAGAATTTATTGTACCGAGTATTAAGTTTGTCAATAATAAATCAAGAATCACCACTTTAGAAGAAAGAGTATTAATGCTACAAACAAAATAAATACATCATATATAAATTTGCATAACTTAAAAATGAAGCATTAAATTCATGAATAAATATTAAACATATCTTATTACCTTGCCAAGAGCTTCACCCTTTTACCTTAGCTTAAAGAAAATTATTTGGACATAATAAAACTAAATGAAAAGAAAAGAAATGGAAGAAGAAATATCATGACTTAATAGTAAACAAGAGAAATAATAGTACAAGGAAATGGATACAAAGGAAAAGTATGTTGAACTAAATTCTAACTTTTTAATTACATCCTTTAGGCACAAACAAGCCACCTATTTATAGAAAAACATGGATAAATCGAGACAAATTTGGAGGGAACCACTTGGTTGATGAAAGTCAAGAATGGTAGCAAGATAATTTGCATTCATTATCACTATGGCACCCACTTGATTATCCAATTTGGAATTGATGTGATCTGAATTCGCTATCACTCAAAACATAAAAGTTGTAGATAAGTCTCTTATCTTTCCAAATTAAGTGATATCATACGTATTAGATACGTATTTATATAGTTATGGGTCAAATACTGATAACTGTTCAAACTGGGCCTGTACTGCAGATCAATTCTGTTCTAGGTCATTTTTCGCCCTCTAAACACTCGAATTTCCAATGCTTTGTGAAATACAATATGTTAGCCCATTGAGTCAGATCTGCACAAGATTAAAAATCACCTCAATTGGAATTTTAGGTAGACAGTTATACCCATTTTACCAAACCTGCTACAAAACAGTTAAAAGATAATTAAGTACAATATTGTAAACATACTTAAGTTAAGAAAATTAAATACACTAGTAATACAAAAAAATCATGTAAAACTCTTATTAAATGTGTAATTTAAAGTGTTCATCACACCCCCCAATTGGCTTATTGCTAGTCCCTAGCAATTCGAGCATAAATAAAATTTGAATACTACCTAAGTATTTCAAACAAAATGTCAGTTTAAAATCACAATCGCTATAAAGGTTATTTCAATCATAACTTCCAAAAATATTTTTGTGTGTGTGTGAATTAAGCCAAAGCCTTCTTACCACAAACCACAACATATATAGCCTTAAAAATTTTCTAAGTAAAAGCCTCAACTCTATATCCTTACAGGTGAATAACTTGTTTAATGGCTTAGGATTTCACTCATGGAGTTGGAAAACAGATAATCGCTCAAGAAAAAGTTATATTTAAGGATAGACAGACAAACTAACATTGATCCAAAGATAGGAAAATCAAATATTTAGAGTCAAACCATTATTGCCAAATGCTAGCTTCAAGACTTTAATTATTTAATGCGAATTTTACGAATATAGAATTCGGTGATAAGATTGCTTCCTAATGACTTTAGTCTTCTAAAATTGAATGAAGACTTTATTGAACTGAATTGACTTCTTTTCTTTCTTTCTTTTTCATTTTTTTTCTTTTTCTTTTTTGAAAGACATAAGGAATCATTACAAAATAAGAGCAATTTATCACCATAATACTTTTCCAATTTTTTTTTTTTATCCTTCAGCTAAGCAACCAAATCATTCATCATCCCAAATAATGTCATTCCAAATAAAAATTAACCATTTTAAAAGATCAATGAAAGTTCGTAAGCTGTTATCTCAAACCTCTCCACTCACTCACAAAAGATATGTGAGTTTAGAAAATAATATGTATACTTAAACATGAAAATTCTCTTGACTATATATATTGAATCATCCATCTTACCACAAGGCTTAGTATTGTTCTCAAGAAATAATTTCAGAAGTTATTCTTTAGTAACCTAGATAGAAAAAGTGATTTAAACTAAACAATTTTGAAATCATATATCGATAGCAAAGCAAATTTATTTACGCAAGAGTTACCAAGAACTTAAGCAACAAACATTTATACATAAAATGTATTAAAAATAAACCAATTAGAATGTGTTTCAAAAGTTTATAATGTACTCTTTACTCTGCCATTCTAGAGCTAGAATGCGTCTCAAGAATACATAAATGAACATTTTACTCACGACATTCATGATAATAGTAATTTTTTTTTTAGTAAATAAGGTGATAACAATAATATCAACTATCTTCCCCCCCAACCAAATTGAGACATTGTCCTCAATGTCAAAATATAGAAAGAGTAAAGTATAGAAGATATCACCCGAAACATCTTTTATTGAAAATTAAACCTGCAACAAAATAAAACAAGCCACACAAAAAGCTTAAAAATACATAGAAATAGATAGACTACAGATGAAGCATCAAATCTATCTTGCGTTTCTTTTCACTGTTATCAGTATACCAATCTATCTGACTCATTGTTGGATCAGATGGAGGTGTAAAAGTTTGTAGTTCATCGAGTAACTGATCAACAGTTGAAGCAGAAATGAGGATCTGTCATGCTGCAGATAAGACGAATTGTTTTTCCACCGCATAGTCAAGAAAAGATAATAACCCATTATAAAAACCATCAACGTTTAACAAACCAATTGGATTTTTATGGATTTGCAATTGTGGCCATGAGACAATTTGAAAAATTTCCTCCAATGTTCCGAAACCTCCAGGTAGAGTTATGAAGGCATCAGCATTACGAAGCATAAAAGAAATTCGTTCATGCATTGATGATACTTGTAACTCATCCCCAATTGTTTTTCCTACAATGTCTCCAACAGCTAGAGCTTTTGGTATGATACCCAAAACTCGACTGCCATTATTTTGTGCAGTGGTTGCCACACGTCCCATTAATCCAAGACTACCTCCCCCATATACTAAATGAATATTGCGCTCAGCTAACATCTTACCAAGGGTTTCTGCTGCTTCTATAAACTCACTAGTTTTTTCAGGGCTAGATCCACAAAAGACACAAATTTTTGTGAATTTACGAGTTGATGATCCTTCCATGATTACACTCACCCTCTCTCTTGAATGATTTTGAGTTTGTACAAAGATGCAGAAATAATGCAATGTATTTATAGAGCCAAAAGGTATTGCAAAGTTAAATCACATGGCTATTGGCTTGAAATACAAGATTCAACACCTTTTACCAATCACATGGGTTGTCGGCTTAAAATGCGAAATTTTCAAAAAGGATTATAGGTGGTTGATTATTGAAAAGACGTTTGAGTTTGAAATGAAACATTTAAAAATAACAGCTATAGTAAATATATACAAGTAGTTGTGATTGTGGCTCACATCTTCCTCTAATTTTACGTCCAGTAACGGCTTAAACGCCCTCTATGGGTCGGGGATAGGCTTCCCATCCAATTTTCTTATAAATTGGCAAACAGGGTCTTTTAAAGTCAGATTCCCAAGACTGTACCGCTCATGTTCTTTTAGGAATATGTCCCATAATTCATGAATTGCAATATGCACATATCCACTAGGATGCGTCTCAAAAGTCGATAAAATATTATCTAAAGACTCCTTACTCAGGCCATCCTTTATGAACCTAATTTTATCTTCGCGATTTACAGACACCATTCCTAAAGTGCGGCAACGTGTGTTGCAAGTCGTGCGTGCACACTTGTAACAAACATTTAATCGTTTTGTTGAAAAAGAGCTTTTACCTAAGCCAGGCATGTAGGAAATTAATGAGTCTGAAAATTCACCTGTCAATCTAACTTTGGCTTCAATTAACCAACGTAAATCAACAGGTATATTCATAATCATTAATAACCTTAATCTTTCACATCTTGCTTGGTAAATTTTCTTCAAGGAATTTTGAGACAATGAGGGAAAACGCTTTTTCAAATTTTTTAGAATGTCATCCATTTTTTTTTTTAGAAAAGGGGGAAGAAGTGAATATATCAGTAATTATGGGAAACTGACAAAACCGATTTGAAATATCACGGAGTACCGTTATCCGTCACTTAACCGGGGTGCAAAACAAAACTTTAACAAAACTACTAAATTAACCTGCAAGTAAAAAAAATGTTAGAAGAAGAATAAATATATATAAATATGTAAATATATAAAACAAAGATTAATTGGTCTCGTAACAAGGATTTGACAAGAACGTAAATTCTTCATGAAAAGCTTGATTTTCTAAAAACGGTTTAAGTCTTTGCCCATTTACCTTAAACACATTCCCATTTCTAGGATTTTCAATGTCAATTGTTCCATAAGGGTACACATGTTTCACAATAAAAGGGCCACTCCATCTTGATCTTAATTTTTCAGGGAATATGTGAAGTCGAGAATTATAAAGCAAAACCTTCTGACCAGTGTCAAATGTTTTTCTCTGAATTTTTTTATCATGAAAGGCTTTAATTTTAGATTTTTGAATTTTTGAATTCTCATATGCATCATTTCTGAATTCTTCAAGTTCATTTATTTGTAATTTACGTATGTGTCCAGCAGAATCAAGATTTTCATTGAAAGTTTTAATAGCCCAGTAGGCTTTATGCTCAAGTTCCACAGGTAAGTGACAAGGTTTTTCATAAACTATTCTATAGGGAGACATACCCAATGAAGTTTTAAAAGCAGTTCTATAAGCCCACAGTGCATCAATTAGTCTTAAAGACCAATCTTTGCGATTTGGGTTTACAGTTTTTTCTAAAATTTATTTTATCTCCCTATTTGCTAATTCAACTTGTGCACTTGTCTGAGGATGATAAGGGGTGGCAACTTTATGAGTAATACCATATTTTTTTACCAATGTTTCAAATGGTCTATTACAAAAATGCTTACCCCCATCACTTATAATGGCTCGAGGGATTCCAAATCGACTTAAGATATTTTCTTTCAAAAATTTCATGATTGTTTTATGGTCATTATTTCGACATGGAATAGCCTCAATCCATTTTGATACATAATCTACTGCAACTAAGATATACGTAAATCCAAATGATAGCGGAAATGGTCCCATGAAATCTATCCCCCAACAATCAAAGATTTCAATAACAAGAATGGGGTTCAAAGGCATCATGTTTCGTTTTGAAATTGATCCCAACTTTTGACAATTTTCACAAGTTATACAAAATGCATGTGTATCTTTAAATAAAGTGGGCCAATAAAATCCACACTGCAAGATTTTTGCAGCTGTTTTCTTTGATGAGAAATGTCCCCCACATGCTTTAGAATGACAAAATTCAATAACTTTATTTACCTCATTGTCAGGTATGCATCTTCGAAATATTTGATCACGACAATATTTAAAGAGATAAGGATCATCCCAATAAAACTTTCTCACCTCAGTTAAAAATTTTCTTTTGTCTTAAGCATTCCATTGAGGTGGCATTTCTCCTATTACAAGAAAATTAACAATATTAGCATACTAAGGCATTGTAACAGTAGAAAATAAAAATTCATCTGGAAAAGAATCATTAATAGGTGTTATTTCTGTTGATGAATCTGGTGTGAGTCTTGATAAGTGATCTGCAACAACATTCTCAGCTCCCTTCTTATCCTTTATAGTGATAATAAATTCTTGAAGCAATAGAATCCATCGAATCAGCCTTGGTTTTGCATCCTGTTTTGACATTAAGTACCTTACAGCAGTATGGTCAGTAAATACAACAGTTGAAGAACCAATTAAGTAAGAACGAAATTTGTCTAATACAAATATTACAGCAAGTAGTTCTTTTTCAGTTGTTGTGTAATTCATTTGTGCACTGTTTAAAGTTCTACTTGCATAATAAATGACATAGGATTTACCTTCCTTTCTTTGTCCCAATACAGCACCAACAGCGTAGTCACTAGCATCACACATGAGCTCAAAAGGTAAAGACCAGTCAGGAGATTGTATGATAGGAGCAGATGTTAAGAGGCCAATTAATTTGTCAAATGAATTTTGACATTCTTGAGTCCACTTAAATGATACATCTTTTGCTAAGAGGTTACAAAGAGGTTTAGATATAGCACTAAAGTTTTTTATGAACCTCCTATAAAATCCAGCATGTCCTAAAAAAGGATCGAACTTCTCTGACTGTTTTTGGTGAAGGCAAATGTGTAATGAGTTCGACTTTTGCCCTATCCACTTCAATTCCTTTAGAAGATACTATATGTCCTAAAACAATTCCAGAAGTAACCATGTAATAACATTTTTTCCAATTCAATACAAGACTTTTTTCTTCACATCTTTTTAAAATCTTTTCTAAGTTTTCAAGACAATTATCAAAAGAATTTCCAAACACAGTTAAATCATCCATGAAAACTTCTAAATAATGCTCAATCATGTCACTAAAAATGCTTAACATACATCTCTGAAATGTTGCTGGGGCATTACAAAGTCCAAAGGGCATTCTTCTAAAAGCAAAGGTTCCAAAAGGACATGTGAATGGAGTCTTTTCTTGGTCCTTTAGTGCTATGGGAATTTGATAATAGCCAGAGTAACCATCTAGAAAGCAATAATAGGGATGTCCTGCTACTCTTTCTATAATCTGATCAAGGAATGGTAAAGGAAAATGGTATTTTCTAGTGGTTGAGTTCAACTTTCTCTAATCTATGCACATCCTCAAACTAGATGAGACTCGAGTTGGTATTAACTCACCTTTTTCATTTTCAATGACTGTGATTCTAGATTTTTTTGGTACTACCTGAGTAGGACTTACCCACTTACTATCTGAGATAGGATAGATGATTCTTACTTCAAGTAATTTGAGAACTTTAGCTCTTACTACCTCTTTCATATGTGGATTTAATCTCATTTGAGGTTATTGGAAAGTTTTGGCATTATCCTCTAGGTGTATTCTATGTGTGCAAATTAGAGGATTAATACCATTTATGTCTTTTAAAGTCCACCAAATTGCATTTTTATGCATTTTCAATAATTCAATCAACTTACCTTCTTGTTCACTTGTAAGTGTAGAAGAGATTACCACCGGGTAAGTTTGTTTCTCTCCAAGAAATGCATATTTCAGTCTTTCAGGCAAAGGTTTTAACTCTAACTTTGAAATTTCATTTTGTTTATCCTCATTTTCTCCCAATTCTTCAAACTTTAGTTTCCATCTTTTATTTTCAATCACCTGTGCACAGTCAAGTAAAGAACATATGTTAGAGATTTCAGGATCTAATTGTATATTTGACTCAAATGAATTTATTAAACACATTTCTAAGGGATCGGTAGAACTTCCTTTTTGAATATGATCCTCCACAATCGTTTCAATCATGTCACCTTCTTCACTTTCATCCTCCTCTTCATATGGTTGCTTACACATATTAAAAACATTGAGTTTAAGTGTCATGTTTCCAAATGAAAGCTTCATTACTCCATTCTTGCAATTAATCAAAGCGTTAGAAGTTTCTAAAAATGGACGATCCAAAATAATAGGTATTGGATTACATCCTTTAACAGGTTCTGTGTCCAAGACGATAAAATTCACAGGATATATGAATTTATCAACTTGAACTAAGACATCCTCCACTATCCCTCTTGGTACTTTTATTGATCTATCAGCAAGTAAAAGGGTTACAGAAGTTGATTTTAACTTACCGAGATTGAGCTGCTGATAAACTGAATACGGTAGTAAATTCACACTAGCACCAAGATCAAGTAAGGCTTGTTCAATTTTATGACTTCCAATAATACATGAAATTGTAGGATAACCAGGGTCTTTATATTTCAAAGAATTATTATTCTGAAGAATGGCACTTACTTGTTCAGCTAAAAATGCTTTCTTTTTCACATTCAGTTTTCTTTTTACTGTGCATAAGTCTTTCAAAAATTTTGCATAAGAGGGAACCTGTTTAATAGCATCCAGTAAAGGAATATTAACTTTTACCTGTTTGAAGATTTCAAAAATTTCAGGATTGTGATTCATCTTCTTAGAATTACGTAATGCATGAGGAAATGGAGGTGGAGGTAAGGGTTTAGTGTTTTCTTCATTAGATGTAGGTTCAACACTTTCCTTACCCTTAGAGATTGATTCATCACTCTCATGAGGTTCAGGAATTTCCTTTTCAACAATTTTACCACTCCGAAGAGTGATAACTGCTTTAACTTGATCGATGTGTTGGCTTTCTGAACTACATGCATTTGAATTATGTTGTCCTTTGGGGTTTGGCTGTGGTTGAGAAGGAAATTTTTCTTTCTCATGAATGTTCAGTGCAGATGCAAATTTAGCAAGAGTATCTTTCAAATCAGCAAATGTTTAAGCATTTTGAGAATTAACAGACTCTTATTTTTCGATGAATGTACGCAAGGTTTCTTCAAGATTTTTCCTAAGAGGTGGGACATATGGTGCATAACCTCGATGATTTTGAAAGTTTTGGTGTGGTTGGAAAGGTGGTTGTGAAGCCTGTGCTTGAGTATCATTCTCCAACTAAAATTCGGATGATTTCGCCATCCAGGATTATAGTTTTGTGAATATGGGTTATTGTTTGACCGCCTGAACATGTTTAGAACATTGACTTGTTCATGGAGACATTCCCTAAATGCAGGCAAAGTTGGGCAATCATTGGTAGAGTGATCATGGGTTTCACAAATGTGACATATAATTTCTTGAACAGATTTTATTTGACCACTCTTTTTCATTTCTAAGGTTTCAATTTTTCTAGCAAGGGATGCTAATTTAGCTTGAAGGTCATGGTCTTCCTTAAGATGATAAATACCCCCACTAGATGTAGTGGTTTGATTTTTACTAGGTGCATCACAGGTACCAGCAGTGTCCCAATTTTGAGCATTTTCTGCTAGTAAGTCAAGATAGTTCATTGCCTCTTCTGGGTCTTTTTCCTCAAATGTTCCATTACACATCATTTCTACCATTTGCCTAACTTGGGGTGTTAAGCCCTCATAGAAATTTGAGACTACTCTCCATGTTTCAAAACCATGATGGGGACAGGTATTAAGTAATTCGTTATACCTTTCTCAACATTGGTAAAGGGTCTCTCCTGGTTTTTGGGCAAAAGTGGTGATTTGTCTTTTGAAAGAATTTGTTCTATGGGAGGGAAAAAACTTTTTCAAGAATTGTTGTTGCATCGCATCCCATAAAGAAATGGATCCTGGCCTAAGGTTTTGTAGTCATGTTTTAGCTTTATCTTTTAAAGAAAAAGGGAAAAGCTTAAGTCGAATTGTGTTCATGCTACAATTTTGATCATTATACGTGTTACACACTTCTTCAAATTCTCTTAGATGTAGATAAGGGTTCTCTGCATCTAAGCCATGAAAAGTGGGTAAAAGTTGGATAATGCCTGGCTTAAAATTAAAATGTGTTGCATCAGGAGGAAAAATTAAGCAAGATGGTGCACCGGTTCGTGTAGGGTTCATGTAGTCTCTAAGTGTCCTAGGTCGGTTATGCTCATTATGTTGAGATTGATTGTCCCCTGGGTCTATGAGTCCCTCAATTTGATTTTCGCTCATAGTGTTAATTAGTAAAGAATGAGAAGATGAAGGAGAATCTAACAAATTATCAAAGGAAGTTTTGAGATTACCTTTCACCAAACGATGAGAATTAGGATCTCGAAACCAACCGCTCATAAAAGAAATAAAATACAATACAATAACAATAAATAATACAAATAAGAAAATAAAATATTAAACATAGGTAAATAAAATAAAATATTACACACAGGTAAATAAAATATGTAAAACTAAAAGCAAAATAAAGATAAATAATTAGAAGTTAGATTAGTGATGTTAGATTATATAATAAAAAGTTAATAAATAAATAGTAGGAGGCTTAGCCTTCCATTAAAATAAAAAGCGAAAATAAAAGACGAATAATAAATAAAGTAAAGTACGTTAGGAGGCTCGGCCTTCCATGAAAATTAAAAAATTAAAATTAAAATTAAAAAAACAAATAATAAATAACGAGTAGGAGGCTCAGCCTTCTATGAAAATAAAATAAACAAACAAACAATAACAAAACAAAATATTAACGTTACCTCCCCGGCAACGGCGCCAAAAACTTGACACGTCTAGAATATAGGAGTTATTCCCAAGTGCAGGATTGTCGAAGTAATAAATAACCCGATGAGAATGGGGTCGATCCACAGGGAAGTAGAATTAAAATTACAAATTATAAACACTTTAAAGATAATTAATGCAGTATAAGATGTTTGCAAATATTATTTCAATTAACCAATTCAAATAAAAAGCTAAGGTTACGGGGATTCACTCTTGGCATAAGAAGTAAGAATATATTTAACTTTTTTATTTTTTTATAACTCAATTGGAATCCTCACACAAAGGAGATTCTAACCAGAAAATATAGCAATTAAAGTTCATCATGATTTATATATTGATTAATATTTATTTCTTTCAATTATTATACAACAAATCTTATAAATGGGTTCAAGTATTTATTATGCCAATCTTTATATTTGTCTACAATAAATCAAGACTCCCACTTTACAAGAAAGGTTATATACACCAAATCTTGTAAATGGTTTCAAGAATTTATTGTGCCGAGTATTAATTTTGTCAATAATAAATCAAGAATCACCACTTTAGAAGAAAGAGTATTAATTCTACAAACAAAATAAATACATCATATATAAATTTGCATAACTTAAAAATGAAGCATTAAATTCATGAATAAATATTAAACATATCTTATTACCTTGCCAAGAGCTTCACCCTTTCACCTTAGCTTAAAGAAAATTATTTGGACATAATAAAACTAAATGAAAAGAAAAGAAATGGAATAAGAAATAACATGACTTAATAGTAAACAAGAGAAATAATAGTACAAGGAAATGGATACAAAGGAAAAGTATTTTGAACTAAATTCTAACTTTCTAATTACATCCTTTAAGCATAAACAAGCCACCTATTTATAGAAAAACATGGATAAATCGAGACAAATTTGGAGGGAACCACTTGGTTGATGAAAGTCAAGAATGGTGGCAAGATAATTTGCATTCATTATCACTAGGTCACCCACTTGATTATCCAATTTGGAATTGATGTGATCCGAATTAGCTGTCACTCAAAACATAAAAGTTGTAGATAAGTCTCTTATCTTTCCAAATTGAGTGATCTCATACATATTAGATACGTATTTCTATAGTTATGAGCCAAATACGGATAACTGTTCAAACTGGGCCTATACTGCAGATCAATTCTGTTCTAGGCCATTTTTCACCCTCTAAACACTCGAATTTCCAATGCTTTGTGAAATACAATATGTTAGCCCATTGAGTCAGCTCTGCATAAGATTAAGAATCACCTCAATTGGATTTTTAGGTAGACAGTTATGCCCATTTTACCAAACCTGCTACAAAATAGTTAAAAGATAATTAAGTACAATATTGTAAACATACTTAAGTTAAGAAAATTAAATACACTAGTAATACAAAAAAATCATGTAAAACTCTTATTAAATGTGTAATTTCAAGTGTTCATCACTAAGCTACTACTCAAAAAAAGATGAGAGCAATCTCTACTCAAATGTCCAGCTTGTCCACAATGGCAGCAACCTCTAAAACCTCTCAAACACTGTCCCTCATGATTCTTGCCACAAATGAAACACTAAGGCACAAAACTCTGACTAGAACTCTGTCTCTGTCCTTTTGATAGCATAGAGCTTTAACCATACCGTTGTCTACCAGAATACCGTGTATGAGATGTCTCTCCTCCAGGTGCTCTACTGCTACTTGATCCACCAACTGACCAACCATGGCCTAGTCTCTGCTTGAATGACTGGGCTCTGTATGCCTCTACTAGACTTCTCTCAACTTTCATTGAAGCCCCTACTAACTCACTGAAATCATTGTGCCCCATGGCTATAATTGTTGTCTTAATATTGCTTCTATGGCCCTGTTCAAATCTCTTACATTTATCCTTCTCATTCTGTATTGCATATGAAGTGAATTACGATAAATCTATAAATCGATTCTCGTATTCCACCACTATCATCGATCCTTGTTCTAGCTCAAAGAACTGACTATCCTGGATGTCTTAGTAAACTATAGGAAAGAATTTAACATTAAATTCTTTACAAAAATCAGCCTAACTAATCTCCCCTCAATATCTACATGATATTGATCTCCACCACTGGTATGCCCCACCCTCAAGTAAAAATGTAGCAAAGGAAACCCTCTCATCATCAGTACATCTCATAATATCAAATATTTGTTCTACTCTAGTCAACCATGACTCTGCATCAGCTAGCTCTGTAGTGCCTGAAAAATTCTTTGCCCCCAAACTACGAACATGCTCTATTGTGTTCTCTCTCTTGCGTTGTCTCTATGTTTATTTCTCCACTGCAACTATAACTAACTGAGCCAGTCTATCTATAGATTGCTCTAAGGTAGGTCTATCAAGCTGTCCCTGTGTAGGCTATATCACAGGTTGTGGCACTGGCTGAGGGTGTATATCCTCTACAATAAGATCAGGCTGAGTTTGAGGTATGGGTATATGGGGAACTGACTCAGCTACTTCCTCTCTAATAGATTCCTCTTTTCTATTTGATACTAAGGGAGCTCCCAGTTCAGCCACAAGTTTCATGCGAGGTCGGCCACGTAGACGCATGATAAAAATCATTAATGACATCTCTAACATACATGTATCATGTACTAGTCTACATAATCTAAAACCATGCTTTGATACCAAACTGACAGGACCCGACCAGAGCCCTCCTCGAGAATCGAGGTGGATCCTGCGATGACATGTGACTAACATACTCTTTACTCATACATATGATACAATGAGGCTACCTACCTCAATAAAACGTGTACACATGTACTCCAATATACAAACAAATATACAAATACATAGACTCAAACACTTATGTAGTTATGCGTGTCGTTGGTCAATCTCAAAATGTGATAATTGTATCACACTGCATAAATTCCTGTGACAACCTAGGAAAAATAGGAAAAATAGAAAAAAGGGTGAGCTTATGGCTCAGTGAATGGACATAATCTGAAAATATTATATACTTTATATGTATTGTACACATATAAATCTGTAAGATAAAATAATCATGAAACTGTATACTGAGTAGTCAATAAACTTGTACTGAAAGTATGAGCTGTCACAAAATCTGTGCTAAAACTAAAATCATAACATAATACTGGGCATCTGAAAATCTGGAAGCATAAACTATCATAAAATCTATTATCAGACTGAATATATGTAACATATATCTAGAAACATGTACTACATATATATTGAAAACCACACCAAACTTATACCTGGGGAAAAATTAGTCTAACCTGGCGGAGTAACTCATGCACAGGCAGAGTAGGGGATCTGAACTGGTCTAACCTGGCAGAATGTTACATCGCTCGGGCAGAGCAAACTAAATTGGTCTAACGCATGCGCAGAGCAACTACACTAAAAGGTAGGGTACGCATGTGGTGGTTCAAAAACTATTACTATATAATATCATGAAAGCATAATTGTTCTAAAATAAATATTTCTGTACTGAACGTAATCATAAATTATACTATAATAAATTCTAAAACATTTCTAAATATATTAAATAGTATAAATATTTATCTGTCTAAAATAAATCATAACTAAATCTGATAACGCGTAATTTAATCATAATTGGCCGTATTAAAAATATATAGAGTTATCCACTCACAAAAGTGTGCTAATCCTGAGCTGGGTTTGGATTCTGAGATCTACCCGCTATCGGCACACTTCCTATATCATAAGGTGTAAAAATATATCATTAATACCAATATGTATTATAATTATTAAAATATAAATATTCTAATATCTATTATCCGCTAAATCACTGGGTATAAATCTAACTACCCAAACTAATTTCCTGAAATTTTCTTTTTTTTTTCTTTTTCTTTTTTCTTCTTTTTTTTTCTTCTCTTTCTCTTTCTCTTCTTCTTTTTTCTCTGTTACTTCCTTTCTCCCTTTCTTTTTCCTTTCTTTTCTTATTTTCTTTTCTTCTTCTTTTCTTTTCTCTTTTTCTTTCTTTCTTTCTTTCTCTGTTTCAACTTTGCTTCTTTTCTTCTCGGTTTCTATTGCTTCTTTTTAAACGAAGCAAAAACAAAACAACATATTTATATACAACAACATCCACCGCTTCCTATTTTCTCTCTTTTATTTTTTATTATTTATTTATTTATTTAATTCTGCCACCCATATATTTATACAGCACACACGTGTATTACAAATACCCCCCTTAGAAACGTATAAGAAGTTTCTCCTCGTAAGGCTCAAGAAAAATTAATTTGAAGTTATGTCTATGTAAAGAATTAGAATGTTAAATAGATCTATTAAATAATTAAATCAATTAAAGATTTAAGTCCTTTTTTTTTTAAAAATGAAAAATAAAAAGTATTCGTACTCATAACCAAGTTGGATAACTTTAAAATAGCAGAAAAGAAAACATTTCATTTTTTGAGTGGCCTCAAACCCCCTTTTTTGTTTGTGGTATTCAAGAATTATTTTTGATCCAATCTGTATAAATCAATAGAAAAGGCAAATCCTTTATGATACACCAAATCCGACTCAGTTATTAATAGAGTGAATAGATCTGTAATTTTTTAATTCTCTCTTCTAATTCGAAATCGTGGTGTAATGTGTATCCCCACTATTCCGGTCATGGAATAGATGAAATAAATTTAAAAAATGGATTTTTGTTTAAAAATGAAATCTTATTAGAGTTGTCCATATTCAATTCATCATTTAGAACTATATTACATCCCAAATCTGATGAAATAAGATGAATTAAGACACTTACGACTACTTCTATATACTGGCAAAGTTTCTCTCACTTTCTCGAACGGATAATTTAAAGGAAGTGTGAGAATTTATCATCTGGTAGGTTAAAATCCCTCTCCTAAATTACGGTCTTCTTAACTACTGGGTTGGTATATCGCTCTGCAACGACTAGAAACATGAATTTGATGGTGTTATAGGAGGATGATGATGATTTTGTGGTTTGGTTTCGCTTTTGTGCCATTTTATACTTAAATCAACCTAAGTTTGCAATAATAGATCAACCAAATTGTCAAGAATAGTAAAAATACTCACATTACGAAGCTAAGTTACAATACTACTAATAAACTTTCCCACTATAATTCAATTCTTCACCCTAAATCTCCTTTGATAATATATAATCCAATTCTTTAATCACAATGGTAACATCTCCCCAAAAAAATCCAAAGTTCAACACAATTCAAATAAAGGACATAAATCCAACACTCCTAATCCATTGTCAATCTACTACTCTAAACCAAACTCTAATTCAATAGTTCATCTCAAAAGTAGCACTTCGTAATGCAATTTAAATAGAACTTTAATAAATAATTCAAGTATATTTAAGCATGAAAACAAGTATTTGATGGCTTTAAGAGATGAAATCCATATATTATAATTTGGCATGCCTCTTGGAGTATTTGCTGAAAATTCCAAATTTTTGTTTGAAATTAAGTTGAAAATGAATGGTTTTGTGTGTTTTGATGTGGTTTTTAGGTTGTTTTAGGGTGGATATGTTAGTGTACTGTGCGTGTGGTACAAGTGTGTATATTACAAATTTTAATTTAATTTATTTGCATGTTTTATATATAAATTAACATAGTGCATAGTACCCCACACATATGTTATGAAAATTATAAAACGGTGTGTTAAATCATACAAGTTGAGGTTAATATATATTCGTATAGTCCTTTGTTATATATATTCTAGAAGAGTGGAGATATAGATCATCACTGTCAAGTCTCCATATGCTCGATCATGAACTTATCTCTAAATTCGTATTTCCATAAACAATATCTGTAAACACTTTTGCGATATTGTTTATCCCACTGGAAACTCTTTTTTGAGTTTTATGCTTGTGGGCACAAGACTTCCTGAAATACAATCCCAAAGCATCAGGATATACAACTTACCTATATAAGTTGACGGATCTCATATCTATACATACTGGACTCAATAAGCATTAGACCATATCCAGTGACACTAAATAGTCAGACTATGAAAGGTCTCTAACATATGTAGAACCTAAGTATTGTAGATCACTTACAAACCTACCGTGATGCTTAAGTCAAAAGACCACGAATACTACTAAACTCGAGAATACCCTCAATTAACAACTTTATATGATGTCTATTAGAGGTCCTCATTAAGTTTGTTCAATACCCAGTCCTCACAAATACCTATATGCCTATACGAGCTTCCACTAAGCTTATGATATATTAAGATTAACCATCTGGATCATCTATATATAGATATACACTGATCTATATATAATAAGATTTTCACCGATAAATATGCATAAGTGAAGATAGATCAAGAACATAAGGTTTGAGAATATACTTGCACAGTGGCATTTTCCAGCACTATTTGCAACTATCTCATTGTTAATATATTCTCAGGTCTTTGTCCCATTTCAAACTAGGCTCTAACTTTTTAGATTTCTCTGACTCTTATAACCTGATGACTCTTAACAATATTAAATCTTAGCATTGACCTAAATTTCTTTACACTAGATTTGAACTCCTTTAAGTTATACAATGTCTGAAATGTTACAAGCATTTTACCATTTATTATTTAATATTAATGATTTTATTCAAAATATTTATTGTATAAATATTAAACTATTAATATTCATCCAATATTATAATCGCACATAAGTACCATTTCCAACAGGATATGGTATGGTATGGTTAGATTTTAAGTATTGATGATAGATAATTGAGAATGTTTAGGGTTTTGAAGTTTTTAAAAATGGGAGCGATATGTATGGACTTCATATTTTAACTTATTTTTGAATAGGCACCGTAACGTCAAAGCCTTAAAAATTGGGGTGAAATGCCCAATTGCCAGTGCTGAGGCATTTTATGTTGGGCACTGCGCCACCGAGCTATTGACTTGAGGCCTTGTTTTATTGATTTTTAGGTGTTGCATTGCTCTAAGGGTGGCACCGGGGCACTGTGATTCTGCCTTAGGGTAGAAATTTCCATAGAGCTAGCATCACAGCACTGGCTTTTAGGCACTGCAGTATTGAAACCTAGGTTTAGGGAGTTAATTCTTTAAGGATGAGGATCACGAACTTTATCTTAGGGTGCCGTGGTGCTGAGCTACTAACTTAGGGTCAATCTCTTAGACATGAGTGTCGAGACCCTGGGATTTGGTGTGCCGGTGTTAGTTTTTTACTTTTTTTTTAACTGAAACTAAAAGAAAGAAAACTTACATTACTTGGGTTGCTTCCCAAGAAGTGCTTGATTTAACATTGTTGACTTGATGTCTTGCTTACTTACTAAGGCTCAAACAAGTCGATGGAGGATTTTTGGCAATCAACATCTCATCTCCAATAATGTTCGAGCTACACGCCATTCACCTTAAACATTAGCTTTGATGATTCTTCTTCGACTTTTATTGCTCTATAAGGATACACCTTTATAACACTAAATGGACCAGACCATCTTGACTTCAGTTTTCTCATAAATAACTTAAGTCGAGAATTGAATAATAGTATTTTGTTGTCTTAGTTCAAAAGAGCATTGTACAATATTCTTATCATGCCATCTTTTTGTCTTTTTCTTGTACAATTTGGCATTCTTATATGTTTTCAACTGAAATTCATCTATCTTATTAAGTTATAACATGTATGTTTCATTAGCTGCTTGTAGGTCAAAATTTAGTGCTTTGATGGCCCAATAAGCGTTGTGTTTCAGCATGAATAGTAGATGGCATACTTTGCCAAAGATTAAACGAAATAAGGATATTCCAATATGGATCTTATAACTAGTTCGATAGGCCTAGAGTACATTATCTAAGTGCATTGTCCAATATTTCTAGTTTGGCTTTATTATATTCTCAAGAATCTATTTTACTTCTTGTTTGACACTTCGACTTGCCCATTAGTTTACGGATGGTATGCTGTGGCAATTTTGTTCTTGATCCCATACGTTTATAGAATAGATGAAAAGTATTTATTATAGAAGTGTGAGACCTCGTCACTGATAATAGCTTTTGAGGTGCTATACCGAGTGAAGATATTCTTCTTGAGAAATCTTATGACCACCTTTGCATCATTGGTTAGTAAATTAACAACTTTTGCTCACTTAATTAACTACTACCATAATATATCTATTATTTTACGATGAAATGAATGGCCCCATGAAGTCTATCCCCTGTACATAAAAGATTTTGACTTCCAAAATGTTATGTAGAGGCATCTCATACTTCTTGAAAATATTTCCTACTTACTGACATCAATTACAGAGTGAGAGATAGAAATGAGTGTCTTTGAATAGTAAAAACTAGTAAAACCCAGATTATAGAACTTTTGCTTCCATCCTTTCACCTCCAAAATTCCCACCTTAATCTAAAGAATCGTAATGTTGAAATATGTCTTCAATATCTTCACCTGGAATGCACCTTTAAATGATTTAATCAACACATTGTTGAATAGGAAAGGCTCATCTCAATAGTAGAATATGACATCATAAAGGAACTTCTTTTTTCCCAAGGAATTTAAATTTGAAGGAAGATAACCACTCACCATATAGTTGACATAGTCAACATACCATGGTATATTAATGTGTTTGCTGCCAAAAGCTATTCGTCGGAGAAGGATGGCTAAATGTTAGAATTTGACATTATCAGCTGCCAAGATAGTCTGCAACTTGATTTTCTATCCCTTTCTATTTCAGATATCCAAATCAAATTCTTGTAGTCACAAAATCCACCTAATTATCCTTGGTTTTGCATCTTTCTTTGTGATCAGGTACTTAATGGTTGAATAGTCTGTAAAGATTATCACATCGACCTAATGAGATAAGAGCAAAACTTGTCAAAGGCTACAACTGCTAATAGCTCTTTCTCATCAGTTATGCAGTGATCTGTGCATCATTTAAGTTCTTACTGGCGTAGTAGATAGCATGACAGAACTTGTTCTTCCTTTAACCCAAGATTGCTCATATTGCAATGTCGTTGGCATTATAAATCAACTCAGTTGGTAGATCCCAATTTGGTGTAACAATAATTAGTTTGAAATAAGCTTTTTCTTCAGTATTTCAAAAGCCTTAATACATGCCTCATCAAATTTAAACTGCATATATTTCTCTAATATGTTATAAAGAAGTTTAGAAATCTTGTAAAAATCCTTGATAAATCTTTTATAGAAACTTGCATATAAACAATAAACCTTGAACTCCTTTAACATTTGTTAGGGATAGAAGCCTTTCAATTGTCTTTATTTTTGCACAACCAACCTTGATGCCCTTTGAAAAAATTCGATGGCTAAGAATAATTTATTCCTTGACAATGACGTGGCACTTTTCCCAATTCAACACCAATTTGGTCTTCTCATATCACTTCAACACGAATGCTAAATTGTCAAGGCAAATATTAAAAGAATCCAAAAAAAAAAAACCATCTATGTAAATTTTGAGGAACTGCTTTATTATATTAGAGAAAATTACCATCATAGATCTCTGAAAGGTGGCAGGTGCACTACATATCCAAATGTCATCCTTTAAAAAGTAATTTCATATGGATAAATAAATGTAGTCTTCTCTTAATCTTCTAGGGTTATGAAAATTTAATTGTAGCTTGAATATCCATCCAAATAAATAATAGTATTCATGGCCAAAAGGACTATCTAGTATTTGATCAATGAATGGTAGTGGAAAGTGATCTTTACGTATAGCTTTGTTCAGCTTCTAATATTTTATGCACACTCACCTTTCGGTTACCATACATATAGAAATCATCTCATTAATATCGTTTGCTACAATGGTGACAACTCCTTTTTTTGGCACACATTCCATTGGACTTACCTATGAGATGTTCGATATTAGATATATAATTCCTGCATCAAGCCATTTGATAATCTCTTTCTTTACTACTTTTTTCATGACATGATTTAATCTTTGCCACTGCTCGACTGAAGTTTTTTTGCCATCTTTCAATAGGATCTTGTATATGTAAAATGAAGGGCTAATACCTCTGATATCAGTTATCCACACTAATGGGTTTTTATGCTTCCTCAATACTTTAAGCGATTTCTCTTCTTGTGTAACAACAAGGGTAGCAGAGATTATTACAATAAAAGTAGAAGAATTTCCTAGGAATGTATACCATGCAAAGGTTTAAGTTTTAACATTGGTGGTTGTTCAATTGAAGGCTTAGTGCGAGCTTCAATATTGTATAGTATTTCTAATAGCTCAAACCTCTCTTTGGATCTGCCATAATGTAAGGAGGTATTCAAAACCTTTAGATATTCTTGTGCTTTAAGATTCTCTACCTCAGTTCCATTAATCATAACATTTTTAGTAAGTCCTAAATATAATTATTGGCCAATATTTCTTGGACTTCATTATCAATTATGTTGATGTTGAAACATACTTTTGCTTCATTTGAGAACTTCATGGCTTTTGTTTACACTCAAAATGTAATACGATTATCGCAGTATAGATTGAGGTGTCGATCCTACGAGAAAACTTTTAGAAAAATAGGTTAGCGAAATAAAAATATTAAAACAGTAATATTTGAGAACATTAAATGTGAGATTGATATAGAGAAGGTAAAATTAAATGTGAATTAAGGAAGAAAATAAAATGATGTGAGCAAGGCTTTGAGAATCACTAATATGTTTCATAAATCTATTTTATACTTTGATTCAATGTTTATAACTTAGTTGAAAGTTTTACATCCCAAATAGTCAATCGAAAGATATGTATAATATGGCACATTTAATAATAAATATATTTGACATGACTAAACTCTTTATAAATATTATCACAAACCACGTTCATCTATACAAGTTATCTAAGATCGACAACATATCATTTTGATAATATTGCAGTAAAAGATTAACTTGTAAAATGATATAATCAATAATAATTATAATTTGACAAGAATCACATAAAATAAGCATGGCTGAAAATATATAAAACATAAGGAATGCAACCTCTGGATTATATAAAAGTAATAGATAAGCGTTTAGACACAACAAACTTACAATATTGTTGTTCTTAACAAAAAATCAAAGTTTAGAAGTAGATTTATTACACATAGAAGTTCATCTCTAACCTTGCCAAGAACTTTAGCCTAGCTTATAATTCATTCTTATGAATATTAAAGGAATGTATTTGAGAGAATTTTAAGACATGAAAAAACATCCATTAGCTTCCTAAAGGTGTCTTTATATAGGCAATGAATAGGAACATGTTTAGTGTGACTTCAATCAACACTATTTTCGACCACCAATACCTTCATCTAATTGCAGCACCTTTTGACCATAAAGACAATCGATGTAGCCTTATAACATGAAAGTTGTAGCCATTTATCTATTCTTTTCGTAGCCACGAGGTTCATATAATTTGGATTAGTATCCTATAAGATATGGTTAAAGTACCAAAGTTAGATCAGATTTCAGCCAACAACTCTTTTATCAATTTACAACGGACTACGATAATGACGGCATTGGACTTTGATGTCAACAGAATATTTGTAGATAATTGACTATAAATTTCCTAACTTCAAGATTTATACTGATTGTACATATTTTGTTAAATATGTTCCAAATACAAGAGATGGGTTAAGCTGAGCGAAAGTTATAATCCAATTCTGTTGTATCTCAATTTTGGCCTATTAAATGTTAGATTTGGCATTTTGACAGATCTTTAAGTTTGTGTAAGATTGAGTTATGCAGCTCTAAGTTCAAGAAGTTTTTAATTTTGATTTCTATGTTGGGAGTTATGTCCATTTTACTAAACCTGTGCAAATAACATTTATTAATTACAATTTAAGGATTATACTTTATTTCAAGTTTAAAAGTATATAAGTGCTAAAATTAGTGGCATTCTAAATGTTAAATGGTGACTGAATCTCTTAATAAATATGTATTTTAATATGCTCATCACAGCCCTTAACCAACTTATTGTTAATTTCTAGCAATTCAAGCATAAAGAGAATATGCAAAACTACCTAAGCATTTCAAACAAAAAACCAATTCAAGATCATTTTTACTATTAATGTTTTTTTCAACCATAACTTCTAAAACTGTGTATGTGTGCGTGAACTAAGCCGTAACCTTCTTCTCACAAACCATAACATCTATAGCTTTGAGAATTTCTCCAAATAAAAGCCTCAACTCCATATCCTCATATGTGTATGATTATTTAAAAGGTTATGATTTCTCTCATTGAGTTGGAAAGTAGTAAAGCACTCAAGAAAAAATTAATTTTAAGGACAGATATACAAAATAACATTGATCTAAAGATAGGATAATCAATCGTTTAGAAATCAATCATTCTTGACGTGCACCAGCTTTAGGACTTTAATTATCTTGTGAGAATAATACAAATATAGCTTGGTGAGAAAACTACCTTACAAAATATTTGTCTTCTAAAATTGAATTAATACTTTATTAAACTGAATTAATTCTCTTTTCTTTTTTTTTTCTTTTTTGTATTTTTCTTTTCATTTTTTTGTATTATTTTTTTTAAGAATACATGAAAATATTACAAAATAAAAAAACTGTTTCTCATCAAAAATATTACACACAATTTGGAAATTCACTTTAAATCGTCCTTCAACTATGCAACCAACTTATTGCTTAATTCGAATAATATCTATTTTAAATAAAAATTAACCAATTCAAAATATTAATAAAAGTTCGTAAGTTATTTTCTCTACCTTTCTACTTACTCACAAAAGATATGTGAAATTAAAAAAAAATATATTTAAACATGAGAATTCTTTTAGCTATATATGTTGAATCATCCATCTTACTACAAGGCTTAACATTGTGCTAAAAAATATTTTAAAAGTCATTTTTTAGTAACCTAAATAAAAACAATGACTTAAACCAAACAATTTTGAAATCGTACCTAGGTAGAAACGTAAATTCCTTTATACAAGAACTACTAAGACTACATGCAATAAACAACAATGCATGCAATATAAAATAAAATAACAATAAGTTAGTAAAAATGCTTTTCAAAAGTAAAAAAAAAAAAAAACTCATTGCTCTGCCATTCTTAATCTAATTGGCTTAGAGTGAATTTCAAGAGTTCAAAAATGAACTCTTTACTATGCTATTTTAATCAAATAGGTATGTCGGACCCCATCATCCTTTTTTTAAAATGCAAAATACAATTTATGTCTACTATGCTCTCCCCCCAAACCAAAATGAAACATTATCTTTAATGTTTAAATAAAAAGAGATAAAGTATAGAAGACATTACCTGAAATGTCATTTATTCAAACTAAGTACACCTGAGAGACACTTAAGCAAATATAAACTAAAATGATGATGCTAATAAACCAAAAAGTAAGAAAAATTTACAAACAAAGTGTTAGATCCATTTTTCACTTGTTATGGCTTATTAACCAATCTATTTGAGTTATTACTGGGTCAAGTTCATAGGTAAACTGCCTGTAATTTGTCAATCAATTCATCCTCAGTAGTAGCAGAAACATGGATCTGTCATACCGAATGTGAAATAAAATTTTGTTCCACAACTTGATCAAGAAAACAAAGTAAGCAATCAAAATAGTTATTGACATTTAACAAACCTATAGGTTTCCGTTGGATATAGCTAGGTCTAAGAGGCAATTTAAAAAATTTCTTCTAAGGTACCAAAATCACTTGGTAAAGCAATAAAAGTGTCTACATAGTAAAGTATTCTAGCTATACGTTCATGCATAGATAGAACTCGTAATTTTTCCCCTATTATTTTTCTAGTGAGGTTTTCCATGGCTAAAGCTGTAGGAATAATACTTAGAATTTGACTTCCTCCTAAATGTACAGCTGTTGACACACACACATATCATTAACCCGAGGCTACCCCCTCCATATACCAAATGAATTTTTCTTGCAGTTAATACTTTCCTAAATTGTTTACTGCCTCTACAAACACTTTATTTTTCTCATACTGGATCCACAAAATACATATATTTCAAAATTGTCGAACTGGGGTTCCCTTCATATTTACACTCACCTTTATCTCTATATATAAAAATGAAGAGAATGAGGTATTGTATTTATAGAGTACCAAATGATAACATCAATTTTGATAACAATAGAACACAAAAATTCAAAGATGACAATACACATGCATTATTCAACTAAAATATTTGAATTTAAGATATCTATATGAATAGCCCTACTGTTTATAAAAAAAAAAAGTTTAAAATTAAGACATATGCGTATGTACAGGTAGTTGTGATTCTGGTTCATATCTTCCTCTAGTTTTACGTCCAGTAATCACTTAAACACCTTCTATGAGTGGGGATAGACTTTGCATACAATTTTCTTATAAAGTGGCAAACATGATCTTTTAGAGTCAGATTCCCGAGTTTATATCATTGATGTTCATTTTTGAATTTGTTCCATAAATCGAGAAGTTTAAGTTGTATGAGCTCACAAGGATGCGTCTCAAGAGTCACTAGGATATCATCCAAAGACTCCTTACTCAGTCCATCCTTAATGAACTAAATTTTATCTTCTCAATTTCTATATGCAAATCTTAAAAAGTGACAATTTTCGTTACAATTCCATCGAGCACATTTATGATAGACTTGTAACCTTTTTACTCTTCGCCATTTAGCATAAGAGCTTCTTTCAAGACTAAGCATAAAAGAAATAAAATTATTTACAAACTCAATAGATAATCAAACATTGGCTTTGATTAACCAATGAATATCCGCAAGGATATTCCTCAACATTAATAGCCATAGTTTTTCATACAGTGCTTTGTAAATGTTAAGTATAGCATTTTAAGGTAGTGAAGAAAAACGCTTTTGAAGGTTGGTAAGAATGATATCTATTTTGAAAGAAGAAGAAAAATAGAAATGATGAATGCATAATTTGGGGGATAGTTTTTAGGGAACTGAAAAACTGACTTTAATAGCCATGGAGTATCGTATCCTTCACTTGACCGAAAAATAAAATCATATAAAAGAGAAAAAACTACAAAAGAAAATAAAAGCATAGAATATGTATAAAATATAAAATATGGTATAGAGAGATTGAATCTGATCAAATATGATAGACAAGATCCACAAGAGTGATCTCGTTTAGGTGTATAGAGTAATCTACCTTTTTTCTATAAATTTTCAACCACTATCCTTTTACTTTGAAAATTTGTCTATTAGTGGGGTCCTCAATTTCGACAATACCATTAAAAAAATGTGTCTTACCATAAATGGACCAATCCATCAAGAACTTAACGTTCTAAGGCGTAAATGCAATCGAGAATCATAAAGATAAACTCGTTTATTTGGCTCGAAGTGTTTCCTTAAGATCTATTTGTCATGAGCCACTTTAATCTTAGTTTTATAAATCCTAGAGTTGTAATATGCATCATTTTATAGACAATTGTAACTTTCTTTGAAGACCTGCAACTCTCAAATCAAAGTTAAGGGTTTGACAGCCCAAAAAACGTTATGCTCTAGCTCAACAAGTAAATGGAAAACTTTCCCATAGATAAATCGGTATGGAGACATTCTTAAGATGGTTTTATGTAGACCAATTTTTTTTATTCGAGTTAACCATCTTTTCATATATTTATTTAACCTCTTTATTTGCTAGCTCAGTTTGTCCATTTATCTGCGGATAATATGCAGTAGAATATTTATGAAGAACATCATACCTGCACATCAAAGCTTCAAAAGAACAGTTGCAGAAGTGTGTTCCTTGGTCACTAATAATAACGTGTGGTGTGCCATACTTAGATAACACGTTTTCTTTTAAGAATTTTAACATAGTTGTGTTATTATTAGTACGACAAGTTACAACCTCCACCCATTTTGATACATAGTCAACAGCTAGAAGAATGTAAAGGTAACCAAAAAATAAGAAAAAAGAGTTATAAATCGATACCCTAACAATCAAATATCTCGATAACAAGAACATGGTTAAAATGATTAATTTGTCTTTGAGATACAGCACCTAATATTTAACATCTTTCACAGGAACGACAAAAATTATTAGTGTCTTTGAACAAAGTGGGCTAGTAAAGACCACATTGTAAAATTTTTACGACTGCCATTTTCATAGAAAAATGACTGCCTCAAGTAGCACGATAGCAAAAATTTAAGACACTAATAACTTCACTTTTAGGAATACATAATTTAGTTAGGGCAGTATTTAAAGATATGGATCATCCTAATAAAAATTATGTACCTTAATCAAGAACTTTCGCTTATCTTGTGCCCTCCAGTTAGATGAAACATCTCCACAAATTAAATAATTTACAATATGTGCGTACCAAAGTACTTGGCTTATAGTGAAAAGATGTTCACTACATTTTTAGTGAGTCCTAAATATAATTATTGGCCAACATTTCTTGGACTTTACTATCAATTATAGTTGATGTTGAAACATACTTTTGCTTCATTTGAGAACTTCATGGCTTTTGTTTACACTCAAATGTAATGCAGTTACTATAGTATAGATTGAGGAGTCGATCCTACAAGGAAGCTTTCGAAAAAATAGATTAGCAAAATAAAAATATTAAAACGGTAATGAATGAGAAGATTGAATGTGAGATTGGTATAGAGAAGGTTAAATTAAATATGAATTAAGGAAGAAAATTATAATAATTTGAACAAGGCTTCGAGAATCACTAATATGTTTCATAAATCTATTCTATACTTTGATTCAAAGTTTATAACTCAATTGAAAGTTTTACATCTAAAATAATCAATCGAAAGATATGTATAATATGACACATTTAATAAGAAATGTATTTGACATGACTAAACTCATTGTAAATATTATCACAAACTATATTTATTTATACAAGTTATCTAAGATTGACAACATATCATTTTGACCATATTACAGCAAAACATTAACTTGTAAAATGATGTAACTAGTAACAATAACAATTTGACAAGAATCACATAAAGAAAGCATGACTGAAAATATATGAATTATGAGATTTATAACCTCTAGATTAAAAAAGTAATAGATAAAAGTTTGGATACAACAAACTTACAACATTGTAGCTCTTAACAAATAATCAAAGTCTAAAAGTATATTTATTACACATAGAAGTTGATCTCTAGCGTTGCCAAGAACTTTAACCTAGCTTACAATTCATGTTGAGTGCTATGTGTATATGTGTGCGTCGTGCTACTGGTGAATGTATACATTTTAAACAATTTAAATATTGAACGTCTCACATGCAATGTAGTAGAAATATAATAAATATATTATATATATAACGTAGTTGGATTAAATCACACATTATAAAATAATCTCATTACACTAATGAGATTAGGGGCTCACCCTTAAAGTGTGCTTGAACAATTCTAGTTGGGAACGTGGTGGGCTTCCTCAAACTAGAATAATAGCTCTCTTTTCGAAATTAATGAAACAACTCTTGCTTCAAAAATTATCTCTCGGATTAGATGAAGCAACTCTTGCTTCTTAATCTCTCGGCACTTAACTATTTTAATTTGCTCACATTTTTTCTTTCAATTTTTTTTATTTAATTCAAATGTAATAAAGCCTATTTATAGTATTCTTGGCCGCCAATAGGACCAATGAAAATACAATAATTAGACAACCAAATTACAAAGATGACAAGGCATGAAAATTGCCTTGTCATTCTTGCTAAAGAGATGAAACACTGTTGGCAGAATTTGAAGTAAATTAGCGGTCTTAGCTTATTAATATATAGCTAAGTCATGTTAAAAGAAAAGGAGCAATGCCTTATATGTAAGCTTAACAAAAGGGTTGCCAGCACATGGTTCCATTCATTAATAAAATAATTTATTCATTTTCAATTCATTTATCCAATTGAAAGATGCCATTAATTTGACATATTTTTCACATTTGACGGAAATGAATTAGGCTTTAAAATTACTTGTAAGTAATATATCAATTACACCCCTTTGTCTAATTAATATAATTTAAATAATAAAAAATTATTTCATTTAAATGGTGGTTATATCTACCAATGCCCAATTTAGTACTCAGATAAAATATTGGCACAATTTAAAGTATACACTAACTAGATAAAAGTCTCAAGTCTCACTTAGCATAATTTTAGGTTTAACACTTAAACGTTAGCTACTCTCCGAGAGACCCTGAAATAAATTCATATTTTTAAAAAACTTCGCAGATCGAATAATTCGATCTGATGCGCTACCCATGTACTCAACGCTTACACTTCATATAGTGAAACTCCTTAAGCTCACACCCATTTTGTCTCACGGAACATTTCTGTAAGTTCGTAACTGATGACCCACATACATACGTTATGGATAATACAAAATGACAAGTTAAACCATATAAGTTGAAGTTAGTCCATATTCGTATAATCTCTCCATCATTAATATCCTATAAGAGCAGAGACATATATCAACATCGCCAAGTCCCCTATTGCTCAACTATAAACTTATCTCCTCGATTAGTATTCTGATAAACAGTATTCATAAATTCCTTTGCAATATTATTTATACCATAGGAAAGTCTTTCTCGAAATTAATGCTTATGGCTATAAGACTTTCTAAAATATAATCTTTGAGCATTTGGATATTTAAGTCACCCACATGAGCTGACGGGTCCCATATATACACTTACTGGACTCTATGTGCATCGAACTATAACCAACGACACTCAGCGGTCAGACCATAAAAGGTCTTTGACATGTGTGTAACCTAAATATGGTGGATCACTCATAAGGCCCCTGTGGTTCTCATGTCAAGGGACCACGAATACTACTCAACTTTAGAAGACCCTCCACTGATGGATTTATGGGATATGTATTGTAGGTCTTCATTGAGTATGTTTAGTATTCAGTCCATACTAAATATATGTATATCTATAGGAGCATCTGCTAAGCTCATGGTTTGCTAAGATTAACCATCTAAACTATCTAGGAATAGACATACACTGATCTACATAAATCGATTCCACTCGGCAAACCTTGCATCAATGAAAATAGATTAGGAACAAATAATTCGAGAACATACTTGCACAATAACATTTCCTAGCAATTCTTGTAACTATTTACAACTATGTCATTGTTAGTATGACAGGACCCACCCTGAGACCCTCTACTGTAGATTCCGATAAGCCTCGCTGGGTACCCCAATGAAAGCTCCTCAGAATCTAACTATCAAAACTGAAAAATTTTGTGAGGCAAACCATTTTTAATTCTTACTGACACACACTAAATCCTAGAATGTTTGTGAAGATAATTTACCAATTTTCTTATAAAAAAAATAGATAGAGTTTCTTCTGTTTTTCTGAGAATCCAAAAATCAAAACTTGCAATAAAGATCACACTTCTATTCAAATATTTTTCTCAACTTCCAAATTGTACCTTCGGTCCTTCCAAAGTCAAATCCAGTTCCATACAACAATTTCATTTCAATTACAAAATTAATTTACTAATTAAAAGTAAAAACTATCACTATACTACCGAAACATTTCTTATTTGTTCGAAACATATGTACAATATGCACAAAGTATATAACCACTATGTATAAAATCAAAACGTGCTACTCAACACATATGCATTCACAAAATCAAAACATGCTGATTCTACTAATCTGCTATAGGAGAGAACTAGCAACTTGTGCACCGAGGCCTGTATTTGGAGGGAGGTTCAGAAAACATAAACACAAAACGAATGAGCTAAAGGAGCTCAGTGAGTGCATTTAAAATTTTCAGTGAAAATATAAAATTCTGTATAAATATTAAATTCTAAAAATTGCATAAAACATGCTTCTAAAACTATCATAGAACTGCAAAATAGTTTCTAAAGTCATATGCTGATAAAATCTCGAGGAGCTGATTTTATTAATAATATCTATAAACAAATTTCAAAATCATGGTATGCACCGGGACGTACATGAGGTAAGGGGTAGGGAATCCACAGGAAGAAGCAGGAAATCATGGTAAGCCTATCTTTCTTCTCCATATGGAAGTGCTGCGGTCTGTAAATATAATAACTAACATGTACACATATAAATACATGATATGCGTTCAATAACTCAAAAACTATTAAAAATCTCGCTTAGCCATTTTTTTTCTAAACTGTACCAATGGTAACTCTAAAGCTCTATACTTACGCAGCGACTAAACTAGTACCGCACAATGTGAATAGATCACAGGGCGTCACATGATTCGACAAATTGACTTCTCGAAGTTAGTGACACCCCCCAATACTTACCCATGCGTACGGGATATACCAGCCGAGTCTTAAACTATCACCACACTGTAAATCTGAGGGTACCAATAGCCTTTGAAACTAATTTAATAAATTTTGAAAAAATTTCAAATATAAAATTTTATAATTATAACAGTATTATAAAAACTGTAAATCATATTTAAGCATTTCGGATCATATAAAGCATGAAATTTAAATACGCTAAACTATAGTAAACAAAAGATACACAATGCATATTTTCACTCACCGAACGCTTCAAATTTAAATTTTTTTTTTGAAATTTTTTCTTATTTTACCGCTCTCAATTTTCTTCACTTACATGCCATAAATGACATTTATAACCTTTACCAATGCTTAAACTAGTAAACACCACAATTGGCTTACAAAGCCAAGATGGACTCTATTTTCCATTTTCTATTTTTCATTTACAAAGTTATTCAATCTTATTTAATCTTGGTTAATTTACCATCCGAAACCATAAAAATTGCTTAACACCTTATAATTTGGCTGGACATAATTGCCCTTCACCTAACTAAAATAGACAATTATGTCCCATTTTCTTTATTTTTAATTTTTCATCAACCATATACATCTAATTGATACAAGGAATCATTCATACACAACAGTTTAATCAAAGTAGAACTCAAACTCTAAAATTTGCTAAGTGGCTGAATGTACCATTCTCCACCCAACACATTTCTTTTCTCAATTTCTTGTTTCAATGACATCCAAATCAAGCCAATTTAATTCTAATGCCCTAATAACATCCAATTGAAGTTTCTACAAAAAAATCATACCAAATCCTAATTCTTACCTTACTAATTCCTTTACTTTGATGAGTCCTTTAAGCTCCACACTTGAATTCAACTCAATCTAAATCAATAATTCACACAAAAATATTAATTGAGTAATCTTGAAAAATTCACACATCACCATGACCAAATAATGCTTTTCTTACCTCTTTTCTTTGGATTTTCACAAATGGAAACTTCAATTGGTCTTAGGAACTTGTATTTGACTTTATTTAACTTGATCATACATGAAAAATCATGAAAAAGCCTTGGGTTTTACTGTAGCAGCACCTTTTCACCTTGGCTGAATTCTCTCCTCTTTTGCTTTAATATGTTTTGCTTTTACTTAGCCAAATTTCTACACACTTCATCCTTATATAGTGCTCTTCTAAAAGCCCAATTTACCCCCCAACTAACTCTAAATTTCTAAATTACCATTGGCCAAAAATAGAAGCATTTAATTGGTTCCTTTCTAGCTATTTAGTTAGAATAGTCAAATGAGCTAACTAAACTTCCAACTTGGCAATCCATTGACTTGTCTCTAATTGGTCCATTTTGTAATACATGGATTGTGTTTCTTAATAAAGGATTGTTCCATGGATAATACTTATATGAAAATTCATGTATTAAATTAAAATTTTCTTTTCCAAGCCAATAGAAAAAAATTTCAAAATTATTTCATGACAGTCTGACACTCTGATTGACTGTGAAATTACTAATTTAGGTCTAATACCTCTCACGTGCACCATAAAAAATATATTTCTAATAGGGTTAGAATCAAGTAACCTACAGTGTCTTTATCGCTTTATACCAAAATTTAGGCATTTATACTACTAATAGGGATCGAATATTACATAATGTATTTCTAGGTCTTTGTCCCATTTCAGACATGGTTCTAATTTTTTAGACCTGATCTGAACTCCTTTAGATTAATACAATGTTTGAAATGTTACAAGCATCTTACCTAATAAAAATAATTAGTGATTTAATGAAATATTCATTTATTGCATAAATATGAAATGACAATATTCAAATAAAATTGGGATGTCACATGAGTACAAATCCTAACAATTCATTCTTATGAATATTAAAGGAAAGTATTTGAGAGAATTATAAGACATAAAAAAAACATCCATTAGCCTACTAAAGGTGTCCTTATATAAGCAATGAATGGAAATATATTTAATGTGACTTCAATCAACACCATTTTCGGCCACCAACACCTTCATCTAATTGCAACACCATTTTGACAATAAAAAAAATTGATGTAGCCTATGAGGTCAACATGAAAGTTGTAGTCATTTATCTCTTCTTTCCGTAGCCACCAAGTTCATAAATTTGGATTAGTATCCTACGAGATATGGTCAAAATACCAAAACCATATCAGATTTCAGCCAACAACTCTTTTATTAATTTACAACCCTATTTGGACTATGATAACGACTGCATTGAACTTTGATGTCAATAGAATATTTGTAGATAATTGACTATAAATTTTTTAACTTCAAGATTTATACTGATTGGATACATATTTTGTGAAATACATTCCAAATACAAGAGATGGGTCAAGCTGACCGAAAGTTGTAATCCAGTTCTGTTGTATCCTAATTTTGGCCTATTAAATGTTAGATTTGGCATTTTGACAGTTCTTTAAGTTTGTGTAAGATTGAGTCATATAGCTCTAAGTTCAATAAATTTTTCATTTTGATTTCTACATTGGGAGTTATGTCTATTTTTTTAAACTTATGTAAATAATATTTATTAATCATAATTTAGGATCACACTTTATTTCAGGTTTAAAAATACGAAAGTACTAAAATTAGTAGTATTCTAAATATTAAATAGTGACTAAATCTTAATAAACATACATTTTAATGTGCTCATCTTCTTTGAATACATTATAGGTTGCTTCTTCATCTTGCACTCTCATTGTGAGTTCTCCCTCTTGTGCGTCAATCAACGTCCTTCATGTTGCTAAAAAAGGTCTACCTAGGATGATTAGAATTTCACAGTTTTCTTTCATTTTTAGCACATTGAAATTTACAAGAAAGATGAACTTATCAATTTTTACAAGTACATCCTCAATTATGCTCATTGGATAACTGAGTGATCAATCTACTAATTGCAAGGTGACATTTGTTGGTTTTGATTCTCCCAAATCTAGCTTCTTATAAATAGATAATGGCATCAAATTTATGCTAGCCCTTAGATCACATAGAGCTTTACCAAAGTATTAATTTTTTATTGTGCATGGAATTGTGAAGCTCCCTAGATCCTTGTGCTTTGGAGGGAATATTTTTTATAAAATTACATTGCATTCTTCTGCCAAAGTTATTATTTCAAAGTCTTCAAGTCTTTTTTTCTTTTACAGAATTTCCTTCATAAACTTCATGTAATTAGGCATCTGCAACTAGTATGTTTGATATGCAGTTTCTTGAAGATCTCTAAAATTTTGAAAAAATGTTTACAAGCTTCTACTTCGGAAAGCATTGGGGAAATTGTGGTGAAGAATTGTACAAGCTCAAATTGTATTTTTGCATTATCTTAAACGCTGCGACACCCGGATTCTAACTTTTGGAATCCTTTTCACGTTCTAGCATCGCTGCCTTGGCATGCTAATAGTGCAGTGCTTAGGTTCTATTTTAGGTTCTCTTTTATCATGCTTTTGGAGCTATAATGCTTCCGTTTGTGGTTATGGCATTGACTTCAATTTTGAATTTTTCGCTCATTTTTCGTCCATTTTCAATCCTTCTTGCGCCAAATGACTTTTAAACCTACAATTCAACCACAATAAGCATAAAATAGCCAAATATATAAAATTAAACTAACAAATATTAAGTTTAAGGAGATAAAAATAATAATCATAATTAAGCCTATTAAGTTATGGTACAGAAGATTAGGCCACATAGGGAAGCCAAGCTTATTATAGTTGGGAAAGTATGGTCTCATTAAGAGTAGAAGGCTAGTTGAGCTAGAATTCTATGAAAATTGTACATTGAAAAAATAACACAAGATTAGATTTAGCACCAACAATTATAAAGTAGATGGAGTTTTGAAATACATCCATATTGCCTTATCAAGCCAACAATATAGCAACAAATGGTTATAATTGGTATTTTTTATCCTTAGTTGATGACTACTCAAGGAAGGACCATGTAAAAGTAAATGAGTTAAGAAGAACTCATAGTAAGGTAGAGAGATCTCACATTGAGTTAGAATTACAACCCCAAACTTCTCTTGAAAATAATATACAAGTTGAACCAGAAGAGGATCAAAAGTCTTAAGCTGATCATAAACCAACACAGAATCAACAGACAAAGGTTCAAGACAGAGGCCCAAGATAGACACCCAAGATAGAGGCCCAAGACAAACACCCAAGATAGAGGCCCGAGATAGAGGTCTACAAAGGTCTAGAGTAGAAGTCTAAGAAAGAAGTTTGAGACAAAAGTCCAAGATAGAGGCTCGAGATAGATACTAATAAGCGATGTATGGTTGCATAGATTGGTTCAAAAACTTAAACTTGTCAAATTAATATTAAAAGTATTTTCAGATAATCACTCAGTTATTCATCATTGTAAAAACCAGGTATTCATAAAGATAGTTTCTAATGGAAGAGTGAAACTGGAAAAGAAATCATTAAGGAGAATCCTACTAATATGGGAACAGAGATACTGTTTGTGAACAATTTAAGATGTGTTTAAGTTTGTTACGTATAGATAAAAGGTAAGCAACAAAAATAGAATCCGAGCTAAAGAAAATGTACTATAGAGATACAAGGACTAAAATGCATTAGAACTAAATGTGGATATGTAAAGTTTATTAGTCCTAATGTATTTTAGGCAAAGACTAGGTTCTTCTTTTTCTCCTCATCTGAAAACGAGTCCCATTTCTCATTCTTTTATGTTAAAATCTAATCCATGACAAAGAAGAAAAATCTTATCATAAATATGATAGAATTAAATGAAGAAAAACTATTATATGTAGGGCTCAAATTTAGACTCCTTCATGAACCTAATTCTTTTTCATTTTCTTCAAATAGAGAGAGAGAGACAGAGAGAATGTCAATTTAGAAAGAAAAAATAGTTCTAGAGAGAGAAATAGTGTGTACAAAGACAATACATATTTTTATAATTATATCTCTTACATAATTTTGAGTTATAGTATATTTTAGAGTATATTATTTAGCTCAAAAGATGGATATAAATTTATGAGAATTGAATTACTATAAATTTATAATATTTTAACTATTTAGTTTTATATTTCTTTACTATCGGTTGTTATTTAAATTTTTGAATTGAAGCACTCATTCAGCACAAATTTTCAAAACAATCATCTTTATAATAGTCGTCACTTTTTGCTTTAATCCATCCATATAACAAGTAAACATATACTTAAAAAGGGATGTAATGAACCTTAACCAGAGTTGTAAAATGCACGCACCAAGAGAACAGAACATCATATCAAACAATTAAGTCAGAGTACTATATAAAACAAATCAAGCGTCGCTGTATACCTAAGGGAATCCACCACTAGTCAAGTATCACTCAAAAAGTTCAACGAATGCAACTCCTGCCGCGATTTCTGACTTCTCCTCATGAAATTAGTTAGTTACCGTTATTCGAAGTAGAAAATAAAGGATTAATCTTTTTTCATTTCATAAAAGTTCAATTTAGTAACCAGCCGAAGCGTGGACACAGTTGAAACAGGCACACATGAAAATTGCAAATTCATGCATTTTGCTCAAATTTATTCTTCAAATGCCACGTTACACTTTTAGATACCATCACATGGCATGCTGCCATTGGAGAGCATACAAAAATGAGGCCCCACATAAGATGGGAAAAAAATTCCTGTATCAATTCAACTTCTTCTCGTGTTATAAATGTGTTCTTAGACCAAAATTTGTCTTGCAATTGCAATTTCTCGAACTCTGGAAACGTTCCATGACAAGAAATGAAAGGCTGGCAAAAACGTTCACACCAAGTTTGTCAACATTCATCCTACACTCGAAGCTTATCCAAAGGGAATCTCTCATGCAATTACCACCCTGGTCTTTCATTTTCATTTCCTGTTAAACAAGCTTTCATCAGCCAAAACCACAGGCACGTGATGATATCACTCAGAGAGCTGTGCCACCTTGCTTTCCGGTCCACTTTTTCCACTAACACCTTCACCAGAAACCGCTGATTTCCCGTGGACCCAGTATATTTCTTTCTCTTGATGTGGATTCAGGCTTATCTTGATTTGCATGCAGCAATGAAACAACACACCAGTGCTTTACTGTTGGCTAGCTAATACAATTTGTAACCAACGGCTTCGATGCAACCATCTGTTACAAATAAAACCGAAAAGGATAGTGGTTTCCTCTCGAGTGAGTTAGAATACGTGGCAACCTCTGCTTTCATGAATTTTTTCGTGCCCTATGCATGTCCTATAGGTTACACTAATCCATCAAGTCTCTCACCTCTTACTATTGCTATATAAACCCAACCTGTTTTCACTTGAAAGTCATAGCAATTCCATATATACATCTTCTCCTTCTCTTTTTCTCTAGAGGGTCTTTCGTTCTTGTTCTTCTCTAGCGTAGCAATGGCTGCTTCCGTTGACCCTCTAGTTGTAGGTAGGGTTATCGGCGATGTCCTTGATATGTTTGTTCCTACTGTCAGAATGTCTGTTTACTATGGCTCAAAGCATGTCACCAGCGGCTGTGACATCAAGCCCTCCATGGCAATCACTCCGCCCAAGATCAGTATCACTGGCCATTCTGATGAGCTTTACACTTTGGTTTGCTCTATCTCTGTGCATTATATTCTTCAGCCAGTTTGTTTTGAAGCTGCATGCACTTGTTTTATATATTCATCGAACTTTTACGCGTATTTAAGACAAGCCAATAAAATTTCGTGCATGGTTATATTATGATGATTTCTTGTGCAGGTGATGACTGATCCTGACGCACCGAGTCCCAGCGAGCCCAGCATGAGAGAATGGGTTCACTGGTCAGAAAATTTTCATCCAGCGATATATGAATTTCTACCTCACTTGTTTATTTTTATATTCTTTTATTGAAAAATCCTCATGCAACTAGTTTGTGATTTCAGGATCGTCGTAGACATTCCTGGTGGCACTAACCCCCCTCGAGGTGAAAATTCCATAGCACAAATCTAATATATATACATATGTATGCTATAAATATGCATGGCCAAAAGATTAAATCTCCTTAGAACCTTTTTTTATTTTTCTTTTCTTTTAATCTTTTCGGAAAAGCTTCGACTTTTATCTCCTTTCTTTTCTATGATCTATCCTACTCAAGCCAGCTGAGTGCTATGCCGATTATTATTATTATTATTATTATTATTATTAGCTTTTCTTTTCTGGCCTTTTACAGTACATGCATGCATGAGCTCTGTGAGGGGAAAAACAATTTAAATAAATAACATGAAGTAGCAATCGAAGTTTATTTCTCGTGATATCTTAAACATCCCTTTTTCCTAGATCTTTTTATATCCTTCCTACTTTTTTGTATAACAACTATCAAACGGAAGCATTGTTTTGATATGATCGCGAAATATTTTGGAACATGCTTTAGAGTGCTTTTTTGGGCCTATGTATATGAAGTGCATATTAAAACTGAGACACAGAGAAATTAAGTAGAGGTACTAGCAGTGTTTTTAACACGGATAAAGGCATGCACCTGTTCTTCTTAGTTATAAACAATATGTTCAAGACTGATAAAGCAAATCGACGTGCATGCAGCAGCCAGCGTCGTACCCAAGAATGTTTTTTGAGAAATTCTTTGGGCTTACATCACATCAAAGTAAGCCAAAACTGTGTTACCCTTAAACATTTGTCAGTGGCAGCAACATCTCCCAATTCACAAATCATCAACCGCAACCATTTTCTTTTGCTTAGCACACGTGTCGTCCATGATAAAAATCCCTCCACGTGGTCCAAAAGTTCTGTTAACATCTTTACAATTATCTTTTTTTCTCTTAATTTTTTCCTTAGTAACGTATGTTTTTCTCTTGGCTGTTTTTTTGCATGCACAAAGTTTTGGACACCTGGTTTATTAGACAGCTAACATGTATCACCCATGTCGATACTGACATGCTCGTGCCACCTGTTCATAACAACACTTGGCTTCCATGTGGAAAAGCCACTTGTCAATTTACCAGAATTTTTTATTATTTTATACTTCAAAAGAAAAGTCAGAATTAGGGTTGGATTAGTGCGTGTATGACAGTCGTAGAATCTCCAATAATAAAACTGTTAGATATTTTTATTTATTTCGATTGCAGTTTGATAAATTTTAAGTAAATATAAACGTAATTGAAATTTATAGGTGTTAACCGTGTTTAAATAACATGATGAATAGAAACTTTGTTGATCTGAGTTTATTTGAGGCTTTTGTCATGCATTGTATTACATGTATGCTTAATTCTAATTTTTTTAATTACCAATTAATGTAATATTTTATATTTGTTTAAACAAAAGCTCCGATCAAGTCTTAGTTCCTCATATGGACATCTCACCTAAAATTCTGTGATTGAATTATGTTGTGTGCTTGACGCTTGTTGCAGGGAAAGAGATCCTGCCGTACGTCGGACCACGGCCGCCGGTCGGCATTCATCGCTACATCCTGGTGCTGTTTCAGCAGAAGGTGCCCCTGGGGCTTGTGGAACAGCCACCATCCCGTGCTAACTTCAACACTCGCCTCTTTTCCGGGTATCTGGATCTTGGCCTCCCTGTAGCCACGATTTACTTCAATGCTCAGAAGGAGCCAGCTAGCCGCAGGCGTTAAGCGGTACAGTCTCTATCTTTGAGATGGGAAATCATGAAGATTATTAAAAAAAAAACGTCTTACAATAGCAGTCGTGTTCTGTTTTTGTTTTCTGAAAGCGTTTGTATTTGGTCTCCTGTTTATGGAAGTGTGCAAGTCATACTATGTCCTCGAATTCCTAGTGTTAATTGCATGCGAGGCTTATGAATGGAAAAAGTGCATGTAAGGTGTCCTTTTTATGTTCCTTTTCTATAGAAATGCTATGTTTATGCGTTTGTTCGTGTCAAAGTCTTTGATGCCTTACGTGTCTTGATGATTTTTTCTAAAATATGTTTTTCAAGTAATCTAGAACAAGGATATTTATTACATCAATACAAACAACATATAGTTGAAAAACGTGAGTGAGTTTATTTTTAACAGATTTTGAGAAATTTAATAATTAAAAAAAAATCAAACTTTATCATCTATTTTTACTCAAATTTAGCTAGTTGTTAACGCAAACACTGAAATTTTATATCAAATTGTATCAGATATTAAACATCTGGTCCAAATGCGCAAAGGAACGAATATCAAACATAAAGTCCAAAAAAAAAAAGATCGAGGAGTAATCGCAGGGATGACATGTACATGTAGTTAGGCAATATTCAGGTGAAAATTACCGCGTAGATGTGACACTATAAGATACTTATTTAATACATCGTAATAGTTTCTATTAGATCGGTTTACTGTGGATTTTGGGTTTTTGATCAAATTTGAAGTCAATTCTAAAGTTTTTGGTGAAGAGTTGAATATGTATTTCTAATGTGTAAATTGATATTCTAAAGATCTCCTGGTGACTGAAATTTATTTGTTGCAAAAATAAAATTAGTTAGGACTAAGTTAGGGTACTCTTTAATGAAAATTCGCTTATGCTCAAGTTAAAAAATGGGTTAATGGCAAAAAAGGGCACTTTTTATATATAAAAATATAAAAGTGCCTTTAATGCTTAAAATTTAATCACCTAACTCATAATCATGCCCATAAAATATCCTCTTTATATAGATTAGGGCATTTTAAGCCTTAAAATATTTGAGTGTTCTATTTATTCTCAAATTCTTTAGTGTTTTATTTTTATTTATTAGTGGAATTTTTGGTGTTGTGTCTTACTCATCTTTGATCTTTTGGGCCTTTTTTTTAACTCAACTTTGATCTCTTTAGCTTAGATGGAGGAGTCTTCAAGTTGATAGTGCTTGGCTTAATAAGGAGGGGCTCTTTAGTCATGGATTGAAGGCTACTCAACCCTCATGAAGAGGGTTTCATCATTTGTAGACTACAGACTACTTGGCCATAAAGTAGTGTGCTGAGGGAGATTTGGTCGATCTTTAGACTTGGCCTTTTTGGGCCTTAATAGGCTGAGGAGGTTGATCTTTAAGAGGCTCCAAGTTAGGCTCGACTATTTTAGGCTTTCATGGACTAGACCTAGAGCAAGTACTCCTCTAGCTAATGAGGTAACCCTTAACCTAGTCTATTTTAAGTTAGGACTAAGATTACCCATATAGCTTTAATGCCAATTAAACCTGAATACTTAAAGGATATTGGTTAAGCTTTGTGTCTATGGTCAAGAGCTATCAAATCGAACCTACCTTCTTTAAGCACTAGCAATTTTACTAGAGTAAGAAAAATTCTAATCAAAATAAGGAATCTTACTACCTTACCGTATAAAGAATTTGCCTTTGAGTAATCATAGTTGGAAAAACCTTTAGCTTTTCGTTGGTGGAGAGTAGGGTGAAGACAACTAGAGATATTGGGGGAGTGGTCGTATCCTCGCAATTTTTTAATTTTAGGTCATAGTGTTTCATTATTTCTTATGTTTTTGTAAACTAAAGGTTGCTTCCAACCTTTTTTGTTTGTAATGTTTCAACAACCTTCTAGTTGTTAAACCATGTTCTTTCCTTAGAGGAATGACGAAGCGTCTACAACACATTAAAGTACACAAGCTTAATTGGGGACCTTTTGTCTTAGCAAAGTTTAGAAAACTCGAGCTTGGTTGGTCTGATTATTGAAGTTGCAAGAACAAGAAGTGAGAAGATGAAAGGTAACTTATAACGATCCACTCTCATACATTATAATATTGTTCATTTTAAGCATAGGCTCACATGACTTTATCCTTAAATCTTCATAAAATGTCTTAAACTATTTGAGAAATAGGCTCTATATATATAGCCCAAAAACTTTATCTAACTAGGTGATGTGGGATTCTAGCGCCTAAATTTTACTACATCCATCTTAGCCCTACTATCTATAGTTTTAAGAGTATGGGTTCTCACCTTAATAGTATGGGTTCTCGGGTATTACAATCTACCTCTCTTTAAGAACAAAGGCCCTCGTGTGCGTTAAGCTCCTTGGACACATAGTTGGCCTATGTGCACTAGACCTTAAGGGTCACACAACTTGTGTGCGCTATTTGTAGCCCATACTATAGGCTTGTTAGCTTATACTGCGAGATAGGTTTGGCTCTGATACCATTTGTAATGACTTACTTCCATACAATATGATATTGTTTACTTTGAGCTTGGGCTCACATAGCTTTATTCTTGGGTCTCCATAAAAAGTTCATCTTTGATACCATTTGTAACAACCCGTTACTCTAAAAGCTAAGAAAAAAATGGGTTGGGTCAAAAGACTCTTCTACTAACCCCAAGGGAAAAAGATAGGTATGTATTTCCCTCTCCTCCACCTTTGTAAACTTAGTAGCTGAGCGTTAGGACAAGCCTTCTTTAAGGCATAGTGATATTAGAGTCATCGATGAATCCTCCACTAACTGTCCCAAGCTCAGATGGGCCTCAGATAAGGTTGAGCACTTCTACCTTCATTTTGTTCGACATACTACTCATTAAGAGAGATTGGTATAGGCATATAATGCCTTTGATAAAAGAAGATGAACGCATAATGAAGGCAAAGCATGTGAATATTACTTTTTAGTATGACAGGGTCAAGGCTTTACGCACAACCTAGTGTACATGTTGAAGGTAAAGTTCAAGAATTGGCTAAAATTTTATTTTATTAATTATATTGTTTAACCTTAATTATTCTTTCTTTGTGTAGGTGGCCTTTATCCTCTCCTAAAATCGAGAAGATATCTTATGTGCTATTAAAGACAGACAGATACTGAGAGAAGCCAAAGCTAGTGTTACTTAGCTTTAGGAGTCTATATTCGAGGTAAATAAGAAAGTGGAGGAAGGCGATGAGGCACTAAAGGAGTATACAACCAAGGTAGCCACTACGAAGAGTAAGATCATTGCTCTTCAGAGGGAGATTCATTAGCTGAAAGTAGAAGTTAGTGAGCCCCAAACAATGGTGAAGATCCTCTGTAAGTACTACTCTGCGCTCTCACAAAAAATGTAATGAGCTAACCAAGGAGGTTGATGCTGCTCGTGTTAAGGTTTGTGCTTATGTGTCATCCCTGTTTGTATGAATATTAATTTTGTAATATTTATATAATGTATATTTTATTAAATCGCTAATAGCCTTTATTAAATGGCACTAAAGCTTGTAACACTATAGACATTGTATAATCTGAAGGGGTTCAGATATGGTCTAAAAGAGTTTAGACTAGGCTAAAAGTTAGCAACACTAAGAGATATAAATGCTAAGAGTTAACACTGCTAAAAGTTTGCAAGTTATAAAAGTCAGCAAAATCTAAAGAGTTAGAACCTTATCTATAATAGGACAAAGACCTGAGAGTCTACTTGTAATGACATAGTTGCAAAGAATTATAATAGATGCTAGAAAATGTCATTATATAAGTATGTTCTCAAACCCTGTGTTCCTGATCTATGTTCACTAATGTGGATCTATCAATGAAACACTATTAAATAAATCAGTATATGTCTATATCTGTATGGTACAGATGATTATTCTTAACTGACCATGAGCTTAGTAGAAGCTTGTATAAACATGCATGTATTAATTTAAGACTGGATACTAAGCAGACTCATGAGGACCCTAATAGATTTCCTATAAATCCATCAAAGGAAGGTTCTCTCGAGTTGAGTAGTATTCATGGTCCTTTGACTTAAGCGCCACGGTGGGCTTGTGGGTGATCCACCATACTTTGGTTTAATATATGTCAGAGACCTTTTATGGTCTGACCATTACGTATTGCTGGGTATGGTCCAATGCTCATGGAGTTCAATGTGTGTAGATACGGGATCCGTCAACTTACATAGGTAGGTTGTATATTCGATGCTCTGAGATGGTATCTTACAAAGTCTTATGACCATAAGCAATGAACCAGAGAAAAGAGTTTCCCACAAGGTTGATCAAAATATTAAAAGTGTTTACGTAAATTGTTCATTGAGATATAAATCTAAAAATAAGTTCACGGATGAGTTTATAGGGATTTGATAGTGATGATCTACATCCCCGCTCATCTAGTGTATAATGACGAAAGGATTATAAGGATATGTAATGACCTCATCATGTATGGTCTATCGTGCTGATTTATAATATCTGTGATGTGTGCGTGGGCATCGGTCACAGACTTATGGAATAGTTCCATTTGACAAATTAGATGTGGACTTAAAGAGTCCCAATATGAAATGCACTCATTGTGCACTTGGGCAGCGTACCGTTTTTAATTGTTTAATACAGTAAAATCTAATAATTTACTATGATTAAGTTAACTAAAGTATATGGTTAATGGTGGGATCCACTTTGGGTTAACTTAGTAACCTAGTAAGGACATAAAAATAATTTCACTTAATGATTATTTAATTATTAAATAATTAAAATAAATATTTTTTATTTAATAGTTAAATAAATAATTTAACTTAACTATGGTTAAAAGTTAACCATATAACTAAGTTAGTTAGATATTAACCTTACTTAATAGTTAAGTAATGGTTAACCTAATCATGGTTACATTTGTTAATTAGGGTTAGGTTAGGTTAGATTTTTACTAAACTTAAGGATTAAGTTAAACTAATCCAACTAGGGTTAAATGTTAACTTTAGTTAGGTTAAGTTAAATGTAAATTCAAATTAAGTGAAATTAAAATGAAATGAAGTTCATTTGTATATATTTGCAAAATGAAACAAAATTAAGTTAAATTTTATTTTGCTAAGTGTTTGGCCAATCATCAAAGAGAAAGAGAAAAATAAATTATTTTGTTAATTTGAATTCAATTGTTAAATTTATAATTAATCTTCTTCTCTATTAGGCTTAAACCAATTAAGCAAAAATAAGTGTTGATTATTGATTAAGTGTTTAAATATTAAAGTTTAATTTGTTAAACAATTGTTGGATTAATATATTACTATTCTAGACAATCAATCTCACCTTTGCTGATTACTAGGATTGACAAAGTTTACATTTTAGGTGAACTTTAAGCAATTTTAATTCAAATGCTCCAAGGGTTTAATTCTCAATTTCGTTATTAATTTGATTAATATGTAATAGTTGTATTCAGTGTAAATTTTTATACTTTTGCTATGCACATATATGTATGAGATATATATATATATATATTGAATAATGAACACATATACCACATGTATGCACCCTATATAAATCAACACTCAATAGCTTGCATTGTTGCTCATGGTGAAGTTGAAGATCAATGCCTAAAAAGGGTTGATTAGGATTTCGAGAAATTTGTCGATCTTTTTAAGGTGCATTACTATAATCTGAACATGATTAGCACTTAATTGTTTAAAATTTTGGCTATGTTTAGCATAGGCTTAGTTTAGTTTTTCTTTAATAAGATGGATTGAATGAAACTAACATTCAGTTACCTGATTTAACCTTTCTAGTTTGAATACATCAAAATGGTAAATTAATTTTGATCACTTTAGGCATGAGCAATGAGTGTAAGTTGAATACCGAATAAGGGTACAAATGTTTTTGGCGAGATTTTGGCCCAGTATAGTGGAGACTCTTTAACATATATGTTCGGTCATAACTTGGTACTCTACTTTAGCCTTTGTTTAAGCATGTTCGATTGTGAGTAATTACGAGGTCTAAATGACTCCTTAAGGGTTTTTTTACCCAAGGCGTTGGTTGACTCAATCCTTAAGTGACACGTTTCATTTACTAGGTGCAAGTTTACTCATTCAGACTATTATCTAAGGCGATTTATTTGATGATTGTAGACTAAGGCAAACAATTCTTGATAATTTGTGACCCAGTTTTTCCTAAGTTCTAAAGATGAATGTTAGTAATTCTTGGGAATTTGATCAAACCCATTTTATACTTTAATTGCTAATTGTTTCCATTCTTCCTAATTTGAATAGAGGTATTGGTTATTCTTGACAACCAATCTTATTGGAGTCTTACCTTTTTTACCAACCACCTCCCGATTGCTTCCAAGTTTTAACCATGGTCTTTCTTATAGGAACTGTTCATATTGTTAAGTATCTGATTTTTTTCAAGTATCTTGGTCATTCTTGGAGTACTTACATAATTGGCATTAATGACCTAATTTTTCCTCTCTCAGAGGGATACTAGTTGTTATCGGGAATTTTGTATGGTTGAACATCATTACTTTATTAATGATCACCTGATATTTTTCAAGTTTTAAAGGAAAATTGACCATTCTTAAAGATCTTATGGAATAAAATTGGAGTTTGTCTTAACTATTAACCTTGATGATTTAGAAGAAGAAATTAAATAATAATTTTTTAGATACATTAAATAAGGTTATTGAGCATTGCAGGCGCTCGTTATTACAATAAGTTTGGTAAACTGAGGTTTAGAAAGGAAAGTAATGAATAACAAAGAAGTCTAGGGATATTATTTCTTGAGGAGCTCAATGTTACATGATTTTTTTTTACTATCAATCCATTTACTTGTTCAAGTTTGTACATTCTTAGTCGAATTCTTTGTGAGACTTTGTAAAGACCCTCTCAATTTGAACTTAATACCCCATCAGTTGGGCTTTTGGTGTTCAACAATGTTCTCTTAGGATGAGGTCACCTTTATAAATTCTCGAGCTTAGACTCGTTGGTTGTGGTATCGAGCGATTCTCTGTTGGTAGGATGCTACTCTGATTTGAGCATATTCCCTTATGTAGTAGACTAGGTCAAGTTATCCTTTGAGTAGCTTTTCATTCACATTCTCCATAAAATAGGAAACTCGATAGGTTAGTACTCTGATTTCTGCAAGGATGACCACTTCACAATTGAATGCTAATGAAAATGGGGTTTCTTTAGTTACAATCTAGTGTTGGTTCTCATGGCCTAAAATACTTCGGGTACATCTTTGACCCAGGCCTCATTTTCTCTCTGCCAATTTCTTTTTTAGTAATTTCTTGATCAATTTGTTTGAAGACTCCATCTGTCCATTAATTTTAAGATGAGAAAGGGAGGCAAACCAAAGTTGAATCAAAAAGAACTATTTGCCATGGTCAATGATGATATTATGTGGGATCCTAAATCTCATTCCTCCATATGAAGTCTTTGATATTCTTATGGATGATTTTAGTATGTGGTTCAGTCTCGACCCATTTAATGAAGTCGTCAACCGCAACCACAACATATTTTGTTAAGCCCCTTTTTCAGGGTAAAAGACTAATCAAATCAAACCTTTATTATGGAAACAGCCAGAGGCTTGTTATTAATTTAAGGCTTTCGAGTGAGGAGTGTATTTAATTGACGTGGCTTTTGGCGTGCACCACACCTTTGTATAAAATCCTTTGAATCTTGCCAAGGTATATCTAAGTTTACGAGCTTCTAACTTGTTCTTGGGCAATTCCATTAATGATGTACCCTCTAATCAGCTCTATCTAAATTAGAGCTAATCCAACTTAAAGGACTTTCTCTGTCACTGCCTTTATATTGGCCTCTTAGATAATGTTTAAGGATACTGATCGAGGAATCTTAGAGTCTTCGATTGAGGCTAGTAGTGCCAATACATATGCTTGATGGTTTTCACTTTGAGCAATATCTCAATAACCACCATGTCGAATTATAATATTAACTATTTGGCCTTCTATAAGTGGGCCAACATGTTATTCCTTTGGACTTCAAAGATTTGCCTGATTTGGCTGACCAATAATTAAGAGTCACTTTTGATGAAGACTCTTTAAGCTAATAGTGCTCGAGACTCTCTAAGTCTAGCTAAAAAGGCTCTATACTCTACTTTATTATTAGTGGCTTAGAATTCAAACCTTTTTTTAGGCTAAAGAGAACTAACCTTACTTCGTATCCATTGGAATTTTTTATGCTTCGACGTTGTAACTAACCCAAGTAAGAGATTTTAGATCTTCTACATGTGATAGCTTTAGCACCGTTTTCTTCTTGTACTTTGGTTTCTCTATGAGTGAATTCAACTACAAAGTCAACCAACGATTGTCCTTTGATGTTTTACTTTTTTATTCTACTTTTTGTACTAAATGTCATACTTATTGAGCTCTATTGCCCTTTTGTCCAACCATTTTAATAGGTCAAGCTTGTGTAGAATCAACGTGAAGGGTTGGTCAATCAAGATGATCACGGTGTGTGCTTGGAATTAAGGCTTTAACTTTCTCTCCAATACAACTAGAAAGAGAGCCAGAAGCATTAGAGAGTGGCATTGCGGTACTATGAAGCCAACGTTATGGCAATAAAGATACATCAGATCAGCACTGCAGTGCTAGAAAGCTAAGGCCATAATGTTGGACATTGGAAAGGGAAATCCAAATCTGACTTAAACTTGAAGTATTTTCCAAACTTAAATATGAAAGCCTATTTCAAAGAAGTAAAAAGAGAATCAGAGAGAGCAATAGAGAGAATAACTCTTTGAGAATTTAAAGCAAACTTTTAAAGAATCAATGAGAGGTAATAAAAAAAAAATTGAAGATTGAAAAATTTAGAGCATCAGAAACTTTGCTTCTTTTTTCTTTTTCTTTCTTAGTTTATTTATTTTCTCTATGATGTTGATCATTCATAAAAGCTTTGAGATTCATGTAAGAAAATAATGTACTTACATGGCATATATAATCATTTAGAGAACCTGTTGTTAATGAATCTTGCTTTAATATAATTATCATAGGAATATAGATAATTGATTAGGTAAGGTATTTTCACCTAACCATCAACAGAGGCTTGTGAAGATATTAGGTGGTTAATAATTCATATTGAAGAATTAAATTAAAGGGAGTAATTAGATTTAAGTGAAGTATTGACAGATAATTGTAATCCCAGACTTTTTCATGTTGATGGACTGATAATCATTGTTTTTTATTTATTTCTTTGACCACTTCTTCCCCTTTATTAAAGGGAGCATGTGTTTATTGCCCCTTTAGCAACAAGAGAGATTGGATATCAACAAGGAGGTTGTTGGTGAAGCTGAGGAAGCAAAGAAAATGACAAGTTAGTTGGTGGGGTAAAAAAGAGCTTGAGAGAAAACCGCTTAAAGAGCAGAAGATGTCAAGCAAAGAGGAAAAGGCGGCTTAGCTACGCTTCTGCCCTTCCTATCTCTGACCCAAAATATACTTCTTGAAGCTGTAAACTTCTTCAAAAAGGTTAGGAAAATTTCTTAATTTTAGAACTTCACCATGGCCAGCCTTTTGGGTGTTGGAGTGCCTAATGGATGCATATGTGATAACGTGTTAATTGAATAATTAATGCATGTCATACATACATCTGTACAATGGAAACTAAATCTAGTTTCCTATTTAACAAACACACACTGAATGTAAATCAATTACATTAATAAGCTTAAAACTCTCCCTTGAAGCCTTTCAGGTGAAGAATTCAATTTTAAGAGTCATACACAAGCATAATTGCAAACAATTTTAGTCCTCAACTTCGTTGGGGTTTCACAGGAGCTAGAATAGTAGCATAAAATCTCCAGTAAGATTGTTACTTAGACACTTTAAGCCTTTGGTCTCTCTCATACTTGGCTGAATAGAGCTTAAGAAACAAAAATGAAACTTTTGCAATTTTCTTCGTAAATGATCGAATCGTTTTGTATTAAGGCAAGAATAAATTTTCTTCCTTTTGTTCCTTAGAATAGCCGAATGAATTTTCATCTCATGAAAAACCATGGTCTAGGTTAATTCTTTTCTAAGATATGGATGAAGAATAAATCTTCTCCTCTTTTTCGAACCAAAAGAATAAAGCCATTCACATTTCAATTTGGCCTAATGAATCTCATTAAAAATGCAAACATTTTGCACTTATATAGTTTTGAATTTTTCCATGGATACTTGTCCATTTAAAGGCCACTTGTCAAGAAACTAAGCTAAGCCACAAGCCATTTGTTAAATTAAAATTATGTATAAGCCACTTGTCTCACAAAGTGGTTATGTGTAATGCATTATGGCCATGTAAAAAGCCACTTGTCACAATTTAATTACATAACAAATTTGTTAACTAATTAAATAATAAGCTTAACTTTAAGCCTTGGTAAGTGTGCTTCCAAGAAATCATGAAACAAAATCTTCTTTTTGAAATTTTTTCGGATTGAACTGGTTGACCTAGCCTACTATCCCAATCCTCAACGAATACACTTCATATTGTGAGACTCTTTAGGCTCATTCCCGTTTATCTTATGACACTCTTCTGTAATTCTGTGAAAGATGCCCTACACACATATTATAGATATTACAGAAATGATGTCTTACACATACGTTATGGATATTACATAACGGTGTATTAAATCACACAAGTTAAGATTAACCATATACGTATAATCCCTCTATCACTTATATCTTCAAAAAGCAGAGATATAGATCATTACCGTCAAATATATATATATGCTTGACCATGAACTTACCTCCAGATTTATATTGAAAATAATTTTTGTAAACACCTTTGCAATATTGTTTAACCTTACGAAAAATTCTTTTCGGAGTTTATGCTTATAGCTACAAGACTTCCTAAAATACAATTTCAGATCATCAGGATGTACAACTCACCTATATGAGCTAATGGATCCCATATCTACATATACTAAACTCTATGAATATCGGACCATACCTAACAACACTCAGAGGTTAGACTATAAAAGGCCTTTGACATGCGTGAAATTAAAGCATAATGGATCACTCCTAAGCCCACTGTGATGCTCAGGTCAAAAGACTACACATACTGCTCAATTCAAAAAGATCTCTATTGGTGGCTCTATGAGATGCCTATTAGAGGTTCTTGTGAGTTTGTTCAATATCCAATCCTTACTGAATACCTATATGCCTATAACAAATTTCACTAAGTTCATGGTCTGCTAAGATTAACTGTCTGGACAATGTAGATATAGACATACATTGATCTAAAAGGTTCATTGATTGACTTGTATCGGCAAACATAGATCAGGAATGAGATCTTTGAGAACATATTGCATAATAACATTTCTTAGTACTATTTGCAACTTCTTATAAGTATTTCATTACTAATATATTCTTAGATTTTTTTTCATTTTAGATAAGGTCTTAACTCTTAGCGTGACCTAAACTCTTTTAGATTAGATTTAAGCTTCTTTAGATCTACAATATCTAAAACGTTACAAGTTTAATACCATAAAATTAAATATTACCAATTTATTTAAAATGTTCAGTGTATAAATTATTAAATAAATAATATTTATACAAAATTGAGATGGCACATGAGCACCATCTTCAACATGTCTTCGGTTCCTTTGTTTATTGAACCTCTTTTTGCTTAGCTCCTCGAGATTGTTGATCCGTGCAAAAGAAAGAGTTAAATATTATTTTAAAGAAATCAAAGTAAATTAAAGAAATAACACTTACTTCTTTTGCTCCTTTTTTATTTTTGTGTGTTGTCCATTACTATTTCTAGGATAAGCCTGAAATTTTGATACTCAATCAGTGAGAAGTTCCCTCTCTAAACCTTCATACCTCAGAGCCTAGTTGATTCTCTCCTCTGTCTCTTGATAGATGAAGGGCTTCTTATACCTAGTAGCTTTGAAAAAGAATTGAAAAAAAGGTATGAGAAAAAGCAAAGTAAAATGTTTCAAATGATTATCCAAGAAGATTAATGGACCTATAATGTAAAAACATTGAGGACATGTGTATTCCTTCAACATACATTATGAAGGCTGTTCCTAATGGGATCTAAGCAATCATTATAGGTAGGGAAGGAATTCCAACCTTAGTTTTGGTAAAAGTTAGATGGAAGATGGCACAAAGTCTAGAGGTAACACATCATATGTGATGTGTTATTTCACCTAAATGACGTCTTGACTCCCTCAATGATCTCAATTACTCAAAGAATTAAGGAAAATTCCCCATTTTGACCATTATTTAAGGGGATTAATATTTTTTGACCTAAGTCAAAATATTTAATTTTTGTTAACCAAATATAATATATACGGACCATTTTACCCTTATTTGTAATTTTATTATTTTTTTTTTCATTTTTTAATATTTTTTTTTATTCTCCATGTTCTTAACTCTCAACATCAATCATAACTCTTAATGTTGCTCACAACTCTCTCTCCACTGATACAAACGTTTTTTCAAAATTCTTTTACAAATCGTTTACTCTCTATCAAAACAAACTTTGTTTTAAAAAAACAATTTATGTGAAGCTGAGGAAGCAAAGAAAATATTAAAAATCGACGAATATTAGTAAGTTTTTATCTAAATTTAGTAGTGGTATGTGTTTTTGTGTGTTTTGTATGTAATTATTAGATTGTATAATTGTAGTGTTAATGTATAAAATAGGTTAAAAATGAGTGAGTGACAAAAAAAAATGGTCGAAACGGTAAATTTTGACTTTTTTCTTACCCGCGCTCCATTGCACGCGCCACTCTGTTGCAACACGCGCGGCTTGTTTGATTTTTTGCGTAACAAGCTGTGTTGCACAACTTGACTTGTTACACAACAAGTGCGTCACTTTTTGCGCAACAAGTCGCGAGACACAACAAGTTACGCAACTTGTTGCTGCCCAGGAGCGTGAGGCACGTGCAATGAACCACGTGGCAATACCATATAGCATTCTAATATTTTTTATGTAAAATTTATATATTTATTTATATATTTTATATTTTATATTATTTTAAACTTAATTGTATATATAATTATACTAAAATAGCGTTAAGTTTTTTCAGGTGTTGCTGATATCATCATGTCGCAAATTTCAACCATTATATGTTTTAGGGGAAATAGAAGAGCTTTAGTGATGGTTTTGAAAGATACATTGGATATAAAAATATATCATGGTAGTTCTAAAAAATATTAAATATGAAGCATTGTTAAGAAGAGTTTGTCATCTTCTGGGAATTGATCAGGTGTATTATAAAGTAACTCTGAAGTTCGAGGTTCCTTCAAGTACTATAAAATTGAGACCTATTCCACTTGAAAATGACAACGATGTGATATTGTAGTTGAGCTTATAAAATAATATGGCTTCACTTCTTTGTGTAATAGTAGATGCTCAAGCTTCTGAATATGAAAGTAATACATAAACACCCGTGGAGCAAAAACAAAGTTATGTTATTCAATTCGCATCAGCAACCCCTATGTATATTCCAAATTCCCCGAAGGATTATCATTATTCTCCTCTGATGTTCAATGAACAACTAGCCTATACATATTATAATAATCAGATATATGGAGTTGTTGGCATTGATCTTGGTAATGATATTGGTCAAGATGTTGGATATAATGTGAGTAATGAAGGAAAAATGAGGAATGTTATGAGAATGATAATCGTGGTTACGATGTTGGTTATAAGGTTAATGATGATGGTAGAAATGATGATGATGATGATAATGACAATTATGAAGAGATTAGGGATGGAAATGATGATGCTAGTAATGATGATGATGATAATTATGGCAAAGAAGAAATGGTTAAAGTAAAAAATCCATTTCAGTTTCAGCCTGAAATATCACTATTTGACTAGAATATATTGGAAAAGATATCTTCTACTGGGATTGGCGATGCGTTTGTGGAAAAGTTGTGTAACAACAAAGATGAAATTCATAAAGTTATAAGCATGGTTGCACTAAAGGACAAATAGAGTTTCAGAGTTTACAAGTCCACCAAAGATCGTTTCGAGTTGAAATGAGATGATGACAGATGCAAGTAGAAATTACGAGTAGTGTCGATTGAAGGGTGACATTTTTTCATCGTAAGACGAGTAAATGCAAAGCACACTTATATTTTGAGTCAATTGTAGATGGTCACGGGCAAGCCAAGAGCCGAATTATTGCTAAAGTAATAAAAAAAATAAGTTTATATCAGTCAATAGAAATTATAGGCCGAAAGACATTCAAGAAAACATACGTGAAGAATTCAGTGTTCATATATCATATACTACATCTTGGCGAGCTAGGGAGCATGTATTAAGATTGATAAGAATGCTCCAAAGGATTCATTCAGATTACTTCCTGCATACAGCTATATGCTGCAACAAAATAACCCGAGTATAGTTACTCATTTGGAAACTAACACAAATAATCACTTGAAGTATTTCTTTTTGGCATTAGGACCATGCATCAGAGATTTTAATTCATCAATCTGACCAGTGATTACAGTGGACAGAATATTTTTGAAAGGTTCCTATCTTGGTACAATGTTTGTGGCCGTTTATAAAGATAGAAACAATCAGATGTTTTCATTGGCTTGGGGAATTGCTGACTCAAAAATTGATACTTCTTGGGAGTAGTTTATGGTTAAACTGTAGAGAGTAATTATGAGCCATCAAAATCTTGTCTTTATATTTAATCAACACATCAATATTGAGAGGGTTATACGGGGTGTATTTCTTCATGCATACCATAGGTTCTACATTTATAATTTGAAGGAAAATTTGATCACAAAATATAAGTTACCATAAAAAAAGTCTAAAAAATTGGTATACTTGTCTGCCTACTTCATTGCTGCCAAGGCTTATCGTGTCCCTGATTTCAACACCAATTAAATAAATACGAGATAAATAAGACCCGACATACCAAAGTATTTAGAGGAGGATGTTGGTACGGTAAGATGGGTCTGATCAACTGGTGCTTTCAGAAGGTATGACGTCATGACTACTAATATTGCTGAGAACACTAATCCAGTGACCAATTTGGTGGAATGGATGTAGGAGCTTACGCAATTGTATTTTTACCATAGACGATTGACAGTACAAAATATGACGAATATCCTGACGAACTGGGCACATCATAAAGTCATGAAATATAACGATGACATAAGTCGAATGACAAATTGTCCTGTTGATGATTTACTATTTGTAGTTAAGGACGATGGCGTGAACAGGATAGTGGACATTAGTGAAAGAAAATGTAGTTGTTGAATGTTTGACTATCGGTAATTGCCTTGTTCTCATGCACTCACCGTATGCAGATACATCAGATTATCGCAGAGAGTCTTTGTTCGACTTATTACACATCTAAGACTTTATTCCGTACATATAGCAAGCTAGTACTTTCGATTGGCCAAGTGTCAAATTGGATAGTGCCGGAGTATCTGAAAAATATGGACATTCAGCCTCTGATAGCACGTCGTCAGTTAGACAAACATCGGATGAATCATATTCTATCTCAATGAGAGGAACCAACGAAGAATATATGTAGTCGTTGTAGACACATAGACATAATCGACAAACGTGTCGAAACCCTGTCCCTTTACAGTGCAGGTGATGTATGTTTGTTTATAAAACTACCTTGTTGATATTTAATTTCACTATAATATAAGGCTAATATTTATCTTTTGTTTCAAATGGACTTGAAAAATATGGAAACGAGCTGGACCATGATTCTTAATTATGTATGAGCGTCGAGTTTCGTAACTTCTGTGTACTTATTTTGTAATGCACTTATACTTTTTATTACATACTTAATTATTTTGTGTGCACTTGTTATTACATACTTAATATTGATGCTGACAATTTTAACAAAATTTTGGTAGAATCTCTCATATTATATGGACGTTCCCAAACTTGCCATATTGAAAAAATACAATTCTGTCCAATTATATCTCATCTTCACACACATCCGCCCAATACGTAAACATCAAAATAAATAATATGACATAAATACATATGTAAACAATATAGTATTAAACATCTATGAAGCAGATCCTACAGTGGTCCACAAATCAACGGTCATCTTCTATCTATAAAATGAACTAGTATGAGGGAAGGAATCAAATGGCCGATCTAACATAAGATACTCAATATACATACAGACGAAGGCGCCACAGTCCCCGCTCTCGACCTCTTGTTGTGGCACATTTTCTTGTAAAAAAACCACCAGCCAAGGGAACAAATTTGGGCCTTATATGCCCCTCAAATTATAAAATCTACATTTTTTAGGTATAAAGGCATCGCAACACGCAGAAGCTCCAAAAATTTCATAACGGTCTCATCAGAGTGGCTATTCACGCTGGAATCATAAAGAATAATCGTCATTCAAATAAGGTCAAGCTCTGCTAAAAACCAATGTTCTTGATTGATATTCAAAGGGATATATACCTACAAAAATTATTTTTGTATTATTTTAAACTTAATATTGTTATATACACAATAAAAAGTTATTATTGTTCTTAAAAGAACCTTATAAACCATTGCCCATGGTTTAGCACCAAGTAACTCTGTCTTTGTTCCAAGTGCATAAGCCAACAACGGTTCAAGCCAGTAATCATCATCTGGAAGATCAACGGTGAAGGATGTTTGTCACATTTGTCGAATATACTCCGAAAGAAATATATATATATATATATGACGTTAACTCCTTAATAGTTAATATATACAATGATATGAACACGTTATATGCAAAATAAACAAGTTAAAAATAGCTCACGTAAAAATATGTATTTGCAGTTGTGCAATCCTGTGAGTACACGTCAGAGAACGTCCTTTGGCACAAACGTAAAATCTTTAACTATTTATTTATATGCTGCAAAATAAAGAATATGTATAAGTTTCGATATTCTTAGACAACTCACAAAAAAAAATACAAATACAAGTCCTCACCGAATCGTCAAGCCAGTGTTGTAGTAGATCATTAAACCATGTACAGTTAAGATCGAGTCCATCCAAACGAACTCATTGCGTTGGGTTATTTTTTTTATCCAATCTAAAATCTCAGTAAATTTAGCTTGATCAATAGGAATCAGTTGACCGTTTACGTCAATTGTAAATACTACTTGTAATTCTATAAGTTTTTTTTCACGGGCTTTTTTAACAGATTAGTATATAAACTAACTTAGGTTGCTGTCTTCCTGTGAAGGACCCTATACTTGCTCATATTTTGACCCAACGGAGCAGGTATAATTTTTACATTAATAGGGCTATCAACTACATGTTGTATATCTTTTGCTATGGGCTGATGCTGAGACTAGCTGGCAGGAGCATAGGTCTAAAAGTTAACGGCCATGAATCTGGTACCCTACAAAACCAAGCAACACCAGTTAATGTATTAACTTGTTAAACTTTGCACCCAGTGAAATTTAGGTTCAAAATGTACCATACTCTACCTTGCATCTTTAGAGATTTTGGTTGGCTTAAACTGTTGCATCAAGAGAGATATTTGATGCAAGATATCTTCTTTAGCCTTAGCCACCTTACTTATTACTTTTAAGCTAACGCGATCAATCTTGGTGAAAAACTCTAAGTTAATCTCATCAATCCTAGTAAATAGCCTTGTTTCAAGATCATCCATTCTTTTCTCGAGGACATGATACTGTGATGATGACATGGCGAACTTAAACCATATATAAGTAATTATAATAAATTTTCACAATCTAATACTCATCTATAATTCAAGGAAAAAAAAATTAAATTATTATACCCTTGATTTAGTTGTTGGTGAGGCTTGAAATTAATAGTTAGGTTGAATATCATCGGTGAATTGGATGTCTGGAATCTCACATTTGTCCAACCTAAGACTCCCTCCCCATTTTTTCGATGGAATACACAAGTTTGCCACCACGCGACAGTCTACATTCTTCTCATGTTTGTGGGGCATTAATTTTCTATGAACTTTCAAAGCCTTCATAATATTTTAGATTTATTAATCATTATTAGAAACAAATAATAAAAGTTATAAGGAAATTACATGTATTTTTTGTTGAACATAAAAGCATACCCTAACACTATCAAAGATGACATTTACGATACTTTCGTATAATGGGGTGCTCATACTAGACCAATTTAGAAGACGCGAAAAATAGTCTCCATTCTTGCAAGCAAACACCTCCCCACATCTTGGGATCGCCTCGTAGAACCACACCTGAGATGATAATAAATGAGTATAGGTTGTATGATTCCCTATCCATAGTGCCTGCTGTTCTGAGCTTCACTAACTTTTTAATTGGAGCCGTGCATAAGCTATTATAGAGTACAATTTATGCAATCGTGTCCCAAGGATATGCATTAAACTCATCAAGATTATATACGAGGCGAAGCACAAAATATCATACGGCTCTATTCTGATCATGTGGCATTAACAATTTATGAAATACATAAATAGACACATTTTTACTGCATCTATATCATCGTAAAATATAACGCTCTTAAATTACAGATCCAAATCCTTGTAAGTCAACTCACTTCTACCCAAAAAGTATTTGTGCCATAGTCTATCACCTAACCCACTTACTACGAGATAATTCCTCATCCTTAAACTAGTAATCAAATAAAATTTTATAATGAAGAATCTAATACATCTTTTACCTATATAGAACCATAATTCTTCAAATGAATTTTTGATATGTACGCGTCTTAATAAAATCTCAGGTGCTAAAATACTTAAGGATGAAATATTCGATACATTCAAAAAAATAAGCAAAACATATGATTCTAAATAATTCGACCTCGCTCAAAGTTAATTTGTCTTTTATATTTTTCATAACCCATAACTTCAAGTAAGTATATACAGTTGATCGATAGAATTTATTTTCGGCAATCACGTATTCTTTTGAAATATTTTTCTTCTTAAAAAAAATTAAGTTAAAAAAAATGATTAACATATAGAATTAAAAAATTATTATTAACATATACAAAAACCTAATATTACAATAAAAACAATAATATAAAAAATATAGCAATGATAATTTTTAAATTACACACATTAATTTAAATTTAAATTATTATAAATAAACTATATTTTTAAATTAATTAAAAATTTTAAAACAATTTGCCACATGGTGCCTTGCCGTGGTGCCACATGGTCGATCGCCCCATGAGTGCAATGTGTTGCTCGCCTTGCGCCATACGTTGTGCCCACTGCACCGTAAATTGTGCACACCGTGCTGTGGCCATGCGCCGTTAGCATGGACCACAATTCAAGCACGTGTCCGATGTGTGTCTTACAGAAAATTGCCTGAATCCGTCATTTCCAGCCTTTTTTTTTGTATTTTTAACTTTTTACACATATTTTCAACATTGTTTCTACATTACTAACACTACTTATATATATTTCTAATAAATAAATAAATAACTCAAAAATATAACAAAAATAAATTTAGAATAAAAATTTATCATTTTTTACTTTTTTTTAAAACTTTACACTTGATTATTATAGTTGAAAATTTTAAAATATACTAACTTTGGAGTTGATTTACAATTTATGAGAATTAAGGAAGAATTTGCCAAGAAAGTGAGAGTGAGAGAGAGTGTTTTGATTTCGTTATTTTTTAGAAAAAGGATAAAATAGGAATTGAATTAAGTATTTAATTAATATATGTTAAGAAATTTGACTTTGGTCAAAATATTATTTTTATTTAAATTTTAGGTTTTCCAAGAATCAAAGGGACTGAAGAGCCATGTGACTAACAATGGTGGCAGTTGATGACGAAACTATAAAAGTGAAATGATGGGTATGACACATGATTTTTGAACTGTCATCTACCATAAATATTGGCACCCTTTCAAAAATTTTAAATTTTTTTGAGAACATTTCTCTTTTAAGAAAGCGTTAACTTCGGAGACTTTCTATCTCCCTACTATCTTTTTCTCGCTTTCATATTGATGTTATTGTTACAGAGCAAGGGAGGAAATAGAGATTTACAAGTTTTTATGGCCATCTGGATACATCTCAATGTACCCTTTCTTGGACACTTCTACGGCATTTATGTCACCTTTGTTCCCTCCCTTGGGTATGTGGTGGGGACTTCAATGAAATTCTCACAAACTCTGAAAAAGATGACAGGCTGCCTCGACCTTTATACCTTATGCAAAATTTCAAGAATGCTGTTGATGATTGCAACTTATTATGGATCCACTTCAAAGGTCCCCCCTTCACTTAGTATAATGAACACAAATCCAACACCTTCATACAAGAAAGGCTTGACGTCATGTTCTGCTCTTTCTCTTAGCATAACCTTTTTCCTAAGGCCTTTTACAACACCTGGATTTTTAGGGGTCCGATCATCGCCCCTTACTATTAGTTAGTGGAGACTATAAAACGGCACTTGGGATTCCCACTTCTCAAAGACCCCACCGCAGGTTTAATTTTAAGAAAGCCTGGGTTGATGAAGATGAATGCAGATAGATTATCTCATAGGGATGGTCTCATAATTCGGCTTCTCTTGTCGGTATCTGTGGAACCTTACAACGTATTGGGTATAGACTCAAAAAGTGGAACCTGGTACATTTTCAGAGACTAACTTATGAGATAAAAAAAAACAGTATTTAAGGATCTTAAACCAACAGGTTGATGCACAAGTTTGGAGGGAGATTACAAAAGTCCAAAAATCCCTTGATGCTTTGTTATACAAGGAAGAAATATACTGGAGACAACGTGCAAGGGTTATGTGGCTTTAGGTTGGTGATAAGAATTCACGGTTCTTTCACCTTAAAGCCTTTGGACGCAGAAGGAAGAATCATATCTCGGGGATTATAAGTAGTGATAGAACTTGGCATACAGACATAGACCAGATTGCATAGAAATTTGTTGAGTATTTCTCTGATATTTTTACGACATCTAGTCCTTCTGAATCAGATATCGACTCTGTAGTCTCTGGTGTAGGGAGGCGACTCTCTGAGCAACACCACCAGTGGCTGCAGACCCCTTTTCAAGCGAAGGAAATCTACAATGTTGTACATCAAATGTACCCCACAAAAGCTCCAGGGAAAGATGGTATGTCTGCCTTATTGTATCAAAAATTATGGGATATTGTTGGCTCTTTTATCTGCAGCATATGTTTGGACTTTCTTAATAATGGCGATGATATTGGAAAGGCTAATGAAACCCTCATCTCCTTAATTCCTAAAATCTTGGAGCCTAAGATATGCTCATATTTTCGTTCCATCAGCCTTTGTAATGTCCTGTACAAGATGATCTCGAAGACACTAGCCAACAGACTACGATGAGTTATGTATAAGGTGGTGTCAGAATCCCAGAGTGCTTTTATCCTAGGACGTCTAATCACTAATAATGCAATAATTGGGTTTGAATGTCTCTATGCAATTAAAAGGAAAAACAATTTCGGCGAAAATTACTTGACCTTAAAACTGGACATGTCTGAGGCTTATGACGGTGTGGAGTGGCCCTTTGTGATAGCTATGATACGTAGGCTGTGCTTTCCTGACAGCTGATGCCTAATGATCTATCAATTTATCTTTTCAGTTTTCTACTCTGTCGTTATTAATGGTGTGGCACATGGTAATATCTCTCCTTCTCGTGGCCTCCGCTAAGGTGACCCTCTATCCCTTTATTTATTCTTCTTTTGCGCTGAAGGTCTCTCTTCTCTCCTAAATTTAGCTGAGCAACGAGGGGCCCTATATATACTGAAATGTGGGAGATTAGGCCCATTTATATCCCACCTCCTCTTTGCGGATGATAGCCTAATTATTACTAGAGCTTCTTTAAATGATTGCAACTCAATTCTGGAGATCTTGCGGTCTTATGAGGTTACTTCTGGGCAGCTAATTAATTACCAAAAATCGGCTATATGTTTTGGTAGATCTATCTCAAAGGGGTTCGCGACTATCCTATCTCAGTATCTTGGTGTCTCTCTGGTTCCGCACCATAGTAAATACTTGGGTCTCCCATGTGTCTCCAGTAAGAACAAACAGAATTTGTTTGCGGCCATTAAAGAAAGAATATAGAATAAATTGAGAGGATGGAAAAAGTACCTTTTTTTAGGTGGTGGTCGGGAAATGCTTCTTAAATCAGTGATTCAGTCAATCTCAACTTTGTAATGAATTTGTTCGGGCTTCCTGAGAGTCTCATTAAAGAGATCCATAGACTTATGCCAGATTCTTTTAGGGCAGCGATAAAAATAATAGGAAGGTCCACTAGTGTTCTTGGAAATTCTTGTGTCGCCACAAGAAGGATAGAGGGTTGGGTTTCAAGGATTGAACTCCTTCAACTAAGCTATTTTGGCTAAACAGGGATAGCGTGTATTACTAATCCGGACTCGTTAATTGCAAGAACTCTTTGTAGTATTTACTCCCAAACTCTTCACTCTTACAAGCATTTCCTAAGCGCTCAAATTCTGCTGTCTGGAAAAGCATTTTATGGGGTCAAAAATTGCTTCTAAAAGGACTTCGTTGGTGGATCGGTGACGGCTCTTCAGTCTTAGTCTACTACTACCAATGGCTCACACGCCCCTTGTCTTTTAAACCTTTATTCCGTCATGTACTGCCTGAATAAACACTAGTGTCTGATCTATTTCTCCCTTCAAGGCATTGGAACCGAGAACTTATTTGTAACTCATTCTTAAAAGAAGAAGAAGGTAACCTCATCTTAAGCATCCCGCACTCACACTCTTAAAACCACCTTAGCGATTCAATTATGTGGCATTATGACAAACACGAATAATATTCTGTGAAGAGTGGTTATTGGCTTTCCTTTGCTTCTAACCATGCCTTATCCAGCTCTGGCAATAGTGATACCCGCAACTAGAGGCAGGCTCTGTGGAGCCTAAAGCTTCCCCAAAAAATTAAACATTTTGTTTGGAGAATATCGCATAGCTAGATCCTTACATTCTCTAACCTCAGAAGACATCATGTCCCTGTTAATAACCCGTGTGTTCGTGGTGCTAAAAGAGCAGAAAATACCCTTCATGCGCTTTGACTTTGTGACGTATTAAAGAAAGTACGCCAATCATGCCCTTTCATACATGGTTTTTGTATCTCCTATAGTACATCTATATTGGATCTTTTGATTGAATGTCGGGCGTGCCTTCCGTTTGAGAATTTTGAGATTCTGCTAATTCGTTTTTGGAGACTTTGGTTTATCAGAAGACAATTCATTTTGGAACAAAAAATATTTTCCTTGTCAGAGGTGCTGAGTTGGGTGCATTGCTACAAGAATGAATTTATGACTATTCAGGACCCTTCTTCTAATACCCTAATGCTCCACATAAATTATGGATGGCCCCTAGGTTGGGCTTTATAATGTTAAATACTGATGCAGACCTATCCTCAAAATACTTCAAGGCCGAGCTAGGGGTACTGCTACGCGACTACTCTAGGGCTGTCTTGGCCTCCTCATCCATTCCTATAGATGCACAGCCTCTTGTGGATATCTTTGAAGCCTTGGCTCTGTTACGAGGACTTCGTCTGGCTAGGTTGCTTGGTATATTTGCCCTTTAAGTAGTTTCAGATGCTGCGAGTATCATTCAGGACATCAACAATTACTCTACTTCTGCCTTGATGTTGGGTTTGATACTTTATGACATTATGACATTTGCTTCATCATTCTCTCAATACTCTTTTAGCTATGCTTATCGCTCATCCAATCGGGTGGCCCATAAATTAGTATGTTTTACCTTTAATTTAAATTTTAAAATTATTTAATATGACAATATACCAACCCAAATTGAACAATTTGTAATTGGGGTATCTCCTTTTGTATTTTATGAAATCTAGTTCTTAAATCAAAAAAAAAAACTTCGGATACCTTTAAGATTTGATTCCAAATCTTGAGAGCATAAAGTCAATACTAAAAATTAAAGAATAAGGTTTCCTCGTACTGGATTTAGGGTCCAAAAGCTCATAAATTTAGATCGGCTCAGGGTAATTTGGATGCCCAACTTCTATGGACAAGAACTCAAAAGTAGACTTGTAGCCCAACTTAAATAGACGTAAACAGGTCTCAGATTTATTATAGCACACGAGTAATGGAAATACTCCATTGAAGACCAACTTAATTATCATTCTTGGCCCCTTCTCTTATCTTTCAACTTTTTTCTCTCCATGTAAAATCTTAAATCAAAAATAATTTATTTCTTCTAGTTTTCGTATTTCATTATTTATGCTTCAAGTTTGCTTTACTATGCAACCACTATATTAAATTTCTAGTCCTTTCAATTAATTAAAACTCTTCAAATGTTAATACTATTTAATTTTAAAATTGTTAACAATTATGACAATTGCTTCTATTCTTGAATTTAATCTCAAGATTTTCTTTGGTTATTGTTATTTTTATTTTATGTATTTTTTTAATTTGGTTTAATATTTGATCAATTATTATAGATTTAATTTCCTATCTGTCTATTCATCAAGAATAATTGTATACAGGAATGTAAAGTTTTTATTTCTATTTTTGACATTTGACATGTTACGCTTGTAAACTATCCAACATTAAAATCAATAATTACGAAATTAGTTACAACATGAGTTTGACGTACTAATATATCATAACCATTTAATAGTTACTGTATTAGTTGGGATATTAATTAAAATTATTTTAGTGCTAGGGTTTAGGCTCATTAAAGTAATCAAAAGCTCAATATCTTTAATTCTATCATTGCAAAACTTGTTTTCCAATTAAATGAATTGATGATTTATTAAAAATAAATTATCCCAAATAGAATAAAAGACATATATATATATATATTATAAAGCTTAGAAATTGAATGATAGATAGACTGGTTAAGTTATCTACCGATCGATAATTTACACACATCAGTTGGGAAAACTGAATCATCACGTGCAACTAATTATATAAAGTCAAGCCAGTTTGAGAGTGTTAGAGAAAAAAATACTTTGTTTTTCATAACACTTTTCTTTTTCATAGTGCTTTTTTGATAGCCTTTTTTTTAGTAAGTATTTAACGGTTGATTTTTAATTATATAAAATATTTTTGAAATGCTTAAAGTATTTAACTGAGTGTTTGGATATACAATTAAAAAAAGTACTTTGATACTAATAAATTATTCAAATGGACATTATTATGATTAAGAAAAATTTAACATAAATATTATAATTAAAAATATCTATATGGATTGTTATTTATCTATTATAAATATGTTTAAATTAAAAATTAAAAAGAATAATTTTTCTATTTTAAATAGACATCGTATATTTTAAAATGACAGCATGATAATAATAATATTTTATTTTACGAACATCTATATTAGTTCTTGTAGTAAAAAAATTTAAAAAATAATTTTGTGATGACAGTTGTTATTTTTATTTTTATCATTATTGTTGTTAACCAAAATAAGAGAACAAATAATAAAATAAAATTACACGTCTCAATCTATTGTCACTTATAATATACTATTATAAAATAATAAAAAAGTTTGACATAACATAAAAAAAATTATTCTTGTTAGCTAATAAATATAATATCAATCAATTAGATACAAGAAGATTTATAATTCTTTTGCGTTTCTCCTCCATCTCTCTAACATGAAATATATCCTTTAGTTTAACAACCTCCTATTATGTACTTGTTCTCTCATTAAGTGTAGGAAGAAGTTGATCATTATCATCATAAAATTTAAATTCTAGATCTTATATTTGAATGAATCCTTATAAAGTTATAAAGAGCTATTGAAGCAGTGACAATTTGTACTTATTTTTTTAAAGAAAAACTAGACATTTGATACAAAATTCATCATCGATTCTTTCAAACTCTAAATATTCTTTCAATTGTGTATTTAAACGATGAATGTCTATAATTAAAATTTTCTTTCTTCCCTATTGGTTGACTAGCACATTAAAAATTAGGAAGATGATACCTCTCACCCCTATAAAGGCGTAAATACTCTCTTTTTATGAATAATTAGCATTAATCAAATAATATTTACCTATAAAAAATAATAAACAAAAAAGGAATCAAATTTATATATACTCAAAATAACATATACATTTTTTTTTTTAAAAGATAAAATATAACACCTATTTTACTCACCTCTAGGTGGATAAGAAAAATTCAAATTTGGTCTTCTTAAGGCCTCCAAGAATATGCGAGCATCATGAGCAATACCTTCTCATCCTACCTAAGAAAATGTAAAGCACATATTAAAGTCACACACAATCATAATATTTTGAGCAGTAATACCTTTTATACCAATATATGGTACTTGTTTATATCTAAGGACAACAATTGGTATATTAATCCCATTAATTACTCAAATTGAATCTTTAAAATAAGGCCAATATCAATTATCATTTTTAATTTTATTGGGTATACTCTTAAATTTTGAATCACTTGATTTTATAATATCTATAACCATATGAGGTATGACATCTAAAACTATCTTAAACCATTTAGACACAATTTTACCCGAGCATTAAAATATCTCTTTCATAATCCTATTACATAACCCTAATCTAAAGTGATAAGATACATTGCTAGTGCCTCTTCTAATTGGACATCCGAACCTTTTCTTAAACCATAGCAGTTGGTAAGTATTGTTAACAATTCTTTGAACATATATTTTTTCATTCTAAATTGTTCTATACACCTTCCATCACGACCTTTTAAAATATCATTTACCTATTTATACCCAGTATAATTAAAAGTCCTACAAGGTTTCTTATCCACATAATTAAGCCATTAAGACACAATTGTCACATATCCTGTAGCCACCAACCAGTAGAATTCATTATCATTCTCATTAGTAGACGAATCTAAATTGTCATTATCATTATTGCATTCTCATTAGTAGACGAATCTAAATTGTCATTATCATTATTGCTAGAACTGATATTTATAATAAAAATAATAATAATAATAATAAAAGAATATTTCTAAATTAATAAAAAGATAATAAAAGGTAAATCACTGATATTAGGGCGTATCGACAATTTAAGTCGCAGAAGGGCTGCTTGCTTAATTAATTCTATTATTATATATTTATATTATAATATGATAATGTTAATAATAATAAACAATATAGAATACTCTACATTTATCTATCAACGATAAGAAAATCATTTTTTTATGCTAATTTGTCTCCCAAGGAATCAGATGAGGAAAGGGAGACAGGCGACGAGAAAGAAGATCTCATGTTACCTGGAGACCAGACGACGATTGACAGCAACAAAATCTAGCTTAAAAATGTAAGTGATAAGAGAAAAGAATTTTAAGTTGAAATTGGATGAGAAATCAAATGGGACTTGTCCTGAAAATTTTCAAATTTCGTAAGAGTATTTTAAGAAAGAACAAAATTCACTAAAATCACAAGTGATACTGTAAAGCACGTGAAGTGGTAATTGAAGAAAGCATTTACTTAGGTGCTTTGTCTAAAAAGTACCTCTAGTATTTTATAAAATTTTAAAATATTTTTAAATTTTTGCCTAACACTCCATAAAATAATTTTAACATTAAATAAGTACTTTTGTTGTTATAAAACCACTACCAAACTAGCTCTAACACAATAATCAAACCTAAACAAAATTCTAAGTTTTAACATATTTGGCATCAAAATGTTGAATATTTGGTACCTATCAAGGTTTTCTTGTTTATTTCCTATCAAAAAGAATTTTCTCATGCCATAGTTGGTCCCATAAAGTACCTAGCACATATAGATCCCAAGTTTTTCCTTCAAGCAAAAATTAAATTTTTTTTTGGTAATTTTGAAGATGTAAGAATTATATATGGTTTTCACATATTTATCTTTCTTTCAATTTAATCAGCTTCATTTTTGTTCCACGACTCCATTAACGTTTATCCATTCTGCTGCATACAATCTATTGTCAAACCATGATATATAAGAAAATAAAATCCTTCTGTCATTCCCCTTTAGCGAGTCCATGATACACATTAATGCTGAAATGACTGTCATGTTTGTTGAGGCACCGTGAACTACCTCCATTTACTGTTTATTTAACATGTATTCAAGGCAGATATCTTATCAATAGATATGCAAGAAGGTAATAAGAAATTTATTTTGAGCGGGTTAAAAATTTTTTAATACTATTTTATAAGGTTTAATAATATTAATGAGCATATTTTTAAGCAAGCCTAACCGATCCACATGCTAGCAATTCAAATTTCATTACTTAATTAAAGAAGTTTATTGTTGACAAATTGGTGATTCAACAATTTTAATTGGATAAGAATTTAGATGAATACTAAAGTAAAGAGTTACAAGAAGTCTAGAATATGTGAGATACGTATGGAGAAGTCTAGGACGTATGGGACACGAAGGGAGAAGCGAAACGGGACTCAAAGACGTGAGGAAGCAAGAAAACGCGGGATAGGCGCTACAAGGCTGAGTGTCGTTGCGCCCATGGCTGAGCGCTGCGGCACCTAAGACAGCAACCCAGTGCCGTAGCGCTGGGTCCTCAGCGCCGCAATGCTGGGTCCTCAGCGCCGCAGCGTTGGGCACAATTTTGGCCAACGCCCAGGGACGAGCGCCGCAGCACCAGACGCGTTAGAAGTCCGTTTTTCTTTAGGATTTCTAGTTTTAGACTTCCAAAACAAGTGAACTCTTACTCCAACAAGGAATAGGGTTAGTAGGCACGAAACACACCCTATATAAACACTTGTAAACCCTTGATTTTAGATTAAGCATTAAGAGAAACTCTAAGAGAGGAGAAGAACTGGGTAGACACTAAGTGCTTATGTGCGCTAGGGTGGAACCGTTGTTTGGGTGATTATTGTTCGTGGTAGAGTAAGGGTTCACTAAACGTTTAGGTCCTTTTGAGGATTCTTCATTTGAGTTTTCCTTGTAAAATCTCTAGGGAGTTATAATAAGAGAGGCTAGGATCCTTGGATCCACTGTGGACGTAGGCAATTGACCAAACCACGTAAGATTGTGTTATACTCTTTTATTTTCTGCTTTGGATTCTTGTTGTTTTTTCTTGATTGACAGGTTATTTCGCTGCACAAGGAGGTTAGGGTTCTAGGCTGAATCTTGCCTTCTTCGTTTCAACATAACCTCGAGACGAAGAAGGGCGTTTTCTCCTTCAACATCTATGTAAGTGAATTCAGTGACTTAAGTCAGAAAGTTTAATTCAGCTTCAGATTCACCCTTTAAAATAGGTAATCCATTTCTATTAACTTGTGATTTTAACAAATGGGCTATAGATATCGCAGGAAGATGAAAAGTGTTCAAATTACGAATTTAGTTTAATTTTAATTGATAAATTTCAATTTAACATGAAGAATAACTTCTTAAAAAAATGGATGATTCCCACTAATTTTGTTTTACTAATTAATAATGGGACAAATCTCATAAAAGAACATAAATTTTTTAAATCATAGTTTAAATTGAACTAAACTTCTATGTTATTGCATACTGCAAGGATTAAAATTCCTACCCTATAAGATTTGTTCAATCCTAAAATGGGAGGATCATAATCAATTTATTCACCTGAATTGCATATCTTTAATAACGTATTAAGCCATTATTATTTTTGTATACACTTTTTCATACACAACACCCTTTTTTTTCCTCAAACACTGACTTAAGCGTTGGATTTTTTTTTTTAGGAGGATGGAGGGCTAGTAAATAATCAATACATTGTGAAAAACTAAGCAAAAAGGATGGTAGAACAGAGACATAATCAGTCATTTCTTTCGAAACAACTAAAAAAGACAAACAGAGGAGAAACAAGTAACACAAATGCGATAACCTTGGAAAGCAAGATTTTTGCAACAATGATGAATGTGTTAACAAAGATCCTCACACAACTAGAGGAGACAAGGAAAGAGAATGATGAACTGAGAGATATACTAACGGCGATAAAAGGATATAAAGAATTGAATAATGTTCCAATAAATACTCAACAACAAAAGAATGAAGTGATACATTCCCAGAGTGAATGATTGTAAGAGAAGATCGAGAAGCCTAGAATCATTGAATCTAAAATGTACCTAACAAGGAAGGTAAATTAAAACTCATTCATGGAATCCTTTTGGAAAGTTGAGAAGCCTTACAAATTCATGATGTTGAACTTTTTGATGTATGATGAAACTGGGAATTCAAAAAAGCATATTTTTCACCTTAACACAAAAATGATCATACATACAAGAGACGAACCCTTGAAGTTCATCAAGTTCCCCTCGAACTTATAAGAACCCATCTATGTATGGTTCGATGGATCAAAAGAGAACGTGATAGCTTTCATTGACAAACTGACAACTCAGTTCATCACATAATATATGTGAAATTACAAGTATAAGGAGACCACATCATAACTATTTTCATGAAGCATTGGAAGAACGAGACAATTAAGAGCTTCCTAAATCGATTCAATTGAGAACTTCATGAGCTAGGAAGCTATGGCATTAAAATTGTTGCATAGGCTTATCGAAAGACTATGAAGACGTCGACCCCTGCTATTGGTACCTTGTTCACAAGAACTTTACCTTATTCGATGTAACCAACCAAAAGTCTGAGCTGTGGATTCGAGACTAGGAAGATGAAGTAGCGACAACCAAAGAGATATCCATGATCACAACCCAGAACAAAGAATGCAAATCCTAAATGAAAGGTTACAGAAAGCAACCTTCTACTTAAGAAGACGATAAATACAAAAAGTGACTGAAACAAATATTCTAGCTTTTAATTCTAACTAACACACTTGTTTACACTCAAAATATAATGCAGCTATCGCAATATAAATTAATGTATCAATCCTACGAGGAAACTTTCAAAAAAATAGGTTAGTAAAATAAAAATATTAAAACATTAACAAATGAGAAGATTGAATGTGAGATTGATATAAAGAAGGTAAAATTAAATGTGAATTTAGGAAGAAAATTATAATGATATGAGCAAGCTTTGAGAGTCACTAATATGCTTCATAAATTTATTCAATACTTTTATTCAATATTTATAACTCAATTGAAAGTTTCACATTTTAAACAATCAATCGGAAGATATGTATAATATGACACATTTAATAATAAATATATTTGATATGACTAAACTCTTTGTAAATATTATCAAAAGTCATATTCATTTATACAAGTTATCTAAGATCAATAATATATCATTTTGACAATATTGTAGTAAAAAATTAACTTGTAAAATGATGTAATCAATAACAATTATAATTCGACAAGAATCATATAAAGAAAACATGACTAAAAATATATGAAATATGAGAATTGTAACCTCTGAATTATAGAAAAGTAATAGATAAGAGTTTAGACACAACAAACTGACAACATTGTAGCTCTTAATAAAGAATCAAAGTCTAGAAGAAAATTTAATACACATAGAAGTTTATTTCTAGCCTTGCCAAGAACTTTAGCCTAGTTTACAATTCATTCTTATGAATATTAAAGGATAGTATTTGAGAGAATAGTAAGACATGAAAAAAAAATCCATTAATCTCCTAAAGGTATCCTTATATAGGCAATGAATGGAAACATGTTTAGTGTGACTTTAATCAACACCATTTCAGGCACCGACACCTTCACCTAATTGTAGCACCTTTTTGATAATGGAAACAATTGATATAGCCTTTATGATCAACATAAAAGTTGTATAATTTTATCTCTTCTTTCCGTAGCCACTAAGTTCATGCAATGTGGATTAGTATCATATGCGATATGATTAAAATACCAAAACCACATCAGATTTCAGTCAACAACTCTTTTCTCAAAATTTCTTAGCTTTAAGAATTATAATTATTAGATATGTATTTTGTGAAATACGGTCCAAATATAAGAGATAAGTCAAGCTTAGCAGAAGTTGTAATCAAGTTCTGTTGTATTCAAATTTTGGCCTATTAAATGTTAGATTTGGCTTTTTGACTTTTCTTTACATTTGTGTAAGATTGAGTCATGCAGTCTCTAACAATTCAAGCATAAATAGAATATGCAAAACTGCTTAAGCATTTCAAACAAAAAGGCAGTTCAAGATCACTATTGCTATTAAGGTATTTTCAATCACAACTTCCAAAATTCTATGTGTGTGACTTAAGCCGTAACCTTCTTACCATAAACCATAACATATATAGTCTTGAAAATTTCTTCAAGTAAAAGTCTCAACACTATATCATATCCTTACAAGTGTATGATTGTTTAGAAGATTAAAATTTCTCTCATAGAGTTGGAAAATAGTTAAGCACTCAAGAAAAAACCAATTTTAAGAATAGCCTAATGAGAATAATACATATATAGTTTGGTGAGAAAAATCCCTTACAAAATATTTGTCTTCTAAAATTGAATGAAGACTTTATTAAACTGAATTGATCCTGTTTTTTTTTTCTTTCTCTTTTTTTTTCTTTTATGTGTTTTGCTTTTTATATGTTTTTGTATTTGTTTTAAGAATACAAGGAAGCAATAAAAAATAAAAACAATTTCTAACCAAAATATATTATACATAATTTAAAAATTCACTTTAAATCGTTATTTAACTATGCAACCAACTTATTTCTTAATTCAAATAATATCATTCTAAACAAAAATTAACCAATTCAAAATATCAATGAAAGTTCGTACACTGTTTTCTCAACCTTTCCACTTATTCACAAAATATGTGAGATTAAAACAATATATACTTAAACATGGAAATTCTCTTGGCTATATACGTTAAATCATTTATCTTACTACATGGCTTAACATTATTCTCAAAAATATTTTAGAAATTATTCTTTAGTAACCTAAATAGAAACGGTGACTCAAACCAAATAATTTTGAAATCATACCTAGGTAAAAAAGCAAATTACTTCATACAAGAAATACGAAGAATACATGTAATAAACAACCATGAATGAAATATAACAAAATAACAAGTTAGTTAAAATACGATTCAAAAGTTTTAAAAAAAACTCCTTACTCTACCATTCTTAATCTAATTGACTTAAAATGCGTCTTAAGAGTTCAAAAATGAACTATTTACTCTGCTATTTTAATTATATAGGTATGTCAGACTCCATCATCTTTTTTTTTTAATTTTTCTTTTGGAATACAAAATACAACTTATGTCTACTATCCTTCCCCTCCCAAACCAAATCAAAACATTGTCTTCAATGTTTAAATAAAAAGAGATAAAGTATAGAAGACATTACCTAAAATGTTAGTTATTCAAAAGAAACAAACCTGAGAGACACTTACGTAAATATAAACCAAAATGATGATGCTAATAAACAAAAATAAGAAAAATTTACAAATAAAGTGTCAGATCCAGTTTTCGTTCGTTGTAGCCCACTAACCAATCTATCTGAGTTGTTGCTAGGTCAGGTTCATAGGTAGTAGAAATTAGGATTTGTCACACCGAATGTGAAATAAAATTATGTTCCATAGCTTGATCAAGAAAACAGAGTAAGAAATCAAAAGCGATATTGGCATTCAACAAACCTATGGATATTAAGCTGGGTCTAAGAGGAAATTTGAAACTTTTCTTCCAAAGTACCAAAACCACCCGGTAAAGTAAAAAAAAGCGTTTGCATAGTAAAGCATTCTAACTATACATTCATGCATAGATGAGACTCATAATGTTTTCTTTATTATTTTTCTAGTCAGGTTTCCCATAGCTAAAGCTGTAAGGACAATACTTAAAACTTGACTTCCTCTTAAATGTGCAACTATTGACACACACTCTATTAACCGTAGACTACCCCCTCTATATATCAAATGAATTTTTCTTGTAACTAATACTTTTCCTAGATTGTTCACTGCCTCTACAAACACTTTATTTTTGTCAGGACCAGATCCACAAAATATACATATATTTCAAAATTGTCGAACTGAGGTTCCCTCTAATCTACACTCACCCTTATCATGAAAATGAAGAAAATGAGTTGCTGTATTTATATTGTACCAAATGATAACATCAATTTTGGTTACCCGATAATTTGTTAAAAGAGATTTAAAAATAGAACACAATTATTCAAAGATAACGACACATGCATTATTCAACCAAAAATTTTGAATTTAAGATATCTATATAAGTAGCCCTACTGTCTATTAAAAAAAATTGAAATTAAGATGCATGTGTATGTACAGGTAGTTGTGATTATGACTCACATCTTTCTCTGATTATATATCCAGTAATGGCTTCAATGCCCTCTATGAGTCGGGGATAGGCTTCCCATCAAATTTTCTTATAAATTGCCAAACATAGTCTTTTAGAGTCAGATTCCCAATACTATATTGTTGATGTTCATTTTTTAATTTGTTCCATAAATCGAGAAGTTTACGTTACACGAGCCTACAAGGATGTGTCTCAAGAGTTAATAGGATATCATTTAAAGACTCCTTACTCAGTCCATCCTTAATGAACTGAATTTTATCTTCTCAGTTTCTAGATGCAAATCTTAAAGTACAACAACTCTAGTTACAATTCCATCGAGCACATTTATGATAGACTTGTAACCTTTTTTCTCTTCGCCTTTTGGTATAAGAGCTTCTTTCAAGACCAGGCATAAAAGAAACACAATTATTTGCAAACTCATCAGATAATCGAACATTGGCTTTGATTAATTAACGAATATCTGCATGAATATTCCTCAACATTAATAGTCTTAGTCTTTCACACCGTGCTTTATAAATCTTAAATAGGGCATTTTGAGGCAGTGAAGGAAAATGCTTTTGAAGGTTGGTAAAAATGATTTCCATTATGAAACAAGGAGAAAAAGAGAAGGAATGAATACACAATTTGAAGGACAGTTTTAGGGAACTAAGAATCAGACTTTAATAGCTACAAAGTATCGTATCCGTCACTTGACCAGGAAATAAAATCACACAAAAAAGGAAAAACTACAGAAGAAAATAAAAGCAAGAAAAATAAAAAAAAAATTAAAACATAAAATATGGTACAGAGAGATTAAACCTGATCAAGCATAATAGACAGGATCCACAAAAGGGATCTTATCTAGGTATAGAGTGGTCTATTTTTTTCACATAGCTTTTCAACTATTGTCCATTTACTTTGAAAATTCGCCCATCAGTGGGGTCATCGATTTTAATAGCACCATTAGAAAAAATGTATCTTACCATATATGGACCAATCCATCGAGATCTTAACTTTTCAAGGTGTAAATGCAATCGAGAATCATAAAGATAAACTTGTTGATTTAGCTCGAAGTGTTTCTTTGAGATCTATTTGTCATAACCACTTTCATATAGTTTTGTAAATCTTAGAGTTTTCATATACATCATTTCATAACTCTTTTATTTCTGACAATTGTAACTTTCTTTGAAGACATACAGTGCTCAAATTAAAGTTAAGGGCTTTGACAGCCCAGTGAGCTTTATGTTTTATCTTAACAGGTAAATGGCAAGCTTTCCCATAGACAAGTCAGTATGGAGACATTTCTAAGATGGTTTTGTATACAATGTGATACGCCCATAATGCATTAAAAAAGCGTAGAGACATTTTTTTAATTCTAGTTAACCGTCTTTTCTAAAATCTATTTAACCTCTCTATTTACTAGCTTGGCTTATCCATTTGTCTACGATGGTATGCAGTGAAAACTTTGTAAAGAACATCATACTTGCATATGAAAGCTTCAAAAGAACGATTATATAAATATGTTCCTTGGTCACTAATGATGATACATGGTGTGCCATACCTAGATAACACGTTTTCTTTTAAGAATTTTATCATAGTTGTGTTATCATTAGTACGATAAGCTACAGGCTCCACCCATTTTGATACATAGTGACCAGCTAGAAGAATGTAAAGGTAACCAAAAGATAAAGAAAAATGCCCCATAAAATTGATACCCCAATAATCAAATATCTCAATAACAAGAATAAGGTTAAGAGGCAGCATATGTTTTCGAGATATAGCACTTAACTTTTGACATCTTTCACAAGAACGAAAAAATTGTTAGTGTCTTTAAAAAAAGTGGGCCAGTAAAAACCACATTGTAAAATTTTGGCAGCTATCTTTTTCATAGAAAAATGACCACTACAAACAGTACTATTGCAAAAATTTAAGACACTAGCAACTTCACTTTTAGGAATGCAACGAGTCATAATTTGGTCAAGGCAGTATTTACAAAGATATGGATCATCCCAATAAAAATTACGTACCTTAACCAAGAACTTATGCTTATCTTGTGCACTCTAGTTAGATGAAACTTCTCCACAAATCAAATAACTTACAATATGTGCGTACTAAGATATTTAGCTTAGAGTTAAAAGATGTTCATCAAGAAAATTAGCGCGAATTGGTGGAACATCAATGGAATCATTGAACTTAAGGTGAAATAAATGATCCGCAATAATATTTTCAACACTCTTCTTGTCTTTAATAGTTAGATCAAATTTCTGCAAAAGAAGAATCCACCTGATTCAACGAGTTTAGCATTAGAAAAAAGGTACTTAAAGGCCGAATGATCAATAACTACAATAATAGACGAACTAATCAAATAAAAATGGAATTTATCTAAAGTAAAAAAAAAATAGCTAATAGTTCTTTTTTAGTAGTAGAGTAATTCATTTGAGCATCATTCAAAGTCCTATTAGCATAATAAACAACAAAGGGTTTCCCCTCCTTTTTTTTACCTAAGAATTGCTCTTATAGCATAGTTACTTGCATCATACATAATCTCGAATAGAAGATCCCAATCCCATGATTGCATTATAGGAGCGGTGGTGAGTTTGATAATAAGTGTTCGAAATGCCTCCTTACACTCTTGTGTCAATGTGAATTCATCATCTTTTAACAGAAAGTTATACAATGGTTTAGATATGATAGAAAATTTTTGTAAAAATCTCCTGTAAAAGCCAGCATGTCCAATAAAAGATCGGACATCTTTTACCTTTTTTGAAGTTCTTTTTCTTCATACCTACGCAAAACAGCTTTTAATTTAAGTAGACATGCATCAAAAGAATCACCAAAAACATTCAAATCATCCATAAAAACTTTCATGCATTTTTCAACCATATCAGAGAAAATACTCAGCATACAATGTTGAAAAGTAGCTGGTGCATTACATAATCCAAATGGCATTCTACAAAAAGCATAAGTATCAAAAGGGCATGTAAAAGTGGATTTTTCTTGTTCTTTTATAGCTATCGCAATCTGGTAATATCCAGAATACCCATTAAGAAAGCAATAAAAATGATGACTAGCTACACGTTTTAAGATTTGGTCGATAAAAGGCAATGAAAAATAGTCTTTTCTAGTGGCTGTATTTAGTTTCCTATAATCAATGTAAATTCGCCACCTACTCATTACCCTAGTTCAAACAGGTACCCTATCTTCATTTTCAACCATAGCAACCTTAGATTTCTTAGGAACTACTTGAGTTGGACTTACCCATTGACTATCAAAAATTGGGTAAATTATTCTCGTATCTAATAGTTTCAAGACCTCTTTCTTCACTACTTCTTTCATTATTGGGTTAAGTCTTCTTTGAGGGTCTCTACAGCGTTGGGCACCTTCCTCTAAATGAATTCTATAAGAGCATATTAATGGAGAAATGCCTTTAATATCAACTATGGTCCAACCTAGTGCAAACTTATGTTCTTTTAATAATTTTATCAATTTTTTCTCTTGTTCAGCACTAAGTTCAGAAGACATGATAATAGGAAAGGTATCACCTGGTCCCAAGAATGCGTGTTTCAAACCTTGGACAGTGGAGAAATTTTAACTTGTGGTGTCTCAAGATTTAATGGTTTCGGTCTCTTCCTTCCTCGCAATAACTCTTTAAAGTATAACTGCAAAAATCGAGTTCGATTATCCTGTAAGTCAAAAGTACTATATGCATCAGTTATTTCATTAGGATAACACAATTCTTCAAAATCAAAATTAAGGAGATTTTCTAAATAATCAGAGTCATACGTTTTATAAGCCTCCTCCACAATAAGTGTGTCTATCATATATGAATGATAGCATTCATCTTCCTCTCGTGGTTGCTTGTAAATATGAAACATGTTCACCTTAAGAGTTATATTCTCAAATGATAATTTTATTAGACCATTTCTACAATTAATAAGAGCATTAGCAGTGGTAAGAAAAGGTCTCCTTAAAATAATAGGGATTTTAGACTCCATGTTAATCACAAAATGAGTATCTAAAACACGAAAGCTAACAGGGTAATAAAATTTATTAATTTGTAACAAACATCTTCCACTATTTCCCCTGGTTTCTTGATTAATCAGTCAGTTAATTGTAAGACTACAGATGTAGGTTTAATCTCACCAAGTTCTAGTTGCAAGTAAACTGAATAAGGTATCAAATTTACACTTGCTCCTAAGTCCAACAAAGCTTAATCAAACTCATGTGTCCCAATTTAGTAGGAGATTGTGAGACATCCAGGGTTTTTATACTTGGGTGGTGTCTTTTATTCAAGCGCTGCATTTATTTGCTCTGTCAAAAATGTAGTTTTCTTTACATAGTATTTTTTTTTGATACCGCATAAATCCTTGATGATTTTGGCTTAAGTTAAAACTTGTTTAATCACATGCAATAAGAGAATATTAATCTTAACTTGTTTCAAGTGTTCTAAAATCTCACTTTACATTTCTGAATTTTTCTTAACAAGTCAAAAAGCTTAAAGAAAAGGCACTGGGATTTAAATTTTATTTTCGGGCTCTTTTTCAACTGTGGCCTCTTTTTCAACTATGGCCTCTTTTTTAAAGGGGTGTCTTTACTACTCATGGTTGTGTTGGTTAGAGAAGTAGGCTCACTCACAATGTTATAATTTTGAGTAATGATGACATTGACTTCTTTGAGATTTTATGCATCAAAAGTAGAGGCTTGTGCCATGAATTATCCTTTTGGATTGGATTGGATTGAGGTTAAGATGAAAACTTACCCCACTCTTATATAGTTAAGGCACTGGTCATCTTAGTAATTTGACTCTTGATTTCTTTATTTCGTCTACCACCTATGTAAGACCTATTTCAAATTTTGTATTAGTCTTACTTTGTGCCTCCATAAATGCTTGTAATGTGTCTTCTAAAGGACTCCTGGTTATTCGTGCATTTTATTAAGGTGTAGCATAAGACTTGGGTGTTTGTTGTTCTTGTTTTCAATAGTTATTGGCTTGTTGGTTAGATTTCTAACTGAAGTTTGGGTGGTTTCTCTAGCTAGTATTATAAGTTTCAGAATAGGGTGAATAAGGCTTCTTGTACATCTCTATGGCATTATATTATTCCTCATATATCTCTCTTATCTCACTATAAGTGGGGCAATCATGAGCTAAGTGTTCTACCCCTCCACATATAAAATAAACATCATATGACTCAACCCTAGCAACCATATGGGTGACCCTTTTATCTTTGGTTTTCAAGACCTCAACTCCCTAATTAAGACTTCTAACTGAGCTTTAAGGTTATTATCTTTACTAAGATGGAAAACTCCAGTAAGTCATAACCTATTTGTGCTTCCAATAACGCTAGGTTTAATCCACGTATGGGTTTTTTTAGCTAAGTCATTAAGGAATTCTATGGCTTCCTCAGTATCTTTACGAAGGAACTCTTCCTTACTTATCATCTTAATAAATTAGCGCTCTATAATTGTGAGTCCCTCATAGAAATAGCTAACTAAGCGCCAATTTTCATACCCATGGTGAGGGCACAGATTTAATAACTCTTAAATCTTTTCTAGACTTGATACAAGGTCTCACAGTCTTTTTGGAAGAATGAAGAAATTTATCTTTTCAGACCATTAGTTTTATATTGTAGGAAGTATTTATTGAAAAATGTTTCGGTCATTTCTGCCCAAGTTCGTATATACCTCTGCCTTAAAGAATATAGTTAATTCTTTGCTTTGTCTTTCAGAGACAATAGGAAACATTTAAGCCTAATAGTGTCTATGGCTTGGGGTGGTTATAGAAGGTGGCCATTACCTCTTCAAATTCCTTAACATATCCATAAGGAATTTTACTATCTAGACTATGAAAAGTGGATAGAAGTTGTATCATTCTAGGTTTAAAATTCAAATGTGATATATTGGTGTAATGCATGATGGTGTAGCTGTACAAGTGGGATGCAAGTAATCTTTTAGAGTCTTAACGGGGTTATCCTCATGTTGGCTCATTGTGTTGAAATTACAAGATGAACTAGATGGTGAATTCTCTTCTTTTATAATTTGTAGTGGTGGTTCTAATTCTACTTCTCTCATAAATCTTCCTTGTTTGTTTCTAAGTCGATGCATACATCTTAACAATTTTTTTAACTTTTTTTTTTCAAATTGGAAACTCTCAAGGAAAAATTAAGACATGAATAAAAGAAAATAAAATAGGCTAGGTGGTAAAACCAACTATGTAAAATGAAATAAAATACAACAAATAAACAATAAGAAAATAAGCTAAGTTAGGTAGTAATACTAACCATAATAGATAAAATAAAGAAAATAAAGAGAACTAGGTAGTAGAACTAACCATAAAAATAAAATAAATTAATAAAAGAAAATAAACAATAAAATACAACAAATGAACAAAAGAAACCAACCATAATAAATAAAAGGAAAAACATAAAGAGACCTAGGTGGTAGAACCAACTATAAAATAAAATAAAATATAACAAATTAACAAAAAAAATTGTAAAATACAACAAGTCAATAAAAGAAAATAAACTGTAAAATACAACAAATAAATAAAAGAAAATAAACTGTAAAATACAACAAATGAATAAAAGAAAATAAACTAAGTTAGGAGGTAGAACCAACCATACAAAATTAAATAAAAATACAAAAAGATAACAAAATAATTTAGGTAGTAGAACCAATTATGAACAATAAAATAAATTACAATAGAGGAAATAAATTTAAGAACTAAAATTTTATAAAGAAAAGTAAATGTACAAAGTTACCACTTTAGTATTGATAGACATAACCTACTTTCGCCTAGGGTGCCTCCCTAGCAACGACACTAAATTTAGTTTACTCTCAAAATGTAATGCAGCTATTGCAGTATAGATTGAGGTGTCAATCCTATAAGAAAACTTTTGGAAAAATAGGTTAGCAAAATAAAAATATTAAAACAGTAACAAATGAGAAGATTAAATGTGAGATTGATATAAAAAAAGGTAAAATTAAATGTGAATTAAGGAAGAAAACTATAATGATGTGATAAGGCTTCGAGAGCCACTAATATGCTTTATAAATTTATTCTATACTTTTATTTAATATTTATAACTCAATTGAAAGTTTCACATTCCAAACAGCCAATCAGAAGATATGTATAATGTGGCACATTTAATAATAAATGTATTTGACATGAATAAACTCTTTGTAAATATTACCACAAACCATGTTCATCTATACAAGTTATCGAAGATCGACAACATATCATTTTGACAATATTGTAGTAAAAGATTAACTTGTAAAATGATATAACCAGTAACAATTATAATTCGACAATAATCACATAAAGAAAGCATGACTTAAAATATATGAAATATGAGAATTATAACCTCTGGATTATAGAAAAGTAATAGATAAGAGTTTAGACACAACAAACTTACAACATTTAGCTCTTACAAAGAATCAAATTTTAGAAGTTGATTTATTACACATAGAAGTTCATCTCTATCCTTACCAAGAACCTTAGTCTAGCTTACAATTTATTCTTATGAATATTAAAGGAAAGTATTTGAAAGAATTTTAAGACATGAAAAAACGTCCATTAGCCTCCTAAGGGTGTCCTTATATAGAAATGAATAGAAACATGTTTAATGTGACTTTAATCAACACCATTTTCTACCATTAACATCTTCACCTAATTGCGACACTTTTGTGACAATGGAAATGATCGTGTTGCTTTTGTGGTCAACATAGAAGTTGTAGGATTTTGTCTCCTTGTTCCATATCCACTAGGTTCATGCAATTTTAATTAGTATCCTATGCGATATGATTAAAATACCAAAGCTACATCAGATTTCAGCCAATAACTCTTTTATCAAATTGCAACCCAATTTGGACTATGATAACGACTGCATTGGACTTTGATGTCAACAGAAGAGTTGTAGATAATTGACACATAATTTCCTAGCTTCAATAATTATAATTATTGGATATGTATTTTATGAAATACGTTCCAAATATAGGAGATGGGTCAAGTTAAGCAGAAGTTGTAATCAAGTTCTGTTGTATCCTAATTTTGGCCCATTAAGTGTTGGATTTGGCTTTTTGACTTTTATTTACGTTTGTGTAAGATTGAGTCATGCAACTCTAGCTTCAAGAATTTTTTCATTTTAATTTCTGTATTAAGAGTTTATGTCCATTTTCCTAAACCTGTACAAATAGCATTCATTAATCGTACTTTAAGGACAACACTTTATTTAAAGTTTAAAAATACAACAATGCTAAAATTGGAGACATTCTAAATGTTAAATGGTAACTAAATCTCTTAACAAATATACATTTTAATGTGTTCATCAATATTTGTGGAGAAATAAAAGCTGTATCTACAGAAGAAGTAGAACTTAAAAAGCCTTTGAAACCAAAAAATGATCCAAAGACTAGTGGGATAAAAGTTGTATCTACAGAAGAAGTAGCACCACCCATATAAAACATGATTCACATATCATTATTTAATATTTTTTTTTACTCGGAGAAAGAAGAAGAAAGCATAGAAGAAGTAGAAGTAGAATGAGAACATGACCTAACTAAAGAAGCTTCTATTAAGCCTGAGGGTCTAGAGACGAAAAGAAAAGATGGATTAGACCAAAAAAAGATGGTTTTAAAAGGGCCATAGATCCCATCAAAGAACTTATAGAAGCATTATATACAAGAATGGTCATAAAAAAAATTTTATGTAGCAGCATTGCATAGAAGACCACCAGACAAAGAAGAATGTATGAGAGATAGAGGCCATTATTTAAAAGAGGAACAAAAGTCCAAAGATGTGAAATTGGAGAGACATTTACTCCATCAATCATGTTAATTGATTATAAGTTAAAGGAGATAACCTTCTCTCATAAAGACTTAATCTGCCTAATGTTTGCTCATTTGGACCCATTACTAATAAGTATAGCCATAAAAGGGATAATAGTATAGAGGGTATTAGTCGATAAAGGAATTAAAGTAGATATCTTGTTATGGGATGCCTTCTAATGCAGAAACTGAAGCAAAAAGACATTTGAGAATGCAATATTGAATTTATCATGTTCAGAGAAGAAAAAGTACAGGTCAAATGGATTATTACATTAGTGAAAGTAGTGAGGAAGCTTATAAAAGTAGACTACCTGATAGTCAAGGAACCCTCAGCTTATATTGTTGTGGCTTGGTGTTACTGGCTATATTACATGGAAGTTATCCCTTCCACATTATACCATATGGTGAGGTGCATTTCAGCCAATGGAAGAGGAATAATAAACATTAAAAGTGAGTAACTCTAGGCCATACATTGTTATGCCAACTCAATCAAATCACAAATGACAAAAAAAAAAGCTAAAAAAATGGTTGTAACTACCAGAAAGGAAGCGAAAACTATAATAAAGACTATTCAGTCAAAAAGACAGTGCCATTCCACCATTTGAATAATAGCTTCTACTTTCATTCAAGATGGAAATGCGTAAATAGCAATTACAAGATCAATGATTGAAGGGGCTTCCATGAGAAGAAGAAAACTTTACTACGCCAAGCATCAAACAAACAAAGGAAGTATAGTTTGACTATTCCACCACCAATAGGAAGATGCTACTAGGTATTAACATTACTGAAGAAGAAAGAATAGTATTGATCGAACCATTCAAGAAGAATCAAGACATTTTTACTTAGTCTTACAAAGACATGATTGGTATAGATTTGAAGTTGATATACCACAAACTAAGCATCAATAAATATTACACCTCGATTAGACAGTGACAAAGATGATTTGCATAAAAAAGAAAGATCATTAGTGATGACGTGGACAAAATGCTAGAAGTCAGCTTTATTCAAAAACTTTATTATTAGAACGGCTTTTCAATGTGGTGATTATAGGAAAGAAAAATGGGAAATGACGAGTTTGTATAAATTACACAAACCTCAACAAGGCAACCCTCAAAAGTAAAGAAGTAAAAAACCATATGGAAAACATACAAAAAGTATTTGATGTGCTGAGGAAGTTCAAGATGTGGGTTTTACTATGTCATCTGAGAACTTCTTAGGACATATTATGAGCATAATAGGAATAGAGGCTAATCCGTCATAAGTTCAAGCTCTCAAAAACACCACGATCCCCAAGATACTAAAAGAAGTACATAGTCCTGACTGGGAGGGTAGCAGCACTAAATAAAAATCTCTAATATTTTCAATAAATGTAGACCTTTCTTTTAAGCTAACAAAGAAAAAAATGAGAACCTATATAGGCTAGAACAGATGGAAGCACTACAAAATCTAAAAGAGTACTTGAAAAAGCCTCTAATCTTTTCCACTGTACTTTCTAACAAAACTTTATTTCTTTATCTTGTAGTTTCTACAGTAACGACCAATAAAAGTCAATCTTTTACACTAGCAAAATATTATTGGATACAAAAACCAAATACTTGACAACTGAGAAGGTAGTCTTCGCCTTTGTGCAGGCCAAGGACAAGCTCATACACTATTTTAAGGCACATCCCATCGTAATCTGCACTTCTAACTCACTAAAATGCATTATATCAAGATCGGATATTATAAGAAAGGTCACCAAGATAGCGGTGGGACTAATACACTTGAACATCAAGTATATTAAATTGAAGACCACAATCAAGTGACAAGTAATGTAAAACTTCTTATTAAGATGCAATATCAAAATCGATAGATGCAATGCACACAGATATATCCTCCAACCAAAAAGGGTCAGGTTTAAGCATGAGAATTAAAAGTCTAAAAGGGCTAATATTGGAATACGCAGTGAGACTGTTATCCCTAACACTAATAATTAGGCAGAATATAAGGCACTAATTGAGGGATTAGTGATGGCTCGCCAATTAATGATAAATAAACTTTAGATATACACTGATTCAGCCTTAATCACCTTCTAATAGAATGAAGATTACACAGTCAAAGAATGAAGGATGAAGAGCTAGCTCGCTAAAGCAAGGGAACCCACCCAATAATTATAAGAAGTTACAATCAGCAAAATACCTTAAAATCGAAATGCAGAAGAAAATAAACTTTTCTAAAAAGCCTCGACAATAGAATATTCACTTAGAAGAATAATCCTACTTTCAAGTAGAAAGACAATAGCGGTAGAAAAAGAAACCGCAGCATAATGAGAAGCAGAGATGAGAGATATAATGGAAATTATAACTTTCACTAGTCAGATGACACCTTATATCAATTTTTTGTAGGATAGAAAGCTATCTTCAGATTGGAAAGATGTCAAAAAACTCAAAAGTAAGGTTGAAAGATTCACACTATTAAAAGGAGAATTATACAGAAGGACATTCTCTATCGTATACATGCAATCCCTGTTCAAAGAATGAGGAAATAAAATAATAGAGGAAGTACAAAAAGTGGCATGAGAGAACCACTTTAGTGGAAGGACCCTCGCCTATAAAAGCCTAAGGCAAAGTTACAATTGTGTCACCATACATAAAGATGCACAAAACTGCATGAAAATGTGAAAAGTGCCAAAAATATGCTACACTAATCCATCTTCCATCTTAGACCTCAACACAGTCATGTACCCATTGCCTTTTATTCAATGGGAAATTGACATCATAGGCCCATGTCCTTAGCAGCTAACAAGAAGCAATTCATCCTCCCTATAACTTAATTGAATAAAAGAAAAAGAAAAAGAAAGAAAGAAACCAGCACAACCCGATTTACTTGCAACCCGAATTTAACTCACACATCGAATTGTCAAGTTAAGTGGCCACTACCTATTCAATTAATTCATTTAAATTACATCTTTATAAGTAGATGTGTCAAATGATTATGGTGATCTAAGCCTATATGGATTTAACCAATTAAGTCTATAAATCGGACTTGCTCAATATGTTTTGAAAGTTAGGTCAAAATTTAATAATCAGACCTATGCCCACCCAATAATATGTGATGAGTGCTTGATTCAAACTTCAAATTCACTAAAACTATTAGTATATTAAGACAAATAATATGAAGTGAGAATTACAAATAATTAATAATTTAATGGGTGTCAATCTAGTTAGAATGTGCTAAGTATAACAATATAATTATGTCTTTATAATTCTAATATGTATTTGTAATAAAATTATATTTGTTGTCAATTTTTTAACTAGTAACGAGAGTTCATGTCAAATTTTTGTGTACTTTTAATTTTAAATTTAATGATTAATAAATTCTAGTTAAAAATATAATAAACAATCATAACTTTTTTTTTTTAAATAAATAATTTTATTAGAAAAAAATTTAAAACAATAATTTTAAATGACTTTAGTGGAAACTCGCATCCAATCCACACAATTCAAACTAGACTAAAATAGATATTGGTGGGTGAGCAGCAAGCTACCTTTTAAGTTAACAGGTTAGGCTCAAACCCATTCACAAACCCATTAAAACTAAATTTAGTAAGTCTGTAGACTCAACTCAACTCATCTATTTAACACTTTATACTTCAAAGTAATTTCATGTAAATATATTTTAATAGTAAAATTATTTATCCAAAAGTAAAATGAGTATAAAAATTAATTTAACATTTTTAGTGATGAAGCTGTCCAGACATCCAACCTATAAAAAGGGTAAATAAACCCTAATACTATAGTTTATTAGATATTTTTACCTTAAAGTAATTTTTAATACTCAATTTTATCATGATTTATTAACTTTTACTGTTAATTTTAATGGTTGAAGGGTAAAAAAATAATTTAATTATAGAAATATATTACACTTTGGACACGTGACATAATCTTATTCATTTATTGTTTCTTAAACTCATGTCACAATCATATCCGTTAATTAAAAATTTAAAAATAGAGTCGGAGGGTTGCTAGAAAATGGTGGTCGGTTTTCATTTTTCGACGATACTCCAATGATAAAAAATGATCAAATTTATATAATTAAACTCTATAAATCGACGGTTGATCTGTTTACTGGTGGGGGCAATGCAAGTCACCACCCCTCTTTTAACGACAGCCAGCAGAGGCGGTTGCCTCTCTCCACCCACTTTAGCCGTTTTTTTTGGTATTTTTTGTCAAAATCATTGTAAAGATTATGAAAAATGAAATTTAATAATATAAAATGAATAATTTTTTGCTATTTCAATATCGTAAAAAAAAAGTGTCAGCGACCGGCCAGTCGCTATTTTTTAACGACAATGCAAATTTTTTATTTATTAATTTATTAATAATTAATCAATTATATAGTGATATGTGTTCAAATTATATGATAACATGTGTTTATTTCTATATTTTTTTCAAATTCTATTAATAATAAAGGTAAAATAATAAATAATTATTAAAAATAAATTTTTCATTTAAATAAATGATAAAAAGTGACGAATTAAAATAATTTTAAATATTAAAAATTACTTTAAAATAAAAGTATCTATTAAACTATATTATTGAATACGTATGACTTTGCCCATACAGGTATCATCTACTCAAACATAAAAGCATAACTTAGAAAAAGCCATGCGTCCAACAAAATAATATTCTAACAAGATTTAGATGCAAAAGAAATCTTAAAATAAAGAAACACTTTGATGATACATCTCGTTCTGTGCAGAAACGGATACATTTTCAACAGAAACATGAACAATCTGAGGTAGCAATTATCATGGATTCAAGTGAAATACGGAGATAATAATAACGACGACAACAACATAGTCCCCTCAGAGGGGAACTGAATTGAGGGGAAAATACAGAACAGAAGCTCATTTTTGTCTACCATCCATTTAGACATTTACTTTCTACTCTAAAAGTTTTCTTCGCAACAAAACATCGCACGTACGATTAGATACGCCCTTAGTTCACGCAATGATCTGGTATCCCCAAGCATGGATAACAGGGCCAAAAGAGCCAATGCATAAATGCTACAGAAATGCCTGCTTTGGACACTATCTACAATAACTCGTAGCTGCAGAAAAGCCATAAGACTTGCCCATCACTCGAACTGTTACTTTCAAATGGTCATTGGCAATAAAACCTAACAGCTGCAAAGTACTAGTACGATCTTCAGGATAACAAACAATTCCCGGTTGCAGAAGTTTCCTTTTTCTTCCTTCCATCTCATTGCAAAACAAAATCAAACAAAATCCGACAAGATCAACATTTTCACCAACCACCAAATCTTGAGTTTGATTTTCTGCATGTGAGTCTCCACCGTTCACTTTCAATTAGGGGTCAACCTCCACACACGAACACAAGCATCCTCACCAGAGCTAACCACATTGTTCTCATCAGTAAAAGCTAAACCATAAACCCCACCCAAGTGAGCACCTCTAATGGTTATCCGGCTTGACGCTGGCTTGTCAACTTCATATAAAATAACGCAGGTATCAAGTGACCCAGTAGCAACCATACTGTTATTAGAGGACCAAGCAAGACAGTTAATGCGAGCAGTGTGGTACAACATGTTCTTAAGCTTTACCTGCAAGCCATCATTTGTCAAAAACAGAGCATAAGATTTCATCATCCACTAGATGAAGAAAGAAAAATGAGTATGTAATTTCACTAGTTATCAAGAATATACACAAGCACACATACATATACACACACACACACACCTCTCGGGAGACACGATCCCAGACGATAGCTTCTCGATTTACATCACCTGATGCAAACATTGAAACATCAGGAGAGTAGCGTATGACATTAACAGCCCCGCGGTGTCTCTCAAGGACAGCTTTTAATGTAAGAGTATCCCCTGTGATTGAATAAATATGAAGTTTACCATCTTGCCCACCTATAATGGCCTCACTTCCATCAGGTGCAATTGCAGAAGCTGTCACAGCAAAACCGAGATTAATTGTTGATAACACTTTCGCACCACAGAGCAGAACAACTCCTGAATCAGTTGTGACAAGAGCAAGTTCAGGAGAGAGAAGTGCAAGGCTTAAATCTTTTGGTTGACTGCCAATATCAATGGAATTTGCATCTCCACACTGATCCCCTTGTAGAGAAACTCTCCATATCTGAGTTGTAGAAAACAGAAGCGCACAAAAGTATTAGAGATAGAAACACAATGTCAAATAGAGGAGTACGTAGTTTTGATAAGAAACACAATGGATAGTGCAAGACTAGTTATTCTTCCTTTCAACCACAGCTGCACGAGAACAAATACGATGCCAGAATAAATAGTCATTCATGCTTTATAGCTTGAACAATGGGTAAACAAAACCTCATCAACACATTCTTTTAAAAGCATTATTGCTCATTTAATTGCATGTCTTTCATAAAGGCTGTGAGAAAAAAGTATTGAAAAAAGATATAAAAATTGAAGTGCGATCCGTCTACGAAGGATTAAAAATATTTAATTGTTAGTCACCTTGTTATCAAATCCAGAAGTAACAATCTCTTCTTCAGTAGCAGCCAAGCATTTGATTTGAGAATTCTCTTTCCTCCATAATTTACCACTATATCCAACACCTTGAATCCATTTAACTATCAAACCATCATAGCTACTGGACAGTATGACCTTTGGATCACTGCTGAGTACAGATAAGGAAGTAACATTTTTCATATGTCCAGATAATTGCATTGGGCTCTTCTCCAGATCACTTGCTGAAAATATACTAATTGTGCCACCAAGAGAAACAATGACAAGATAATCACTCTGCCAAAGACACCCCACTAGCATGTCATCCACTCCACCTGACTCAGAAGGAGTCAATGTTTTCTTTAACTTTCCATTATTATCTTCAGTGATTTCCCAGACTTTAGCTGACTTGTCGGCGGACACTGTGAGCACCTAAAAGCAAATATTACCACCAAAGGTAAGTAAATTGCCACGCAGGAACCATATGTTTTGGACAGGGAAAAAAGAAGAAAAAGACTAAAAATGCAAATAATACAACAATTGAAAAGGACAAAAATAATATTGTTCTATTTCCATAGATAATAGTTACTGTCTGAGAGGTTCAGTGTCACCACATCATCAATGTCAAAAATTCGCTTCTATCACACCAATCTGACAAAACGTCATCTTTTACACTTCCCTTATCCGCAGATCCATTTACTTCTAGTGAAGAACTTTTCTTTTATTAAATGCATGAAGTGAACTATTACAATTCACACAATAGAAGCTCCAATTCCCAGGTTTATAATATCGTCTGATTTATGTCTATTAATGCATTCTTAGAAATAAATTTAGTTAAAAGCTATTATTATCTGAAAGTAGGATTTGGGTATTATCAAGGGTAACATGAAAAGCATTTTGCAGCTTCCAAAAGTGGGCTCAGATGGTACCAGCGCTCAATCAGCTTAGCCATGGCCCCACCACTGGTTTTTGGCGAGGTGGTATATCCACGTCCCAAATGTCCCATTTGGGGGGTACCCTAAGCTCCAACCACAACATAGGTGCAGCAAGGGTCCCTCCAAATGTGTGTGGGTTCAACTGACAATGTTTGATTGTTCCCTACCGGGCATGGGGTCAACCCCTCTCCATACCAATTTTCTTCACAAAAAACAAAGGAAGAAAAAAAACTGCATTTTCTGTATCATCCTCTCATAGAAAGGTTCTAGGCATCATATAGATTGAGTAAAAATACAAGATAAAAAATTTAGCATTGCTCGGTTTTAGGGCTACATCCATTAGTAAGCATATATGCATATATGCACTATGAACAAGAAATTACAAGGCTCTACTATCTATCTGCCTCTCTCTCTCTCTTACCTACAGCCTAATATACCCAGAAGTCACTCTTTAGTTCAAGTTTCTGGATCCAATCAATTTTGACATTAAATATTCCAACCATATCTGAATAAGGAAAATGCAATCTCGGTCAAATAGAAAAGGTTTGAGGCGCCATATGGATTTAGTCAAGCAACAAGATCTTAGATGAATATGCCACAAATCAATGTGTTTGGTTCACTTCTGGCCTCAGGTTTGACATCAATCTCAGAAATTCAATCAAGGATAAAAAATGCTTTGTCAGAATTCGTGAAGATAAAATATGATTAAGTTTTAGTAAAGCATAAATGAGGGAACACCATTTGATCACTAGAATTTTTCAAACAACAAAGCTAATCCTATAATCCTGGATTTTTAAAAGTAAATGTTCAAAAGGTACCATATCTTTGTATTTGTCAACTACAAACACTATAAAACTTAAAATAAGGGTAGATTTTAATGAATAATGAAAAAGGGGGTGAATGCAAGGGTAAGGGGGAGAAAGACCAGTTGCTACTTTTTAAGATCATTTCATAAGAACACCATGCAATACTTATGTGAAAATGAATAAATAAAATATTATAACAGCCAAAAGTAATTTAAGTTCTCAATGTGGCCTACAATATAGGGTACTTTTAAACCATTATAAAAAGTTATGCATACAAAGTTGTACAATCTATTGCATGAGATTATGCAAATGGTCTTACCTTCGTAAAATGCAAGCAAATATTATGTAGACTTTACTCTCAAACAAGATTGACAAATTCCTTAGTTTCTCATTACATTAGCTTACAGAGAAGAAGAAACGGCATCAAATACAAAATAAAGGAGAAGTAGATGAATTAAAAAAAAACTGAGAGAGTACTTTTCCAAAGAATTTAAAACAAGATGTTGTAATACTATAGCTGTAAGCTTTCACCAGATAACATTGGCCTTTGTTGTATCATGGGAAACTATTGTCTATATCCATCGTGGCACTCTTCTTTGGAGAATAAATTTAGCAAGTGGCTTATGGTAAAAAAAAATGAGCACACAATATTTTTCTCTGGGACTCTGATTTTGAATATTAATGTTAAGGTTGTGCCTACGTGCCATCCCAGTTTTGTATAAATATTTGATATCTATACAATATATATTTTATTATATCGCTAATTATTTTATAATAATATGGTTTAATACTTGTTACCCTACAAACTCTGTATTATCTGAAGGAGTTCAGATAGGGTCTAAAGGAGTTTAGACCAGCGCTAAGAGTTAGCAAATATTCCAAGAATTGAAACATTGTCTGTAACGGGACAAAGACCTCAGAATATGTTAATAATGATATAGTTGCAATGGGTTGCTATAATGTGTCATTATGTAAGCATGTTTCTTAAATATATTGGTCCTGATCTATTTTCACTGACGCAGATTTGTTGGTAGATCCCATTAATTCACATAAATCAGTGTATATCTACATCTATAGGATACAGTTGATCGTTCTTAGCTGACCATAATCTTAGAGATTATATAGGCATACGAGTATTCAGTTAGGACTGAGTATTGAACAAACTAATGAGGACCCCAATAGACATCCTATGTTACCGTCAATGGAAAGTCCTCTTGAGTTAAGTAGTATACATGGTCCTCTGACCTAAGCACCACGGTGGGCTTATGAGTGATCTACCATACTTTGGTTCCACACATGTCAGAGACCTTTCACGGTCTGACCGCTTGGTGTCACTGGGTATGGTCCAATGCTCATGGAGTCCGATACGTGCAGATATAAGATCCATCAGCTCTCATAGAGAGTAATATATCCAGATGTTCCAAGATAGTATTTCAAGAAAGTCTTATGGTCATAAGCAGTTAACTCGAAAAGGAGTTTCCACAGGGTTAAACAATATGGCAAAGAGTTTGCTTATATTGTTCAATAAGATACCATTCTAGAGATAGGTTTATGTATGAGCACATGAGGATTTGACGATATTGATCTATGTCCCCTTACATCTAAGATATATATGATGGAAGGACTTGACGGCATCAAATCCCCATGGATGAGTTCATGGGGATTTGACAGCATTGTAACCTCAACTTGCATGGTTCAACGCACTGATTTGTAATATTCGTGACGTGTGCGTGGGGTATTGCTCAGACTTATGAAATAATTCCATTTGACGAATCGAACGTGGACCTAGGGAGTCCCGCGATATGGTGTGTACTCGTTGTGCACTGGGGAGAGTACTGGATTAAATTTTTTAATCTAGTAATATCCAGCACTACCATAAGAATGCATGCGTGTTCTTATTTAAGCGTTAAATACAACAATTAGTCAATAATTGTTATTCACTAATTATAAAATGACACGTGGCGCATTGTGAACCTTCGGTTGAGTTTACCCAAGTATGAGATTTGGTGAGACCCGCTAAGGAGTATACTTGGTAACTATTCATGAGGGACAAAATGGTCATTTCACACTATGATTATTTAATTGTTAAATAATTATAATATCTCTAATAAAATATATTATTTTATAATATTATATATTTTAATAATATAAAATATATTGTATAATAGTTGTCATGCATATTATATTTTAATATTATTTATTATTATTATTTTTGCCTATAATGGCTAAATAATATTTTTTTGATATATAATATTATTTTTTTAATCAAAATAGAGATATATGCGTTAAGAAACAGGAAAGACGGAATGAGAAAAAATAAGTGTTATTTTTTCCTTTCTATTTTCGGTTTTGCTCTTGTAAAATAGGTAAGAAACAATTGCTGCTTCTTTTTCTAGTATTCCACCGTAGGAGAGTAAGATTAGAAGAACCGGCCATTTAGGGGTTAAGGGTTAATCTTGTGTTGGATTAAAGAGCTGTTGTTCTAACTTATCAAGCCCACCAAATTGATGACCAAAACTGCCTACGAGTGAGACTCCAGACGGACTCTAAAGATATACATGTAAAAGGTTACACGTACTGGTGATTTCTCAACTTTACTTTTGATATATTAATTTGATTAATATATGTTTATGTGTTTATTGTATGTTTTAAATGTTCCGCTGCGTTAAATATGTATGAGATACGTATTTTTTGCAATAAACACTGTTGCACATGCATACACCCATATATATTTGATCCCCAACAATTAGAACGGTCAAAATCTCATCTGCCTATGTCTTTGGCACAATAAGAAGATATTAACATACAAATAATTACCTGTTTACCATCAGGACTCCAGCTAACTGCATAGATGCTGCCTTTATGACCATCTTGAGAGGACAGTTCACCAATCTTATCCCCATTCTTTCCATCAAATATTATACCCTTTTTGTCAGAGCTCACATTGATGAATTTGCCGCCATCTGGAGAAAACCTAATACAATTGACAAAATTTGAATGATCCCTGCAAATAAATAAACCAAAACATCAGTATGCAGTGACATGCAAAACGAAGGATACTGAAAGATTCAAAATTGCTGCACACTTTTGCAGTGACAGTCTTTTAATTTTGGTTGCTAGCAACAATGATTCAGTCATTCTAACGGGTATTTCATGCAATCAAGCTTTAATCACTCCTAAACCATGTGAAAATCTGCAGACTGTTTCTGGAAGTTGTTCGAAAAAATGGTGTTTCTCATTGCATTTCTCTTCATTGGAGGACTACACTTCCTAATCTCTTCAACATCCACCCTCTTGAATATGGTTTTAATATTCAAATGTCAATAAATATGGAAGCTAAGATAGTTAACATTCACAAAATTTATAAAACAGAGTAAGACCAAGAATATCAAGAACCAATGTTTTACCCCTTGCTGAGTTTTGCCTGCTAAATTATCATACTGTGTGTTCTTGGTCGGCAAACTAGTACCGAAAATCTAAGTTTAGACAGGCATTTTGTCTTTTTTACTGGATCTAAAGACAAGGGAAGAGTTCAAAAAACTCTAAACATGCAACTCTGCTATGTTGCATGTAATAGACTACCCTGTCATGTTACCAGAGATTGATATGGTCAAAATACACTGATAAGTAAAGAGGGAAAATGTGAAACATTGCACAAAACTGTTACACCAATGACTTTGTTATGACAAACCTGTGGGATGACTTGAATTTAAACGGCGGTCCTTCATAGAAATTCACCAAAAAATCTTCACCACAAGTCGCAATGCGAAATGGTCTTGTTGGCTTGAAGGCACAACTCAGGACCCGTCTTGAATGACCATCAAATTCTCCCACATTAGTACCAGAATCCCACCTGTTCATATTTACATTCATCAACTATTGAATGTTACATCACAAACAGTGGAACACGAGATTAGTAACATACAAGAATAAAGCCAACTTAAACCATTCACATTAGCAGCAACCAATTTTAAACAATCTGAGAAAATCTTGCAAGCATAAAATGGAAATCACAATAAAAATATGCCACGTAAGAAAATCTAATTCTTCCTCATATCTAAATGACATATTAAAGTGACAAGCATCTAATAACTGCCACGCAATCCAATCAAAAGATACCGTCAATTGATGATGAAATGCTCTTACATGTGTCAAGATAAATTTTAAGAGCAAAGCTTTGTTACTACGACATAGATAAATTAAAATAAATAAAGAATTACATGATCGTGGTCATGTATATTACATAAGTAGTGTCAATGGAATCACATACTAAGGTCATCCACAAAAGCCTCCCTTATAATCTGTCAAAGTTTACTCATCAGTTCATAACTAGTAAACCCTCAAAATTTCTAATCAATTCCACTTTATTTTGAGGGTAAAGCAGTTGAAACATTCTATTCATTAACGAATAACTTAAATTGTATCGTAATCAAACAAGTACAGTGAAGTCATTGAAAGAAGAACTCACATGAAAGCGCGTACGAGCGATTTACCCTTCCCATCACCGCAAGCAACGATCCTCAAACCGTCGGGGGACCACTGAAGATCGTCAATCCGACCCGACAAAACCTTGAATTCCTTCTTCAAAACGTGGTCATTGTGAGCCCCCCAGATCCGTACGGTTCCAGACACGTCAGCCGAGGCGATCCACTCACCGTTGGGCGAAAACCGCGCCACGGTAGCAGGGTAGGCGTGCTCCCCGTAGATCGAGACCTGCAACGTATTGTTGAGATCGAGGATAATTACGGATCTGCCATTGGTGTACAAAATGGAGTTGGATTTCGGGTGGCCCGAAATCAGAATTCCTCGGCCTCGTTCCGTCGACGGCACGCAAGCGTAGGTTTCCGCTAGTTGAGGCATTTCGTGAATTCGAGAAATTCAGAGTGAAAGTGAAAAAGAAAAATTGTAAGAGGGTCAGTTGTACTTTGAGAGGAACTTATTAAAGGAAAAGGAACGAGTATTTTTGAATAGTACGTGCTTTTATATTCCGAGAATCGAGTAAATGATGACTAGGAGTGAGGGTTTAATGTTGGTCTACCACGTGTACATAAACGATTGGCCCAACCAGCGAAAGTCAACCAGCGAAGAAGCATTGGGTTTGAAGAGTTTAAAAAATAATCCTTAAAACTCAAACAATTAGATAAATATGCATTAATATTTAATTGTTAAAAAATATGTCATTAAAGTTAAAGTGATAAGAATAATACAATTGTTTCATTTTTAATGTATAAATTAATTTAACACATGTTAAATTATTAACAAATAATATTAAAATTGTATCCAAATATTTTTTTTATTCATGTAACTAAATATTCTTTTAAGTCAACTACCACTTTGTTGCTGCCATTTGCTTACCCACGAAGTATTTGAGAAACCAAATGAAACTACTGCCTTCGAAAAGAAGATCACGAATTACCCTTTAATTCACCCACCTAAAAAAGCAGCCATTTATCACCTGGTAAAATTATTAGTACAATTTTTATTTTTTTTTCACTAGGTAACTAAACTCAAGCACCCAAGATTAAAATGACATATCACCCTTCCCCTGACTTTTATGTCGAGACAGGATGCCACTACCCTTTTTTTTTTTTAATGCTATCACATTATTGAGAATATTTTAAAAAAGATGAAGATCCGGGGTAATCTCTAGTGCATGATTCTTCCCATGACAGACAAATCTGGAGTAATCATATGTTTGAAGTATGAAGAACACAAATTCTGTAGAAATGCTAAAAGAATCTTACTTTCAATAATTAGTATTGCTTTTTACTGTTCTTTGACAATAGAAGTTTAAATTATTTGTCAACAACATAAATAATAGCTACAACAAAAAGAAATGTCATTTGCGACCCCTTCTGCGATGGCTAAAATAGCCGTCGTAAAAAATAAAAAATACTTTGTCGTTTCATCTCATCTGGATCATAATTTTTTTTTTTGAAATGTCTTGGTAACTCACCTCTCTCCTCTTCAAATCTCTAACCATTCTACAAAATATCCAAGTGTTCTCTGTCTCTTCAAATCTTTAACAAATTTCCCCTAAATAATATTCAGTATTTCTCAATCAAGAGAGTGAGCGAGCCGAACCACAGAGAGAGAAGACCACACACAAATTAGGGATTTTGAATCCATCACGTCAAATGTAAAATTCATGTAAAATTTTTATTTCTTTAGTTTTTCTTGGATTCATGTGATGTTAATTGAGTCATTTGCCAAAACAAGCGTCTTATACAATGGCTATGGGCTTGATTCGTCGAGCGATTTCATCATCCTCCCGAGCGACGGCGACTTAGTCGGCCAGGCTAATCACGGCTCAGCTCCACGCGTCGAAGTCGAGGCTCAGAAGGTGGAGCCAAAGGCAAGCAGGAGAATGAACATGAGGAAGTTCCAAATCTACTGTTGTATCGTGATTTGTGTCCTCTTTGATTGCAAGAATAACTAAAACTGACTCAAAAATTCTCGAGAGGCTCTTTAGGTTCAATTTTGATGGTTTAGATGATAATCTAAGCTTCAGAATTGTTGGGCGATGGCATGTTTGATCAGTTTTCTTTGCTATATTCAATGGTGTCGTGTGTCATCAAGAGGGCTTAAGGATAGGATTGCATGAATGATTTTAAAAAAGATTTTATGTTTATTTTAATTTAATAATAAAATTGTATAAAAAAAATATTTGACTTATAAATTTTTACAGATATTTTTTTTGTTAACATTAACAAAATTTTTATGCTATATTTTCTATCAATAAATTATTTGTGAGGGCGAGTTGATAAATTACAAAAGATTTAATTTTTTGTTTTTAATATTTTTATTTTTTAAAATTTAGTTCAAAAAAAAACACTAATAAAAATTATGTAAAAGTAATTTTAAAATTTTTTTTATAGTACAAAAATTATTATGTTATCTAAACTCTTAATTATAATAAGATTATGATAAAATATTGATGAGAACCAACAAATCGATCACCATTCGACTAAAGTTGGAAAACAATCCTTTAAACGTTCATGGAGAACCAATGACAAGAGCTAAAGCTAAAAGAATGAAAAAAACCTTAACTTGTTTAATGAAAAATATTTGGAAGGAGCAAACTAGTTAAGTTTCGGTTAAAGTTTTAAGGATGCAAGAGTAATCTAAAATTGTCAACATGATTCAAGTAAGTCCAAATCATGAAGACAAGAGTCCAGTCCTATTAGAATGAAGTTTTTAATTTATCTTGAAGAATAAAAAGGTCATTCGGCCATGTTGGTGATCAAATACTATAGAGTGAAAATTAAGGTTCATTGGATCAAATGTGATTAAGGAAGCATGATCAAATATGATTAATATAATGTGGTGTGCAAGTTGAAGTTAAATGCAAAGGAGTTACAAATGAGTTATGCTGCAATTATCTTAAATTGTGTAATTTGTAACTATTCTTAGCCTTTGTTCTATATAAACAAGGCTGATTTTTTTTTATGAGGGAGGAAAATTTCGTGATATACAAAGTTTGAAGCACTTGAGAGTGTTTTGTTTTTAAGTTCTTGCATGAACTTTGGAACTTATCAAGTTTATTCAGATTGTGGCGTTCAAATCCTTCAAATTTTTGTTTTTCATTAAACTTATCAACTTTCATTGTTTGTTTGGGGAAATCAAAGTACTGTTCTAATTATTTTATCATCATACCATTGATTAAGTATTAGAATAATTTCTCTTACTTCATTTTTGAACGATTGGGTTTGTTTCAATTCGTTGGAGGGTGTTAATTTACATTCTATGTGTATCATAGCTATCTAGCTATTGGGGTGTATGATTGTCAAAATTAATAATTTCCATCATTTGGTATTAGAGCTTGGCTCAAGTTTGAGGTTTGCGTATCCATTTATTTTCTGTTTCTTTTAGTTGTCACTTCATTTCTTGTTTCTCTTTTAGCACCATATCTTAATTGTTGTGCTTCTCAAGGTTATTCTTATTATTTTTAACAGATTATAAAAAAAAATAAAAAAATAAAAAATTTTGCAAAATTCAAGGGATTCTTGCAAAAAAAAAAACTAAAACAAATATATATATATATATACAAAAATCTCTCTATGTTCATACGATTACTTGTTTCGGTTTGGGAAGTATTTAAAATTTTAACTTTCTTAACCAAAATAGACAAAAATTCTTGTTGGGATAAAAATTGATATTTCAATTCTAATCTTTGCTTGTAAAATTTCAGTTCTAAACTTTACTCGTGATATTGAATTATCTTTTATCTGTTTTCTTAGACCTACCAAATTTCACTCTATTGAATTTGCCATAATCTGAATTGTTTGTTTAAAGATCTTAGTTAATCTAAGAACCCAAAGAACAAAACAAGAGTGGTAAAAGGTAAGAGTGGTGAGATTAGCATCGAGAAAAGCCAAATAATTGTGTGAAACACGAGTGGTGTGAAATCTTTGAGTGAAACACGTGAGGGAGTGATTGAAAGGCTGTTCTATTTTTTTTTTCTCAGATTTTTAAACATGTCTAACAAAGATAAATATGTGCGTTCTTCCTTAAATGATATGGTGATTCAAGCAATGCAGCAACAATTTGAACGATTGTTCCAAGTGATTGGGGATGTAAAAGATCATCTAGAAAGACATGATGAAGCAATTACCAAATTGCAGAGAGAACCACAGAAAGGAAGACAACCACATTTTATCAATGATGTATATGATGGCGGAGAAGATACAGATGATGGCCAAGCTACCATAATCGGTCAAAATGTTAATCCTAGGAGACAAACTAGAAGAGGATGTTTTGATGGTGTGGACCGAAACATAGGCAGCATCAAAATGAAAATTCCTTCTTTTCAAGGGAGGGAAATTTCGTGATATACAAAGTTTGGAGCATTTGAGAGTGTTTTGTTTTTAAGTTCTTGCATGAACTTTGGAACTTATCAAGTTTATTTAGCTCATGGTGTTCAAATACTTCATATTTTTATTTTTCATTAAACTTATCAACTTTCACAGTTTGTGGCGTTTTGGGGAAATGAAGGTGACATGCCACATTTAGAAGATGCTAGTGATGTAGAGTATGCTAGAAGAGAAAATTTGGTTGTACAACACACACTTAGTTTACAAAATAAAATTAATGAACATGGTGAGCAACGTGAAAATTTGTTTTATACTCATTGTTTGATTGCTAACAAGTTGTGTAATGTGATTGTTGATAGCAGAAGTTGTACAAATGTGGCAAGTACATTGGTTGTGGAGAAACTGAAATTACCTACTAATAAACATCCAAGATCGTACAAGTTACAATGGTTGAATGATAGTGGTGTTGTGAAGGTAAATCAGCAAGTGTTAGTTTCTTTTTCAATTGGTAGATGTAAGGATGATGTTTGGTGTGATGTGGTACCCATGTATGCTGGTCACATGTTGTTAGGGAGACCATGGCAATATGATCGAAAGGTAATGCATAATGGGTTTAAAAACTGTTATTCTTTGATCATGAAAGGGCAGAAATACCAACTTTGACCTTTGCCTCCAAAGACGATTTTTGAAGATCAAATGCGCATAAAACAACAATATGAAGAGTTTGAATCTTCATTAGCTAAAACTTTGGGAAGGAAGCAAGAAAGAGAGACAAACAAAAAAGGTGAGATGAGTGTTAAAAATGAGAGCAATGGGAAATACAAAGGGAAAGAAAACAAGGAAGACTTGAGTGAAAGAAAAATGAGTGTTTATGCAAAAATGAGTGATGTGAAGAAAGCATTAATCATGAGGCAGCCCTTACTTGTACTTATGTACAAGGATGTTTTAATTATTTCTAACGAAATTGATAAAAGTTTACCTAGTGTTATTGTTAATCTTTTGCATGAAAATAAGGATCTCTTTCTTGTAGATGTTCTTAATGGTTTGCCACCAATTAGAGGAATTGAACATCAAATTGATCTCATTCCAGGTTCAAGCATGCCAAATAGGCCAGCATATAGATGCAACCCCGAAAAGACCAAAGAAATCCAAAAGCAAGTAAGTAAGCTTATGGAAAAGGGATATGTGCATGAAAGCATAAGTCCATGTGCAGTTCCTATTTTGTTAGCACCTAAAAAAGATGGTTCTTGAAGAATGTGTGTTGATTGCCGAGCCATCAACAAAATCATGGTAAAATATAGACATCCTATTCTTAGGTTAGACGATATGTTGGATGAATTGCATGGTTCTTGTGTGTTTTCAAAGATTGATTTGAAATCTGGATATCATTAAATAAGAATGCGCAAGGGTGATGAATGAAAAACCGCTTTCAAAACTAAACATGGTCTATATGAATACCGGTAATGCCTTTTGGCCTAACTAACGCACCTAGCACTTTCATGAGATTGATGAACCATGTTTTGCGTGTTTACATTGGAAAGTTTATAGTGGTTTATTTTGATGATATACTCGTGTATAGCAAAAATTTAAATGAGCATGTTACACATTTAAAAATTGTTTTTGATGTGCTTAGAAAAGAAAAGTTATATGCTAATCTAAAGAAATGCATTTTCTGCACTAATGAACTTACTTTTCTTGGTTATGTTGTTAATGATAAAGGAATACATGTTGATCAAGAAAAAGTGAAAGTAATTAGGGAGTGGCCAAAACTCACTTGTGTTTTCCATGTGAGAAGTTTTCATAGTCTTGCCAGCTTTTATAGAAGATTCATTAAGGATTTTTCTACCATTGCTGCACCATTAACAGAATGAATTAAAAAGAATGTGGGATTTAGGTGGGGTAAAGGACAAGATGATGCTTTTTAACTTGCTTAAAGACAAACTTAGTTCAACACCTTTGCTTACTTTGCCTAACTTTGCTAAAACTTTTGAGATCGAGTGTGATGCAAGTGGAATAGGTATTGAAGGAGTTTTATTACAAGAGGGCAAACCCATTGCGTTCTTTAGTGAGAGGCTAAGTGGAGCAAGTCTTAACTACCCGACATATGACAAAGAGTTTTATGCCTTGGTGAGAGTGTTAGAGACATGGCAGCACTATCTTTAGTATAAGGAATTCATTATACACACCAATCATGAGTCCTTGAAATATCTCAAAAAACAAGGAAAGCTAAACCATAGGCATGAAAAATGGGTGGAGTTTATTGAATCCTTTCCATACATCATTAAGTACAAACAAGGTAAGGAAAATGTGGTTGCTGATGCTCTTTCTAGAAGGTATGCTCTAATTTCTACACTTGATGCAAAATTATTGGGTTTTGAGTACATTAAAGATTTATACAATTCTGACATTGATTTTGCTAATATTTATGAGGCATGTGAGAAAGGGGGTTTTGATAAATTCTTTAGGCATGATGATTTTCTTTTCAAAGAAAACAAGTTGTGTGTTCCTCAATGTTTAATGAGAGAATTACTTGTGAAAGAGGCACATAGTGGTGGGTTAATGGGGCATTTTGGAGTTAGAAAGACTTTGGATGTGTTAAGTGATCATTTTTTTTTGCCACACATGAAAAGAAATGTTGAGAGAATATGTGAGAAATGCATTACTTGCAAACAAGCTAAATCTAAAATATTGCCTTATGGGCTGTATACTCCTCTTCTTATACCTACTGAGCCTTGGGTTGATATATCCATAGATTTTGTCTTGGGATTACCTAGGTCCAAAGGAGGGAGAGATTCCATTTTTGTTGTTGTTGACAGTTTCAGTAAGATGGTGCATTTCATTCCTTACCATAAAACAGATGATACAACACATGTTACGGGGCTGTTCTTCAAAGAAATTGTGAGGTTACATGGCATTCCAAGGACAATTGTGAGTGATAGAGATGTGAAGTTCCTTAGCTACTTTTGGAAAACACTTTGGAACAAGTTAGGAACAAGGCTATTGTATTCAACCACTTATCATCCACAAACGGATGGACAAACGGAGGTGGTAAATAGAACTTTATCAACACTTTTGAGGGCTATAATTCAAAGGAATTTGAAGAATTTGGAGGAATGTTTGCCACATGTGGAATTTGCTTATAACCGAAGTGTGTATGCTACAACAAACCATTCACCATTTGAAGTTGTGTACGGGTTCAATCCATTATCTCTTATGGATTTACTACCTTTACCTTTAGAACAAGCTAATTTGGATGGTAAGCAAAAAGTTGAATTTATCAAAGCTTTGCATGAAAGAGTGCGCACACAAATTGAAAAGCAAAACTCTACAATATGAGATGCAACACAACAAAGGCCGAAAGCAAGTAGTATTTGAACTTAGAGATTGGGTTTGGGTACACTTGAAGAAGGAAAGATTTCCTAGCTAAAGGAAGTCTAAACTCATGCTAAGAGGGGATAGACCATTTCAAGTCCTTCAAAGAATTAATGACAATGCATATAAGTTAGAACTTCCCAGTGAGTATGGCAATGTTAGTGCAACCTTTAATGTTTCTGATTTGTCCTTATTTGATATAGATGATAAAGATAATGATTCGAGGACGAATCCTTTCGAGGAAAGAGAGAATGATAAGAACCAGCAAGTTGATCACCATTTGGCTAAGGTTGAAAAAGATCCTTTAAACGTTCATGGAGGACCAATGACAAAAACTAAAGCTAAAAGAATGAAAGAAGCCTTAACTTGTTTAATGGAAAACATTTGGAAGGAGCAAGCTAGTCAAGTTTCGGTCAAGGTTCTAAGGATGCAAGAAGAATCTAAAATGGTCAACATGATTCAAGCTAGTCCAAATTATGAAGACAAGAGTCCAACCCTATTAGAATGAAATTTTTAGCTTATCTTGAATAATAAAAGGGCCATTCGGCCATGTTGGTGATCAAGTGCTATGAAGTGCAAATTAAGGTTCAATGGATCAGATGTGATTAAAGAAGCATGATCAGATATGATTAACATAATGTAGTGTGCAAGTTGAAGTTAAATGCAAAGGAGTTACAAAATGAGTTACAAATGAGTTATGCTGCAGTTATCTTAAATGGTGTAATTTGTAACTGTTCTTAGCCTTTATTCTATATAAACAAGGCTAATTTTTTTTCATGGGGGAGGAAAATTCGTGATATATAAAGTTTGAAGCACTTGAGAGTGTTTTGTTTTTAAATTTTTGTATGAACTTTGAAACTTATCAAGTTTATTCAGCTTGTGGCGTTCAAATCCTTCAAATCTTTGTTTTTCATTAAACTTATCAACTTTCATTGTTTGTTTGGGGAAATCAAAGTATTGTTCTAATTATTTTATCATCATTCCATTGATTAAGTATTAGAATAGTTTTTCTTACTTTATTCTTGAACGATCAAGTTTATTTTAATTCGTTGAAGGGTGTTAATTTGCATTCCATGTGTATCATAGTTATTTAGCTATTGAAGTGTATGATTGTCAAAATTAATGATTTCCATCAAATATTATTTTTATATTATTTTTATTTATATAATTAAAAGGATAAATATAATATCTAATATTATCTTTAATTAAATAATTTAGGTAATTCATAATTATTTAATTATTTAATTTAATTAAATAATTTAATTATTTTAATTTAAATAAATAATCTAATTATTTATTTAATTCTATAATTATTATAAATTGGGCCAGTAATTGATTGAGCCTAATAAATTTAATTAAATTAAACATGGGTCAATTAAATTAATTAATTGGTTCTAATAAGTTTAATCAAAGTAAACTTGGGCAAATTAATATTTTAGATCTAACAATTAATTCAATAGTCAATTTCAGTGTTTATGAAGCCAACATGGGAACCTGATGGACCTACAAAATTAAGCTCTAATAAATTAAATCATTTGATTAAATTCTTTAATCAACATGATTTTATTTATTAACTTTATATTACTCCACTAAAAATATAAAGTTAAACTCTTAATTATGCAGATAAATTGTAAAACAGAAAACTATCTTTATCTATTTAATAATCATTTCATATGGATTAATCATCCATAAATGTTCATAATTAAAGTTAGGTCGAGTGTCCGTTAACCTCTCTAATTACATCTTTATCCTTGATTCACAGTAATCCTCTTTTGAACATTTAATTTGTGAAATTCACAAATTTATTATTATTTTCTTTAACTCTTAAAGAAAACTGAGCGCTCATAATGTTCAAAACTAAAATCAATTATCAAAGAAATAATTTATCTAACTTCTTTTTAAAAGGAGTGGATTTCATATCTGTGAGAAATGTTCCCAACTATCCATTTTATTACATTTATAAAATATTTAGTAATTGACTGAAAATCTGTTACAGTCTTTCCTTTGTAAATTAATAAACATAACTCAATGAATAGGAGTTCATTAATTACTCGGGATTAAGATTAATCTATATATTATTATATTGTGATAAAATAAATTCTCTTTACTAACGAAGATTAATAGAGAATTAATTTTATCGTGGTCTAATCTTATATAATCAACATTATACAAAGTGTCTCGATTTTTTATGTCAACACATAGAATGATTCGGATAAGACCATTATATACAATATATAAATGAACCGCACTTATAGTCTATTAAAATAAAGTTTTCGTCTTTATTCAAACTAAGGACAAGTTTAGATTATTACGCTTAAACTTAATCCTCTCGTATATAACTATTATATACTAAGTTTAAGGTTACATATAATAATCAAATAATTTCATAATATTTAAATAAAATAATCAAAGAATTTCATGATATTTAAATAAAATAATCATAATTGTAAATATAATATTGAATGAATAATCTCTATTAATTATTTTTAATAATATCTAAATACAAATAATTATACTTTTACAGCACACTTTTAGCAATAATAGCTAAAAGTAAGTGTTGGCTAAATTCTTAATACTTTGTTGCTTCTTTATGTAAAATTCAGACTTGCTAGGATTTCAGAGAATTGGTCTTTTGTTTGCAAAATGTGATTTTTAAGTGTTCTATATGGCCGGCAAAACTTTGAGGGTGTATATAAATTAATAGTCATCTTAGGACAATGGACTAAATGAAGCTAATGTTATTGCACCAGTGGTCAATCAGCTTTTGGTGGAGAATTGTCTTAGTTTGCATTGTTTATTATATATTGTATGTTGTTGTGGTTGTAAATATAACTAATGTCACTATACATCATTTATTTCATATTATATGTTGTGGTTGTAAATATAACTATTGTCATGATAATCGTCATCTCTTCTTTCTTCTTTTATGCAGGATTACTTTTGTGTCTTTTGTGGAATGTCATAGCTGTTACAATAGCATGGATCAAAGGGGAAGGTTGGTTTAGAAATCTAATTTACTTAATTTCTAAGAATAAGAGCTTTTTCCATTATAGTCTGATGTCTTAGATCCTATGTACTCTGCTTGTGCTCTTTTTATTTTGTTATAAGTGTAAGAATCTTGTTTCTTGCCCTTATCTACTTCATTGCAAGGGTTTCTGGTGCATATGTGTTGTGATATCGTCCAATGTATTGTGTTTTCAGGTACTTCTGCATCTTCTTGAAATTGGTTGTTCATTTATTTTCTATTGTTTACTTTAATTATTGAATACTAAAGTTGTTTTAAGTTGTATCACACACTATAAGTCAAAAGAGGAAGTCCATATGGTTCATATTGCTATTTATTTATGTGTGAATATTAGGTTGATCTCTTTCACAACCACTCCCCAAAATAAGATGGAGTTAAAGATTTGCTTATTTTCCATCTTGCCTGAGTAGGTAGTTTATAAAGAGAGCTTCTAGCTAAAAATAACAAAACTGTGGCACCTAGTCCTCTTTTGTTTGATCTTTTCCTCTTTATAAAGCCAAATAAATACTTAAGAATCTCATTTATATTGATGCAGCACTAATAATAGGCTTCAATTTCTTAATTTGATGGCAGCTTGCTTCTACAACTAGCTTTCAGCTTAAGATTGTACTAGTGGTGGTCTAATGGTGAACATAATGTCTTGCACGGTTGTGTTACGCACCTAATCCACTTAGTTGGGCAGTCAGTATCTTTTTGTTATATTATGCGTAATAAGCAATTTAAGTGGTTAAGAGTTGGCACTATAAATAGCCAAATATTCTGCAAAAGATTATGGTGTTTTCCCTGTTGAGCTCTTGACGATAGACTTATGATACCTGTTATGGAAGTTAAAGTTGCTATAAATATTTGTAATGCACTGAAACATTCATTGTCCAATGCAGATTCTGGCATATCTCATGGCTACCTATCTCGACATTCACACACAAATTGTGAACTTGGACTTCTTGGAAGTAGTGCCTCTCCACAAGCATCTAGTTGTGTTTCTGGGGCGGGCTTCTGATCCTGTGGTTCAGGGCAGCAATTTGCATCTACACAAAAGAAGCAATGCAGCATATCAGCCTCCGCACCTCTCTAAGGTATTGATAGTACTTTCATATTTTTCTCTCTTTGATGCTAATGGAGTTTAGAACATTCAATTGCTTCAGATGATTCAATTATGAGTAATGTCATTTGATGCGCAATGTCCTTTATGGTAATGAATATTTTTCGAAGTAATATCAAAGACATAATATTTGCTTTTCTTTCAGGCAAAAGTACGTTCTATGGTAGAGAGCGAGGAATTTTGTAATAATAAAACATTTGGTTCGTCTGGGCATTTAAGTCATGACAGAGCAGAGGAGGAAAGAAGGAGAAGAGGTAAAATCTCTTTCCCTTAATTTCCCTTGTAAGTTGTAATGGATTTATCAAGGTGCATTCTTGCCTTCATGGTTTCAGTCAGCCAGACAGTAAAGGTTTACTGATCAACTGATCTTCTAATGCTAATGTGTATCCCTGCACAAATTCGGATCGAATTATATGAACAAATTATTTATTTTAAATTGTGAATTAGATAAATCAAGTGCGAATATTTATATAAAAACAAATGAAAATTTGAATTTTATATTCGAATTATTATGCGAATTCAAGAAAAAAATTAATTGTTATATTCTATTTAAATTCAATTTGAATTCTTCACATAATCATTTTAACAGCCCTACACACTCTTCGTGTCCTATGGTTCTTTAACAACAAAAATTAAAATTCTTTTATTAAGTACCTTTTAACCCTCTGGCAATTTGGTTATTAATATTTTTTCATAGCAACTCTTTTAAAAATATAAAGTTTATTTAGCAATAAATTATAACAAACTATATAGAAAGTTTCTAGGAGAGTTTGATGTGGTAGAATTCATTGGTTATGGAGGCTTTGTGATAATATGGTGTATATATGAACGATACAGTTTGGGCCCGGATGATAGATCTCAATCTCCTTGCGCCTGTAAGTTCGATAGTAAAGTCTATCAAACTTTTGAAGAGTTCTTAAAGTTTAAAAAGTTTGATATTACAATTTTGCTTTAGAGGTATTAATTAAAAGGAAATTTTTGAATAAACTCTATTATAAATTGTGAGAGGTGTGGAAGTTAAACTTACACATTAAAAATAATGGAGAAACACGTTGCTATGGTGTATTTAAGGATTGTTATGGTTGTTGTTGACCTTTCTGAGATGTATTGCGTGTTATGCAAGGCTAGAGTTTTAGGCTAAAGAAACTCTAGTTTTGTAAATTAGTGGAAACTTGAACCTTATATGTATGTATTGAAAATCAGTTTATAAGAATCTTTAGCCCTAGAAAAAACATAGCGCTACTACTTTGCTTAGATTCTATATGTATATATTGAAAATCAATTTTTGAGGATCTTAAGCCCTAAAACACATGTAAAGTTGCTAACTTGCTTGGATTTTTTTATGAAGAATGTGAAAAAGAAGCAAGTGATGGAATGTGGTGTTTGCTAATAAAGTGCTACAAAAAACATGGTGCAAACTATAAGACTATGATTTTGTACTAGGTCAAGACTCATTATTTCACTCTTTATCCTCCTATGACAAGGACGATCTCAATGAGAAAGATGCCTAACCTTTTTTAAGGCTAAACAAAAAAGTAAAGATGAACTAACCACTAAAGAGAGGCCAAATAGCTAGTCCTAAAAAAGAAGGCTAGAGACCTCGAATGGAGAATGAACAAGGTGTTAGAAAAAGTTCAACAAACTAAGGAGCCAGAGAAGTAGCCTACAGAGTGAGACAGAAGTCTATCCTTATTGATAAATTAGCCTACAGAGTGAAACAGATGTCCCTCCTTATTGATAAATTAAGGGACAAAGCTTTCGGTGAAACTTAAAATACCTATATTGCCAGCCTACGCAAGCACCATAAACCTGAACCATTATGTGAACATGGTTACTAACCTCTTGTCTATAGTAAGACTCCAAGGACAACAAATGTGCAGGTTGTTCCATATGTAGTCTGAGGAGTAAAAACTAATATTGTATAGAGGATTTAGGCAAATGAGAGTTACCTTATTTAATCAATTACCTAATTTGTTCATACAACACTTTCGAGTAGCTTGTGAGTCAGCCAAGGACTCTAAGCAACTTAAGAAAATTAAATAGTGCAAAGAAAATACCTGAAAGAGTTCATTGATAGGTTCCACATAGGTATGGTTTAGCTTGAGACGTATAACCTCTCAATCGCTCTGAAAGCTTTCAAAGAAGGGCTATAGTTGAATAGGTTATGGGACAAGTTATTTGAGCACCATGTTCCCAGTTACGTCATTGCTAATGACAAAGCTTTTAAAAAGGATGTGCATGGATTTCATTAACCTAAACAAAACTTATCCCAAAGATAGCATCCACTTGTCTAAGATAGATCAATTGGTAAATTTAACAATTAAACACATACTCCTTATATTTATGAATGTACTCTCAGGTTACAAACCAAATTAAAATGTTTTTACTAGCCAATGAGAAGACTTCCTTCATCACTTACCAAGAAACTTACTTTTATAATGTCACACCCTTTGGTTTGAAAAATGTTGGGGCAACTTGTTAAAGGCTGGCAACAAAATCTTTAACTTATTGATCAAGAAGACCATGAAAGTGTATGTTGATGATATGATCAGTAAGTCAACATCTCTCAAGAACCACATCAAAGACCTCAAGAAAACTTTTGAGATATTGAAAGAGAACAAGATAAAGTCGAACCTTGAGAAGCGTTTGAGTTAGAATCTGAAAAGTTCTTAGGATTCATAGCAAGCTGAAGAGGTATAAAGGCCAAATTGGACAAGGTAAAGGCTATAATAAATATGAAATCCTTGAGCATTATGAAAGAGATTCATAAAGTCGTAAAAAAAGTTATCCTGAGCAAGTTTATTTCAAAAGCAATTAACAAAAGCATTGAATTATTTCAGGAGATCAAACAATAAGAGAAGTCGAGGTGAACAAATGTGAAAGAGTTTTTAGCAACTAAAGACTTATCTAGCTCAACCAATCAACCTTGTTGTCTTAAGAACAACGAAAACTCTTTACATTTACATAGGCATTTCACAAGATATTGTGAGCTCAGTTTTGGTGAAGGAGAAAGTTGGAGCCTAAAGACTTATCTACTTTGCTAACAAGGCCTTTACTGACCCTAAGAGTAAATATCCCATAGCTGAGAGGCTAGAGCTTATACTTATAATGTTATGAAGGAAACTGAGCCCTTATTTTCAAGCCTATACTGTAGCAGTTCTAACAAACCAACACTTTAGACAAATTCTGCACAAGCTGGAGTTGTCAAGATGACTGGTTAAATGGGTGATTGAGCTTAGTGAATTTGATGTACAACATAATCCACGTACTATAATTAAAGGTCAAGCTATCACCAACTTCATAGTCAAGTGCACACAATAAGATGGCACAATATTAATGAGAACCCCTTTGAGGACCCCTAAAAAAGTTAATAACAAGAGGACCCGATCTTTTAAACATGAATGATATACACAGATAAAGCGTCCAACTTAAAAGGATGTGAAACAGAGGCTGTGCTCACTAGCACAGAAGGTGACTAGGTTACTATGTAGTCATATTTAGGTTCCAATTATCCAACAATGAGATTGATTTAAAGCTTTGCTAGCCAAACTGAAGCTAGCATGAGTATTAGTCATTAGAATGGTTCTCATGAAAATTAATTCCCAGTTGGTGGTGAACCAAGTCAAGAAAGATTTTGAGGCTATATGGTGGCTTATTTGCTGAAAGTAAAAGAGTTGATAGCTTAATTTAAAAATGTGGAGCTACAGTAGATCTCATGATGTCAAAACCACATAATGGATATCTTAGCTCGATTGGCTTCTATCGAGGACACTAGAGTTCTTTGATATATACCATTAGAACTAATCTTGGAACTAAGTATCTGAGGAGAGATAAAAGAAATCTTAAACTGATAGTAGATTAATTTGGATAGTCTCGATTAAGAAGTATATAGAGAGTAAATAGTTACCGTTAAACAAGCACGAAACTCAGCAACTCAGATAGCCTCAGATGCTTGGATACAACAGATGATAACTACATATTTTAAAGTTCACGAAGGGGTTTATGGCACCCACTCAGGTGCGGAATCCTTAGCATAAAAAGTCCTTAGGTAAGGTTATTAACAGTCTATAATATAAAAAGATGCTAAAGAATTTGTCAAGAAATGTGATGCATGTCAAAGGCATATCGACCAAATAATCTTACCCCTAAAAGCTCAAAGGTGATGTTAAGCCCTTAAGCTTTTTCTTAATTGGGGCTTGATCTAATTAGTCCACTACCTTGAAGACGGGGGTCAGTGAAGTATATTATAGTTGCAGTCAACTACTTCATTAAATGAGTAGAAGTAGAACCACTAACAAAGATCACTAAGAAGAAGACTGCAACTTTGTTTGGAGGAACCTCATTTTCTAATTTAGTTTCCTGCACAATATCATCACCGATAACAACTAGTAACTAAGCAACGGAAAGTTCAAGATTTTTTTTCCAATGTCTCCCTATATAGCTTCGATTCACCTTTCACCTCTCTTAAATTCTAATGGACAAGTTGAATCTTATAAAATGTTTATAAAAAATATATCAAAGCAAAACCCAAGTGAGAGAAAGATAGCTTAGGGAGAAATATTTTCCTAAAGCATTCCACTAGCAAAATTGCGAACTAAGAAACCCTATTTTCACTAGCCTTCAGGTGCAAAGCAGTTATTCCAATTGAGATAAGGATGCTAACTCACAAAGTTCTATATTTCAAGAAATTTAGAGAATAAAAAGCTCTTACAATGTCACTTATTCCTTCTTGAGCAAAGAAGATAACAAGCAAAGATTAGGTCAGCTGCATATTAGCAAAAGGTTGCTCAATATTATAATAAAAGAGTCAGAGTCAACAAATTTAAAAAAGGTGACCTGGTTTTAAAGAAGATATTGCTGAATACTATGACCCTATTAAAGGAGTCCTCAATCTTAACTAGAAAGAGGCTTACATAGTCCTTAGAAAGATCAGGACAATGACGTACGAGCTTAGTTATTCAGCTAGGAGGGGAGTGAGGAAGCTTGGAATGTTGAGCTCCTAAAATGTTATTATCCCTAGATATTTTTCTAAATCTTATTTGCTTATGTCTTCAAAAGTTGTAATCTTTCTTTTTCTTAAGGCCTTGTAACTCCAAGAACCTAGAGAAGTACTCGATGAGCACTTTAGTTTAATGTAATTTACTTTCAAATTTAGTTAACTATCGCAAAATATGCATTAATTAAATTAAAAAATTAGCTTTCATTTTTATTGAAGATTGATTCATGAAGAGTGGTGCTCGTCTAAATAAGACATGCTAATAACCACCCTTATAATCCCTAAAAAGAATCAATGTTCCTATCCTTAGAACTTGAGAAAGATTAAAAGTTATCTATAAGTTAAATCTCGGATGATGGAGTCTCTTAACATCAAATAACTCATCTTTCTAACAACAAGAATTTAACAACCATTGAGCCTTATTAACACTCCTAAAATCATTTCATCCCTCAAACGACACCGAGACTAATGTAAGACTCAATCAAACATAACGTTTTATAGAGAACTTATATTCCATGAATTTCTTGATTTTTCCTACCTAGAAAGTATTATATATATATATGTATGTATAAGTATCAACATTCATCAGGGGCATTATTAAGGACTCCGCACAATACTTAGAAAAATTACCTAGTTTTTCCTTACATTTTGCATACCCTGAGCATTAATCATTCCATGGCCTATAGGAAAGCATGCTCTTTCTATACTTGGAAATTTTTTTAAGTTATTATTACTTTCCATAGGTGATCAGTCAAATTATTGTCCTTACCTAGGTGGTCAAGTGATTACAAATTATAACACTTTCTACAAAGTTTTCTTAAGTCAAATTGTTATTATTACTTTACATTGAGTGATCACTCTAATTGTTATCCTTCCTTGGGTGGTTAAATTATTAGAAAATTTCCTAGTCAAGTTATTATTACTATCTCTTAAGTGATCAGTTGATGAACACATAAAAATGCATATCTATTAAGTGATTCAGTCACCATTTAATGTCACTAATTTTAGCATTTTTATATTTTTAGCTTAAAATAAAGTATTCTCATTAAATTGTGATTAATGAATATTATTTGCACAAGTTTAGGTAAAATGGACGTAACTCTCAATGTAAAAATCAAAATGAAGAAATTCTTGAACCTGGAGTTGGGTTACAACTTCCGCTCAGCTTAACCCAACTCATGTATTTGGACCATATCTCACAGAATAAGTACCCAATTAATATAATTCTTGAAGCTATGAAATACCGACTTAATTATCCACAACTCTTATATTGATGGTAAAGTCCAAATCAGCCGCTATCATAGACCAAATTATATTGTAAATTTATAAAATGGTTGTTGGCCAAAATCTGACATATCTTTGGCATTTTGCCCATATCTCATTAGATACTCATCCAATTTATATGAACCTGGTGCCTATAGAAAGAAGAGACAAAATTATACAACTTTTATGTCAGCTAAAAAAGCTACATCGATCATTTACATTATCAAAAAGGTGCTGCAAATAGGTAAACGAGTGGTTGGCCTAAATTATTGAAAATTGAAGTCACACTTAACATATTTCCATTCATTGCCTATATAAGGACACTCTTAGGACATTTTCAACATGAGATAATTCTCTCTTATTTACTTCTCATTAACATTCATTCTAATCTAGGTTAGAGTTCTTGGCAAGGCTAAGAGATGAACTTTTATGTGTAATAAATCTACTTCTATATTTTAATTCTTTGTCAAGAGTTACAAATGTTTATAAGTTTGTTTGTGCCTAAACTCTTATCTAGTATTTTTCTATAATCCAAAAGTTTTAATTCTCATGTTTCATATATTTTTAGTCATACTTTCTTTATGTGATTCTTGTTGAATTATAATTATTATTGGTGACATTGTTTTACATGTTAATCTTTTATTGCAATATTGTCAATGATATATTGTTGATCTTGGATAATATGTAAAGACAATAATTGTTTGATATTCAAGTTAATCTTTTACTGCAATATTGTCAAAATGATATATTGTCGATCTTAGATAACTTGTATAAATGAACATGGTTTGTGTTAATGTTTGCAAAGAGTTTAGTCATGTCAAATACATGTGTTATCAAATGTGCTATATTTTATATATCTTCTAATTGATTATTTTCGATGTGAAACTTTCAATTAAGTTATAAGCATTGAATCAAAGTGTAGAGTAGATTTATAAAGTATAATTGTGATTTTCAAAGTCTTGCTTAAATCATCATAAGACATTTTCCTCAATTCATAGACAATACTATCTCATCTACTTAAACCAATTAATTAATTTTCTATTTTGCTACTGATTTAATATTTTACTTCACCAACTTATTTTGCTAAAAGCTTCCTCGTAGGATCGATACCTCAATCTATACTGTGATAGCCACATTACATTTTGAGCGTAAAAATCAGTTAACTCATTTTTATTTCTTAGGAGATTGAGTTGTTATAAGTTAATTTGATTACTTATAAGTACTTCTGACAAGTGAAAGTTAATTATTCATCACTATCAAGTAGTTCTCATCCATGAAAATGCTCAAGCACAATGGGTAAGAAATACCTCAGCTTTATTTAATTGTAAATTATTATTCCTCGGCCTGATAAAAAAAATAATTACAACAAAATAGAAGTTAATTCTAGTTAGTATAGGGGTAACTTTTTCTCTTTAGCTCTTCCTTAAGCAATAGAAAAGGTCTTAAAAGGCTACTCAACAATAAGTTCCTTAGAGGGCTTATTAGCAAAGGGATTTTATAAGGTATGGTAGCAAAGATCAGAAGGACGCCTTGAGTTTTAGAGGAGGCGACTAATCTTTTGGTATGTAGTTCCTTAGTTAGGGCAGCCAAAAAAACCATTTACCTTATTTTCCTTCAAGTCAATGACCAGAAGACCAAGTAAAGAAGGCTCTTATTGAGATGCTCATTTAGTTAACTCATCCTTCAGCCACTTCAAGTCAATGTTTTGGTAACACATCTTAAAAAGGTCCACGCACCTAAGATGGTTTGACATTTTTAATATCCTCTTTACGGAAGCCTTGACATCTTTAACATCCTCCTTCAACTTCTCAATGTTCTCTTGTAGTAAAGCCCTATCTATCCTTAGAACCTTTGTTGTGGCCTTAACTCTAAACACCTTTCCTTTTAGGACCTTGTTATTTTTTGAGCCTCAAGAAGTTGACTCTCCACTATTACAATTTTTAAGTCTGCCCCTTCGACCTTTTTTTGGGCTCCTCAGCTCTCTTGACCATCTTGTTCATAGCCTCCTTAAGGTGAAAAATCTAAGCCTTTACCGCTTTCAATTTGTGATTTTCTTAGACCGCACCTATAATGTTCTCTCTATGCTATGAGAGAATATAAGCAGTATGAAAAAATACTTAAGAGTCAACAGAAATGTAAGTAGGAAAAGAAAATGACTATACTGTTAGACATATAATATTATTTATGCTATTAAAACATGTGAAATAATATTATATTTTATTAATAAAAGTTTATTCATACATATAATTGAGCATAAATTGATGAGCTCATATTTATAAAGTATGGATCTATGTTTAGGCATATGATGCTAATACAGATAGTATAGATCACAAGTTCTTTATAAATTAAATCTAGTTCATAATCATTAATGAAAATGGGCATTTCATTATGTAAGATTGTAGTTTTTCTACTTCTTATAGTAGATGGTTTACCTTGATCATCGAAGTAGGGACTATGCGATCTAATTCTTTTAATTAATTACTAAAATTATAACTCCTTAACTTTTATTTAGAAAACTAAAAGCTAAAATTTATTTAACTTATCCTAATTCTATCAATAAATCAACCTAAACAATAACAAACGAGAGATAAATTTACCAAAAGATAATAATCTAGGGTATAGACTCATTCTCTAATATTTCATTGGACTCATTAATATTTTAGTTAATCACTTAATACGAATTGATTGGTTTGACACAAATCTCATCACAAGCCTCTGTCAATGATCGAGTAACTATATTACGCATTCTAACAATCACTTATATATTTATGGTAATTAAATTAGAATGTAATTCATTAAGATCAAGTCTAAATTATACCATAAATGCCACCTAGGTATATGTCTATCCTAGATGGAACTCGTAGTTGTTACTTTATGATCATGCATTAAATTATCCTAAGCTAAACACATGAATCCTTTTGACAAGTTCATCATGGTTCCTCAATCATTCATAATATTGGCCAGATATAATGAAAAGCATTAAACACAAGATAAAATGAATCAATTGTATGTATTAAGTTCATAAATTAAGAATTAATAAAATCTAACAACATATTAGGTTCAAAAGTCTAACCCTAGAATAAAAACTTAGATCATTGTAAAATAAAGAGTTTTAGAGCTTATCAAGAATAACATCGTGAAAATCATAGAAACTAGAAAGATAAAGATTTGAATAGATAAAATTAATATTTTTGCAGTCTTCAATCTTTTAATCTTTTTAATCCTCCAAAAATTGCTCTTTCTCTCTCCTCTTAAATTTTCTTGATTAGGCTTTTTTTTATCTTCTATTTATAGGTTATATCTTTAAATTAAGGTAAAATATCAAATACAAGTCAAATTATGATACTGTTCATATGTGTACTGTTCCATCGCATTACTATTCATACAACGCCGTGGCATTGAATTTTGGGCGTTGTACATACTATTTTGTGCGTTGTTCTGGGTGTTGGGCACTGCAGCAAAATTACTGTAGCAAATGTATGTTTTTGGCATATTTTCATTAAATTGTCATCCTTATTTGATCCATTGACTCCAAACCTATAAAATAACAATAAAGCACATAAAAAATTAAATAATCTTAATTTAAACGAATAAATATTAAGTTTGAAAGATGCAAATATTAAATCTAATTAACTCTTATCAACATTGAGTAGAAAAATTAGTGTATATGTTACATTGAATAAGACTACTGTGAATTTCGATCTGATTAACTAAATATCATAAATCTTAATTCGCAAAAGTTTTAATAAACTTGATTGATCTTACATTCATGCGTTATATCTTTTGAGTTATCACGGAGTGAGATTTATATAAACAGTCAAAACCTTGATAGCTTGAAAATATAATTTCATGAGTCATGGGAATATATATTTGCAAAATAGAATCTAATAAATAATGTTCACCTAAACTGTTTGTAGTACTTGATCATTAGAATTTATGGCTGCAATTTATTCAATAAATTATTTATTGAATAATAATATTTGTTTATAAATTTATTTACAAATATAAACATATTAAAAATGATCATTAGAATATTCAGTGACTTAGGGGCAAATAAATAATTAAAGGGGTAAGATATTTTTTTTTCATAACCTAACTTTAATTATGGATATCAATTACATGGTCAATTAAGTGATTATTATTGGTCTAAAGACCAAGCCCAATTTAATTAAATGGAGTCTTAATTAAATGGGTTTTTACTTCATAACATGGGTTACTAGAGTATAGCCCTTGGCTTTTAATGGAATAACTTGGGGTTACCTTAAAAAAACTAGTGAGCCATGAGATGACTAGAACTAGGGCTTTAAGTAGGAGAATAGAAGCCCATAGGTCTTGGAGTCCCTTTACTAGCTCAAATCATAATCAAACTCTAATTTTTTAATCCTAATCAAATTCTAAATACCTTAGGAAAATTTTTGTATATATAAGAGGTATGGAGTAATAAAATAAAATAAAAATCATAACCTGAAATTTTCGTTTTTCATATTTTTATGTGAAAAAAAAAAATTGGTTACTACTCTTCTCTCAGATTTAAGTATCAGAGATTTTAATGATTAAAGAAATATTCACTGTGCTCACATGCGTTGAGTTTGAAGATTGAGGATAATAGAAAAAATTGCAATCACTAATTTAAGATTTACTAAAATGAAAAATTGAGATAATCTTCTATTCTTATACATATAATATAAGACGATTTAATTTTTGTTGTGTTTATTTTATTAAGCAGAAAAAAAAAATTATTTCCTTACAGCCGCCTTGGTGTAATTTAAATGGCTGCCAATGCGTTTTGCATTCTTGACCATCTAATTTTTTATTTAAAAATAATAAATAAAAGTTAATGTTTAGTGAATAACATTTTTCATCCTTATCCAATTTTTTTTATATAAAAAAAGAAGATTCTGGGTCATTTTCGTGGACTGCTTTCATTTATATATTCAGAAGGAATGACAATGTTTGCACGGAATTTGGGCAAATTTTTTTGGATATTTCTGAAATGGCGGTGTTAAATCCCCCAAATTTTGATCCACGATATAAGTTCGATTTTCAGTTGCTCCATGGAGGACTGAAATAGTCAATTCCAGTTTCAATGATGCCAGTTTACATTGCAGGAACTTCAATGAAAGAAAATGGTTCAGTTCATTTCATATTTTATTAAGAGAATCCGCAATAATACATCAGAAATGCTAGCTATCCAACCCAACGAGAGTTGCTAAACCACAAGCGAATTTCTTTTTTCCAGCATGTAGAGAAATGCCCACTGCCACTATTGAGATTGCAAAAGATTCACATTTTGACGATTGACATTCATATTCATCTTCCAACTCATCCAAGAATTACAGAGCGCCCCAATGTTTTGGATTCCTTCCTCACCTTTCCCATCTCTACTTTCAACCATATCATCTTTGAGGGGATGTTCAGATTTAGAAAAATAGTATTGAACAAAAACAGTAATGTAGCCTCAAGAATTGGGTATTCATTAACTAAAAAAAGAAAAATAATGAAGATTACACTCGAGAAAAAAAATTCAAGATACTGGTACTTTTATTTACAGAACTCTTGCAATTACTTGTCCTCTTCTTCTCAGTTTTGCTTCTCTCTTTCCTTTGTGAGGTTCTTTTCAGCTTAGAATTAACACTTTCTTGTGATTCTGTAGTAACATACAAGGTAGAATTTTCTACCTCAGTTATGACTGAAACTTCTTTGGCAAGGCTCTCTCTCCAATCCAAGTGACTTCCTTGGAGCTTTCTTTTCCTAGAATTGTTACTTTCTGGAACCTTTGGCAGAGTAATATCAGGAGTAACACACAAGATATCCAACTTCTCATCTGCAGTCACTGCTAAAACTTCTTCAGCATTGCTCTTTATTTGGTCTAATTGCATTTCACCAAGTTTCATTTTCTTGAAGGGGTTGTTGTCAGGAATTTTCAGTGGAATGTCATCTGGAATCTCAATTGTTTCATGAATTTCTAACGGCAAAAGTAATTTCTTTAGTGCAGCACCTTCATTTATATACTTTGTTTCAGTTGAAACCAAGTCCTGCTTCAGTGTATCTGCCACCATAAACCAAGGCATTGTAAGATATGACAATTATGTTTTAGTTTCTCATCTATTGATTAAACATCTAAATGAAAATGGAGCACACATGCACAGTACATGTAAGTAAGAATTCACGTATCTGCACAACTACTTAAGCCAGTTTAGAATTTTCAAGTGGCACATGAAAAAATTTAAAAAGATAAGAAAACCAGGGTGAAAGAACTTGCCTGCAATTTCTTTGTCCATGGTATTATGTGAAGCAAATACCATAAAACCAGTTTGTTCTCTGGATCCCATAGTGACTTCAGCCTTTTGGAATCTACTAGAAGTTTGATTGACAACAGGACCTTGATGATGCCCAGACCTTGAGTTGCAACTGAAAGCTTCCATATTTACTGGGTCTAAGCGTCCTTCAGCAATTGCAATGACTACTGATGAAGGCATTTCTCTAACATGATTCATGATGGTCAAAGAAAAGAATGATTATCTTACATATGCATGCAGTGCCTACAACAAAATTATGTTAAGCATGGTATCAGATAGGACTGCTTCAAAATTGCAGTTTTAAGGTTAACTAAACTACAGTACTGGTTCCAATGTCTGAGAGTGAAAGATGGCATCCAGAAGAAAACAGATAAAATGAGCCTGGAATGGCAGATTATGCTAACTTCGAAGCTTCTTTACATGTAACTTTGCAGCAAACCAGTGCAACTTAACAGAAAGAAAACAGTATTAAATTGATTTAAGGATACGGTCCTAGAAAGTCAAGCTCTCCACCTAGAGACTGCAAAAGACTTTCTGGAAGAGGTTTAATGTGTTTGAGCTTCTTGGTGATACCATCATATCTACAAATAATGTTAAAAGGCATTAGTTATATGCACAGTGATTCTGAATATGAGGCATCAAGTTATCAAATTAATTGATTTAGCCAATCTACATACATTCGAGCATGCTGGAATACTGCAACTGCTTCTCTGAAAGATTTGAAGTAATCTTCGGGCATTTGACTGGCCTTCTCCAACTTCAGAACTGATAAAACCTGTATAAAAGCCATTTCTATTAGTCCTGAATGACTGATTAAATAAAAGTTTATACTTGAAGGTCTACAGCATTTCACCATCTTAGAAGAAGTGAACAGATAACACTTACACGGTCTAGGTTTCTGTATTTTGAAACCATGGAATATGCCTTTGCAATCCCAATTCCAGGAACGGATGGAAGGAAATCACAGCCAGCCAACACACACATACCTGTGACAATGTAAAGACAAGCCAGTTCTTAATATGTTAGTCAATAAAATGATGAAAACATTGTATCATAGCATGAACAAAAAAGTGCAATTGAGTTATGTTTATATTTCAGGAATAATTGAAACAAATTTACAACCTGAAGCCACATAAGCAAAAGAAATAGACCATCACATAGATGTAAAAAGGACATGGACCTTCATCAACATGAAATGCATTTGAAAAAAAAAAGGAATCATAGCATGAGCGGGAATAACTTGGTTGTGCTCCTGTTTAGAAACCTGATAATTAACACATTCATAACAAAGCTTTTAGTTTTCAGATAGAACTCACCTATAAACAGTTCCTTATCAAAATTCTGAAAGGATGGTTTGCTAGTCTTAGAACCAAAAACACTGTCTAGCACTAGCTCTTCACCATTGCCATGCCGATCCATCTTAAACACTGTCTGTTGGAAACCAGTGCAAACCAAAACAACTTCAATAAGATATAAAGAAAAGGAAGTCTTCAGGAGAGCAGTAGACCTCCATCTGCATGACACCAGAGTTTCACGAAAGTACTTACAGCTGGGCAACCATATGCTATTAGATCACTATCTTCAGTAATCACTGCCACAATTCCCCCTTTTTCTACCTCAAGAGTGGACAGGTACGCTAATTGAGCATCAGCCTCATATGGGGCTACCACAAATTCAATGTTCTCTGATCTTAATATCTGTACAGTAGCATAAGACATAATTGGCTGTAATGATTATAATACTCAACTATCAATTATGCTTATGGAATAATTAGGATTTAAGTGGAAAGACATGTGACATTATTTACCTGTATCAATTGATGAGCCATGACTGGAGTGATGTTAATCGCTCTCTACATGTAAAGCAAATTGTACACATGAAATAAAAAGTCAACTCAAAAATTTCCTATCTAGCAATGTAATGAACAAAATCAGTAATGGTCTATTGAAGCCCTAAAAATATCCTCATACCATTAAATAAAATAACTATGTTAGTAGCATGAAATGTGTTCAAATTGGAATCAAGAAAAGTCAGAAACATTAATTTTCCAATTTTTCCGAGAAAAACTAGTGTAGGACTAGCCATTCTATCTACTTCATTTTATAATTATTTCATTTATTTCCCCCATATGCTGCAGTGAGAAAATCATGCAATGTGCTATATTAGAATGAACAACCAATAGAGCCATTATATTAAATTTCAAGGAATGTATGGCAGGCAATGGCATTAATACCTGGAAGAGCTCGGAAGCAGCTTTGGCATTCCCCTCTTTAAGCTTTTCCATTGCCAAATCACGATTTGCTTCTCTTCTCCTAAGAAAAGGAAAAACAAAATCAGCAAAAAGAACAAAAGCTAACTGAAACACAAAAGGGGGAGGAGGAAAACAAATGTTGGGGGTAACATGCCTGTGTCTTTCGTGCTGTGTGGGAGCCTTACAGGGAATATTTCCACCATCGAATACAACTACGGGTTTTATATCATAATGCCGAAGTAGATTTATTCGATGCATAAAATAGTCCAAGTACCTCAATTTCCTTTCACTATTTGAATTTAAACAAAGCTCCATGCTACATGAATATGCTGCAATTTTTTCCAAATATATAAATATATATGTACTCGATATAAATCTACTTTATGAACAAACAGCAAAGATTAATAATAAAAAAAAGTCCAGAACATTACCTCCTTTATGAAGCCAGGAATATGCATCAATGCCCACCTGCAAATAAACCCAAAAGCGATTGGAAAAGACAAAAATCGATTCAAAACGAAATTAAACAATGGAAAGAAAAAAGATAATTTCAGGGTTGATAACTTACCCGTTTGCCGGCGTATTTTTTTATGTGAATGGGTTTAATGTAGGGTTTCATGAATCTGAGAAGATCTTTAATACCCATTTTCTGCTTCTCTTTGACTATTTCCTAGATGTTGCTCTTTTATATTTTTGGCTTACGATATTAATATAGTCGAAGACAAAAATAAACATGAAAATGACATTAAAATTAAAAAGAAAAAATAAAGCAGAGAAAATGGCGGGAAGAAGTGCAGTTGTCGAAATATGAAGGCGGCTGAAAAATCAAGCTTAATGGGCTTTCAATTTTCATTGTAAAAGGGTTTGATGGATAATAAGAAACTGCCACGTGTGAATTAAAGCATATTATTAACAGTGATGACTGAACTACTAACAATCCTATTGGTCTGTCTTGAGGTTAATTTGGTCTTTCCGTATGCTTTTTACCGCGAACTGAGTTTGAAATATTTGAATATTCTTCTTGCCTCTCTTATGCTTTGGTCATAAATCGTAAAAGATATCTCATTAAAAAAAAAAAAACAAAAACAATAATGAATAAATATAGCTCCAATTCCAATAGCGTACAAGTGTAACTGCACAAGATATTGAATTAAAAATAAAAGGAAAAATTTTAAAAATAATCCTTAAATTTTATAAATATATTATTTTAATCACATTTAAATTTGATATTTTTTAATAGCCAAAAATGTAAGAATCGGACTTTTATACTCTTAAAAGAAAAAAAAAAAACTCGCTCTCTTTATCCTTTTTCAACCCAAAATTCTTTCTCTCAAATAAAAATTTTTTTAACAAAAATTCAGTTGGATCGAAGATTTAAAATTTGTAACTTTGTAGATCAAGTCTTGCATAAATATTTATTATTTCAAACTTTGAAAATGGCTAATTCTTAATAAATTTTTTAAAAACAATTTGACGTTGCATTGTTTGCAGACCCCTAAGTGCCATGTGGCGCAAATCGTGATTTTGAAAAAAAAAGATATTAAATTAATAATTAGAGAAAAAAATTTAAAAATTATTATTTTGAAGATGATGTTAGATTTATTTGAAAAGTAAATTAAGTAATCCATTATATTAATTAATTTGAATAATTAATTTTAATTGGATTAATTAATTAATAAATTGATTAATATTATATATTAGTTTTTATTGAAAGAATATTATTTGTTAGTTAATTATGATAATATGCATGTTTGTTATTTAGTAATAATAGTTTTTTGTTAGATTTATATAAAAAAATCAATTAATTAATTAATTCTATTAATTATTTAAAATGACTAATTATTTATATTAATTACTTTTAATTTGATTGAAAAATTAATAAGTTGATTTAATATTGTATGTTAGTTTTTTTATTCGAAAGAATATTGGTTGTTAATTAATTTAATAAAATATGTATATTTGTTATTTAGTAACAATAAATTTATTTTTTTGTTAGATTTATTTAAATAGTAAATTTATTAATTAATTATATTAAATAATTTTAGTTTGATTAATATATATATATATTTGTGTTTTTTTGAAAGAATATTGTTTGTTAGTTAATTTAATATAAAATGTATGTTTGTTATTTATTAATAATACTAATTTTATTTTTGTTTATTTTTATAGAAAAATAAAGTATCCAAAGAATATAAACTTTCGAATAAGATATCTTTTCATGTATTGGTGATCACTTATTCGAAGATATGGGCTCCAAATTGTATAAGGTTCAAATTGACAAATAATCAGAATGAGTTATTTAGGCAAACCTCTATAGGCATTTTTAGACATGTAAGATATTTTATTCTTCGATATTTTGGTGTATGAGTTATTATTGCAGGAGGTGTATACTTCTAATTTATATAAGAAGATGTGATTTTACATCAGCAAGAAGTACATCTAATTTAACTAGAAAAAGTTTGTATTGATTACCGGGTTAGAGATGCGAGATTACCCACTCGCCATGCAACTAAAGAGAAAATTAGGGAACCAGTTGTGGGAAAACTAGTTTTATGGCGAAAAAAGTTAACGTATACATTTGTTAATAATTGGTACAAAGGTCTAACTTATGGAAAATAAACGATGAAGATACAATCAAGTTAAATTTATTTTATTTTGTTTATTGTATTTTGATCCCGTGCGACGAATATATTAAGATTCAAAATTTTGTTCTATGTTTAATGAACAACCTTAATGAATTTAATAATTATTCATGAGACAACAATGCATGGAGCGTACTTTTATGGGTGACTCAAGAAGGCCGCATTCTAGAAGCTAAACAAAATAAGAAATTTTGAATTTGCAAAGAATAGGCTTGAGAGTTATAACGTGATGAATTTGCACACACATTTCTGGTATGTAATAATTTTCTTGTATTAAACATTTTAATCTTATTTATTATTATTTTTTATTTATAGTAAACTTATATTTTGAAATTATTTTAAGTATGGATTTACGACGCCACTCCGGTTTGCGGTCAGGTTTTCGGTATGCACTCCAATGACTGCTTTCTTTGTATTTTGAATTGGAAAACCAGAGGGACTCTACTATTTAAAGATGTTAAGAAGAAAATTTTGGCTAAGGATTTGATGTATTTTTAATCAATTCACATATAATTATTTTATAATATATATAAATTAATTTTAAATTTATAGGTTCTTTCGGTACATCGTAAGTTAGTACCAAAAGATCAGAAGAATAAGGAATAGGTCATGCAAATGGTTAGGCATTTCGACATTTCAACCGGGAGCTATGTTAAGGACTTACTAAATATGCATGATTTTGTATGGAGCAAAAGCAAGAGTTAAAGGGGTTTTGTATGTTTCACCGACCCTGGCGATGATGATATAGATGTAGAGGATGTTAGGCATGAACTGGCAGACCCACCAGTGTCATACCCACTAAAGCTTGAAGCAACAGTATATTTCATTTTTTATGCAATTAGTTGAATTAGTATAATTGTAAAAATTATTGACTATAGTTATTTTTCTTATAGTTTGAATACAGTACATCTGCATACCATGACATTGCACATTAGATTGAGCAACTACGATAGAAGATGGTTAAGAGATTTGATCGTACTAAAGCTGTATTGATGTAGAGAATGGAGAAAGATTGAGAGGATATTTTTAAGAGGGTTGATCAGATCCGAACTGATATGATGCATCAAATGCAGTTAATGATACAGTACTTTCGGCAGTTAATGATGCAGTACTTTCGACAGTCATGCTCCTTTCTATTGAGTTTGATTATATACAATGTGTATGTATGTGTATATGTGTTCATTAAGTAAAAATATGTATCTCATACATATTTTAAGTGCAACAAAATAATTAAAATAATCAATAAACACATATTGTATATTAATCATATTAATACAATAATTGGATTGAAAATTCACCAATTGTAACTTTTCTTAAAAGTTATTGAAAGTCTGCCTAGAGTGTGACTTGTTAATAGTTTTAGTTACCAACTAGGTGGGCTTGGTCAACTAAAACAGTAACTATATATCGAGCACTAGGTTTAACACTTTAAATCCTAAGTTATTTGATTTTTCCTTGATCAACACTTGATTAATAAATCAATTACTTTAGACTTTGATTACTTGGCTTGTTAGAGAGGATGGTTAATATTAATTTCAACTCTTGAAATCAAAAGAAAAAGAAACAATTCCCTTCTAAAATAATCATCAAAGTGGCCGGCTAAGTCTTTAAATTTCAAAGCCAATTCTGTTTTTCTCTTATGGCTTCACTACACATCCATATATATAACTAATATATAATATAGTAATATTAAATATATTTATACTTTGCCACTAAGTATATATATATGTATTAATACTATAAACAAATAAAATAATAATTTATTATATTATATTGTAATGATATATTTTGATTATTTAATTGTATGTATGAAATTATTATTTTTATCATTTTGTATAGTTACCAAGTATACCACTAGTGAGTCTTATCATACTACACACTTGGGTAAACTCAACCAAAAGCTCACAATACGCCACGTGTCATTATATAATTAGTAAATAATAATAATTAACTAATTAATATATTTAACACTTAAATACAGACACGTGCACATCTCGTGGTACTACTGATTTTTTAGATTGAACAATTCAATCTTGTATACTGTCTTAGTGCATAGCGAGTACTCTATATTACGAAACTCCTTAGGTCCACGTCCAATTTGTCAAATGGAACTATTCCGTGAGTCCATGAACAATGCTCCATGCACACATCACGGATATTATAAATCAGCGTGTTGGACTATACAAGCTGAGGTCATAGTGTATACGTATAGTTCTTCCGTCATTTGTATCATGGATTCGCGAGGACATAAATCAACACCGTCAAATTTCCATAAGCAGATCTATGAACCTATCTTTAGATTTGTATCTTACCGAACAATATATGCAAACACATTTACTATATTGTTCTACCATGTGGGAAACTTTTTTCTCAGGTTAATTGCTTATAGTCATAAGTCTTTTTGAGATATAATCTCAAAGCATCTAGTTATACAACTTCCAATGTGAGTTGACGGATCCCATATCTATGCATTTCAGACTCTATAAACATCTGACCATACCCAGTATCATGCAACGGTTAAACCATGAAAGGACTCTAACTTCCGTGGAACCTAAATATGGTGGATCACTCACAAGCCCACCGTGGCGCTCAGGTCAAAGGACCTCACACACTACTCAACTCAAGAGGATGTCTATTGGGGTCCACGTGAGTCTGTTCTATACCTAGTTCTTACTGAATACCTGTATGCCTATACAAGCTCCAAGCTCATGATCAGCTAAGAGTAACCATCTGTAACTTACAGATATAAACTTACAATGATCTATATGAAAAAGGTATTCATTGACAGACATGCATATGTGAAAATAGATTAGGAACTTAATGTTTGAGAATATACTTGTGTAATGACATTTCTTAGTACCCAGTTATAACTTTTACAACTACGTTATAACTAGTATACCCCCAGGTCTTTGTCCCATTACAAAAAGGCTCTAACTGCTTGGATTTCACTGATTCTTATAACCCGCTAACTTTTAACAGTCATAATTCTCAGTGTTGTTAACTCTTAGCCTTGATCTAAACTCATTTAGACCAGATCTGAACTCCTTCAGATCATACAATGTCTATAGCGTTACAAGCATTGTATTATATGTTAAAAGTAATTAGTGATTTAAAAAATATACATCGTATAAATATCAAATATTCATACAAACAGGGATGACAGTTAAGCACTAACCTTAATAATCTCTCACTTGCTCTAGTGCTATACATAGTGGTATCAATATCCATAGACTCCTTGTGTTTCTTAAACACCTTTAGAGTTAAGGCTTTAGTAAGTGGGTCCACTACATTATTTACAGTATCTATTATATAAATAATTACATCTCATTTGACTAAGATTTCTCTAATTATGTGATACTTAATGTCAGGTCTCGTGTATATCATAGCATACATCAAGCTCTTCATAGCTAATGCATATGGTATATTAGACATTTTAACTCTTTCATCTTTTGTCTGATGAGACATTCTCCTCGAAAGATGAATACCATGTCTAAAAAGTACGTTAACTGTCTTACAATTAGTGAAATTGTACATTTCCAAGAGCTATCAATGTATAATGACTGAGAGAGTCCTATCAGCTTCCTAGCTCTATCTCTGTAAAGCTTTATACCTGATGCGATATTTCTATATCTTAAAATTGAGTGTAAGTATACACTATCGTATGCAAGTAATAAAGGGACAAAAGAGTCGAATGTTGAACCCACTGGGATAATTTCTACTTTTTAATGAAATACTAAAATTATGTCTTTCTAGTAATTATTTAGAAAAATAAAAATCTAAGAATGAATTTATAAAATATAAAAGCAATAACGCAATGTAAAGAGATTTGAATGATAGCAATATAAAGGAAATCTAAGGTTAATACTATCCTTTAATATGCTTTCTAATGATTAATTCTCTAATATTTAACTCCCTTAGTTCTTGATCAAAACACTAATGTATTTACAAGCATCTTCCAAGATCATGCAAGTATACCTTAATTTACTAAATACCTATATTCCTATGGTACTTGTAATAAATTAAGATTCATTAAGATTAAGTCTAGTTGATCATACATGCCAATTAGGTATATTTTAATCCTAATTTGAAACTTGCATATGTAACATTGAATGTTACTCTACAATTATGCATCAAATTACATAGGTTTAAATATAATGATTCCTCTTTCCAGTTTATCAAAATATTACCAATTCATTCACCCTATATTGGCCAGATATATTGAAGTATTAAGAACAAGTCATTTGAATAACAAAGAATTAAGTTTATTAAATATTAAAAAGATAAGGCAATTACGCGAACATATTGAGTTCAAGTATTAGCCCTAGAAAGAAAATTTAGTTCATGGCTACAAGAGAACAGTGGCAAAAATAATGAGAAATCATGATACAATCAATATCAAATCGATATAGACATTGAATTGCTCTTGATTGCGCTGCCTAAGAAGCTCTTGATGCCAAAGAATGCTTTGAATCTCTCTCTCTCTATGGTTGCTTCAATTAAGCTCTAATTGCTCTCTAAGACTTATGTTATGTATTCTTAATGTTTGGATGCTTTCTAAAGGCTGGGATGAGTAGCCTTTTTTAGGGATTGATTTGAGCTTAAGATCTTCAATTCTTGTTGGGTCAGGAATCGCACTACCGCTGGAGCACTATATTGCTATCGCTAGAGTGCCGCATGTAAAAGGTTGTATCGTTAGAGCAGTGAAGGTTTGGCGCTAGAGCGTTGGGCTATTGCTGGCGGAATGGTGAGCTGGCGCTAGGGCGATGAACTGCGACTTAAACAAGTGGTTTTTTCTAATTTCTTGTTTTAATCACTGTTCCAACGATAGGGTGAAAATCCTTGTGGCACTGGGGTGACAGGTTCATATTTTGAAAAGCATACATTTTAGTCCTTGTAAATAATAGTAATGCATATAAATAGCTATTTATTCTTATAAAATATTAAAATAAAAACATGAGAAAATATATGATAAATATGCCTTATCAATATCCAGTATATAGGAAGCCTCTTTCAAGTCCTTCATAGAGACGTTCTTACTCAGATAACTCTTGACGGATTGTAACATACCGATATCATTCCCAATGATCAGTATGTCATTAACATAGAGCACCAAGAAGACCATCATACTCCCACTAAACTTTCTATACACATATGTTTCTTCTTTATTTTTGATGATACCAGACCGTCTAATTACCTCATCAAAACGATGATTCCAGCTTCAGGATACCTACTTAAGTCCATAAATGAACTTTTTTAATTTGCACACTAAACCAGAAGTTTGGCTGGACATAAAACCTTTAGGCTGTTCCATGAATACTCTTCCTCAAGGTATCCATTCAAGAACGTTATCTTTACATCCATCTATTAAATTTCAAAGTAATAATATGTTGCAATAGTCAACAAAATCCGAATTGATCCCAGATCGCTGAGCATAACCTTTTGCTACCAGTCGAGCCTTAAAGGTTTTTACCTTTCCATCGAGCCCATGTTTCCTTTTGTAAACCTATTTACAACTGATAGGAACAATTCCTTCGAGAAGCTCAACCAAGTCCCAGACTTGATTTTAATGCATATAATCAATTTTAAGATTTTATGGCTTCTTGTCACTTTCCCGAGTCGATGTCCAACATCGTCTTCCTATAAGTCAAATGATCATTTTCTTCAATTAAAAAAATTCTGAGTGCACCTTCAAGCATTTGTCTATACCTAATAAGTGACTTGGACATCCTTTCAGACCTACATGGACGGGGTGTTAAAGGTATACTGCTCAATTGAGTCTGAGTCTCCATCCTTGGTTCATTTATTTCCTAGTTGACTTTATCAAGTTCAATCTTTCTACAATTCTCATGATTCATAAGAAATTATTTCTTTAGGAAAGTGGCATTGTAAGCAATGAACACATTTCATTCTTCAAGATCATAGAACTAGTATCCCATTGAATTTTTGGGATACCTAATGAATAGGTATTTGTACCTTTTAGGTGCAAGTTTATCTTATTACTAAATTTGTACGTACACAGGATAGCCTCAAATCTTATGATATTTAAGACTTGATTTTCTTCTACTCAATATCTCATAGAGAGTGGTTAGAACAGCTTTGTATGGTACTTTGTTCAATATATGAGCAGCTATGTCTAGAACATAACCTTACTCTGTATTCTGAAAGATTGGTAAAGCTCATCATCGATTGGACCATATCTAATCAAGTCTAATTCCTTATCTTTGAAACACCATTGTGTTGCAGAGTACCTGGAGGACTTTGCTAAACCAGAATCCCATTCTCTTTTAAATAATCCAAAACTTCATTGCCCATATACTCACTACCTCAATCTAATCGAAGGGATTTCACGTACATGTCAGTTTGTTTCTCTACTTCTAATCAGAACTCTTTGAACTTTTCAAAAGTTTCTAACTTGTGTTTCATAAGAAACACGTATCCGTATTATGACAAATCATTAATAAAGGTTATAAAGTATCGAAACTCTCCCATTGTAGTGTGATTCATTAGACTGCACGCATCACTATGTATTAATTCCAATAAATTAGAGGCATGATGTCCAACACTTATGAATGGAGATTTGGTTATATTCTCTTAAATGCAAGATTCACAAAATGGATAAATCTCTATGGTTAGATCAGGTATCCGATCATCCCTAACTAGACAGGTTAGGTGTCTAATGCCTAAATGACCCAATCTCATATGCCATATTTTTATTCACTTAAAGTTTTTTATCTATTATGTTTATTACTAGTACTAGCTTATACATTCATGACATTTCCAATTATATTAAATATATAATGCCCACTAATTAATTGACACTCAGCTAATAAAATAACATATACATCATATAAATACAAGAAATGGTTCTAAATATTTATACGATATCCTTCACTGTCAGTATAGGTAGGGATACTATCTGTCTAATGATGTTAGGTACATATAAACAATTATGCAATATATCTGGTCTATTACGAGGGAGAAGTAAGTCAAAATATCCAACAGCTTGGACTTGAAGGAAATCACCATTTCTAACTCGATGCTTTACTTCTCTACGTTATAGCATTCTAACTTTCCTCATACCTTACAACACATTGCAGATGTGAGAAGGACATATGATATCCAATACCCAGTTAGAACATACATCAAATGCCAATAAAATGTCAATAATAGTAAAGCATGTACCTGATGGAGTCTTCTTTGCAGTAGCAAGATACCTTGGGCAGTTTCGCTTCCAATGCCCATCCTCACTGTAAAAGAAAAACTTTTCTTTTGCCTTGCTCTTCTGTTGAGGGTTGGATATCTATTGCCGCTGAGGACTCATACTAGATTTTTGCCTCACATTCTTCTTTCTCTTCCCTTTAAACCCTCTCTGAAGCCTTTGGAGCAGAAGATAAAGTACCCTGAACAAAGAAGGCCCATTTGGTCATGTCCTCCTATGTTGTCTTCAACAAATGTTTGGGTTAATCTCTGTATATTAAAGTTCATAATAAACTGTACAAATGACATTGGCCACAATTGGAGAATCAAGTTATTCCTTAAGTTATTATTCAAAGAAATGTCCATCGCCTCAAGCCTCTCAATTAATCTGATCATCTTGAGGACATGAGGACTCACTGGACTATCCTCGGTCAGTCTAGCCTGAAAAAGCGCCTTAGTGACCCTGTATATCTCAACTTGGGATTAGTCACCAAAGAACTCCTTCAAATGGAGTATAATACTATTGGCACTGTCTATGTAGACATGCTCGCGTTGTAGCTCAATAGTCATAGAAGCGAGAATGTATGATTTAACTTTTAAATCATCATCTAACCATTTTTGATATATCTCTCGCTCCTTCAGGGTAGCACTATCAAAAATACCTCTTGGCAATCTCTAATCGATAATATATCGAAGCTTTTTTGAATTGAGAACAATTCTTAAATTCATAAGCCAATCTGAGTAATTGTCTGTGCCTTCGAGCTAGTGTGCATCTAATATGCGTACCACGAGGTTTGTCGAGACCATAAGATCTTTACAAGATAAAAAAATAGAAGATATTAGCGAAATAAAAAAAATTATTAAATCGCTAATTAGAACATTTTAAATTATAGGTATAACAATTGTAAATTTTTTAATTTAAAATTCCCTCCCATTATTTTATATAATCCCTCTAATCTCTCAAATAGAATATCGATAGTTTAAACTTTTTAAACTATACAGGGGAAGTAAACCCTATTGGCATTTTACTCTAACCTCATGCTAAAGTAATATTGGCCTTTGTAAACCCAACAGATAGACAACAATTGTCAATTGCATCTTATGCAACTCTTATCACTGATTCTAAATATACCTTATCCTCATGCTAAAGCAATATTAGGTAACTGTATTCCAGATTAACTTGTCAATTATCAAATATATGATACTAGTACTACCCTCAGACTATAGCAATATTGGGCAATATGTTTGCATATATTTTTTTCATCTCATGTTTAACTGTTATAGTCCAAGCCTTACCGACCAAATCCCTCACGCTAAAGCAATATTGAAAAAAGGTCGACGTAACCTATCTAACACTGTATTGACAAGATGGATCATAATAAAACACTATCTCATAATGTGATATTATTCAATCTGATTAAGAAAGATTTTTCTTTAAGCTAGATCCTCATCTCATAAGGAGGTGAATCTCAATTAATCATTTATCTCTGTGCAGACACAACTTACCTCAACTAGTAAGACTCTCATTATAGTTACCTACACAAAAATAAACCCAGTTTATATAGCAGATTGATAACTCTTATCATTGCATCTCATAAACCCTAGTTTATAATATAGATTGATATTTCTTATCATTACATCTTATAAACTAACACATGAAAATTTTAATTTTGAAACATTGTTCAAAACACTACTTAAAATTACTATTTGAGTGAACAGTATCAGCGCCACGGCGCTGGGCTACCAACGATGCAGTGCCAACCTATTAACTATAGCTCTATGAGTCAAACCCCCAGCATCGCAGTGCTAACTAACCAGTGTTGTGGCATTGGGAGGCAGAACCTTTAGTGTCGCGGTGCCAAGTCACGAGTGTTGTGGCACTGAGGCCTAGGAGCCTGAAGAGTCCCAAAGCCAAGGCGCTAGAATTCAAGACCGTAATGCCTAGTGTCACACCCAGTACCCATTTAAACATTTGAAACACACTATTTGACATTGAGACTTTATCAACAATATGTCCATACACTCAAATAATACATAATCAACACAAAATAGACTATGAGACAATTTGTTGAGTTTGATTATATAATGTGTGTATGCATATGTATATGTGTTCATTAAGTAAAAATACATATCTCATACATATTTTAAGTGTAATGAAATAATTAAAATAATTAATAAAAACATATATTCTATTAATCATATTAATACAAGAATTAGATTGAGAATTCACCAACTGTAATTTTTCTCAAAAGCTATTAAAAGTTCGCCTGGAGTGTGACTTGTCAACAGTTTTAGTCACCAACTAGGTGGCCTTGGTCAGCTAAAACAGCAGTTATGTATTCAGCTTTGGGTTTAATATTTTAAACCTTAAGTTATTGGATTTTCCCTTGAACAACACTTGATCAATAAATCAATTACTTTAGGCTTTTGATTACTTAGCTTGTTAGAGATGATGATTAATACTGAATTCAACTCTTAAAATCAAAAGAAAAAGAAGCAATTCCTTTCTCAATTAATCATCAAAGTGGCCGGCCAAATCTTTAATTTCAAAGCCAATGTTTTTTTTCTCTCTTATGGCTTCACACGTCTACACATCCATATATATATAACTAATATATAATATAATAATATTAAATATATCTATACTTGGCCACCAAGTATAGATATATTATTATTCTATTAAATAATAATATTGTATATATAATAAGATATTTTAATTATTTAATTTTATGTATAAAATTACTATTTTACCCTTTTGCATGGTTACCAATTATACGCCCTAGTGAGTCCCACTATACCACACACTTGGGTAAACTTAACCAAGGTCCCATAATGGGTCACGTGTTATTATACAATTAGTAAACAATAATTGTTAACTAATTAATTTATTGAACATTTCAATACAGACATTCGTACATCCCATAATATTGCTGGATTTTATTAGACTGAACAATTCAATCTGATACATTGCATTAACGCACAACGAGTACACTTCATATTTAGGACTCCCTAGGTCCACGCCCAATTCATTAAATGAGCGCGTTGGACCATACAAGTTAAGGTCACAGTGAATATGTATAGTCATTCCATCATTTATATTCTGAATACGCAGAGACATAGATTAGAACTGTCAAATTCCTGTAAGTGGATCCATGAACCTATTACCAGATTTATATCTTACCGAACAATATTTGTAAGCACATTACTATATTATTCTACCCTGTGGGGAACTCTTTTCTTAGGTAATTGCTTACCATAAGACTTTCTAAGATACAATCTCGAAGCATCTGAATATACAACTCCCTATATGAGCTAACAGATCTCATATCTATGCATATTGGACTCTATGAGCATCAAACCATACTTAGTGACACGTAGTAGTTAGATCATGAAAGGTCTATAACGTTCGTAGAATCTAATTATGGTGGATCACTTAAATGTCTACTGTGACGCTCGGGTTAAAGGAATATGCATAATACTCAACTTGAGAGGACCTTCTATTGACGATTTACATAAGATGTTTATTGGGGTCCTTGTAAGTCTATTTTGTACCTAGTTCTTACTGAATACCTGTATGCCTATACAAGCTCCAAGTTTATGCTATATGTACCCTACAGATATAGACATACACTGATTTATATGATAATATATTCACCGACAGACCTACATTGGTGAAAATAGATAAGGAACTTAATGTTTGAGAATATACTTGCGTAATGACATTTCTTAGCACCCAATTGTAACTTTGTAACTACGTCATTACTAGTATACCCTCAGATCTTTGTCCCGTTATAGATAAGACTCCAACTCCTTGGATTTCATTGACTCTTATAACATGCTAAATTTTAGCGATCATAATTTTCAGTATTGCTAACTCTTAGCCCTGATCTAAACTCTTTTAGACCAGATCTGAATTTCTTCAGACATACAATATTTGTAACGTTATAATCATTGTATCATATGTTAAAATGTAATTAGCAATTTAATAAAATATACATCGTAGAAATATCAAATATTTATACAAATAGGGATGGCATGTAAGCACTAACCCTAACACTTTCATCTTGACGAAAGTCAAAATATGGTAAGTAAAATAAAATTAAAATCACATACAATAATGACTTATATTAATATCTACTTGTATTGATTGAATTTCAGTTTGGAGAAAACACACCGATAAGCTTTTAGTTTGGAGAAAACCTGACTTATAGTTTTCAAACCCTAACTGTTAGATATGAAATACAGTTGATTGATAATTCTGCAAGCTTTCAAATATTACTCGATCTGCCTAAAGGTGTAAGTATATATGGAGGACAATATAGGCCTGCAAGGGTCTTACACACCCTATATATGAATCTCATATTACAAAAGATAAAGAATATGAAGATTCATCTTAGGTAAAACCTCAAATGGTACTGCAGCAGATAAACTTGGCCATCCAATCTAAGTTTTAGGCCTAGTTGGACAAAGATGAAGGTATAGTCATCTTACTTGACCTTAAAGCTAACTTGGCATGGTTTTAGTCTTTATTACACAACTGGCTGGATGACTTTTTAAGTGAAAATTATTTACAAATTTATTGAATTTATTAATGTGTGTTTAAATAAATTAGTTACTTTATACCTTTATTTGTTAGCCAACATAGCACATTAATAAGTACTTAAAGGTGGTCTAACTTATGCAATGCTACAACATTAAGGCATTGCCACAATTGTCTACTTCGATAGATTATTACTTCTTTGCAAGTGTTCAAATAAATTAAAATATGTTTCTTATATACACATCATTAATTAGTTTGTTGTTTAAATTTTGAGAGACTTTTAGGATCCTCTACGAGCAACATAAAACATACATTTTTGTCGTTGCATGGAATGACAACATGTTGTCATATGACTTAGGGGCTAAAGAAGATTTACTCGGTGCACGAATGTGGATTGAGGTTGAAAAGGTATAATATTATATGTTAAAAGAGTTAATTTTTTTGTTATTCATATATTATTATTTATGAAATTATCCAATATGTAGGTTTACATTCTTGTCAACTACAAACAAGAGCATTGGATTATAGGTGAGGTAGATATCTTGTATTAGTAGATCGCCAACTACGATTCTAGCCTCAACGAATATGCTGATGGTGTGATAGAGAATTATGTCTTGCCCTTATTTATATTGTTACCCTACTACTTAGATTCTTGTAAATTTTATAAGCAACAACATATTATACTTGACTTCACCCTTTTTAATATAATTTGGTTAAAGAAGGGAGTGCCTCCAGTAAATAGTCAATAGTAGAGATTGTGGAGTTTATGTTTGTATGTTTATATAGTTTCTAATATTGTGTCACCCCTTAGATTTTGGCCCCGAGAATAGGTCATCTTTTAGGACAAAGATGATAATCGATTTATGGACTAGTGCCGAAAAAAGTAAATGAAATCAATTAACAATATTTTTCTTTATTCTATTTTTACTCATTTTAATAAATGGTAAATGTATTAAACCAAACAATAATAACAAAGTATAAAATATGATTGACATAAATTAATATTAATTAATTAATTAGTCATATATAAAATGAGGTAAATGCATTTTTTAGAACATTAGTAACAAAGTACAAAATGGATTAAACTTACAAATACAAAACAAGAAATACAAGATAAAAGACATATCAACTGCTATGCAATGCAATCAAATTTTAACATGTTTACCGATTATGTCCATGCTGCTTATAGCAACTACACACATTCTTCGTCAGTTTTTGACCTTATGATAGAATTCAATTCTTCTGATGTGCTATAGGAGGATAGATGTTAGCAGCTCTCAACTCTTCTGGAATAATCCAATCTGACAAGTAGCCAATTGAATTTACTGGATTGCTGTATACATGTAATAACTCAGTCGTGTAATAGGGCAAACAAATAGTCCAAGACTGCAATCTAGTCTGTTTACATACTACAAGTGTACGGGCATATGGTAGTTGCCAATAATCAAACTTCTGAAAACTACATGACTTTACTGGAATGTCTTCTATTTTATTTCTCTTTCCATCTTTAACGACAAAATGAGATTAATCTACTAGGTGCACTGTCATTCGAGTGGACATATCATTGTGCTTCCAAACCTTGTAATGGGCCTAATTTGTTAGAAAGTTTGACATAATTTGTGCTGCACGTGTCTCTCGATAAACCATCTTTACATTAACTCCCGAATCCACTCAACCAATGTAGCTACTGAGAGGCCATGTGCATCTTTTGCAATAACACTAATGCTCTCTACAATATTGGTGATTATTATGTCATATCTTCTGAATGCCCTTACAAATCGAGCCCATTTAAAAAAAAATCAACCTCATTCTCTAAGTATTTTGTTGCCTTCAGTTTCATTTCTCATATCTTCTGTTGTTCCAGCACATAGTAGTATGCAGGAAATAGTTTATATGAAGCCTTTGGAGTATCGTGTATCAACCTCAATATATGCTTCTTAGCTTGCCAAGCAGTAGGGTAAGTTATCTCCACACTAAATCTTCACGTATTTTTGCTTGGATCTCTTTCGGTCTATAGAGTCGACTCACATATGAAAACTTATTCTTTTTTTTTTTATGAATTTAACAATAATCCAAGACTTTACTTATCGGTGACCATCACGCAACTGGTCTAACTGGCATAAGTGATCTGCATCAATTTTGTGCAAAATGAAATACTTCCTTGCATACGTTGACGCCTCACGTAATCGCCATTTGCATCTATCATCATCACATTTTGTCTCAAAATGATCTTTTGTTGACCTTAAGACTTTAAAGCTTCAATTAACTTAAGTGCTAGTATACTAATAGCCTGGTGAAGTTCATCTTTTATATTAAATGACTTTCCCATAAACACATCCTCAATCCCTCTACATGAGACCTTATTGAATATGCCTAAGTTTGATGGTGGTTATTGGAGGCATAAATGCAAAAGGGTTTTCAGTTTCACAATAATCTCTTCTTCTATCTTCAACATTTAGAGAGTCATTAAAATATAATAACGTTCGCCTTTTAATAAATCATCCAAATCGGCACATTCTTCCACATGACCAATATTTCCAACTGTTATGTGCGATATGTAAGCGCAAGTGCATGTTATCGTGAACAAGTAATAAAGTGATAAGTAAAGTGTCTATCCTATGAGTCCTATGAGGAATTTGTGCATTTTCTTAACTAAATGTTAAAATTGTGTCTCTTAACCTTTATCCAAACAAATGCTATTTTAGATATATTTATACTAAAGCCAAATCACTACTAATGTTAACCAACTCTAATTGTGCAAGCACTAAAGTACAATCACTAAATAGAGAGTATCTACGATTTTATCAAGCCTCATTTGATAATCAAGCGATTATATCTTAATCTACCAAAATTTTATATTCCTATGATAATTCGAATAAATCAAGATTCTTTACAAACATATTGTGTTGACCAGACATGCTAATTAGGTATATTCCTATCCTAATTTAAAACTTGTAGATACTACTCTATAATCATGTATTAATTTGGCTAGGTCTAAACACTAAGATGCCTTTTCAAAGTTTATCCAAGTGTTCTTTAATCGTCAAATACTATTCCTAACATATTGAAAGTATTAATAACAAACAAATTAAATACTAAACTGAGTTCATAATAATGGGATTAAACAATTCAAGTATACATATTGAGTTCAAGACTATACTCTTAGATAATAGAATTACATCATCATAATAAGAGTTTAAGGGCTAAATAATGATAATAAAGCATGATACAACCAATCAAAACCGAATTCATGAAGAAAAGATGGCCTCCAACCAATCCTTAAACTTGGTTGAATTCTTTAATTATTAGCCAAAATGCTCTTAATTGTGTAATATTTCTCCAAAATAACTTTAAATATTGTTATTGCACAATATGGGAATGATTTTTGGGTTAGGAATGAGTTAGGGTTAGGTTAGGGTCGAAATAAGGCTGGCCAAGCCTCTTATGTGTTCTAAAAAATGGACTTTTATAGTTTCATAAAGTGGCTCAAAGCCGCGACATTTTATGAACATCGGAGCATTCTCTTATTTATTACCCTAACATCATGATATTCTTTTTCTTCAATGCTAGGGCATTCTCAACGTTATTACATTTTCCTTAGATGCTAATGCATTCTTTTGTTTGGCTCCAATGACAGAGGTTCTGAAAATTGCACTGCGGCATTCATCATAGCTGATGAACACTGGGGATTTCAATGATGAAAGTTGGGGTGTTCATCTTATTTATGGAATTCTTGTACTTTTTGCTCCAATTTCATTATTTCCTCTCTCATGATGCCTAACCCTCTAAAATTAATATTCAAAGCATAAATGGTTCTGAAATTACTCAAAAATAGATAATTCCTAAGATAATTTAAGGTCTAAATATATGTCTACTTTAAACCATCAAATACCCTCAAACTTAGACAATTTCTTATCCTCGAGCAATAAGAGAGAATAATATGAAAAAGAAAACAAAAAGAAATCAAAACATATGAAAAATAAAAAATGGTTAGATTGATTTGATGATTATACCATTGTCTTAAATACTACTTCATTTATTCTTCAAATCCTTCAAAATTTATAAATAACTCTTAAAAAATTCACAAACACCATAATTAAGCACTTTCATTATTCTTAATATGTGATCAACCTTGTGTCTACAAACTAAGCAAGTGTTAACTGAATTTTACCAAAATTAGCTCAAGTACTCATGATTGTGCAGAAAAGAGGTGTCTCAGCATATTTTTAAGCACAAAACACTACTATATGTTTATTTTTCATATAACTTTCTACTAATGTAAAAATATATATGTTTAGGGATCTATTAGAGCTTTTATTAGCTTATAATGTCAAGGTGGGTTATTTTAGATAAAAATTGAATTTAATTCACACTATAAACATTAAGTCTTCTTGGTTACCACTCGAAATTCCTATACTTGATTTAAATACCCCCAAACTTATATTTTTACCCAACTTCAACCACTTATTCATTATCTTCTTTTGTTTTTCTTCTTCTTCTCCTTCTTCTTCTTTTTGAATAATAAACTAAGCACAACTCCCCCAAACTTAGAGTCATTCTCCTAAACTTAATGTAGTGTTTACTCACCATATTTTTGTTGTTTTCCACTTTTACACCATCTAATTTAGCACATTCCCAATATAATCAATGTTCGCAGTGTTAAGAGTGTTTTAGGTGCTTAAACTCAAGGTTTATACTTGTAATATGGTTAACTAACATAAGCTTCATTTAAGTGTTTAAAAATTGGTAATCACAAACAAGGTCAAAATCTTCATAAGTATCTGTGCATGAATTATTTAAGGTATCTATCATGACCTAAGGAATTGAAATATAAGTTATGCAGTCAAGTTTCTTATCATGGATTAGCAATCATAATCTTAATCCTCTTCAACACAAGAAAAAAATTCAATAGACAACTTATAATTTTTCACAATAAACATGCCAAGTTGTTGACGTATTTTAGGGTGTATGCATGTAATTGTGTACATATTGAAAAATTAAAATTATGCATCATATACATGAATTTGGCAGCAGAATTTATCAAGTAATCAACATATACACATGTAGCTCAATTCTTAACAACTTAAAAATACAGAAAACATACCTTTGAAGACCTCCGATGAAGATTTCGAATTCCGAATATCTTTGCTCCAATTTTGAGCTCACCTTGAAGTGTACTTTTGTCCAATTCTAGTTCATAACAATCCGGTGGGATTATGAAGCTAGAATAGCAGCAGTATGATCTCCAACAACAAGGTTTTGATTCTAGAAAGAAAAATATGAAGGAGTTATTTTCTTTCTCCTTTGGTTTTTCTCACAAGTCTTTGTTCCTTGAAAAACTCTCTCAAAACCAACTCTCATTTTTCCTCTCAACACTTGCACGAATTTTCATTCACTCTCTTGTTAACACACTTGAAACTCAACCATTTTTAGTGATTACAACAACTTCACAAGTGCTCCACCAAAATTAGATTAAGTGGCCAACTACCAAAATAATTTTTGGTGGCCATTTTAATGGTCTAATAAATTTAACCATTAATCATAAAATGGGGCTCCACTAAATTTAGTTTATATTTCTCAAATTAGGTATGTCTTCCATTTAAGAATAAAATAATAAATAAATAAAATCATATTTTATTTATTTAAATAACATTTATTTAATTATTCAAAAACTATTTAAATAATTAATATTTACCTTATTTGATTTTACTAACATAGTAAATGGTTGAATTCATGGTAAAACAATTCATACAATAAAATTGTGCCACTTGTTAATATCTAATTAGTTAATAACTCTTGTCAACTAATTAAATAATATACTTAACATTTAAGTTTAAACAAGTGCACAACCCGAGGAACCCCGAAACATATTTTCGGTTTGCTGGAATTTCTAGGATAAAACTGTTCAATCCATTATGCTGCCCCAGTGCACAACGAGTACACTTCATATTGTGAGACTCTCTAGGTCCACGCCCGAATTGTCATATAGAGCTCCTCCATACGTCCGTGAACGATGCCCCACACACACGTTACGGATATTACAAAGCGGCGCGTTAGATTATACAAGTTGAGGTTATAACATATTCATATAATCCCTCCATCATTTATATCCAAGTAGAGCAGAGATATAGATCAACACTGTCAAATATCTATATGCCCGACTGAAAGCTTATCTCTTGAATTGTATTTCAATAAATAATATTCCCAAACACTTTTGTAATATTATTTATCCCTAGGGTTAAACTCTTTTCTCGGGAATTATTGCTTATGGCCATAAGACTTTCTGAAATACAATCTATAGAGTATCAGAATATAATACTCACCCAAATGAGTTGATGGATCCCATATCTATACACACCAAACTCCATGAGCATCGGACCATACCCAGCGACACTCAGCGGTCAGACCATGAAAGGTTTCTGAAATGTGTGGAACCAAAGTATGGTGGATTACTCACAAGCCCACCATGACACTTAGGTCAAAGGACCACGAATACTACTCAACTCAAAAGATCCTCCATTGACGGCTTTATGGGATGTCTATTGGAGATCTTTGTGAGTCTGTTCAGTATTCAGTCCTTACTGAATACCTGTATCTCTATACGAGCTTCCACTAAACTCATGGTTTGCTAAGAATAACCATCTGGACCATCCAGATATAGATATACACTAATCTATATATTTGTTAAGGTATTCACTGACAGACCTGCATCAGTGAAGATAGATCAGGAACATAATATTTGAGAACATATTTGCATAATGACATTTCCTAGCACTATTTGCAACTCTTTACAATTATGTCATTACTAATATATTCTTAGGTCTTTGTCCCATTTCAGATAAGGCTCTAACTCTTTAGATATTACTTACTCTTATAACCTGGTAACTCTTATTAGTGCCAACTCTTAGCATTTATAACTCTCAGCGTTGCTAATTCTTAGCACTGATCTAAACTCATTTAGATCAGATCTAAACTCTTTCAGATCGTACAATGTTTGAAACGTTATAAGCATCTTACCATATATAAATATAATTAGTGATTTATTGAAATAATAACACTAGTATAAATATTAAACAAATATTCATACATAATGGGATGACACGTAAGCACAAATCCTAACACAAGTTATATTACTACTGCTTTTCTTTTTCTATTACACAACTAAAACATAAAGGAAAACAAACAACAATACAATAAAAAGAATATAACACTAAAAATAATATACAAGTCAAGCAAGATAAATATAGGAAGTGTTTCCCTTTACTACCATCAAACCTAAAATGCGACATAGTCTCCATGGAACAGTAACTGAAAATGAAACACTTCCTTGATCAATATTTCTGACTCAATTGTGTCCCATAATCAAATTCATCTAAGATGGATAGATCGAAACCTATATCATCACGATCCTAATTGTCCTCTCTATAAGCAGCAACGTCAATAACTGTGGTGGTGGGTGGGGGAGTAGTGGTTGGTACGGTGGTCGGTGCAACCATCCTATATAAGTGTCTGATTAGTTTCTACCAGGCTCTAGTGAGACACCGTTAGCCACCATCATCTATATCCTCTACTAGTATATTTAGAGAACTCATAGTTGTTGCCACCACTGCTGAGCATATAGTCTCTGTTTCCTGAGTATGGCTCACTTGCAGTGGTACTTAGCCCAGAACTAGTGATAAGCAAATACCAACAAAATAGTTTCTCCAAATTACCAAAGTTGAACAAATTTGATGTTATGACCCAGTCCTAACCTGTTACATTTTATATTATTATTATGTTGGTGTTTGTACTGTCTTTGTTATTATAAGCTGGTTGAAGTTTTGAAAAGGTTAAGGTTTGTAATTAGGGAAGTGGTAGAAATAATTTTGTGGCGTGATTGTATTCCTCCTACGTGGGGTTAGTTATGTCCTTCCTACGTGAAGGTGTTTTGTCATTCATATTTAAGGGTATTTTGTCCCTCCTATATGGGCATTTTTCATCCTTAATATGGGCACATATCTTGATTATAGAGATAGTCCCCCGTAATTGGGTTACTTGTACTGTATTCCAGTGAGAGATTTAAACCCTGTAATGAGGTTACTTGTACTCTCTTCCAATGAAATATTGATATTCGAACATACCTTAGTGGACCTATCTTGTAGCATATTGATAATCTGACTTCTTTTCTATTAGTAGTCCTAGAATGTAATATGTATGATTTTAATCAATATTATTATATCTATTGGTGATTCCAAAATAAAAAAGATGTAAAATAGAACCTACTTAGTCTGGTATAGATACAATATCATTATCATAAGAGCTCCACCTTCATCATGGGATGGGAAAATTCATGCTCAAGTCTAGGTTTTGTTCAATCTAAACTCAAAGTAATTTATTTAGGGTTTTTGGCACTCGAGTTGCATCCGATTTTTTTCCAGGTGTGGGTTAGGTTTAGGTACCCAAATTTTAACTTGGTTTTAATTTTTTATTTTTATGATAAAATTTGAAATGTTTATTTTGTTAGGAAATTGTTCGATTGTATTGTATTTATAATTTAATATGTTTTAAATTTTAATAATTTTTTTCCTTTTATGATTATTAAAATTTTAAGTTTATTTTCTTAACTCCTTCCATCTTTCTTTTCCAATGATTTTATATTAATTTCGAAACATACTATTGTATTAATATATTGATTTGATTGTAATACTAATAATTCAAATTAATAAGTAAGCCATTCAATAATTGAAATTTTCTTACAAAAAATAATAATAATATTATGCCACAAAAAATATTTACTTAATACTTACTATAAATAGTAAAAAATCAAATAATTAATTAGTGCTTACTAGTTAGTAGTTACTACTTTCAAATAATCAAACATCACCAAAATAATTCATTTCAACCGTAATCAATAACATACATAATGCATATCATCACAATTTCTATAATCCATAATCCACAATATATAAAATACCATCCATAATCCATAATCTAAAATAAATGCAATAATGTATATCATCTAAAGTTTCAAAATCCATAATTTATGATCTATTATTAACGTGTATTCATGGTGCATGCATATGATTGTGTTTATTGCTCATTTTATCTAATGTATGAGAATTATAATATAATTACACAGTGGAATTTGAAACTAATTTTCTAAGCAACGAACAAGCTGAAATTAAAGTCTTGTTACACTAACAAGTCCAAAAAATTATACATTTTAAGCCTTTGGACATTTATTTATTTGGAGCTCTCATTGAAGTCAAATCTTAAACAATTCTAGGCCTCAACAAAGTGGTAGGATTGAAACTTTAGAGTGGCAGTATTGTTAGATCAATTTCTAGCAGGATTTTATTTTGAAATCCTTTCAAAATGGAGTATTTTGTTGATTTAAAAATGGGGACTATCATAAAACAAGTTCAAAACTTGTTATTTATAGTTAAAAAATGTGGGAGGCTAATTGCAACATTTGCAAACTTTTAGCCACCTCACCTTTTATGTGGTTGACACTTGTCAATCATACATCCATGCTGCCAAGTGTCAATCATGCAAAGCCTCAATGTGCCATTTGTCAAACAAGTGGCCATATGTCAAAAATCCATTTTTCATGCTATAGGGACCTTCTTGCAACATTTAGAAAATATGTTTTTCACTTTCCAGAGAGGTTTTCATACATATCCTACTTTTTGAAATCATCCAAGATTGAACTGTCCGATCCGTCTCACTGCTTCAGTGCTCAACGAGTATATTTCATATTGTGAGACTCTATAGATTCACCTTTATTTGTCTTATGGAACACTTTCGCAAGTCTGTGAACAGTGCCCTACACACACGTTATACGAATATTACAGAACAGAGTGTTGAACTATACAAGTTTAGGTCAATCATATCTGTATAATCCTTCCATCACCTATATCTTAGAAGAGCAGAAACACAAATCATCACATCAAATCTTTATGTACTTAATCGTGAACTTATTTTTAGATTTGTATTTTCATAAAATAATATCCGCAAACACCTTTACGATATTGTTTAACCCTGCAAAATTTACTTTTATAGGGTTTTGTGCCTTTGGCTAAAAGACTTTTTGAAATACATTTCTTAAAGCATCATGATTTATAACTCGCGTATATGAGCTGACAAATCCCATATCTATGCACATCAGACTCTATGAGCATCTATCAAACCCAACGACAGCCAGCGATCAGACCATGAAAAGTCTCTAATATGCGTGAAGCCAAAGTATGATGAATCACTCACAAGCCCATCGTGGCGCTCAGGTTAAAGGATCATGAATACTACTTAACTCAAGATGACCCTCTATTGATGGCTTTATAGGATGTCTATTGGAGGTCCTCATGAGTCTGCTTAGTACCTAGTCTTTATTGAATACATGTATGCCTATACGAACTTTCACTAAGCCCATAGTTTGCTAAGACTAACCATCTAAACAATTCAGATATAGACAGACACTAATCCGAAAGGAATACCAATCAACCCATGTCAGTAACATGGATCATGAATGATGTTTTCAAGAACATACTGCATAATGACATTTGTTTAGCACCATTTGCAACTCTTTACAATTATGTCATTATTACTAATATTTTCTTGGGTCTTGTCCCATTTCAGATAAGGTTCTAATTTTTAAAATTGCTTACTTTTAGCACTGACCCAAACTCATTTGTGTCAGATCTAAACTCTTTTGGGTCAGATCTAAACTCTTTTAGATCTACAATATCTGTAAATGTTACAAGCTTCGTACCATATAATTATGAATTAATGATTATTATTGAAATGATTACTATTAAATGGAATGGCATATAAGCACTATCTTCAACAATTCCCAATTGCTCTAGTTCCATTCACGATGATATCTAATATCTACGTCTCCACATGTTTCTCAAACACTCTTAGGAGTTAAAGTGCTAGTGAACGGTTTGCTATCTTTTTTATAAGATCTACTCTAGATACTATTACATCTTTTTCAACCAAGTTTTATCTAAATACATGATATTTGATCTCCATATGATTAGACTTCTAGTGTATTCTTGGCTACTATACTTAAGCAATTACCTTGTTAATTATCGTAATATAGTGGGATAGGATCTAGTGAACCTAGAACTATTTCTAAATTTAACAACTATTTTACATATCCACATTTCTTCCTTTATAGCATATAAAGTCGCAAGGTATTCTTCCTCCAAAGTAAAATAAGCCGTGGACACTTACTAAACATGCTGCTAATTAATTGTTACACCTATTGAGAAGAACATATATCTAAATATAGACTTTTTATCTTCATGATCAGACTCAAAGTCTGAATCAGTGTATCTTCTTATTTGTGAATTACATTCTCCATATTTCTGAAACTTATCCTTTATATCTCTAAGATATTTTAGGATATATTTTACGACCATCTAATAGTCATTAGTTATATCAAATAAACACCAACTTGTAACACTTACAACCTTATTGATGTCAGGTTCGTACACAACACAGCGTACATCAAACTACTTATAGCTTATGTATATTTTATGTTAGACTTTCTAACTCTTTCATCTTTTATCTAAGGAGACATTTTCTTATAAAGATGATTGCCATTTTTGAAAGATACAATAACTGTCTCACAGTTGTTAAGGATATACCTTTTAAGAACAATTTTTATGTACAAAAATTTGGGAGAGTCTTATAAGCTTTCTAGCTCTAACTTATCTTTATAAAGCTATTACACCCAGTATATAAGAAACCTTTCCCTAATCTTTCATGGAGAAGCTTTTACTTAATAGTTCTTGACTAATTATTACATACCTATATCATTTTTGATATTAAGTATGTCATCCATATAGAGAACCTAAAAGACAATCTTGCTCCCATTGCTCTTTCTGAACACACATACTTCCTTTTTATTTTTTTTTATAATAACTAGACTTTCTGATTACTTGATCAAAATGAAGATTCTATATTCAGTAGGCTTACTTAAGTCTATAAATGGACTTCTTCAGTCTGCATATTAGATTAGAATTCTAGCTAGATGTAAGACCTTCAGACTATTCCATGTATATCTCTTACTCGAGATATTCATTCCAAAATACTGTCTTTACATTAATCTGCTAGATTTCATAAATCATAATATGCTGCAATACCCAATGAAATTCGAATTGACTTTAGCATGGTGACTAGTGAAAAGGTTTTCTCATAATTAATTTCAGATCACTTAGTATAACCTTTTACCACCAATCGGGCTTTAAAGGTCTCCACCTCTAATGGGCTCTTAGGCTTTCACTTGTAAACTCTTTTATAAACACTTGAAACTATTTGTTTAGGAAGCTTATTCAAGTCCTACACTTGATTAATATGCTTTGAGTCAATTTTAGATTTCATAGCTTCTTACCATTTTCTTGAATTAATAACTAACATCTTCTCTTTACAAGTCATAAGATCTTTTTCTTCAACTAAGGAAACCCTAAGAACATCTTTAGGTATCAAACAATACCTTATAGATATTCTTGACATTCTTTGTAACTTATGTGGAGGGCATATTGATGCGATATTTCTATATCATAAATTAAGTGCAAGTATACACTATCGTATGCAAGTAATAAAGAGACAATTAGTCGGATGTCGAACCCACAGGGATAATTTCTTCTTATTAACCAATTACTAAAATTATGTCTTCCTAATAATTATTCAGAAAAATAAAAATTTAAGAATGAATGTAGAAAATATAAAAGTAAAAACACAATGCAATGAGAATAGGAAGATAGCAATGTAGAGAAAACCTAGGATTAATATTATCCCTCAATATGTTTCTAATGATTAATCCTCTAATATTTAACTCACTTAGTCTTTATTATTGATCAAGACACTAATGTATTCACAAGCCTCTTCCAAGGTCATGCAAGTATACCTTAATTTATCAAATACCTATATTCCTATAGTACTTGTAATAAATTAAGATTCATTAAGATTAGGTCTTATTGATCATACATGCCAATTAGGTATATTCCTATCCTAAGTTGAAACTTGCATATGCAACATTGAATGTTACTCTACAATCATGCATCAAATCACCTAGGTCTAAATATTATGATTCCTCTTCCGAGTTTATCAATAATATTACCAATTCATTCACCATATATTGGCCAGATATATTGAAGCATTAAACACAAATAATTTAAATAATAAATGACTAAGTTTATTAAATACTAAAAAGATATGGCAAGTTAAGCGCACATATTGAGTTCAAATATTAATCCTAGAAAACAAGTTAGCTCATGGCTACAAGAGAATAGCAGTAAAAATAATTATAAATCATGATACAATTATTAGCAAACCGATATAGACGTCGAATTGCTCTTAATTGCGCTGCCTAAGAACTCTTGATGCTGAAGAACGTCTTGTATCTCTCTCTAAAGATGCTTCAATTAAGATCCTATTGCTCTCCAAGACTTGTGCTATGTATTCTTGGTGCTCTTGGGTCGTCTTGGATTGATTCTTGAAGGCTGGGAACGAGTGGCTTTATATAGGGATTGATATGAGCTTGAAAATCTCAATTCTCGTCGGACTAGGACTCGCACTACCGCTGGCGCGCTATGCATCTGTCGCTGGGGCGACGCGTGAAAAAGCGATTACTGCTGGAGCGGTGGGATCTTGGCGCTAGGGCGCTGTATCATCGCTGGGGCGGTGACTGTATGGCGCTGGGGCGCTATACGCGACTTAAGCAGGTCGTTTTTCTTATTTCGATTACTATTTCAGAGCTGGGGCGAAAATCCTTGTGGCGCTGGGGCGATGGACACATACTTTGAAAACTTTACATTTTAGTCCCTGTTTTCGCTCCTTTTGCGTTCTTTCTTTAAATTTCGTTCAAGTCCCTATAAATAACAATAATGCACATAAATAGCCATCTATTCTCATAAAATCATAAAATATCAATAATAAAAATATGAGAAAATATATGACAAATTTGCCCTTATCACATATCTAAAAGGTATTTCACTCGCTTGAGTATGAAGTTCCATCATCGATTCCATAAATCTTAGATTAACTTCGTTAAGTTCAATCCTTCTATAATATGCACAACTTATGAGAAACTATTTCTCTAGCAAAGTGGTATTATGAGAAACAATTGTTTCATTCCTCCTGGATCATAGAACTGATATACTTTGAATTGATACTTATACCCATTGGGTGCAAATTTATCCTGTTGGTTAACTCTTACTTAAACAGAACATCCTCAAATCTTAACATACTTAAAATTCAGTTTTCTGCTAGTCAATATCTCATATAGAGCAGTAGGGAAAGGTTTTGATGAAACTTTATTCAATAAGTAAATAGCGGTTTCTTGAGAATAACCCCAGTAGATATATATTTTTAGAAGATTGGTGTAACTCATCATCAATCAGTCATTATCTAATAAAGGTCAATTCCTCCTTTTCAGAAACACTAATATGTTTTAGGAATACATAGAAGACTATAGTCAGTGAGAATCTCATTCTCCCTTAAATATTTCAGGAATCCACTGCTCATGTATTTACTACTTCAATCTTATCAAATACGTTTAATACATATGATAGTTGGTTTCTCTACTTCAAGTCGAAAGTTTTTTGAACATTTTAAAAGTTTCCAACTTGTGTTCCAACAAACACATGTCCGAATCGTGACATTCATTGATGAAGACAACGAAGTAAGGAAATCTATCTATGGCAGTGTGATTTATTAGACCACGTACATCACCATGTACAAGTTTCAATAAATCCATTGGCATAGGGTCGTACACTTGTAATGGAGACTTAGTCATCTTCTCTTGAATACAATATTTATAAACTGGATAGGTTTCCACAGTAAGATCAAGTATCTGACCATCCCCAACCAGACAAGTTAGGCATCTTATGCTCGTATGTCTTAGTCTCATTTGCCATAATTGCATAATATTCAAATTTTTTAAACTTACTACTTTATCTCTTCACCAATTAATTATAGACATTTCTCGTTGTATCTTAATTATAATAGCCTATCGCCAACTGACATTCAGCTGAAGATACATTATCAACATCATGTAAATATAAGAAACAGTTCCTTCTATGTATATGATGACCTTTGATGTCTTACACAATACGTGATACTATTTATCTAATAATGATCGACATAAAATAATTAGTATACAATCTTATACTTCTGCCAGATGCGAGAAGTGATTAAAAGTCTAAATAACTTCATCATTCTGGAAATCTCTTTTTCAAATATGAAGATGAACTTCTTCTTACGATAGCTTTTAGCATTTCTCAAATCATATAATAATTGTAGAAATTGGAGGAATAGATACACAGCCTTTTCTAGCATCAAATGTTAATGAAATATCAATGTTTTAGTAAACATTCATCTAAGAGGTTTATATTGTCTATTTTGAGGTACTTGGGTAGTAATAATTACAGCGTCCAACAATGTTGCAATGGAAACAATTTCCTTTGCATTTATTATCATCTTATGGACTTTAGATATATCAAAATAATTCTTTCAGTAAGGAGCATAATATGACTTACAATATTTCTGTGCACTTGCTCCTACTGAATATCAATAGATATTAGGTTAGGATATATTTGGGAATTGACTTTTATATCATGTTTATCTATTTTTTGATAATTTAAACCTCTTCAGAAAAAGTATTATCAGAAATACCTTTTATCATCTATTAATTTATGATATATTCAAATTATTCTTAATCTAGAACAATTCTAAGATTTTGAGTCAGTCATAATTATTACTCTGGTGCCCTTCAATTCATGTGTATCTAATATGTATATCTAACGATCGCTCGTAATCTTCTTATCTTATCTCTATAAGATAAGACAATAGATGTTTAGTGGATTTATTTCTAATCGTTAATATTAACAGTTTTAGATCATTGGTATAACTAGTATATATTTTCGATCTAAATACGTCATTCCACTGCTTTACATATTTCCTATAATCTCCCAAAAGGAAAAGCAAAAGCAAAAATTTAAACATTTTAAAGTTTACAATAAGAAGTAGATCCATTCAACATTCTACTCAGACCTTACACTTTAGTAATATTGGCCTTTGTAAAATTCAAAAGGTAAATAACTCTTGTTAATTGCATCTCATGCAACTCTTACTACTGATCCTAAATACACCTTATCCTCACACTTTAACGATATTGGGTAAGTGTATTCTATATTAACTTGCCAATAATCAAATATAAGTTACTAATATTACCTTCACACTTTAGCGATATTGGATAATACCTCCGCTTATATTTGCCTAATCTCATGTTTAATCGGCATATTCCGAATCATACCGATCAATTTTCTCACACTTTAGAATATTAAAAAAAAGATTGGGTTGACCAGATTATTACCGTATTGACAAGATGGACCATGTATTACACTATCTCATACTGTAATACATTTTAATCTGATTAAGAGATATTTTTAAATTTATAATGACTTTTTGCATCTCATTTAGATCTGATTTATAATCAGAATATTTGTTCACGTAGCACAACTAACCCCCACCAGTAGAGCTCTCATTGTGGTTAACAACGTAAACAAATATTAACAGTTTATATAATACAGTAATATAAAAATTGTAATTGTATTAAATAAAGCTCACATGTATATAATGCAAAATGTGGTGTATTGTTCGGAATGCCCCGGCACTATAAATTTTTGAACGCATTGGTATTCAACTCTTTGGACACCGCAGAATATGCTATATAATACATTGCCAAAAGAAAAATATAGCTAAAATAATAAAAAAATTACTCATTAATTTTTTTTATTATTTTTTCTGCGCTCTGGAGTTTAACCTTATAACGCGCCTGCATTCAACATTTGAACACATCAACAATCAACTCACCAACACCCCAGCTTTATACTCCATAACGCCCTAACATTGACTTGCTGCAGACGCTCCAGCATTATACATTATAATGCCACCGCGTTCAACTCTTGAACATGTCACCAAGAAACCATTAACGCCTAAGTGATATATACTATAACGTCCCTACGTTATTTTCTTTGAACGCCCCAGTGTTAAACCAAGTAACGTCACAGCATTCATTCAAAAGATGAACGTTCTAGTGTTCAAAGGATAATGCCCTAGCGTTTATCTGGGCAGAAACAAGAATTTTGCATTTTTAACACTTCAAAACATGGTTTAACACATTCTTGGCATCTCCAATACTTTCAACACAGCACATTAACCCAGAAACACATGAAATTATGCTCTGATACCACTATTAATGTGTATTCATAGTGTATGCATGTGATTGTGTTCATTGATCATTTTATCTAATGCATGAAAATCATACATAATTACGTAGCAGAATTATAAACTAATTTCCTAAGCAACACACTGAAATTGAAGTATTGTTACACTAACAAGTCCAAAAAAGCATACCTTTTAAGCCTTTGGACATTTCTTTACTTGGAACTCACATTAAAGTCAACTCTTGAACAATTCTAGGCTTCAATAAAGTGGTGGGATTGAAACTCTAGAATTACAGCATTGTTAGATCAATTTTCAGTAGGATTCAATTTTGAAATCCTCTCAAAGTGGGGTGTTTTGTTAATTTAGAAATGGGGACCATAATGAAATAAGTTCAAAACTTGTTATTTATAGTTAACAAATGTAGGGGGCTAAATACAACATTTTTAAACCTTTAGCCACCTCACCTTTTGCATAGTTGACACTTATCACTCATGCATCCCATGCATAATGCCAAGTGTCAATCATGCAAAACCCCAATGTGTCACTTGTCAAACAAGTGACCATGTGTCAAAATTCCATTTGCCATGCAATATGGGCCTCTTTGCAACATTTGTAAAGTATATTTTTCACTTTTTAGAGAAGTTCTAAAATTTATCATACTTTCTGAAATCATCCCGGATCAAATTGTTCGATCCGTCTTGCTACCTTAATGCTCAATGAGTACACTTAATATTGTGAGACTCCCTAAGTTCACCTCCGTTTATCTTATGAAATACTTTTGCAAGTCCTTGAATAATGCCCCACACACATGTTATGGATATTACAGAATAGAGCGTTGAACCATACAAGTTGAGTTCAACCATATCTGTATTATCCTTTCATCATCTATATCCTGGAAGAGCAAAGACACAGATCATCACCATCAAATCTCTATGTACTCAACTGTGAACTTATCTCTAAATTTGTATTTCCATAAAACAATATCTGCAAATATTTTTGCGATATTGTTTATCCTTATAGAAAACTCTTTTTTTCAGAGTTTTGTGCTTTTGGAAAAAATATTTCTTGAAATATATTTCTCTGAGCATCAAGATGACGATTGCTTTGGAAAAGCGAATAAAAGCGACAAATGAGATGTGTTTGTTAGTTCTTCGAACGATAATAACTGACTAAAAATGTTTAAAGGAGAGTAAAAAGTTGATTGATTGTAGATGTGAGCTCTAACACATAAAGGTAGTGATTGATTTTAATAATGACCCGTGCAACTCTTTTTGCTCGAATTTAGACCTCTGGTGGAGGCATGAGGGTGGCGGAGCATGATGGTCGGAGGCGATGCTAAGGTTTTTGACTGAATTTGTGATTTTTTTTATTATTTTTATTTTTTAAATTCTCATAAACTAACTAACCATATTCTCTAATAAAACATGCTCTATATTTGTTTTAAAGGTGATAATCAGCATATGAGCTTATTCTAATATAAATATACTAGTTGACTCTCAAAATAAATTCAAACTTAATTATGATACTATAAAGAAATTGATAATTAAGAGAAAATATAAAATAAGTCTTATTACATTAGCCTTTACCAAGGCTTAATTTATACGAAGTAATGGACTTAACAAGAAACTAAATTAAATGAAAATAAAGGAAATGAGTCACATTTAATATTTAAGATTCATAATAAATATAGATATTTGACTAAATCATTCTTAAGTTGGCAAATTCTTATCCTTATCATACTTGTATCAGACTTGAGAATCTCTCTGAGCTTGAGAGGCTGAGCAAGGTTCATTAGGATGAGACTGCTTGAGGCACTGCATTTGTTGAGAGCAAGGTCTTTAAGTTAAAGAGGCAAAATAAATACCTTAGAGGCCGAATGATATTTGAAGGACCTTGTAGAGGATTTTAAAGAAGAATCTGACTAGATGTATACTTGGTCCAAGGAGATTGAGGTATATGCTGATCAAATTGCTAAAGACTAGATTACTATTATTAAGGAGCACTCATTTGCCTCTAAGGTCATAGAGGGATTCAAGAAAAGTGTTGATCTTTGTAAGGAGCACTATATTGACATTGATCTCTAGTGGCTGGATGATGCCTTGAATGTCTTAGATGATGGTGAAGATGATTCTAAGAAAAATAATGCTTTGGATGCTCTAATGACTAAGTTCCTCCTTGATATTTTTGTATTTCTCATTTATACTTGTAATTTTACTAAGAATGAATGAGAAAGAATTATTCTTTTTCGTACATTTATTTTTGTCTTGGCTCTTTTTTATTTTTTGAGAGCACTAGTTATCTTATGACTATGACCTTTTCTAATACAGGTGTTTAAAAATAAAAATAGAACTTTATTAATAGATTTTTTCTAATAATAATAAAATCTATAGATAATACTTTTTCAGGAGTTTAGTATTCCATAGTTTTCTAACAATTCTTCTATCAGCATGTTTAAGCTTATATGTCTTTGGTTGCTTTTTTTTTTTAAGTACCTTGTATAAACCTTCCCAATTTGGTATGAGGACTCCACCTTTTGGGTCCTTTGTGTTCTATAAAACATTTTCTCAAGACCAGGTCTCCTTCTTGAATTTCTTGAGTTTGAACTAACTTGTTGTAATATCGAGCGATCTTTTGTTGATAGGCAGCTATTTGAACTTTTGTTGCATCCTTTTTTTTTTTTTGGTTTAATGAGGTCCGAGTTCTTTTACATTAGTTCTTCATTATTTTTCTTGTCAAAATTTTGCATTCTATGAGTAGGAACCCTCATTCATGCTATGATCAATGCTTCATAACTAAAGGCTAAAGAGCATAATGTTTCTCTAGTTATTGTTTTGTTGGTAGTTTGTTGAGCTCGCAAGACTTTAGGTAGCTCTTTGACCCAAGATCTTTTCTTCGCAATTAGTTTCTTCTTAAGTAGCTTTTTGACAAGTTTATTAGAAGATTCCACCTATATATTTGTCTTTGGATGGGTAGGTGAGGCAAACAAGAGCCGGATTCTGAGTTGTGATCAGAAATCTTTAAAATTTTATCAAATTATTTGCCATGGTCTATGATGATGGTGGAGGGTATCCTAAATTTGTGAAACTATATTTTTCCACACAAAGTCTTGGGTTCTTTTTGTGGTGATGTTTACTAATAGTTTGACCTCTATCCACTTAATGAAATAATGCACTGTAATGATGGCGTACTTGATTAATCCTCTTTCACGAGGTAAAGGGCCAATTAAGTCGAGCCCCCTTTATGCGAAGGGCTAGGAGCTGTCCATTGTCTTTAGAATTTCTGGTGATGCATGGATATTTTGGCATACTTTTGGCATGCATTGCACATTTTTACTAGCTCATTTCCATCGATATATGTGGTGGGCCAATAATTCACCATTCTAAAATTTTTGTAAGCTAAGACATTTGTTTGGAATAGTTTTTGCATATTCCTTCATGTAGTTTGCAGAGTATGTATTTAGCTTTATCAAGGTTTAGGTATAACAAGTAGGGGAGGGAATACCCTCGTTGATAAAGAATGCCATTGATGATAGCATAACGAGGTGCTTGATACCATAGTTGTCGTGCCTCTTACTTATTTAGTGGCATAATTCTTTTCTCCATGAAATTTTGAACTGGGTCCATCCAATTAGGTCATGGATCAACTTGCATGACATTGTTTTTACTCTTCCACCTTTATACTTGGTTTGAAAATGAATTTAAGGGAGGACAAATCGCGATAACCGAGCTTTTTCTATTGAAGTTATGCGTGCTAGGATATCTGCCTTGCAATTTTCTTCTCTTAGTATCTATTTCATAATTACAACCTCAAATTATTTCTTTGCTGTTTCGACCATTTTAAGGTATGTAGCCATATGGTCTCCTTGGGCTCGTATCCTTTACTGACTTGGTTGATGATGAGTTGTGAGTCACTTTTGATTAGGACTCTTTCGGTGAAAAATGACTGTGTAACCCTTAGTCTTACAAGGAGGGCTTCATATTCAGCTTTATTATTGATTGTTAGGAAGCTAAATTTGATTGCATAGCTAAGTTCGTCTCTTTTTGGAGAGATGAGAATTATGCCAACCGCATATCCTTTTGCATTTAATATCCTATCAATAAAAAGTGTCTATTTGAGAGTATAGGAGGCTTCTTTTTCTGGGACACTTGAGGATTCTTCACACTGTATATTTTTTTCGACCAAGTCTCCATATGTACATTCTACAGCAAAGTCGGCAAGGGTCTGTGCCTTAATGGTTGCTCTTAATTTGTACTATATGTTAAACTTGCTGAGTTTATTCACCGACTTGACGAGATGTCCATGAAGGTTAAAATTGTGAAGTATATGTCTTAAAGGTTGATTTGTGAGGACGATTATTATATGGGCCTAAAAATAGGATCGTAATTTTCATCCGATTGCGACTAGAGCTATGGCTAACTTTTTAACTAGTGAATAATAAGTCTCAGGATCTTTAAATGCCTTGTTAGTGAAATAGATTGATCTCTAGATGTTTTCTTCTTCGTTGACCAGTGCTGCACTTACTGCTCAAATTGAGACTCTTAAGTGTAGATTCAATTGGTCCCATATAACAAGGTAGAGCAGTTGAGCTAGATATTCTTTTAGCTTTTGAAAAGTTTTCTTGTATAATAGAGTCCATCTTGTTTTGTCTTTGTACTTGATAGCCTAGAAAAACTTGAAGCATTTGTCAGTTGCTTTGTAAATGAATTGGTTAAGAGATGTTCTTCGGACTGTGAGCCTTTGTATCTATTTGACTGTGCTTAGAGACATCATCTCGAGGATTGCTTGAACTTTTTCTAAATTAGCTTTAATTCCTCTTTGGTTTTTTTGAAGCCTAAGCATTTTCCTGATTTAACCCCAAATGCACACTTTTTGGGGGTTCAGTTTCATTTTCTATTCTCTCAGGATGTTAAAGGTTTATCTAAGGTTGTCTATATAATTTTTTGCTTGTTTGTACTTGGCAATCATGTCATCTATGTAGACTTTCATGTTATTCTTAATCAAGATCTTGAATAGCTTATTGAAAATTCTTTTGGTTGGTGGCACCTACATTCTTGAGTCTAAATGACATGACCTTATAACAGTAAGTTCCTTAATGAATGATGAAAAAAGTTTTTTTTTCTTGATTTGGCTGGAACATTTTGATCTGATTGTATCTTTAGAACATGTCTATGAAGTGGGGAAGGGTGTGTTTTGCTATAGTATCTACTAATTGGTCAATCTTTGATAGAAACTGTCTTTCGAACAAGCTTTATTTAGGTTTGTGAAGTTCACGCATATTCTCTATTTCCTATTCACCGCCTTAACCATAACAACATTAGTTAACCATTCATGGTATTATACTTCTTAAATGAATCCTATTACCAAGAGCTTCTCAACTTTAGCTGCGATAGCCTTATTTCATTCTTGGTTAAATTTCTTCTCTTTCCCTAGCACATTTTTGTGTGACCAAGTGAAGATATCTATAAACTCTATTATCAGAGGGGTTAACGTTTTCCTCATCTTCAGCTCTAATTGTGAGCCTATCTTTAGGGTCTTCTCGAGGGACTTTGAGTAGACAAGTATCGGGAGTAGGTCTTTATTGATTCTAGCAATTTTGCTTTGCTCTTTTACCTCGGATCTATAATGGTGATGCAGAAGGTTCTTGGATGTAGTCACATAGTAACATCTAGCTATCTTCTTATCACTTTTGAGGATTCCAACTCCATCTCCAACAGGAAATTTAAGCTTGAGAGAGTGGATGGACATGAAAACATTAGAATTAATCATGAAAGGGGTTTTCAAATATAACCTTGTAAAGTATCGAGTGGTCGACTACCATGAAGTTAATCATTATCGATTTTGTAAAATGACCTTAGTAGGTTTATGACTCTCAATGACATTATACAGATGTCTCTAAATTTGTAGAGGAGAGTTTGTATACAGCCGATCTTGAGATCTTTATGTTTGAGTTGGTACTTATGTACCATTCCAATATTGTATAAATATTAATAATTAATATTTATACAATAAATATTTCAAGTATAATCGTTAGTATTAAATACATATATGGTACAATATTCGTAACATTATAGACATTGTATGATTTGAATGAGTTCAGATCTGGTCTAAAAGAGTTTAGACAAATGGTAAGAGCTAGCAACATTGAGAGTTATAAATGCTAAGAGTTAGCAGGTTATAAGAGTCAACGATATCTAAGGAATTAGAGCCTTGTTTGAAACAAGACAATGAATTGAGGGTATACTAGTAATGACATAGTTATAAAGAGTTACAATATGTGCTAGAAAATGTTATTATGCAAGTATGTTCTCAAACACTATATTTTTAATCAATTTTCATCGATGCAACCTTTTTATATAGATCAGTGTGTCTATATTTACAAGAATAAATGATTATTTTTAGCTGACCATGAGCTTAGAGTTCGGATATTCAATTAGGATTAGATACTGAACAGACTCACGAGGTCGCCAATAGACATCCTATGAAGTTTTCAACGGTAAGTCCTCTCGAGTTAAATAGTATTCATGGTCCTTTAACCTGAGCGCCATAATGGGCTTGTGAGTGATCCGCCACACTTTGGTTCCACGGATGTCAGAGACCTTTCATGGTTTGACCACTACGTGTTGTAGAGTATGGTCTGATGCTTATGGAGTCCGATGTGTGTAGATATAAGATCCGTCAACTCTCATATGAGAGTTGTATATCCAGATGCTTTGAGATTGTATTTCAAAAAATTTTATGGCCACAAGTATATAGCCCCGAAAAAGAGTTTTCTGTAGGATTAAACAATATCAGCAAAAGAGCTTGCGAATATTGTTTTATAAAATACAAATCTAGAGATAAGTTCATGGATGAGCCTATAGGAATTTCACAGTGTTGATCTATATCCCCACTCTTCTAGAATATAGGTGACGGAAGAATTATACGTATACACTTTGACATTACCTTGTATGGTCTAATGTACTGATTTATAATATCCACGATGTGTGCATAAGGCATCAGTCATAAAATTATGGAATAGTTTTATTTGACGAATCGGGTGTAGACCTAGAGAGTCTTGTAATATGAAGTGTACGCGATGTGCATTGGGGCAGCATACTAGATTGAATGGTTCAATCCGATAACTTTCAGCATAACCAAATATTTATTTCAGGAACCTTAGGGATGCGTGCATATCTGTACTTAAGATTTAAGTACATTAATTAGTTAATAATTGTTGTTGACTAATTAAATATTGACATGAGCATAGTAAGCCTTCGGTTGAATTTACTCAACTGTCTGGTTTGGTGAGATACACTTTGGGTTGACATGGTAACCAACTAAAGGGCTTAAGGGTAATTTTATTTAATTGTTAAATAATCTAGATATTTATTTTACTTAAAGAGTTAAATAGAAATTAACTTAACCTCGGTTAAATGTTAACCCTAAAGTAAAGTTAATTTAATTAAAAAAAATATTGTATTAAATGGGTTAACTTAATAGTTAAGTAATTATTAACCTAACCTAAGCTAAACGTTAACTAAAGTGGAGTTAAAGAGATTACTTAAGGGCTAAGTAATGGCTAAGGGTTTTTCTAAGGGCTTGAATGAAATAACTTATTGGTTTGCTTAATGGTTAAGTTTCTAAGCCTATATATATTGAACCAAAATGAAACAAATGATAGTTTTGTTGTTTTTGGTATGGTCGGCCTTAGAGAGAGGATTAGAGAGAGAGAAAAAATTGTTTTTCTTGTAAAGAATTCAAGTGTTGAGTTCTTTCTTCATTTTCTTCTTCATTGGGCTTAGGCCATTAAAGCAACACAAGCGTTTGTTTTATTGATCAATTGTTGATCGATGGTAAAACAAATATTTCCAAAGTTAAAGAGTTTAACTTAGGATACGGTTTAAGTGTTAAACTAATAATTAAGAGTTAATTTTGAGTTTAAAAGTTAGACCAGTGCTGGAAGTAAAGCTATTATTCTAGCAACTGAAGTCTACCCCATTAAGTCCTAGAATTGCCAACAGGTCTATTTCAGACGATACTCTAGCTTATACCATTCCAAAGGCTTGCCAGGTGATTATCCTCACTCATTGATCTCAATCTGATTAATGTGCTTTCAATTTATTTCATTAATGTAATGGAATACAAAATTTACCGTGTTTGTTGTTTAGGAAATTAGATTTCCAACATCTACTGCACATATTTATGTATGAGATGCATGAATTACGTATATATTTGATGTAATGCATATATGTGTATAATAGACACGAACCTATATGCATACATGCACCCATTAGAATACAATTTTGAACCACACCCAAAAAAATGGTATTGGAGCATTTGTAGTGCTAATTGGGTGTTTTGGAATATAATTGAGTAGTTGATGAAGTCCCAGGACTGTAGTGGTGCATTTCAAGTGTTGAAAATGCTAAATCGGAGAAGATTACAACTAGGACCCCGTGGCGATTTAGTTTAGCACCGCGGCGCTGGGGCCTCCAGGCACCAGTGCCGCACCATTAGATGAAAAGCGTTACGGCGCTAGGGTTTCTAGGCCTAGTGCCGTAGTGGTCAAGGCTTGGCGCCGCGTCGTAGGGGTTTTGACCTATAGCACTACAGCACTGGTTGGCTAGTACTGCTGCGCTGGGGCATCCAGGCCCTAACGCTATAACACTTAAGAGCTGGCACTAGGGGCACTGCCTCTAGTGCTGTAACGCTGGTAGCCCAGCACTGCGGCATTGACACTAGTGACTTTAAAATTAATTTTTAAATGTGGAGATTTATGAGATATAGTAATAAGAGTTATTAGTCAGCATTATAAACTAGGATCATTTTTTATACGGGTAACCACAATAGGAGCCCTACTGGTAGGGCTTAATTGTGTTTGCATAGAAATAAATGAATGATTAAGAATCACCTCCTTATGAGATGAGATCCACTATTTAAAAAATATCTCTTAATCAAATTGAATTGTATTACATTATGAAATAGTGTTTTACATTGGTCCGCCTTGTCAATACGGTGTTAGACGGGTCATCTCAATTTTTTTCCAAGATCGCTACAGTGTGAAGGAATTGGTCGATGTGATTTGGACTATACCTATTAAATATGAGATGAGGCAAATATATGCAAAAGTATTGCCATAGATCGCTACAGTGTGCTAATAGTATTAATAAGGGCATATTTGTTATATATTTTTTCGTATTTTTATTTTGATATTTTATGAGAATAAATGGCTATTTATGAGCATTATTGTTATTTAAAGGGACTTGTCGCCCCAGCGAGACAAGGATTTTTGCCCCAACGCTAGAACAATGGTCAAAATAAGAAAATAGAAAAAAAGACATGTTTAAGTCGTAGTTCATCGCCCCAATGCCAGCTCACCACCGTGCCTGTAATGACCCAGCGCTTCAGCGATACAGCTTTTTTCACGTAGCGCCCCAGTGACAGCAACATAGCGCCCCTGCAGTAGTGCAATTTCTAACCCGACAAGAATTGGAGATTTCAAGCTCAAATCAATCTCTATAAAAGGCCACTCGTCCCCAGCCTTTAAAAAACATCAACAACACACAACACAAGTCTTAGAGAGCAATTGGAACTTAATTGAAGCAGCCATAGAGAGAGATTCAAGGCATTTTTCAGCATTAAGAGTTTCTTAGGTAGCGCAATCAACAACAATTTCAATGTCTATATCGGTTTGCTATTGATTGTATCATGATTTCTTATTATTTTTGTAGTAACCACTTATCCACAACTGGTAAGAATAAATATTTATACATATATATAATATTCATATTTTATTTATATATGGGTGGTACTTGATTTATATATTTTTATTAGTATTGTTTATATAAATTAAGGACCTACTATTCGTATTGGGTTTATTTGCAAGACTTTAGATTTCTTTTAGGGACCAAATTATAATATTTTGAAAGTTTTGGGGGTTAATTCATAAATACTAAAAGTTAGCCTTTTAGTATAAAAATACACATTTTAAACCCTAATTTACTCTTTTTTGGTCGAGCCACCCCTTTTAGAGAGATAAAAGAGAGAAATGAGGGGAGAGAAAGAGAAGAAGAAAAAGAAAAATAATAAGAAATTGAAATTTTAGGCTTTAAGAGGTACATCATAACTCTTTCTCAATTAATTGGTATTAATTAAGATAATTTATTTAAGTTTTGATTTCTGTAAATATGTAAAATTGAGAACTTTATGTGGATTTTGTAAGATATATTGAGAATTAATGATGATTATTTAGATAACTTGATAAATCATAATGAATTTGCAGAATTTCTACTTGATAGTCTATTGATCCGAGAATTTTATATATTTTTGTACTTCTATTTTAGTTTTTTATTTTGGGAATATAAAACTAGATATGTGTAGAATCATTTGAGACTTTAAATCAATTGAGAATTCCAAAAATTTCAATTTTGGTGAATTTACAAAAATGACCTTGAAATTCTGAAATTTTCTGTGTTAACAGTATGCTACCGTGACAAATACTTTTTGATCTGCTAAATGATCTCAACAAATTATGAATTTTTGGAATATGATAAATTTATATGTTTAATGTGATATATTCAAAATTGAGAATTTATATCAATGTGGTTAAATTGTTATGGGTTTCTAAAGTGTATCAGCTCATTATAGTAGTTGATTAACATATTTTTAAAGATATGGAATAAAATAGTTCTAAAATACTTTTGGCAAGGATTTTGAAGTAAAATATTTATCATGGATTTAGATATGTGTTAATAGTAATTATATGTATTTTTATAAATTTTTAGTTAGTATATAATTTTATAAAATTAGGAGATTGAATACTGTTCAGTAAATATCTTGATCCTGTCAGGATAATAGTTTGAATTAGATGGTGTTTATGAAATAGATTGTGTAGGAATTATGATATAATATTCATATATAAGAAGAATATATGAGTCAAGAATGATATATTCTGATTTTGAAGTAATTAGACATCATTTGATGTATAAGAAAATTTTATTAAGTGTAAGTGGTCAGAATGACAGGTTTTGTGAAACCAAGTAATTAGATCAATTTGATGTGATGCGTGCAATATGTGTAATTTTGTAAGTTATTTAAAGTGTTTTGTGTGATGGCGAGGCTTATAAAAAGATTAATCTCTATTGATAGGTTAAGGAGAATTAAAATTTGTACTCGAAAGTGTTAAGAGTACATTGGACTTTCACTGAAATCACAATAAACATAGTAATTGTTTATGCATGAATTTGTGTATGTGCTTAGAAATATGTTTATGTTATGGCAAAGTATATTTGATATGAAATGTGAAAGACATATGTTTATGAATGTGAGCATTGACATTGAACATGGACATACATGTGTTTATGAAAGTGAGCTTTCAAAATGAAATGTGTTTAACAAAGAAAGCTTTTAAAGTGAAAAATATCCATGAGATACGTTTTGTGTTTTAAGGATGCTTGAACTTACTATTTACTTAGTAGGCACCTTATGTGATTTGTCGAACCTTTATGTGTGGTCTTTCCTTCAGGATTGATATATGTTATGTGTTTCGTACGTAAGGAGGATCCTATTGGTACCTAAAGAAAAAGTGAGTCATCACATTCGTGTGGTGGCGTATTGGTGCATGTGAGAGAACTCACCGATGGTCAGGGTGAGGGTTTGGCTTTTACCTCCAAGCATGAGCGTTATATATGTGTAATTTAAACCTCACTAATGCTATTCCTTTCATATGGTATGTCACCGACGAGTGATATTTAGCTCATTATGTGATATGAAAGTCCTACTAAGTAGTAGTTGAGTGATGATATTCCTATTATATGTTTTAAAAGAATGTGTAAGCGCTTACTTGACATGTGATTTGATAAGATTATAATTTTGATTTATCACGACATATCATACACATGCATTGTGTATATATATGTATTTGTATTTTTATATATGAAAAACTAGTATGCTTACTGAGTTTTATACTCATTATAGTTTATGGTAATTTCAAGTAAATAAAGTATATGTGTGCTTAGCGGATTTGGCAAGGCTTATGCTATCCCATGGGTTCCCTAAGTTGTTAGGTTGCTGAGTGTTTCATTTGTGGACACGTGGTTTAAGATATTTGATTTTTCCATATTAAATAAATACTTATATATTGTTTTATTAGGTATGGTTGTATTTGGTTTATATTTCACCAAGTATGGTCATGGGTGGAACTTTGTGTTGAACTTACTAGCAACTTGCTAAGGATTATTATGTTGAATTTAAGTTTGAAATTTTATGCAATATTAATTATGAGTGCGCATTATTGAATGAGTGTAAGTTATGTCGTGTATCAGATCTTTTGGGTCTAGGGCGTGACAATTTTTGCTGCTGTTCTCTTGTAGCCATGAACTAAATTTTCTTTCTAGAGTTAATATTTGAACTCAATATGTGTGCTTAATTGCCATATCTTTTTAATATTTAATAAACTTAGTTATTTGTTATTCAAATTATTTGTTCTTAATATTTTAATATATCTGGCCAATATATGGTGAATGAATTAGTGTATACTTTTGATAACCTCGGAAGATGAATCATTATATTTAGACTTAGATAATTTGATGCATGGTTGTAGAGTAATATTCAATGTTGCATATACAAGTTTCAAATTATGATAAGAATATACCTAATTGGCATGTATGATCAATAAGACTTAATCTAAATGAATCTCAATTTATTACAAGTACTATAAGAATATAGGTATTTGGTAAATTATGGTATACTTGCATGACCTTGGGAGAGGTTTGTGAATACAATAGTGTTTTGATCAATAACTAAGACTAAGAGAATTAAATATTAGAGAATTAATCATTAGAAATCATATTAAGGGTAAGTATTAACCCTATGTTTTTTTATATTACTATCGTCCAAATCTCTTTATATTATGTCATTACTTTTATATTCTTAAATTCATTCTTAGATTTTTATTTTTCTGAATAATTACTAAAAAGACAATAATTTTAGTTCTTGGTTAAAAAGTAGAAATTATCCCTGCGAGTTCAACATCCAACTTTTTATCCCTTTATTACTTGCATACGATAGTGTATACTTGCACTCAATTATAAGATATGGAAATATCGCTTCAAGTATTGGTGACATATATTTGATTATTGACAAGTTATTCTAGAATACACTTATCCTATATCACTATAATGTGCGGATAAGGTGTATTTAGGGTCAGGAGTAAGAGTTGCATGAGATGCAATTGACAAGATTTGTCAACCTTTTGGGTTTACAATGGCCAAGATCACTACAATGTGCGGTTGGAGTAAAATTCCAATGGAATTCACTTCTCGCTGTATAGTTTAAAAGAGTTTAAACTTTTATTTTCCTATTTGAGAGATTAAAGGGATTATGTAAAGCAGTGGACAGACGTTTTTTAGATTAAAAAATGTATAATAGTTAAACCCATGAGCTAAAGTGTTATTTATTAAACGATTAAAAATGTTCTGTTACATATCTTCTTATTTTGTCTTATAAAGATAAGATATTCGTCTTATAGAGATAAGATATTTATCTTATAGAGATAAGATAAGTACGAGCAATCTATTAGTACACTTAATCTAGGCATATCAACTATAAGGTACCAAGAAATTTTTAAACTTGCTTTTGAGTCTAAGAATGGTTCTAGTTTAAGAAAAATTTGAACATATCGATGGTCAGAAGATTCTAAAGAGGTTTTTCTGATAATGTCTCTTTAGAAGAGGTACAAATTTATCAGAAATGGATTAAGAATGATTTGAGAGTCAAATCATATATCCTAGCCTCAATATTTAATGATCTTTAACACGAACATGTGTACATAAGATGTACAATAAGTTTAGTGCTCCATCTGAAAAATTATTTGATATATCCAAACTATAAATAGAGAACACTCACAATGAAAAGTGTTTCCACTGTGATAAGGTTTGAATCAGTAAGCGTTACTGCTCATGGAACCTTGACTAAGAATAGATAGATCTTTTAGATATCTATTTACCAAATATAGACATTTCAATAACATATGATGCTAGAAGTGCAGTGGTGTGAGATACTACATATCCTTCTCATATCTCCACGTTATTGCATGAATAATAAGGAATAGTGTCACATAAGATTAGGTCATGTAGTCATGAGATAACTATCTTGTCTAGTTAAAGATGGTCAGATACTTTATCTAACTATAGAACCTTAGCTAGTTTATAAATTTTGAATTCAATGAAAGATGACCAAATTCTTATGATGTTGAACACCGGGCCATTGATTTATTAAAACTAGTACACAATGATGTATTTAGTCCAATAAATAATACTTCCATGGGTGGATTTTAATACTTTATTATCTACATAGTGATTTGTCACCATACGGACACGTGTTTTTGGTAAACACAGGTTAGAAACTTTTAAAGTGTTTAAAGGATGCTAGTTCTAGAAAGTAGAGAAACAAACCTTTATGTATATTGAATGCCTTCGATTAGATCATGGTAGACTAAAAGGATACCAGTTCTATGATCTAGAGGAATGAAATTTATTCGTTGCTCGTAATGCCACATTCTAGGAGAAATAATTTCTCATAAATCGTGGGGATTGTAGAAGGATTGAACTTGATGAAGTTAATCAGAATGTATATAAACCAACGGTGGAATTTCAAGTTCAAATGAGTAACATACCTTTACATACTCTCTTCATAAGTCAAAAAGGATATCGAGGCCACCATTTAGGTATACTTGATACTTGAAAGTACCCTTGGTGTTTTTTTAGTTGAAGAAAAAGTCTTTGACTTATAGAGAGGCAATGTTTGACATCAATTGGGAAAATGGCAAGATACCATGAAATCTTGAAATTGACTCAATGTATGACAATCAAGTTTAGGACCTTATTGTGCTTCCCATGGAAGTTGTTTCTGTTTGTTGTAAAAGAGTTTACACAGTGGAAGTATAAGTCCAAAGGTAGAGAGACCTTCAAGGCCTGATTAACGATAAGAGGTTACACTCATAGATCAGGGATCGGGAATGGGGAAACCTTTTTTATCAGTAACCATGCTAAAGTCAATTCAAACTTTGTTGGCTATTACTGCATATTAAGATTTTGAGGCCTGGCTAATGGATGTAAAGATAGTGTTCTGGTATGTATATCTCAAGTAAGAGATATGCATGAAGTTATTTGAAGGTTTTGTATTTTGCCTGACTTTTAGTCTAGTGTACAAACTGAAGAAGTCCATTAGTGAACTTAAGCAGTTTTTCCAAAGTTGGAATCTTCATTTAGACGACGAAATTAGAAAGTCTAGTCTAATCAAGAATGAAAAAAAAGTGTGCGTGTGTGTGTGTGTGTTCAAAAAAAACAGTGAGAGCATGATTATCTTTCTAGTTCTTTACGTGGAAGACATACTCAATGTCAGAAATGACGTTGGTACATTGCAAGTCGATCAGGTAAGATTTATTTGACTAAGAAATTCTCTATAAAAGATTTGTGAAAGGCTTTCTATATACTATGTATACAGCTTATAGATATAGAGGTAAGAGACTAATGGAACTCTTCCAATCTTTGTACATAGACAAAGTTCAAAATGGTATAATTTAATTGATTGTGAGATAGTTAATATGCTTTTCAGACATGGTATTCATCTTTTTAAGAGAAAGTATCATCGGGAAGAAGATGAAAGGATTAGAGTATCCAATTTATTATATGCATCAACTAAGAGTAGCTTTGATACATGCCATATTATGTAGGAAACTTGGATTTCGATGACTGTAAGTGTAACGAGCTGGTATTGGTCTCATCCAGGTCACGACCGTTAGATGGCCGTGAAATATATCTAACATACTTTAGAAGTATAGAGGATAAGTTTCTAAATAATGGAGAAAGTTTCATACAAGTGAAGGGACATGCATATTTAGACCTTTCATCTTATTCGGATCGTAGAAAGTCTACATCTGATTATGTGTTTTCTCTACATCGGGTCGGAGCTAATTGGAAATGTGTAATTTAGATGTCTATAGAAAATTCTTCCTTGAAGATAGAATGAGTTGCTACTTGAGAAGTCTGTAAATGAAGCACTATAGATATTGATGCAGAGTTTAGAATAATTTTAACCTCAGCGAATCCTATCCCACTATAATGCAACAATAATTGAGTAATTACTTAAGCTAAAAAAACCTAAGGCACACCAATATTCTGATCATGTAGAATTTGAATACCACATAATTAAAACGTTCATGGCTATTAGAGATATAATAGTGTCTAAGATTCATTCCATGGATAACGCAGTGGACCTACTCATGCATAAACTCCTGGCATATTTGCGAAACACGTGAAGTGTATTGGTATGAGATACCAGTACGAATGACATTAAAGCAAGTGAGAGTTTATTGGAGTTAGTGCTTACGTATCATTCTAATATTTTATTAATATTAATTGTTAATATTTGTATAATAAACATTTCAAGTATAATCGTTAGTATTAAATAAATCTATAGTACAATGCTTGTAACATTACAGACATTGTAGATCCGAAAAAGTTCAGATCTGGTCTAAAGGAGTTTTGACAAGTGCTAAGAGTTAGCAACGCTGAGAGTTATAAATGCTAAGAGTTAAAATTGCTAAGAGTTAGCAGGTTATAAAAGTTAGCAATATATAAGGAGAAAAAGCTTTGTTTGAAACGAGACAATGACCTGAAAGTATACTAGTAATGACATAGTTGTAAAGAGTTACAATAGGTGCTAAAAAATGTCATTATGCAAGTATGTTCTCAAACACTATATTTTTTTATCTATTTTTATTGATGTAGGTCTATCAGTGAACCCATTTATTTAAATTAGTGTGTGTCTACATCTATAGGGTATAAATGGTTATTCTTAGCTGACAATGAGCTTATAGCTTATATAGGCATGCGGGTATTCAGTTAGTATTAAATACTGAACAGACTCACGAGGACGCCAATAGACATCCTATGAAGCCATCAAGGGTGAGTCCTCTCGAGTTGAGTAGTATTCGTGGTCCTTTGACCTGAGCGCTATAGTGGGCTTGTAAGTGATCTACCGTACTTTGGTTTCACGGATGTCAGAGACCTTTCACAGTCTAACTGCTACTTGTCGTTGGGTATGGTCCGATGCTTATAGAGTCCAGTGTGCGTAGATATGGGATTTGTCAGCTCTCATAAGAGAGTTGTATATCCAGATGCTCCGAGATTATATGTTAGGAAATCTTGTGGCCACAAGTATATAACCCTAAAAAAGAGTTTTTGTAGGGTTAAATAATATCGCAAAGGAGTTTGTCACCAATTTATAATGGCTTGACATATGGCAAAACATTGCCACTAATTTACATTTAAGCATGAGGTGTATTATGTAGCCTTTTGGAAAGTAAATTCCCAATTCCTCATGCTTCGGCCACCGCTTAAATTGCATAGTATTGTCACCATTTGCATTTGTTAAGCATAAGGTGTATTTTGCTTCAGCCACCACTTAAAAGCCATGCCATTATTTTCAATTTGGCAAGCATAGGGTGTCTTTTACTTAATTGTTCTTGAGAAAAAAAATTTCCACTACTCATGTTACAATTTGGCCAACACAAAAGCAATAAGCCACCATCTCTTGTGTTAAGCATAAGGTGCAATTTGAATTGCACCTCATGCTTACAATATTTAACCACTGAAATTATTTTAATTGGCTTAAAAGGGTGACAATTAGCATTATATAGGGCTTGTCATGTTGTCATAAGGCAATTGATAGCTTATCAAATTGTAAGTTAGTTACAATTAAAATACTAAGTGTTATTCAAAAGGTCGAGAGAAATAAAAGAGAAGCAAAGGAGTTGCTTCAATTCTTATTGAGATAGAAAGTTGTTATTTTAGCTCCAGTAATCCCACCAAGTTTCTAGACTAGAGTTGTTCGGAGTACAGCTTCAGGGTGAGCTCCTTTTATCTCATTAGTCTAATGAGATGTGTGTTTTATTTCCGCTACACTTACTTTACATATGTGACGTGCAAATTTATTAAAATTAAAATTAAAATATACATATTCACCCTATGTGTATCACACTAACAGAATGATATCAGAGGGTATGTTTGTGTGCTGATTGTGGTTAATTAGATTATTTGTGGCATGATTAGAAAGTCTTAAGGTTGTTGATTATGCTTTTTAAGTGTTGAAATGTGCATAATTTGGACACAGCTGCAAGGGACACTGTGGTGCTGGGGTTATCCAGGTACTAGTGTTTTAGCACTGGATAAGGAGTTCAGCGGTGCTAGGGTTTTCTGACCTCACCACCACAGCATTGAGGGCCTGGTGTTACAGTGCTAGAGGTTCTACCTCCAACATTATAGTGCTGGTAAGCCATCGTCGTAGCACTCACAACCTGGCTTCATAGCACTGTGGTTTACAAGCCCCAGCGTTGCAACACTGTGGTTTACAAGCCCCAGCGTTGCAGCACTGGTAACACAGGCTACGATGGTAAGGTGGTGACCTTAGCACTGCAGAGCTGTAAAGTTGGCGTTGTGACACCGAATGCTAAGCCTCCAACGTCGCAGCATCGAGAACCTAAAAATGTTGTAATTACGTCGTTCACTCTGATTATTTAATTTTAAAGTGTTTAAAAATATTTATTTTTTTATTTTATGCAATTTATAATTGTTATAATAATTGCATTATAAACTATGGTCATTTGTTTTGTGCTAGTAATAATAGTGGGAGTCGTACTGATGGAGGTTAATTGTACTTGCATAAAACAAATGTGTGATTAAGAATTACATCCTCATGATATGAGGACAAGAGTATAAAAATCTCTTTTAATCAGATTAAATAATATTTTATTATGAGATAATGTTACACGTTGGTCCATCTTGTCAATACAGTGTCAAACAGGTCACTTCGATCTTTCTCAATATTGCTAAAGCGTAAGGGATTTATCGATGTGATTTGTACTATACCAGTTAAACATGAGATGAGGCAAATTTATGTTAATGTATTGTCCAATATTGCTAAAGCATAAGGGTATTATTAGTAACATAAATTTGATTATTGAGAAGTTAATCTGAACTACACTTATCCAATATTGCTAAAGTGTGATGATAAGGCATATTTAGGATCAGTTGTAAGAGTTGTGTGAGATGTCGTTAACAAAAGTTGTCAATCTTTTGGGTTTTACAAAGGCCAATATTGCTAATGCATGTGGTTGGAGTAAAATGCCAATGGAGTCCACTTTCTGTTGTACAGTTTAAAGAGTTTAAACTGTCATTTTTCTTGTTGAGAGATTTAGGAGATTATATAAAGCAATGAGAGGCCGTCTTTAGATTAAAAAATATATAATTTTTATACACATGATCTAGGACGTTATTAATTAGCGATTGAAATATTTTTCACTAACACTCTTTTTATTTTATCTTGTAAAGATACAATAGCCTCATCTAACCTGTTGGCGCGCATACTTGATGTAAACCAACTTAAAGGTGGTGATAACTATACTAATTAGCTGATGAATCTAAGAATTATTTTGAATTCTAAAAGGCTGGGATTTATGATTGATCAGCACATGCCCCAAGACATTTCTAATAATGCCACTCTAAAAGATAGGCAAATTTATCAGAAATGGTTGGATGGTAATTTAAAAGTCAAATCTTACATCATTCCCTCAATTTCTATAGATCTGCAAAGAGAACATGTCCATATGGGCAATGCTAGAAGCATTATGCTCCATCTGAAGGATCTATTTGACAATTATCCTTAAGTTAAAATTATAGGGTTACCAAATCACTCTTTTAGTGTATTTTTTTCAGATGGCAGTCTTGTGAGTCCCCATGTCCTTAAGATAATTTCTTACAATGAGAGGTTGGAGACAACATACATTATGATGAACAATTTATTGGGGAATATTTTGATTTTCCAATCACTTTAAAGGTCTTTCGCACAGTTTGTGATAAACTTTAACATGCAAGGATGGACCTATACTTTTACTAATCTTCATAACATGCTGAAAACAACACAAGAGGATATGAACAAAGTGGATCATCCCTCTATATTCATGGTGCTTCATCTTCTACCCCAAAGGCTTCTAAGAAGTCTAAAAGGAAGAAGAAAATGAAGGTAAAGCAGACACCTAGTATGGCTCCTCAAAAGTGACCCATATTCAAGCCACAAAAGAAAAAAAAAGCAAAAGAAAAGTGTTTTTAATGCAGTGAAGACGAGCACTGTAAGCAAAATTGCTAAAAGTAGCTTGCCTCTATTAAGAAGCTCCCATCAAGTATATGGTAATTTATTATTGACATTTCTTTAGCATATGATGGTAGTTTTGATTGGGTATTAGATATTGCTTATCCTTTTCACATCTGTATTATGTTCCAAGGTCTGAGAAAAGTTAGATTGTTGCAGTCTAGAGAAGTTTAACTTCGTGTTTAAACGGTGATTTCCTTTAAGTCAAAGTTGTGGGACATTTTAATTTACTTTTCTTTTGTAATAGAACACTTGTGTTGTACAACTGCCTTTATGTGCCTGGTATTTTAAGATAGATTGTATCCTTTCTTGTACTTGATAGTGAATGATATTATATGTATATTTAGAATTGTTCCTTATGTTTATATGATATGCATGATGCTTTGATAGCTAAATGTCAGTTAGTTAATGAGCATTATATATTGGGTACAACACAAAAAGTTATGAATGTATAGTAAATATTGCTAGTAGTTCGAAAACTTTAAATTAAATACAGAATTATGGCATATAAGATTAGGTTATATAGGCGTAGGACGCTTAACCTGTCTAGGTAAGGATGGTCGAATACTTGATCTGACCATAGAACCTTATCCAATTTGTGAATCTTTTATTCAAAGGAAAATGACCAAATCTCCTTTTATTGGTGTTGGACATCGTGCCACTATTTATTAGAACTTATACATAATGATGTATGTGGTCCAAAGAATCATGCTACAATTGGTGTATTTTGATACTTCATAATCTTTATCGATGATTCATCATGATATAGACTTATGTTTCCTATGAAACACAAGTCGGAAACCTTTGAAAGGTTTAAGGAATTTCGACTTGAAGTAGAAAAACAAACTAGCATGTACGTTAGATGCCTTCAATCAGTTCGAGGCGAAGAGTACATGAGCAGTGAATTCTTGAATTATTTAAAAAAAAAATAGAATTCTTGCCCAATATAGTTCTCCAGGCATTCCACAACACAATGGTATTTCAGAGATGGGGAATTAAACTCTATTAGATATGGTTCGATCAATGATGAGCTTCACTGATCTTCCTGAATATTTATAAGGATATGCTCTAGAAACTGATGCTCATATATTGAACTGAGTTCTATCTAAAGCTTTTCCCTCTACTCCCTATCAGATATTGACTAGAAGGAAACTGAGTCTTAAATATTTTAAGTTTTGAAATTGTTCTGCTTATGTAAACGTTATGCAAAAGGATATACTTGCACCTAAATGGTATAAGTATCGGTTCATTGGGTATCTTAAGCATCCTATGAGATACCAATTCTATGATCCTGAGGAACGAAGTGTATTCATTGCTCGTAATGTTACTTTTCTAGAGAAATAGTTTCACATGGATCGTAGAGATTATAAAAATATTGAACATGATTAATTTAATCAATATGAAAATGAGCCAACAATAGAACCACATGCATAATCGAGTAGAACACCTTTCACAAACCCTTCACGTAAAGGATATCAAGGCCACTTGAAAGGTATAGTATGATACCTAAAGATGCCCCTAAGATTTTCTTTCTTGAAGAAAATGATCCTTTAACCTACAGAGAGGCGATGCCAGACATTGATTCAGAAAAATGGAAAGATTCTATGAAATCTGAAATTAAATCAATATATCACAATCAAGTCTGAGAGTTGGTTGAGCTTCCTGAAGAAATAATTTTTATTGGTTGTCAATAAAGTTTACAAGCTAAATAGTGGGCCTGATAGAAAAGTAAAGACCTTCAAAGCTCAGCTAGTAGTAAAAGGTTATACTCAATGATTTAGGATTGATTATGAGAAAATCTTTGCACCAGTAACGATGTTTAAGTTAATTCAAATTTTATTGGCTATTGCTACATACTATGACTTTGAGATATGACAGATAAGTGTAAAGACGGCGTTCCTGAATAGATATCTTAAGGAAGATATATATATATATGTAACAATCTTAAGGTTTTTCATCTAGCCTGACTTCTAGTCTTGTAGGTAAACTGAAGAAGTCCATTTATGGACTTAAGTAGGCCTCATAAAGCTGGAATCTTCATTTTGATGAGGTAATCAGAGGTTCTAGTTTCATAAAAAAAATTGAATAAGAAATTTGTATGTATAGAAAGGTCAGTGGGAGCATAATAGTCTTCTTAATTCTTTTTATGGATGACATGTTGATCATTGGGAATGTTATCTAAGTAAGAACTTCTCCATGAAATACTTGGGAGAGACTTCATATATATTAGGTATAAAGCTTTATAAAGAGAGTTAGGAGGTTGATATGACTCTCTCATCTTTGTTCATAGATAATGTCTTGGAAAGGTATAATTTTAGTAATTGTAAGACAGTTAAAGTATCTTTTAGACATTGCATTCATCTTTCAAGGAAAATGTGTCCTCAGACGGAAGATGAAAGTGTTAGAATGTCTAACATTTCATATGCATCAGTTGTTAAAAGCTTGATGTATGTCATAATGTATACAAGACCTGCCATTAGTATGGTTGTAAGTGCTACGAGTAGGTATTAATCTGATCCAGGTGAAAGCCATTGGATGGTAGTTAATCATGTCCTTAAATATCTTAAAAGTACAAAGGAGATAATGACTTGTAAGTAAAAAGATACACAAATTTAGATTTCCAGTCTGATCTGAATGATAGAATGTTTACATCTAGGTATGTGTTTATTATCAATGGTGCCGCAATAAGTTGGAAAAGTATCAAACAGGAATCCACAGCTGATTCTACAACAAAAGTAAAATATATTGTTGCCTTAGAAGCAGGGAAAGAAGTAGTATGGATACATAAATCTGTCACAAAGTTCAGAATAGTCCCAAGTTTGATGGACCCTATCCAATTATTCTGTAACAATAATTGGGCCATTGCACAAGCCAAATAACCAAGAGCACACTTGAGATCTAAGCATGTGGAGAGAAAATACCATATAGTTATAGAGACTTAGCTAGATGAGATGTAATATTTTATAGAGTTGAATCTGTAGATAATATAGCGGACCCACTGACTAAAGCCTTAACTCCTAAAGTGTTTGAGAAACACGTGGAGTTGTTGAGTATAAGATAACATTATGAATAACACTAGAGTAAGTAGGAGTTATTGGAATTTGTGCTTACGTGCCATCCCATTTTGTATGAATATTTTATTTTAATATTTATACAATAAAATTTTCATTTAATTGCTATTTACATTTATTATATGGTAAGATACTTGTAACGTTTTAGACATTATATGATCTGAATGAGTTTAGATTTGTCTAAAGGAATCTAGATCAGGGCTAAGAGTTAAGAGCGCTGAGATTTATAAATGCTAAGAGTTAGTACTGCTAAGAATTAATAGGTTATAAGAGTCGGCGAAATCTAAAAAAGTTAGAGTCTTATTTGAAATAAGACAAAGACCTGGGATATATTAGTAACTGTATAGTTATAAATAGTGCTACGATATGTCATTGTGCAAGTATGTTCTCAAATTTTATGTTCCTGATCTATCTTCACTGATGTGGGTCTGTCGGTAAAGACTTCATCATATGTAGATCAGTGTTTATCTATATATAGATGATTCAGATGGTTAATCTTAGTAGACTATAAGCTTAGTGAAAGCGTATGCATACAGGAATTCAGTAAGAACTGAATAAAGACCTTCAATATATATCCCATAAAGTTGTCAATTGAGGGTCTTCTCGAGTTGAGTAGTATTCGTGGTCCCTTGACCTGAGCACTATAAGGGCTTCTAAGTGATCCAACATACTTAGGTTATATACATGTTAGATGCTTTTTATGGTCTAATCGCTAGGTGTTGCTGGGTATGGTTTGATGCTCATGGAGTCTGGTGTGTAGATATAAGATCTGTTAGCTCATATGGGTGAGTTGTATATCCTGGTGCTCCAAAATTGTGTTTTAGAAAATCCTATGACCATATGCAATAAACTCGGGAAAGAGTTTCTCGTGGAATAAATAATATCACAAAAGTGTTTGCTGATATTGCTGAAGATAAGTTCACGGTTGAGCATATAGAGACTTGGTAGTGATAATCTATGTCTCCGCTCTTCTAGGATATAAATAACAGAGGGATTATACGAATATATATTAACTTCAACTTGTATGGTTCAACACACCATTCTGTAATTTTTGTAACGTGTACGTGGGGCATCATTTATGAATTTATGGGAAGAGACTGTAAGATAAGCGATTGTGAACTTAGGGAGTCTCACAATATAAAATGTATTCATTGAGTACTAAAATAGCGCACCGAGATCGAATGGTTCAATATAAAAAAATATCAAAAAGTAGAAATTGTTTTAGGGTCTCTTGAGAAATTTATATTGCTTAAGTGTTAAGTGCAGAAGATTGACAAGTGGTAAGTGAAGACTTACCACCTCATTCCCTAAAACGTTGCCACATGTCAAGCCAAGGTATGATAATACCTTATAATAGCTTGACATGTGGCAAAACATTGCCACTCATTTACATTTAAGCATGAGGTGTATTATATAGCCTTTTGAAAAGTAAATCCCCAATACCTCATGCTTTGCCACCAATTAAATTGCATAGTATTATCACCTTTTGCATTTGTTAAGCATGAGGTATATCCTGCTTTGGCCACCACTTAAAAGCCATGCCACCATTTTTATTTTGGCAAGCATGAGGTGTCTTTTACTTAATAATATTTGAGAAAAAAATTTGCCACTACTCATGTTACAATTCGGCCAACACAAAAGCAATAAGCCACCTCCTCTTGTGTTAAGCATGAGGTACAATTTGAATTGCAAATTGAATTGCACCTCATGCTTATAACATTCAGCCACTGAAAATTTTTCAATAGACTTAAAAGGGTGGCAATTAGCATTACATAAAGGGGGCTTGTCATGTTGTCATAAGGCAATTTATATCTTATCAAATTGTAAGTAAGTTACAATAAAAGACTAAGTGTTAGTCAAAGGGCTGAGAGAAACAAAAGAGAAGCAAAAGAGTTGCTTCAATTCTTGCTGAGATAAGAAGCTGTTATTCTAGCTCCAGCAATTCCACCAAGTTTCTAGTCTAGAGTTATTCGGCGTACAGCTTTAGGGTGAGCTACTTTTATCTCATTAGTGTAATGAGATATGTGTTTTATTTCCGCTGCGCTTATTTTAAATGTATAATCTGCAAATTTATTAAAATTAAAACTAAAATGTACACCTTCACCATATGCATAGCACACTAATAGTTGGGGGGGAGGGGGAGGGGCGTAGAAACACAAAAGAGACATTCCCAGATATGAATGTCGCGCATTGGCTACTCAACGCCATAGCAATAATTCTAGTATGCTCAACGCTGCAGCATGGCTTGAAACACTACAACGTTGGCTTGAAGTCGCATTTTCCCAATGTTGGATCTTGAACACTGTATCGTTACCTGTTCAGAAAAAAGCTTATTTTTTTTGTTCTAATTGCCTGTTTAAATCAGTTTTGTATTTCATAAGCACGTGAACTCTTATTCTAACTAGGTTTATGGTTTCTAGGGTAAGTATTAACACTATATAAACCTTGTAACCCTTGTAATTCATTAAGCATCAAGGTATCAACAAGAGAGAGAATAGAGTACTTCGGTCACACTTAACTGATTTGAGTGCACAAAATAGTATGGTATAGATCTTTGGGAGCTCTTGAGAATTTAGATATTCCTTATATCTCTTATGGGGGCTCTTTGTGTAAAACAAAAATGAAATAAAGAAGTTAAGATCCTAAGATCCACCGTGGATGTAGGCATTTATTGCTAAATCACATATATTGATTATGTGCTTTCTTTGGTTGCTTAATTATTTATCTCCTTAGTTGTGTAATCTTTATTGTTCTTCGTTTGTGAATGAAAGACTTTCCGCAAGGCGTTTAAAGTTTTTAGAGTCTACCCTAAAAACCTCTAATAAATTGTTTAATATATAATTTAATTTCTGATTGAATTTCCTAATTTTAAATTTGCTTCTATTAAAATTTAAATTCTAAAGTTTATTTTATAAATTAGCCTTAATTATTAATACAATCTTATTAATTTAAATGATTTATTATTATTAATTTTAATAAATAGTCATTTAAATATTCCTAATGTCAAATAAATTCTATTATGATCATCAACAATTGACTCTTATATAAATATTTAGTAAAAGTTAATTTTGTTATAATAATAAAATTTTGTTATACTAATCAAGTTAGTGAGGTTATATGAGAAATTAAGACCGGCTTATAACATGAGATTTAAAACTTTTAGATTTTAATAGTAGATTTATTAAAAAAAGTGGATTTGTTAAATATTTTAATGAGTTTAAATAACCACACCTTTATTCATACCTCAAAAGTAATTAATTTTTAAATTGTAATGAAAATCATAAAATTAAAGTGACGAGAATATTTTAATTCATTTTCAGAATTTATGACTATAATAATTTAAATTTTTTATTTAAATCTAAATTAAAAATCACTTGAATTTATGAGATATTCCTAAAAATTTCCCTTTAAATATTTAAATTATTAATATCCTTAATTAATGTCAAGTCAAGGACTTGTCATTAATAAAAAAAACCAAAATGTTGCATATTTGATTATATATATCCAAGATTTATTTAATTTTTATCTGATATGAGATGTGACATTCTCGTCCACCTAATCACATAACGCCATTGTCACCGCCTTGCCCAAACTCAAAAATTAATTTAATTCGTATTATTCATCTCTACTACTCGTGAGACTTATATTCTACATGACAATTTTTATTGAAGATTAAAATATAAGATTTTTAAAATTCACTTGACTCGTAATATTTATTCCCTTTACTTTTAGGAGACCCACTACTTACATAACAGTCTACTCTAAAAGACTTTTATTAAGTAATATTATATATCAGTCTAAATATATTTAAGATTCACTCAATTTCTATTCGTTATAAGATATTACATTTTCTCCATCCAATTACATGACTCGTCATAATTTGACCGAAACTCAAGAGCCAACTTGACTCGTATTGAAACTCAAGACAACATTTTTAAGACTCACTTGATTGGTAATACTCATTTTATAAATTTCATCTTTGGCCCAAAAACAAATAAAATTGTAATATCACCAAAAAAAGATAGTACCTAATTAAAAAAATTTATAATTAGTACGTGCTTTTTTAACTCGTCCATAAAAATCATATTTTAGTTTTTATTTATAAATATCCAATAATAGCTTTCATTTAAATTTAAAGACTCACGTGTAAATGAAATTCAATCCAATCTCTATATGAAAATTTAAATTTGTACTAGATGCGCTCATCGTTAACTCAAAAATTAATTTATTAAACAATATTATATATTAATAGTTTGTTAATAATGTTTATGTTTCAAGTTCTTCTATGCATATTCCGTGTGTTGCCTCTTTTTTCCCTTTCAGCCATCATCTTCGATACCGATATTTAGAACCGTAATCTCCGTGATGGATAGTTTTATGCGCACAGTAACATCGGAAAAGTTTAGCACAATTGGTAGTAGCAACAAAGCCTTTAGTATTTCTAAGGGGTTCGAATGTTCATCACGTTTTCAATGCAAGTGAAGATACAGAAAAGCCATTGGCACAACTATGTAATAAAATCACGAAAATGCTTTATTCAAGTTCAACTCTAAAAATTTCAAAAGAAAACGCATAAATTGCATCATATAAATCTTCTTCCAAATAATGAACACATGTAAATAAGACAATATTGCCACAGATCACTGTTGCTCATGGATTAGGGTAAAATATAATAAAAGATAAGCTGCAGACGAATGTTCTTCAACAATTAGCCCCATACTGATGATAAAACTTGGTTGTTGAGAAAATTGAAATTCATAATAACTAAGCAAAACCAATGTAAAATCTAAAATAATGTGCCAAACAAAAATAGCTGAGGCCCCAAAGCCATGTAAGATCCAAAATATCCTCGAAACATTTTGAACAAAATCTTAAATATAGGTCTTAAAAACTCCCTACAAAGTAGAGCATCTAGTTTGTCATCAGAAAAAAGAACATATCGCTAGCAATTACTCGAAGCTTTCTAGTAACGACCTATTCCCCAGACTCTGATAACACCATCTGTATAACCACTAAACAAGGTGCTTCCATCGGCGCTCCAGCTCAAGCTTGTGCAGTAAATGTTCTGCAAAATCCAATTCACAGAAATTGTGATCAATAAAAATAATAATAATAATAATAACAAAGAGAAATGCAACATCATATTTACAAGGTACTAAATATCGACACTTTCAAGTTTATATAGATTCAAAGCATTTGAAGTTAACCACACCGACTGAATTCATAAAAAAAGATAAAATTGAGATACTTACCCTTTGTAAAAATATTAACATCAGGAAAATATATATGGATAGTTAAAAGCAACAAATGTAAAATAGGTAAATTAACATCTTGCTCAAACATAACCATATAAAATGATTGATTTTACCTTAAACTCTGAAATAATACTTGACAAGAAAATTGCCAACATTCACAAGGAAAAAATATGGGCATATTACAGATGTCAAGAGTCGACTTCTATATCCCAGTTGTACATCAAAATATAAATTGGCTGATGTCGAATTAAAACAACAAATCTAATGAACCATATTATAAAATGGTCAAGCAGATTTGTTTTGCCTATTGCCTATTAATTTATTACATAAAACATACACACAAGATACATGCCACTTTACACAAGATAAATGCAGCAGAAGATGAAAACAACACATACTTCAACAAAACTAAGAAAGGAATTATAGTAGATATAAATAAAAAGACACCACATCAATCACTGAACACATTACAGCTCCTGAAGCAAATCCAAAATGGCACTGATTCATTATAAGCAAATCATAATACCATGCATAACAAAATTAGGAGGACATTTATTTAAAAAAAAAACACCACTAGACCTTCAAGCACATAATAACAAGTCAGGTAACATATATAACAGACAAAGATGACACAATACACAGTGAAAACGGAAACAAGCCACAATAATATACAAATATTCATCATTAACAAATTATAGTAAAGCATTAACATTTCACAATCTCACCCACACCCAGTGCATCCAAAACACACTCCCATCTAATAAATTATACACAATTAATAAACATGCTACTAAACTTAAGAAACACATTAAACTGACAAAACAATCATGAGAATCAATAAACAAAATAATTTATACCTTCTTTTTGGTGGTGGTGGTAGCAGTAGTGCCGTCAGATTTCTCGGCCTCGGTCTTAAGGTCGACCTTCAAATCCTCAACAATGCTCTTGCTCTCGAGATCCCAGATCTTAATACTCTGCTCAGTCGCAGCACACAACCAGTACCTGTTGGGGCTGAAGCAAAGTGCGTTAATAACAGCACCAGCATCAAGCGAGTAGAGCCTCTTACCCTCGGCCAAATCCCACAACAAAATCACTCCGTCTTTCCCTCCGCTAGCACACAACGAACCGTCCGGCGACACCGCAACAGTGTTAACATATCCGGCGTGTCCAGCAAGTGTTGCTCTGAGCTTGCAGTTGCTCAAATTCCAAACTTTGACCGTACGGTCCCACGAGGCCGAAACGATTGTCGGCTGAAGCGTGTTAGGGCTGAATCTCACACAGGAGACCCATTCGGTGTGAGCGTCTCCATCCTGGATCGTGTACTTGCACTCACCGAGCGTGTTCCACAATTTAATCGTACGGTCACGAGAGGCTGAAACGATCTGACGGTTGTCAATGGAGAAGGCAACGGAGAGAACGTCCTTGGTGTGGCCAACGAAGCGACGGGCGGAGACACCGGTAGCCAAGTCCCAGAGTCGGAGCTCGCCGTCCCAGGAGCCGGAGAGAGCAAACTGGCTGTCGGATGAGAGAACGACGTCCTGAACGAAGTGAGAGTGGCCAGTCAAACGACGTCGTGGGACGCCGTAGGTCTTCTCCTCCTTGGTAAGGTGCCAGAGGATGATTGACTTGTCACGTGACGCCGTGACGATCATATCGGAGTTGTCAATTGGGGCGGCGATCGCCGTCACGATGTCGGTGTGGGCGCGCATGGTGCCTCTGAGAACGAGACCTTCTGCCATTTTGCTTAGCAAACGAGCAAGTGCTTCCTTCTTCTGGCTGTGAGGGTTTCGATGAGAGGCGAGTGCGCGAGCTAATGAAAAAGATGAAACTGCGGGTGCTTATATAGTGACTATGGCCACTAGGGTTTTTGTGGTGACCGGCAAATTGGGGCTGGGCATTAGCGATTCACTGAACAGTTTACTTGTTGTTAGGGCTCGTAGAGGCTACAAGCTATAGCCCGTCATTCAGCCCAAAATCAAATTGGGCCCGTTAAGATGATGCAGAGCCTAAGAAATTGGAGCCCGAAATGGAAGAATTCTGAATTAATTTAAATTTAATATAACATTTTAATTTGTTTTTTAAAATAACATTTTAATAACGTGCTAAGTATTTACTGAATTATTAATTTTTATAACTTTTAAAATTATTTTTTATACAATTTTAGTTATTTAACAAAGATGAAAAATATTAACTACTTAAAAAGTGTAATACCACTCCTATCCTATTAAAGTTATTAGCATGTTTGAAATTATAAACACATTGTATGAATAACTTCACTGTACTCATATGTTAACATGCTAATAATTTGTTTTATGAATTTTCTTTTGCAAAATTTGATGGCAAAATTTAAGAGCCATTTGTTATTTTTTCTTTCTTTCTTTATTTTCTTAACTTTCGGCATTAAATTTTTATATTACTTCATATTTGTCATTAAAAAAAAAAATTTCTTTTGAATTGTTATTAATTTAAATTTTTTTATTTTAACAAAAAAAAAGTCAATTTTGAGTGGTTTGATATTTATTATAAAATATTAACCGAAATTAAACTGGAAAGTTTAAATTGAATCGACTCCCGATTTTTCGATTCTTCCTGGTAGAAGAACAAAAATAAACGAATATAATTACAGAAATTACCGACCAATTTTTTTCAGTGCGATTATTTCAATATTCGGCTAGTTTAGACCTATCTAATTTTGTTTTTTAATTATTTAGTGTTGGGCAATAAAATGACGTGGGCTTTTTTTTTTGAGAAATTTTATTGAGTTATTTTAGGCTAGAAATTTGTGCCTATTACTATTTATAATTACTTACTTTGAGCTAAATTCAAAGCCAATAATATTAAATTATTAATATTGTTATCACACATTTATTTACAAGTTTATCTTTTTAAAATATTTAATAACAATTATTTTAAAAATTAAAAAATATATAATTTATAACTTTATATAAAACATATATATCATGATTAATACAAACATAAAACAATCACATTCAATATATATATTCATCAATAATCAACATCCAATTATCCATAACACAATAGTCCATAAAAATCAAACTGTCCATAAATATTCATTATAAAATAAAAATCAACATAAAATTATCTATTAAAAGATAAAAATACATCGCAGAGTTATGAATCATTATCCAGTTGTCCAATAAAAATTAAAATATCAACCAAGTGCCCAACAAGTTTTTTTTATAAAAAAAGTCCAAAAGTCAACAAATTAATGATAAAATGAGAAATAGACAGTTTAATTTCAAAAATTTTGTTGAATTACTCATTAAGTTTCTAATTTTTTTAAAATGTCAAATTACATCCATTTTTTTACTTTTTATTAAAAATTTTATCATTGAAATGTGACTATTTTCATCTCTAAAAAACATAATTGGTTATTTTAAAATGTTAAGAATTTAGTAAGTAATTCAACAAAAATACAAGATCTAAAGTGACAATTTGCATAATAAAATTAAAATATTAACTCAAAAAAACCAATACTTTAATTTCACAATCTAAGTTCAATTTCTAAAATTTAATGTCCCAAATAGCCAACTCCAGGACTATCAATTATCAACTCCAACCCAAAAAGTCAACTACTTTACAATTATAAGAAATAAAAACTCTATAAATGAATTATAAATGTAATATAAGAGACATAATAAATTTATAATTATTATCTCGAATAAAAATATCAATTAGTGTTCATAACCTACTTCAATGCATAACACTTCACATATATATATTCACCATATAAAACCAATGAATCCTCTTTCAAACTCTTTAATTTCTTTTTGACATAAACTACTACAACGTCATTTGCACCTGTATTATACACTATAATGGCAAATACACTTTTAATGCCCTAATCAAGTAAATAAGTTTCTATTAACTCAAGATGCCATCTCTTTTATGATTTAATTGTTCCAAAACTAAGAATTCTCTTGTGCAACTCCTACTTTTCATCAATAAAGTGAGATGTTATTACCATTTAATTTTCATTCTAAATTGAAGTCATGTATCTGTTGCGATACAAATCTTCTGCCAATTAGCACTAAAAATATTTTTCAACAACACATTCTCATTCATATGCAACTTAAGGATGTCTCTTACAATTGTTCTTCGAGATGGCACATTAAATCTTGGACAAGCCTTTCTCATAAAATCATTAAACCCTTACCTTCTACAAACAACTTAAGGGTATTTGAGAAACACGTGAAAGTCGATGGGTATTAAATATCATCATGAATGACACTAGAAAAAGTGTGAGTTGTTAGATATGGTACTTACTTGTCATTTCATTTTGTATGAATATTTATTTATTTAATACTTATATAATGAATATTTTAATAAAATCATTAATATATTATTATGTGGTATTAAGCTTATTACTTTTTAAATATTGTAGATCTAAAAGTGTTTAGATAAGTGCTAAAAGTTAGTATTCTAAGCGTGAAAAAGAGTTTCTTGTAAGGTTGTGTGACACATGACTTGTATATGTCATGCATGTTGACAACTGTTTTCAATTTTGATCATGCATGCTTTTTGATTGGGCAAGTTGTCACTATGCTATTGGCTAAAGGTTAAATAGATTGTAAATGTTACAATTTGGTCTATTTGAGATATTTGGCCAAGTAGAGAGAAAATAAGTAATTGTTGCACTTACTTTTTCTAAGCTAATTATCAGACATTTGAGAGGGAAGCAATCAAAGTTGCTAGAAATGAACAAACTACCATTTTAGCTTTTTCAATCCCACCAACTATTGAAGACTAAAATTACTCACGAATTCACTTCAAGGTAAAGTCCGAAAATTGATTCAACACCGAAAGTCTTTAAGGGTAAGTTTCTATTGTTGTAACAGACTTATATTCAATGTGTAATTGTTGAAATAGAAATTAGATTTCAATTCTGTTACACAATGTATATATGACATGCATTATATATTTCAATGATTACATAATCACATGCATGCACATTAGGAACCAACAGAGTCTACTCCGCATTCTCTTATTCGAAAACTTGCTAGGAATGTTTCTGATTATAGTCAAATGGATCAGGCCAATACTTCAAGTAAGAGTGCGGATGTCCATAAGACGACGGCTCAAAGACTACTACTCGAAGACTCCCTACCATAAGTGAGAAGGGGAAATGAGTAGTTGGCCCTACTCCTTAGAGCATTGGTCCTACACTTCTGATAGAGGAACTTCTTAATTGGGAGGTTATTCACGAGCTAATAACAGGGAATCCTCCCACATTGACCTTGGGTTGTTTTTCTACTACTTTTTGGGGCAAATATGGGCACTTGCTTTCTCCTTTTAGAGAAGTGGAGTATGTTGTTGGCCCTTATTATGCTCATCAGATACAAAATTGGGATTCTTTTATTACTTTTCATATGTCACTCATGTCGCGATAGAGGTATTTCCCTTATACCTTTGTCTTATCTACTTAAGTTTTTTTTTTTTTTGCATTCTGACACCTTTCTCGTTTTCAAGCGATGTTTAGCCTGTCGCTCTGTTGTAAAGTTATCCTCGAAAGGATTTATAATCGTCTAAAATTTTTAGACCTTGAGAAGGAATTGGCCAAATCTAAGAAAAATGTTGGAAAAGGACAAAATGGTGAAGTCCTTGGAGGAAAAACTCGATGAGATGACTACCAAGGTGGCCACGACTGAGAGTTGTGCTTCTGAGCTCAAGCAATTGAACAAGGCTAATCAAGATTAGGTTATTATGGGTGTTGAATTTGCTAAGAGTAAGGTTTCTAAGCTAGAGAGGTAGAAATAGATTACTTATTTCGTAAAATTGTCAATTTTAATTGTTGTTTTGTCAATAGCCTTAATTAATTTTGTTAGTTTAATTTTCTTTATTTCTTATAATTAATTTAAAATTAAAGCAGTATAGATAAAATTAAGTTGTTGAAATTTATAGTATTTAGCATAAATTTGAAAGAACAATCCTCATGGGATGATACTCTACTTATCACTTTATTACTTAATCACAACTTGTGCGCTTGCAATTTTATATATATTATATATATATATATGCGTGTTAGTGAACATTTTCGATGTCTCTACTTTATTAGTCAATAGTCTCTCTTAATACTTAGTTTATGGGTCATTACTTTGAGATCTATCACAGGCTTGTCTCTGTGAGACCAAGCAAAGACTCATAATTCCTCTTAACAAGTCTATTATTTCTTTTTTATATTCTTCATTCAAATTGGTGTGCAACAGCACCTTCCTGTCTATAGCCAAAGAATCCAATTGTACTTTCTCTATTTTTATATCCGATGGAATATATTTTTCCACTCACTCTTCTTTTTAAGGTAGCATTCTTTGGCCAGATGTCTTGTAATTTGTATTTTAGAGGCATCGCTTCCTAGCAATGACACAAAAACTTTAGTATGGCTTGAATTCCCTGTTTCATCTTCTTTCCTGCTTCCGTGAAAGTCTTCTTTGTCTTTGGGTGATTTTAATGAGTTGCATAGCATTACTTTGCCTAAATTTGCTCACCTTTGATATCAATCGTGCCTCTTCTACTAGCCGATATGCATCTTACTACTTGATAGAAAGTAGATTGGACAACCTCTATATCGTGTATCCAAAACTACCCTACTACAGTGTAAGTAGAGGGCATGCCCACAATAAAGTAGTCTACATCTCATCTTTTTCCCTGTTACTACTACCAGTAGTGTGATGAATCCCTTGGCTTAGACATTCAACCCTCCAAATAGGGATCAGTTCTATATTGTATCCTCAGATGTCTTTCTCCTAAAGCTCCATCCTCTTGAAGGTGTATCAAAACAGTATATTTGCACCACTTCCACCATCAACTAGTACATGTTGAACAATGTTCTTCCCAACGTTTAGTGTGATCACTAGTGGATTAAGATGTGGAAGCATGATATTGGTCAAATCTTCTTGAGAAAAGGATATCTCTTTCAAATCTTGCTTGATAGCCATAATAGTAGAGCTGAGATCTCTCCCACTCCTATTCTTTGTACTTTTATAGCCCTCCTAAACAAGAGCTTCCATCTCTTATCTTTGCCTCTTCTCTCCAAAGTTCTTCCATAAAGCACATTTATGAAGTGTTAATTTACCACCATCCTTGCAGTTAGCACTTCCATAGAGTCTTGTATAAGTTCTCTTAATATATGTTATCCTTCTATGATCGTCAGGCTTTCATCCTTATCTATCTCTCCTTCATAAGCTTATTCTTTCTTTTGATACTAGAGTCATATAGTGATATGTGGATTGTATCTAGTATTTTAACACATACCTTTTCTGTTGTTGTAACTTTTGCCCTAGTTGGTTTGGGGTCATTTGCAGGTTCTTGTATTGCCATCTTCTATGGTATAATTGGTATTCGACCAAGTATCTATTCCTCATTAAGGTATGTGTCTGCCTTCTCTACTGTCTATTAATAAACGCATTTTATACATTATATTATATCTCTCATAACTTAATGTTTACTTGTTTTAAGTGTGAATATATAATATTTTATGTGTGTTAATGTCATTTTATAGGTTAAAGTTAACAAAGCTATTTTGGAAGAAAATTTAAAGAAAATAAAGCAAAAATATAAATTGTCATAGTGAACTACTACAAAAACCCTAAACAATATTTTTTACCACAATACTTTTACTACAGTGTTAACGTTAAGGTGCTATAAAAACTCAAGTCTTGGCGTTACGGGTGGTGAACAGTAAAAATAAATAATATTATTTATGGGGACTGTTCACATGAGTGTTGAGGAGCCAAATTAGGTAGAAACTTAGTGCATAGGTGCCACCAATCAATTTTGCCCTAAATTTGAAGTCTATAAATTAGAACCTTTAAGCCGCTACCCAAATGAGGAATGAGCATGGAATTAGAGAGAGAAATAGAGGATTTTAGAAAGAAAAAGCACTTTAGAGCTTGTATTCATGAATATTCTTGAAGATTGAAGCCTCTAAAGAGATATCTCCACTAGTTTTCTCTTTTTCGTTTCTTGTCTACTTTGATTTAAAGTTTATATTTGTAGGTTGTGTTAAAAATTAAATATGGTTACTCTTGTAATTTTTTGGAATATTGTGATTTTATGCTTGAACATAATTGGCTAAAATACTCGTTTTAGGGGCTTGCGATAGCTTTAACATATATCATGTTTGAATATTTTTAGTTGATTAATGATTATTTCTTGTGTTATTCATTTGTGCTATTCTAAATTTATTACTACTAATTTGATTTGGAGATTAATTAGATAATCTAAACTTATGAGTTGTATGCTTGAAAATGATTAACCCATTTGTTGGACTTAGAAAGCATACCTATAGCTTTTATTAAGTTGAAAAACTAATAAAACTTGGGTAATTATTTAAGGGTTGCTCAATGAATATGTAGATAGACAAGTTAGATAGGAATATCAACTTGCATATATATGCATAACATCTCATTTAATGCTCGGGAGAGGTAATTGTTGGAGCTGGTGCTCACGTGCCATTCCAATATTGTATGAATATTAATTGTTAATATTTATACAATAAACATTTCGAATAAAGATTGTTAATATCATATTAATATGGTAAAATGCTTGTAACATTACAGACATTGTTTGATCTGAAAGAGTTCAGATCTGGTCTAAAGGAGTTTAGATCAGAACTAATAGTTAGCAAAGCTGAGAGTTATAAATGCTAAAAGTTAGCACTGTTAAGAGTTAGCAGGTTATAAGAGTCAGCGAGGTCTAAAGAGTTAGAACCTTGTCTATAATGGGACAAAGACCTGAGAGTATACTTGTAATGATATAGTTGCAAAGAGTTGCAATAGGTGTTAAGAAATATCATTATGTAAGTATGTCTCAAAGATAATGTTCCTGATCTATAATCACTAATGCGGGTCTATCAGTGATTCACTATATATAGATTAGTGTATGTCTATATCTGACTGGTTCAGATGGTTGTTCTTAGCTGACCATGAGCTTAGAGCTTGTATAGGCATGCGGGTATCCAGTCAGGACTGGATACTGAACAGACTTATGAGGACCCCAATAGATATCCTATGACACCATCAAAGGAAGGTCCTCTCGAGTTGAGTAGTATTCGTGGTCCTTTGACCTGAGCGCCACGGTGGTCTTGTGAGTGATCCATCATGCTTTGGTTCCACATATGTCAGAGACCTTTCATGGTCTGACCGCTATGTGTCGCTGGGTATGGTCCGATGCTCATGGAGTCCGGTGTGCGTAGATACGGGATCCGTCAGCTTACGTAGGTAAGTTGTATATCCGATGCTCCGAGATTGTATTTCATAAAGTCTTGTGGCCACAAGCATAAACCCGGGAAAAGAGTTTCCCATAGGGTTAAACAATATAGCAAAAGTGTTTGCGTATATTGTTTATAGAGATACGAATCTGGAGATAAATTTATGGATGAGCAAATGGGGATTTGACGGTGCTGATCTATATCCCCGCACATCTAGGATATAAATGATGGAAGGATTATACGTATACGTTATGACCTCAACTTGTATGGTCTGACACGCTGATTTGTAATATTCGTAACGTGTGCGTGGGGCATCGATTACGGATTAATGGAACAGTTCCATTTGACAAATCGGGTGTAGACCTAGTGAGTCCCAATATGAAATGTACTCTTTGAGCACTTGGGCAGTATACCGTATTGAATTGTTCAATACAGTATAATTCAGCAATTACTAAGGTTACGTTAACTAAAGTATGTGGTTAAATTGGTGGGACCCACTTTAGGTTAACTTGGTAACCGAGTAAGGATATAATAGTAATTTCACTTTATGATTATTTAATTGTTAAATAATTAAAATAAATATTTATTTATTTAATTGTTAAATAAATTAATTTAACATAACTAAGGTTAAAAGTTAACCAAGTGGTTAAGTTAAGTTAACCTTACTTAAAGGTTAAGTAAAGGTTAACCTAACCATGGTTAAGTTAGTTAACTATGGTTAAATTAATTAAATATTTATTAACTTAAAGGTTAAGTTAAAATAATCTAACTAAGGTTAAATGTTAACTAAGGTTAGGTTAAGCCAAATGAAATGCAAATGAAATTCAAATTAGTTTGAAATTAATTCATTTGTATATAAAGTGAAATGAAATTGAAATTCAAAATTGATTTAGTTTTTTAGGTTTTGCATTTTGGGAGCCAATTCAATTTGAGAAATTGAAATTGTTTGTTTTGTGTTTTAAATGTTAGAACAACAAAACAAATTGAATTAATGGTTACTAAATGTAATAACTAAAAACAAGATTTGTTTTATTTATTCAAGAGTTGAATAAAAGGAAAAACAAATTTAATTAAGTTAAATGGTTTAACTTTGTAAAATGTTTAAGAGTTAAACACATATGCTGGATTAAGATGCTGCCATTCTAGACAATCAAACCCACCCTTGTTGATTGCTAGAATTGATCAAAGATTCATTTCATGGTGGACTTCAAAGAAAATTAATCCAAAGGCTTCATTGGTGATTTTCTCAATCTCGAATTTCAGATTAAATAAAATGTTATTTTCTGTGTTCATTGTATTCAATCTTCCGCTGTGCACATGTATGTATGAGATATGTATATTGTTTGTATGATGAACACAAACCCACATGCAAGAACCCTAAGTAAATTCGCCCAACCATATAACCCAACAAATGGTATCAGAGCAATTTGTGTTGTTATGGGTGATTTTTTAGTGTTAGCTAAGTGTTGGCTAAGTTGTAGGACAAGTTCCGGGGCTGTTGGGGTGCATTTTAAGTGTTAAAAATGCAAACCAGTGAAAAACAGCACCTGGAACGCTGCAGCGCTAAGGTCCAGCGCGGCAGCGTTCATAAGAACGCGGGAGCGCTGAGCGTATGACGCCCCAGCGCTGAAGTACCGCGGGGGCGCTGATTGTTTGGCGCCCCAGCGCTGGACAAGGGCGAGGGCGCTGGTTTTCTGGCGCCCCAGCGCGGGAAGCACTGCTTCCAGCGCCCCAGCGCTGGTAAGCCACCGCCGCAGCGCTGAGGCTTGTGAAGCCCTAGCGCGGCAGCGCTATAAGACCAGCGCCGCGGCGTTCTTACACTAAAAAAAAAAAAAAAAAAAAAAAAGAGTAAAATCTTTTTATTTTTCCGCATGTGGGGGTTTATGAGATGTAATGATAAGGGTTATTAGTTTACATGATAAACCAAGAAAATAATATTTTTATTATTTTATTTATTTTTGTAACCACAATGGGGGCCCCACTGGTGGGGGTTAGTTGTGCTTGTACAGAAATGAATAATTGATTGAGAATAACCTCTCATGTGATGAGCGCATATAATATGAAAGCCTGTAATTAAAATCTCTCTTAATTAGATTGAAATTTATTATATTATGTGATAATATTTTAAATGGTCCGTCTTGTCAATACGGTGTGAGATGGGTCACTATGGTCTTTCCCAATATTGCTTTAGCGTGAGGGATTTGGTCGGTGTGACTTGGTCTAATGCCGGTAAAACATAAGATGAATCAAATATATGCGAACATATTATCCAATATTGCTTTAGCGTGAGGATAGTGTTAGTAACATATATTTGAGCATTGATGAGTTAATCTGAAATACAGTTACCCAATATTGCTTTAGCGTGAGGGTAATGTGTATTTAGGATCAGTAGTAAGAGTTGTATGAGATACAATTGACAAGAGTTGTCTACCTGTTGGATTTATAAAGGCCAATATTGCTTTAGCGTGAGGCTGGAGTAAAACCCCAATGGGATCCACTTCCCGCTGTATAGTTTAAAATATTATACTATCTTATCCCGTTTGAGAGATTAAAGGGATTAAGTAAAGCAGTGGGAGGGCGTTTTTTAGATTAAAAAATGTATAACAGTTATACCCATGATCTAAAACGTAATTTATTAACGATAAAGAAATGTTCTGCTACGCATCTCCTATTTTGTCTTATAGAGATAAGATGATTATCTTATAGAGATAAGATACTTGTCTTATAGAGATAAGATTGTCTTATAGAGATAAGATGAGTACGAGCAATCCGTTACTAATCTTGAACAAATACCAATAACTATAGGGTACTGAATAAAATATGTAAGACTTGCTTATGAATCTAAGAATAGTTCTAGATTCAATAATATTTGATATTACTAAACCACAGAAAGAGAAAAGTCATAATGGAAAGTGTTTCCACTGTTATAAGGTTTGAAATAGTAAATGTTACTATTTATCACACCTTGACTTAAGAAAGATTGACCTATAAGATATCTGTTTTACCAAACATTAACATTTCATTAGCATTTGATGTTAACTCTGCAAGGGCATGAGATACCGCTTGTTATTATCATATCTGCAAGATGTTGCATGATTTGAGAAATGCTTGATTACTAAGAAATGAGAAGTTCAGCTTCACGTAGGTAATAGAGATTTCCTGAACGTGGTAGCCGTTAAGACTTCACAGTTACTTCTTATTTCTAGTAACAGCATTAATGTTGTATAATTACTATTTCATCCCAAACATTATTAGGTAAATCATATCACTCCCTGTAGTTGACAGAGAGGGTTATCATAAAAATACGGAAATAGTTCCTTGTGATAATGATAATGATTTACTAACTGAATGTTAGTTAATGAATGGCTGTTATATCTGATATACAACAGGAAATGTTATAAGTGTAGAGGTGAACAGAATATATAGTATTTTAGCAACTTAAATAATAATGAACAGTGGTATATATAAGATTAGGTCATGTAGTCGTGAGACGACTATCCTAGCTGGTTAAGGATGGTCAGATATTTGATCTGACTATAATACATTGACTAGTTTATGAATTATGAATTCAAAAGAAAATAGCCGAATCTTTATGTAGGTGTAAGACGCCAAGCCACTGGTTTATTGGATCTGGTACATATAGATGTATTTAGTCCAATAAATCTTACTGTTATAAATGATTTCGATACTTCATTGTGTTTATAGTGATTGTCACTATATAGACATGTGTTTCTAGGAAACGCAGGTCAGAATAATTTCGAAGTGTTCAAAATGTTCTGACAATGAAAGTAAAGAAACAAACCCTTATGTATATTGAGTACTTGCGATTAGATCGAAGTAATTTATACATAATCAGTAAATTCATAAATTATTTAAAGAGAATATGATTCTCTCTCAGCATAGTCCTCCAAATACTCCTCAACATAAAGATGCTTAGGAAATGAGGAATCGGACTATATTAGATACAGTCTGATTGATATTGAGAATCGCTGATCTTCTAAATTATCTATGAGGTTATACTTTAACATCTGCTACTCACTTATTAAATAATTCCATAATCGTTCCTACTACTTTATATGAGATATAGACTAAATAGGAAACGAGTCTTAAGTATGTTAAGACTTAGAGTTATTCTGTTTTCATAAGAGTTATGCAACAGAATAAACTTGTATCCAACGGTACAAGTATTGGTTCATTTAGTATCTCAAGTGTATAATGGGATACCACTTCTATAATACAGATGAACGAAATATGTTCGTTTCTCATAATGTCACATTCCTAGAGAAAGAGTTTCTCATGGATTGTGGAGATTATAGAAAGATTGAACTTGATGAAGTCAATCCAAAAATTAGATGAACCAACGATGGAGTTTTAATTTCAATGAGTGAAATACCTTTAACACACTAAGTTCATAAGTCCAAAAGGATATCAAGGCCATCATTTAGGTATGTTTGATACTTGAATGTACCCTTGATATTTTCTTAGTTGAAGAAATGGATCCTTTAACTTATGGAGAGACGATGTTTGACATCGATTCGGAAAAATAAAAAGATATCATAAAATTTGAAATTGACTCAACGCATGACAATTAAGTCTAAGACTTAGTTGAGCTTCCTGTAGAAATTGTTTCTATCAGCAGTAAATCAGTTTACGCAGCGGAAGCAGTGTGGGCCCTATCTGAAGGAATGGTCCTTCGTGGCCTGACTAATGTTGAAAGGTTACACTCACAGATCTAGGATCTATAATGAGGAAACCTTTTTCATCAGTAACCATGCTAAAGTCAATTTAGATTTTGTTGATGACAAGATACCATAAAATTCGAATTTGACTCTAAGTATGACAATTAAGTCTAGGACTTAGTTGTGCTTCCTGTAGAAACTGTTTCTATCAGCAGTAAATCAGTTTATGCAGAGGAAGCAATGTGGGCCCTATTTGAAGGAATGGTCCTTCATGGCCTGACTAATGTTGAAAGGTTACACTCAGAGATCTAGGATCAATAATGAGGAAACCTTTTTCATCAGTAACCATACTAAAGTCAATTTGGATTATGTTGGCTATTGCTGCATATTATGATAATGAGGACTGGCTTATAAATGTAAATAAGGTGTTCTGGGAAGTATATCTCCAACAAGAGATATGCAGAGAACAACTTGATGTTTTTGCATCCAAGCCTAACTTCTAGTATAATGTGCAAACTGAGGAAGTCCATTTATGGACTTAAGTAGATTTTTCCAAAGGTGGAATCTTTGTTTATATAATGAAATCAGAAAGTCTGGTCTTATCAGGAATAAAGAGGAAGCGTGTGTGTTCAGAAAGGGCAGTGGGAGTATAATTATCTTTTTAGTTCTCTAAAGTGGAAAATATATACTCAATATTGGAAACGATGAATGGAGTATAGCAAGTAAATCAGATAAGTGTTATCTGTGTAAAGAACTTCTTCATAAAAGATTTGAGAGAGACTTCCTATATACTAGGTATAAAGCTTTATGGAGATATAGCTAGGAAGCTAATAAGACTCTCTCAAACTTCGTATATAGAATAAGTCCATGAAAAGGTACAACTTGATTGACTGTGAGACAGTTAAAGTCCCTTTTAGAAGTGGCATTCATCTTTCTTAGAGGAAGTGTCCTCGGGAAGAAGATGAGAGAGTTAGAGTGTCTAACATCTCAGATGCATTAGCTAGAAATAGATTAATGCATACCGTCTAATGTACGAAATCTGGATTTAGATGGTTGTAAGTGTTACAAGCTGGTATCTAATTAATCCAGATCACGATCATTAAATGGTTGTGAAACATATCTGAAAATACTTGAGAAGTATAGAGGATAAGTTTATAAAATATGAAGAAAGTTTCTTACAAAAGAAGGGACACATATATTCAGACTTACGTTTGATCTGAATGGTAGAAAGTCTACATCTAGTTATGTGTTTCTCTTTATCTGTACCGGAGCTAGTTAAATGATTGTTAGTAAATGTCCACAGGTAATTCTGCCTTGGAGGTAGAATATGTTGCGGCTTGAGAAGTCAGCAAAGAAAGTACTATGGATATTCAAAATTAATTGCAGAGCTTTGAATAGTTCCAAGCTCAGTGGATCCTATCCCACTATATTGCAAAATAACGGTAATTGCTTAAGCCGAGAAGCCATAAGGCACACCAGTATTCTAATCATGTGAACTCTGAAAATCATATAATTAGAAAGTTCTTGGCAATAAGAGTTGTAATAAAATCTAGGGAATAATCCTTGGATGTAGCGAACCCCCCTAAGCCTAAACTCCTATAGTGTTTGAGAAACACGTGGAGTGTATTGGTATGAGATACCAGTACGTATGGCACTGAAGCAAGTGGGAGTTTGTTGGAGCTGGTGCTCACGTGCCATTCCAATATTGTATGAATATTAATTGTTAATATTTATACAATAAACATTTCGAATAAAGATTGTTAATATCATATTAATATGGTAAAATGCTTGTAACATTACAGACATTGTTTGATCTGAAAGAGTTCAGATCTGGTCTAAAGGAGTTTAGATCAGAACTAATAGTTAGCAAAGCTGAGAGTTATAAATGCTAAAAGTTAGCACTGTTAAGAGTTAGCAGGTTATAAGAGTCAGCGAGGTCTAAAGAGTTAGAACCTTGTCTATAATGGGACAAAGACCTGAGAGTATACTTGTAATGATATAGTTGCAAAGAGTTGCAATAGGTGTTAAGAAATATCATTATGTAAGTATGTCTCAAAGATAATGTTCCTGATCTATAATCACTAATGCGGGTCTATCAGTGATTCACTATATATAGATTAGTGTATGTCTATATCTGACTGGTTCAGATGGTTGTTCTTAGCTGACCATGAGCTTAGAGCTTGTATAGGCATGCGGGTATCCAGTCAGGACTGGATACTGAACAGACTTATGAGGACCCCAATAGATATCCTATGACACCATCAAAGGAAGGTCCTCTCGAGTTGAGTAGTATTCGTGGTCCTTTGACCTGAGCGCCACGGTGGTCTTGTGAGTGATCCATCATGCTTTGGTTCCACATATGTCAGAGACCTTTCATGGTCTGACCGCTATGTGTCGCTGGGTATGGTCCGATGCTCATGGAGTCCGGTGTGCGTAGATACGGGATCCGTCAGCTTACGTAGGTAAGTTGTATATCCGATGCTCCGAGATTGTATTTCATAAAGTCTTGTGGCCACAAGCATAAACCCGGGAAAAGAGTTTCCCATAGGGTTAAACAATATAGCAAAAGTGTTTGCGTATATTGTTTATAGAGATACGAATCTGGAGATAAATTTATGGATGAGCAAATGGGGATTTGACGGTGCTGATCTATATCCCCGCACATCTAGGATATAAATGATGGAAGGATTATACGTATACGTTATGACCTCAACTTGTATGGTCTGACACGCTGATTTGTAATATTCGTAACGTGTGCGTGGGGCATCGATTACGGATTAATGGAACAGTTCCATTTGACAAATCGGGTGTAGACCTAGTGAGTCCCAATATGAAATGTACTCTTTGAGCACTTGGGCAGTATACCGTATTGAATTGTTCAATACAGTATAATTCAGCAATTACTAAGGTTACGTTAACTAAAGTATGTGGTTAAATTGGTGGGACCCACTTTAGGTTAACTTGGTAACCGAGTAAGGATATAATAGTAATTTCACTTTATGATTATTTAATTGTTAAATAATTAAAATAAATATTTATTTATTTAATTGTTAAATAAATTAATTTAACATAACTAAGGTTAAAAGTTAACCAAGTGGTTAAGTTAAGTTAACCTTACTTAAAGGTTAAGTAAAGGTTAACCTAACCATGGTTAAGTTAGTTAACTATGGTTAAATTAATTAAATATTTATTAACTTAAAGGTTAAGTTAAAATAATCTAACTAAGGTTAAATGTTAACTAAGGTTAGGTTAAGCCAAATGAAATGCAAATGAAATTCAAATTAGTTTGAAATTAATTCATTTGTATATAAAGTGAAATGAAATTGAAATTCAAAATTGATTTAGTTTTTTAGGTTTTGCATTTTGGGAGCCAATTCAATTTGAGAAATTGAAATTGTTTGTTTTGTGTTTTAAATGTTAGAACAACAAAACAAATTGAATTAATGGTTACTAAATGTAATAACTAAAAACAAGATTTGTTTTATTTATTCAAGAGTTGAATAAAAGGAAAAACAAATTTAATTAAGTTAAATGGTTTAACTTTGTAAAATGTTTAAGAGTTAAACACATATGCTGGATTAAGATGCTGCCATTCTAGACAATCAAACCCACCCTTGTTGATTGCTAGAATTGATCAAAGATTCATTTCATGGTGGACTTCAAAGAAAATTAATCCAAAGGCTTCATTGGTGATTTTCTCAATCTCGAATTTCAGATTAAATAAAATGTTATTTTCTGTGTTCATTGTATTCAATCTTCCGCTGTGCACATGTATGTATGAGATATGTATATTGTTTGTATGATGAACACAAACCCACATGCAAGAACCCTAAGTAAATTCGCCCAACCATATAACCCAACAGTAATGAGATTAATATTGAATCCCTTGATCAATGAATTCACAAGAATAGTTGTTAATCACTAAAACATAAAGAATATGAGAAAAGTAAAGTAAAATAAAGACCACAGAACCCTTTACCATAGATTTTTCACCTCCTTAATTTGTTAGATCAAGTATCTTTAATTTTTTTAGTTAACTTAAAATTAAAATTAACTTAGATAAAATTAAGTTTTTAACACCATAGTAGTTAGCATTAATATAAAAGATTAATCTTAATGAGAGCGATATTTTTCATCACTTTATTACTTGCTTATAGCTCGTACACTTGCGGTTAATATTTGCATGTGTTAATTTTGTGAACACCTGTATATGGACAGGTTGTGTCCTTTTTTATCATAGAATGGACAATGTTTGTTCATGTCTTTTAGGTGTTTCATAATCAATGCAGGTCTTGTTCTTCTGAATATTTCAAAATCTTTGCACTTTTGCCAAATCTTCTCCGTTGGCATATTGATAGGAATCAAAGGTTCAAATGGCCTCTTATCTCTCCCACCTTTTCATTATTGGAAGATCATTTTTTGAATCCTTCATTTTGTGAAGGTATACCTTAATTCCATATGGTGATTAGGAAAGCTTTTTCCATTGCAATAGCTTCATCTTTTTCCTCTCTTATCCATTGTTCTAATTTCTTACTTATCAATTTTGAAAAAGTGAAGTAAGTGGTGGATGTTCTCATTACCTTATAATACACTTATATTGTAATTTTTATATCATAACTTTCAATTTCGTTAAGTTCCTTAATAAATGTTTAGGAAGTACTTAATTGTGTTATTCTCCATTTGCTTTTGAAAGAACAAATATAATGTCATCATCATCTTCTTCTTGTTCTCTATGTATTGTGTGATGAACATAGCAGTCAATTTATTAAATGAAGAGATCAAATTTTCCTTTAACCGCTAAAACCTTGCTTAAACAGGTCCTTTGAGTTGGAAAAGAAGGTAATGAACTTTAGAGCATCATTTATTGAGTGCATTATCATTTTTACGTTAAAGTGCTCTTCAGGATCTCTTGTTCTATCATACATATGGAAGGTTGGTACGAAAAACTTTCAAGGCCTTTTTTTTATCACTTCTGTGAAGGGTCTTGATTTATTTTCGTGCTAAAAACATCACGTCTTCAATGATTTTGACTTTTCTAGTCCTTTCGTACAACTCGCTAACTTCTCTTAAAATCATTGCTCTTAAATCTTGCTCATTATCTAACTTTGACTTGTTTGATTTATGGGTTTCCCCCTTCCTCTGTTATCCATAAATCTTTCGCTTTAATTATGTCTCTGTATAGTTTCACAGAGTGGAAGGTCTTCAAGATGATCTTGAAAAGTCCTGAAAGTCTTCAAGTCCATCCATCATAGTTAATCTATCTCTTAAATCTTGATTCTCTTTCCTAGTTTCGTCTAGTTGCTTCAAAATCTTCACTAGCATGCTCGTTATGCTAGCAAGGATGTTTTTCCCTAGAGTGACCAAATAGGAGGCACTTGAGCCTCTATTTTGGTGTTGTCTAAGTTTGAGGAATGAGCGTTCAAATAATTTGTCATGGTTGTCAATGTTTTTGTACTAAAAAAATTTTTTATTCAAAAGTTTTTCACAAACAGTGCCACTAAAAGTTCTAGAAGTTGGAACTCCATAAAATTATCTTCTTGCCTTTACTTACTCCTATAAATTGTTAGAATGCACTGTCCTACCGTATAAAAAAAAATTTTCATTAATGTTTATTTAAAAAAGATGATGTTAGTGTTTGATAGTATTGCAATGATACGATGCTACGAATGCTTCATAATAATTTAATAATGAGAACTAGATGGCAATTGAGAATTCAATGATGATTCTTGAACGAATAAATTGACTCTTTTTGCAGTGCATAAATCTAAATCATATACAAAACTCATAAAGCAATTAATTTAGTTTAATTAGTGATTAAATTCTTTTGTCATTTATAATACAACAAATAAAGAAAAAGAATTTAAGGGGAATCATCCATTTCATGAGAAATTCTCTTTTATGCAAAGCTATTATTAAATTAATATAAATTTAAATAAAATAATAATTTTAATTTATTTCTGCTTCATCATACTTTAAATAACTCGTTTTTAGAGTTTATTAATTTGCGGATCTTCTAATAAGTACTGTTTTTGAACTGAAATTCACTTAAATATAAAAATTAGTCCTATTTTAAAATAGACTTTAATTCTGAATGTACATGTTGGCGCATGCTAAATGGACCTTTTAATAATGGGCCAATAACTATATTTAATTACTAAATTATCTTCAAAATAATAGTTGTTACTAATGATTGCCTCAGCAATAGAATTGATTATATAGCATAGGAGAAAATAAGGAATATATAATTTAAACTTACAAAATGTTAGTTGTGACAAGAATTATGACCACAAAATCTTATCAGTTAAATATACTTGAAGCAAAATGAATTAAGAGATAAAAACCAAAATCAGCAATTAAGAATGGTATTCATTTGATTAAAGATGACGGTTTGAAGTTCTGAGAGAAATTGGAAGCTTATTATCTCAAGCTCTTAACTTTTGTTAATATCATAAACAAATCAGTTCCCAAAACTTGTAATTTTTATAAAAACATGTGGCAAATTGTAAAGTGTCAATTGTTTTGTTTCAGTTCCACTTCTGTACCCTATATGTAGAAAGTTTAATTTTTCAATCAAGTATATCTTGTTCCAATATGTGATGCTTCAATTCAAATAAATAGTAGCTTAGCAAGAAAAAGTACATGCGATAATAGTAAAGCAATTGAGTAATACATTAAAGAGTTTATAATTATGAATTCTGGAAGCTCAATAATTGCCTCTTCATAATATATATTTTCAAGATCTAAATCTCAGTTTTAGAGTAATTCCATGGGCTAGAAAATATTATAAAGTATAAAAACTTTGGAATTAATTTTCTTTATAAAAAAACGAGCTCGAATTGTTAAGCCTATTTCAATTGCAGGATGTAGAATATGAAAATTAGTAAAGAAATTTACTTAAAGAATCAGGTTTTTTAATCAATCCTTATTTAGGCTTGGTTAAAGTAAACTCTAGTTTCGAAATTATTATAATAGACCCTATTCATTAGTAATTATTGTTAATTTAAATAGATTTAAGAGTATTTTAAAATATTTAGTTGTATAGAACACGTGGCACAAATTTAATGGAGCGCATAAAAATACAATTATAAACTTCAAAATAGTTTTTTAAAAAAGCTACTCATTAACTGTCATAATACCTATAACTCTAGTTAATTTTTTAGTGATTGAAAAATTTGAAGGTGTTTGATTAATTTGATATAGTATTATTAGACTTTATTTTTTTAATCTTCACAATAGCATAATTATTTTTTTTTAAAAATTAAAAGACGACCAAACAAAGTGAAAAGACCAACATTCACTGTTGCCTTACTGTTAAACAGTAGCGGTGAATTGTACTGTCACACTGTTAGAATCAACGAATACAAACTTGTTAATGATGATAGTGGTGCAAGTCACTACACTGTCATTTGACAGTGAGATATCAGTAGCCACCGGCCTCCTCATATTGTTTGGATGTTTATTATTTTTTATTTTTTTTGATTGAAAATAACCATACTATTATATAACTTAAGAAAAATAAAGTTTAATAATATAATTATTGATTATTTTTATAATTTTTACTGCCACCATTATCGGCGGTCGTTCTTGTTGCAATAATAATTGTAGCGGTGACTATTTTTATTTATTTAGTTATCAAATAAATTTTTTAAAATAAAGATTAAATATTTAAATTTGTTAGATTTTGTCTCATGCCCTTTTAAAATTAATGTACTAAAATATTCTTTAATGTATTTAAACTAACGATAATTATTAACTGACGAGAGTCTATTAAGATAATTATCTAAACTACCAAAGTTTTCAAACACTTTAACCAAACCTTAGGCTGGCAGTTCTTAACCCTAAATGAAATGAAATGTAAACAGTTCACCATTAGCTCCAAGTATCCAAAATTATATTCTCTGTTAGGACAATCTCTTGTATTTTCTGCAAAAAGCTTTTCTTGGCTATCTATATAAGCTGATGCCAGCACATGAATAGATAATAAATTGATGTACCCAGCTTGCTATAAGAAATGCGCAGAAGACAGTACCCAACTTGCTATAAGAAAGGTATGAAAACTAAGTCTTGAAACAAAAATGAAAGTAAGATTACAATATAAAGTTAGACAAAACTTGTTAGAAGGCTACTTTAAGCATTTCAATGACTCTTGATCATGGAAGCTAACTGTTGTGTAAAGATGAGAAATAATTGTTTTTGTTGACATTCAAGTAAAATAATATATTAACATAACAAATTGTGTGAAGCTTTATTATCAATTATATGACTTAGTTTTTCGGTTGTTCCAACCATCGACTTTTCAATCTAAGAGAAACCACTTCTTCAAGTGATGAAATTGTGTGAAGCTTTATCATCAATTATATGAAAAATAAACACTACAAACCCTAGCCATAGTTTAGGCAAATTTAACATAATAGTCAATTTGCCCTTCTTCATAATCATTCTCAGAAGTTTTGACACGTTGAATTAACAAATTTCACAATTAAGCGACCTTGGCCATTCGAGCTTTTTTCTCAGTTTTCTTCGAAATTTTGCTAGAAAATACTCTAGAAAACTGTCGTGAAAATTGATTTGGGCTTTTTTTCTCTCGAATTCTCGCAAACTACACCAAATGGGGGAACAAAAGTGACTTACATATGCTTTCTTGAGTTGTTTACTTAAAGAAAAGGCTAGGGAAACTAATAAGAGCATTTTCTAGGAAAAATTATAATTTGTACTTGTTATTGAGAAATCAAGAGAGATCTCACAATTAGGCTCATTTAGTTTAGTTAACTAATTTTCCCTTTTACTAGAAGGATTATTTACATAATTACAATTAATAGATATAATGCATCCATAATATAAGAGCATATCTATAAATTTTGCCCTTAAAAAAACCATATATCAATCCACACATTTAGCATCCAATCATCTCCACAATCCATTTGGCAACACGTCTCAAGCCCGGTCATATAGGAGAACTGTTATAAGAATGAGACCAAACTATTTAAGGACCGTCGAAAGCGAGCCCTAAGAGAAAAGCTCCAAGTAGAGTGATTATTAAGAATATTCCACGCTGATTTAGGATGCACAATTAAGTTTAATAAAATAACGAATGCCTAAACCACATGCATCTTTATGAGAACAAACTTGAGCCTAAGAAACTGTCACAAACTTATTCTTCTCACAAGAACTTGTCTAAATATAATTCCTTGCCCATGCACCAAATTGTTTAAGAGGATGTGAAATGATGATTAAAATCAATGATATAGTCAGATGTACTCTATTGAGGACTAAATTGCAAAAGAAATGAGGTTTTTAGAAATTTAAATGCTAATGGAAGTAAGTATTGTGGCTAAATTGCAAAAGAAATGAAGTTTTTAAAAATTTAAGTGCTAATAGAAGTAAGTATTGTGGCTTTCAAAATAATTAGTTGAAAGAGGAAGGATTGGATTGGTAATCCTGGCATGTTCCAAAAAAGACCGAAAATGCACTGTTTACTTAAAGGGTTTAAGTTGATTAGATGCGGACATGTACCAAAAGTTAGTTAAGTTTGCTAGAGTTCTAGGTTGGTGCTGCAGTTTTAGCTTATAAATACCAAAATTAGGGAAGCTTTGTTAACACTTTGTAATTCATCATTTCTTTTGATTCTTAAAGTTTTGTGTAACTTGTATGATTAAGATTGTAATTCTTTGATCTTGACTAGAATAATAGTATTTATCTTTTTGTGTTGGCCAATGGATGTAGGTTTTACCGAACCACATAATTGATCTATATTTATTGATTGTTATCTTTCTTTTTTTCTTGATTCTCAAATCTAATTCTGTGTGAAGCATTAGATTAAGTTTATTATCGTTCCAACAATTAGTATCAAAACGAGGTTGTGAACCTAATAGCTACTCATAAGTTTGATTGAGAAGTTTAATAGCTAAAATGATTTTAATCTTTGAAAGATTAAAATAGAAAAACTCTTAGTTATTTAAGGGCACGAATATGCAATTAAAGAGGTTGCATCTGACCTAAATAGCAAGAAACTAGAGTCTTCAAAGGAATATGGTAATTGTGTTGAGATAATGAGAAAAGCCAGAAGTGCCATCATCCTAAGCCTTGGTGATAAAGTACTCTATTGGATGGTGAAAAGACTGCCATTGACCTATAAAAGAGACTGGATTTTATATGTATGACCAAATCTTTGGCCAATAGGTTACATCTGAAAAAGAAACTCTATTAGTTGAATATGAGGGAAAGGGGCTCGATCAAAGATCATATTGATGGTTTCAATAAGATTATAATTAATCTTGAAACTATTGATGCAAAGATTAATGATAAAGATAAAGCTATTATCCTACTTAGCTCATTGTTCGTAAGTTCTGAGCATTTTGTGGATACTCTCTTGTATGGAGGAAATTTTTTACCATGAATAATGTAAAAGTCTTTTTTGTATTTGAAGGAATTGAAAAAGAAGACTGATGCCAAAGATCTTGATGGTAAAGGCTTATTAACAATAGGAAAGCCAGAGAAGAGGGAATCGAAGAGAAAGAATACTAGCAGATCAAAGTCTAAAGTTAAAGGAAAAAAATGATACTTTTACAAGAAAGAATGAGACTTTGAAAGGGACTGTTTAGAAAGAAAGGCCAAGATGAAGTCAAAAGAGTAATAATGGGATACAACAATAGCTTCAAATGATGACTATGATAGTGTTGTCATATTTCTGTATCTAAAGATGCTATTAGATATGAGTGGATTCTAGATTCTAGATGCACTTTTCACATGATTCCTAATTTAAAACTGTTTCAAAACCATTATACTATAAACAAAGAAAAGTATTAATAGGAAATAATTTAGCATGCTAGATTGTTAGTATTATGACTAAGAATTAATATGTATAATAGGGTAAGTAGAGAGTTAAGAGATGTGAGATACATCTCAAAGCTAAAGAGGAATCTGATCTCTTTAGGGAGCTAGAATATAATGGTTCTACTTTCAAGATAGAGAATGAAATCTTGAAAATGATTGCGGGAGGGGTGGGGGATGATTAGCTGCTATATGTCCAGAGGAGAAAGTGCTATTGATATATGATCAAGGCCTATGCCAGTGATATAGCTACTTTCAAGATTGGACTAAATGGAAGTGCTATTGAGGTATTAGCTGCTATATCACTGGCATAGGCCTTGATAAGTCCAAAATGTGGCATAAAATACTAACACATTTAGGTAAAAGGGGACTTAATGAATTAAAAGATCACAAAGTATTTGAAAATGATAAACTAGATAATCTAAAGTGAGTATATTGTGTTGGAAAAAGCCCACAGATTGAATTCAACACGCGAGAATACACTATAAAGTCAACTCTTGAGTATATACATTCTAATTTTTAGAGGCCTAATTAAACTAAGTCTCTAAGTAGAGCAAGATACTTCATAGCCCTTATTGATAATTTCTCAAGAAAGCTTTGAGTGTATATGTTTAAAAGCTAAAACCAGGTATTTGATGCTTTCAAAACTTAGAGAGCATTAGTAGAGAATCAAATTAAGAAAAGAGTTAAGAGACTCAAAACAAATAATGGGCTAGAATTCTATAACTCTGAGTTTGATTCCTTTTATGCCAAGTATGGGATCTAATGACACAAGACAATAAGGTGGACTTCATAATGAAATGGTCTTTCTTAGAGAATGAATAAGACTATTTTGGAGAAGGTAGGGTGTATGCTACCAAATGCTGATTTACCAAGACATTTTAGGTAGAAGCTGTAATGACAACAGCTTACCTGATAAACAGAAGTCCTTTGTTAATAATATATTTCAAGACACTAGAGGAGAAATATTCTAGATACATTCTTAAGTATGAACACTTGAGGATATTTGGTTCACCTACTTCTATTCATTTTAAACAAGAAAAATTAGAACTAAGAGCAATTAAGGGGTGTTTGTTGGCCATCCAACTGGGGTTAAGGCCTATAAGGTATGGTATATTGAGTTAAATCCACCAAGAGTAGTATTAAGAAGGGATGAAATCTTCAATAAAGCTCAATTATTGAAAGAAATTAGTAGTATATAGGAAGCATCAGGAAATAACAGCAATCATAATAAGAAAGTGGTTGAGTTTGAGGTTGAGCATCTATGGAAGGGTTATTTAGATTCTGAAGGCTAAGATTATATTCAAACTTGTAACCCACTTCACCAAAATCTCAACTCAAAACACATACAACATGTGATCATCTCCTATTAATCAATAAAGTCTCTGAAAGATGCAATTAGAATAGTATCAATTGGTGAGGGATAAACTAAGAAGGACAATAAAAAATTTTGAGAAGTTTTAGTAACATGTTTATTCAGTATTACAGATGAAATAGACATTGGGGAACCTAAAACATATGCTAAAGCAATAAGGAGCAATGAAAATGAAAACTAGAAGTATGCAATGGATAAGGAAATCAAGTCTTTTATGAAGAAGGGAATGAATTGGTTCCTAAACCAGCAAGTAAGAAAACTTTCAGTTACAAAGAATCTTCAAGGTAAAATAAGGGATCAAATGAGTTAACTCAATAAAGTACAAGACAATATTAGTGGCAAAGGAGTATTTACAAAATGAAGGTAAAGACTAATGAAAAATTTTCTCCAATGGTGAAACACTGTTCCATCAGAACCTTGTTGGCTTTATATATAATTTTGGGAATATATCTAGAATAAATGGATGTAAAGAATGCATAGGGATCTAAAAGAAAAGATCTATATGGCTCAACCTCTTAGTTTCGTGGTTCTTGGAAAGAAAGATCATGTATGCTTACTTAGGAAGTCTTTGTATGGTCTTAAGCAATCATCGAGGCAACAATATATGAGGTTTGATGATTTCATAATTCGAAATACTTTTATAAAGAGTTCCTATGATAGCTATGTACACCTCTTAGAGTGTAATAACATGGATATGTAGCTTCATTGAATAATGAATTCAAGATTTCTTTAAAGTCCCCATCTGCTATTCATTGGTAGAAATGTTTTAGTATGAGTTAATTAATCTTTTAAGAAACCCTTTTTTATGTTTAATTGAAATTAGCAATATAAACTTGTATTATTTAATCTCTTCCCTTATTCTCGCAATGCCTATGGCCCATTTATAAAGATCGCGGATCGAGAAAATAGATTATCTACTTGGAGGATGAATTTGGTGGACAGATCAAGCTCCCACTTTAAGTTTTCTTAGGCTCATTTGTATGGACTCCTTTAATTAAATAAGAAAATTAGGCTATTTATGCTTAGACTGGTTAGAATAATTAGGAATAGACCCAATAAATGTCTCCTCTTAAGTAAAAAAATTGTTTTTTTTAAATGAGAAAACTTTTAAGGCACATTTCTTCATTATCGATCAACCAAAAAGCGTTACGTGTCCAAATTTCATTTTTTTAACTTTATTGCTTCTTGTCAAACTGTTCTAGTGGTCCCATCTCTTTAAATGCAAGCAACATTTTTCTTCCTCACAAACTAATATGTGGACATTTATAGTCTATTTAAATATTTTAATAGCCATTTTTATTCATCTGTATTTTTTTATTTTTGAACTCAAAATTCTCTTTAATTGTTTGCTTTTGTTCTTTTTCCTTGCAATACAAGATAGTTCCTTTTTATTAGCAAAAAACTCTAAAAATAGAAAAATAATTAGAGAACTTTATAACTTCTCTATGGGTGAGCTCAGATTGACATATTACAACCCAACGAATGCATATCTTGACACTTCCACTAGTGACCATCATTGTAACCCTCAGTAAGAGTTATAAAACCTCCATTTTTTCAGGAGCATCTTGAATGCTTCTACTTTTTAATACCACCCCTGATACTTGAATTTTTACATATTACTAGCTTTCCTCCTTTTAAATATATACAAACATCTTTTATAAACTCTAGAACATGTCTATTCTAAACCACATGATCCCCCATCCTTATGTTCATATAACCTCTTACGCTTAAAGATTGATTATCATTTAGCCCTAAAAGGCAAGAGGAGGTTCTTGTATGAGTTTGAGGATAAAAAGTCAGTTTTGAAAAAAACGTTGTTATGGTTAGTAAAGAATAGAGGATACCTAGCATTCCCTATATGAGGCAGATCACATTTGGGCATTATCATCATCGGACTACTCAACCATTCTTACTATCCTGGTAAGGGAAAGATTTTTGAAGAAGTTCTTTTAGAAGAAGCAGCCTTCGCACTGCCACTTTCAAAGCTAGGCTTCTTTTAAGATATGCCCACCTTATTAGGATGTGCCACCTACCTTTTTCTTTGATTATAAAGGAGGGTGGCTCAACTTTGACCCTCATAGATCTATACAAGCCAGATCCTTTAACAAATTTTAATGTGGTCTCTTATCAGACCAATATGATGCTACAATAGTTCCTCCATAATGATGTTTTGTTTCCTCTAAGCTTTAACAAAGGCAAGAGTAAGGATTTCTTAGGTCAATTCTCTTATGGGGAATTTTTCCCGACATAAGTGAGCTATTGCTTTTACTTCTTTTTGTTGACTTTTTGACTTTTTATCTTTTTAATGCAGTTGTTAATATTGGGGCTATTAGGTCTCTCTGGAGGTGGGATAATTAATTTCTTATATGACTATGCTTTTCTGAGTTTGACATCTTTCTTATGTGTATTGATGTAAGCGAGGAACCCATAAATAATGTCAGCCTTTCAGGTGTAGCTCAACAAGCTCTTGCTTCAATCCTCATTGGGCTTCCAAGCCTGGACCTTTTAGCATTGTTCCTTTCAATAGCAATCCTTCCCTTGTCGGTCCCTCTATTGTCAGTCCCTTTGAGTCTTCCCATTCAGTTCCTTTCCTAGCAAGAGGTGGATATGTTAGTGTTTTTGTAGATATGGCAATGTCTGTTATCCCTCTAGCCAATGTTATTCACAACAAAAAGGTTAAGTTGTGATGGTTTTATTTTCTTTAGTGTCTTTATTTTTATGACTCCTTAGTTACTTTTTGTTTGTAGACTTTCATGCCTTTAAAGGGGGACCTTTTTGACATGATTTTAAATTTTCTGTAATAGGGGGCCAAAAAATCAAGGATAGCAAAGATGAAGAAGAAGAAGGTGTCTAGGAACGTACCTACGGGTTTTAGACCAAAGCTTTTCTTGCCTCTAAAAGGTTAAAAATAAAAATTTGACTTACTGCTAGAGGTTCAATTGTTAAGGCTATTTCAAATCTTGTTTAGGCTAGATGAACTCTTTTTAATGCTTTTACTCCTAATCTGGAGAGCTTTGTTTCTTCAAGTAATATTTGTTTTTTTATCATCTTCTTTGTTTTCATAATTTTTATGATCTTATTTTACAGAAGCTACAATTGACATCGAGAGTGATTCAAAATATACTGTTTTCCCTTTCATGGAGATGAGAGTAAGAATAGAGAAAGAACTTGCTACACCTCTAAGTACTCTAGAGCCTTTTCCTTCTTAATCACCTCTGAGGGTAGTCTTAAAAGAGGGAGATGAATTTTCTCCTTGCTTTTGAAAAAAAGACTGTTCAGAAGTTGTGGAGAATTCTATCATTTTGAGGATGGAACTCGAAAGTGTGATTGCCATCCTAAGGAAGCTTTTTATGAGGACTGATAGGAAGCTGATTCCTATGATGAGCGAGAAAGATTAGGAGCTAAAAAGTGCTTCCTTATGGTTTATGGTAAGAACAAAAATCTTTGAGCCTTTGATGGTTATATTTTTTGTTTTGTATGTTTGACTTAGGTTTACTTTTGTAGGCTTTGTCAAATCGTTTACATATTACCACTACTTACAAAGAATAGCTCTAGGGTCCCAACTTCAGGCAAAAAAAATTCAAAAGTGAAAGTGAAGAAAATGGCAAATGACACACTTCTAATGAGGGGGCAACTTTATGTCTTTACCAATGACTTGAGGTGAATAGAGGAGGAGAACATTTGACTAAGGGTAAATGCTGTAGAGGGTTTAATGGATGGCTTTTAAGCTATGATAAGTAGTAGATGTGCTAAATAAGAAGTTAAGGGACTAGAGAAAAGCCAACAAAGGCCTTTTGCGGAAAAGAGTAGAGCTGTAGGATTTCATAAGGTTCGGTGAGAATAGGATCTTGTCTATGGAAGTTGAGATTAAAGAATTGAGGTCCAGGAATGACTTGTAAGAAAGTAAGACCACTTAGCTATATGAGCCAATATCAACTGTAAACGTCTATCTTCAGAGGAAACATGACTAGATGAGGATAGTCAGTAACCATGCTTCTATAGGTGAAAACTTGCTACAAAATATAAAGAAAAAAATTCATTTATATCTATTCTATACATGTACCTTACCTTATTATTCTGACATGGCATATCAAGAGACTACCTAATCACAACTTAGTGCTAGTCATAATAAACAATTATCAAAAGGGCCCAGTGAAAATAAAACCAGCTAACACAATAAAAGTGTTGGGTTATATGGGGTATTTACTTAGGGTTATTGCATGTGGGTTGTGTTCATCATACAAACAATATACATATCTCATACATACATGTGCACAGCGGAAGATTAAATATAATGAACACAGAAAATAACATTTGATTAAACTTAAATTCGAAATTGAGAAATATCACCAATGAAGCCTTTGGATTAATTTTCTTTGAAGTCCACCATGAAATGAATCTTTGATCAATTCTAGCAATCAACAAGGGTGGGTTTGATTGTCTAGAATGGCAGCATCTTAATCCAGCATTTATGTTTAACTCTTAAACATTTTTCAAAGTTAAACAATTTAACTTAATTAAATTTGTTTTTCCTTTTATTCAACTCTTGAATAAATAAAACAAATCTTGTTTTTAGTTATTACATTTAGTAACCATTTATCTAGTTTGTTTTGTTGTTCTAACACTTAAAACACAAAACAAACAATTTCAATTTCTCAAATTGAATTGGCTCCCTAAATGCAAAACCTAAAATCTAAAACCAATTTCAAAAATCTTTTTTTTTTTTCAATTTCATTTCACTTTATATACTAATGCATAAATTCCAAACTAATTTGAATTTCATTTGCATTTCATTTGGCTTAACCTAACCTTAGTTAACATTTAACCATAGTTAGATTACTTTAACTTAACCTTTAAGTTAATAAATATTTAATTAATTTAACCATAGTTAACTAACTTAACCATGGTTAGGTTAACCTTTACTTAACCATTAAGTAAAGTTAACTAACTTAACCTTATGGTTAACTTTTAACCTTAGTTAAGTTAAATCATTTATTTAACAATTAAATAAATAAATATTTATTTTAATTATTTAACAATTAAATAATCATAAAGTGAAATTACTATTATATCCTTACTCGGTCACCAAGTTAACCTAAAGTAGGTCCCACCATTTAACCATATACTTTAGTTAACGTAACCTTAGTAATTGCTGAATTATACTGTATTGAACAATTCAATATGGTACACTGCCCAAGTGCTCAAAGAGTACATTTCATATTGGGATTCTCTAGGTCTACACCCGATTTGTCAAATGGAACTATTCTATTAATCCGTAATCGATGCCCCACGCACACGTTACGAATATTACAAATCAGCGTGTCAGACCATACAAGTTGAGGTCATAACGTATACGTATAATCCATCCATCATTTATACCCTGGATGTGCGGGGATATAGATCAGCACCATCAAATCCCCATTTGCTCATCCAATAATCTTATCTCCAGATTCGTATCTCGATAAACAATATACGCAAACATTTTTGCTATATTGTTTAACCCTGTGGGAAACTCTTTTCCCGGGTTTATGCTTGTGGCCACAAGACTTTATGAAATACAATCTCGGAGCATCGGATATACAATTTACCTACGTAAGCTGATGGATCCCGTATCTACGCACACCGGACTCCATGAGCATCGGACCATACCCAGCGACACATAGCGGTCAGACCATGAAAGGTCTCTGACATATGTGGAACCAAAGCATGATGGATCACTCACAAGACCACCGTGGCGCTCAGGTCAAAGGACCACGATTACTACTCAACTCGAGAGGACCTTCCTTTGACGGTTTCATAGGATATCTATTGGGGTCCTCATGAGTCTGTTCAGTATCCAGTCCTGACTGGATACCCGCATGTCTATACAAGCTCTAAGCTCATGGTCAGCTAAGAACAACCATCTGAACCAGTCAGATATAGACATACACTAATCTATATATTGTGAATTCACCGATAGACCCGCATTGATGATCATAGATCAGGAACATTATATTTGAGACATACTTACATAATGATATTTCTTAGCACCTATTGCAACTCTTTGCAACTATATCATTACAAGTATACTCTCAGGTCTTTGTCCCATTATAGACAAAGTTCTAACTCTTTAGACCTCGCTGACTCTTATAAACTGATAACTATTAACAGTGCTAACTATTAGCATTTATAACTCTCAGCTTTGATAACTATTAGTTCTGGTCTAAACTCCTTTAAACCAGATCTGAACTATTTCAGATCAAACAATGTCTGTAATGTTACAAGCATTTTACCATATTAATATGATATTAACAATCTTTATTCGAAATGTTTATTGTATAAATATTAACAATTAATATTCATACAATATTAGAATGGCACGTGAGCACCAGCTCCAACAAAAAGATGATAAATAATTCGAGAGATGGAATAGCGTACCTATTGGTCCACAGCTTAACTAGTGATTTGCTACAATAGAGAGTGATATAACCTTATTTTCCATTGTGCTTTAAAATGTAAAATTCTTTCCTTTGCCCATTCTCTCTTAATATGGTGCCATTCATTCTACTTTGTAAACATTTTATCGTAATTCTAGAAGGTAGGGTTTCAAGTCTTTTCCCAAGCTATAAATCTTTATTAATGGCATCTCCAAACCTTATGGTAAGGCATTTTAGATCAAACACATACAAGTAACCATGAACAACATCTAATCATGCTTACCAATAATAAGAAAGTGCTAGGCTCGGGTGGTTGAGTTGGAAATTATTGCATAAGAGTTGAGATAAGCTTTGGAGAACTTACAACAAGTTATAACAACTTTTAAGGCAGAGATTAAGGTTACCAATGCCCAATGTAAGAGGAGGGTGGATGCAGATAATGGGCATTATAAGCATTAAGTTCTAATGGCATTTGGTCGATGCTTTCGTCATAAATATAGGGTTGGACATGATCCTTTATCTAAGGATAGCTTCTTAAAGAGTTTGATATTATATGTAGATGGTATAGAGGTTAGTTTACTAGGCATTTTAATGAGGAGCTAAGGTAAATTAACTATGATTTGGCCAATGAGAAAGCTTCTGAAGCTAATCCTGATGTGGTCGACCTCCTTGATGAGTCTTCTAATGAAGAGTGATTAGACAATCTCGTTCTTAACTTCCTCTGAACCTCATGTAATTTTGTAATAGATATTCTTTTGAAATACTAGAAAATGTGTTTTTGGTTATATCTAATTGCTTTTAGTATCTTTTGAGTGTTTTGTTTTGCACAATGTTTTTTGAAAATTACTGAGTGTTGCTTCTTTTTAATGCAAAAATCTCTCAAAAGTTGTCTTACATGTTTGTTGGAAATAATAAAAAAATCTCTCAAATGTTACCTTACATATTTATTGGAAATTGACTAAGTCATGTATCCTTGTGTAAACATTATAGTAAATGAAAAAATAGCTAAGTGTTACTTCCCTAAGTGTTCTTCTATTTTTTATACTTTGCAATTTCCTTTCTTCTAGTTTCTATGGATCTGACTTTGAAATATTGATTATAAAAGTGATTTTAGCTTCCCTTAATTATTCTGGGAAAGTTCATTGTTCTTTTGGTTTTTCTTATGTTTCAATGTTTTGGTTGACTAGATTCCTATATAATTCTGGATACTTATATTATGGTTTTATTTTAATGTGTTTGACCTCTAAGATAAGTGGCTTTAGGGCACATGTCCTTGCCAAGAGAAGGCAATTTTGATGCTTCATTCACATAGATTTCCCTAAGTTATATGGCCTATAGATACACGACCCTTCCAATGGAAGGTAGATTGAATATTCTATATTTATAAGCTTCTTGAAATTGGATAGTCTATAGGTACACAACTTTTCTGAGGAAGATATTTTGGATATTTTGTATATACGTGCTTCCCTAGGTTGAGTGGCATATGGTCATGCAGCCTTTCCAAGGGAAATGATATTCTAAACATACAAGCTTCACAAAGTTAGGGTGGCTTATGGGCACATGACCCTTCCAAGAGAAGGTAACTTTGTTATTCAGGATATATGAGCTTCTCTAGGTATGGGCCTATGAGCACGTGACCTTTCCAAAGGAAGGAAACTTCAGTAATTCTATATATACAAGCTTTGTAAAGTATGGTGGCCTATGGGCATATAACATTTCCAAGATAATATAACTTTGGTAAAATATTGTTGATTTACAAATCATATATATTAGAAAAGTTCTTTACTAGTGTAACTGAAATAAATATTTGTGCGAGAAACTGAAAATATACTTACACAGAATTTTTTTAGTTTGGAAATATTACATAGTGTAGTGATGGATTCCCCTTCCATGGTTTTCAGAATAAGGGCTTTTCGACCCTTTTTTATATTATAAATTTGTATAGTCTTTCTCATACTTATGCCATTTTGCCAATGTTCTGTTCTTTGTTTATGTTAAGTGCCTCTCTTAGCACAAGGTCTCCTCCGTTGATATTTTTCTTTTGAACTTTGCTATTTTACTGTCTTTTAATCTTCTTTTTGTAAACTATGCATAAATTGTTGCAATGTCATGAGCTTCCACAAGGCATTTGGCTACAAAAAATCTTTATAAGTACTAATCTCACTAGCTTGGTTTATAAGGTGAGGATGAATACTTCTACTATTTGTCCTTGGATCTTATAGGTGGAGGTTGAAGTTGTACATTATTTTGAAAAGTATCGTCATCTTTTATTTGTTCAATCTTTATTTCTACTTTCTTATATTTGTAGTAGTTAAGGTTGCATTGTTTGCTTCCTTCTTTATCTTCTATCGTTTGAATGAGTTAGCGTAGTATAGTTTAGCTTAAAGTTGTTCCCTTATGATGTCCACTATTCCTCTTCTACTTGATAAGACATATATCATCACTTGGTGTAAGGCGAATGGGATAACCCTTATGTTATGTAGCAAGTAACATTTAGCTACGACATTGTAAGCAAAAGGCGCATTGATTACTAAGTAATCCATTTCCAGAAGTTTTTATGTTGCTTCTACTGGTAATGTGACCATTCCTTTGACTTGTACCTTCTTTCCTCGAACACGATAAGCTTAATGTTGCATCATCAAGATTTTATTTTTCATCTAACTTCATGTATTGGAAGGCATTACAAAATAAGATATTCATATTGCTTCCTCTGTCAACCAATACTTCCTTTACTAGTATCCTTACAAAAGTTATATTAATTACCAACGGGTCCAGATGCGAATGTCTCTTTAATTCCATATTTTTGGACTTTGGTTACTCTCTCAAATAATGGCTTCCATCTCTCATCCTTTCCTTCTCTATTTGGTGGTCTCTCATGTCATACTACTACATAAAACTGGTTTATAACAATTCCTGCTGATATTGCTTCCACAGATTCTTGAACAAGGTCCTCTGCTATTTGTGGTCCTTCTAAAACTATCTTCTATTCATCCAATCCTTCTTTTCTTTCCATCCAGTTATTCTTGGGCTTAGTGAAAGCTTTCTTGAGAGGTTATGTTCTCTATTTGCTTTCGGTTCATTTGAATTTTTTTCTTACTCCTCTTAATAGCGAAAATCAAATAATAATTTGAGAACCATGTTTAATATGGGTAGTGCTACTTCTTTTATAGTTATAACTTCCTTGTTACTTGTCTTTAGATCCTTTTTTTATTTCAAAGGTTCTTATGTTATATTTCTAGTCTAAATTGTGCAAGGTGGTTGTTCTTCATAAGGGTGTTGATTTATCCTCTTAAATATCAATAGTTGTTAATGTGGTGTCAAGCTAATCATAAAAGGCAGTGATAAATCTATAAATATTCACTGTCTTTTTTGCTACGACTTAAATTTTTTTGTAGTGAATCCCAATTTGGTGCAATTCCAACTCACTTAGCACCATTGAGAATAAGCAAATTCCCAGATGTGAACTCTCTATCATCTAAGTCAAACTAGAAGTCTGATTCCATGCATCTTCTCATTTGTAAGTCACTTTCTCTATATTTGAGAAACTTATCCTTTGTACCCTCAAAGTACCTTAGGATATATTTGACTACCAACAAATGGCAGTTACCTTAATCAAATTGAAATCAGCTCGTAACTCTTACAGCCATGTTGCTATCAGGTCTCAAATACATCATAGCATACATTAAGCTCTCAAGAGCTAATGTATTTGGTGTGTCAGACACTCTAACTCTCTTATCTTCCATTTAAAGAGACACTCTCCTCGAAAGATGAACATCATGTCTAAAAGATACGTTAACTATCTCATAGTTAACAAAATCAAACCTTTTAAGCTGCTATTTATATGAATTGATTTGAGAGAGTCCTATCAGCTTCCTAACTTTATCTATATAAAGCTTTGTACCTAGTATTAAGAAAGCTTCTCCCAAATCCTTCATAAAAAATTTCTTACGAGTTACTTTGACCGACAATTACATACCGACATTATTCCTAATGACCAGTATTCCTTCAACAAAGAGCATCAAGAAGACTATCATACTCCCACTGACTTTTCATGTACATTAGTTTCCTCATTGTGTTTTTTATTAAACTAGACAATTTGATTATCTCATCAAAATAATGATTCTAGTTTTAGGAGGCCCGTTTAAGCCTATAGATGGACTTTTTCAGCCTGCACACTAAACCAAAAGTCTGGCTGGACGTAAAAAATTCAGGCTGTTCCATGAATATCTCTTACTCGAGGTATTCATTTAGGAATATCGTCCTTACATCCATCTGTTAACCCTCAAAGTCATAATATGCTGTAAGAGCCAATAACATTCTAATTGACTTTAGCATCAATATTGGTTCAAAATTTTCCTCGTAGTTGATCATAGATTACTGGAGATTACCTTTCTAAAACTATTTTAGAGCCTAGAAGGTCTCTACCTTCCATTTGGCTTCTACTACCTCTTTGTAAACCTTTTATAACCAATGAGAATAATTCATACGGGTAGCTTTACCTAGTTCAGACTTGATTTTGAAGCATAGAGTCAATTCATGTTTAATTGGCATCTTGTCGATTCCAGAATCGATGTCAACATCATCTCTCTATAGGTCAAAGTATTATTTTCTTCTACCAAGAAAACTCTAAGTTCACCTTTAACCTATCAAACATACCTAATAGGTGACCTAAACCTCTTTTTTTACCCATTGGGAAGTATGCTAAAAGGCCACTACTTAATTGAGCATGAGTTCCCATCCTTGGTTAATTGATTTCTAGATTGACTTCACCAAGTTCAATATTTCTATGATTCCCACGATTCATGAGAAACTCTTTCTCTAGAATAATGGTGTATCGAGAAATGAACACACTTTGCTTCTCTGAATCATAGAACTAGTATCCTATTGCATTCACATGATACACAATGAACTTTTACATATAGCCCTTGGGTGTTGTATTTATCATATTGAGTAATTCTTACAAAATAAGATACCCTGCTACGTAACTTTTACGTTTACAGGACAACCCCAAGTCTTAAAATATATAAGATACGACTTTATTCCTTTTTGTATCTCATATAGAAATGAAGGAACAACTTCTTATGAAACTCTGCTTAATAAGTAGCTATATTTATAGCAGATTCTCATAGATATAGATCGGTAACACTCATTATTAATTGAACCATATCTAATAACGTTCAATTTCTTCTTTCTGAAACATCATTATGTTGTGGAGTACCCGGAGGACTATAATGAGTGAGAATCTCATTCTTTATTAAACAAACAAAAAACTTGTTGTTGATGTACTTTCCACCTTGATCTAATCGAAGGGATGTGATGTACATTCTGGTATGTTTGGTTATCTCTGTGAATACATTATTCATAAACTGGTTAAGTCTTTATGGTCAGATTAGGAATCCAACTATCCTTAACCAGATGGTTTAGGCATCCCATACCTAAATGACCAAAACTTATATACCACAGCTCCGTATTTCAAATTATTTAAAGATTCTGATCTATCGACATTTCTAATTGTATATAATATCCATTTATTAACTGACATTCAGCTAACAAAACATCATTCACATCACATGAACATAAAGAATAACTCCTAATATTCATATGATATCCTTCACTGTTAAGTACGGGAATGGTACAAATTGTCAAATGATATTTTGGATATTATACCAATTATGCAATACAATTATTGCATTGCATATAAGAAGTAAGTCAAGCTGCCCAACTACTTAGACCTGTAAGAAATCATCATTTCCTACTTTTAACCTTACTTCTACAGGCTGTTGCATTATAGTCTCTCTCAATCCTTGCAACATATTACAGATATGAGATGGACGGACGGTATCTCATACCATGCTTGAATTGGCATCATATGCATAAACATGTCTATATCTATCAAGCACAAACCTGTGGGAGTCTTTCTGACTAATTATAAGGCTTCTAGGGTAATAAGATATCCAATACCCAACCTTAATGTAATGGAAACACTTTCCATATACACTGCTCTCTTATTGAACTTTAGATAAATGTTGCCTCTGAAGATTGATGCTAGGTTTCTACCTCATCTTCTTTTCCTCACACACTTGGTCTCCAGATGTACTTGGAGTAAAAGATAAAGCCCCATGAACAAAGAGGGTCACACCTTCTTTATTCATTTGCCCTAGAGAGGTGTTATCAGAAATACTTTACAGCAAACTCTGATCAACAATAAATTCAAAATTTATTGAATCTAGAACATTTCTGAGATTCAACCACTGGTCAGAGTAATTTCTAGTACCTTTGAGTTGGACTGCATCAACTATGCATACCAACTAGTTCATAGTGGCTATTATACTTAATAGGCTAAACTAACGGGAGATGTAAGCAAAATGATCATTAAATCGCTAATAGAACGTTTTAAATCATAGGTATACTAATTATACATTTTTTTATTTAAAACATCCTCTCACTGCTTTACATAATCTTAGTAATCTCTCAAACGGCAATACGATAATTTAAATTCTTTTAAACTATACAATAGGAAGTAGATCCCATTGAAATTTACTCGGGCCTTATAATGTAGCAATATTGGCCTTTGTAAATCCAATAGATAGCCAACACTTGTCAATTGCATCTCATGCAACTCTTATCGCTTGATCCTAAATACACCTTATCCTCACGCTGTAACAATATTGGATAAGTGTATTCCAGATTAACTTGTCAATGATCAAATATATGCTACCAATACTACCCTCATGTTGTAGCAATATTGGGCAATACTTTCGCATATATTTGCCTCATCTCATATTTAATCGGTATAGTCCAAGTCCAACAGACCAAGTCCCTCACGCTGCAGCAATATTGAAAAAAGGCCAACGTGACTCGTCTAACACCATAGTTACAAGACGGATTAAAATAAAATATTATCTCATAATGTAATATTCTTCAATCTGATTAAGAGAGATTTTTGTGTATGTCCTAGGTCTCCATTCTCATAGGAAGGGTGATTCTCAATTAATTAATCTTTCTATGCAAGCACAATTAATCCTCACCAGTAGGGCTCCCATTGTAGTTACCAACACAAAATTAATGTTGGTTTATAATGTAGACCAATAACTCGTGTATCACTGCATCTCATAAACCTCGGTTTATAATATAGACTGATAACTTTTATCACTACATCTCATAAACCTACACATGCAAAATTAATTTTGAAACATTGTTCAAAAATACTGTAGCTATGAATAGTAAAAAATATTGTTCATGTGCTACTATTCAAGTGAACAGTACACTGTCACCGCACTGGATTGCATCGCTGTAGCGTTGGGAGGTCGAACCCCTAGCACCACAGTGCTACATCACCTCACTGCTGTGTTGGGAGGTTGAACCTCTAGCTCTACGGTGCTCGTGCTTCACCATTGGGGTGCGAATTCCAAAACATCAGCGCCTCAGTGCAAGCTTGCCAGTGCCTCAGCGCTAGGAGAAAGAACTCCCAATGCAACGACGCCATACCTTCAGCGCTAGGAGGTCGAACCCACAGCGCTACAGCACCTAGTGCTCTCCCATTGGCATACCTATTTCAACACTTGAAACGCACCATTTACAATAGACCTTTTGCATCCATTCACTCAAACAATGCCCAAATATGTCATAAATAGCTCCGATACCATTTTTGTTGGGGATTTAATACACGTGGGTGTATGCATGTGCAATTGTGTCTATTACCTAAAATACATATCACATACGAATTTAACGCGGCGAAAGCATAAAAACATGCAATAAACACAATAAATAAAATGTATTAATCACATTATTATATTTATAGTGTTGAGAACTTACCTTAACTTGTAACGTTATACACGTATATCCTCAGAGTTCACTTGGAGACCAACTTATGGGTAGTTCTAGTCACCAACATGATGGGCTTGGTGAGCTTGAACAGCAGCCCTATAGCCAACACTGGGTTTAACTCTTAAACCCCAAAAATGGCTGAGTGTGTGTATTTTTTATTTTCTCTAAAAAGAAAGGAAACAAAAATTTGAAGCAATTCACAATTGCTTCTTTTGGTACCATGGAGAAAAATGAAACAATTTCATTTTTCCCTTTTTTTTTTCTTCTTCTTCTCGGCCATGAATGAAATGAAACAATTCATTTCCTTTTCATTTTCCATTTCCCATTCACAAACACACACCTCTCACTCTCTTTCACATAATCTCAAAATATATATATATCTAATATAATATAATATATTATATAATAATAATAAAATAATAACATAAATGGTGCCAACTATTTAGCACCCAAAATAAAATAAAATTATATATATAATAATATATTATATTATAATGAGATATTTATGATTATTTAATAATCATAGTGTGAAATGATCATTGTGCCCTTCTAAATAGCTACCAAGTCTACCCTTAGTGGGTCCTACTAAACCCGCACTTAGGTAAACTCAACAGAGGGTCCCCAATGCGCCGCATGTCATTATATAGTCAGTAAATAACAATTATTGACTAATTATTTGAATTTAATACTTAAACACAGACACGCACGTATTTTCGTGATAATGGTGAATATTACTGAATTAAACAATTTAATCTGCCATGCTGCCCCAGTGCACAACGAAATGGTACTATTCCATGAGTCCGTGAGCAATGCTCCATGCACACATCACAGATATTTAAATCAGCGTATTGAACCATGCAAACTGAGGTTACAACACATACGTATAGTTCATCCGTCATGATATCCTGGATGTACAGGGATATAGTTTATCACCGTCAAATTCCCATGTGCTCATCTATGTCCTATCTCTAGACTTGTATCTTATTGAACAATATGTGCAAACTCGTTTGCCATATTATTCTACCCTGGTAGAAACTCTTTCTCAAGATTAATGCTTATGGCCACAAGACTTTTTGAGATACAATCTCGAAGTATCTGGATATCCAACTTCTTATACGAGCTAATAGATTCCATATCTACACACACCGGATTCTATAAGCATCGGACCATACCCAGCGACACCCAACGGTCACATCATGAAAGGTCTGTGATATGCATGGAACCAAAGTATGGTGGATCACTTATAAGTCCACTGTGGCACTCAGGTCAAAGGACCACATATACTACTTAACTCGAAAGGACCCTCCGTTGACGGCTCACATAGGGTATTTATCGGAGGCCCTCGTGAGTCTATCCTATATCCAATCCTAACTGGATACTCATATGTCAATATGAGTTCCAAGCTTACAATCGGTTAGGAACGACCATCTATACCCTATGGGTATAACATATGATGATCTATATATAAAGGTATCCACCGACAGACCCTCATCTGCAGAAATAGACCAGGGATAATTGTTTGAAAACAACTTGCGCAACTAGCATTTTTTGGTACCCAATTGTAATTATACAGTTACTAGTATATTCTCAGGTCTATGTCCTATTACAGATAAGGCTCCAACTCTTGGATCTTCGCTAAGTATTATAACCAGCTAACACTTAATTGTGCTAACATTTAGCATATATATCTCTCAGCGTGGCTAACTATGAGCCCTTATCTAAACTCTTTTAGATCTGATCTGAACTTCTTCAGATCGTACAATGTCTCTAATGTTACTTGCATAGTATCATTTAATAGGTATTAGCGATTTAATAGGAATGTACACTTGTATAATACAAAGGTATATATACGTTCAGGGATAGCACATAAGCACTGACCTTAACACTAACAACTACCAATATTGCGACTTCATATCACATGGGCTACTGTGTTGTTGTTCCCCATCACACATGGATGTTTTATGGTCCTTGTGATTTTTTTTTTGGCAACCTAGTTCGCATCATCCCCTCTCTTTTGAAAAGAATTTGTCCTCAAATCTTTATCGGGCTCAAATACAACTTTTTTAAACTTTGAAGTGATATTTTTAATAGTATATCAATCAACACACATCTTCTACAATCTATCATTTTTAGGCAGAAGCAATACTGGAATAGTAGGATGATTCATGCTTTTACACACGTACATCTTCTCTATGAGCTCACAAATCTGTCTTTGGAGTTCTTTTGTCTCATTTGAATTACTTCTATAGGCTGTAATATTTAGGATTGATGCTCCGTGTATAAAGTTGATATGATGCTCGATTCCTCTTATTAGTGGTAAAGCATTAGGTATCTCTTCGGGAAACACATTAATAAATTCATTTTCATCTTCTTCGGTTTGTAAACTTAATGTACGCTTAGTAATCATCAGCTTACCATCTACTAGGTATTCTATTCCATCACTTGCATCTTTCAACGGTGACATAGGTTCGTCATCTGACTTGCTTTCAGTTTTAATGACATTGTTATCGCTAAGAATCAATGCACTTTGATTTGGATATTGAGATGCAATATGACCTTGGTTGCCTCCCATATTTTGGCCCTTAGTTGGTTCTTCTTTGAAATTAGAATCAGCTTGCTCATTTTTTTTTTACTCAAATCCAGTTTCAAAGATGATACAGAACTAGAGTTTTGGCCATATCCTGTTGTCTACATTCTTTACCATAATTAACAATCTATCACAAGCATATTCATCAATGTCATCATCATTCATGATAACACGCCTATCTCGAATTCGCAATTTAGGAACTCTAGATGTCTACGCCCTTTGTGTACTATATTCAAATTTATCTATCCGTTCATGAATTTGCTCTATCTCTACTTTCAACATTTTCCTCATCTCACCCATTAAAGCTTCTATGAGAAATTTTGAATCAACCTTTTTCGATGCAACTTTGGAAGTATTTTTGTCCTTATTGTTTAACATGTTTGCTATAAAACAAAGTTAGAAAAATAAAAAGAACCTCGCATACTCCCTCACATGTTTCACTCAAAGAATGATTCACTCAACTTTCACTTGTATTATTTTTTAAATTTAGAAAAGTAAATCTAGAATCAATGGATTTAAATTTTTTTTGTCTTTTTATTTATTTATATATAATAACAGAACTTGAAGAATTAGATAAAATAACAGATAAGAAGAAACAAGAAAATTGATATAAGCTACAGATTGTTTAGAGACTAAAATCAAGTTGCTAATTTAAAAGTAAGAACAATCAATGAAAATTAAAATGATAGTTCAAACCTGATTAGAGCCTAAGCTCTGATACCAAATGATGTGAACCTCATAAAGAAAAGTGAGACCCGACGCTCAATGAGGTTCCTTTGCCTAGGATTGTTCTAATTTAAATTTTTATATAAACAAAAATAAGAACCTTGACCTGATATCTATCAAAGATAAGAACCATAGGTATAAAAAGATAGTAGAGGTCACACTCAAGATAGATGAGAAGTTGTGAGTGATAAGTCTGAAAATACGTCACAAGATGAAATCTTGAAAAGTTCCAATAAAAGTTCTTTAAAGAACTTAAGAGAAAACTCTCAATATTAATTTTATCAATTCTATTTTCGTTCTCCCTCATCTCTCATATATTTATAGAGACCTATTGGGATGTCTAGTATTTATTATAGCAACTAATGACAACTTATAACTATTAGCTACCAACTACTACCAATAATTTAGGCACTTGGGATTCCAGCACTTATTACAATAATTAATAAAAACTTCAACTATTAACTACCAACTACTACTAATAAACTAGGCATTTTGAATGCTAACACTTATTACAACAATTAATTGTAACTTATAGCTACTAACAACTACCAATATTGAGACTTCATATCACATGAGCTGCTATGATGTTGTTCCCCATCACACATGGATGTTTAATAGACCTTGTGAATTTTTTTGGCAACCTAGTTCGCATCACATGAGATAAGGCAAATATAAACTAACAAATTGCCCAATATTACTAAAGCGTAAGGGTAGTATCAATAACTTAGATTTAATCGTTGATATGTTAATCTGAAATACACTTGCCTAATATTACTAAAGCGTAAAAATAAAGTGTATTAAGGATCAGTAGTAAGAGTTGCATGAGATGTAATTAACAATAGTTGTTTACTTTTTGAGTTTTACAAAGGCCAATATTGCTAAAATATTAAACTGGAGTAGAATATCGATTGAATCTATTTTTCACTGTAGAGTTTAAAGCGTTTAAGTTTCACTTTCTCATTTGAGAGATTAAAGGGAATGTTACCATGAATGCTTCTATGTTGACTATTCAACTTGAAAGCATTTTCACCACTAAACACCTTACCTTTATTTTCTCGCCATCTTCTTTGTTGTTTCCTATAAGTTTTACTACTTCACCTTTGGTCTTTATAATTTTTAAGGCATTACATAGCTATATTAACTTCTCTGTATCCATACTTTATTAAAAGCCTACTTCCCTCCTTACCAACCTCAACTGTCACAATTAATTAATGAGTGCTTATTACTTTGCTTTAGAGTTTAATAGAGAAATAATCTACATTCAGTATGAGTAACCCTCTGAACCCATACAAGGTTTTATATACTTTTACTTATCTCTATACTTTTCAATCAGAGAGAGACAAGAGTCTATGATTTTGGAGTAAGCTTAAAAGCCTATATATTTTTAAATCTTTGTCTAGTAAGATTCTTTTGACAGAAAGGTTATTTGACTTTCGGGTGGATCCCTCTAAAGGTTTAGAAGAAAATCTTGATGAATTCATATGGATTATATAGACTTGACGAATACTAGTAAAACAAATAAGTGATGAGAATCAAGTAGTTATTCTCTTAAATTCATTGTCAATTTCTTATAGGAAAATAAGATTAGCAATTAAATATGGTAGAGAAAGTTTTATCCTAGAGGATTGTTTGACAACCTTAAGACTAAAGAAAAAAGAAATAAATTCTACGAAAGAAGATAATAGAGAAAATATGTTTGCCAGATGATGGCTAGAGAAAAAGGAGAAAAAAAAACATAGAGGAAAATCCAAGCTTAAGTCAAAGACTGGTGAAAAAAAGTATTTTTTTTCTCTATGGAAAGAATGAGCACTTAAAGAGAAGTTGCTATGAAAAGATTGAGAAATTAAATGAAAATGGTTCAAATCATGCAAATGTAATAGTAGCATCGAATAGGTGTGACAGTGCAGATGTTCTCAAATTTAGGTGAAGGAAAACTTGAAATATTGGGTCTTAGATTCCAAATGTGCTTACCATATGAGTTCTAACAAGAACTAGTTTTATTCATATAAAAAATATGAAGGGGGTGAGATACTAATGGAGAATAATAAATCATGCAAGGTGATACGAGAAAAATAAAATCATAATATAAGTTGCAAATAAGCATTATGCTAAGAATAAACAATTATGAATAAGATAAAATACTTACTATTATGCAGGGTTGTTATTTGTTCAGCCATTTAACATCACAATCTGGTCATGTGTACATTATATTGTGTTTATCATCCACATCATAAGAATCAATACTTGATGATTCATTGATTAACAGTGGATGCTCCATTACATTGTCAGCCTCTGTTAGAATCTACTACAATTCCTCTTTCAGACATAGGATAATGATATCATTAGTTCTATATATCATTACACTAAACATAGTCTTTAGGGTTTGTTTAGCATACTAGATAGGATATGATTAGATTAACATGGAATTGTCGGGATTAGATAGGATTGGAAATGATTGAGTTATATTTAGTATTGTATTGTGTTTGGTATATTATAGGATAGAATTGGATAATATAAATAATTTTATTTTAAAAATCTTTAAAATATTAAAAAAATAATTAACTATTTAAATATTGATCTTAATTATTAATATTTCTACCTTAATGCAAATAGAAAATAATTAAAAAAATTTATTTTTAATATAATTATTAAATATTCAAATAATTTTTATTTTGTAAATAAATAATTTCTTTATAATGTTGATTTTCTATTAGTTATTAATTTATGAAAATTATATTTTGTTATTCCTTTATATTTTATGATTTAATAATTATTTTGGTTATGAATTTTAATATTTTAAAATTAAAAATTATTTAATAATAAAATATGCTATTCTTTATTTAATAGGATAAATGATGGGTCCAAACAAAACCCACACTATTTATCCTTACTTATTTTTTCAAACTAATCTCACCAACCAAACACGTCAAAATTAAAAAAATGCTTAAATCAGAGGTGGATTTTAATTTATTTATGCTCGACCCTTTGATTTATTTATGCTCGACCCTTTGAGATGAGATTTCTGACGTCCCTTTTGATGTGTTGAAACATTAATAGGTTTTTTATGGAGTCAAGCTCAGCCTTAGTTTTGACAAGTTGGATAATTTAATCCTACAATTATGAGTTTACCAAATTACCATGATCTCGAGATTTATACTTAATGAGGTAGCTATTAGTATAGCAAGTAAATAAAATGACGAGCGAGGATAATGTTGACATTTGATATATTTTCAAGTTTCAGGCTCCAGTTTGAAATTCAAAAGGCTCTTAAACTCTTTTCGAAAACCCGCCTCCTGCTCTTCTCTCTCGCTCTTTAAAACCGGAAGAGCCTTTCTTACATTATTTACACTTCCCTCTCTCCATTTCAATCCCTTATCGTGGGCACCCCACTGTCTCGAATGGCGCACCATATCCAACTCCCCTGCGACGGAGATGGCCAGTGCATGCGTTGCAAAACTAAACCCCCAACCGAGGAGGCCCTCACGTGCTGCACGTGCGCCACTCCCTGGCACGTGGCTTGCCTGGCCAAGCCTCCTGAGACCCTATCCTCAGCTCTCTCGTGGCACTGCCCTGACTGCTCCGGCATCGACGAGCCGGCTCCCTTAGGCTCCGCCGCCGTAGGTGGCAGGGATCTGGTGACGGCCGTACGGGCGATCGAGGCTGACGAGACGTTAACGGAGAAACAGAAGGCCAGGAAAAGGCAGGAGCTTTTGAGCGGGAAAGTTAACGAGGAAATGGAAGGAAATGAAGAGAAGAAGAGGAAGAGAAAAGGAAAGGAAAAGGAAACTGAAAGTGATGTATTGGACCTGCTTGATGGTAGCTTGAACTGTTCTTTCTGTATGCAGTTGCCCGAGAGACCTGTTACGGTTAGATTCATTAACAAGCTATATGCCTTAAATGATTTTGCTAATTATTGTTTTCTCTGTTTTGAGTGGTTACTATTGTTGTCTAGTTTGTTTATTCACATCCTCTATTATTTTTAATTTTCAAAGTTTTAATTGATTTTTATGTTTAATGCTATGTTTAATTAGGGTTTCAAAATCAATCAACTTAACCTAAAAGGTTTCAGGTAGCTTGAACTACTAGATATTGGAATTGGAGTGATGTTTTTTCCATTTTAGTTGAGAAATGATGGCTACTGTCGTGGATTTATGCTACTTGCATGGAATGGCAAGAACTTTATGCGTCATTCATTGATCATTGTGATTGTGACATTAATTTGCCACCAGCTGATGCTAGCACAACTTAAAGTAGTTTCTCCTAATCTTGCAAGCACATTGATTACCTCCAGTTATACTTTATTAAGCTACTAAATATGTTTTAGATTCATCTAAAAGCAGTTAAACTTGAATTTAGCAAGTGTTATTCTAAGAAGTTCTTTATACATTTTTGGTAACCTCTTAGTGATTGATGATGGCGACATGTCAATTAAGGGAATGATCTTGACTCTTGTTTCAAACTGTTTTGTCATTTCAACAAGACTATACGTATGAGCAATTTGTTTTTGGACCAGCAAGATTTTTGAATTTTTTGACAACTTGTTTAGATGGAACTGAATTTTCATTTTTATACCTAGGAAAAATTAAATTCAATTGATTAGACATTACGTAGAAAGTGGGGGATTTTAATATATTTGTGATGGATGGACTTGATATTTGGCTCATATCTTCATTCTTATAAGTTATCCACTCATGAAAAATTGGTAGAAAATTGTTGACATTTATTATACTGAATTTAAGGATTTCATAGGTATCTTGTTTGCCTTGTTCAGACGCCATGTGGCCACAACTTCTGCCTGAAATGCTTCCAGAAATGGATTGGGCAAGGAAAGCGTACCTGTGCAAAATGCCGCCACTTAATTCCTTCCAAAATGGCAAGTCAGCCTCGCATTAATTCTGCACTTGTGACCGCTATTCGTATGGCCAAGCTGTCGAAGTCAAACCTTGCTTCTGTGCCTATGAAGGTTTACCATTTTATGCGCAACCAAGACCGACCAGACAAGGCATTTACTACTGATCGGGCACAGAGGGCTGGGAAGGCCAATGCTGCGAGTGGAAAGATTTTTGTCACTATACCGCCTGATCACTTTGGGCCTATCCCACCTGAAAATGATCCAGAGAGAAATCAAGGTGTGCTTGTTGGTGAATCTTGGGAGGACAGATTGGAATGCCGGCAGTGGGGTGCACACTTTCCTCATGTTGCAGGTATAGCTGGACAGTCAAACTATGGTGCTCAGTCAGTGGCACTATCTGGAGGGTATGAGGATGATGAGGATCATGGAGAATGGTTCCTCTATACAGGAAGGTTTGCTTTTAAATGATTTCACTTTCAACTGGTTTTAGTTCTCATAGTACTGAATAAGCTATTTCTTTTTTAACAACTACCATCAGTCCTATTTAAAGTGGGTGCATTGGTGATTGCCAAACCTAGTTGATATTCTTATTTCATTTCCATTTTGTTTATGATTCAATATTAATCTGTTTAATATAACCTAGACCTGATTTTGTATTCATTTCTTCAACTCTCAAGTAAAGCTTGGTGATTTAACATGAAAAGCTGCAATCTAACTTTGTTCTCTCTTTTTCAACAATAGGTCTTTACATCACCAAATTATTCTTTGCTTCTCAACTTTCCCATTTTTAGATATCTCTGTGTGAAACTTCTAACATCCTTTAGTCATATACATATGCACATAATTTGCCCTCCACTTATAGAGCTTCTTTTGTGGATAGTTATGATTTAATTATCTAGTTCACTAGTTCACTTTTCACCTTGTTTGATTTTTTATATTGGAGAGGTATGAAATCAAGCTATGTAATAATATTTGTTTTGATCTTGGTGTCTCAAAGAAATATCTATTTTTGATGTGAAATGATGATATGATTTGCTTGCATGTCTGTGGTTGGCAGTGGCGGTCGAGATCTAAGTGGGAACAGGCGAACAAATAAGGAGCACTCTTTTGATCAGAAGTTTGAGAAAATGAATGAATCCCTCCGTGTTAGTTGTAAGAAGGGCTACCCTGTTCGGGTTGTGAGGTAAACTTCTCTCTCTCTCTCTCTTAGAGTAATAAGTTTTTTGTCCTTGGATTTTGTTCTCAGTGTGTCAAATCTGCATCAGAGAATTTAAAAAATAGACATCATAGATTGCTTGGCATGTTAGTTTCATATTTAAAGGAACATTTCTGCTACTTTACTGCAATTGTGACTTGATAGCCTTAGCGGTAAAAGCAAAGGAGTGATGCTGCAAGTGGCCTAGACAATCAGCTTTTGTTATTTTTATATTTTACTTAAAATGTGCTACAAATGTTTTGATCTTGCTAGTGTGTTTCCTCTTTCTATGAGTAGATCCCACAAGGAGAAGCGTTCTTCTTATGCACCCGAGAAGGGTGTGCGCTATGATGGAGTCTATAGAATTGAAAAATGTTGGCGAAAGGTTGGAGCCCAAGTAAGTACGATCCATTTAATGTATCGTAATGCCAAGAAGCTTATTTTCAGTTGAATGCTTATATTTCTACATGTTTCCTGTATAGGGTTTTAAGGTCTGCCGATATTTATTTGTTAGATGTGACAATGAGCCCGCTCCATGGACAAGGTGTGTGCTGTTATTTTCTTATTTGGCTGCTTTGCTCACCATTCTCTCTCTCTGCTAATATTTCTGAAAATTTAATTGCAGTGATGAACGTGGTGACCGGCCTAGACCTTTGCCAGTTATTCCAGAGCTGAAGAAGGCAATTGACATAACAGAAAGGAAGGAAATTCCATCGTGGGATTTTGATGTGAGTTGATGCAGTTTCTTCCCTTAAATTTAATGTTGCATGTTTCATGCTCTTGTTATTGAAAGACAAGTTTTCTGATCAACCTAGTAGTTATGTGGTGATGAACTAAGGTAAATGCTGAAATTTATCATTTTTAAATGCAAAAAAGTCTTGTATCAATCTTATTAAGGATTTCAGTTAAAGGATATTTCTTTGTTCTTGGTGAATCTGTGATTATCACTAAAGCATAAGTCTTATTGTAATAAGCTTCGGTTATTTTGCCTTGACTTATGTAATTCTGTTTTTCCATTTTCAGGAAGAAGATGGTCAGTGGAAGTGGAAGAAACCTCCACCTCTCAGCAGGAAGCCAATGGATGCAGGGAAGTATGAGGATGGGAAGAAGGCAAAAAAAGCTATTAAGAAAGCACAAAATACAAGTGTGAGAGAGAAGCTCTTGAAAGGTCTGCTTTTTCATCCTCATACTGTTCTTGTTGGTTGCAGCAACAACCAACAAGAACTGTTCTTGTTGATATCTTGCTTGAGGGAGATGGTGGGGTTGACAATTAGAAAAAGAACTGTTCTTGTCAACTGTTTGCTATTTTATGAGCTCATGTTGGTTGCAGCATGAAAAAAGGAAGAAAAAAATAGAAACTCGGTTAAAGTTAAAATTTTACTCTATTTGATTTTGTTGGTGTGTTACATAACATGTGGTGTAAGAAATTTGAGACCTATATTGATTTGGTAAGTATTTACTTGCAGAGTTCAGTTGCATAATTTGTCGTCAAGTGATGACTCTCCCAGTTACCACTCCTTGTGCTCATAACTTTTGCAAGTCATGTTTGGAAGATGCTTTTGCTGGTAAGACTTTAGTGAGAGAGAGAAGCAGAGGTGGACGGACACTCCGATCACAAAAGAACGTCCTGCAGTGTCCGTCATGCCCAACTGACATCTCTGAATTTCTTTCAAATCCTCAGGTATGACGTGGACCCTTCATTGTTGCTAATTATTGAGATGGAGAGTTTGGATTTTTTCCAATTGTCATTTCTGCAAAAATAGAAGCAAGGCATCTTAAACCTTGAAATTATCAAAAATCGTATGCATTCAAAATCTTGTCAGAAAATTCTTAACTCTAATTGTTTTCCTTCCATCTGCTCAGGAACTATATAATGCATTAAATCATGACTTCAAATGTTCCCAAGCACAAATATGTCTTGCCACAATTGGGAAATTAGCTTTACACCAAACAATAATATTCAATTTGACAGGTTAACAGAGAATTAATGGATGTCATAGAGTCTCTGAAACGCAAGACTGAAGAGAATGAAGATCCTGCTGACGAGTTGAGTGAGGAAGAGAGGGATGGGATGGAGAAAAATCCTGATCCAACTTCTGGGAAGACTGAAGAGAATGGAGATCCTGCTGATGAGTTGAGTGTAGAAGAGACAGATGGGATGGAGGAAAATCCTGATCTGACATCCGGGAACACAGAAACTGCTCCCACTGTGAATGCTGATGTGAAAGAAGATACGCAGGATCCTCCTGCCAAGTGTAAACCCAAAAGGAGTAGCAAGCGGATGAAAATTGATACTGCAGATAGCTCATTATGTAATGACAACAATGGAGAGGAAAACAAGATTTCTGCAGAGAAGGATGGTGGTTCAGATGGAGACTCTGAAGTTGGAAAAGTTAAGTCAAGAGTTCCAAAAGGTATCAAGAAAGATTTGCATAAAAATGGGGGTGGTTCTGTAAAACAGACGGTTGGAGTGCAGACCAGGAGCAGGAAAGTTCAAGCAGCAGCACCAGCAGAAGCCGAAGGTGAATCACCATCAAGCACGCTCCATCTGCAATCATCTGATGATGATTTTGAATGACTTGGTTTGTGGTTGGAACATCAGGTACATGTGATTTCACATAGTGGTGAAGGTTTCTAACAATTCGAAAATGTTTTTGGATGGTTCTAAATTCTAATGCTAGCTGTGAATACACAGTTTCATATTTTGGATATCAAAAACAATATGATATTAATGAACTTGATGTAACTCATTGAAATTTATGTCAATGCTATTTCCACCTTTTGCAATTCAGCTTTCCTGTAGGACCATGGTCCCCTTAATCTTTGCGCTTTGGTTTATGTTAAATTTTGGTCACATAAAACCAAAATGTTGTGTTTTAGGGCAGTTAACAGTGAATTTGGGAAGTGACAGTCTTCATTTTACATAATCATATGGTTGCTAACTAAGTGCTCAAATAAAAAAATATTGGGTTATGAAATACTATCTTTATAAAGGTTATTTTATCACTAAATAAATAATATGTATTCAGATACTACTAAACATTATCAACAATAAATTAAGAATTTGTATTTAAAAGTTAAATAATGTTAATAAAATTTAAAATAACCTAAATGTATTTTATTTTAGCTAAAGATATTTTCCTTCAAGTTCAGCTTATGTTGTGGAATTGCCCATTATTTTATCAAGCAATTTTCTTGATTGGTTGTCTTATTTTAAGTCTTATCTACTTGATCCTGACCAGTCAAGTTTCTTTCTTTGGTTGGTTAAATTGTAGAAAAAAAGTATATGAATAAAATTCCAATTTAATTTTCCTTTTATTTTTCATATAATTATTATAATGGATTTAGTGAGTCAAAAATCAAGATGTGAACTGTGTATGGTGTGGGATTACTTAAATTTGATCTAAATGTAAGTAGTTATTCTATAGAATTTCTCTTTTGCGATGTAATCTCAACTCTTAAGTTCTCTAATTAGCACCTGCACCTTTTGAGTTTTTTTTTATTTTCCTTTTTTCTTTTTGACCATTTTAAAATATAAAAAATTCGTAAGGTCAAACTAATTTATTACTAATAGAATTACAGCGATTGTTATAATTTTTTGAACAGTTATTTACAAATGAATTTTAAAACCATATAAGATGTGCAATTTTTTATTTTATTATTATTGCAAATAGCAATATTCAAAGTAGAAAAACGCAAGCGGACCTTCATCATTTGCTTTTACTTTTGAGAAAAAGGGTAAAGAAATCGGACACAAGCACACGGCATCAACCAATACTACTCAAACTGCTCTCTCCCTTGAACTTGTGAAGATAGGACCTGGGACTTGTTTTTAGTTTTCTTTTTTTCTTAAAAAAAATTGTTTCAGAGAGAGAATAAACTTTCAAAATCCGCAAAACAAAGCAACTGTTTTAGCCTTAGAAAAGAAGGGCGGGTTTCCCTAGGGCACTGGAGCCTGCCTCCCCTAAAAGGAGGTTTTTATTTATTTATTCTGTCTTGTTCTCTCAATCACCTTTCCATTTACCATTTCCCTCGTAAATTGCACAGTCCCAATGGATTCGCTTCAAGTTGGGGCTTAATGATACTGATGGCTTTCTGGGTTCCATAGCATTATAGACAAAATGCTTTCTTTAAGGTTAGTTGCTGTACTTTTAATTTCATTTTTATTTGTTTGTTTAGTCATGTGGGGTTTTTGTTTCTGCTATAAATGATCCTTGTTGTGCTTCAATTGCTTGTCTCTTCTTCTGTGTGTTTTTCATTTTTCATTACATTATCCCGTATTTAGGGAATAAATGTTCGTAGTGCTTCAATTTTTTAACATTTATTTGTGCACTCTTGTCAACAAAGGAATTTTTGGAGAAGGCATAGGAGGAAGATTTTGTTTACAGCAGGTGTTTTAGGAGGTGGGTATCTTCTGTATAAGCTCTATGATTCTCAACGTAGAGCTGCTGATCTAGAGAGACAACAGCCGGAGCACCGGGAACTCATTAAAGCCCAGTTAAGATACATTAAAAATCTCATATTTTTTCATTCTTTGTATTAAGAACTTATGCTTCGTGATTTTCTTAATCATGATTTTGTTAATATTGATAGAATGCAAACGCATTTTGAGGAGGTTCAGAGAATTGCTGATGCAACAACATTGCCCCATGCAATTCACTATTTAAGCAGTCGGATTTCAGAAGAGCTTGACCTCTCTCCACTTACTGAGAAACTAATGAGAGGAAAGGAACATCCCAATACTTTGTCATCTTCGGAGAAACTTGAGCTATGGGATAGACTCAAAATTTTAAGTATGAAGTTGTTACATTTTGTTTCTTACATTTTTATTCTTGTGACTGTGTACTTATTGAGTTGCCTTAACCCATAGCATCATAACTTGATGGGAGCTTATTTTTCTCTTTACTAATGTGGTTTTTCCAGGTTTCACAAAAATGGTGGTGTCATTATGGGCAGCGACAATGCTTAGCTTATATATTAGAGTTCAGGTTAACATTTTAGGGAGACATTTATATATTGACACTGCCCGTGGCCTTGGAAGCTCTGATTTACCTGTAAGTCCATGATCCTATTACTCTATGCCCAATAATATTTCTAGGCAATAAAGTTATGTTTATTTCAGTTGAACCCCTTCAAATATTATAACTTCTTGTGCTATTTTTCTTTATAAATAGTGTGCTGCATGTGACTCATTTTCATGCGGAGATGGTTGACGTTTCTGCAAGCTGTGATTTACTCATCTATGGACCTTTTTTTTTGTTTCCAAATTTTTTATTTTCCATTTCTAAAAACATGAGAAGGAATGGTTTCCCCTTCTATGTAAGTCCATTTTAGTGTTATCATGCTATATAAATTGCTTAACTGAAATGCATTGGTTTAGTAGATGTGGACTTCAACATTCAGAATATAGATTTTGGTCAAGTCAACCGTGAAAATAAGGAGATCTGTCTTTAAATTCATTGAATGAAAACAGTGTTTGCAGAAGTAAAGTTACACCTTGCATTCATCAGTTATGCCATTGAAAACATGCATGCTAGCCTTCCATTAAGTACATTGGTGGGAATTATTGAAAGATGGACAGAAATGTGAGTTTATTCACAATGTCTTAGTGTGGTGTGTAGTAGTATTATTTGGAGTAGATTCTTTATGTTATTTGAAGAAATGATATTTAAAGTTATGTGATGTGGAGCCCAAAGATTATGAACTAGTAATGCCTCTGGGTCCTTAATTAAATTGCATGGTTGGTTAAAAGGGAAAAAAAAGTAGAGCTGATCCTGCATGGTCTGATTTATGAGGAAATTCCTTTATAGGTTTGAGGCTTGATTAAGGTGAAACCTTAGCATCATATAGTGTATGGACAGCTGAACATAATGGACCAGGTGTGGTATGGGATCTTGTTGGCCTCCTGGATTAAAAATTACCAAAAATATGTCTTGGGAGCTTTTATATGCAAAAGGGAAGCATCTTGTAGACATTTGTTATGTAGATATATGGATGCCTTTGTTAGGATGTTAAGGAATGAACATAGTAGATTATAAAAAAGTTTTATTGATGGATTTAGTGGGTTCAATTCAATTTGGTGCTGGAATTTTGTGGAATCTCCTTGAAGAGAGTAACTGGCACAACTTTGGAAATTTAATTAAAACTTTGTTGTTAGTTGAATTCAACAAGTTGTATTTGCATAGGGGAGCAGGAAGGAAGCTTTATCTTATTTGGTTAGTGATGCTTCTTAAATGTACTTTCACTTTTCTTTTATTTATTCATGATTTGGTAAACAAGGCAACAGTAGAACCATGCAAATGTAGTATTAAGTAGGAAGTAGATACGGTTTGCATAACCCTTTAACTGAGAAAACAAGTATTGGATATCGGGAATGAACTTATCTTAAGTCAAGTCTTTTGTTATCTATCATTGAAGGCATCTTGCATTGCCCGGCAAGGAAACCTCAGAGTGCTGTCCTAAATGGAACTCTTTTTTGTGTTACTTGGTTGGGGCTTGGTTATGAATCTACAAATGAACAGCATACCACATCTGCAACTGCCAGCACCAATCCCCATAAAGTTGATAAATAAAAAAAGAGTTGGAGGTTTTGGAGCGATGGAAGGATAGGTATATTTCCCTGCAGAGGAGGCATTGTTTGAATGGTGCCTGAGCCGATATTTTCATTTGTTTAATTTTATCTTCCTTTCCAATTTTCTCTCTGAGCTTGTGTCTGCCTGTGCATGTGTCACCCTTTGTCTGTAGGAAGAATTGCGATCCCCTTGTACCACTCTTCTAGGTTTGTAACTTGGCATAACTTGATACCTTCTAAAACTTCTTCCTTTTTGCTTGAACAACTTGGGTAGTAGTTGCATTATGTGCATTTCTTTGCAGATATGGGTCAGTTCTAAATCCTCTTTATGTGGATTCATATCCATATTTTTGGCTTCTGTTTTTCAAGAATTTTGGAGTAATATGTCTCTCTTTTATGTGTATTTCTTCATTTTAGGAGTATAGAAATGCTTGTGTATATATGGTTGTGATTGTAATGTTCATTTTTGTTAGTTTGATATGACTGTAGTATCTGGGGTCAATATTAATATCCACTCATGGGACAATGACTTGTTTTGACATTTATTTTGGACCTTTTGTCTTCTCGTTTTCCTGAGGACACAATGAATTCTGATTGCAATATGACTTATGACAATGAATCACTTTATTCAAATTATTTGTCAACTTGGTTAATATAGAACTATTGGTTACAACTCTTTAATGTCAATATTTTTCTTGTTAACTTCTTGTGCTGTTTGCATACGTTGTATGTTGTTAAAAGCTGTCTCATTTTGCGTGTTTATAGGGATTGAACTTAGGTTGCATTGAATTCTATGAAAGTTGTATCAACAGGTGATAATGTATATTGATTGCAAGAATATGATTAATAGGGAATATAAGCCCCTAGATTCTACTTGTAAGAAGAACCAAATACAAGTGAAAGATCATTCTAGAGACTTTATTAACTTCCCAAATACTTAAGTCAGCTTCTATTATTCAAATATTTTCCATAACTTTATATCTTCTTCTCTTATTATTCTTTTTATTTTTCAATAATTCCTTACTTTGGTAGGGCTTAGGAGTATATGTCCTCTCTTAGTTGTTGGGTGTGAACTACTTATAGAGATGGAAGGTGTCCTAGCTTTGAGAGCAGTGACTCCTAAAAGGTTGCTTTGGTTCTAATTTTTGTACTTCTAAATTACATCATCATTTTTACTTGAGAAATAAGTATAGAATTAGAGATGTGCAAAAGGAGAATATATTTCTATGTTTTTTCATTGAAAAGAATAGTACAATATATAGGAAAAGAGACAACCCTAGAAAGGAAGTCATCTATACAAAAAAGGAACATTAACAATGCTTTCCTATTCTACGCCTACCATATATACACACTTATCGGATATGATTTGTACCTGTGAATGTATCCCTTATAATTGCTCTTTCACAGGAGGATGCTGATCTCATTGACAGGGATGACCAGCAAAATTTTCTGGCAAGTGTAGATTTTCTTGCTAATTATAGTATGCAGGAATTGATCTCTAATGTTCAGGCAGCAGCAGCTGAAGTAATGAAGGGGTAAGGTCTCACCATCTGTGAATTAAGTTGTGTATGTTGATCTTCAAGACAGGAGAATATATTTTTTTATTTGATCTTTGTGTTCGTGTTAAATTACTGTATATTACTGTTTCCTTTTTCAAATCAAGAAGCAATGTGTTTAGAATATCATATTTTGTTGATGCTTGCATATATCCCAATCAATACGCATTGAAAATATAATAGAAATTGTGGATTTTTTGACTCTTTTCTGCTAAATTCTTAATTTTGGTGTCTCCATGACATTATTAGCTCTATCAAGACTGAAATCTAGGCCTGGAGCAGTTTGGTCAAAGAGACCATGGGAACCATACCATAGGAAACCATACATGTACTACTGAAAGGAAGATAAGACAACCTTCAAGCATGATTCTAACATTTATGGTATAATCGTGTTAACTAAAAGAATAGCTGAGAATTGAGCTTTATATATATCCAATGATTTTGATCAAGAAGGTGATTTTGTTGATACACGATTGTCCTTGCAAAAACTAAATTTGTTGAGAATAAATCATAACTATTGTTTGAAATCAGGAGATTGCTAAGGTTGCCTCCTTTGTGTGCAGAAGACAGTTGAGGGATTTTTTTAACACTTTGGTACTCCATGAGACTGTCATGCAAATACTTGAAATGTTCATGACCATGGTAAGTCCCCATCAATGGATGGACTTCATGATGCCTCGGGATATTAGGTTCTACAAACTAGCTACAGCCTCCGGTCAAGACACCACAACGCCTGATGTTACCAAATTTGATCAACTTATGTTGGAGACACGGGGCGTGTTATTGAGGTATGTTCATTGTATTTCCCTTGAAAAGTGAACGTATTATATTCAGATCTAACAATTGATAGGTCTATATAGAGTTTTCACAATGGTTTGGTGCTTGCTCAGTTCTACTTCATGGAAATGAAATTGTCTGGAAGAGCTGTAATGCACTACTTGATACAAGTATTTGGTCAAAAACTGTGGATGATATCCACGTTCATGACTTGTTTGTTCATTATGATTTGGACCCAACAGTTTACAAGTACTGTTAATAGTTGATATAAAGGTGGTGGTAATAAATTGATGGCAACATTGCCTGAAGGCCCTGGCAGTGATCTGGACAACTTTGTTTAAACAATGAATTGGAGTCAGTAAGTTGGCCAGAACAATCCCTACCCCTGGATGTTTAGTAGCAATAAAGATGATTTCTTTTTCATAACTGGTGGTGGTTTGCTTTCTGATTTCAAGGGAAATAGCTTCATTGAATGCTCTTTACTTTAGCAGCCCCATTTTTTGTGTGAATGTTTACTGAATCTGCTTGGAATTTGCTGAATTGAAAAATGTTTGTAACCTGAAACATACACCATATCTTGCTTGTCTCTGCTTTGTTCATTTTTTGCCTATTTGTTGCCAGAATAAGGGCTCGAATAAATTTGAGTGCCTCTTTGTAGATAGTTTTACTTGGTGTTCATTGATGCATACATTATTTCCAGAACAAGCTGTTAAATTAAGTTATTGTGCTTGGCTTGTCTTAGATAGGTGAAAAACAAAAATCAAATGTTGCCAAAAGAAAATTTGTTTAGTTTCCTTTTGTGAAAAAAGAAATCTTTTTTCTGTTTTGCAGTGCTGAATATAGGAGTGTTGTCGATATATCATTTAAAGCAGCAGTAGATGCTCTGATAGATGAAATGGGAGTTCAATCTGGAGGTAATCTAACATCAGGGATGCCTCTGGCTAAACTTGTGCCACGAGTTGTGCAGATGAGTCCTTCTGTACTTGATGAACCAGGCAAAAACAAGATTATTCGAGTTATCAGAAGCATACCGGAAGTGGAACTCTTCTTCACTCTTCTCTATGCAAATATGTCGACTTCATAGATTGGTGAGCCCAGATTGCATTTTATCGATATTTTCTTTACCATACAAGAGAAACATCAATGCAAAGATCTTAAATTGGGATAGGTTTGCAATCTCAAGATTTTGAGGTGATTGAAATAAAATTTAAAAAAAAGTGAAAAACGCAAAGAGAGAAACAAAGATTTGTGCATTAATTTGTAATTCTTTTCTCATCTCAATGTTTTCTTGATTATTCCATAATCTGTACTGTTAAATCTACCCCTTGACCAGTATCATAGTTGTAGATTAATGTTATATCCCTTTCCCATGTGCTAAATTGCAAATGAATCACATGAGAGATCTCGGTTCATTTATTTCCTCCCTGTTCAGATTGATGTATTGATGAATTTTGTGCCTTCTTGCCTGCATGACCAAAGTATCTTCCGAACAGATTTAATTGTCTATGAATAATCATAAAAGAAAAGAGAAATAACATTTAAGTGAACGAAAAGAACAAATTTTTATTAAGATTGTTTTTCTCAAAATGTTTTTCAACAAAATTATTATAATAATAAAATGATTTTACCAGTTAATATTTTTTTGAGTAAATCATTTGCTATTTTATATGTATCTGATACTTCTTTTAATATATTTTTTTAGAGTTAATGGCATCTCCCTGTTTTGCAATTTGATATAAGAATACTTTGATCCTTTATATTTCTGAAATTTAGTTCTTGTTTTAGTTAAACCGTTAATTAACGGTTTAATTTTACAGATTTATAAAAATATAAAATTATACCTAGTAGAAAACAAAATAAAGAAGCTTTAGACTAACTGAAAAAATTAATCTTATATTTCTTCTTTAAACTTAAATTATCATAAATATTTTTAAGGTATTGTTTAATTTTATTAATTTAAGAAAATAGCTAGTAATATTCAATCATTAAATTTTTTTTTGTTAGAATTAATTAAGAAAATGATAATATTGTCTATCCTGTCTAAATATTTTTAATTTTGTATTCGAACACTTATATTCTTATCCTCAAACACACTTTTAAAACTCTTGAAATTTTTTTATATTTTTTTTTACTCTTTTGTTTTGACAGCAGGTGAAGAGTTTTCAAAAAGCAATTATTTTGTTGAGAAGAGTCCGGCGGAGGCCGTTCGTTTCTTCTTCTCTCTTCCAGCGATATCTCGCCACCATTTCTGTTAATCCACCACTTTCATCTGGCCTCAGTTTTCCAGACGCTGTGCCGATCGGCACACACAGGGGAGATTGTAAACAGTGATGATCATTAAATGTGACATCCAAGATGTTTAAGGGATTAAAACAGTATCAGGGACGTGTGAGTGAAACCAAGGCTCCTTGAAACTGCGTTGGATAGTAAATGAGAGACGTGAATTGAATTGTGAGGAGTTGCAAAAGAAATTTGATCATGAAAAGTGTGGTGCATGAGCGAAAAATTAAATTATTTAACAGGTAATTAATTAAGAACATTTCTATAAAGTTTGTTAAGGGTATAAAAAGTTCAGTACTATTATAATTTATTTAATTAATGGACTTTCCCTTTATTATAAAAGGGATCCATTAGTACCAAATGAGAATATACAAAATTATTTTATCAAAAATATTTCTTTCTAGAAATTTAATTCTCCTTAATATCTCTAAAAATTATTAATTTAAACTTGAGATTTATAGATCAATAAAAATTTATAATCCTCCGTTTAGGGTCCTCTGTGAAAAATAATTATTAATTAATTAGGTGATCTTTGATAAAAAAAAAAAATTAGTATGATTGTTGCAAAATAATTACTATTTGGTGCATTTAATTCGGTTTTCATCGTTTGGCTCACTTATTGTCATTACTCACGATTTCACACATACACAAAATTGTTGATTCATTTATTAATTCATCACTCGAGCTTTATTCATCTAGGCTCATCTTTTGATCATCAAAATTATTTTATTCCTTGCCGATTTTGTGTGGATACACAAGTTGTTTTATGAGTTATAAATGCCGATTGATGATTAGCTATTTGTAGCCACCAAATCATTTTGATTTTTTTTCTTTTTATATTGATTGCTTTATTTTTAAATCATGAGTTGATTGGTTTGATTTAATCACACGGTTCAAATTCATCGATTTAGTTATTATAATCTAGATTTTGATCTGGTATTCCTTATGGCCACTTTATTTTAATAACACAGCCATGATCTTAAATCAGTGATCACACTACCTGTGATTGATTGAAATAGAAGAGTTTGATGAAGTTGATCTAACTTTAGTCATAGCTTATTCTCAATAACACGATTATGATTGCTCACATTAAGTCATCTAGCCATGATTTGATTTTATAGCCGTGTGATTTTAATCATATAGTTATGGCCACTAAATCACACTCGTCGATTTCGATGATCTACTATTTGGTTAGCATAGATCAACAACCATGATTAAGATTGTATAATCATGGATGCATTGATAATGATTTTTATTATTATTTTAGTATCTTGATGTTGCAATTTTATCACATAGCCTTTGTGATCAACAAATTATATTTATTAATTTTGATTAATCTGCTTTTTAATTAAAATATTTTAATAACTATAATTTGTTAAAAAAATACAAAATGGTGACATGACACGTCTCTTTTGTTTTCATTTAAGAAAAAAAAAAATTAATGAGTGCCTTACACAAAAATTATTTTAAGCTAGTCGATGCACTATTTTTTAATACATTATTTTATTTAAAGGGGTAAGAAGAAAAAATGTGTGAGGTCATGTACATAAAAATGTACTTAAAAAGTAAAACTACTTTATTTCTTGTGTATTTTATCCTCTTTTATTATTATTTTAATATTATAAAAGAAAAAGGTGAGAGATCTATGTGCCTAAATGGTGAGAGATCTATGTGCCTAAATGTTTTAATTTTTTTTATGATTTCTCAATATTTTTCATTCCTATACTGTTTTATTAAAAATATTACATCTAAAAAGTATTTATTTTAAAATAAAAAAATGAAAATGTTTATAAAAAAGGTTGCTGGGCCAATTAGATAAGTCAACAAGCTTGGGTGTGTAGTGCTCTGATACTAAATTGAGAGGAGAAACGGGCTAACCCTTGAGGTATGCACTGATCACAAACCTGGGTAGGTCTCTTCTAAAAGAAAGAAGGCTCTCTGAGAATAAGACCAAAGGTCAGGCGTAAACCTGTTATCCTAACAGCCTCCTTGCCTTGGCGGGACTTACGGCGGTTCTGGCCTAATCTAGCCTTTTCATACAGAAATAGAAGTGATTCTAGCCTCTTACAAGGATTAGAGACCCCCTCCCTTATCGGATCTTTGCTATGCCATTTTTCTTTTTAGGGTTAGGGTTGTTAAGAGAATTCTAAAAGAAATTTTTAGAAAAACATATTTTTAAACACGCTCTTTATTCCAATCTTAAGTTCTCCCTTAAGTTCTGAGTACAAACTGGTTTTAAAGGCCCTTATATAGACTTTCGGACCTTGACACTTTGGCACTAATGGCTGACATACATTTATGACTTGAGGACTTTCTAGACATAAGGCCAAATTATCACAAAGACTTTTGTGGCCGACTGATGACATAAAGATGAAAATGACATAAAGATAAAGCTTGTTTTACACACTTGTCAATAAAGCTTATCTGACACTCTTGACATAAAGCATACTAATAATGTTTGCTTAAAGCAGTGCTACAGTAGAGAGCACTTTTGTCTTGTTTTATTCATTATGGAAGGACGAGTAACTTGAGTTGTCGCTGTCATAGCCTTGGGTAAATTCATTGAATTGGGCCCAAAAGCTTCTCGTGTCTAGTGATGCGGGTTTCATTGAACTTGTGCTTGCTATCATGGCTGCTTCCTGTTAGATTTCACTGTCGGTTGGATAAGGCTGGGCATCCTGGAACAGTGATAAAGTCCAGTTGGGTTGTTGTGAGGTGTCATCCACTTGCATGTGGTCACATGGCACGCTTGGTTGTTGGAAACTGTCTGGTTTTGGAGGTTCGTTTGGAGTGTAGTGATGATGTCTGGTATAATTAGTCTATCTGTGAGAGGTCTGGAGTTAGTTTCTTCGAAAAATAGAGTCTGCATTGTTCATTCTTTCAGAGAAATCTGGCAACACATTCTCCCAAGGTGCATGGTCTTCAGGAGAAATCCATATTGATGGAGGAATTATTTGGTTTTCTTCTGCCAGGACTCTTTCTAGAGTTCTCATTTCAATTTTGTGGTGCTCTTGGAACAACTGCAGAGAGTAGGGCAATGAAAAATAGTCCTTAACGGTGGGGTAATAGTGTATCTCATGGTCTGAGACTATTATTCCCTTTCGTTGGAGAAGAAGGACTGTCCATAGGTGTCTTGGTTGGACTACACTGTTGAGGTGTTTATACAGCAGGTGTTGTAGTTTGTTTATCCACCAGAATTTTGGGTAGAACCATTGGAGAAAAATACAAACTGGGTCGTCGTCTTCATGTTGCTGTATCCATTCAAGGGTTATCTGTAATGGAAAATCCATAGCGATGGTGTACAGATCTAGTAAGTACCAAAGCAAGTACAGAACATTTTTGGACCATTTGTGGAAAAGTTCTTTGGCTGCAGAGTGGAGGGTTCTGGTTCGAATAAGTTCTGGTAGTTTAGGTGGAACGAAGGGTACATGAGGTTTGATTGTAAAATTGCTCATCATGAAGATGGTGAGCTATTTTTTCTTTGTGGTTGGTGGAGTGGTTGTGGGGCTCAGGCTTTTTATAGGATTTCGTGAAAGAAAGTCTGCGATAGTGTTGTCCTTTTCTTTCATGTGGATGATGTCAAAGGAGTAGTTGGAGAACCATCTCTGCCATCTCAATAATTGTGCTGGAGGAATCTTTTTCTGCTTAAAATTGAGCATGTTGGGAAAAGCTGACATGTCAATTTCAATTTGGAAATGATGACCAATCAAGTGAAACTCGAATCTCTCAATGCCACGCTTTACAACTAATATTTCTTTATACGTGCTGTGATAGTGGATTTCTGAGTCAGTGAAGCTGCCACTTTTGTATCCACATATCCTTCTTTTTTCATCGAGTTCTTCAAGGAGAATTATACTCCAATACAGATCACTTGCATCTGTTTTCAGAATTCTTTTTCCCGAGGAAGGAATCTGGAGTGGTGGCAAAGTGTTGGCTATTTCTTTCAACTTTTTGACTGAAATGGTTTGCTCATGGGACCAAGGAGGGTGGTTTTTTCTAAGCATTTGGTAGAGCGGTTTTGTCAACTGGGTCAGGTTCTGAATAAAGTCAGACATGTAGTTGACAATTCCTAAGAATTGTTGGAGTTGTGTGCTGGATAAGTTTTCTTCTGGAAACTTGGTGAGTTGGCTGGCAATATGAGGCTGAAGTGTGAATTGTCCGTTGTTGATTGTCATTCCAAGAAAGTCAATCTGGCTGTGGCCCACCTGGCATTTTGTTGGGGAAATCATAATGCCGTATTTCTGCAAGAGGGTCCCGAAATGCAAAAGCAACTGGTGATGGTTATCTGCATTATCCGAGAATAGCAAGATGTCATCAATATAGATGAGTGCTATTTTTGAGATTGGCTCGAATATCTGCATTATTGCCTTTTGGAATAGTGAAGGGGCTGTCTTAAGTCCAAAAGAAAGAACCGTCCACTGAAAGTGATGCTGCGGTGTACAGAATGCTGTCTTATGGCGATCTTCTGGATCTATTCCAAGTTGCCAGAATCCTGATTTGAGATCAAACTTTGAAAACAATTTTGCTGTGGATATTCTGGAAAAGAGTTACTGTCTGTTGGGTAGTGGAAACTTGTCATCTTGTAAAAAATAATTAAGAGGTTGATAATTAATTACAAGACGTAGTTTGCCCCTGACTTGTTCACTTCTCTTATTGACATAAAAGGCTTGACATGCCCATTGAGAGCTTGTTGGCTCGATTAATCCTTCGTTTAAGAGTTGAGTCAGTTCGTCTTTGGCAAGTTAGAGATGTTCTGGTGACATGCCTGGATGACTTACTTTTGTTGGGTTGATGGCTTCGTTTTTCTTGAACGGGAGTTTGATGAAAAAGTTCTGGTTTTTCCATAAAGGATTCGGACATTTGAGAATAAACTCTGATGGCTATTGGCGGCTGATTGGGCTTTGATTTGGTCAAAGGTGACTGATATGTTGTCAAGGGTGAAATAATTTGGAATGGTGGTCCAAGGAAGGAAATGGACTTTGAATTGTAACCCATTGGGCTTGGGTTAGACTCTTTTTTGTAATAACTTTTGGATAAGATCAAACCCAATAACGATATCTTTACTGGGTAAATTAGATCCTAAAAGCTTATGTTTTATCATTAGTCCAGGAAAGAACTTAAGGTAAATTGTCTTACTGATAAGATTAACAGTAAACAATTCATCATTAGCAGTTCTGAAGGTCTATTGGTACGATTTCCAATACTGGTTTGGTAAAATGGCTGGGTTCAGGATGGAGGCAGCAGCTCCTGTATCAAGAAGTCCTGAGACTTTGATTGGGTTTTCATATTTGGTGGGAAGTATTTGGATTTCTATCATGGGGACTGAGATTGAGGACATTGATGGATTAGTTAGGTGGTGTGGTTCGGGTTGGATTTTTAGGGAATCTGTTATGGAGTCTGTTTCTGAGTCTGACGGTGAAAGGACTAAGATTGTATCACTATCTAGTTCTGACTGTTCTGAATAGATTGATTCAAGATCAACCTGTTCTGGATTACATTGGGAAATAGTAGTGATGGCAGCAAAGACTTTTTTCTTTTTGGCTTTTTGTGGGCACTGTTTGGCAAAGTGACCTTTTTGTTTGCAGATGAAACATCTGTTGGACTTTTTGGACAAAGCTGACCGTCGTTTGAAAAAACGTTTCTTCCTTAGCTTGTATAGAGATTGGAACTTGTATTTCCTTTAGTGTTGTTTCTTTTTCACACTGCAACTACAACTTCCTGGTTTTGGACATTTGATGAGCAAATCTGGCCTTTCACATGCTCTTTGAATCTTTTTTCCTGTATGATCAAAATCTTTGAAAAATTTGTGACGTGCACATAATTTGTCAAGTGCGAGCATGATGGATTGTTGAATGATGCCGATTGAGGCATTTGCAAGAGTTTGTCATTTAGCTTCAATGATTCTGAGTGCTTCTTGTCCCAAGGGTTCTGGAACAGAATTCAGATATGCTTGTTTTAAATTGGGATCGTCTATTCCAAGCATATAGTATCTAGATACCGCCTTTTTGAAATGAAGCTCAAGATCTTTTCGCTTGAATGAGCAACACTTTAGTTTAAAAAATTCTTCTCTGGCTTTATCCACTAAGTGTGCTTCTTCACCTACATATTCTGCAAAGATAAAGCTGATGAACTGTTCAATTGTGGGTGCCTGTTGTAGCATTATTTGGCGATAATCTCCAAGATGTAGATACCAATACTTGAGAATTCTTTGGAATCTTGCAATTGCTTTGTGTATGACATTAGCAACGGTTTCATTTGGCTTTGGGTCTCAGTTATACACCATGCTTGAAATTCAAAAATTCGTTCAACCCATTTGATAGGGGGAACGTCATCAAGGGTGAACTAGTGTTTCTTTTCAGATGAGGGATTTGCAGGTCTTGTTGGTTGGGTCCGGGGAATAGAGTATGTTTCATCCATAGAAGATGAACCATATTCTTCTGTTTGAGGATGTGATGGCTGTGGGTTTGCAGGGGTGTTTATGAATTGAGGCTGGGTAACTGACTCTGAGTCAGAAAGAGAGTTTGGTGAGGACATAGTTGTGGTTGGATGACTGAGAATAGAGAAAGTTGGTGACTTATGGTTTAGAGTCATGAATTGGGCTTTGGAGGCTGGTGGAAATATTTATGGCATCGGTGGGGCCATAGATGGCATAGAGACTTTTGGAAGTCTTGTCTGTGGAATTATTGGTTCTGTTGTGAAGGAAGTGATTGGGTTTGTTGACTCTGTACTGGATTTTGAAACTGGTTTGTCATGAATTGTGCTGGCATATTTTCGGGTATGTTCTTTTGTCTTTTTCTTTGGGATAAGCTTGGAACTGTCACCAAAGATAGAGAAAGAACTGGTGCCGAAAGATTGTGACATCTTTGGAAGAGTGTCTGCAGGCTTCCATGGTTGAACAAATTCATTCTCAAGACTTTGTAACTGGATCTTGAGATGATTTATCCTTTTTTTTTGTTCTGCAAAAGGAAGACCTTGTCTGATAAGCTCACAAATATGTTCATGGAGAGTTTTGATTTCAAGCCGGAGTTTTTCAGGAATGGTTGTGTGAGTGCTGAAGCCTGTGTCAACTTTCGCTTCAATTCGTTGTTGGGATTCTTCAAGTCCTTTTAGAACTTGGTTTTGCGCAACAGCATTTTCTGATTGCCAATTCAATACTATTTCAGCTGGGCTGATCTGCTCATAAGAGCCATTTGGTTTTCAGATATTTGGCTGTTTTACCTTCCATTGTTGGAAAGTATTTTCTTCTGGTTTGGTTTGGGGAGTTAATGGAGGAAAGTCTGTTGGGGTAAACATGTAAGCTGGAATTGGTACTGAGTGTGGTGTTGGTTTATTTTTGGGAAATGGTTTTGGCTTGTGACAGGGTTGAAAAGACTTTGGTAGTGGCTTTGGTTTTGGTGTTGAGTAAGTGACGTAGTAGTCAAACTTACCAGAGGGTTCGCCAAGAAGACCAACATCAGGGTCACCATCATCATATCTTTCTTTTAAGATCTGTTAAGAGTTTTTCTTCTTTTGACCTTTTCTTTTCCTTTTTTTAAAGTTTTCATCATCAGAAAAGGGGTCTGATTGACATGAAGGACACTGACAATCAATGTCCCAATAACAATGACCATCGGGATCTCTAAAGGGAAAAATGGGGTTTCCTTCAGAGTTGAAAGCGACTGCTGGCAAGTCTCCTGGTTTATGTTTTAGTTTACTTGGCTGGACCATAAACTGTGTGGGAAAAGGACTTGGTGGCGCAGATGGACCGGGTTTTTCAAAGCTTATTTCGGTTTGGCCGTCTCTTCTTTGAAAGAAGTTGTGTCTGGTTGATTGTAGGGATTTTGGTGTTTGGCCTTGTTTGTGGTTTTGTTCATACTTGATGATCTAGGTGTTTGGCAAAAGGTTGACAAGTTCTTCATTTGACAGCTGTCTGGGAACATATGTACAGGATGAGACTTTAGTGGAGTCAACAGAGATGAGTAAAGCATCTTGGTTTGAATGAGGGATTCCAAAGTCAAGAGCATGGTTTTGGATTCGGTACACCATTTGATAGTGTAGAGTAGCCATATATTCGCCAAGAAGACCAACATCAGGGTCACCATCATCATATCTTTCTTTTAAGATCTGTTAAGAGTTTTTCTTCTTTTGACCTTTTCTTTTCCTTTTTTTAAAGTTTTCATCATTAGAAAAGGGGTCTAATTGACATGAAGGACACTGACAATCAATGTCCCAATAACAATGACCATCGGGATCTCTAAAGGGAAAAATAAGGTTTCCTTCAGAGTTGAAAGCGACTGCTGGCAAGTCTCCTGGTTTATGTTTTAGTTTACTTGGCTGGACCATAAACTGTGTGGGAAAAGGACTTGGTGGCGCAGATGGACCGGGTTTTTCAAAGCTTATTTCGGTTTGGCCGTCTCTTCTTTGAAAGAAGTTGTGTCTGGTTGATTGTAGGGATTTTGGTGTTTGGCCTTGTTTGTGGTTTTGTTCATACTTGATGATCTAGGTGTTTGGCAAAAGGTTGACAAGTTCTTCATTTGACAGCTGTCTGGGAACATATGTACAGGATGAGACTTTAGTGGAGTCAACAGAGATGAGTAAAAGCATCTTGATTTGAATGAGGGATTCCAAAGTCAAGAGCATGGTTTTGGATTCGGTACACCATTTGATAGTGTAGAGTAGTCATATATGTTTCTGTTTCTGGAACTGCTCCTGTGATTTGGATTTGGGCTTTTAGGGCTGAGGTAAGACTTGGGTCAGATATTGGCATGCAAAAGTTTGGGTATAGTGTGATTAACACTGTTCCTGCATTAAGAGTGATCTGGATTGTGCCAATACATGCTTCTTTGTAGGTTGAAAACCTCGTATCAAACAAGGCTATCCTTCCTATAGTTTCAAGGCCTTTTCTACCATGAAAGGTTAAAGCAAATCTTACTGCTCCAAAGTAGAGATGAGTGTATCCTTGCCTTAGCCATTGAGGGATGAGATATGTTGGAAACTGAAGAGGAATCAACTGTTCTTCTGTTGTGGCTGGAAGGAAACAATGATCAAACCGGGTGGCTTGAACATATTCCTTGGATTTGGGCTTGGATGGAGTAACAAGATGTTTTATGGTGGAAGACACGGATTTTTGGGGTTTGAGAAAAGCACTGTATGGGTTGATTATGGGGAGATCTGTGACAGGGATTTTGGATTCTTCAGGTAAATAAGTTATTTCGTACAAATGATCTATTTTGGATGCATCAGTGGATTTGAGAGATGTAGAAGAAGTAAGAGTAGAGGATGAAGTGGATAGAGTAGGTAGAGGAATAGGAGAAGAGGATGAGGATTCCATTTCTTATGTTCTAGAATTCTCTATACACCCTGACAAAAAAAAAGGAAAATTATTTATTCATTTTTTGTTAGCAGAAAATTAAATTTGTGGACTGCAAATGTCATGATACATCTCAGATTTAATAAGATATTATTTGTTTAAGGCCAAAGTTTCTACGATTTTATTCTTGGATTTCACGCAAGCGTTATTCACCTAAAACATGTCTAGCCAATTAAGGTGTGAATCATCCCTTAAAAACCCAGGATCCCTCCCGTGCCTTAGTGATATGAGATTTGCCTAAGGTGTTACATACAATCTTTTTAGGGACTTAGCGTCCTCGCTGAGGTTTGCTCCACCACCATCCTGTTGCACATCAGGAGTGGCTCTGATACTAGTTGTCATGACACAACCAAGACCTGGCAAGATATTATTCATTTTGGGCTGAAACTCATACGATGTTATTTTTAGGCTTCACATAAGCGTTCTTCACCCAAAATGCATCTTACTAATTAAGGTGTGGAACACCATTTATAAACCTAGCATTGATAAAGGCATATTTGTTATATATTTTTTTATGTTTTTATTTTAATATTTTATTATTTTATGAGAATAAATGGCTATTTATATGCATTATTATTATTTATAGGGACCTGTCGCCCCAGTGCCACAAGGATTTTTGCCCTAGCACTGGAACAGTAATTAAAATAAGAAAATCAGAACAAAAAAACTTGTTTAAATCGCAGTTCATCGCCCCAACGCTAGCTCGCCATTGCGCGCTAGCAATAGCCTAATGCTCCAGCGTCAGACCCTCACTGCTCCAGCGATACGACCTTTTACACGCAGCGCCCCAGCGATAGTGTAATTCCTGACCCGAGAAGAATTGAGGTTTTTAAGTTTAAATCAATTCCTATAAAAGGCCACTCATACCTAGCATTTAGACAGCATCCAAGAACATCAAGAACACACAACACAAGTTTTAGAGAGCAATTGGAGCTTAATTGAAGTAGCCATAAAGAGAGCAAAGCATTCTTCGGCATCAAAAGTTTCTTAGGCAACGTAATAAAGAGCAATTTGACGTCTATATAGGTTTGCTATTAATTGTATCATGATTCCTTATTATTTGTGCTGCTGTTCTCTTATAGCCATAAACTAAATTTTCTTTCTAGAGTTAATACTTGAACTCAATATGTACACTTAATTACCATATCATTTTAATATTTAATAAACTTAGTTTTTTGTTATTCAACTTACTTGTTCTTAATGCTTCAATATATCCGGTCAATATATGGTGAATGAATTGGTAATATATTTGATAAACTCGGAAGAGGAATCATTATATTTAGACCTAGATAATTTAATGCATGATTGTAAAGTAACATTCAATGTTGCATATGTAAGTTTTAAATTAGGATAAGAATATATCTAATTGGCATGTATGATCAATAAGATGTAATCTTAATGAATTTTAATTTATTATAAGTAACATAAGAATATAGGTATTTGATAAATTAATGTATACTTAAATGATATTGGGAGAGGCTTGTGAATACATTAGTGTCTTGATCAATAACAAAAACTAAGTGTATTAAATATTAGAGGTTTTATTATTGAAAAAGCATATTAAGGGACAATATTAACCTTAGGTTTTATCTATATTGCTATCGTCCAAATCTCTTTACGTTGTATCGTTGCTTTTATATTTTTCTAAATTCATTCTTAGATTTTTATTTTTTGAATAATTACTAGAAATACATAATTTTAGTACTTGGTTAAAAAGTAAAAATTATTTCTGTGTGTTCGACATCCAACTCTTTTGTCTATTTATTACTTGCATACGATTGTGTATATTTGTACTCAATTTTAAGATATAGAATTATCGCATCAAGTTTTTTATGCCGTTGCTAGGGATAATTTTCTACTTTTTCACCAATATTAATACCAATCTTTCTAGTTTTTACTTCAGATTCTATTTTTTTTTTTAGTTTTACTTCTTTTTTTAGAGGTATATGCGAAGATCGAAATGTGAAGACTTAATTACATTTGATCTAGAAATTGAAAGAACTTTAAGAATAATTAGAAGAGAGCAAAATCAAGTCAACACCATAGAAGATCAAGTACCAAATGCACCCACAATGAAGCACGACCACTAAGGGAATATGTTGTTTCTTTAGTCAATGGAATCCATTCAAGCATTCAAAGACCAACTATTCAAGCTAACAACTTCAAAATTAAGCCAAGCACAATCTAAATGCTCAAGGATTCGGTGCCATTTAGTGGACTACCCAATGACGATCCAAATATGTACATTATCAACTTCTTGGAGATATGTGACACATTCAAGTACAATGGGGTGTTTGATCATGCAATCCAACTAAGAGTGTTCCCTTTTTCCTTGAGAGACAAAGCAAAGTACTAGCTATTATCATTTCCATCGAGATTCATAGCTACACGAGATGATCTTGCACAAAATTTTATTGCAAAATTCTTTCCACCTACCAAAACTGCCAAGATGAGGAACGACATCACATTATTCCTATAACTAGATGGAGAATCTCTTTATAAGGTATGGAAGAGATAAAAAGATATGCAAAGAAAATACCCTCATTATGGAGTCTTGAAGTGGTTGTCTGTATAAACATTTTACAATGGATTAGCCAGTCAATTCAGAACGATAGTAGATGCAACACCTAGAGGAGCACTCATGAACAAATCCACCGATGAAGCTTATGATTTACTAGATGAGATGGCGTCCAATACCTATCAATAGCCCACCAAAAGAACAACCACAAGAAAGATTGTTGTATTACATGAAGTAGACACATTGACCACATTATCTGCCCCAGTCAACCTTTTGACCAAATAATTAAGCAACTTGAGAGTTAATGCTGTCAAGAGTCAACCCATCACTTGCGATTTCTATAGAGACAATTTTGCTAATGGACATTGCATGGAGACTACTCATTATATAGAGGACTTCAACTGCAATAATCCCAACTCAAATTTCTATAACCCAAGATAGAGGAATCACCCCAACTTCCCATGGAGCAACAATAATAAAAGGCAGCATTCCAAAGCTCTTCCCAGCTTCCAACCGCAAACCCATCAAGAAAAAAGACCAAATAGAAGACATGTTCTTACAATACATGAAGAAAACAGATACATTTCTTCAAAGTTAAGCAGCTTCATTTAGAGCCTTGGAGAACTAAGTAGGATAACTCACTGCAGCAATGAACAATTGCCCTCAAGGAACCCTACCAAGTAACACCAAAGTCAATCCAAAAGAAAATGTAAAGCAGTGTCAAGCCGTCTCCCTAAAAAGTGGTAAGATCTTACATGACAACACACCTTAACCACAGCTTTCAGAGACAAAGGAGAAGGAAAATATAGCACAACAAGATGAAACATAACCATATAGACCATCTATACATTTTCCTCAAAGGTTATAACAACTAAGAAGTCTAGAAAAAAGTGCTGAAACACAAAAGTATAGAAACTTGTATTTGATAGAGGCGTAAAAGCACTAGTATAATTTGTACCATACTTTTGTATTTTGCTCCAATTCAATATTTGGCTATTTAATTATATTTTTTAATAATAAATAGATGTATGATGCATAGGAACAAACGAGAGTTGAATCGAATGTAAAATGAAGAAGTTACGCTCAAAATACAAAAGTGAGTAAACCAGGGTTGGGCGCCGCAATGCTTATGATTGGGCGCCGTAGTGCCCAGTCAGTAGTTGGGCACCGGGGCACCCACAACCCAGTGTTGCAACACCTAGTAAGGCTTTTCAAAGTTGTGTTTTCAGGTCTTAGCGCCCGTGTGACGTATAAAAGCCCTTTTCAACTCTCATATTTCAACTTGGATTTGAAGCCCCTTACCCCTAGGGTTTCTCATACCAACAAAAGCACTATTCTGATGTCAAATATATAGACTTTGGAGAGAAAAAATAAAAAGAAAGAATACACAACACAAAATCAAAGATAAAAGATAAGAATTTAAGATTCAAGATCAAGATTCAAGCTTCAAGTCAAGATTGAGAGAGAAGCAACCAAAGACGTCTTCTTGATTAGTTTTTCTTCTCTTTTCTTATCGTTATGTTTTTTTTTCTACTGTTCTTCATGGATTGGTTTAATACTTTTAATTTTGTGATGAGCTAAACTTGTTATTCTGGGGTTAAATTATGTAAACCTAGTATATAGCTGGATTTTATTGATTCTTAGTTTATAAACTTAATTATTATAATTGATTCATTCTATCTTGTGTTTATTGCTTTCATTATACCTGATCAATATTTTGAATGATTAGAAACCATGATGAACTCGACAAATGAATTCATGTGTTTAGCCTAGGATAGTTTGATACATGATCATAGGGTAACAACTATGAGTTCCATCTAGGATAAACATATACCTAGGTGGCATGTATGATATAAATTAGACTTGATCTTAATGAATTACATTCTATTTTAATTACCATAGACATATAGGTGATAGTTAGAATGCATAATATAGTCACTCGACCATCGACAGAGCCTTTGTGATGAGATTAGTGTCTAACTCAATCAATTAGTATAAATTGACTAACTAAGAGGTTAATAAATCCAACGAAATACTAGGGGACGAGTTAAAATCCTAGATTATCTTTATTTGTGAATTCTTTCCTTTACTTTTGTTTAGTTTAATTGATAGAGTTGGATTAGTTAATTATATTTTAGATTGTGATTTTTTGAATAAAAGTTAAGTAGGCACAATTTTAGTATTTGATTTATAGAATTAGATCACATAATCTATGTGGGATTGATACTTGGACTTTAAATCTTATATTACTTGATATGATAGTGTGCACTTGCGATTAATTACTATAGCATCAATTAGTATTCAAGTACAATAACAAAAAAGTAGAAATGCAACAAAAGATACTAGCAACAACCCACAAAAGCAAGCCACGCAGTTATTCACTCATTCACCATCCTTAGAGGTTGCAAAAGAAGAAACTAGATAAGCAATTCTAAAAAAAATTTGATATTTTTAAGAAATTACATATTAATCTTTCTTTTGCAAATGTACTGGAGCAAATACCAAACTATGTGAGATTCATGAAGGATATCCTATCAAAAAAGAGAAAAATAGATGACTTCGAGACTGTGGCCCTAATAGAGGAATATAGTGCCATCCTTCTAAATAAACTACCTCCAAAGCTTAAAGATCATGAAAGCTTCACCATACTATGCTTAATTGAAAATTACGATTTTGGGAAAACACTTTGTGATCTATGAGCTAGCATTAATCTTATACTATTATCCGTGTACAAAAAATTAGGACTGAGAGAAGCCAAACCAACAAATGTCACACTTCAACTAGCGGATCGTTCTCTCACCTATCCCAAAGGAGTCATTGAAGATGTGCTGGTTAAAGTTGATAAATTCATCTTTCCTGTTGATTTCATCATTTTGGACATGGAAAAAGACAAGAAAATTCTTATCATTCATGGAAGACCCTTCCTAGCCACTGGAAAAACAATCATTGATGTGCAAAAAAAAGAGTTGACCATGAGGATATAAAAGGACATGGTCACTTTCAAGGTTTTCAAAGAGATCAAACTACCAACTGAAAGTAAGGATTGTTTCTACATTAATATGGTGCACCCCAACGTCAAGCAAACCAAAGATATGGAGACATTGGATCCTCACATCCGAAAAAGGGCATTGAAGCATAGAAAGGTAAGAAAGAAGAAGAAAAAGCAACACCTCGATGAAATAAGCAAAGAAAAAGGAAAGGAAGAACCACTTCCCAATCTAAGATTAAAATCTTAGTGGAGAGACATAAGGAGAATGCAACAAAAGATACTGCTCGAGGTTTAATAGCAAAAATATAAAAGCCGAAAAAGAAGAAAGCCAGCAAGATCACATACAAAAATTCTTCAATTAGTACATTTGATCCATCATAAAAGAATAGGAAGCCCTGTCAAGCCGACGATGGTAAATCAAACACTTTTTGGGAGGCAACCCAAGTAATTTTTATTTTTATGTTTGTTTAATTTCCGTTTGGTTACTTTATTTTATTTTATTTTTAGAAATAAATCAACAAGTCAAACACTTAAGGAAGGCAGTATGAGCATTAGCAAGCGTCGAGAGCAAAGGACTACATTCATACAACAACGCTGCATAACTTACATTTTAATTACTAGGGAAGTCTCTTACTCTCAATTTTTTATATTTCGACATTGGAGACAGTGTCTAAATTAAGTTTAGGGGTGCAAAACATTTTCTTGTGTTTGTTTTACTGCATAATTTGAGTGGTTGTTCTTGTGGGTTAATTTTTTTTTAGTTAATTAGTTTTTTTGTTAGGTTTTTTTTAAGATGATCATTAGTCTATAATAAGAATAAAATACATGGCTAAATTTGTTTCTTCACAAATCCTTAGGGAATGATAGATACTTGAGACAATTTTGGTTATCCAAGTTTAGGAACAAGTTCGACCTTATTTATAATCACCATTTTTTAGCACTTTATAAGCATGACTAATTATAACTATTACTTAGAGATAGATATACTTTAGAGAGTACACCACAATCTCGAAAGACCGACATTCTAGAACTTGTCTTTAATTACTACTTAAGGTGAATTCTAGGAAAAACATGAATAAAGAAATGAAATTAGGCAATCTTTGAACCGATTGACCTTTTTAACCTACCTTAATTGTATATTTATCCATAGTAACCCATTTTGAGCCTAATTACCTATTCTTTGGTTTAACCACATTACAAACCCAAAACTTAAAGTTTATTTATCCAGAAATTTACTCAAAAATATCGTAAACCTTGCATTTGCTTAAAAATACTTTTGAAAGGAAAAAGTTATGGTGATATGAGAAAAATAAGTTTGGGGGTATTTAAAAAAAGAGAGAAAAAAAAAATAAAGAGAAAGAAAATATCTCCAACTTAAGAAAAAGAAAAAATTATTTACAAAATAAAGGTTGAAAAGAAAGATGGGAAATACTATAAATTTAGGGTGAAGATATAATATAAGGAAAAGAAGATTAAGATGTTTCTAGATAAAGTTTAAGAGTTCATGATTAAATTTAAACTTCAATATATTTATCCTTTTATCCTATCTTGACCCTAGCCTTACGTTACAAGTTAAGTAAAGTCCTAAATAAATTCTTAAACATATGAATTTTTTACATTAGTGGAAAGTGGTAGTAAAGACAAGCCTATGGAAGTGTTATTATACAAATCAAATGCTGAGGCATTATCTTTCATATACAAACTAAAGTATAAAGTAAATCAAGGTATGGTTTTAGCTATTGTTTGCAGCTTGCACACATACATACATAGTGATTATCTATGAGGAAGAATGGGGGGGGCTAAATAGAGATAATTAGAATTGTTAATAATTATTATCTACCCACGGATTTGTGCCATTTAAACAGCTTTTTTGAAATAATTATTTTATTCATCTTACTGACCTAGCATGTTTTACTTTGTTTATTATTTGAGTCAAGTATAACCCTTTGTTTCTCTCTTGATTTTTATTTCATTACTTGAGGACAAGCAAGTGTTTAAGTTTGAGAAAAATTTGAAAATGGCATATATGTCATATATTTTCTCATATTTTTATTTTGATATTTTATTATTTTATGAGAATAAATGCCTATTTACATGCATTATTGTTATTTATAGGGACTTGAACAAAATGCAAACTTTTTAAAATATGGACTTGTCGCCCTAGCATCACAAGGATTTTCGCCCCAGCGCTGGAGAAGTGATTAAAATAAGAAAATCATTAAAAAAGACCTGTTTAAGTAACAGTTTAGCGCCTCAGCGCCAGCTCATCATCGTACTAGCTATAACCCAGTGCTCTAACGCCAGACCCTTATCGCTCTAGTAATACGACCCTTTACACACAGCACCTCAACGGTAGTGTGATTTCTGACTCGACAAGAATTGAGGTTTTCAAACTTAAATCAATCCCTATAAAAAGCTACTCATACCCAGCCTTTAGAGAGCATCCAAGAACATCAAGAACACACAACACAAGTCTTAGCGAGTAATTAGAGTTTAATTGAAGCAGCCATAGATAGAGATTCAAGGCGTTCTTCGGCATCAAGAGTTTCTTAGATAACAATCAAGAGCAATTCGACGTCTATATCGGTTTGCTATTGATTATATCATGATTCCTTATTATTTGTGCTGATGTTCTCTTGTAGCCGCCATGAACTAAATTTTCTTTATAGGGTTAATACTTGAACTCAATATGTACGTTTAATTGCCATATCTTTTTAATATTTAATAAACTTAGTTCTTTATTATTCAAATCACTTGTTTGTAATGCTTCAATATAACTGGCCAATATATGGTGAATGAATTGGTAATATTTATTATAAACTTGGAAGAGGAATCATTATATTTAGACCTGGATAATTTGATGCATGGTTGTAAAGTAACATTTCATGTTACATATGCAAGTTTTAAATTAGGATAGGAATATACTTAATTGACATGTATGATCAATAAGACTTAATCTTAATAAATTTTAATTTATTACAAGTACCATAGAAATATAGGTATTTGCTAAATTAAGTATACTTGTATGACCTTAGGAGAAGTTTGTGAGTACATTAGTGTCTTAGTCAATAACAAGAACTAAGAGAATTAAATATTAAAGGATTTGTCATTGAAAAAGCTTATTGAGGGATAGTATTAACCCTAGGTTTTCTCTATATTGCTATCGTCCAAATCTCTTTACGTTGTGTCGTTGCTTTTATATATTCTAAATTCATTATTAGATTTTTATTTTTTTTAAATAATTACTAGAAAGACATAATTTTAGTACTTGATTAAAAAATAGAAATTATCCCAGTGGGTTTGACATCCGAGTCTTTTGTCCCTTTCTTACTTGCATACTATAGTGCATACAATAGTGTATACTTGCACTCAATTTTAAGATATAGAATTATCGCATCAAGCATCTCTCCCGTGCCTTCGTATTGTAGGATTTGTCTAAAGTGTCACAAACACCTGATAAAATTAGAACGACACCATATATTATAACCCAATCCAGACTTAGCAAGAAATTGTCTGCTTTGGGCCAAAGCCCGCATGATTTTGTTCTTGGACTTCACGCAAGCATTCTTCACCCAAAATGTATATTGCCAATTAAGGTATGGATCACCCCTTATAAACCTAGCATCTCTCTCATGCCTTGGCGATATGGGATTTGCCTAAGGTATTATAGCTAAAGTCAACAAATTTGACTTTAAAAAATAATGCATTTATTTTTTTGAATTATTTCCTTGATTATAGGATAATTTTTTCTCTTTTGTTCTTGATATATATCTATATATTTGCAATCTTTCTATCAACAAAAATTAAAAGAAATATTCAGTAATTCTATATGGTATCAGAGTAAGGCTTCATCTCTCTGAGCCAATTTTTTCATTTCTCAGTCTTACCGATTTTTTTCAGACTAAATACTATTCACATGACGCCGATTACTGTTTATATATCAGAATTTAAATTTTTAGTCTCAGATCAGCCGTTCAAGTCCCATTGGCTTTCATGTCGGCCTAATAGGTCTCCATTTCGGCAAAGTAAACCGTTTTTTAATTAATGTTCATCATCACTTATTATTATTTTGGTCACTATTCACCATCGCTCGATTACTATTCTAGTAAGTGAATATACACTGCCCACTTTAAAAGACGTAGAATGTTCCGACCATCATAACCCCACTAGAATCACTTCAATCTGGTACCAGCGTAATGCATAATTACCTCTCAAAATTTCTGCCGCAGTTTACCTTTCAACTCAAATTCTAGCATGTTTCTCCTCACCGCTAACACCATTCAACTCCTCTTCACTGGATCTATTGATTTACAATGTCCCCTTGCCCATAGTCTCTTCTATTACTGCCCAGAATTTTTTATAATTAGTTTTCATAAATGATGAAGGCACGACTAACAAATGGAATGCAGAACTTAATTAAGTTCCAGTTGGTCCAGTTACAAGGGCTCGAGCTAAAAGGTTCAAGAAAACTCTTAATGGACTGATTCAAAATATTTGGGCAGAGGTAAATTCATGGGGTGCAAGGAGGATATTCCACGTGTTCCACAAAGTTGGATTTCCATGATTCAAGCTTTGGAATAATCTAGAAGAAATTTCCCAGATCACAAAGTGGATGAGATTAGAGGAGTTTTTCTAAATTAGTGATCACAACAGCCCCTTTGAGCAACCCAAGTAGTTAGAAGCTTTTGGGAGCCTACAATAAATATTTATGATAGTAGTTGTATATTTAAAATAAAGCCTTAGTTGTTGGTGGTTGGTAGTTAGTTAAAGTCTGCAGATGCATTTATTGTTGTAGTTGTAAAGTTTGAAGCATTTATTATTGTAGTTGTAAAGTTTGAAAAAACTAGTTTAAAGCCATGTTGGTAGTAGTTAGTAGCTACTAGTTTTTAAGTTGTCATTTAATATTGTAATAAATGCTATCATCCCAAATGTTCACTATAAATACATAAGGGATGATAGAAAACCATTCAACAATTTTGATTAAGAAAATTCCCTTTGGTTCTTTTAGAACTCTTTGAACTTATCGAAATAATTTTCGTGGCATTTTCCTTCGAATTATCAATCAATCATTCCATAATTGATTGTGGCATCTTCATTGTACCAAGGTTCTTGCTTCAATATAAGCAACGGGTCACTGTTTCATACAAATCTGTTTCTTGATGATCTTGGAGCCCTTCTTGAACCACAACGTTATCAATTTCTTGGCGTGGATCGTATCAGTTGGTATTAGAGCTTGACATTAGTTACAGGTTTGCCTATCTTTATATTTTTTTAAAATATTAAAAAAAAATATTGTGGTTCAGCTTTTGTAATTCTTATTTTAATTTTACATTTTAAGGTCTTTTTTGATTCCATAACCTTGAATTCCTTGCTCTAAAAGAAAAATCTATGACACAGCCTTGTTTTTCTAAGCCTTTAAATTCGAATTTCTCTTGGTGAGTTCTCGGAGAATTGTTGCTAGAAATTATGATATTTGTTTGATTAGTTTGATAAGAACCTATAGAGGATTACTACGAGTGAAAAAAGGAAAAAGTGGTGAGAACATAATAGAGTAAAAGTCAATCTATTTTTTTTTTGGTGTGAAACACGAGTGAAAGTTGAGTGAAACACGTGAGCGAGTGTGTCACGCCCCAGACCCAAAAGATCTAACACATGACATAACTTACACTCATTCAATAATGTGTACTCATAATTAATATTGCATAAAATTTCAAACTTAAATTCAACACAGGAATCCTTAGCAAGTTACTAGTAAGTTCAACACAAAGTTCCACTTACGACCATACTTTGTGAAACATAAACAAAATACAACCACACATAATAAAATAATACATAAGTATTTATTTAATAAGGACAAATCAAATATCTTAAACCACGTGTTCACAAATGAAATACTCAGCAACCTAGCAACTTAGGGAACCCAAGGGACAGCAGAAGCATTGCCAAATTTGCTAAGCACACATGTACCTTATTTACCCGAAATCACCATAAACTATAATGAGTATAAAACTCAGTAAGCATACTAGTTTTTCATATATCAAAATACAAATACATATATATACAATGCATATGTATGATATATCGTGATAAATCAAAATTATAATCTTATCAAATCACATGTTAAGTAAGCGCTTACACGTTTTTTCAAAACATATAATAGGAATACCATCACTCAACTACTACTTAGTAGGACTTTCATATCATATATCACATAATGAGCCAAATGTCACTCGTAGGTGACATACCGTATGAGAGAAATAGTATAAGTGAGGTTTAAATTATACATATATAATGCTTATGCCCGAAGCTAAGAGCCAAACCCTCGTCCTGGTCATCGGTGAGTCCTCTCACATGCACTAATCTGCCACCACACGAATGTGATGACTCACTCTTCCTTTAGGTACCAATAGGATCCTCCCTACATACGGAACACATAACATATACTAATCCCGAAGGAAAGGCCACACATAAAGGATCCACAAATCACATAAGATGCCTACTAAGTTAATAGTGAGTTCAAACATTCTTAAAACACAAAACGTATCTCATGGACATTTTTCACTTCAAAAGCTTTATTTGTTAAACACATTTCATTTTGAAAGCTCACTTTCATAAACACATGTATGTCCATGCTCAATGTCAATGCTCACATTTATAAACATATGTCTTTCACATTTCATATCAAATATATTTTAGCATAACATAAACATATTTCTAAGCACATTTACAAAATCATACATAAATAATTACTATGTTTATTGTGATTTTAGTAAAAGTCTAGTATACTTACCTCTTAGCATTTTCGGGTACAAGGCTTAATTCTCCTTAACCTATCAATGGAGATTAATCCTTTCATAAGCCTCGCCATTCACACAAAACACTTTAAATAGCTTACAAAATTATACATATTGTACTTATCACATTGAATTGGTCTAATTACTTGGTTTCTCAAAACCTGTCATTCTGACCACTTACACTTAACAAAATTTACTTATACATCAAATGATTTCCAATTACTCTAAAATCAGAATATATCATTCTTGACTCATATATCCTTCTTATATATGAATATTATATCATAATTCTTACATAATTCATTCCATAAACACCATCAAATTTAAACTATTATCCTGACAGGATCAAGATATTTACTGAACAGTATTCAATCTCCCAATTTTATAAAATCATATACTAACTCAAAAATTATAAAACTACCACATTGATCTAAATTCTGAATTTTGAATATATCATATTAGACATATAAATTTATCATATTTCAAAAATTCGTAATTTTTGAAGATCATTCAGCAGATCAAAAATTATTTGTCACTATATCATACTGTTAACACAGGAAATTTCTAGAATTTCAGGGTCATATTGATAAATTCACTACAAATTCAATTTCTAAAATTTTCAATCGATTCAAAGTCTCAAATGACTTTAGACATGTCTAATTTCATGTTCTCAAAATCCAAAACCAGAATCAAAGTACAATAATTTATAAAATTCTCGGATCAAGAGACTATCAAATAAAAATTCAGTAAATTCATCATGATTTATCAAGCTATCTACATAATCATCATCAATTCTCAATATATCTTACAAAATCTACATCAAGTCCTCAATTGTACATATTTTCAAAAATCAAAGCTTAAAGGAATTAACTTAATTAACATCAAGAAACTAAGAAATGGTTATAATATACTCTTAAAGCTTAAAATTCCAAAATTCTTTTCTTTTTCTTCTTCCTCTTCTCTTTCTCTCTTTTCTCACTCTAAAAAAGGTGGCTTGACCAAAATGAGTAAATTAGGGTTATAAATTTGTATTTTTATTCTAAGATGCTAATTTTTAGTATTTATGAATTTGCCCCCAAAATTTTTAAAGTATTACAATTTAGTCCCTAAAATAAATCTAAAGTCTTACAAATAAACCCAATACTAATAGTAGGTCCTAAATATATACTAACAGTACTAATAACAATACATAAATTAAGTACCACACGCATACAAATAAAAAATGAATATTATATATATATACTTATTCTTACCAGTTATGGATAAGTGGTTACTACAGAGTGTGTGGAGTTCTTTTTTTTTTTTTTAACTTTGTTTTGTAGCAAACATGTTAAAAAAGAACAAAAATACTTCCAAAACTTCATCAGAAGAGGTTGATCCAAAGTTTCTCATGGAAGCTATAATAGGTAAGGTGAGGAGAGTATTGAAAATGGAGATGGAACAGATTCATGAATGAATAGATCGGGTAGATAATGCACGTTTAGAGTAGCCACAAAACAATCCTAATATGCATAGGAGAGGGAGAGTTCAACCTAGGGAAGTGAGGGTTGAAGCTGAAGAGTGTTATGGGAAGGTTTTGATAAAGAAAATGACTAGGATTCAATTGTTGGTATTATGAGATATGGTGGGCGGTTTAGAGAAGCTAGGAATTAGAAAGATAATAACTTGGGTAGTATTAAGATGAAAATTCTTTCCTTTCAAGGAAAAATTGATCCAGAAGCTTACCTTGGGTAGGAGAAGAAGTTAGAATTAGTATTTGAATGTCATAATTATTCCGAGCTTAAAAAGGTAAAACTTGCAGCCATTGAAATTTTTTATTATGCAATTGTTTGGTGTGATCAACTAGTGTTAAATAGAAAAAGAAATAGAGAGCGTCTGATAGAGACTTGTGAGAAAATGAAAATCGTGACGAGGAGACGATTTGTTCCAAGCCATTACTACCGTGAGTTGTACCAAAAATTACAAAGTCTTACACAGGGTAATTGAAGTATGGAGGATTATTATAAAGAGATGGAAATTGCTATGATTAGAACGAATGTAGAGGAAGATTGAGAGGCCACTATGGCTAGGTTTTTGGTTGGTTTGAACCAGGAAATTACTAATTTGGTGGAATTGAAACATTATGTGGAGTTAGAAGATATGGTGCACATGGCTATCAAAATTGAGAACCAACTCAAGAGGAGGAGCCACAGTACACAACAAAACCCTAGCTCGGGTTCATCTTGGAGGCCAAATTTGATAAAGAATGAGGAAAAGCAAGCCACTGCCAAGCCTAAAATTGTGCAAAAATAAGAAATGACCAGCCATGAAAATCAAGGTAAACTTGATTCTTCCACCACTTAAAATCGTGATATTAAGTGTTTTAAATGCCAAGGTAGGGGTCACATAGCAAGTCAATGTCCAAACTAAAGAGTTATGATATTGCGAGATAATGGTGAAATTGAATTCGATGTTGAAGATGTCACCGAATCTATACCACCATTGGTGGACATGGATGATGAGGAATACGCTACTCAAGGTGAACTGCTAGATGCAAAAATAGTTCTAAGTATGCAGGTCAAAGAAGATGATGAAGTCCAACGAGAAAACATCTTTCATACTACATGCCATGTGCAAAACAAGGTATGTAGTGTGATTATTGACGGAGGTAGTTGTACGAATGTTGCTAGCACTACAATGGTGGAGAAATTAGGGCTACCAATAATTAAACATCCCCGGCCTTACAAATTGCAATGGCTCAATGACAGTGGTGAGGTAAGGGTTACTAAACAGGTGTTAGTTTTCTTCTATATTGGAAAATACAAAGATGAATTTTTGTGTGATGTAGTTCCAATGCAAGTTGGACACTTGTTACTAGGCTAACCATGGCAATTTGATCGGCGTGTTAAGCATGATGGTTTCACCAATAAATATTCATTTCTGTTTAATCAAAGGACAATCACTTTAGTCCCTTTGTGACCAAAACAAGTCTATGAAGATCAAGTGAGATTACAAAAAGAGAGTGATCAAAAGAAAGAGAGTGTGGAAAAGAAAAAGAATGAAAATCAAAAAGAAAAAAAAAGGCTGAGAAAAATGAGAGAAAAATAAACTTCTATGCAAAAATGGGTGAAATAAAAAGAGCAGTGTTTTTAAATCAGCCAATGATTGTACTTTTATACAATGAAGCGTATTTAAACATTAACTAACTTGACTCGTCTCTGCATAGTTCAATTGTTTCTCTTTTGCAAGAGTTTGATAATGTCTTTCCCAAGGAGATTCCACCTAGTTTATCTCATATTCGAGAAATTAAACATCAAATCGATTTCGTACCTAGTGCTTCAATTCCAAACCGACCAACCTATCAAAGCAATCCCGAGGAGGTAAAGAAGCTACAAAGACAGGTTAGTGAATTGATGAAAAAGGGGTATATAAGAGAAAGCATAAGTCCCTGCATCGTGCCAGTGATTTTGGTTCCAAAAAAGATGGATCGTGGACAATGTACATTAATTGCCAAGCAATTAATAATATAACGATAAAATATCGTCATCCTATTCCTCGTTTAGATGATATGTTAGATGAGCTGCATGGTGCTTGTGTATTTTTTAAGATTGATTTAAAGAGTGGGTATCATCAAATAAAAATGAAATAGGGTGATGAATGGAAAACTGCTTTTAAAATGAAATATAGCTTGTATGAGTGGTTAATTATGCTATTTAAATTAATTAATGCACCAAGTACTTTTATGCGATTAATGAACCATGTCTTGCGTGCTTTCGTAGGCAGGTTTGTTATTGTTTATTTTGATAATATTCTCATTTATAACAAAAACTCAGATGATAATGTTGTATATTTATAATCAGTTTTGGATGTACTTAGAAAAGAGAAGTTATTTGCTAACTTGAAGAAGTGCACCTTTGCACCGATAAGCTTGTATTTCTTGATTTTGTTGTTAGTGCACAAGGAATACAGGTTGACGAAGAAAAGATTTGTGCAATTCAAGAATGGCCAAGTCCCATAAGTGTAGGTAATATTCGTAGTTTTCATGGGCTTGCTAGTTTTTACAGGAGGTTTGTGAAAGACTTTAGCAGCATCACCGCACCGCTTACTGAAGTCATCAAGAAAAATGTTGGATTCAAATAGGGAGATGAACAAGAAAAGGCATTGTAATTGATCAATGAAAAATTAACTCATGCTCCTTTACTTGCTTTGCCTGATTTTACTAAAACCTTTGAAATTGAATGTGATGCTTCAAGTATGGATATAGGTTCAGTTCTTATGCAAGAAGGAAGACCAATAGCATATTTTAATGAGAAATTAAGTGGGTAGCCTTAAATTATCCTACTTATGATAAGGAATTATATGCATTGATTCGAGCATTAGAAACATGGCAACATTACCTTTGGCTTAAAGAGTTTGTGATTCGCATCGATCATAAGTCCTTAAAATATTTGAAGGGCTAATATAAGTTGAACAGGAGACATGCAAAATGGGTGGAATTCATTGAGACATTCCCATATGTCATCCGATACAAGTAAGGTAAGAAAAACATTGTTACCGATGCACTTTCTCGAAGGTATGCATTAATTTCTACTCTTAATGCAAAATTACTTGGTTTTAAGCATATTAAAGAATTGTATCATTTAGACCATGATTTTTGTGAGGAGTTTCAGATGTGTGAGAAAAATGCAGTAGGTAAGTTCTTTAGGCATGAGGACTTCTTGTTTCGAGAAAATAAATTGTATATGCCAAATTGCTCTTTGCGTGATTTGTTAGTAAGGGAATCCCATAGTGGAGGGTTAATGGGACACTTTGGAGTCACTAAGACTTTAGCTATTTTGCAAGAACATTTCTATTGGCCATACATGAAAAGAGATGTTGAGAGAATTTGTGGTAGATATGTTACATGTAGGCAAGTAAAATCCCGAGTGTAACCCCATGGTTTATACATGCGACTGCCTATTCCCAATGAGCATTGAATTGATATTTCGATGGACTTTGTGTTAGGTTTGCCTAGGTCTAAACGTGGTAGGGATTCAATTTTTGTGGTTGTGGATAGCTTTTCTAAGATGGCACATTTCATTCTATGTCACAAAATTGATGATGCTTCACATGTTGTTGATTTGTTCTTTAGAGAAATTGTAAGATTACATGGTATGCCTAGAACAATAGTTTCAGATAGAGATGCTAAGTTCTTGAGTTACTTTTAAAAGACTTTATGGTGTAAGTTAGGAACTAAGTTATTATTTTTTTTACTACTTGTCACCCACAAACTGATGGTCAAACTGAAGTAGTAAATAGGACTTTGTTTACTTTGTTGAGGGCTATAATTAAAAAGAACATCAAAACTTGGGAAGAATGTTGAGTTTGCTTATAATCGTACTATTTATTCTACTACTAAGTTTTCACCATTTGAAATTGTTTATGGTTTTAATCCTTTAACTCCATTGGATTTAATACCATTACCTTTGTCTGAATATGCTAACTTAGATGAAAAGAAAAAGGCTTAATTTGTTAAGCATATACATGAGAAAGCAAGACTCAACATTAAGAAGAGAACAGAGCAGTATGCAAAATAAGCTAATAAAGGGTGTCGATAGCTGATTTTTGAACCCGGAGATTGGGTTTGGTTGATATGCGAAAAGGAATATTTCCAGCACAACGGCGTTCTAAGTTACTTCCAATAGGAGATGGACCATTTCAAGTCCTTGAGAGCATCAATGACAATGCATATAAGTTAGATTTGCTAGGTGAGTACAATGTTAGTGCCACTTTTAATGTTACTGATTTAAGTCCTTTTGATGTAGGTGATAATTTGAGGACAAATCCTTTTCAAGAGGAGAGGAATGATGAAGGCACGGCTAACAAATGGAATACAGAACCTATTCAAGTTCCAGTTGGTCCGGTTATAAAGGCTCGAGCTAAAAGGTTCAAGGAAACTCTCAATGGACTGATTCAAAACATTTGGACAGAGGTAAATTTAGGAGGGTGCAAGGAGGATATTTCACGTGTTCCACAAAGTTGGATTTCCATGATTCAAGCTTTGGAATAATCTAGAAGAAATTTATCATATCACAAAGTGGATGAAATTAGAGGAGTTTTTCTAAATTGGTGATCACAACAACCCTTTTGAGCAACCCAAGTAGTTAGAAGCTTTTGGGAACCTACAATAAATATTTATAATAGTAGTTGTAATATTTGAAATAAAGCCTTAGTTGTTGGTGGTTGGTAGTTAGTTAAAGTCTGCAGCTGCATTTATTGTTGTAGTTGCAAAGTTTGAAGCATTTATTATTGTAGTTACAAAGTTTTAAAAAACCTAGTTTAAAGCCATGTTGGTAGCTACTAGTTTTTAAGTTGTCATTCAATATTATAATAAATGCTATCATCCCAAATGTTCACTAAACATATATAAAGGATGATAGAAAAGCATTCAGCAATTTTGATTAAGAAAATTCTCTTTGGTTCTTTTAGAACTCTTTGAACTTATCAAAATAATTTCCGTGGCATTCTCCTTCGACTTATCAATTAATCATTCTATAATTGATTGTGACGTCTTCATTGTACCAAGGTTCTTGCTTCAATATAAGCAATGGGTCGCGATTTCATACAATCTATATCTTGACGATCTTGGAGACTTTCTTGATCCACAACGTTATCAATTTCTTGGCGTGGATCGTGTCAATAGATGTTTCCATTATCGTAGTTTCCTCCATGTAAACACATGCTTCTACAAACTCTGGCAACCTCATCGCCTCTTTTTATGGTGGAGACAATAACTCTTTCCACATCACTACCCATAAACTTAATGGTAGCAGCTTTTTTCTGCTTTAATCTCTTTAGTCAATTCTATGGCATCTTGGATCATTGATTCAGGCGCCTCAGACCATATGACTAGTGTCTTTAATATTTTTCACTTATATATACCTTGTTATAATAAAGCCACTATTAAAATTGCTGATGACTCATTATCTTCTGTTGGAGGAATAAGAATTGTTAGATTGTCTAATGGTCTCATTCTTATATCTGTTCTTCATGTTCCCTCATTAACTTGTAATTTAATCTCTGTTAGTAAACTTACTCGTGATAATCATTATGTTGCTAAATTTGTATCTTCCTCTATTTATTTTCAAGATCTATCATTGGAGAGGACGATTGGCAATGTTAAGATTTATAAAGGTCTTTATTTCTTTGAAGATCAACATAAAAGAGACTCGACAAACTCTTAGTGTCTGGTGTTGATTCTGTTTTTACTTCTAGTTCTAGTAAGTTAATGTTGTGGCATCGTAGACTTCGTCACCCAAAATTTTCTTATTTTCAATGATTGTTTCCCTCTTTATTTGATAATAAAAGTTCTATTTTCTTTCAATGTGATATATGTCAGTTTGCCAAACATACTCGATCCTCTTTTGTTCCAAAGTCATATACTCCATCCACTGATTTCTTATAGAGACCATAAAAAATTACAACTTTTCATGGAAAAAATAGTTTATTGCCTTTATTGATGATCAAACGCGTATCAGCTGGGTTTATCTTCTTTGCAAAAAATTGAATACATATGAAATGTTCAAAAATTTCAATCACATTATTCAAACCTAATTTTAGACAAAAATTCGTGTGCTTCGAATTGATAATGGTAAAGAGTATTTTAACTCTATTCTTGGTGAATATTTTCTCCAGAATAAAATTATTCATCAAAGTTCTCATGTTGATACTTCACAATAAATTGGCATCTCTAAAAGAAAAAAAAGGTCATATATTGGAGGTCGCTCGTGCTCTTATGTTTACCATAAATGTTCCAAAATATTTGTGGGGTGATACTGTTAGGGTCGGTGTTTATGTGCCATTCCTGAATGTACATATACTTGTGTATTAATTCAAGTGTACATTTCCATTAAATCGCTAATATCCATTTATATGGTACTATGCATGTAATGTTACAGACATTGTACGATCTGAAGGAGTTCAGATCAGATCTAAAAGAGTTTAGATAAGGGCTTATAGTTAGCCACGCTGAGAGATATAAATACTAATGTTAGCACAGCTAAGTGGTAGCTGGTTATAATACTCAGCAGATCCAAGAGTTGGAGCCTTGTCTATAATGGGACATAGACCTGGGAACATACCAGTAACTGCATAGTTGCAAGAGTTGCAATCGAGTGCCAGAAAATGCAAGTTGCGCAAGTATGTTCTTGAATAATTATCCCTGATCTATTTTTGTCGATGTGGGTCTGTCGATGGATACCTTATATATAGATCAGCATATGTCGTACTTATAGGGTATAGATGGTCGTTCCTAGCTGACCGTGAGCTTGGAGCTCGTATTGACATACGGGTATCCAGTTAAAACTGGATATGAGACAGACTCACAAAGGTCTCCGATAGACATCCTATATAAGTTGTCAATGGAGGGTCCTCTTGAGTTGAGTAGTATACGTGGTCTTTTGACCTGAGTGCCACGGTGGACTTGTAAGTGATCCACCATGCTTTGGTTCCACACATGTTACAAACCTTTGATGGTGTGACCGCTTGGTGTCACTGGATATGATCCGATGCTTATAGAGTCCGGTGTGTACAGATATGAGATTTGTCAGCTCGTATAGGGAGTTCGATATCCAGATGCTTCGAGGATGTATCTTGAAAAGTCTTGTGGCCATAAGCATTAATCCTGGGAAAGAGTTTCGCCAGGGTGGAACAATATGATAAAAGAGTTTACATATATTATTCAATGAGATACAAGTCTGAAGATAAGACATAGAGGAGCATTAAGGGATTTGATGGTGATAATCTATATCCCCGCACATCCAGGATATCATGATAGAAGGACTATACGTATGCGTTGTAACCTCAGCTTGCGTGGTTCAACGCGCTGCTTTGTATATCCATGATGTGTGCGTAGGGCATTGCTCACGGACTCATGGAATAGTTTTATTTAAAAAATCGGGCATAGGACCTAGGGAGTCCCGCAATATAGAGTGTACTCATTATGCACTGGGGCAGCATGCCGAATTAAAATGTTTAATTTAGCAATATTCAGCAATACCATAAGAATACGAGCATGTCTGTATTTAAGTGTTAAATACAACAATTAGTCAATAATTGTTATTTACTAATTGTAAAATGATACATGGCGCATTGTGGACCCTCGGTTAAGTTTACCCAAGTGCGAGTTTGGTGGAACCCACTAGATGGTAGACTTGGTAACTATTTATAAGGGGCAAAATAGTAATATCACACTTTAATTATTTAATTGTTAAATAATCAAAATATCTCTCTTATTATATTATATAATATTATTTTACATTATATTATATAATTTTTTATTATATAATTTTTTATATATAATAATATTTTATTTTTGGGTGCCAAATAGTTGGCACCCATTATGTAATATTATATTATTATTATTATTATTATATTAATATTTTATATTATATAATATATTATATTATTATTTTATATATATTAGATATATAAATAGAGAAAGTATTTTGGGTGGGTGTGGCATTTTGGCTGAGAGATGAGAAATAAATGAAGAAGAGAAATGAAGAAGAAGAAGAAAGAAAAATAAATTGTTTCATTTTTTTTATGATTCCAATTGAGGCAATTGTGAATTGTTTCAAATTCTTTATTTCTTATCATTTTAAAGAAAATGATGAAAACACACCTGACTATTTTGGAGTTTAAGAGTTAAACTCAATGTTGTGTATAGAGCTGCTGTTTTAGCTCACCAAGCCCACTGTGTTGATGACTAGAACTGCCCGCGAGTTGGTCTCCATGTGAACTCTAGAAAACATACGTGTATAACGTTACACGTTGAAGTGAGTTCTCTATCCTATAAATATATTAATGCAATTAATATATTTTATTTATTGTGTTTATTTCAAGTTTCACGCTTCTGTTAGACTTAAATATGTATTTGATATGTATTTAGGCAATAGACATAATAACACATGTATACACGCACTTGTACTAGATCCTCCGCCAACAAATGGTATCAGAGCCATTTAAGACATATATGGGTGTTGTTTGAGTGAATGGATGCAAAAAGCCCAGTGTAAATGGCGCATTTCAAGTGTTGAAATAGGTATGCCAAAGGGGAAGTACGGGGCGGTGCAGCGCCAGTGGGTTGGGGCTGCAGCATTGGGGGTTTGACCTCCCAGCATTATAGCGATGAAATTCGGTGCCGTAGCAGTGTACTGTTCACTTGAACAGTAGTAAATGAAAAGTAAAAAAATTCACTGTCCACTGCTACAGTTTTTTGAACAGTGTTTCAAAAATAATTTTGCATGTGTAGATTTATAAGATGTAGTGATAAAAGTTATTAGTCTACATTATAAATCGGGGTTTATGAGATGCAGTGATAAAGAGTTATCGATCTGCATTATAAACTAGAATTAATTTTTCTATGCTGATAACCACAATAAGAGCTCTACTAGTGGGGGTTAGTTGTGCTTGTATAGAAAAATTAATTAATTGAGAATCATCATTCCTAGGAGAATGGAGACCAAGGTTAGAAAAATCTCTCTTAATCAGATTGAAGAATATTACATTATAAGATAATATTTTATTCCGATCCGTCTTGTCAATACGATGTTAGACGAGTCATGTCGACCTTTTTCTAATATTGCTACAGCGTGAGAAACTTGGTTGGTTGGGCTTGGACTATGCCAGTTAAACATGAGATGAGGTAAATATATGCGAAAGTATTGCCCAATATTGCTACAGCGTGAGGGTAGTATCGATAGCATATACATGATCATTGACAAATTAATCTAGAACACACTTATCCAATATTGCTACAGCGTGAGGATAAGGTGTTTTTAGGATCAAGTGGCAAGAGTTGCATGAGATGCAATTGACAAGTGTTGTCTACCTATTTGGTTTATAAAGGCCCATAATGCTATAGCATGAGGCCCGAGTAAATTTCAATGGGATCTATTTCTTACTGTATAGTTTAAAAAGGTTTAAACTATCATCTTTCCATTCGAGAGAATATCGAAATTATGTAAAGCAGTGGGAGGGCGTTTTAAATCGAAAATGTATAATTAGTATACCCTTGATTTAAAACATTCTATTAGCGATTTAATAACTATTCTGCTTACATCTCCCGTTATTTTGGCCTGTAAATTCTAATGGTCCCTACGAACCAGTTGGTGTACATAGTTGATGCAGTCCAACTCTAGAGTGCTAGGAATTACGCTGACCAGTGGATGAATCTCATAAGTGTTCTGAATTCAAAAAATTTAGATTTATTATTGATCAGAGTTCGTCGTAAGGTAATTTTGATGACACTTCTTTAGAGGATTGAACAGAGGGAGTATGACCCTCTTTGTTCAGTGTGCTTCATCTTTTACTCCAAGTATATCTTGTGAGACCAGATGTGTAAAGAGAAGAAGATGAGGTAGATACCCAGGATAAATCCTCAGAGCCAACATTTATCCAAAGATTAACATGAGGGCGTGTAGATGGAAAGTGTTTCTACTACAATAAGGTTGGGTATTGAAAATCCCTACCTATAAGCCTTATAAAAGACAGAAGGACTCCCACAAGTTTGTACTTGATAGACATAGACATTTCTAGGGCATATGATGCTAGTTCAAGTTGGGTATGAGATATTGCATGTCCCTCTCATATCTGTAATATGTTGCAACAACTTGTAGAAGTAATGTTGAGAGTAAGAAATGGTGATTTCTTGCAAGTCCAAGTTGTTTGGCAACTTGACTTACTTTTTGTATGCAATACAATAGTTGTATTACATAATAAGTATTTGAGCCTGAGTTCCCATCCTTGGTTCATTAATTATTAGATTGACTTCACCAAGTCCAATCTTTCTATAATTTTCACGACTCATAAGAAACTCTTCCTCTAGGATAGCAGTATACTGAGAAACAAACACACTTCAATTCTCTAAATCATAGAACTAGTATCCTATTGGATTTATAGGATACATAATGAACCTATACTTATACCTCTTGGGTGTTGTCTATCTTGTTAAGTAACTCTTACAAAACAAGATACCCTACTACGTAACTCTTACATAAGTAGGACAACCTCAAGTCTTAATATACTTAAGATACGACTTTCTTCCTTTCTGTATCTCATACAGAATGGAAGGAATAGCTTTTGATGGAGCTCTACTTAATAAGCAGTTGAATTTGGAGCATATACTCACAAATATAGATCGGTAACACTCATTATCAATCGGACCATATCTAATATTATATTAATATTTTACTATATATATATATATATATAAAGAGAGAGAGATGAAAAAGAATGAAAATGTGTGTTTTGGGCATTTGCCCGTGAGAGGAGAGGAGAGGAGAGAAATGGAGGAGAAGAAGAAGAAAAAAAGAAAAAGAAAATAGAAAAAAATGAAATTGTTTTATTTTTCTTTATGGTGTCTTAGAAGCAATTGAGAATTGCTTCAGCCTTCATTTCTTATCCTTTTGAAGAAAAGGATAAAAACACACACTGATCATTTTTTTTTTAAAACTATGTACAACCATCGAACCTTAAAGGCCTATAAAGGATGAGATCCCAGGTTCGACACGGTTGGAGGCACAGGTAACCTGAGAGGATTATGTTGGTTTGTCGGTGGACTAAGGAGTTGGTGGGCCCTACACGGTCTTACAGATACCATCTTAATTGTCACTTATCTTATAAATCGCCTTTCAAGCTGTTCTCACAAAGTCTTATCCTTATATTTAAACAAACACTATTTTGTTAAAAACCTTTGGTTGTATTGCCTTTGTACATATTCATGATCACAATCATAGTAAGCTTAATTCTATAGCACTAAAGATTATCTTTACTGGTTATTCTCCAACCCAAAAAGGGTATAAATGTTATTGTTCTCATTCCAAGAAAACTTATGTTTCGTGTAATGTCACTTTTGTTTAAGATACTCCTTATTACTCTCTCATTTCGCTTCGGGGGGGGATTGTTTATTTAGAAGCTCAGTATTTATGGGATACTTTGGATGTACCATTAAACTAATCTATCACTCTAACCATATATTCTTTTTTTACTATGACCAACATTACTAAACCTAGTCCAACCACTTTTTCAAGCTAATCGTAGGATAATTTGCCAATACAAAAAACATAAGGAGAACACAACTAGGCCAAATCAGCAAGAATTTTGTGTTTACTCTAGCAAAAGGTTCTTTTAGGGAAATAAGCAAATCGTGAATCCTAATCACGATTAAAAAGCCGAACCAATGATAGAACCTCAGTCTTCAGATAGTTTAGGTAATAAAAATCCAAGTTCTGATTCTGATCTAGATGTTCCTATAACAATTAAAAAGGGTATTAGGTCTTGTATTCAACATCTAATTTTTAAATATATTTCTTATTCTAACTTGTCATCTTCATTTTGTGCTTTCACCTTGAATGTGTCTAGTGTTGTTATTCCTAGGACAATTAAAGAGGCTTTTAATGTTCCTGAATGAAAGGCTGTAGTACTTGAACAAATGTGTGCTTTTAAACAAAATAATATTTGGAGGTTAGTGGAGCTTTTGCATGGTAAAAGTATTGTAGAGTGAAAATGGGTATTCACAGTCAAATATAAAGCTAATGGTTCTATTAAGAGGTACAAAGCACGGTTTGTAGCTAAAGGATTTACACAAACTTATGAGATCGACTACACTGAAACCTTTTGCTCATGTTGCTAAAGTCAATACCATCCATATTCTTTTTCCACTAACAACAAATTTTGACTGGAAACTATATTAGCTTGATGTAAAGAAAGTATTTCTGAATGGTGACCTTGAAGAAGAAGTGTACATGAGTTAATCTCTAGGCTTTGAACAAAGTATAGGCAGCTAAATTGTTTGTAAGCTCAATAAGTCTCTTTATGGTTTAAAACAATCTCCTTGTACTTTATTTGATTGATTCTCCGAAGTGAGAAAAATCTTGGATATATCCAACGGCAAGCAAATCATACATTTTTTTAAACACTCAAAAAGTGGAAAGATAACGTTTTTGATAGTTTATGTTGATGACATCATAGTCACCAGGGACAATATTGAGGAGATGAATAGAATTAAATAAATGATGGTAAGGGAGTTTAAGATTAAAGATCTTTGAGCATTGAAATATTTTTGGGAATGGAATATGCAAGACGTAAGAAAGGTATTTCTAGGTCACAAAAGAAATACACTTGACTTATTAGAAGAAATTGGTATGTTAGGAAGTAAGCCTAGTAAAACTTCGATTAAATTGGGAAATAAGAGAAAAATGTTCAAAAGAGATACAGTTGACAAAGGAAGGTACTAGCGACTTATAGGAAAGCTCATTTATCTATCTCATACAAGATCCAACATTGCTTTTGATGTGAGCCTAGTAAGCCGAGATATACATACACCTTGTTAAGGTCATCTTAATGCGGTGTATAGAATCTTGAGGTATTTGAAACAACCACCTAGAAATGGACTATTTTTTAAGAAGACTGATGATCAATAAATTAAAGTTTTCACAAATGTTAATTGGACTGGTTCAGTTGATGATAGAAAATCAACATTAGGTTATTGTACTCTATTCTGGGGTAACTTGGAGGAGCAAGAAACAACCTGTTGTAGTAAGAAGTAGTGCAAAAGCCAAATACAAAGTTATGACTTATGAAGTATATGAAGTTATTTAGATAAAAAGATTAATTGAAGAATTAAAAATTAAATATGAAGATCTCATTTATCTTTACAATGATAACAAATCAACTATTAGTATAGCTCATAATCTGGTACATTATGATAGAACAAAATATGTTGAGGTAGACTGACTCTTTATTGAAGAAAAATTTGATGTTGGTATTATCAGCATTCAGTATGTAGCTACTGATCAACAATTGGCTAATATACTTATTAAGGGTCTTACAGAACAAGTGTTTGATTTTCTTTTAAATAAGCTTGGTCTCATTAATATTTACAGTCAAACTTGAGGGGGAGTGTTAATAGAAAATCAAATTTATGGACAGCAAAAGTCAACAAATTTGACATTAAAAAATAATACATTTATTTATTTTTAATTATTTTCTTGATTCTAGGAAATTTTTTCCTCTTTTATATTAATAAAAATGATGAGAAATATTCAATAATTCTATATTTTTATTATTCAAAGTTGACAAGCATATCATGCTTTAATTATTTTATTTATTATAATTGTTTGTTGCTTTATTTAAGCATTGACATTTATTATATAATCAACCGAGGTTTAGTTTAGGTTTTTTTGGGCTTGGCCAGATTCAGGTTGAAGCTGATTTTTTTAAAAATATTTTTTAATTTTTTATTATTTTGATAAAATTTAAACATTTAGGTACTTTATAAAATAATTGTTAGATTTTAAAATTTGTATTGTATAATTTATATTTTATAATTTAATGTATTTTTTTAATCTTTATTTCAATTTTTCTTTCAATTTTTTAAGGTTAAATTTAAATTTTTTGTGCATTTATTTTGTAAAATAATTATTAAATTCATATATATTAAAGATTAAAAATTAACTTAGAATTTTAAGAAAAGTAAAAAATAAAAAGAATCTAAATTCGAGCCAGATTTTTGATAACCCAAATTCGGATAAAAATTCAAATTTTTAAATCGGATTCCAATTACAAATTCGAACTAATTTATCATTCCTCTTTATTATATTATATTATATTTTAAGAGTTCATCGATTCTTTTCCAGGACCGTTTGTTTCACCTTGTTTTAATATACTCAGATGTGTGTAAGCTGAATTTGAACCTTTTATAAATTTTTGTACAATAAAAAATTTTAACCAATTAAAAGGTAACAATAATTTTTAAAATATTTAAATTAAATTTTAACCATTTAAAATCACCTTTTAATAATTCCTTCGATCCCAACCAAACAAGTGTCTCTGGTATGGCTGCTTTCATTTGAACAGTTAAAATATATATTTTTTCTTTAAGAGCAAATACTATATATTTCAAAGTTATTGCAGTATTCCATTGACTCACATTTTTATTGTTATTTTTGATAATTTTCAAAATGTATATATTAATTTTTAAAAATATGTATATTTAATAAACAATCTTATATATAAATCCACATAAATTTTTTTTATAGATAAATATGTATTATCCCAGCTCTAATTCAGATAAGAAATATTACAATTCTTAAATATTATTCTAATATTTTTATCTTAAATTACTTTATTAAATAATAAAATAAAACAATTTAAAAATTATTATTATATTATTTTAATAGCCGATAATGTTTTGATACGTCGTTCCAATAAAAAATTCTGATAACATCACAAATTTGGTAAATGTATAATTATTCTTTAGGTTAAGGCGGGTCACCAAAATCAGCACTCTCAAAACTCAAAACTCAGCGTCCTCTCAAAACTTCCAGAAAGGCGGAAACAATTAAATAATTAATCTTCAATGGCGAACAATGGCAACAAGAACGGAGATATTCTGATGCTGGAGGCTCCCCCGGATGTCTCCAGGCCATGGAACGCCGAGATCATCGATGCGTTGCCGTACATCGACGTGGACTACGCCGACCCCAGAGTCAAAGAAGAGGTTGACCAAATGGTCGAGCGAGAGATGCGCCGGAGCTCCAAGAAACCCTCCGACTTTCTCAAAGATCTTCCGCCTCTCACCAAGTTCACTTTCGAGGTCTACTTTAGGTTTTCTCTCTCTTTTAATAATGTGATTTTTAGGGTTTTTTTTTAATGTTATGTCATGTCTGTCTGATTATGTGTTCTGGATTGTGAATCATTAGAATCACCCAATGATTGCCAAAGAGTATGACCGTGTGAGAGCAGGAAAGCCTCCTGTGATTCTTGATACTACGCGTTATCAATTAGAAATGCTGCCGGCCAATAAGCGAAATGATGAATCTGCTTGGAGGCAAGCACTTCAGAAAGCTCAGCGCTTGTCACAGCATCAAGTTATCAGGTCTTGATACAAAACTATATGCTTTCTACTTTGAGCTCCAACACCAATTTTTAGAATTTGATCTCATGTGTGGTTTAATTGCTTCAAGAAACCTTATATTATTATTTTTATTTATATCATGCTTTAAATTTCTCTAGTGTAAGCATTACATAGTTATATGTAAATTGAACTTGTTATGCCTATATGTATAACTGTAAAAAGGGTTCAGGATCTATGTTATCGTTTTACTTCAAATCTCATACTGGATAGAGTGGTCAAAGGTAGAGAATTAAAGTCTCATTTTAGTTCAAATTTAAGTCTCAAGAGCTGTCCTAAAAAAGTTATGTTATATTTGTTTTTCTAGAGATAGAGATAGATGATGGAAAAAAAAATTGGTTGATACTCTTATTGACTTACTTTGAGTTGATTTGTTTTCCTAATATCTTTTGAACCAAGCTCAAGAATTGCTTTTCAAAGTCAGTTGAACTTAAGCTTTACTCAAGTTTTTAATAGCCGAGTATTCATGTCAACTTGTTCATTTGCATTCTAATTTTTGAAACCGGCCTTTGTTGTTCTGGGATATTTTCACATTTCTTTGTTGATGATTTAGTTATAGTCGTTGGCCAGTGTCATTCTAACTTAAGTTGCTATTTTGAACTTTTTGAAGCTTTAAATTTTTCTTTTTTCTTATCACATGTTATTCTTTGCCTTCATGATTTCATTGCTGATAACAAAATGCAGGATAATATTTTGTCATAAGACACCTGCATGCAGGCACACTTCTTTTATGTATGTAATCATTGAATATTGACATTCTAGTATATTGAATGAGTTGAATTATAGGCTGGAAAATTTGGAGTTGATATCTAAACATGGTCCTGATGTTTGGAGGCAACACAACCAACGATTGGAAGCATTGTTATCAAGGTTCGTTTATGACTGCTAAAATCAAGATCACTTTGGAGAATTTTTCTTTGTTTATTTATTTATTATTAGCATATTTTTGTGGGGGGTTTGGGGACAGAGACATGTTCAGTTACTAACGTTGCATTGAGTTGTTGGTCCTTGAGTGTTGTATTGTCATGCTTACAATGTTTCCAATTGTGCTTAGCTTTAATTTGATGACCTAATAACCAACAGTGTACCTCAACTACAATGATATCCTAAAATCAAATATTAGGAATCATAGTTGATGATATCAGTCTGAATCAACTAAAGGCCAAAAGTTCTAATATATTGACATAGCTGATGATATCAGTCTGAATCAAATAAAATCGAATATTAGGAATCAACTAAAGGCCTAAAGGAATCATAGTCGCATCTGACTACCAAAACAGGCATAATGTGCAGGAATTGCTGAAATGACTCTTTTAACCATAATACACAGTACGCATACTACCCCGAGTTTATAGATGTCACTTTCTGTTTTATTCTTGTGTTCTTGACAATTGGGAACTGGTGTTGGTGTGATAAAAGATGAGAGCTTTTTATGTTGAGTTGTATTTTGGTCCTTTTGTCGTCTATAGATTTTGGGTGGAGCAATTCTTGTTGTAAACTCATTCGGGTCTCTTGTATGGTGTCCCTGTTTTGCTGGACAAATTGTTTTAGCCAAAATAAAGGTGACTGTGTTGGAGCTTCGAGTTCTGGTTGAAGAGATAGCTTCAGCTAGGTTTGAGAGAGAGTGGTGGATCTTCAACCAAAGGAAGAAAAAAGATGGGAATGTAATATGAGAGAGAGAGGAGACAGGCTACTGTTTCTGAGAGAAGATGAGTAAAGTGCGAGAGATACTGAGGAAAGAAAGGTGGTGTGCTTTAGAATTTGAGAATTATTCAATTGAAAATGCAGAAAATGATAATTTATCGCTTTGGAATTTGAACTGAATTTTAGGATTCTAATTAAAATATTTTTTGTGAACAGAGTGGAAAAAGACTTTTTTCTTTTTTGTATTTTTGTGTTATAAGAGTTGTATTTTGATTCTATGTGAGAAAGTCCTTTGTTAGTGCACAAATGTTGTCTGAACTAAAATGTGGTTAGACTGAAGTGCCATGTACATATATATATATATATATATATATATATATACACAGTATGTAATGCATAATCTTGTATTTAAGAATTCTGTTTCAGTGGTTGCTCTAAACATTCAGCAAATCAATGTTTTTGCCCTTTTTCAAATGATATACCACTTGCTTTACCATTTGTAGCTCTAGTTTTACATTTTACTTTAGTACTTGCATTATTATTAGTAGTAGTAATTTCTTTTCTCCAGAATGCAACGATTAGCACAGGAGCAAAATGAAAAGATTGGAGCTGTAAACCGTGAAAGAAAATTTCATCAGGTGATTTATATTTCCAACTCACAATCCTTTGTTGTGTTTCTATGTTGTGCTCTATCTGATCAGTCAATATGTTTATTTCCTTGAACAATCAGCATAATACTGAGTGTGAGCTGAATGCTTTATCTACACAATGGAAGGAGCTTTGTGCAAAAAATATAGAAATTCAAGCTGCATGTGCTAAAATTGAAAATCATATAGAGGAATTGAGGAAAGAAGCTGCAGAGAGGTAATCTGCTTTCTGAAAGTTTTACTTTAAATAGAGTATGTTGAAAAATTTCAAGTTTGGAGCTAAATGATTTCTCAATCTTGTCTATACAGAGGCTGGAACCTAGACGTTGATATGGAGAAAGGTTCTTTGTCGCATTCAGGACAGTAAGTGCTTTTCTTCCCCTTTGATGGCATGTCATTCAGACCTGATGCAATGCTGTTACTCTGTATTGGCCCTTTCTTGACAAGGTTTTCCTTGATATTTTTTCCTTCCAAATTTTATATAAAAACTGATTTGTGCATTAGGATGTTCTAATGAAAGGATGTACAGATTGTGTTTATAGGGAAATAGTATTTCTTCATAGTGTAGCCACAATGAAGAATCTATACAAAAGAGAAGATTTGAAATAAGTGCAGAATGTATTTCAGCGTAAGGGTGGGCAGAAATTTTAATTGAGCCAATCCAAAATTGGATCAGTTCATAAATCCATTGGTTTGGTAATATTTGAACGAACAAATTTTGGTGTGATTGTCAGTTATGATGTAAACCAAACTAACATCTACATATTGTTTTTTCAGTTTTGATGACATGGCAACATGTGATTGGGGCTTATAGTGTGTGCACATGCACCATGGTAACATATTATCAAAGCCACAAAACCTAAAAATAATAACTAATCCTCTGAAATTGATGTTTTTTCTTCTTTCAACTTTCTTTTTGGTATTTATTTTATTGAAATTGATGTTTGGATTATTTCTCTGAATTCACACTTGCACAATCCAAAAATTCAAACCAATCTAAATTGATATTGCCCACCACTGGTTCAGTGCATGAATAAGATAATATCATTGGTCTCCATGCAGCTGTAGTGAATATGACATCAAACCTGTGGGTTAAAATTTCATTGAAGATTTCTATCGATTCGGCTGTCAAAATTGTCATAATTGTTTTTGACAAATTTAACATTAAAACCTAAAGATTGCAGAAGCCTAACTAAAATTTGAATTTAGTAATGTGTATTAATATCTTATGTAAACAAAAGGGAAGTTGGTGAAATTGATTAGGTAAGAAAGTTAGGTCGCAACACAACATTAGCGGGTTTGGTTGACATAGAATGACACGATTGATAAACCTGTTGTAATCTTGTTACCAGTAATGACCAGGTCGAATTTGTGTTCAAGATTCTGAACTTGCAAACCCATTCAATCACGAGTAATTGCTAATGTTGTATTTATGCCTTATTTGTGTCGTATCAACCCATCTATACTATACTAGTATTTGTATTTGTATATAAATTTTCTAGGAATAAACATTTGTATATTCTTTTTTGGTATTTTAATCTGAATTTCATTTTATTTTTATTGTATTGTATTGTATTGTGTTGTGTTGGCAGCGGCATGGTAGGATCCCTGGAATAGTGTTAACATAGTTGTCCAGTCTACGGAATTCAACTTTATCTACTTGAAATATTTTATTGAAAGTTTTCCTTCTAACGACCTCAAGAAACATTTCTGAAAATTTCATATGTTTTATTCATCTTTAAGTTCTTTGGTTACTTGTTCTGTAGGGTGGGGTAGAAGATTCAACTGCATTCAACCATGATGATATGGAATGATTGTTTCTGCAGTTCTGCTTGGCACATTGCTGGAAGGCCATTAGATGAAAAGATTAGTTGTTCAAGTTCTCCACTTGTATAGGGAGAATTGTAACTAGTTCAATCTAGAGTACTGCGATGCAGATAAATCAGCTGGAGTATAATTTTTTCTTTCTCGAGGAAACATAATCCTAGTACTTGTTTCAAGTTCCATGTCAAACTTCAATGAAGAGAAATTTTTTTTGTTGGTAAGTGAAATTAAATTATATACTGATAATGTCTTATATTTAGATAAATCAGAATAAATTTGCTTAGATTTGAAAATACCCATCCAATTGCATATTAAAAAAGTTTGTAATACGCGTAAATTACTTTCTCATAGCATTCTTATTTGAATTGTATTATGCAATTATGATTTCAATTAAAGTTTACGTTGTCTTGAGATTTATAAAGTTATGTAGGGTTTATTTAATTAGGCTTTTCAAATAGAATTTTTATAGTAAAATTTTTAAATGTAGAAGTTTTAAGGAAATAACATCTTTGGTTGTAATTTTAAATGTAGAAGTTGTAAGGAAATGACATGTTTGGTTATTTTTTGTAAGTAATAGATTGTATGGTTATATATTGTTAAAAGTATTTATTTATTATTAAATTATTAAAAAAATGATTAATAAATTTTATATTAAAATTTTATATAATTTTATATTTTTTTATATAAAATAAATTTTATATTTTAATTTTTAAAATTTATTAATGTATTTTTATAAATAACACTAAAATGACTTCAGTTAAAATTAGGAGTGGGTGACCCGGGATTGGGTCCGGTCGATCGGAATAGATAAATTTGTCCTGAACGAGAATATTTTTGGGTCGGGACATGGGTTCGATCGGGACATGGCAAATTTCGCCCATCCCTGATTTATTTAAAATTTATAAATTTTATTTAAATTTTATAAAATTTTATAAATTCGTTTAAATATTTTAGGTTAATTTGTAATTCATGATTCTAATTGTTACAAATTTATATTTTTAACCTAAAAAATGTAGTTTTGTATTCTTTTTTACATTAATAAAAAAATTTATTAACTTAATTTCTTATCATTAATATAATTATTAATTTTAATTCTAATAGATTTTAACGTCTATTACATTAAATTACAATATATTATAATTTTAATTTAGCAAATTCTAACGTGACAATGGCATCAATTGTTTTAAGTGTTATAATTTAATATCCAAATTTAAGTTCAATTTTAATTTTATTTATGTTAACTTTTATTATCTGAATAAAAAAATTCGGTAAAACCTCCCCTAAAAATTAGACATTCCCATAAATATATATTTGCACAAAATTGACACTTTAATATTCACCATATCAAATCAAATAATCTATAATGCCTTTTGCAATAATGGCCTATTACTGACCAATCAATATGTTCAAAATAATTTTAATGGCTAATATATATGAATAAACCAAGTCAAGTTGTCAACATCTTCATAAAATAAAAAAAAAGTACAACATTTAGATAATAAATACATTATATTCATAAGTATAACAAACATTAAATATTATAAATTACAATAAAAAAATGTCATCAAAATTTGTATTCTTCATTAATCTACAAAATAAAAGTATAACAAACATTAAATATAAAACTTAATTACTCATATATATTGATTTGATTGAACTGTTGAATAATTACCTTAAAATTGAATTACCCATAAATAACGTAAGTAACCTCTTGGTAAATTTAATGATGTGGAGGTAGCGGTTGTATAACATGTGAAAATTCTATATGAAAGAAATAAGAAAATAATTTTTGCATTATAAAAACATAAAACATTAAGAAATAATAGAAAAAATTAAAAGGAGAAATAATAAAATAGTAAAATAATATATTTTTACCTGTTTCGACTTTATTATAAAATTCAATATCTTTCAAAAAATTCTTCTTTCTTCGATCTATTTAACAAAAATGAAGCTCTAATATAATTTTGTGTGCATATCAAACTCTCAACCATCTTTGGAGTCAATGAGTTACGGAATGAATCTAGAATGCGTCTCCCTATACTAAAAACTAATTCAGAAACTACAATAAATACAAGAATAGCAAGTATATTTATAGCTATATGTGCTAACACTGCATACTTCAAAGAATTTACATTCCACCAATTCAAAAAAGTTATGACATATTAACTCAATAAACTATAACATAATAACTTTTTCCAAAAAAAAAAAGTTATGACATATTAGCTATTATTTTTACCTTTATTACACTAATTTATTACTATTACTATATTAATTATATATTTTTTTACAGAAAATATTCGTTATATATTATATTTATAATAAACAAAATTTAATGAAATTTTATATTTTGTGACATTTAATTCAGTATCTTTTAATATGGTATCATAATTTATATAAATATACAAATTTAATTTTTATTTCTCAAAAATCCTAAATATAAGAACTAAAAAAGTAAAAGCTAATTTTCCTCAAAAGAAGCATAATATTATAATATATATATATCATAAATTTAATCTTCAATATAATCAAATAAAAAAATAGTTATTACTAAACTACCACCACACTATAGCAACCGTTGTCATTGATTGTGAAAAGCGGTGGTGATGTCTTTTTAATCAACGGAGCATCAAAGGATAGGCAAACACGACAAAATTCATAGAGGATAATGAGGTCACCGATCAGCAATAATAATTAACGACACACTGCCATCTTTATCACAATAGATCACCAACCAATGTCTTTGATGGAGGTTGTTGTGTGACTTCATACATTATTGTCATTATAGTGACTATCTCGAATTTTGTCATGTTTGATTCTTTTAATGCTTAAATAACTAAAATAACAATATTTATAAATTATAAAAACAATATTTATAAATTATAAAATTTAGAGTTTAATTATATTTATAAATAAGTATTACACTATTGTCTCAATGACGATAGTGATGTTAGTGTCGATCATAGTGTTATTTTTATAAATTTTTTATTTAATTATATTAATAGTTAAAATTAAATAAGAAAATTGTAAAAGATATACGTGAATTTTTGTTTGATGAAAATCTATCACGTGTCACAATTTTACTCTTTCTTTTCTTTTTTGTCTTGTGTTTGAGTAATTTGAATTTAAATATCATATAAATGTACGACTTTACCTTTTATCTTAACCTATTTAATGGATAAAACTAACAAAATGAGGTGTATCTGTTACTTTTTGAAACATTGTGGTCTAATGTGACTTTTGTCATATTTTTGGGGTGTAAATGTTCATTTCCCTTTAACTTGTGCACGTTCACACAATGGCTACAGTGTGTTTATTGTTCACGGAAAATGTTGTTTTTAATAGATTGTTAAACAAATTATTAAATTAAGGCACAATTTTTAGATTATTCAATCAAAATCATATTTAATAATATCATGACTTTTATATCTAAAATGATTATTGTTCATCATAGGTTTATACACAAAATAAATTAAAAAAATTATTGATTAAATGTAAAAATAATTACATAAAATTTATTATTGTGTACACAATTACTAATTTTAGCAATAGGTTACATTTTGCATTTGCAATATTAAATCATCTTAAATTCACTGTTTATCACCAATATTCTCTATTGCAGGTCATAGTTGGCCATTAATCTAACATATCCCATTTGTGTTGAAGTTTCCTGGTTTGGAACCTCGCAATCAATTACCTTCTTATCCCTCAGTTACTCATTTGATTGATAAATTCATCCTCCATCTATTAACAAAGAAAAAACGCTCTAACACTCAAGTCAGTGCTTGTAAGAAAAAGTGGGTGCTCGTGTGTGGAGTGTATGCACGAACAACTAGTGCAAAAGGATTAATTTCACTAGGATGAATACTAGAATGAGTTGTGAATCAATAATGAATAATTACCTATTTTGATAGAATATGAGTTTAACTCATTTTTAAAGTATGCATATATAAATTCAATTCTATTTTGACTATGTCTAATGTATATTATGCCTTTATTAATGTATTCATTTTTTATTAGAAGAGTTTGAGTAGGATTCATCCACATTTGAGAAGCTATTCTTTATATAAAAATATAATTAAACATTTAAATTCAGAATGAAATTCATAGTTTGATTCGTTTCTAACTTCAAGTGAATTCTCTTACCTAGTTATCGAAGTTCACAAGTTATGAATTCGAGTTACTTGTGTTTAGAGTCTAGATTGAACTTTGAAGTAGTTTTGAGCCTTTTTTTCCCCCTACCAATTGGACTTGATTTCCTTCGATCCATTCTAATAAATAAAGAGAAAATGCTTCTAAGGCGGACGGTAGTTGGACCTGATGGAAAAATGCCCAACAAATGCCCATCTATAAGTGAAAGAGTGTCTTTCAGTGAGGAAGCTGACAAGATATACTTTTTCACTTTCCAACTAGTTAGTGCCATGTGTCTAGCTTTTAGTTTTTCTAATTCTTTCTAGCATTATTGTTTATGTGTTCATGTCTCTTTGAATGCAGATGACTTTGTTTTGTTTATAGACGGACGTATGGACGGTTATTCCTATATTTATAAATTTAGGCTATTGTTTCTCCTTTATTTTACTTTTATTCATTACTCTAAAAATCCTAAAGCTTTTTCTAACCTTTTAAAATCAATACCAAGACACATTCTTCATTTTTTTTATTTTATGTCTCGTAAAACTATTTCTAAATAGCTTTAAAAAAAATAGAAAAACATGGTGAGTAGTTTAAATACATTTTCTTTGGATGAAATGAAGATGACATTCCAATTTCCTTGGAATGTTGATATATGGATCCTCTCTACTGGTGAGCCACACCATGACCATTCTTTGGTAAGACGTAGAGAGCCTCCTCAATTCTGGGAGCATCTTATTTGCTTCCATTTTACAATCTCTCTCATCATTCTTGAGTTCCTTCATGTTACTAGATTGTCTCATCTCTAAGATCATCTTAACATATTCCACCTCTTATAAGATGTAGCTCCTTCTAAACCACATGATATTCTCTCAATATGTCCTATTCTATATGACGTTTTCCTTACCTATGACCTATTTCGTACAAAAATAAACTATCACTGGTCTCTAAAGGGTAAAAGAAAGTTTTTCTTCAATTGTAAGGATAAGAAGTACAGGTCGAAAAACATGTTATTACAATGAGTATGGGGTGGAAGAGACATAGAGACCCTTACGAAATGGCTAATTCCTCCAAAACCTACAATTGGAAGACTAGCCTGATCCTTTCTTCAATTTCAGTGAACTTGTTCTAGATGGACTTGTTGGTAAAATATGCCAGACTTCTCAAGGTATGCCATCTTCTATACACCCTTACAATAGAGGATGGTCTGTGGACTCTGACCCTTTCAATACTTAGGATAGTTCCATTATAGAACGGTCCCCAATTGTTGGTGTTTGAGCATACCACACCTAAGTTATGTTCCACTAGCTCTTCTCAAATGATATTTTGTACCCTCCGGATAAATAAAAATATGAGGTGAGGACTCGTGAGAGGTTTTTCCCTAATATAAGTGAATTTTTTAAACTTGTTTGCTTCTTTTAATTGGCTTTCATTGCATTGGAATTCCTAATATATTTATTTCTATGCAACTTTAAGTGTTCAAATTATTTTAATCTTTTCAGAAAGTGAGGTTCTTAACTTTTCTTTAACTAACACTTCCTTAGATTCTGATTGCCTTTCAGATGCAGACGAAGACTCTAAAGATGATGCTGGTGTTGGAGATGGTGCTTACGTGCCATTTCATTTTGTATGAATATTTATTGTTTAATATTTATACAATGAACATTTCAATAAGTTATTAATATTTTATTATATAGTAAGTATATTACTTTTAAGATGTTGTAGATTTAAAGGAGTTTAGATATGATCTAAAGGAGTTTAAGCCATCATAATAGTTAACATTATAAGAGTTATGACATTGTCTAAAATAGAAAAAAGACCTAAGAATATATTAGTAATGACATAATTTTAAGGAGTTGCAAATGGATTGATCAGTGAACCTCTCAGATTAGTTTATGTCTATATCTAAATTGTTAAGATGGTTATTCTTAACAGATCGCGGGCTTAGTGAAGGCTCACATAGGCATACAAGTATTAAGTAAGAGCTGGGTATTGAACAGACTCATGAAGACTTCTAATAAATGTCCTATAGAGCCGTCAATGGAATGTATTCTTGAGTTTAGTATTATTCATAGTCCTTTGACTTAAGCGCCACAATGGGCTTGTGAGTGGTCCACTATGTTTGATTCCACGCTTGTCAAAGACCTTTCATGATCTGACCTCTGAGTATCGTTGGGTATGGTCCGATGCTTATAGAGTCCGATGTGTGTAGATATGAGATCCATAAGCTTATATGAGTGAGTTGTATATCTTAAAACTCTGAAATTAAATTTCAAGAAGATTTATGACCATAAGCGAAAACCATGAAAAAGAGTTTTCCATGGGGTTTAATAATATCACAAAGGAGTTTATGGATATTATTTATGAAAATACAAATCTGGGGATAGTTCACGGTCGAGCATATAGGGATTTAACAGTGATGATCTATACTTATGCTTTTCTAAGATATAGGTGACGAAATAATTATACATATATGGTTAATCTTAATTTATATGGTTCAGAGCGTCATTTTATAATATATGTAATGTGTGTATAAGGCATCCTTTACAGACTCATGAAAGCGTCCATAAGACAAACAAGTGTGAACTCGAGAGTCTCATAATACGAAGTATACTCATTGAGCACTAGGGGAGCGAACTGGGTCGAACAGTTCAATCTGAAAAAATTTCAAAAAGCAGAAATATTTTTAAGAAATCTCGAGAAACACGCTTGTCAAAGACTTAAGAGTTAGGCTATTCATAAAATAAACAATTGTTGTTTATTTGGAATCATTAAAAAGTGGCTTGCATTGCAACATGTATGATTGACAACTGACAAATAGCATTATGCATGAAAGTAAGATTGACACTTAGCTTGGTACATGTGATGCATGAAGGATATATATCTTTGCAAAAGTCAAAGTATTCAAAAGTAAATGAAATTGTTTTATTTGTGGTTGTTGCAAAATTTTGCCAAAGGGAAATACTTTGAAAGTTTTGTACTTAAGTCACTTAAACTTATTTTCAGCCAAACATTTGAGAGAGAATATTGGTAATTCAAGCGACTCATTATTTAGCAGTTAATCATGACATGAGTGCTTCTGCTTTATCTTTATGTCAAGTGTGCTTTATCTTTCTTCATGTCTGCTTTTAATCTATCGACCAAAAAATCTATGTTAAGACCACAAAAATCCTTATAATTAATAAAGTTAATTTGGCCTCAAGTTCAAAAGTCCAGATGTTAGCCTAAAAGTCTTCAAGTCATAAATGCATTATCGGTCATTAGTGCCAAGACGGCAAGGTCCCTAAGTCTATAAAAGAGGCATTTATTTGACTTTTCTTAATCATCTTACCTAACTCATCACGCTTCCGACACAATTTTATCACACTTACATATCAACAAATATTTATTCAAAATTTTATGGCCTGTTGTACCTTATAAATGATAAACTAATACCCATAATTTTTTTTTACTTCACAAGAACCGAGAAAAATATATACTTGAACATACTTACACATATGCTCCATAATTGTTATCAATTTTTTTTCTTCTATAAATACATTATTTTTGCATCCTTATATAAACTCGAAAACATTCAAAGGTTAGGGTGAGCATAATAATGGAGGAAACCTCAGCTCGTAGATTCACAAAAATTTATGTCTTTTATGGATCTAATCCTGAAAGTATTGAAGAGTTTGTAAAAGCTGCATAAAATCTTGGTAAGGTATTAGCTGAGCGAAATATACATTTAGTATATGGAGGAGGTAACCGTGGGTTAATGGGGTCTGTGGCAAAAGCTACACACAATAAAGGTAGTCGAGTTTTGGGTATCATTCTAAAACCTCTAGCTATTGAAAATATTGTAGGAAAAATAGTTAGGGATGAGTTACAAGTCTCATCTATGCACGAGCGAATGACTCAAATGCTTAGGCATGCATATGCCTTCATAGCTCTACCAGGAGGTTTCGGAACCTTTAAGGAAATGTTTTTCAAATTGCCTCATGGGCACAATTACAAATCCATCAAAAACCCATTAGTTTGTTAAATGTTAATGGTTTTTATAACGGGTTGTTATTTTTTCTTGACTATGCAGCAGGAACACAATTCGTCCCACTTCTAGTACGACGGATTCTTATTTTTGCTCTAACTGTTGATCAATTGATTGATCAATTACAGTCTTTATTCCTCCGTCTAACCCAACATTGCATCAGTTAGATTGGTCTACTTATGACAGTGAGAAGAAGCGCAAAATAGACTTAAATCTCACTCCGTAACCTCTACTGTATTTTTGTTGCTGCTATTATTGTTGTTGTTGTTTTCTTTTTCAATAAAAGTTATTTCAATTGATGTCTTCAATACTCTACTTTTCTATATTTTGACATTGAGAAAATTATCTCAATTTGCTCTATGACATACAAATTATCATTATAAGATATTCGACATCATTCTTGCTAAGCATATTAGTCACAACTAAAAACAAAAATCATAGATGGTAACATTAAGATTCATAAAAATACCATTATCTACAATATCAACAATCTTAGCAGCTCTCGGATAATGTGTCATCTTAACAAAATCATTCAAAAATTTAAGCAAGATGTCAAACATTTACACAATAAAGCTACAAATACAATCCTAAGGATTTGGCATCTGCTCGGTTCCCTTGACTTAACACCTAAAAGTCTACAGAATCATATCTTAGCTCTGATACCACTAAAACTATCACGCCTTAGACCCAAAAGATCTGACACATAACATAACTTAAACTCATTCAATATTATTTAAAGATTCATTTCAATTTTATTTTCAGAATTATAACAATTGAATTATGACTTGGGCAATTAGTAAACTGGAGATATGCAGAGTTCTCTCAGAGATTAACACTCTACTATGTCACCAGTAGCAACTTTGTTACCGGAAGCCCAGAATATATTCATTGCAAATCCTTACTAAAAATCAACTCATAACCACACTTGGTGAAACTTAAACCAAATACAACCATACACAATAAAATAATACATAAGTATTTATTCAATAGGGACAAACCAAATATCTTAAACTATGTTTCCATAAATGAAACACTTAGCAACCTAGCAACTTAGGGAACCCAAGGGACAGTTAAGCCTTGTCAAATCCGCTAAGCATATATGTGCCTTATTTACCTAAAATCACCATAAACTATAATAAGTATAAAACTCAATAAGCATACTAGTTTTCATATATCAAAATACAAATACATATATGTACACAATGCATGTGTATGATATGCTGTGATAAATCAAAATCATAATCTTATCAAATCATATGTTAGGTAAGCGCTTACACATTCTTTCAAAACATACAATAGGAATATCATCACTCAACTACTACTTAGTAGGACTTTTATATTACATATCACATAATGAGCCAAATGTCACTAGTAGGTAACATACCGTATGGGAGAAATAGTATAAGTGAGGTTTAAATTACACATATATAATGCTCATGCCCGAAGGTAAGAGCCAAACCCTCACCCTGATCATCGGTGAGTCCTCTCACATACACCAATACGCTACTAGAAGAATGTGATGACTCAATCTTCCTTTAGGTACCAATAGGATCCTCCATACATATGAAATACATAACATATACCAATCCCGAAGGAAATGCCACACATAAAGGTTCCATAAATCACATAAGGTGCCTACTAAGTAAATAATGAGTTCAAGCATCCTCAAAACACAAAACATATCTCATGGATATTTTTCACTTCAAAAGCTTTCTTTGTTAAACACATTTCATTTTGAAAGCTCACTTTCATAAACACATGTATATCCTTGCTCAATGTCAATGCTTACATTCATAAACATATGTCTTTCACATTTCATATCAAATATACTTTGGTATAACATAAATATATTTCGAAGCACATTTACAAAATTATGCATAGACAATTACTATACTTATTGTGATTTCAGTAAAAGTCTAGTATACTTACCTCTTAGCACTAATCCTTTCATAAGCCTCAACATTCACACAAAACACTTTAAATAGCTTATAAAATTACACATATTGCACTTATCACATCGAATTGGTATAATTACTTGGTTTCTCAAAACCTGTCATTTAGACCACTTACACTTAACAAAATTTTCTTATACATCAAATGATATCCAGTTACTCCAAAATCAGACTATATCTTTCTTAACTCATATATATTTCTTATATATAAATATTATATCATACTTTCTACACATTCTATTTCATAAATATCATCAAATCCAAACTATTATTCTGGCGGGATCAAGATATTTACTGAACAGTATTTAGTCTCGTAATTTTATAAAATCAGATACTAACTCAAAAATTACAAAACTATCATGTAATTACTCTTGACACATATTTCAATTCATGATAAATATTTTACTTCAAAATTCCTGTCAAAAGTATTTTAAAACTATTTTATTCCATAGCTTTAAAATCTGTTAATCAAATACTGCAATGAGTTGACACTCTTTAAAATATCATAACAATTTAACCACATTGATATATATTCTCAATTATGAGTATATCATATTAGATATATAAACTTATCATATTCCATAAATTCGTAATTTTTGAAGATCATTAAGCAGATCAAAATTTTTTTGTCACTGTATCATACTGTTAACACAAAATTTCTAAAATTTCAGGGCTATTTTGGTAAATTCACTACAAATTCAATTTCTGGAATTTTCAATCGATTCAAAGTCTCAATTAATTTTAAACATGTCTAATTTCATATACCTAGAATTCAAAATCAAAATCAAATCACAACAATTTATAAAATTCCTGGATCAAGAGAATATCAAGTAGAAATTCTGCAATTCATTATGATTTATCAAGCTATCTACATACATCATCATCAATTCTCACAATATCTTAGGAAATACACATCAAATCCTCAATTATTAATATTTTTAGAAATTAAAACTTAAAGGAATTAACTAATTTAACACCAAGAAACTAAGAAAGGGTTATAATATACCTCTTAAAGCTTAAATTTTAATTTTCTTCTTTTTCTTCTTTTTCTTCTCTTTCTCTCCCCTTTCTTTCTCTCTTTTCTCACTCTAAAAGAGGTACTAGACCAAAATGAGTGAATTAGGATTTTAAAAGTGTATTTTTATACTAAGACATATTTTTGGTATTTACGAATTTACCCCTAAAACTTTTAAAGTATTACAATTTGGTCCCAAAAATAAATCTAAAGTCTTGCAAATAAACCCAATACTAATAGTATGTTCTTAACCTATACAAACACTGCTAATAACAATATATAAATCAAGTATCACACATATACAAATAAAATATGTATATTTATATATATATATAAATACTTATTCTTACCGGTTGTGGATAATGGTTACTACAATAAACCTCTTGATATCATTTTTCTTGATTTATCACCTTCCTTAAACTTATTATGTTTTTCATTCTTCTTTTAACTACTATTTTTTAAAGAATTTCTTATTTCTCTTAAGCTGGGGGTATAAAGAATGTAAAGAGTTTTTTTTGTTTAAAAAAAAAACATAAGTTATACCCCCACAAACTTGGATTAATAAATACTACCTAAACTTAATTATTTTCTACTTACATATCCTTTGCTCATACAACTACAACCTTTCCCTTTTAAGAATATTTCAAATAAACTTAAGGTTTATGGTGTTTTGGGTAATTTTTGGATAAATAAGTTTAAAATCTTAAGCTTGTAATGTGGTTAAATAGAAAGAAAAAAAAGGGTATTTAGGCCCAAAAGGGTAACTAAGGATAAATATATATTCATTATAGACTAGAAAATGCTCAATCAGTCCAAAGATGGCCTAGTGTCATTTTCTTATTCATGTGTTTCTTAGGATTTCATCTCAAGTAGTAATCAAACAAGTTATAAAGTGCTGATCCTCAAAACTGTGGTGTACTACTTAAGTATAAGTATCTCTAAGCAATACTTCAACTAAATAAAAGTTTTATTTTAATGTGCTAAAAAATAAGTGATCAAAATAAGGTCGAACTCAATTCAAGAGTCTTGTATAAGAATTATCTTAATTATCTATCATTTCCTAGGGACTTGTAAAAAAAATTTAGTCAATATTCTATTTCTTATTATGGACTAATGATCATCATCTCAACCAAAAATTAACAACTTAAAAAAAGATTTAACATCCAAGATAACCACAAAATTTATGTAGTGGAAAATAAACACAGGATAATGTTTTCCTCCCCAAATTTAAATTTTACATTGTTCGCAATAACAAAAATAACAAATAAGAGTAAGAAGCTTCCTTAGTAAATAAAGGTTTTAGCAGTGCAACGTTTAAGTCTTAATGTGACTGTGTTTTTCTTTATCTACTAACGCTTGTAATTTCTTGTACTGCTCCTTAAATACTTTTCTTACTAGTCTAACACTAAAAGAAAAAGAAAGTAAATAAAGATAAGCAAACATAAAAATAAACTTTACTTGGGTTGTCTCCCAAGTAGCGCTTGATTTAATGTCATCCGCTTAATAAGGCTTTCTCTATTCTTATAGTGGATCAAAGCAGATGTTAGAGGCATATAGGAATGTATGGTTGCTGGCACTCCTTTTTATGGACTTTCATAGTCTTGAAATCAAGCTTTGAACAGTAGGTTCCGTTCTATTTTCATTATGCGCTTCTGAAAAAGATTTTAATTTTAGACTAGGGGAAAAAGTTTCTTTTACCCTTAACTATGCACATTTCATGAAAGATCTACTCATGCTTTTTCTTTCTTTTCCTTATATACAAAAGTGCTTTCATTTTGATCAAGGGATTCACTTCTTCCAGCAACTGCAAAAGTTGCTATTTGTTGTTTTCTTACGCTACATCAATGCGGAAACAATCTTCATTTCTGTAAGCAACTTGATTTCCTTAAAGACCTTGAATGACATTATTTTATCTTGTACCCTCATTGTCAACTCCTCTTTTTGTACATTAATAATTTTTCATCCGGTGGCTAGGAATGGTCTTTCAGGGATGATTGAAATCCTCTTGTCTTCTTTTATATCCAGAATACTAAAATCAGCAGGAAATATGAACTCGTCTACCTTAACTAGCATATCCTCTATGACTCTTTTAGGATAGTTAAGGGATTGATCAGCAAGTTTGAGTGTGACATTGGTAGGCTTTGCTTCTTTCAAACCTAATTTATTATAGATGGAGAGTGGCATGAGATTGATGCTTGCACTCAAGTCACATAAAGCCTTCCTAAAGTTATGATTGCCAATGACACATGAGATGGTAAAGCCATAAGGATCTTTTAGCCTAGGCAGTAATTTCTTCTATAGAATGACACTACACTCCTCAGTCAAAGCCACAATCTCATAGTCCTTCAATTTCTTCTTCCTTAAAAGAATGCTCTTCATAAACTTGATGTAGCTAGGCACTTGTTCAAGTGCATTTGTAAAAGAAAGATTTATATGTAATTTCTTGAAGATTTCAAGGAATTATAAAAATTACTTATCTACTTTCTTCTTTTGTAGTCTCTGAGAAAATGGTGGAAGTAGATTGAAATTTGGTACTGGATTTTTCTGTATGTTGTTGCTAGTGTTTTCTACTATGTGTATTTTGTTTTTTTGCATTTCTGCACTTCTACACTAGTTTCTGCACTTGTTTTTGCACTATTTTCTGCATTGTTTTTTATATTATTTTTTGATCTTTTTTGCATTCTTTTCTATACTATTTTTTGCACTTACTTGCTGCTGAATTTGCTAATGCCTTACTTTTGGTATCTGGAATTTTTTAGGAAAAGGTATTGGAATTATATAGTGCTATACTTTATCTTTCTGTACAACCTTCTTCTATTTATTAGTGCTTTTCATGATTGGCGATTGTGGTTGAGATGTGATGTCTTGTAAGTTCTTACCACTTCTTAATGTTGCTGTTACTGCTTGACATTGCTCTACACTTCTTTTTGGATTTGCTTCAGTGTTATTAGGTAGAGCTTCTTGAGATCGCTTATCAAATACTGCAACAAGTTGTCCCATTTGAGTCTCCAAATTCTTTAATGATGTAGAATGGTTTTGTAGGATGTTGATGGGCTTCCCAACCATGATGGAAAAAGAAAACACTGACCACGACTTCGTGACATCTCTAGTGTGCTTAATCAGCATAAGGCACAAGCAGATGAAGGTGTACCAAACCTTGACTTCCTTGGTCATGGTCCTGGATCTAAAATAAATCAGTAGGTCATGAGATATGGTCCACTTGATGCCAGGCTTACATAGAGTCTGGATGATGTGGTCATAGCCTACCTCACTTCGGACCACTAGATTGTCATTTAGCTCATCGGTCAGTAACTCATAGAATTGGTTGATGGTGTTGTGATCAAATGATACCATCTTACCTTGAACTCTCACTCTATGGTCAATGTTCTCTTAGATGTTTGCATAGAATTCCCTGACTATTATGGTTTTAAAATTAATTTTAGAGAAAGGTTGTTGTGTTGAATGGTAGAACGCTAGAGCATTCAACCTTGATTCATGAATGCGAAGGTGAGGCAGGTGGAGAACGTTGAGGCGTCTTTAATTTGTCTCTTTAAATTTTAAGACTCCCAGAACATTACTGTATCATAGTGTTTAACACTAAGGCATCTTCAATTTGAGTGATCAACCATTTTTTTGGATTTATCGAATGCAGGGTCATTGATGTTCAACAACATAGCTGCATTAAAGTAATGATTGTTGATCTGCAAGTGAAAAATAGTTGTTGGGGCAATCTTCCTTGATACAAGAGGCGTTCGTGGCCTTTGATCTCTCTTAGAACTCACTGGAATTCAAGCTGAGGCGTTGCAAAAATGACGTCTTAGCGTTAAGCTGGGATGCAAGAATATTGAAGAATGGGAACGCCATAGCATTAGATGCCTCATATAGATGTGGGGGCGATCTCCTTGGATGCAAGGGCATTGGTTGGCATTGGTCTCTCCTGGAACTCACTAGAATTCATGCTAAGGCATTGCAAAAGTGGTGCCTCAATGTTGAGCTGGAACGCAAGAACGTGGAAGAGTGGTAGCACTATAGTATTGGATGCCTTGTATGAACATGGGGTCGATTGAAAATGAATGCTCTAGCATTCATCCTTTCTGCATGAGCGTTAGAGCATTGTAAATGTTGACGTTGGGGCATTCCTTTCAATGTTTCCCCATTCAAGTCCTAAACATACCAAAAATCACACAATACACTTAACTAACATAACTTAAACTTAAAAACACAAATTATACCTTGGATTGCCTCCTAAGTAGCGCTTGATTTAATGTCATTGGTTTGACGGCTTGTTATTCTTCCTAAGGCTTGGTGAGTTTAAGAGATGACTTTTGACGCTCAATGTCATCACCTCAATAATGCTTCAATCTTTGTCCATTCACTTTGAATAGTCTCTTTTTCTCTTTAGCAATCTCAACAACTCCACAAGGAAACACTTTGGTAACCCAAAATGGACTTAAGCTTTCCTGAAAATTATTTCAGCCGAGAATTGACCAATAATACTCACTTTCTAGGATGAAATTCCCTTATTGCTATTTTTTTATCATACTATTTCTTTGTCTTCTCCTTGCATAACTTGGCATTTTTATAAGCTTGGAGCTAAAACTCATCTAGTTCATGCAATTACAATAAACGCTTTTCCCCGGTTGATTGAACATCAAAATTTAAAGCCTTGATAGCCCAATATGCTTTGTGCTATAGCTTAATTGAAAGATGGCAAGCTTTCCTATAAACTAACTAGTATGGAGACATTCCAATAGATGTCTTATATGCAGTGTGGTATGCCCAAAGTGCATCATCAAATTTTATGGCCTAATCCTTTCAATTAGACTTCATAGTTTTCTCCAAAATGCGCTTGATTTCTCAGTTTGAAATCTCCGTTTGGCCACTTGTTTGAGGATGCTAAGTTATAGCTACCTTGTGTTTCACCCTACATTTTTTAATAAGGGTGTATTGAGCTAATAAGTACCTCAACTGTCATGCTTCTAGTTTGTCCTACGATAGCTTTTCATTCTCTATGTGTTCTCAGATAAGGTCTATCCACATTGGGCATGGATTGATATGCGTGATTTCTTTGATCACAGTTTCCTTGATGCAACATTAATGGATGAATGTGAAGGGGAAAGATTGTGGTATTCGAGCTTTCTCAGTTGAAACTATTCGTGCAAATATATCTACCTTGTGATTTTTAACCTCTTTGAACTGTTTTATCTGCTCGTTGACCTTTTAGAGACAAGCATCCATGCAGTATCCTCACGTTTCAAAATTTTTATTAACTTGGCTGACAATGAGTTGTGAGTCATTTCTGATGAGGATTCTTTTCGTTTAGAGTGATCGAACAACTTTTAATCCAACTAGGCGGGCTTCATACTCAATTTTTTCAGGGAAACTGAACCTAACTGCATAACTAAGCTCATCTCTTTCTAAGTTGACAAGAATGATGCATGTTCCACATCCCTTAGAGTTGGAAGCTTCATCGATAAAGAGTGTCCAAGTTAGAGTAGGGGATTTCTTATTAGGTTGTGCATTTGCGGACTCTTCAAAGGAAATTTTGCCGCAACCTCATATCTATAGGTACACTCTATAATGAAGTCCGTTAGAGCTTGTCCTTGATAGTCATTCTTGGTTTGTATTGAATGTCGAATTCACTAAGCTTAATTGCCTATATGATTAATGCTTAAAGAGGTAAAGCTTATAGAGAATTTATCTTAAGGGTTAGTTAGTGAGATGACTATAGTATGGGCCTAAAAGTACTGTCATAGTTTTCGTCTTGATATAACCAATGTAAACGCAAGTTTTTTAGATGAGGGTAGCAAGTCTCAAGATCTGTAAAGGTCGTACTAGTAAACGATAGATCTTTGGATTTCTCTTTCTTTGACTAGTACTACTTTTATGCTAGTGCTGAGACCCTAAATATATGATTAGTTGTTCTCCAGTTTATAACACTGTAAGGTGGAGTGAGTGGTCAAATATGCTTTCAACTTCTAAAAAGCCTCTTCACATTGGAGAGTCCTCCAAGTCTTCTCCTTTCTCTGGATAATTTAAAAAAACTCAAAGCATTTAGTTAGTTGCTTGGGAAATAAATTTGCTAAGAGCAACTACTCAACTTATTAGTCTTTGGATTTCTTTAATAGTGCTTAAGGCTTCATTTCAAGGATTGCTCAAATTTTATTTGAATCGACGTTGATTCCTTTTTAGCTCAACATGAATCCTAATCATTTTTTTATTAACTCTAAAGGCACATTTTTCAGGTTCAATTTCATTTTGTGTTTTTTTATAATCACAATTTTTTCTCAGTTGTTCACATAGTTCTCAGGTCTAATTGACTTTACGATCATATTTTTCACATATACTTCCATGTTCTGGCTAATGAGTGGTTTAAATAACCTATTTATAAGTTTTATGTAGGTGGCGCCTGTATTTTTCAGTTTGAATGGCATGACCTTGTAACAGTTAGTTCTTTGATAGGTGATGAAAGACATCTTTTCCTGATCAGGAGAAAATATCTTGATCTGGTTTATTCTGAGAAAACGTTTATGAAGTTGAGAAGAATGTGCCCAATTGTTGAGTCCACTAACTGGTTTGCCTTTGGGAGTGAAAAAACTTTCTTTAAGGTAGGTCTTGTTTAGATATATAAAGTCAACATACATTCTCTATTTTTCATTTGCTTTTTTGACCATTACCACATTAGCAACCATTATGGATAATAGACATCTTGGATGAACTCGACTATTAAGAGTTTCTTAACCTCCGTCGTGACTACTTTATTTCTTTCTTGGTTGAAAATTCTAATTTCTTGTTTGATTGGTTTAAAAAATGAATTCACAACCAATGCATGAGATATCAAGGCGGGATCTATCCCTGGTATGTCTTCATGTGACTAGGCGAAGATGTCTGAGAACTCTTTAATTAGTGCGCTCAGTTCTTCCTCTATCTTGGGTTCTGACTGAGAGCTTATCTTTACTACCTTCTCGGGTGATCATAGTCTAACAGATACTAAGAATTGTTCCTCTATTGGTTTTAGGGATTGTGATTCAGGTTCATCTTTTGGGTCTACAATTGAGATGTAGAAAATTCTCTTAAACGAGGTCAAATAACAACTTCTCGCGGCTTTCTTATCTCTGTTATTTATTTTCTAAGCATAAATTTAAGTACAAGTATATGCTATCGTAACAAGTAATATAGGGGTTATAAGTCGGATGTCGAACTCTATAGAGATAAATATTATTTTCAACCAAGTACTAAAATTGTATCTTTCATGTAATTATCCAAAAAAATCAAATTCTTAATTTATAAAAATATTAATCTTTAATATTAATATTAAAGGATTAATCTTTAAATAAAAGTGCAAAAATAAATAACACAACTTAAATAACTCAAGAAGATAGTAATATAAAGAAAGCTTAGGTTAATTACTATTCTTCAATATGTTTTTTAGAGATTAATCCTTTAATATTAATATCCCTCAATTTTTATTATTTATCAAAACAATAATGTATTCACAAGTCTCTTTCAAGGTTAAGTAAGTATATCTTAATTTACCGTATACTTATATCTCTATGGTAATTGTAATAAATCAAGATTCATTAAGAACAAGTCTTATTGATCATACATGTCAACTAGGTATATCTTTATCCTATATTAAAACTTGTAAATTTCTCGACAATCATATATCAAATTATTAATGTCTAAATACAATGACGTCTTTCTCAACTTTATCAAAGTATTCCCATGTTAGTTACAATATTGATTAGATATTATAAAGCATTAAGAAAAATAATTTGAATAATAAAGAATTGAGTTCAAATAAATATTAAAACAATTCAATAGTAAGCACAATATTGAGTTCAAGTAACAACCTTAGAAAAGAAATTAGTTCATGATAACAAAAGAATTATGGTTAGAAAGTAAAATAAACATGATAGAACCAAAAGCAAACAAATATAAATATTAATTTGTAGTTGGTTGATATGCTAAAGATTCGCCAATAATCTTTTACTTCTTTTGATATTGTTTTTCATTAAATTGTTCTAATTATGTTGAAACAAGTAGCCTTTATATAGAGATTGACTGGAGTCTTAAAATTGTATTTATTCTTATTTTAGGAAAGTGGCACCACTGGGGCAAATATTGTTCACTGTTATAGTTGGAACAATAACATGACCACTGTTTATAGTACTATAGTGATATATTGTAGCAATTTTGATATTTTTGTCATGTTTCCCCTTAGATTTTTATCTTTATTTGCTCTATTGACTCTGAACTTATAAAATAATAATAAATCACAAAACAATGCCAAATAATCTTTATTTCAATGAACAAATATTAAGTTTGAAAGATAAAAATATTATACCTACTTAACCCCTATCAAGTACCCATAAACTTAGAGAATTGCTCACCCTTGAACAATAACAAATAAAATAAAAGAGAGAATTTAAAGAGATTATACTTAACACAAAATAAGGTGAAAATTTAAAAATAAAACTTAACTTGCTAGGTTGATTCGATGATCATAACTATTGTCTCAAAGGTTGTTGAAATGGCATAATTTCTTTTAGAATTTAATAAATAACTCTTGATAACTCGTAATACCATTCATTAAGTTCTTTATTCTTTCTATAATTGATCACTTTATGTATGTATGCAATAAGTAAGTAAATAGTCAAATGATACCTAGATTTACTCAATTACTTTAAGATAATACAAAAAGATAATGTCTCAACATATTTTAATTTATAATAACACTATTATAGGCTTACTTTGTATACTTCTCCACTAATATAAAAAGACATGTGTCTAGAGATTTATTTAAGATTTTAACTAGCTTGTAATGAAAGGCTAGGGCTAAGGTGAGATAAAAGAATAAACAATTTAGTTTAAGTCATACCATAAACACTTAACTTTACCTAGAAACCTCTTGATCTCATTTTCCTTGATTTTTCTCTTCCCCTAAACTTATTGTGTTTTCCATTATTCTTTTCAACTACTATTTTTCAAAGAATTTATTCTTTTTCTTAAGTTTACGGTACAAAGAAATTTTTTTTCTCCTTTTTATAATACCCCCAAACTTAGATTGATAAATATTACCCAGACTTAATTGCTTTTTACTTCAATACCCTTTTTTTTATACAACCAAAACCTTTTTTCCTTTTAAGAGTATTTCTAAGTAAACTTAAAGTTTATGGTGTAATGGATAATTTTTGAATAAATAAATTTTAAGTCTTATGCTTGTAATGTTGTTAAATAGAAAAAATGGGTATTCATGCTTAACTAGTGATAAATATATATTTAAGGTACACTAGAAAGGTTCAATTGGTTCAAAGATTGTCAAATTTTATTTTCCTATTCATGTGTTTATTAAGATTTAGCTTCATGCAGTATTCAAACAAATTCTAAAGGGTTTATCCTCGAGACTGTAGTGTACTACTTAAGTATAAATATTTATAAGTAACAATTCAACTAATACAAACTTTATTTCAATGTGCTCAAGAATAAGTGATAAAAAATAAGGTTGAAATCAGTTCAAGATCCTGGTATAAGAATTATCTTAAATGTCTATTCTTTCCTAGGGACTTGAAAAAAATAAATTCAGCCAATATTTTATTTCTTATCATAGATTAACGACCATCATCTCAATCTAAAACTAACAACTAAAAAAAATAACATGCAAGATAACAAAAAAATAAGGATAAGTGTTTCTCTCCCCCAAACTTAAATTTGATATTGTCCCTAATGAAAACAAAATTGAGTAAGAAACTTCCTTGATAAATGAAGGCTTAACATTGCAGTATTTATGTCTTTATGTGATGGTGTTAAATTTTCTTATCTCTTAACGCTGCAAATTTTTGTGCTACTTCTTAAATTCTTGTTTTACTATTTCAACAATAAAAGAAAAGAAAATAAAATAGAATGCAATAAAATAAACAACATAAAAATAAAACTTTACTTGGGTTGTCTCCTAAGAAGTACTTGATATAACATCATCGGCTTGACGTCTTCTTTCTTAACTCATAAAGGATCCTACTGTATGTCAGTGATGTTGCACCTATGGAACTTTAGTCGATGTCTAAGAGTACTGATATTTATTTTCTTCGACTTTCATAACTAATAAGGCGTAATTGAATAAACTATTTTATCTTCCTAACTTGATATTTGTTCAATTTATCTCAATAATTTGACTATTTATGCATATTAATGTTGTTTTATAGGTTTAAGCACTATCGGAGCAAAAATACCAGAAATCGGATGCAAATGAAGCTATTTGAGATGAAAATCCGAGAAGGGACTAAAATGCTCAAAACGTGAACAGTAAAAGTGAACAGTAAAATTTCTATAGTGCATGAACAGTGCAGCACCGAGGCATTCAAATTGAGCGCCGCGGCGCCACTTCCAGAGAGTGAGCGCCGCGGCATTGAACCCGAATGCCGCGGCACTGAATTCTAGGCACTCTTTAAGGGCATTTTTTTCCTCTTTTTTGCAACCCTACCTATATAAACACTCATTGTTGAGCCAAGAAAGACAGGAGGAGGAAGGGGGCAGTAGAGAGCACGAAAATAAACACTTCATTTGGGTCTTGGAAGCAAGAATCAACAACAAGAGGCAAAAATCAAGAGGAAGAAGAAGAATTTCTGCATTTTGGAGGAAGAACATCACCATTGCATCAAGGGAAATTTCTTCTTCTCTTCAAATTCGTATTTGTTGTTGATTCTAACATGTATAGTGATGTTGTTAGATGCTCTAAACTTATGTTTTCAATTATGAACTAAGTTTTATTGCTAGGATTACAATGTGAACTCAATATGTAGCTTGGATTGATTATTTTTCCTTATTTATCATATTGGTATGGAATTGTTCAATTTGTTCTATGCTTAATGCTTCTAATTACATGAAAATGTATTAGATTGATTAGGGAATCTTAATGAACTTGACAAAGGGAATTTTGTGTTGGCCATGGATAAATTGATGTATGATCATTGTGTAAAAGCATGAGTTTCATATGAGATAGACATATACTCATAGGCATATATGACCATTTAGAGAATTTGAACTTAATGAATCTTATTTCAATTTGATTATCATAGACATATAGATAGTTAATTGAATGAAATATACTCACTTGACCTGCAAAAGAGGCTTGTGAGAATATTAGAGTTCTTGGTTGACATTCATATTGATAGTTCTAAGGGGAGTAGTTGGATTCAAGTGAAGTATTGAGGGATTATTGTAATACTAGGAATTTAAGTATTTGTGCTATCACAATTGTTCTCCTTGCTCAATTCTTGTAATTATTATTATTTCTTGTTTATTTAGTTTAGATATTAAAACCATTAAATTGCCAATAGCTTTAATAAAAATAGGAGAACATAATTTTAGTACTTAGCAAGTAATAAAAATTCCCCGTGGGATCGACACTCTACTTATCATATATTACTTGTTGCGATAACGTGCACTTGCGTTAGTTTGTGTTATAGAAAACACACAACAAGTTTTTGGCGCCGTTGCCGGGGAATTATTTATTATTCTTGTTGATACTAATACCAATTCATCTTATTCTTAGTTTAAGCATTTTTCTGTCATTGTATATTTTGCTGTCATTTGTACATTTTACTGTCATTAGTTCATTCTTTTTTTTTTTCAGTTATTGTGGAGTGATATATGATGGCTGGAACATCAAGTTTGTTAAGGGAGTTTGCAGTACCAAGAGTAAGCGACATCCAGTCAAGCATTCAAATACCTTTAATTGATGTCGATTACTTTGAAATCCAACCGGAGATGATTCAGTTATTGAAAGCTTTAGTACAGTTTAGTGGGTTGCCAAATGATGATCCTAATGAGCATATTGGAAATTTTTTGAAAATATGTGACCTTTGTAAATACAATGGAGTTCGGATGATGCAATTCGGCTTCGCTTATTCATATTTTCACTCCGAGATAGAGCAAAGAATTGGTTGAGGTCACTACCACCGGGATCTATAACAACGTGGGATGAGTTAGCGCAGAAATTCCTTACCAAATTCTTACCACCGGCAAAGACAACGATGATGAGGAATGCCATAACTTCATTTGTACAGAATGATGATGAATCTTTACATGAAGCATGGGAAAGATTTAAGGAAATGCAGAGGATATGTCTACACCATAACATCCCAAAATGGTTACTTATGCAAATTTTTTACAATGGTGTAGTTGGACATATGAGGATGATAATTGATGCTGCAGCTGGAGGTGCATTTATGAATTTGTTTGTTGATGATGCATATGAATTGCTAGAAGTGATGGCCTTTAACAACTCTCAATGGACAGCTGACTATGTTGCTCCATGCAAGATCATTGAGAGCGTTGCACAAATTACTTGTGATTTTTGTGGTGGTAACCATCTAAATGGACTATGTGAAGAACCTACAGATTATCCAGAAATTGGTTACCAGCAGCAGCACAATCACAATTTCAGTTCCTATTATCCAGAATGTGTAAATCATGCGTCTTGGAATAACAAACAAGAGGAAACTCCGCTGAAATTAAATCCTCTTGTAACACCACCAGAAATTCTGCAACAACAGCAACTTGAGATGGAATCCTCATTAGAAGATATGTTCCAACATGTAAGTAGGACAGCTGAGTTGTTACATAGCCAATCTTCATCTCTGCAGAGGTTAGAAATGCAGGTGGAACAATTGACAAATGCTGGCCACAATCATCTTCAAGATGCTTTGCCAAACAATACTGAAATTTTTTCAATGAAAAATGTTGAAGACTGCAATGGAATCATTATAGAGAGTGAGGTTGAGCAACATGCAACCAATGAAATAACCAAATCAGAGGAGATTCAGCACATGGATGATAAATTTTCCCATTGCTTCAAGATCGATATAGTTATTCTGGATGATGCTCACCCATCTCCAAAACAGCAAGTATTAGAAGCCATCATGGATCATGCGTATGAAGAGATACCGCTGCACAAATTAAAAACCAAAAAACGGAGAAATAAGCTCATCAAGGAGCAACCAATAGATACCGACCAACGAGGTTTAATCATCCGGTCTAAGATTAAAATCTTTCCAGTAAAGCTCAAAGCAAGGTGGTCGGCGGTGTTCCTTAAAAGTTTTCTCATGGAACTATAGAAGTCGAAGAAAAAGAATATCATTACTTATAGGCGTCGACCAAAGTTCCATAGGCGAGATTCTTCAGATATGCAATTTGATCCACCATGATCCATAAATGAAGAAGTCTAGCTAGAGACAATAAATCAAGCGCTTCTTGGGAGGCAACCCAAATGCATTTTAATTTTTGATTTTAATGTTTGTTTTTCTTTCTTCCAGTGTGCTAAAACAACAATTAGGAAATCATAAATGCATGGAAAAGAATCGAAAACAAGAGCCAACATGGTGCAACCCAATGGAGCTCAAAATAAAAGTCAAGAAAATTTAGGGTTTTGGGCACCAACTTTAGCAACAACTTCCACCTTGAATCGAGCATCAAGCTATTGTCTACAAATGGAGTTTCTCTTACTCACTTCTAGTTTTTCCATTGTGGACAATGTCAACTTTAAGTTTGGGGGAGGAAAATATTTTTTTTTTCCATGTTGATCATGCTTACGTTATTACGACTGTTGTTTTTAGTTGTTTGTTTTACAAAGTTGTTTGTTTTGCAATTTGTTTATTTTCTTTCATTTTAGTGTTTAGTTTTGGGTTGGTTTAATGATTAGTAGTCAATGATATGAAATAGAAACATGATTTTAAATGTTATGTTCTTTTGGAAACAATGAATGTTGTGATTGTTTACTTGGTAATCTAGGACAAGTTCAGCTTCACTTTGTGACCACTTGATATTTCGAGCACATAGTTAGAATTATTTAGTTTTATGCTTACTTAGAAGACTTTTATGCACAACAAGAATAATTATGGTCAAAAACACGCTAGAACTTGTTTGAGCATCACTCAAGGCAAAATCCTAGGGCATACATAATTAGGGATATGATTTTAGGCCATTTTTGGACCGATTGAGCCTTTCAAGCCAACCTAAGTATAATTTAAACTGTAGTCACCCCCGTTGAGCCTAATTACTCATTTTTTCTTGCTAACCATATCACTACCCTAGTCTTTACTTTTATTATCCTTTATAGTACCAATCACGCCATAAGTATAACACTTCTTTTAAAGACTTGTGTGAATTTTTATAAATGAAAGGGTGAATTAAAGAAGATCTATGGGTTTAGTTATAAATGTTGGTTGTTCAAATATGAAAAGCTTAAGTTTGGTGGTATAGTGACTTATATGTTAAAAAAAAAAAAAGAAACGAAAAGAAAAATTGAGTTTGCTATACCCCTAGCTTAAATGAAAAGAAAAGAAGAGCAACAAAATAACTAGAGAATCAAAGAAATAAGTTTGGGGGAAATCGGGTGAAAAAAATGGTTGGGTTTGTGTAACCTCAAGAGGAATGTATGTTTATGGTGTAAGTTGAGCCGAAATTGATCCATTTTATCCTACCCTCATCTTAGCCATGCATTACAAGTTAACTAAAGTCCTATTTGATCCTTGATTATGTGTGTGTCTACATTAGTGGAGAGTGATGCGAAAAATAAGCATATGGAGTGTTAAATAAAAGCAAAAATCTCATAGAGACCATTTCATTTTCTTATGTGCATAAACTAATCTGAGTGCATATAACTAATGATTTTAACTATTCACACACACACACACACACCAAGTAGGTCACTTGTGGGTCTGAATAAGTGTTGGATTAACATGTTGAACGGTTATGATATTTAGAATTTCCTTTAGGATAGTAGTCATGAGAAATTTTTGAGACAAATTACTAATATTTTGCCGACCCAATGTTTTATATCTTTTTATTGTTTGTTTTTATTGTTAGTGTGGTATGTGTGCCTTCTTACTCGAGGATGAGCAAGTATTTGAGTTTGAGGGTATTTGATAAGGCGTAATTGTATAAACTATTTTATCTTCCTAACTTGATATTTGTTCAATTTATCTCAATAATTTGGCTATTTATGCATATTAATGTTGTTTTATAGGTTTAAGCACTATCGGAGCAAAAATACCAGAAATCGGATGCAAATGAAGCTATTTGAGATGAAAATCCGAGAAGGGACTAAAATGCTCAAAACGTGAACAGTAAAAGTGAACAGTAAAATTTCTATAGTGCATGAACAGTGCAGCACCGAGGCATTCAAATTGAGCGCCGCGGCGCCACTTCTAGAGAGTGAGCGCCGCGGCATTGAACCCGAATGCCGCGGCACTAAATTCTGGGCACTCTTTAAGGGCATTTTTGTCCTCTTTTTTGCAATCCTACCTATATAAACACTCATTGTTGAGCCAAGAAAGACAGGAGGAGGAAGGGGGCAATAGAGAGCATGAAAATAAACACTTCATTTGGGTCTTGGAAGCAAGAATCAACAACAAGAGGCAAAAATCAAGAGGAAGAAGAAGAATTTCTGCATTTTGGAGGAAGAACATCACCATTGCATCAAGGGAAATTTCTTCTTCTCTTCAAATTCGTATTTGTTGTTGATTCTAACATGTATAATGATGTTGTTAGATGCTCTAAACTTATGTTTTCAATTATGAACTACGTTTTATTGCTAGGATTACAATGTGAACTCAATATGTAGCTTGGATTGATTATTTTTCCTTATTTATCATATTGGTATGGAATTGTTCAATTTGTTCTATGCTTAATGCTTCTAATTACATGAAAATGTATTAGATTGATTAGGGAATCTTAATGAACTTGACAAAGGGAATTTTGTGTTGGCCATGGATAAATTGATGTATGATCATTGTGTAAAAGCATGAGTTTCATATGAGATAGACATATACTCATAGGCATATATGACCATTTAGAGAATTTGAACTTAATGAATCTTATTTCAATTTGATTATCATAGACATATTAGATAGTTAATTGAATGAAATATACTCACTTGACCTGCAAAAGAGGCTTGTGAGGATATTAGAGTTCTTGGTTGACATTCATATTGATAGTTCTAAGGAGAGTAGTTGGATTCAAGTGAAGTATTGAGGGATTATTGTAATACTAGGAATTTAAGTATTTGTGCTATCACAATTGTTCTCCTTGCTCAATTCTTGTAATTATTATTATTTCTTGTTTATTTAGTTTAGATATTAAAACCATTAAATTGCCAATAGCTTTAATAAAAATAGGAGAACATAATTTTAGTACTTAGCAAGTAATAATAATTCCCCGTGGGATCGACACTCTACTTATCATATATTACTTGTTACGATAATGTGCACTTGCGTTAGTTTGTGTTATAGAAAACACACAACAATAACTCCATGAGCAAATCTCTTAGACGCGGCCTCAACTACCTTGACTTGAGTCTTCTTGAAAATATTTTAATCTTAGACCAGAATAATACACCTTATATCTAACTACCTCTCTATTATCTTGTCATGCCTTTTTTTTTTAACTTGCACAATTTTGTATAAGTCTATAGTTAAAAGGCTTTTATCACTTTCAATTTAAAAGGTAACGGTGAATCCTTTAGAATTTTTATATCCCTATCTAAATAGATTAACAACTTAGATATCTCTCTAATATGATGAACGACATAGAAATTCCTCTATTCCTTGAAGAGTTGAGGTGAATGACTTAAATATCTCTATAATAGAGTAAATGTCAGAAATATCTCTCTGTTCCCTAATACCACTTAAATCTTCATCAAGGCAATGTAAGTCCTTATTCGATACCACATAAGTCTTTATTTGGGGTTACATAAGACCTCGCTTGAAGATCAAAGTCACGTAAAACCTCATTCGAAGCAACATAAGTCCTCATTTAAAAATCAAGAACTCTTCATGTCTATAATGCTCGAATTTTAGTTGATAATCTCGAATTATTATTATTATTATTCTATTTCATCTCTTAGTGCTTGATTTTAGCTTATGATACCTAAATTATTATTCTTTTTTAACTTATAGTGCTCAAATTATTATTCTATTTCAACCTATGGTGCTCAAATTTCAACTCATTGTATTTAGATTATCATTCTCTTTCAACCGATACTCAAATTTTAACTTATGTGCTCGATTTCTTAATTATAAAACACTATTGTGTTCGATAGTTTTTATTATTTCATTATGCTTAAAATTATAGTGCCCGAGTTTTTGTTCTTTTTTTTAGCATCCAATGATGTTTCACTTATAAAAGTGCTTTAATTTAATTACTTTATGCCACAACAAAGTGAAAACTCTTAACAACTAGTATTGTCAACCTTTGGATGAATAAAAAACATAAAAACGCTAAAGCCCGTTATTAGCCCATGGCACCAGTACTTAAGCCTCAGTTCAACCCTTTTAGTAAAACCCTACATCAAAAGCAAAGACATCTACAAAGCTTGCAACCCTCAACCCTTAAAAAATGTCATTGGTATCAACACTATTCTATAATATAATTTGATTGAACCGGCCACTAATTAATTAAAAGAACCCCTCCACAGATAAAAATACTTGAAAATCCTGTTCACAAGAGATAAAATTATCAAAAGACCCCAACGCAACGCAAAATTCTTTAAAATCCCATAAAAGTAATCCTTATCTCGTTTAAAAAACTCCAAGACACTTTGAGGAGCCCCCTCGTTCTAAAGACTATATACATATTTAGTTAAGACTTTTTTATTAGGCCAAAAATGTTTTTATTATCAAAAACTTTCATTTTTTTTTATTTTTTTATAACATTTAATTAAAATTAAAAAAGTACATTTACATATTAAAAAGACTTTTTTTAGCTTTTTATATTGGTGCATTAACATATATATATCCAACTAATTTTTTTAATTCTATAACATACCTTAACAAATCTTTACAAGACAATCAAATTTTTTGTCACAAGTATATAGTATTTTATTTTATTTTTAATTTTTATACATTAATTTATTTCTTTAATTATTATATAATAATTTTACTTAAATTCTAATAAATTTATATTTAGAATTCTTATACATTTATATTTATTTATATTTAAAATTCTAATTATTTTTACCACTATTTTACAAAGATCACAAATTAAATTAACATAAATCACTTTAGTATTTATAAAAAAAATATTACTAAAATTTAAAAATTAAATTACAATTTTTATTTTACTTAAAATTGAATTGCATAAAATTTTATTGTAAACTATTAAATATCCTTCTAATATTTTTATAAGGTGTAACCAAACATTATTTTATTTCAATTTTTTTTAATTAACAATTAAATAAATAAAGTATTTTATTTTTAAAAACAAACTTTAATATCAAACAAATTAATACAAAAAAATTGAAAGAATTGTCTTCATTAGAAAGGTCCAAAAATACTATATTAATGAAGAATAATATTAAATATTTTATTTTAAATTTTATTCTAAAAATAATAAGTTAGATAAATATTAGTTAAATAATATAAATATAAAATTATTTATTATACTCCATATTTAATTAATATATTACTTATAAAATATAATTAAAAATAAAAATTTAAAATACCTAACCTTACTCATTAATAAACTCTTTAAAAAATTTAATTAAATAAATAAATAACCCATCATCCTTATTTTTGACAATTTTAATAATTAAATCTTAATTAAAAAGTACGTTGTTTTTGTAACGGAAGTATAATGCAACCAAAAATGGTGATATTTAACGTGTTGTAAATGAATAGTTACACCACAAATTTTGGAGTTAAACGTCAAAGAATAATCATACCCTATTGTTCTACCGCTCTTGCAATTGTAAATTGTAGTGCGTTAAGAAATTATTGATAATACAATGGCTTTGACCGTAGAAGTGTCTTGAGTTCAAAATTTTACCCTCAATGTTTTTTATTTATTAGAAGCTTAACATGAAATAATAAAAGATTATAAAAGAGTGCACCTAGGAACTTGATAAAAAATTCAATTGTGCTTGTATGTATAATGTTACTAAATACATATATAAAAAATATAAAAATGAAATTTTGAACTCAATACAATATAGTTGAGTTATAAAAGCACTTTGTATTGTCAGCAATTGCCCTTCCTCCTGGGTTTTCAACAAGTGATGATAAGCTACACAAGTTGAATCACAAAAATAGTTTTAATTTCCTACTTGAATTTCTAAAACTGAAGAGAAAATGAAAACTTTTAATAAATTAGATTTGTGAAGAATTGTAATAACATTTGAATAATTGTTAAGACACTGGTTGATTCTTGCAAGCCATCATACCCAAACGTTAGCCGGTGTATCTGGAAAGGTTAAAAAATTCAACGGCCAATTTTTCAAAGCTTACATCTCACAGGAAACTAAAGATAACATGGATGACAAAAGTTGACTGCAATTTCTCAACTAGCAGAGGAGGCCGCTTTCAGCATTACATTCTCTCAAGTAAGAAAAATCGACATCGAATCTCTTAATAACAATGCAGCTATAATCACTTTCATGATTATCTTCTTTGACATCAAAGTTTTGCCCCCACAATGTATAGATGACCATTTTCTCTCTCATTTATTATAAAAAAAAACACCTACTAAACCTTTACTGTGGCAATATTAAGCAACTATTGCCACAACAATGTACATGACAATTAGAAACTGTAAATATATACGAAAAAAATAAAAAACAATTATCATAGTCACGAAATACATAACTAAATCAAGTTTTCCAATCTGGACCAAGCTCATCCGGTTAATACAAAATACCTACCCAAAGAAAGGCTTAGCCACAGATATATGTGCAATATTTACAACTAGAAGCAAGCATGGAAGATAAAAATTCAATTCATAATTTTGACCAGATAAAATTTAAGTAATAAGAATATTGATCCGGACACAGATATACAAGTTATAATAAATGGAAGTTAAGGGTGAAGAAAGAGTGAAAGGTGTAGAGCTCCCTTCAATCCAAAAAAGGATCCAACTTGAGGGCAATGCAGCTCCTGAGATATGCAAGCCACAAGCCTATCAGATATCTCAATATCAATAGGAGTGTGGGATCCATAGCTCGGCAGCTAAATCTGCCCTGCTAGAACCTCTATTGGACTTCAAGGAGCTCCACTCCTCAACCCTCGCATCCAAAATTCAAATAACATCGTCTCCTTTGATAATAAGCTAGTAGATCAAAAACCATACAAAACACACATGCTCAAATCCAACCAAACTGGATAATTAATAAACTAGCACAACCTTTAAGCAATAGTATATCTTATTAGAATTAATTTTCCTGTCGCTAGAACTGAAGGAGGAGTTGTATGTCCTTTACTAACCCTAAATAACGAGAAGGGAAGATGCCAATAAAGCAAAAAAAAAAAATCATCATAAATCCGGAGTCACCTAGGCACACAGACTCAAAACACAAGAAATTAGAAAAAGCATGGCTGAGAGAAGAACAAAATCTAATTTGCTTTACCCACTAAAACAGGTAACATAATCTATAGTTCTTAGATCTGCATCCGCGGGTCCAAAGGGAAGAGAAAGAAAGGAGGAAAAAAAAGGTGGATAAAAGGTCAGGATGTTGAATCACTGAAGAATCTCATCAGATCTAAACCATCTTATAAACCCTAAACCATTTTCAAAAAACTATTTACAACTCAAAAAAACTAACAGATTCATCGAAAAAAAACAAAGGGGTGTAGGGTGGGTGGATGGGACCAAAACCCTAGAGAAAATTGATGGGTGCACATCCGCGACAACCTTTTGAACCCTGGTGAGTTTTGACCAAAACCATCCACACATAATTGAAGTTATAAATCCATATTGCATAACACTACGATGAAACAGCTCATCTTAACCTAACCAACCAAGATAGTTATGACCCTTAGAACCCAAAATTGCTTTGCTTTGAGCCAAAGATGAAGCTGTTAGGAAGCATATTTATAGTAGGTAGGAGGCATGATAAATAAATAATGGAGGTCGGGAGAAAGCTGTTTCTTTTGGCGAAAAGTCTTGGGAACCGGCTCATTAGATTCCCTGTTTACTGTGATAATAACACGCAGTGTTCTGTTATTATAACCCACAGTCCCACGAGACGACATTAATGGTCAGCCCATTTTCTCGTTATTTTCATTTTCACTCGGATGCTACAGTGTTTCTCTTCCCCACAAAATGTTTAAATATTGCTATTAAAACTCTGTTCAGCGTTATAGAATAAAGAAAGTCATCTTCACGCAAAACCTTTTACCTGCCTAGATTTATTCTTTGTACTATTAACATTTTTATCCTTTGTTAATGGGTAAAGATCGTAAAGATTATATGTATTTTAAAGAGATAATAATATTTTTATTTTAAGAGTGTAGATTAAAACTTAATTATTTTAAAATAAATAAAATTGTTTTAAATTAGTAGTCAAATTTCATTACATTTGATTAAAAAAATATTTTCTTTACACAAGACAATTCTTCCTTTATTAAAATTTATTTTAATAAAATTTTAATATGACACATGATACATAAATAAAATTAAAATTTTTAAGTAAATAAAAAAATAAACACATGTCACATTATAATAGTTTTAAAATTTTATTTTATAGATTATAAATAAATAACATTTTTGGTGACTTGCCACCACTAGCCATTTTTTTATAATAATGAATGTCATATAAATTATCAAATTTTATATCATTGGACTCCATTTTTTATTATCTACATAATAATATAGTCATTTTTGACAAAAGAAGACAAGAAGATAGCTAAAAATTACCAAAGAAGTGGAAAAGGGGCGGCAGCCACCGCCGGTCGCCATCAAACGGAGGGAGACTTGTACTGCCCCAACTTTGATGACGGTCAACGATGGCCAAAAACTGGAGAGGGGATAGTGGCCACTGTCAGCCGCGGTCAAACGAGGGGCGGTTAAATCAGACAGATTGGTGACTGATCTGTCCAATAGTAGAGGTGGTGCACGTCATCGCCTCTGCATTTAATCGCAGTCAGCGGTGGCTGCTGCTCCTTCTCCATTTTTTTTTGCCACCTTCCTATCTTTTTTTTTTACCAAAAATGACTCCATTATTATATAGATCATGAAAAATAAAATCTAATAATATAAAATTTAATTATTTTTATCATCGAACTCCAGCAATCTGCCGTCGCTGATCACCAATTATGGTGACAAAGCTTCTTTTTTATTAAATTATTACAAATAATTATTAAAATTAAACCCTATAAGAATGGGCCAAGTTTCTTCTTTACCTTTTACTTTTATTATTAGCCAATCAAAGATTTACAATGTCTTACTCTATCAGTATACTTTTTATTTGTGTTAAATTTTTACCCTTTCATTGCCAAATTTAACAAAATTTGATTAACAAACTATGTCAAAATTGTCAATTTTGAAATAATTAGAATAAAATTGGTATTAACTAATACTCTTAAGATAAAAATATCATTATCCTTATTTCAAAAATATAGTTTAAAAAATATTATTATTTTAATAAAAATTTTAATATTTAATTTTGTCATAATTCATCAAGTTTATTTACTAGTTTGGACGAAAATTATATTTTGAATATATAATTACTAATTTACCCCTATAGTTAATTGAGTGTCTACGCAAGCATATTGCCACATACGCATCCTACCACATCAACATAGAAATTAAAATTTGAAAATGCGCAAAAATGTGAATTAGGTGGGCACGTTGACTTTAATTAAATAATCATTTGAAATTAAAATTTATCCATTATATAGTGCCTAATTTACTTGAAATTCAAATTGCATAGAAGTTACTATTTTGCACTTATTAAGTAGCCATTTGTTTTACCATTTAAATAGTATTTGTCTTACAGTTACAAAAATTTTCCCTATATAATGCATAAATGGCCTGTTTGTGAGTCACATTTACTTTCAATTTCTAAGAACAAAATCAATCAAAATTTACTATATTTATTGCACATGTTTACATGCAAAAAATACAAGGAATTAAAAGCCTGATATAGCCAAATAATAGCTTCAATTGCAGCAATATTGTCAATAAAAGCAATTTTCAATCTACATAGTATTTTGAGCAACCAATATAAATCTCTCAAAGACACTGATTTGAAATCAAAGTATTCCACCAACATTACAACTAAAATCAATTTCATCTTAGTCACTGTTTTACAGCTTACAAAATCAATCAAAATCAAGTAAAATCAATTATGTTTCAGCAATTCAGAAAATGCATCAAAACTCTAGATCTTCACTCAAGTCTCGCAGCATCCTAGAAAGAATTTATAGTATGCTCATAAAATTCAATAATCGCAAATGCAAATGTAATATTTGCACTGCTATTAGAATATCAAAGTTAAAATGGCAACACCATAAGTTATATTTTTGCTATGTGAATGGTGAGTGTGACTATAAATAGTTTTTAGAATCTAATGATGTTGAGTTCCATCTAAGCATTTGTCATATAAAAGAATAAGAAGATGTGAATGGGTATTTAATAAAATTTATAAAGAAAACATGTCAATGCATTGAAAAACCATATGTTGGAATATTAGAATTTGTTGAAAATTTAAAAAAGTTATATTTCAAATACATGCAAAGAAGATGCGACTTTTACAGGTTCTAGAAGCCTAGACTTGAAGAGTTCAATGTAAGTGCTATTTTTGATGATATGTGCCATGTAATCAGCAATCACTCTATGTGAGAGGAAAGTATGTGCAATTCATATAATATTGATGAACAAGCGCTTGAAAGAATATGTAAAGAAAGAGATAGAATCAGCAGATAATGGCTTCTTAATATCAAAATCATAGTTATTTTCATATTAGGCTTTTATTTGGAGCTGTCAACAAAGTGCTCATGCATGTATTGTAATAAATAGCAATGAAAATGAGACTAGTACATTGAGATGAGTTATAGTTTTATACCAGTGTCCAATTATGTTGCTAATCACCAATCCTTGATAATAACAAAAACAAAAAAAAAATTTCTAGGATTTGAATATTTGATCTGGCCAATGTTTTTTAAAATTGGCTAGGATATGTTTAGCACAATATCTCTTTGAGGCAGCATGCCAGTGTTCAGATAAGGCTTGTAAAATTCCTTTTTGTCTGTCTGTTATGAAAGTAAAGGACTCCTCTTTGACAATCCCAAGCCATTGCTTCAAGTTATCAAGAAATCAACTTCAAGAATCTCCAATCTTAATTTTAACTACATAAATAGCTAATATGAAAATCCCATTATTTGCATCCAATGTGACAACAGATAGTAGAACATCTCTATGTTGACCCTTCAAATGGCACTTATCTAATCCAATAAAGTGTCCATAACCTAGAAAAAATCTATCTCGTAAATTTAGAAAGCTCAACATGAATCTTTGGAACTTGATGTGACCATCCAATGCCCATTTCAAATTTCATCTATACCAAAACTCTAAGATTTCTATCTATTAGTACATGTGCATAGGCCGTTAACCTCATATATGCTGAGGAATTATGTCCATTCGCATTTTTCAATATTTTTACTTTGGCTCTATTTTTTTATGCTATAGTGTACTCTAAATCTCTGCTTCAACTCCTCTCTAATGGCTTTAGGTGGCATATTTAGGTTACACCTGAGGCAATCAATAAACTATGCAACAATCCATGCACTATTTGCTTCATTTGTTCTAGAAGCTCGATTACAATTATGTTCCTTTTGTAACTGTTGAATTATGAAAATAAGTCCATATTTTACCCTTGCTGCATAGATAAACCAAGGGCATGCAAGGCTTTTGCACCTAAACCCGAATCTAGTTGGGTCATTCTTAATTTGTTGCACCCTAAAACCCTCCCTCAAGCAATACTTCTTCAAGGCACCTTTAAAGTGTTCAATACCATCAAACTCCTACCCAATGTACAAATTTGCCTCTTCTTCAGTGCTTGCTTAAAAGTAATCTCTACTTATGGATATTCTAATCCTCTCTTTTACATTAGTCCCCCTCTTAAGTTGCTTAAATTCCACATTCACATTATTAATTGGCACTTTCTCTTCTTGGTCATTGTCTGACCAAAATGCTTCATCATCTGAAGAATCACCTTATGAACTTGAGTTGTGTTCTTCTTCAACTATTGGTTGTTAGCTAATAGGTGGTTAGTATGGTGAGCCAGTGTTGACTTACTGGGCAGTAGGTAGTTAGGGTAGTAGGCTTTAGTCTATGGTTCATGACTAGGCTTTGAGGTTCTTGATCAACATTTGGTTGAGGGTGTGGGCTTGGGTTTTCTTATAAAACTTGAGACTGAAACTCATCATCTTTTATATCTATGTCATCTTCAAGGGCAGGGGTAAAAGCAACATCAATCAGTTTTTTGTGGACCTTTTTAGTACAGTTACGACTGAAACTGGGCATCCTCTTCCATTTTTATGTCATCTTTAAAGGCAGGAGCAAAAGCAGAATCAATCTCACCAATAAGCACAACATTAGTTTCTAGTAGACCCTCTTGGTACACTTGAGACTCAAATTGAGCATCTTCTCCAATTTTTGTGTCAGTTTTAAGGGCATTAGCATAAACAGCATCAACCTCAGTAGTAGGCCTAGTATTAGTCTCTTCTTTCATTTCTATGTTAGCATCAATCCCAACAGCAAGCCCAACAATAATAAGGGCCTTTGCATTTGAAGAAGTAAGAGCACATAATAACCTTCTCTTCATACTAGGCCCAAGACCATCGGTTGAATGTTGTACTTTTGGGCCTTTATAATTTAGAGGAATCACTACCTTTAGTGGTAGGACCTCCAACTCAGTAAATGTGTATATAACTTTTCTCCTAGTGCACTCAGTCATTAACCCTACAAATCTGTGTCATTTTTCAAGACCACCAATTTCTCACTCTAAGGAATCTTCACTATAACCCGAAAGTTATCTCCATGATATAAGGGTCTCCCAAACAAATTTACACACACCTTACTTTTGAGTGAAATGAGACTATAGTAATTAGGGATTGCTACATACTCAATACAACCCTCAACTGAAACAATGATGATGACACTGTCTTCAACATAAACCATCTGCAACCATAACATAATCAACTAATCATACTTAAACATAATTAACTATACATCAAATGCAGAGTATCATACAAACCTAGATGATGCACCATCTATTTCAAATTCAATAAATACCATATGTGTATATTCTTTTATATATATATATATATTTATTGCATTGATAATTTTTAACCATTATCACACAACACATTAAATACAAACTTTCCATCCACCTAAGCCAAACATTACCATCATTCAAAATACACTATGAAAACATAGTATTCATCAACAAAACCCTATCATTGTAATAATAACATAGAGTTCATTAACAATACTGAAATATTGACTATGCTGAAAACCCTAAACATTTTGATTTTAACAATACCTTAGAAATTATAGAAGAACATGTTTTTGTAACAAAACCCTAATTTTTTAAACTTGAAAAATTTTAAACACGATCCAAATCAATGAAATGCACATTATTAGATTCATAAAAACCATTACCAAAGCACAAAAATATATGACACTTGTGTTTGATGTGCGGAAGCATCAAACACAAGTTATACACGCAATGAAACCCATAAAAAATAAAACCCAACTATTATATAAATTTTATTGAAAATCTCAATAATAAAATTTCAACAAAATGTGGTGGAAATTACAGATGCTTACCTTCAAAATGTTCACCAAATAATAAATGATGGCCTCATTGTTCACTGATCAAAACCTACATCCTCATTAATGGCTTCTCCATTCTCACTATTCCTTACTCTCTTTACTTCAAATCCCATGTAATCTATTTCTAGGGTTTCAAAAAAGCTTTTTGGACGAGATTAAAGATTTATGTTTTGTTTGATCGAACATGAGTAATTGAAATGACATTGACTTTAAGCGCAGAAATGAAATAAAAAGGGTTGTAGGTTTTCATCTGCTCAACAAATCAAGTGTTGCCATGTGTATTTAACGTGGCATTACATGTCTCTTATACAATTTGACTTTTCACCGCGTGTCAACTTATTTTCTATTTGCTTGGGTAGATTACTATTTTACCCTTCTACCATTCAACTGATGACAAAATTTGACTAATTTGGGCAAAATTGGGTACTAAAATTTTCATTGGGGTAAAGTGTCTTTTAGGCCATAAGTTATAGGAAAAAAATGTCATTCGCTCTTTCTTAAAAGCTAAAACTATATCCTTTCAAAAAACAAATCAAATAAAACTATTACCTTTGGGATTTTGTCTTGAAAAATAGACATATACTTCTCTCTACGCCAACCCTTTGTTATTATTCTCAATTAAATAGCATTCAACAAAAATATATATATTGTCAGCATAATAGCATGAATAACTACATTTTTCCTTCTCTTCAAACCAAAAACAAATTGAGATGTTTTCATAAAAAAATTTAGCAAAAATACATTCTTTAATTCTTAAATCATATACTAAATTTTATATCTCAAATTGAGGTGTTAAGCAATCACCGAATAGTAAAATATGTAAACTTTGTAATTATTATTTTACTACTCAATAATTACTTGACATATTATTCGGGATATAAAAATTAAAATATGATTTGAGAAGTGTAGCATTATTCTATTTTTAAAATGTTATCCCAACCTTTTCTTTTCTTCCACATAATATGCTATACATTTATTAGATAATAAATTATCATAAATTACAAAATCATTTATTACATATTTTAATTTATTGAACTATTCAACTACTTACGGGATGGAGTGCTATTAGCACTATATTAGCTCACTTGAAATGCAATAATGAGATATGGAAATGGCGATATATATAGTGTTGTCAAAAGCGTAAAAGTTCTTCACTTGTGAATAGTAGATATAAATCACACATATCAGTTGGACCAATTTTGTTATTGTCACTAACAAGTTAAAAGTCGGATTATTGGTAAAATAATTAAAAAAAATAAGTTTACATCAATTGATAGAATTTATAAATCGAAGCAAATCCAGGTCGACATACGTAAAGAATTTGTTATAAAGTTAATATATTATATTTCTTAGCGAGCTAAGGAGCATGCATGCAGGTTGATAACTGGTATTCTAGAGGATTCATTTAGATTACTTCTTATATATTGTTATGTGTTGAAACAACAGAACCTAGGTATGGTTACTTATTTAGAAGTTTACAACAACAATCACTTTAAGTATTTATTTACAGCATTAGGACTATGCATCAGAGGTTTTTAGTCATTCATCAGACCAGTGTTGCTATTAATGAACATTTTTAAAAGGTGCATATCTAGGTATAATATTTGCGTATAACTATAAATATGGAAACAATCAAATACTTTCATTGGCATAGAAGATTGCTAATTCTAAAATTAATGATTCTTAGACATGGTTTATAGCCAAACTGCAAGAAGTTATTGATGACATTAAGAATCTAATATTTGTATCTAATCGACACATTAGCATTAAGAAGGCCATTCAAATTGTGTTTCTAATACCTATAATAGGGCTTACATCTATCACTTGAAGGAAAATTTAGTCATAAAATACAATGAACAAAAAAAGGGAAAAAAGGATTCCTAACTGGTTATTTTATTATTATAAAAGTATGTCACCATTTTGACTTTCGAGACCAAATTAACAAGATACGAGAGATGAAATTTAAGGCTATAAAGTATTCAGAGAAGGACGTTGGTTTTGAGAAATTGGCTCAATCAGTGGGTGTATTCAAAAGATACAACATCATAGCCACTAATATTGCAAAAAGCATTAATGTGGTTAAAAAATATGCACAATCTCTTCACATGACCACTTTAGTTGAGTCGATATGGGATTTAATGCAAAAGTGATTTTTTCATAGACAGGGGGCAACAAGAGGTATAATATCATTTTTGACAAGTTGAGCAAATCACAAAGTTTAAAAGTACAATGATATAAATCTAGTATAATAACAATTCACTTAGTTGATAATTCATAATTTGTAGTAAAGGATCAAAGTAAAAATAGAATAGTAGACATCATCACGAAAACATGCAATTGTTAGAAGTTTGACTTTCGACAACTGCCTTATGCCCATGTTATTGCGGTATGCATACCAGATTGTTATATTATGGTCTTTGTTCATCATAGTGCAAATTTTAGTGCTTATTTTGTGCATATAGCGAGTAAGTTAATTCGACTAGCTGATAAGGGCATAAAAGCACTAGTATAATTTGTACTCAACTTTTGTATTTTGCTCAAATCATAACTATTTGGCTATTTAATTGTGGTTTTTGACCATAAATAGATGCACGATGGTAAATGTGATGCATAGGAATAAACAAGAGGCGAATCGGACATCAAACGAAGAAGTTACGCTCAAAATACGAAAGGGGCACCAGGCCAGCGACTGAGCGCCGCGACGCTCAATGCAGTGAACAGTGTCAAAAACATTATTTTGCTACAGTACCCAAGAACATTATTTTGCTACAGTAACTCAAAAACAGTATTTTGAAGACAAAAACCTATAAATAGAAAGCCAAAAACAGTATTACGCTCAAAATACGAAAGGGGCACCAGGCCAGCGACTGAGCGCCGCGGCGCTCAATGCAGTGAACAGTGTCAAAAACAGTATTTTGCTACAGTACCCAAGAACATTATTTTGCTACAGTAACTCAAAAACAGTATTTTGAAGACAAAAACCTATAAATAGAAAGCCAAAAACCCTAAGAGAAAGGAAAGGAGAAAAATAGAGAAAAGAGGCAAAAACTTAGAGAGAGAATCACAATACAAATCAAAGATCAAAACCAAAGATTGAAGAACCAAGATCAAGATTCAAGCTTCAAGTCAAGATTGAGGGAGAAGCACATCAAGGAGTCACTTTGATTAGTTTTTCTTCTCTTTCTTTATCATTATGTTCTTGTTCTTGTTGATCTTCATGGATTGGTTTGATACTTTTGATTTTGTGATGGGCTAAATTGTTATTCTAGGGTTAGACTATGTAAACCTAGTATGTATTTGGATTTTGTTAATTTTAGTTTATGAACTTGATAAATTCAATTGATTCATTCTATCTTGTGTTTAATGCTTTCATTATACTTGATCAATATTATGAATGATTGAGGAACCATGATGAACTCGAAGGAGGGATTCATGTGTTTAGCCTATGGTAGTTTGATGCATGATCATAGGGTAACAACTATGAGTTCTATCTAGGATAGACATATACCTAGGTGGCATGTATGGTATAATTTAGACTTGATCTTAATGAATTACATTCTGATTTAATTACCATAGACATATAGGTGATTGTTAGAATGAGTAATGTAGTCACTTGACCATCGACAAAGGCTTATGATGAGATTAGTGTCTAAGCCAATCAATTGGTATTAAGGGATTAACTAAGTGGTTAATGAATCCAATGAACTACTAGGGGACGAGTCAAAACCCTAGATTATCTTTATTTGTGAATTCTACTCTTTACTTTTGTTTAGTTAATTGAAAGAACTAGATTAATTACATAAATTCTAGATTTTGGTTTTCTGAATAAAAGTTAAGTAGGTATAATTTTAGTACTTGATTTATAGAATTAGATTGCATAGTCCATGTGGGATCGATATCTGGACTTAAAATCCTATATTACTTGATACGATAGCGTGCACTTGCGCTTAGCTACTATAGCACACCAATCACTGGCCATCTGTCAGATTGAATAGTTCTAGACGAGTTAAGAAATATTGACATCCATTTGCCTATAGTACATCAACAATTAAAGAGGCGTAGGATAAAGTAGATTCCATCGCATAAGAAAGAATGGCAAAAAATGTACGTAGTCACTGCAAACAGCATGGGCATAACACTGACTTGTCAAAATCATGTTGTTTTACATACCAACTAATCTTACTATTTAATGTTATTTCTGTTGGATCAATTAATACTAGGGTGTATGCATATGTATTTGTGTTCATTGTACAAAATACATATCTCATACATATTTATGCGCAACGGAATAATTAAAGCATACAATACATTAATATATTTAAAGGTTAAGAATTCACCAACTATGACATGTTCACCTAGAGTGTAACATGTTCACAGATTTAGTCACCAACTAGGTAAACTTGGTAAGTTAGAACAACAGCTCCAAATCTAACACTAAGTTTAACACTTTAAACCATAAGCTATGTGTTTACCACTGATCACCCCTTGATCAATAAAACAATGACTTGAATTGTTATAAATAGTAGCCAATATTTCAACTCTTGAAATCAAAAGAAAAGAAACAATTTTCTTTCCTTTCTATCTTATTTTACTGGCCACTTTCTCTTTAAAACAACAACAATTCTTTGCTTCTCTAAATCTTCATTCACGTTTTTCCTTTTCATTTCACACATGTATATCCAATTCAATACATAATATAATATATTATCATATAATATTACAAGATATATATATATATACTTGGCCACCAAGTATATATATTAATATTATATTATATAATAATATGATATTTTGATTATTTAACCATTAAATAATTAATATCTAAAATTATCATTTTGCCCATTTTACATAGTTACCAAGTGTATCCCTAGTAGGTCCTACCACACCACACACTTGGGTAAAGTCACTTAAAAGCCTACAATATGCCATGTGTCAATGTATAATTAGTAAACAATAATTGTTAACTAATTAATATATTTAACACTTAAATATAGACTCGTGCACATAGTAATGCTAGATATTACTGGACTGAACAATTCAATCTAGTACGTTACCCCAGTGCATAACGAGTACACCCTATATCGCGGGACTCCCTAGGTGACGAGGGCATGATGATAAATAGAATGCAGAACCTATTCAAGTTCTGGTTGGTCCAGTTACAAGGGCTTGAACTAAAACGTTCAAGGAAACTCTCAATGGACTGATTCATAATATTTGGGCAGAGGTAAATTTATGGGGTGCAAAGAAGATATTCCATGTGTTCCACAAAGTTAGATTTTCATGATTCAAGCTTTGGAATAATTTAGAAGAAATTCCTCAGATCACAAAGTGGATGAAATTAGAGGAGTTTTTCTAAATTGGTGATTACCCAAGTTTGACTCATCAAGTGTTAGGGAATGATAGAAACAGTAGCCCATGTGAGCAACTCAAGTGGTTAGAAGCTTTTGGGATCCTATAATAAAAATTTATGATAGTAGTTGTAATATTTGAAATAAAAGCCCTATTTATTAGTGGTTGGTAGTTAGTTAAAGTCTGCAGCTGTATTTATTATTGTAGTTGCAAAGTTTGAAAAAGCTAGTTTAAAGCCATGTTGGCAGTAGTTGGTAGTTACTAGTTTTTAAGTTGTCATTCAATATTGTTATAAATGCTAGCATTCCAAATGTTCATTATAAATACATAAAGGATGATAGGAAAGCATCCAGTAATTTGATTAAGAAAATTCTCTTTGGTTCTTTTAGAACTCTTTGAACTTATCAAAATAATTTCTGTGGCGTTCTCCTTCGACTTATCAATCAATCATTCCATAATTGGTTGTGGCATCTTCATTATACCAAGGTTCTTACTTCAATATAAGCAACGGGTCTCTGTTTCGTACAAATTTATTTCTAGACGATCTTGGAGTCTTTCTTAATTGACTACTTTATCAATTTCTTGGCATGGATCGTATCAGTTGGTATCAGAGCTTGACATTAGTTACAGGTTTGTTTATCTTTATATTTTTAAAACAATAATAAAAAGAAATATTTTCATTCAGCTCTTGTAATTCTTATTTTAATTTTATATTTTAAGTTCTTTTTCGATTCCACAAACTTGAATTCCTTGCTCCAAAAATAAAAATCCATAACACAGCCTTGTTTTTTTTTCTAAGCCTTTAAATTCAAATTTCTTTTGGTAAGTTTTTAGAGAATTGTCGCTATAAATTATGATATTTTTTTTGACTAGTTTGATAAGAACCTATATAAGATTACTATGAGTAGAAAAAGGCAAGAGTGGTGAGAACATAAGAGGGTAAAAGCCAATATGTTTTTGTGTGAAACATGAGTGAAAGTTGAGTGAATCATTCTTTGAGTAAAACACGTGAGCGAGTGTGTGAGGTTCCTTTTATTTTTAAACTTTGTTTTGTAGCAAACATGTCGAACAACAAGAATAAAAATACTTCCGGAACTGCATTAGAAGAAGTTGATCCAAAGTTTCTCATGGAAGCTATAATGGGTGAGATTAGAAGAGTATTGAAAATAGAGATGGAACAAATTCATGAACGGATAGATCGAGTAGATAATGCACATTTGGAATAGCCACAAAATAATCCTAATGTGCATAGGAGATGGAGAGTTCAACCTAGGAAAGTGAGAGTTGAAGCTGAAGAGTGTTATAGGAAGGTTTTAATGAAGAAGATGATCAGGATTCAATTATTGGTATTAGAAGATATGGTGGGCCATTTAGAGAAGCTAGGAATCAACAAGATAATAACTTGGGTAGTATTAAGATGAAAATTTTATTATTTCAAGGAAAAAATAATCCAGAAGCTTACCTTGAATGGGAGAAAAAGTTAGAATTAGTATTTGATTGTCACAATTATTCCGAGCTTAAAATGGTAAAACTTACAGCCATTGAATTTTTTGATTATGCAATTGTTTGGTGTGATCAACTAGTGTTAAACAGAAAAAGAAATAAAGAGCGTCTAATAGAGATTTGGGAGGAAATGAAAATCGTGATGAGGAGACGATTTGTTCCAAGCCATTATTACTATGAGTTGTATCGAAAATTGCAAAGTCTTACACAAGGTAATTGAAGTGTGCAGGATTATTATAAGGAGATGAAAATTGTTATGATTAGAGCGAATGTAGAGGAGACCGAGAGGCCACTATGGCTAGGTTTTTGGTTGGTTTGAACTGAGAAATTGGTAATTTAGTGGAATTGTAACATTATGTGGAGTTAGAAGATATGGTGCACATAGTTATCAAAATTGAGAACCAACTTAAGATAAGGAGCAATAATACACGACAAAACCTTAGCTCGGGTTCATCTTGAAGGCCAAATTTTATGAAGAAAGAGGAGAAGCAAGGCACTACCAAGCCTAAAATTGAGCAAAAATAAGAAATGACCAGTCATGAAAATCAAGATAAACTTGATTCTTTCACCATTCAAAATCGTGATATTAAGTGTTTAAAATTCCAAGGTAGAGGTCACATAGCAAGCCAATATCCAAACCAAAGAGTTATGAAACTGCGAGATAATGGTGAAATTAAATTCTATGATGAAGATGTCATCGAATCTATGCCACCATTGGTGGACGTGGATGATGAGGAATACGCTGCCTAAGGTGAACTGCTGGTTACAAGAAGAGTTCTAAGTATGTAGGTCAAAAAAGATGATGAAGTTTAATAAGAAAACATCTTTCATACTAAATGCTATGTGTAAATAAGGTATGTAATATGATTATTGATGGAGGTAGTTGTACTAATGTTGTTAGCACTACAATGGTGGAGAAATTAGGGCTACCAATAATTAAACATCCCCGGCCTTACAAATTACAATGGCTTAATGATAGTGGCGAGGTAAGGGTTACTAAACAGGTGTTAGTTTCCTTATGTATTGAAAAATACGAAGATGAAGTTTTGTGTGATTTAGTTCCAGTGCAAGCTAGACACTTGTTACTAGGCCGACCATGGCAATTTGATCGGCGTATTAAGCACGATAGTTTCACTAACAAATATTCGTTTATGTTTAATTAAAGGACAATCCCTCTAGTCCCTTTATCACTAAAGCAAGTCTATGAAGATCAATTGAGATTAAAAAAGAGAGTGATCAAAAGAAAGAGAGTGAGAAAAATAAAAAAAAATGAAAATGAAAAAGAGAATAAAAGAGAGACCAAGAAAAATGAGAGAAAAACAAACTTTTATGCAAAAATGAGTGAAATAAAAAAAACCATGTTTCTAAATTAGCCAATGATTGTACTTTTATACAAAGAGACGTGTTTAAACACTAACTAACTTGACTTGTCTTTGCCTAGTTCAGTTGTTTCTCTTTTACAAGAGTTTGATGATGTCTTTCTCAAGGCTAATCCATCTGGTTTACCTCTTATTCGAGGAATTGAACATCAAATCAATTTCGTGCTTGGTGTTTCTATTCCAAATCGACCAGTCTATCGAAGCAATCCTAAGGAGGGAATTGAGCTATATAGCCAGTTAGTGTATTGATGAAAAAGGGGTATGTAAGGGAAAGTATGAGTTTGTACACCGTACCAGTGATTTTAGTTCCTAAAAAAGATGGAATGTGGAGAATGTGCATTGATTACCGAGCATTTAATAATATAACTGTAAAGTATCATCATCCTATTCCTCACTTAGATGATATGTTAGATGAGCTGCAAGGTGCTTATGTATTTTCTAAGATTGATTTAGGAGTGTGTCATCAAATAAGAATAAAAGAGGGTGATGAATGGAAAACTGCTTTTAAAATAAAATACGGCTTATATGAGTGGTTAGTTATACCATTTGGATTAACTAATGCACCAAGTACTTTTATGTGATTAATGAACCATGTCTTGCGTGCTTTCATAAGAAGGTTTGTTGTTGTTTATTTTGATGATATTCTCATTTATAGCAAAAACGTGGATGATCATGTTGTACATTTAAAATCAGTTTTGGATGTACTTAAAAAAGAGAAGTTATTTGCTAACTTGAAGAAGTGCACCGATAAACTTGTGTTTCTTGGTTTTGTTGTTAGTGCATAAGGAATACAGGTTGACGAAGAGATGATCTACGAGATTCAAGAATGGCCGAGTCCCACAAGTGTATGTAATGTTCATAGTTTTCATGGGCTCGCTAGTTTTTATAGGAAGGTTGTGAAAGACTTTAACAGCATCACGGCATAATTTACTGAGGTCATCAAGAAAAATGTTAGATTCAAATGGGGAGACGAATAAGAGAAGGCATTCCAATTGATCAAGAAAAAATTAACTCATGCTCCTTTACTTGTTTTGCCTGATTTTACTAAAACCTTTGAAATTGAAAGTGATGCTTCAGGTATGGGTATAGGTTCAGTTCTTATACAATGAGGAAGACCAATAGTATATTTCAGTGAGAAATTAAGTGGGGTAGCCTTAAATTATCCTACTTATGATAAAGAATTGTATGCATTGATTTGAACATTAAAAACATAGCAACACTACCTTTGGCCTAAGGAATTTGTGATTCACACCGATCATGAGTCCTTAAGACATTTGAAAGGTCAACATAAGTTGAACATGAGACATACAAAATGGGTGAAATTCATTGACACATTCCCATATATCATCCGATATAAGCAAGGTAAGGAAAACATCGTTGCTGATGCACTTTCTTGAAGGTACGCATTAATTTCTACTCTTGATGCAAAATTATTTGGTTTTAAGAATATTAAAGAATTGTATCCTTTAGACCATGATTTTTTTTAGGACTTTCAGACTTGTGAGAAAAATGTAGTAGGTAAGTTCTTTAGGCACGAGGACTTATTATTTCGAGAAAATAAATTGTGTGTGCCAAATTGCTCTTTGCGTGATTTGTTAGTAAAGGAATCCCATGGTGGAGGGTTAATGGAACACTTTGGAGTCACTAAGACTTTAGCCGTTTTGCAAGAGCACTTCTATTGGCCACACATGAAAAGAGATGTTGAGAGAAATTATGGTAGATGTGTCATATTTAGGCAAGCAAAATCCCAAGTGCAACCCTATGGTTTATACACGCTACTGCCTATTCCCAATGAGCCTTGAATTGATATTTTGATGGACTTTGTGTTAGGTTTGCCTAGGTCTAAACATGGTAAGGATTCAATTTTTTTTTGTTGTGGATAGATTTTCTAAGATGGCACATTTCATTCCTTGTCACAAAACTAATAATGTTTCACATGTTATTGATTTATTCTTTAGAGAAATTGTAAGATTACATGGTATACCTAGAACAATAGTTTTAGATAGAGATGCTAAGTTCTTGAGTTACTTTTGGAAGACTTTATGGTGTAAGTTAAGAACTAAGTTATTTTTTTCTACTACTTGTCACCCACAAGCTGATGGTCAAACTGAAGTAGTAAATAAGACTTTGTCTACTTTGTTGAGGGCTATAATTAAAAAAACCACCAAAACTTAGGAAGAATGTTTACCACATGTTGAGTTTGTTTATAATCGTACTATTTATTCTACTACTAAATTTTCACCATTTGAAATTGTTTATGGCTTTAATCCTTTAACTCCATTGGATTTAATGTCATTACCTTTGTTTGAACATGCTAACTTAGATGGAAAGAAAAAGGTTGAATTTGTTAAGCAGATAAATGAGAAAGAAATACTCCATATTAAGAGGAGGACGGAGCAATACGCAAAACAAGCTAATAAAGAGCATCGACACCTAATTTTTGAACCTAGAGATTGGGTTTGGTTGCATATGCAGAAAGAAAGATATTTGGCACAAAGGCGATCTAAGTTACTTCCAATAGGAGATAGGCTTTTTCAAGTCATTTTGCGCATCAATGATAATGCATATAAGTTGGATTTGCCAAGTGAGTACAATGTTAGTGCCACTTTTAATATTACTAATTTAAGTTCATTTGATGTAGGTGATGATTTGTGGACAAATTCTTTTCAAGAGAAGGAGAATGATGAGGGCACGACTAACAAATGGAATGCAGAACCTATTCAAGTTCTGGTCTGTCCGGTTACAAGGGATTGAGCTAAAAGGTTCAAGTAAACTCTCAATTGACTGATTCAAAATATTTGGGCAGAGGTAAATTAATAGGGGTGCAAAGAAGATATTCTACGTGTTCCACAAAGTTAAATTTCTATGATTCCAGCTTTGGAATAATTTAGAAGAAATTCCTCAGATCACAAAGTAGATGGAATTAAATGAGTTTTTCTAAATTGGTGATTATCCAAGTTTGACTCATCAAGTGTTAGAGAATGATGGAAACAGCAGCACAACAGCCCATATGAGCAACCCAAGTGGTTATAAGCTTTTGGGAGCCTATAATAAAAATTTATGATAGTAGTTGTAATATTTGAAATAAAGCCTTAGTTATTGGTGGTTGGTAGTTAATTAAAGTTTGCAGCTGCATTTATTATTGTAGTTTCAAAGTTTGACAAAGCTAGTTTAAAGCTATGTTGGTAGTAGTTGGTAGTTACTAGTTTTTAAGCTGTCATTCAATATTGTAATAAATACTAGCATCCCAAATGTTCACTATAAATACATAAGGGATGATAGGAAAGCATTTAGCAATTTGTTTAAGAAAATTCTCTTTGGTTCTTTTAGAACTCTTTGAACTTATCAGAATAATTTTCGTGGCGTTCTCCTTCGACTTATCAATTAATCATTCCATAATTGATTGTAACGCCTTCATTATACTAAGGTTCTTGCTTCAATATAAGTAACGGGTCACAGTTTCATACAAATTTATTTCTAGACGATCTTAGAGTCCTTTTTGATCCACTACTTTATCAATTTCTTAACGTGGATCGTATCACTAGGTCCATGCCCAATTCGTCAAGTGAAACTATTCCATGACTCTGTGGATAATGCCCTACGCATACGTCATGAATATTACAAATCAGTGCGTTGGACCATACAAGCTGAGGTCACAACGCATACGTATAATCCTTTCATCATCTATATCCTGTATTTGTAAAGACATAGATCAGCACCATCAAATTCCATAAGCTCATCCATAAACCTATCTTCAAACTTGTATCTCATTAAACAATATATACAATCTCTTTGCTATATTGTTCAACTATGTGAAAACTCATTACCCAGGTTTATTGCTTATAACTGTAAGACTTTTTGAGATACAATGTTGAAGCCATTGAGTGTTGATTTATTAAGGGTGCATGTAGGTGGTATTATGTGTTTATCAACAAAATACACATATCTCACATATATATATAACTCTTAGCACTAGTTTAAATGTCTTTAAATCAGATCTGAACTCTTTCAGATCATACAATGTCTATAGTGTTACAATCTTTAGTACCATTTAATAAAGGTTATTAGCGATTTAATAAAATACCCATTGTATAAATATTACAAAATAAATATTCATACAAACAAGAATGGCATGTAAGCACAAACCCTAACAGAAGCATCTGGATATACAACTTCTTATGAGAGTTGACGATCCTATATTTATGCACATCAGAGTCCATAAGCATCGGACCATACCTAATGACACCCAGCGGTCAGACTATGAAAGGTCTCTAACGTGTGTGAAACCAAAGTATGGTGGATCACTTACAAGCCCATCGTGGCGTTCAAGTCAAAGGACCACGTATACTACTCAACTCGAAAGGATCTTCCATTGACAACTTACATAAAATGTCCATTGGGGTCCTCGTGAGTCTATTTCGTACACAGTCCTTACTAAATACCTGTATGCCTATACAAGCTTCAAGCTCATCGTCAACTAGGAATAACCATCTGTACCCTATAGATATAGACATACACTGATCTATATAAAGAGGTATTCACCAACAGACCTGTATTAGTAAAAATAGATCAGGAACATAGTATCTGAGAATATGCTGCATAATAACATTTCCTAGCACTCGATTGCAACCTTGCAACTACGTCATTACTAGTATACTCTCAGGCCTTTGTCCCGTTACAGACAAAGCTCCAACTCTTTGGAGTTTACTGATCCTTATTACCTGCTAACTCTTAGCAGTCATAATTCTTAGTGTTGCTAAATCTTAGCCCTGTTCTAAACTCCTTTAGACTATATTTGAACTCCTTTAAATCATACAATGTCTATAGCGGTACAAGTATAGTACCATATAATTAAAAGTAATTAGCGATTTAATAAAATGTACGTTGTGTAAATATCAAATATTCAAACAAACAAGGATGGCACGTAAGCACAACCCTAACAATTTCTGCTTCATTGTTATTATTTAATATTATTTTTATTTGTAAAACTTAAATTTATATTTAATGTTATTTGTCATTTTTTTTACTATTTGTTGATATTTTAAAGTTTAAAGTTAAATTTATAACTAAATTGTTAAAGTGAAAAATATCAAAATCATCCACCAAACATAAGCATAAAATTTCAACGTACGTTATATTTATTTCAAGGCATGAGTCCACTGTTCTATGGCCATCTTTTGTCTAAAAATACTACATTCTCGAGTTCAAAATCAAATAATTAACCTAATATTAGATACTCAATAAACTTACAAATAAATACTCTATAGTCCTTACTTTGGACCATTTATTAAATCACACCTTTTAATTGAATCACATCGAACAACAATAAATCTATAATAACATCCCTCCTACGAGCATAAAATATGTATGATTGAAGATAATATGGCATAAGAATACATAAAATAGCGACATTAACTTCTAGTATACCGTCAGTATATCTATTAATGCTAGAATTATAGATAATGATATTCTGGAGCAATAAATTTATTGAGATTTGTGCTTACGTGTCATCCCTTTATGTGTGAATATTTATTTAATATTTATACTAGTATTATCATTTCATTAAATCACTAATTATATTTTATATATGGTAAGATGCTTGTAATGTTTCAAACATTATATGATTTGAAAAAGTTCAGATCTAGTCTAAAGGGCTTTAGATTAGTGCTAAGAATTAGAACCACTGAAAGTTATAAATGCTAATAGTTAGCACTAATAAGAGTTATCAAGTTATAAGAATCAGCGATATCTAAATAGTTAAAGTCTTGTCTGAAATAGGACAAAGATCTGAGAATATATTAGTAATGACATTATTGCAAAGAGTTGCAAATAGTGCTAGAAAATGTCATTATGCAAATATGTTCTCAAATAATATGTTCTTGATCTATCTTCACTGATGCGGGTCTGTCAGTGAAGACCTAATAATATATAGATCGGTGTATGTCTATATCTGGATAGTCCATATAGTTAGTTTTAGCAGATCAAGAGTTTAGTGGAAACTCGTATAGCGATACAGGTATTCAGTAAGGACTGAATACTGAACAGACTCATAAAGGACCTCTAATAGACATCCTATAAAGCCATCAATAGAAGATCTTTCGAGTTGAGTAGTATTCGTGGTCTTTTGACCCGAGTGCCACGGTGGACTTGTGAGTGATCCACCATACTTTGGTTTCACATATATTAGAAACCTTTCATGGTCTAATCGTTGAGTGTCGCTAGGTATGGTCCAATGCTCATGGAGTCTGGTGTGCATAGATATGAGATCCATCAACTCATTTGGGTGAGTAATATATCCTAGTGTTTTAAGATAGTATTTCAAAATGTTTTATGACCATAAACAGTAATTCTCGAAAAAAGAGTTTAATCATAGGGATAAATAATATCACAAAAGTATTTGAAAATTTTATTTATTAAAATACAACTCTAAAGATAAGCTTACGGTTATGCATATGGAGATTTGATGGTGTTGATCTATATCTCTACTCTACTCGGATATAAATGATGAAAGGATTATATGGATATGTTATAACCTCAACTTGTATAGTCTGACGCATCGCTTTATAATATCCGTAACGTGTGGAGGGCATCGTTCACGAACGTATGGAGGAGTTCTATATGACAATTCGGACATGGACCTAGAGAGCCTTACAATATAAAGTGTACTCGTTGTGCACTGGGGCAGCATTATGGATTGAACAGTTCCATCCTAGAAATTCTAGTAAATCGAAAATATATTTCAGGGTTCCTCGGGTTGTGCACTTGTCTAGACTTAAATGTACATCACTTAATTAGTTGACAAGAGTTGTTAACTAATTAGATGTTAACAAGTGGCATAATTTTGTTCCATGAATTGTTTCACTATGAATTCACTCATTAACCATGTTAGTAAAATCAAATAAGATAAATATTAATTATTTAAATCCTTATTGAATAATCAAATAAATATTATTTAAATAAATAAAATATAATTTTATTTATTTGTTATTTTATTGTTAAATAGAAGACATACCTAATTTGAGAAATATAAATTAAATGGTGGAGCACCATTTGTAGACTTTAATGGTTTATTTTTATTAGACCATTAAAAAGGGCCACCAAAAATAGTTTTTGCCAGTTGATCACTTAACCTAATTTTGGTGGAGCACTTGTGAAGTTCTTAAAACACAAAAAATGGTTGGAATTTAATTTTAATCAAGAAAGAAAGAAGCAAAAATGTACAATGAGAGAGGATTGGAGAGTTTTTCTTTGAACAAGGGGTTGTGAGAAAAACTAGAGAGAAAAAAAATTAAATTCTTCTTATTTTTCTTTCAAAAAACAAAACCTTATTGCTGAAAATTCAATTACTACTATTCTAGCTTCACAATCCCGTCGAACTTTTGTGAACTAGAATTGAACAATATTGTACTTCAAGGTGAGCTCAAGGTTGGAGTTAGGATGAATCCAGAATTAAAATATTCACCGAAGTTCTTCAAATGTATGTTTTCTGTAATATTATATTGTTGATGATATAAGTTATATGTGTATATGTTGATTACATGCTTAATTCCACTGCAAAATTGTGTATATGATACATGTATTTAATTTTTTCAACATGTACATAATCGCATGTATACACCCTATAACACGTTAACAAAATCAACCTATGTCATAATCAAATGTCCGCCTTTATAATTAATGGGAATATAAATCTACATAGACAATCATTAACTGTTTTATGAATTAATTATATAATAAACTGAAAAATTAATTAATAATGTTGATTACTTTAGAACCATATACCACCAAGTAAATCTTCTTTCAATTTCAATCCATAAGACAACAACATTGAATCCTATATAATACCAAATAAATCATGGGCAAAATCATTATACATAAGTTTGAAAGACTCCTAATATTAATTATAATGACATAAAATTAATTAAATAATAACATGTAAATGATGACATAATGTCAACACAATGATCTGCTAAAAACATACAAAAAAATATGTATCTGTAATTATGCACACTTATAGCAACTTTTACTAATATCATTAATTTGTGATATTTACATGGGCAATTCTCTTATTTATTTTAATGGATGCATGGGTAAATTATCCGATGCACGTATTGTTGAGGTAAGTGTATGATTTAAGATGTAAGTTTAAAATTTTACAACACGCAGTGAAAGCATGTTAACAAAATACACTCAATTAATATAATTAAACATATATCACATATATGCATATGTATAACTATTATACAAAATTTATATATGATGAACAATTATGTTAAAATAACATATAAAGAACACTTACCTAATGAATGTAGCCTTACAAAACTTTAAGTCTTCCAATCTCCAAATGTAGAGCTTACCTTGAAGTGTGTATTCTTGAATAATTCTGGTTCATAATGATTTTGGTGGGATTATGAAATTAGAATAGTAACTTTGATTTAGAATTTTCAACAATATATATTCGAACTTTTTGAATATATATATTTATTTCTAAAAATGGAGATGGTAAATATATGCATACAACTTTTGTATAATTCTTAGAAATAATTTTCATAGAAAAATTATTATTTTGAACAACTCTTGTCTAAAATCAATTTTGTTTTCTTCATTTTCTTTAATACATGATAGACCATCCATGAGAGAAGAAGAGAAGATGTTCCTATTGTGTTTTAACATTTGAAAGAACCTGAAAACAAAACTCTGTCACTCACCTCTCACTTGGCCGAATCTTGCAACCAAAGTAAAGAACACATCTTTCTCATTTTTTATTTTTCAAACACTTGAATAAATAAAAACAAAAAACTCCATTCACATTTAATTATTTTATTTTTCTAAGTCCCTCCATTAAGTATTATAGGCTTTTTTAATTATTCTAATGGCCAACATTTGATTGATTCTATTCACCAAAATTAATGGCCCGGCCATACACATTGCATAATTGAAATGATAACCTTTCATTTCATTATTTTATTATGCTAGTGCTTAACAAAATCATTTACCATTTTATTTAAAAAAATATGGTCCACTTTTGCATTTATTATTTGAAACATAAATTGTCAACTATCATTTAATATGTTTCAATTTTTACCTAATAAATTTAATTAAATTAATTATTCAAAATACTTTTGAATAAATAATTTACCACATTAATTTTTACTAACAAGGTTAATTAGTTAATTCAAGATAAAAATAATTTATGGACCAAATTGTGCCACTTGTCAACATTCTATTGGATAACAATGCTTGTTAACTAATTAAGTGATGTACTTAATAATTAAGTCTTGACAAATGCACATCCCGAGGGATCCTGTAACAATTGTCTGATTTTGTTAGAATTTACTAGATTGAATTATTCAATCCGGTCCATTACTCTAATGTGCAACGAGTACACTTCATATTACGAAACTCTCTAGGTCCACACCTAGTTTGTCATATAGAGCTCCTCCATACATTCGTGAATAATGCCCTACACATATGTTACGAATATTATAAAGTAACGCGTTAGACCATACAAGTTGAGGTTATAGCATATTCATATAATTCTTCCGTCATTTATATCTTGGAAGAGCAGAAACATAGATCATCACCATCAAATTTCTATTTGCTCAACCATGAACTTCTCTCCAGATTTATATTTCTAAAAACAATATCCACAAATACTTTTGCGATATTGTTCATCCCTACGAAAAATATTTTTTAAAGTTTATGCTTGCGGCCACAAGACTTTCTGAATACAATCTCGAAGCATTAGGATATATAACTTACTCATATTAGTTGACGGATCCCATATCTATACTAACCAGACTCTATGAGTATTAGACCATACCCAGCGACACCCAGTGATTAGACCATGAAAGGTTTTTAACATGTATGGAACCAAAGTATAGTGGATCACTCACAAGCCTACCGTAACGCTCAAGTTAAAGGATTATGAATGCTACTCAAGTCGAAAGACCTCCATTGATATCTTTAAAAGATGTCTATTGAATGTCTTTATGAGTCTATTCAGTACCTAGCCTTCACTGAATATCTATATCTCTATACAAGCTTCCACTAAACTTATAATTTGTTAAGACTAACCATCTAGACCATCTAGATATAGACATACACTAATCTATATTAATGGGTTTCACTAATAGATCCGCATCAATAAACTTAGATCAGGAACATAATGTTTGAGGATATAGTTGCATAATGATATTTTTTAGCACCATCTACAACTCTTTACAACTACGTCATTACTAATATATTCTCAGGTTTTTGTCCCATTTTAGATAAGGATCTAACTTCTTAGATTTCACTAACTCTTATAACATGCTAACTCTTAGCACTTACAATTTTTAGCGTTGCTAACTCTTAACACTGATCTAAACTCCTTTAAATCAGATCTGAATTTTTTCAGATCATATAATGTCTGAAACGTTACAAGTATCTTACCATTTAATAATTAATAACATTAACAATTTTATTAGAAATGATAATTGTATAAATACTATAATTAAATATTATACATAATGGGATGGTACATAAACACAAATTCCAACTCGTCTTTTGTTCTACAGAATGCCTTATAGAAATGTAGGCAGCTAGAATACAACTATGAGTATTTATAATGACATTTCTTTTTCTTAGAAAGTGTTAATTTTATTCAAAAGATTAATGCTTAAAGAAATTAAAGTCGATAAAATCACTTTGGTCATTCTATTCTCAGCTTATGTATGGTTAGTGAAGCTAGATTATGAAAGAAAACCCTCTAATGTTATACAACAAAAGTTGGTTTTGAATGCTTGAATTTGGAGAATGTGTTAATGGGAAAGTCAAATAATTTCAAGCCTATTAATTTTCATCTCTTCATGATTTTTTCAAATAGACTTTCAAATCATCAAATCTGTAATTGTTAATCATAAATTTGATCTCAACTTTCAATCTAGGCAAATTCTCTCTCTTTGTTTATTCTTTTTTTTCCTTTTATTATTTGTTTATCGACAAGGTAACTATCATTATGTTTTTCATTTTCATTGCTTTAATCTTCAATTTTGTAATTACTCATTAAAGATGTGTAGTTGTTTCTTGTAGAGTTAGGCAAAATTCTCATTCCTAAATCAAACCGTCCTAAAATTTTGGATCAGTTTGGGTTTGAGAATGGGATTTGGGACAAATTTCTTTGTCCCGATCGAGTCATGTCGGGTTTGAAAAATTCTTAAATTTAATAAATTTTTTTAATTAATAATTTTTTTCAATATCTCTTGGCCAAAAGCATTTAAAGCCCGCATGGTCAAAGCAAATGACCTAGTTTTTCATAAACTAGCTCGTGAATTTTACCTGAACAAAATTGAGTCAGAGAGGTTACAGAAGACTATTGATGATATAGTTAAGGTCATGAGATCACTTCCTGGTATTGGACTTGCTGCTCCTTAGATTGGGATCCTATTAAGAGTTAGTTTAAATTTTATTTTATTTTTATTTAATAAGCTTTAGCTTGAGAATAATCTATTTGAACCATAAACTAGTGCTTTATTTTATAAGTTAACGTTCAAACATGGGTTGTTTAGAATGAATGGTAAATTGCAAAGGTTGATTTGAGTTGCATTCTTGAATTCTTGGTAGTTACCATGGATATGTAGTGTTTCATGTATTCTTTTATCACACTTTGTGTTACCTTTTATAAGATGTCTTGATCTATAATTTTCAAAATTAATATATAATTATCTTCTCTAAAAGACAAGAGTCATGTTGAAAGTAGATAAAGTTGATAATGTTATAAATAAATAATAAAAGATAAAAACTAAAGATAACTTAAGTATTGAAAATTCTCTAGAAAGTATTATAGCATCTTTGAAAAATATTAAAGATTTGGTGAACAGATCTGCAAAATTTTCGGTGGAGCATATCTATTGAACATCAATCTTTTTACTTTGCAGTAACTCATGAGTGTAAAAGAATTTTAGAGAAATATATTTGATTTTATCTCTTTTGATGTATCCGCCTCTAACTTGAGCAATACAAGTAGTATTATCTTCATATATTATAGTTGAAATATTTGTTGTAGAAGGTAGGCTGCATATACTATGGATGTAAAGAATAATGGATCATAAATATATGCATTCCATGCTTACTTCATGTAGTGCAAGAATCTCAGAGTAATTTGAAAAAGTGGCAACAAATATTTGCTTTGTGGATCACCATAAAATTACTATATTGTTGTAAGTAAAAATAATTTATCCTATTTGCGAGTTGACTTTATAAGGATCAAATAAATACCTAGCAGCTGCATAACTAACTAGACCTAAATTTTCTTTAGGTCCACTGGAATAAAACAGTCCTAAATCTATTGTTCCATGAAGATAACGAAATATATGTTTGATATCATTCTAATGCCATTGAGTTGGTGTATAACTGAATCTTGCCAATAAGCTTACTACAAAAGCTATATCTAGTCTAATGCATTGGGCTCTATATAATAAAGAACCAATTGCATTAAGATATGGTACTTCTTGACCAAGTATTTTTTTTAATTATTGTCCTTGGACGAAATGGATCCCTTTTAGGATCTCTTGACCGAACAATCATAGAGGTACTTAACGGATGAGTTTTATCCATATTGAATCTTCTTAGAATTTGTTCAGTATAAGTAAATTAATGGATAAAGATTCCATTTAATTTGTGCTCGATCTATAAGCTAAGACAATATTTAATCTTTCATAATTCCTTCACTTCAAAATCTTATTTTTAACTATTCTATAATTTTTAAGAGCTCTTCAAGAGTCCTGGTCAGATTTACGTCATTCATATATATAGCCATAATATCAAACCCAGTATTTGACTTCTTTATAAATACACATGGGCATATTGGGTAGTTTCTTATTAAGTATTCATTTAGGTAGTTGTACCACATGCACCCATATTATTTTGATCATTATAAAGATCTTTTGTAACTTGATTGAATATGAATTATGATTACATTTAGGCGTGTTGAATCTTTTAGGGATTTTTATATAAATATCTATGTTAAGTAACTTATACAAGCAAGTTGTCACTGTTGGGTTATGGGGTTGGGCGATATTAACTAGGGTTCTTGCATGTGGGTTGTGTTCATCATACAAACAATATACATATCTCATACATACATGTGCACAGCGGAAGATTACATATAATGAACACAGAAAATAACATTTGATTAATCTGAAATTCGAGATTGAGAAATATCACCAATGAAGCCTTTGGATTAATTTTCTTTGAAGTCCACCATGAAATGAATCTTTGATCAATTCTAGCAATCAACAAGGGTGGGTTTGATTGTCTAGAATGGCAGCATCTTAATCCAGCATATGTGTTTAACTCTTAAACATTTTTCAAAGTTAAACCATTTAACTTAATTAAATTTGTTTTTCCTTTTATTCAACTCTTGAATAAATAAAACAAATCTTGTTTTTAGTTATTACATTTAGTAACCATTAATTCAATTTGTTTTGTTGTTCTAACACTTAAAACACAAAACAAACAATTTCAATTTCTCAAATTGAATTGGCTCCCAAAATGCAAAACCTAAAAAACTAAATCAATTTTGAATTTCAATTTCATTTCACTTTATATACAAATGAATTAATTCCAAACTAATTTGAATTTCATTTGCATTTCATTTGGCTTAACCTAACCTTAGTTAACATTTAACCTTAGTTAGATTATTTTAACTTAACCTTTAAGTTAATAAATATTTAATTAATTTAACCATAGTTAACTAACTTAACCATGGTTAGGTTAACCTTTACTTAACCTTTAAGTAAGGTTAACTTAACTTAACCACTTGGTTAACTTTTAACCTTAGTTATGTTAAATTAATTTATTTAACAATTAAATAAATAAATATTTATTTTAATTATTTAACAATTAAATAATCATAAAGTGAAATTACTATTATATCCTTACTCGGTTACCTAGTTAACCTAAAGTGGGTCCCACCAATTTAACCACATGCTTTAGTTAACGTAACCTTAGTAATTGCTGAATTATACTGTATTGAACAATTCAATACGGTATACTGCCCAAGTGCTCAAAGAGTACATTTCATATTGGGACTCTCTAGGTCCACACCCGATTTGTCAAATGGAACTATTCCATTAATCCGTAATCGATGCCCCACGCACACGTTACGAATATTACAAATCAGCGTGTCAGACCATACAAGTTGAGGTCATAACGTATACGTATAATCCTTCCATCATTTATATCCTGGATGTGCGGGGATATAGATCAGCACCGTCAAATCCCCATTTGCTCATTCATAAACTTATCTCCAGATTCGTATCTCGATAAACAATATACGCAAACACTTTTGCTATATTGTTTAACCCTATGGGAAACTCTTTTTCCGGGTTTATGCTTGTGGCCACAAGACTTTATGAAATACAATCTCGGAGCATTGGATATACAACTTACCTACGTAAGCTGACGGATCCCGTATCTACGCACACCGGACTCCATGAGCATCGGACTATACCCAGCGACACATAGCGGTCAGACCATGAAAGGTCTCTGACATATGTGGAACCAAAGCATGATGGATCACTCACAAGACCACCGTGGCGCTCAGGTCAAAGGACCACGAATACTACTCAACTCGAGAGGACCTTCCTTTGACGGTGTCATAGGATATCTATTGGGGTCCTCATAAGTCTATTCAGTATCCAGTCCTGACTGGATACCCGCATGCCTATACAAGCTCTAAGCTCATGGTCAGCTAAGAACAACCATCTGAACCAGTCAGATATAGACATACACTAATCTATATAAAGTGAATCACTGATAGACCCGCATTAGTGATTATAGATCAGGAACATTATGTTTGAGACATACTTACATAATGATATTTCTTAACTCCTATTGCAACTCTTTGCAACTATATCATTACAAGTATACTCTCAGGTCTTTGTCCCATTATAGACAAGGTTCTAACTCTTTAGACCTCGCTGATTCTTATAACCTGCTAACTCTTAACAGTGCTAACTTTTAGCATTTATAACTCTCAGCTTTGCTAACTATTAGTTCTGATCTAAACTCCTTTAGACCAGATCTGAACTCTTTCAGATCAAACAATGTCTCTAATGTTACAAGCATTATACCATATTAATATGATATTAACAATCTTTATTCGAAATGTTTATTGTATAAATATTAACAATTAATATTCATACAATATTGGAATGGCACGTGAGCACCAGCTCCAACAAATGGCCAGCCCAATGGGTACAAGGACGAACCTCTAAAGGCCTATAAGGCCTCCATGGAGATGGGGGCGGGGGTTCGATTCCTTGGGGGCGCAGGTTACCTGCGGATTGTGTGCTGGGGCGCCAGTAGGTGTTGAGGTGTCAGCCACTGGTTGGGTACCAAAGCGTTGGTGGGCCCCACACACTCTAACAGTCACTACATTCATAAGATGCACATCAAGCTTTTCTAAGACTGCCAAGCTTATTAAAAATTAAAATATAATGTTATCCATCATGGGAGACGAAGTTTCATTATAATCAATATCAAGTTTCTCAAAGAAACATTAAGCAACGAGTTTCTTTATATCTAGTAACTTTATTATTTTTGTTACATTCCTGTACAAAAAAAAATCATTTATGCTTATGGGATTAACATCTTCAAGTGTCAAGACTACAGATCTAAATATTTCATACTTGGCTATAAAAGTCAATTTTGTTTGAATTACTTTTTTCATTGGAGCTAGTCATGCCTTTCTATTGCATTTATTAATAATTTATGGCTCAAAATTATCATTCATAATTTTAGTAGCTATTGTAAATGAAAACACATCGTCGACAATTATTTCATCATGTTTCTACATTTCTCATGTATAAACATAATTTGTACCATTTTTTCATTTTGAAATTCTTATACCTCTTCTAGGGCTAATGTCTCTTCGAGGAATTATGTCTCTTCGTGGACTTGTGTCTCTTCAGAGACTTATATCTCATCAAGAACTTGCGTCTCTTCAGGGACTTATTAACTCTCCTGTGAGAATGTGGATTTATTTGCTCGAGCATCATTTTTAATAAAATCTTAATTTTTTACTTTCTTCTTCTATGGAACAATACCTTTTGAACTAAGTGGTCAGCCATACTTCCGGCATGCAATAGACAGTTTGTTTGCTACTTTTTGATTAGATTGTTCTACAGGAACAATCACCTGGGCTTAAGTATTAGTAGCTAGTATATATGACTTGGTTACTTTTGATGCATTTTATAAATGCATCTAGTAATTTATTTGTAATTATTTAAAAATGAATAATTCTTTACACTTTATTTTATATTGATTTGTGTGAAGATCCAAATAAGACATGGTAGTCATTTTTTAAGAAAATTCATGCCTTACTTCAAGAGGCAATTTACTTTCCCCTTAATGATGGGAATATTGTCTCATCAACATAGTAATCTACAAATCGTACGGTAAATAGAACACTTATTAGGGTTCAAGATATTTTATAATCGATGATGAGTTAACAACATAAATCTCCATGCAATGTTGAGGTCCCATCTTAATGTATAGTAGGGGTGATATAGTTATTTAATTAAGGATTCTACTAATCTATTTTTTTTGTGAACATATAGCACATGATGTTCTATATCGATTCTCATTGATACAATAGTCATTAAATATTTTAGGTGTAACTCACTAGTATTATCTAAACATATAGTTTTAATAGGATAGTTTAGAAATTGTTCCCTCAATATAATGATTCATGCTAGTAATCTAGCGAATTAAAATTTTCGTGAAGACAATAAACAAGCATGTGACTACCGTGTAATTGCATCAATCAAAATAATAAAATAGTGAAAATGTCTACTTGGTGAATAGATTAATCTGCAAATATCTTCTTGATTCTTTGTAAAAATGATAGAAATTCTAGACCAATCTTAGAAGAGATAGTCTAACTACAAGTTTGGCTTATGAGCAAGTGGTACAAAAACTCTCATTAGACAATAGAATCTTTAGGTTCCTTAATAAATATCCATGAGAATTTTTAATAGTCCTGTGCATCATAGTTGATCATAGATTACCAAGACAGTTATGCTTTAGCATAAATATTGTTAGATTAATGAACTTCTGGTTCATTACTACGTAACTTTCAATTAAATAATATAAACTAGATGATGAGGCAAAAATCTCTTCAATTGTGAATTTTTTATTTGATATGTTGGAAGTAATGCATATATAAGTATTCTTATTCAAAGTCTTAATGTGATATCCATTTCGGCGTATATCTTTAAACTAAACAAATTTTTTTCTAGATCTAGGCTTCACTCACTTATATATAATTTTATTCCACTTGTTAACAAAATCGTTGCTCTTCTAGAGCCTTCAATCAAATCTAATGGATTTGATATAGTATTGATTTTTCCTTCAAAATTACTTATCTCAAAGGGTAATGTATGTAGTTGCACTGTTAGCCAAACAAGCATCCACAACTTTCCTTTCCAAATGGACATTTCTAAAAGCCATTCATTAAATAAAAAGTTCATTATAGATATCAAGATGATAAAAGCCAATGTATGTAGTTGCACTGTTAGCCAAACAAGCATCCACAACTTTCCTTTCCAAATGGACATTTCTAAAAGCCATTCATTAAATAAAAAGTTCATTATAGATATCAAGATGATAAAAGCCAATTTTCATACAAAAAGATCCAAGATAGAAATATTAATTAAAGCTTAATTATTGATGTTCCTTTCCTTATCTCTAAAGAAATCGGAGACATCTATATGAGTAATGTCTTTAGAATTTTTGAGTCATTAATAAGATTTATCTCCACATTCTTTTTCTTTATCTTGATAGATGTCTCATAATGTATTACATTAATAACAAGTATTTTTATAATACTTAGTGTATTTATTCTCTACACCAATATCTTTATCTTGGTATTTCTACCCCATTTTAGTGTCCCCTACTTTTGGTATTTATAATAACTATAAGGGTGATAATCTCGCCCTGTCTCTTTTCCATGACCCTGTTCAACATTTGTTATAGGTATTTTCATTTACTTTTGAGAATGATTAAGAATCAATTAGACGTGATTTCTCAATAAGAGTTCATTATTCTGTTTAGTGAGTAGCAAACATGAGATTAATTCTTAATATCAATGCTTGTAATACTATTATTGCAGAACAACATTAGAGACATAAAAAATAGAGAATGTCTTCTCTAATGTGTCTTGTCCTGCAATTTTCTCACCACACAATTTCAATTATTAGGTGATTATGATCAAAGTGGAATTGTATTCAACAACAATTCAAAGATCATACAGTCTCGTATTTATTCACTCATGTCTTGCTCTTGAGAGGAATACACCATATCTTTCTTTTAAATTTTCCTAGAGGATCGGTGGACCTTCAAATATTGAACTTTCAATCTCTCACATTGATGATGACAGAGAAAAATTATAGTTCTCGACTTATCCTGCAAGGACACGTCATTTTCTTTTTCAATTAGTTTTTTAAACCATTGGCTTAGAGGAGCATCTTAGCATCCAGTATCAATGATAGTTAATTTTTCAAAGGCAACAAATAAGAGATTTGTAAATTTGTCAAAGAATATTTTTCAGGGACTTTTGGATATGAAAGAAAGGAACTAAAAATTAGTACAATGAAACATAAATATTATTCAACTAATTTATAATGCAAAATATAAATATCAAAAGTAATGTTTAGGAGGCATGGCCTTCCATATACATTAAATAATCACAATTAGGAGGTAAAGCCTTCCATGTACTATTAGTAATGAGGAGCCATAACCTTCCATAGATTGATAGTGATGAGGAAGCATAGCATTTCATAAATTGATAGTGATGAAGAGGCTTAGCCTTCCATATATTGATAACACAGAAAAGGCATAGCCTTCCGTAGATTGATAACAATGAGGAGGTATAGCCTTCCTTATGAATAAGTAATTAAAAAAATAAATTCAAAAATTATGATATAGAACTTCAAGTTTTAAATTAATGAGATCAATTATTAGAACTTCAGTTTTAACTTATTGATTTATTATGCATTCTTCAGGTTGTAAATAAAATATTTGAATCTAAAAGAATAGACATAATATTGAATATTATAAAATATGAGATAACTGATGCAAAATATTATCTTTATTTTCTGATGTAAAGATTTACATAAATGGCAACCACATCGTATATTTATAAGGATTTTATTATACAATAATATCAACATATTATAAATAGCAATTGAATATAAATAAAACATGTAAAAATAAAGTAAGTATTTATCATAAATTAATAATAAAAGAAAAAAAGTTAGAAATAACTCAAGAACTAAAAATATTCTAAAAAGTATTATAGTATCTCTAGAAATATTGAAAAGGTAAATGTATTAAAACATTATAAGGAGGTAATCCCTATTTATAAGCAAGGGAGGACAATAGAATCCACGACCATAATCCCTCATCGCCTTTACAAAAGATAAATCTTTTAGAATAATATATGAATGGAAGCATCAAAACTGGAAAATAAAATGTGTAAATATTTTGTTATAGCCATGCACAATGTGACCATTTCCACGAAAAGCAGAATGCTTGTACTAGTACCATTTTTGGTTCTAACATGTCTTGAAATTAATTTCCAACCTAGCCTATTCCTTTGACCCGAAAGTTTTTTTGATCAGGATAATTTTCTCTATCCCAATCGAAACTCAAGTAGAGTTTGTTCGTCCCAAACTCAACATGCCCACCCCTAGTTTCTTGACTCAAGATATTGACTGAAATATAATTTTGGGGAAAAAAGACAATAGTGCAGTTGCTGATTACTTTATATAAGGGGGTTATTATGCAATTTCGCCCAAAATAATGACGTTCAAATTTAGTTAACTTTGTAAGTGTAAAGGTAATTTTTTAAATGCACAATCAATAAATTTAGGTTATATTGTAATTTAATTTGTCAATTGCTAACATAGACATTATTAATATATAAAAAAAATTACCTTAACATAACATAGAGCATAATGGTGCCTTCACTAGTTTTAGCAGTTTTTCTGTTAAGATTAACAGAAACTAGTACTCATTATAAGTATAAATAGAATTTTTAAAAATGCTGGAAGTCTACATATCACTTCCTTAAAACCTTAAGAGTTTAAATGTTTATTTTTTCATTAATAAATTAAATACAATAGGTATACAAATATAAGCTAATAAACTAATTAACAAATACAATTAAAGAAATTAATTAATTCATTCATTCATTTTCATTGAATAAATTAATTAAATACATTAATTACAATAAATACATATAATTTAACTAATAAAACTAATATAAGTTTAATAAACTAATTAATTTTGTATAGTTAAACTAATTAATTAATTCTAATTTTAATTTATTATTAAATATAATAATTACAATAAATTAACTAATTATTTCTTTCAATATATTATTTTTATTTAATAATTTAATTAAATATAATAATTACAATAAATAAATTAAATATAATAACTAAACAAATATATATTAATATACTAATTAAACAAATTAATCAAACCAACTAAATAATTATTATATAATATATAAAATTTTATATAATTATTTTTGCGAATGTGCGAAGCACCAATGGGCTCTGCATAGTGTGCATTGCATATTTGGCTCTGATCATGCATGCAACTACATTCACTTATTGCATGCGCTTAGCGCCATTGGGAGTTACGCGCATGTGTGTCCCTTGCCGCGCGCACCGCCACCACTAATAGCTGTTTTCACATAATCCACCTAATTTTTCACTCAATTAGCTTATACTCTACTATTTTTCACACAATCTACTCATTTTTTTCACTATATCTTAATTTTGAAAAACTTATCAAGTATGAGCCATAATATTGTTCTCCACTCAATAGTTGGTCTTTTAATATCACCGATTTATCTCAATACCACCGATTTGGGTTGTTTATTTTTTTTCATTTGGGAGTATTTTGGTTGAATAGAAGAAAAGTATTATTGAGGGGTAATTGTGTCCGTTTATAAGATTTTTTATTAAAAAAGATTAACAATTTGATTTGTAGCTAAAAAATAATTTGGACTTAAATGGGGAACTAATTTAAAAAAATTTCATATAATATAAGTGAGTTTGTATAATTTAATTATACATACAGTATTATTCATTTATTCTAGTATTTTTCATTAAGTAAATGGAATTTGGAAGAGAGGGGATGGAATAAGGTGGTTAAATAATGAAATGGTAAAAATATCTTTCCACCTTCAAAATATAAGGATTTTTTTGTTGTCAAACATTAAGTTAAAAAAGAATTCACTTCTAAAATAGAGCTATGACATATTTGTTCTATAAGTTGATTGGCACGTGCAAATATGGATGGCAAGTTTAGGATGTGTTTGATATACAAATTAAAATTTGTTGCAATTTGAGGACAAGTGCGGATTGAATGAAATATTTATAAATACCAATTATGGGTGTTCACATATATTTTCCTATTTTATTTTTATTTTTTAGTGTGTTTATAGTAAAGTTTTTCCTTTTTTTAAATTAATATGACAACATTATTTTTTTTTAACACATCAATCAAGAATATTATCTTTTTTTAACCAAAAAAGGTGTATATTTCTATTTTTGTGGTGATTGAAATTCTAATTTTATATTATAAAATATAATTTTTGTTGGACGAAATTGAATCCGTTCAGCAATTTAATATAAAAATCTAGGCTCATTTATTCTTCCCTTGTACCCATTTGACAAATCATTGTATTAGTTTGATATATTCCTTATAGCAAATGCTTCATATTTTTAAATATTAGATTGTTTAAACTACTTTTTTTTTTCTTTATTGTTAAAGAAAAATTCAAACTAGTGTAATTAGAAGTATAAGCTACAAAGAAATAAGTTTTTTATTTGTAAATTTGACAAAGATTTGAACATATTGATTTGTTTTTACTTAGAAATATATGATGTTGTTTGATATGTTTTATGGATTTTATTTAAAATTAAAGTTATAGTTTTATATTTTTTTATTATATTAATTATATAACATACTCAAAACTTATAAATAACCCATTATGAATTTAAAAATGTTAAAATAGATTTAACATTAAAACTTCAAACTCATAATAAATTTGAAAAAAAAACCTGATATGTCAGAAAGATATGGTATCTTAATGTCATGTCTTACATTAAATAAAAATTGGATGGATTTTAAGTATATATAAGTTGACGTATGATAAGTGTAAAATGGATATATAATATTTTTTTAATTTTATCTTTGATTATTGTTGTTATTGAGTAATTACGGTCTATTTATGTATACTTGTGTTGAAATTACAAGACATTCACTTGAATGGACTAAGGAAAAAGAAAGCAGCAAAAAGAAGGCTAAGGAATGAAAATTTAGAAATAGAAATAGAGAAAAGGAATGAACGCAGCTATGTTCTAGAAGACAATGTACTAGATGAACGCGTCAGTGTTAAGTATAAAACACCCAATGTTTTTGGGAATTTTGAATGTTGTGGCGTTGATGTAGAGGTTGAGCAGCGTGGATTTCATAAAGTTTTTAAGACCTCTGATGCTCTAGTGCTGTAAGGCAATGCAACATCGCTAAAATACCCTAATATTGCAAAAATGAGAATGCTTTAATGTTCGTACATGACAACTGGGAATGCCCCTACATTCTAAGGAGCAAAGTCGCGGCGTTATGGTTATTTCTTGCCCTATATAAAGCAACTCTTTTAGATTTTTGCGAGGGGCTGAAATGTTCTATCTTCATTTCATCGTCAAAGAAGCACGTTCTATGTCAAACATCACATATTTTTACGTAAAGAAACACATTTCTACACTTGAAACTCATTTGAAGAAGGATCATCATCATCAAAGGTGGCTAACACTCGCAAGAAAAACATTAGAGTTAAGACTTGGAAAGATCATCTAGACTTCATTTATGTATTTATTGATCTAAACTTGGTTGTATCATATTATCTTTTATATTTTTTTATTTGATCTTCATCATGTTGAACTAAAGATAATTGTCTAGGATTTTTCTTGAGCTTAACTATGTGTTTGTAAATATTTTAACTTTGAATGCATGAACTTAGGTTTTATTCATTTTGTTGGTACTTAATGTTTACATTTGACCTAACCAATCTTATTCATGAACTTTGGATTCATGAAATAAACTTGGAAAACGCATCTCATTGAATAGTTTATGACAAAATGATGTATGATTATAGAGTAGCATTTACAAGTTTCAATTAAGATATGAATATACTTAATTGACATATATGGTTAATACAACTTAGACTTAATGAATTTTATTTAATCTCGTATCATAAGAATATAGGTATTGGATTAAGTGGGGTATTACCACCTGACAATTGAAAGAGACTTGCGATAAGTCTAGTATTGTGACCAATAACTAACAAAGGAATTGACATTCAAAGCATATCCACAACAAACATGGGTCAAGAGATAGCTACGCATCCTGAACATCAATTATCACTGATAATATTAGAATTTGTGATTTACATACCTAATTATTAATTTAGTATTAGTTTTATTTTCAATTAAATCAATTTGTTTGGATAAAAAATAAGAGAATAAATTTTAGTACTTGAATAAAGTGAAAAACTCAGTCTTTATAAGTTTGACACCTCTCATTCTTTATTACTTATTAACGATAACATACATTTAAGTTAGTTAAATTTGTTTATCATTTTATGTCACTGTACACACACAATGAATCATATACTTAAACATAAATAGTTTAACAAATTCAAACACAATAATCCAAAACAATAATATATTATTATTATTTAACATACTAATTTTTTTTAATCAATAACAAGTGTTAAGTTGGTGAAACTAGACTTCATATTTAGGTTAGGTTAAATAATGTTTTAATTTTAATTATTTGAGATAGTTTATTAATCAATCACCGGAAAAACTTAAACTCTTAACTTTGCTCTTTTGCATTTATTTTTTTCATATAAGAAAGAGAAAATTTAAATTTAAAACTTCTAAAAAGTGAAGATATAAATATATTATTAGAGAAAAAAAAATTAATATTGATATTACATCAGTCATCTATTATACATTAATCAACAAAACTATACATTATTTACAGATATGCAAGTGTTTAAACTCACATTTCTGTAACACGAGGACAATAAATTATCACTAAAAAAATATTTACAATATTTACATTGTTTTAAATTTTAATTGCAGACATGATTTAAATCGCTAATATCAAATCAAAGGATGCACATTCTTCGTTATCAGAACGAAGCATTTTGGGCTGTTAACACTTAAAACGTAGTATTTTTTGTCTTTTTATAAAAAAATATCTAAGACACGGACTGCTATCTTTAATCTAAATCTCACGATTCTCATGGTTGAGCGACGAGATTTTAACAACTCGCAAGACATCAAAACTTAAGCTTGAGCGAGTGGCACGTGCCGGTCGAATCCACAGGGAAAAGTCTGAATGGTGAACGAACGGTCGTCGTTGAATAAAGATTTTCGTGATTACACAAAAGGAGGATTGATGTGACAACTCATAAGTCATAGGCCGCAGTCCATCAGGTCCCACTGTGTCCGCTGCAGCACGTTATCGCATTCTCTCCCAGCACATACTGTTCGTTTCCCGCTCTCAGGGGTCGATCACATACCTCAGCAACAATCTATACCTCTGCTATCGTGAGACATCAAGAGGGAGAAGCAAACAAGATCTGTGCTTAATCTGTAGGACCCATTAATTGGGTGGTCGATGATCAGATATGAGGTCATGACTAGTTTACGAATTCTGCTAATATTGTAGACGAGAGAAACCACAAAATCTAGGGCTAGATCTCATTTTGTACGGACCTGATTACTTTGGCCAGCCTGTCGTGTAATAGCTGGCTTTTGATTAATTTACATACCACGTGTTGTGTAAGTGGGACAAATAATTTTCTGTTATCGATCGGGTTGAAGACTCGAGGACACGTGGTTGGTGATGATTCTTTGAAAGATGTGCGCTACCTAGCCCTCTAATCTTTACGAGCCAAAAGCGTGCGACACCTTTGCCTAATTAACGGAAAATTTTCAGACATGACTCCAAAATTTTAATCTTATTTCTTTAGTTAAATATTTCATTTTTAATTTTTTATAATCAAAAACAATTTTAAAATATTTTTGTCTTTTAATTATATTTTCTTTATGTTAGAATAATTTATTTTCCAAAAAAACATAAAATTCTTAAACAAACACGCATACTTTTTTTTCAAAGATCTAATGACAAATTAATGTTAAGTATTTAATAAGTATTTAAATTAAAACATATTATGTAATATTTGAAGAAAATAAAATATTTTTATAATATATGAATTTAAAATAAATACATTAATTAAAAATGAGTAAAAATTGAACAAAATGGTATCAAATTTATACAAAAAGAATAAAAAAATGAATAAGGTCAAAATTGAAGAGGTGGTCATCGTGGTGACTACGCATGGCATTGTGGGCTCTGACCATGCTGCGCATGGTATCACAATTTTTCAGAATTTGATTTTTTTTTTATTTTAATCACAATTTTGACAATTTACCTTTTGGTATAAGGATTATGATGCGTGTTTCAACTATTGTATTTTTTGAAGGAATGTGAGAGAGTTTTAATTAAGGTTTTAAGAAATATATTAAATTTTAAAATATGGTATTTCTGTTTCAAAAAATATAAATTATAAAATACATAAAATTTTGTCATGTAATTAAAATTGATCAGTGCAATATAAAATTATTGTTAGAATTTTTGTTCATGCAAAAAAGGTGACGTTGGGACTAGTTGCACTTAAAAATGATGATGAAGAGGAATTTTGGTTGAGTCTCCACAAAAAACATTTGATACATCTAAGTGTAATAATAGATATTCGAGCTCCCGTATGTGAAAATAATACAGAGGCTCCAATTGAGAACATACAAGCTTCCCCTAATCAATTCATGTTCGTAAGTGGTAGCAACCAAATGAGTGGCATAGCTCCAATAATACCAACAGTTATTTTTCTGACAAACCCTTCAAATAATTATCATTATTTTTCTCTAATATTTAGTGAAGACCTAACTTACATGCATTATGATAGTCAAACATACAAGGATAATGATGGTAATGATGACAGTTATGAAAATAATGATTATAAAATTGATCCTGATGGATTGAATGACATTCCAAAAGATAAACCATGTTATTTTTTTAAAACTTCTCTTCAGAGTTGCATGATGCGTATGATTTGCAAGTAGTTTATGCTTTCAATACTACTATTAGACTGAAACATATCGAATAAGGTATCATGTACTGAAATTGGAGATGTGTTTGTGGGAAAGTGGTATAATAGAAAAGATGAAATTCATGAGGCTATAAGCATACCAACACTTAAGATCAATTAGAGTTTCAAAGTTTATAGATCCACTAAAAATTATTTTGAGGTAAAATACTATAATGAGATATGCAAATGGAGATTACGTGCATTATCGACGAAAGTACAAAAGTTCTTCACTGTGAAGAGAATAGATGCAACACACACTTGTGTTATGAACAAATTGTATGATGGTCATTGGCAAGTCAAGATTCGTATTATTGGTAAAATGATAAAAAAAAAGTTTTCATTAGTTAGTAGAATTTAGAGACCGAAGGAAATTTAAGCAAACATGCATAAAAATTTAGTGTTTAGTTAGCATATTCTATAGTTTGGTGAGCTAAGGAGCATGCATGCAGGTTGATAAAAGGTGCTTCGAAGTATTTATTTAGATTACTTCTTGTATATAGCTATATGCTAGAATAATCAAACTTAGGTACAATTACTCACTTGAAAATTTACGATGATAATCACTTTAATTATATCTTTATGGCATTAGGATCCTGTATTAAAGGTTTTCAATTATGCATCCAACTCGTGATTGCAGTTGATAGAACATTTTTGAAAGGTGCCTATCTTGATATAATGTTTGTGGCTGTATGTAAAGATAGAAACAATAATATTTTTTATTTGACATGGGAGATTGCTAACTAAGAAAATGATGCTTTTTAGACATGGTTTATGGTCAAATTATGGGAGTAATTGGTGACTATTAAAATCTAGTTTTTATATCCGATCGACACGTCAGTATTGAGAGTGCTATTTAGAGTGTGTTTCTTGATGCTTATCATGGATTTTATATCTATCACTTGAAGGAAAATTTAGTGATAAAATATAAAATACCATCGAAAAAGAAAAAAAAAAGGATGCTTAGCTACTTATTTTATTGTTGCAAAGGTATATCGCTACCAAAACATATCTCATTTCTGACTTTCAACACCAAATGAACAAGTGTAAGAGATGAGACTTGATGCATCTAAGTATTTAGAGGAGGACATTAGTACGAAAAAATGGGCTCGATTAGTTTATGTATTCAAAAGGTATGAATCATGACCACTAATATTGCAAAGAGCATTAATGAAGTTACAAAAGATGTAATATCTCTTATTACAATCATCTTGTTTTGAGTGAATAAAGGAGATAACACAATAGTGATTTTACAAAGACGAGAGACATTAAAAGGTATGACGTCCTTTTTGACGACTTTGGCAAATCGCAAAGTGATGAAGCCTAATGATAAAGCTAGTTAAATGAAGTTTACCCAGTGAATAATTAACGATTTCTAGTGAAGGATAGAAGTAGAGATGAAATAATTGACATCACAATAAAGACATGCAGTTGTCGAAATTCTGAATTCTGAATTCCGACAACTAGCTTATCTCCATGCTATGGTTATGTGCAGACATGGAAGATTATAATTTGAGGGTCTTTGTTTAACATATTACACGTTTAAGTGCTTAGTTCGTGCTTATAGCAAGTTAGTACTTTCAGTTGGTCATCTGTCAAATTGAATGCTTTTAGACAAATTAAGAATATATTGACATCCAGCTTCCCATAGCACATTAATAAGTAGGCAGAAGTAGGACAAAACAAATTTCATCTCAAACGGAGGAACCATAAAAGAATATTTGTAATAATTGTAAACAACATGGACATATCTAATAGACATATTGGAACCTTATTATTTTATATAGCAATTGATGTATGATTTTACTTTGGCTTATGTTATTTTAATAGAGTTATATGTTTGTTTATAAAACTTAAATTGATATTTAATCTCTTTTCATTTGGTTTACTTTGATATTTATTTTTTGATTGTTAAATATAATTAATTATTGATGGGTATATTTTATACTAAATATTGTTCATTATAAGCATGAATATTAGGTTTTTTTATATGCTTTATTATCACTTTATAAGTTTTAAGTCAATAGAGTTATTTAGGATGAAAATTCAAGGAAAACAAACAAATTTGTCAAAATTAAATAGTAAATTTTACAGTGATTTGCACCGCAGTATTGGAAATCAGTGTCGTAGTGCCAAAATGGACAAAATGTATGCACCGCAATGCTAGATAGCCAAGGCAGCAACATATGAACAATTCGCGTAAATAGTACCATGAAAATTATCACAAACAATGTCAGATACTATTTATTTTATTTAAGTGAAATATTGGGGGGATAATTGTAATCCTAGATCTATTTGACATTGGTGATACATTATGTTTTAATTTACTTATTTTTCAATTATTTGGATAAGAGTAAGAAGAAATACTTTTAATGCTTAACAAATTTAGTAATAATTTCTTATGGGAATGATACTCTACTTAGCAATAATGTGTACTTGTGTTTTTTTAAATCAAACACAAATTCATTTTTCGAAATTCAACAAAGATTTTTCTATTTTATGGACATTCCATAAACTAATCATTAATAGCACTTATATACAATATCTAGAATTGTACATCATCTCTATATACATCTATCAAATATCTATACACATTCACCAAATATAATGATAAAATACAATTATATAACAGAAATGCACATCTATACAAAATATTTGTACACATCTGCCAAACACAATGACAACAGACAAGAATATAACACAATGCACATCCATACATCATTCTGAGCATGGGTTCACAAATCTATGACTATATTTTCTCTTAAAAAGGGACTGATGTCGGGGGTTGAAATTAAATGATCAACCACTATTTAGTATTCAATGAACATTCAAGTGAATACGCCACAGTCCCTACTTTGCACCCTCTTTTAAGGTATACTTTCTTTTAAATGTATGGCCTTGAAAGACGATGTATCTTTATTTACTTCTTCCATAAACTCATAATATCTACATTTGTGGAGATAAAATGGTATGAGAACACACAAATGAGTGATAAAAACTTCTATTGCTTGGTCAGATATGCATTAATATTGGATTTATAGAGTGTAATCCTGCTATAATAGAAATTAACCTCTGCTCAAACCAATGCTCCTATTTATATGCAAAAGATATATATCTACTAAAACAATTATAGTTTTTATTATGAGCTAATTGTAGTCTAAACGGTAAAAAAAAAATTATTTTATGTCCATTACCTTATTTATCTCAATCCACAATTTACCACCAAGTAAAAATTCTTCCTTGTGCATATGACAATAACGACGGGACCTATTAAATACCATCTAGTGCAAAGGCATACTCTTGGTGTACACATCTAATGAACTCATAAAATCAAATATATGACATTAAATTATACCAATAAATTTATAACATAATGTGAACGACAATCAAGAAAAAAACTTACAAAAAATGTATCTGTAATTATGTTATTCTATGAATATACTTGCTCAATCTTATGATGACGACGAGGGACTAAGTTTAGATACTCATTAATATGCTGCAAAACCTTACATAATGTTTATAATTATTGACACTGTTAATTCATATTTAAAACAATAAATAAAATGCCCTTACAAAATCATCAAGCCAATTATGCATGAGCTTATTAAACCATTTCACATAAGCATCAAGCCCGTGTAAGAAAATACACCGTTGTACATCCTAAATCCAAGCCAGAAGTTTTGCATGTGTAGCCAAGTCTATCGGTCGTAATTGCCCATGCATGTTAACTAGAGCCTTTAATTGCAATTCAACCATTCTTTTTCTGACCTTCTTTCGGGAGGGATTGGTAAAAAGGGTATGTTTAATTTATATATCCTTGTATTGGCACCAAACATGGTCACCCCTTATGCAGCAGCATCAGGTACAATTTGCACACTTATGGGGCTCTTAGTTGTATGCTGCATGTTAAGGAAGGATTGGTAGAAGGGGTGTGTTTAATTCATATATCCTTGTATTGGCACCAAATATCGCCACCCCTTATGCAGAAGCATCAGGTACAATTTGCACACTTGTCAGCTCTTAGTTGTATGCTGCATGTTCGGTTGCCATTAATGTTAATTATTAGCCACTTGAGTGTGTGTCTGAATGTCATCTGTCATGCATTCTCTCCCCTAAAACAAAAAATACCAATGAATATTTTGAGTTGTTATAAATGTACTAAGTCAATTTCATGTATATAACATACCATGGTCGGATCTATGTCCTCAAACATGCTATCAGATTGGCGATACTACATCAACAATCTCATTTGATGCAAGAAGTCTTTTTTTTTCCGTGGACATCCTACTTATTATCTATTTTTTCATCCCACCATCTCATCCTGCAAATCATCAATCGTCTTCTCAAGAGCGTTAAACTACAATGACGTGCCTGGCTACATAAATGTGACCGACTCAAACTATATATAAGTAATTATAATTAATCTTTACAACTTAATACTCATCAAACTTAAATAGTGAATAAATGAAAAAAATTATTAAAAATGTACTATTAGTCTAGACGTTGGCAGGCTTTGAAGGGGTAGCCACACTAAATATCTATATCATTCCCGAGCTCGGTGAATTGGACATTTAGCTTCACAATATGGTCTAGTTTGAGATCCACGCAAATATTCCTAATGGGATACACAACTTCTCTTTCGTGCATTACTCCTCATTCTTCTCATGTTGTCGGGACACCAACTTTCTATATGCTTTCAAAACTTATACAAAATTGTAGAATTGTTAACTATTATCTATAAGGGAGAGACTAAAAAAATAGAGGCTTATACCATCAGATGATTGCCCTCTTTGTGGGTGTGACAAGGAGACTATCCCACAATTATTTTTTCAATGCAGGTTTAGTAGTGATATATGACACAAAGTACTTATAGCGTGTCAACTCAACCAATGCCCGGATAGATGGCAACAAGTGATCTCATTTCTTTGTAGGAAATCTCAAGGCAAAACTATACTCAGCAAAATCAAAAGAGTCTCTTTTTGTGCTACAATCTATTGTATTTAGAGAAAGCGAAATCTGGTTGTCTTCTAATAAAAAATACCCTCTACTAGCTATGTCTATCAAAATATTAGGGATATTGACTGGTTCCGATGTATAAATGCTGTCAATGGCCAAAGGATAGATCACATTACAGCTAGTTGGTAAATATAGTTAAGAATTCTATGAGGGGTAATGTCTTAATGTTTCTCCTTTGATTATTCTCTTGTAATACCTGCTGGATTTAGCATTTATAACAATTCTTTAATTATAAAAAAAAAGAAATATATATATGTCATGGATATATACAAGAAATATATATGTCAAAAGTTGTGTAAAAAAAGAGATGTCGTGAATCCTACCCCATTTATATATATATATAAATGGGGTAGGATTCACGACATCTCTTTTTTTACACAACTTTTGACATAAATTTTTAACTATTAGATCACTTTTCATTCCATAGCCAAGATTAAAGATGAAGTGTAATTGTTGTATTTTTAAAAATTATTTAACTATTAATAGACCCCACCATAACTATAATAATATTTCTTCTCTCATCTTTTATTTTGCTTTCTTTTCTCATATAACTTATTTTTCTCTCTTATATTAATACTTTACTCATTTATTGTGTACAAATATCATATTAATGAATTTTAATAACTTCACTTCTTTTAAATTTATAAAATTTATAGATTATATATAACTTATTTTTTAAAATTATTCTCAATTTTTCTAAAAATATTTGAACTTATAGATTTTAACCATGCATAAGTAAAATTTAGACTTTTGGAAAAAACGAAATTAAGAACAAATTGGAATATTAAAAAAAAAATAGAATTGAAAATGAAACAAGTTAGGATTTTTTTTAATATAGTTGGTTGTAAGATGAAGTTGGAGAAATAAAATCATCTAAATTTTTTATACATTACTTCATGGCTTGTCAAGCTTCTCCTCTCTCGTGGGCTACACTGTAAAAGCCTTTGTTCGAGACCCCAGTTAATTTCCCCGTGAATCTATCTATCTATCTAATTTCATCACTAATTCAATTTTGTTATTTATTTGTTTGTTTTTATAAAAAAAAATTCTGGGTTCTGATTTTTGATTTTTTTTTACATTATGGCGTTTTATTTTATTTTATTTTATTTATATATAAAAAAAGATCTATACACCCATTTGGAGATTTGGCTGATTGTTTATTATATATGTGAATCGCTTCAGTTTTACTCTTTTCTTTTTCTTAGATTGTTGTTATTAAAATGGATTGGTTCTGTTTTTTTTGGTCTCCAGTTCTGCTGATTGCAGTTCTTTTATGGAAATAGTGGGGACAAATTCTCCCGTAAAAGTTTAGTTCTTGATGTCGTTTGCTGAAGAAATTTTTATATAGACCAAGGAAGTCTTTTCCATTTATTTATTTTTTTCAAAATGTGCACGAGAGATACATATATGTATTTGAGATGCAGGTAACATGGAAACAGTATTGTGGGGCTCTCTTCACTTAAAAGATTTGGAGATAGAGAAGTGAAAATAGTGATAGTTTTCTAAAAAGACAACATTTTGTATCATAAATTTCCATTTTATTTGAATCACAGCTCATTTATTTAGTAGAATTAAAAAAAAATTATATTTAGTAGAATTAAAAAATATATCATATTTTATTGTGTACAAATATCATATTTTATTAAATATTAATAACTTCACTTCTTTTAAATTTTATAGATTATATATGATTCATATTTTAAAAAATTAATCTCAATTTGTTTTTAAATATTTGAACTTATAGATTTTAAACATGCAGAAGTAAAATTTAGATTTAAAAAAAAAAGAAATTAAGAACAAATTAGAATATTAGAAAGAATTAGAATTGAAAATTGAAGCTAGTTAGGATTTTTTTTTAAAATTCTAATTCTCTTTAATCTTCTTGTTCTTACTTTTTTTTATAAAAATAATTCAAATTTCAGTTGTTCATGATTTTAATTTATAAATTTAAATATATTTAAAATTAGAGAATAATTTAAAAAATAAATTGTATATAACCTATAAAGTTGCTAAAATTAATTAAATATAAAATTTGTACATAATAAAGGAGTAAAGTATTAATATGAGAAAAAAATGAGTTTGATGAAATAAGAAAGAGAAATAAAAGGTAAAAGACAATATAATACTATTATTATTTTGGCGGGGTCTATTAGTAGTTAAATAACTTTTAAAAATACTACAAGTACCCATCAATTTTAATCTTGACTATTGAATGAAATGTGATCTAATGATTAAAAACTTGTGTCAAGAGTTGTGTAAAAAAAAGGTGCCATAGATCCTATCTCTATATATATAATTAAATAAATTTAACCAACTAATTACAAATAATTAACTTATATTAAATAACAATTATGTACAAATAATAAATAAATTTATTATATTATAAATAAGTAGTTAATTCATTATTTTAATTAAACAATATTTATTACTTAAACACTTAAATTTATTAATTTTTTTTATTAAAATTAAACAAAAAAATAAATTAATTACATGCAATGTTGATGGTACGAGAAAACATTTCATCATATGTAGAATATATATGAATCACACATGTTAGGTAGACTAGTTATGTGATGGGCATTGGTAAGCTCAGAGTTAGATTATTGGTAAATTAATAAAAAAAATAAGTTTGCATTAGTTAGTAGAATTTATAAATTGAAGAAGATCTAAGTTGACATACGTGAAAATTTTAGTGTGTAGAGATAATGTATTCTATTGCTTGGCGAGCTAAGGAACATGCTTACAGATTAATAATAAAAAATTCAAAAGATTTGTTTATATTACATCCTACATATTGTTATGTGTTAGAACAATAAAATTCTAATATTATAACGCGTTTGAAAATTGATGATAGTAAGCACTTTATGTACTATTTATAACATTGGGTTCATGCATAAAAGATTTTTAGTCATCTATTTGATTGGTGATTGCAGTTGATAGTGTTAGACATATAATGTTATTTTGTTCCCTTAAAGCATGTATAATAATATTTTATTTAATTGATAAATTTTATACATAATTAAGCATATATTAAATAGCCCATATTTATAAAGTATATGATTTATGTATATATGATGCTAATACAGAAGGTATAGATCACAAGTTTTTTTATAAATTAAATCTTGTTCAAGTAATTAATGAAAGAGATATTTCATTATGTAAGATTGTAGTTTTTCTATTTCTTATAATGAATGATTTATCTTAATTATTAACGTAGAAAGTTCAAGTAGAAAAATTAGTGTATGATACATTGAACTAGACTAATGTGAATTCTGATCTAGTTAACTAAATGTCAATTATTTTAATTCACAAAGTTTTAATAAGCTTGATTAAACTTAATCCCGGGTAAGTAAGGAACTTATATTAATGTATTGTATTCTTTTAAATTATCACAAAGTGAGACCCAAATGAACAGCCAAAGTCTCGATGATATGGAGATGCAATTTCATGGATCATAGGTGTTAGAGTTGGTGCTTAATATTTATACAATAAATGGTACTAAGCTTGTAACATTACAGACATTATATGGTTTGAAAGAGTTCAGATCTGGTCTCAATGGGATAAGACCAGGGTTAAGAGTTAGTAATGCTGAGAATTATAAATGGTAAGAGTTAAATATTATATTCCTGATCTATGTTCATCAATATAAGTTTATCGCTAAATCATTATTATATAGATCAATGTATGCCTATATCTGCATGGTATAGATGATTATTTTTAGTTGACCACGAGCTTAGAGCTTATATAGATATGCGGGTATCTAGTTAAGACTTGATACTGAATAGACTCGTGAGGACCCCAATAGATATCCTATAAAGCAGTCAAAGGAAGGTCCTCTCGAGTTGAGTAGTATTTGTGGTCTTTTGACCTAAGCACCACGATGGGCTTGTGAGTGATCTACCATACTTTGTTCCACATATATCAGAGACCTTTTATGATCTGACTGCTATATGTCTCTGAGTATGGTCCGATGCTCTCGAGTTAAGTAGTATTTGTGATATTTTGACCTGAACACTATGATGGGCTTATGAGTGATCCATACTTTGGTTCCACATATGTCAGAGACCTTTCATGATTTGACCGTTATGTGTCTCTGGGTATGATCCGATGCTCATAGAGTCTAGTGTGTGCAGATACGGGATTCGTTGGCTTACATAGGTAAGTTGTATACTTCAAGATTGTATCTTAGAAAATCTTATGGCTATAAGTAACAAACCGAGTAAAGAAGTTTCTCGTAGGGTTAAACAATATTGCAAAAGTGTTTGCGTATATTGTTTATCGAGATACAAATCTGGATATAAGTTTATGGATGAGCAAATAAAAATTTGACGGTGCTAATTTATATTCCTGCATATCCAGGGTTTAATGACGGAAGGATTATACGTATGCATTATGAACTTAACTTGTATGATCTAATGTGCTGATTTGTAATATTCGTAACATGTGTGTGAGATATTGTTCACAGACTCATGGAATAGTTCAATTTGATGCATCAAGCGTGGATCTAGTGAGTCCCAATATAAAATGTACTCATTATGTACTTGGGCAGTATACCGTATTGAATAGTTCAATATAATATAAAATACATCAAATTACTATGGTTAAGTTAACTAAAGTATATGATTATGGTGGGACCTACTTTGAGTTAACTTGGTAACCTCAGAAGGGTATAATAGTAATTTTACTTTTATTGATTATTTAATTATTAAATAATTAAGATATTTATTTAAATAATAATTAAATAAAAATCTGATTTGACCATAGTTAATTGTTACCAAAGGGTTAGGCTAAAAGATGTTTTGTGTTTAACTTAACTATAGTTAATTGTTAACTATAGTTAGGTTAAATAAATATCTAGATATTTTATTATTATTATTAAATAAATATTAATCTAACTAGGGTTAATAGTTAACTCTAGAGTTAGGTTAGTTGGATATTTATTAACTTAAAGGTTAAGTTAATTTAACTTAACTAAAGTTAAATATTAACCTTGGTTAAGTCAATAGTTAAATTAAATGCAAATAAAATTCAAATTTATTTAAAATTTATGCATAGTGAAATGAAATTCAAAATTCATAAGTTTTAAACTTTGTAATTTTGGTGGCCATTTCAATTTGAGAAATTGAAATTCTTTGTTTTGTATTTTAAGTGTTAGAATAACAAAATAAATATAATTACTACTAATTGTAATAACTAAAATATATTTGTTTTAATTGTTCAAGAGTTGAACAAAAGATAAAAAAATTAATTTAATTAGATTAAGAGTCAATTTAAATTTTTTAAGTGTTAAATAATTGCTGAATTATACTGCCATTCTAGATAATCAAACCCACTCAAGTTAATTACTAGAATTGTCAACAAAGTCATTTCATGTAGACTCCAAAAATTTGATCTAAAGGTTTCAATGGTGATATTTCTCAATTCTGTAATCAATTTGATTAATTATATATATATGTGTTCATTGTATAATTTTTAATCTTTCGCTGTACTTATATATGTATAAAATATATATATTTGTATGATGAACACATACACGCTTCTATAATTTTATCAACACCCAATAATTGGTATTAAAGTAATTTTGTATTGATTTGTGTGTCTTTTTAGTGTTGGACATGTTGTTGGATAAATTTTGAGGCTATTGTAGTGCATTTCAAGTGTTAAAAAAAATGCAAAACCAATAAAAACAATAGTTGGATAACTCAAAGTTCATGTCCAATGGCACAACATTGGGAATCCAGGCCTGAACGCCGCGACATTCACACTTGGCGCCGCAATGTTGGGGATGTGCCCTTGAACGCCACAATATTGGTAAGCCAATGTCACGGCGTTGGCATTGTTCATTAAAAAAAATATTATTATTATTATTATAGATTAATTTTTTTTTAATTGTTAATTTAACTATAGTTAATAGTTAACTAAATAAATTAAGATATTTAAGAGATATAAGTTAACTTTGGTTAGGTTAAGCAAAATATCTTATCTTACTATTTTTAATAGTTAAGTTTTTCTTAACTCAACTAAGGTTAATGCTTAACTTTGGTTTGGTTAAAATTAAATAATATTATAAATAAATAAATAAATTTTAAATTATTTTAAAAATAATTTATGCATGTGGGAGTTTATGAGATATAGTAATAAGAGTTATTATTCTACATTATAAATCAGAATTATTTTTTGTGTTGCTAATCACAATGGGAACCCTATATTTGTGTTGTGTGCGTGTGCACCGTGTTACGGATAAATATATGCATTTTAAATAATTTAAAATATAACATGTAATGCATGCTACGCAATGAAATTAAAAATATATATTAAAATAATCTCATTATACTAGTGAGATTAAGAAATTCACCCTCAAAGCGTATTTTGAATAATTTTAGTTAGGAATGTGATAAATTTTCACAAACTAAAATAATAACTTTTATTTTTAAAATATTTAAAGTAACTTTTATTTCAAATTTATTTCAATCTCTTGGATTGAAATTGATATTAAAGTTAACACTTAACTTTTAAAAATAAAATAATTCATCATACTATTTATTTCTCTCGGCTAACTTATATATATATATATATATATATATATAACATTTGCCTTACTTTTAACTAATCACAAATAAGTGAATTGCTAAATGTAGAAGCTTGACAAGGCAACTTGTTTATTTAGTCAAAACTTTAACTTGTGTGGCTAAATAATGAGACAATTGGTGACAAATTCGTTACCACCTCTTGTTATGAATTGAAACAAATTCAATTCAAAATACTTGATTTTCTTTTTGACTAATGTGAATTTAATACGTATTCATTGTTTTTGTTCTCGTCAAATAGAGAAATCAACATATGTGTAATTTATATTATATTAAATAAATCAAATTTATTTTGATTATTATATATATATGTTTATTATTATATAATAATTATTTTATAACTTTATTTATCAATGTCTAATTTTATACCTTTATAAATTAATGGCACAATTTGAGGCATACATTAGGTAGATAAAAGTGTCAAGTCTCACTTGAGATAATTTTATGTTTAACACTTAAATTTTAACTACTCTCCAAAAAACTCTGAAATAAATAAATTACTAATTAATAAAATTTAAATAAAATAACAATTATTTCATTTAAATGGTAGTTATATCTACCAATGCTCAATTTAGTACCCATATAAATTATTGGCACAATTTGAAACATACACTAGATAGATAAAAATGTCAAGTCTCACTTGGCACAATTTTATATTTAAGACTTAAACCCTAACTACTCCCCGAGAGACCCTGAAATAAATTTATATTTTTTAAGAACTTTTCGGATCGAACAATTTGATTCGGTGCGCTATCCACGTGCTCAACAAGTACACTTCATATAGTGAGACTCCCTAGGTTTACACCTATTTTGTCTCATGAAATATTTCTGTATCCATAACCGATGCCCTACATACATGCGTTATGAAGAGTACAAAATGAGGAGTTTAAACCATACAAGTTGCTCTTTCCCTAGTTAAATTCTTATGGCCATAAGACTTCTTAGAATATAACTTAGAGCATCTGGATATTAAACTCACCCATATGAGTTGACGGATCCCATATCTACATTCATCGGACTCTATGAGCATTGAACCATACCTAGCAACACTCAGTGGTCAGACCATGAAAGGTCTCTGACATGTATGGAACCTAAGTATGAAAGGTCTCTGACATGTATGGAACCTAAGTATGGTGGATTACTCACAAGCCCACCGTGGTGCTCAAGTTTAGGGACCATGAATACTACTCAACTCGAGAAAACCCTCCACTGACAGATTTATGGGATATCTATTAGAGGTCTTCATTGAGTTTGTTCAATATCCAGTCATTACTAAATACATGTATATTTGTACGAGCTTCCATTAAGCTTATGGTTTGTTAAGATTAATCATCTGAACTATTTAGATATAGACATACACTGATCTATATTAATCGGTTCCACTCAATAGGCCCTACATCAATGGAAATAGATCAAGAACATATAATTTGATAACATATTTACACAACGACATTTTTTAGTAACACTTGCAACTATTTGTAACTATACCATTGTAAGTATATTTTCAGGTTTTTGTCCTATTTCAAACAAGGTTTTAACTCTTTAGACCTGATTTAAACTCCTTCAAATCAATACAATGTCCGAAATGTTACAAGCATCTTACCTTAATAAAATAATTAGCGATTTAATAAAATATTTATTTATTGCATAAAATATGAAAATATAATATTCACACAAAATCTGGGATGACACATGATCATAAATCCCAACAACTCCTACTTGATCTAGTGCCATTCGTAGTGGTATCTAATACTTAGCGACTCCACGTGTTTCTCAAACACCTTTGGAGGTAAGGCCTTTGTGAGTGGGTCCTTTACATTACTTACAGAATCAACTCTATAAAATATAATATCTCATCGAGCCAAGATCTCTCTTACAATGTGGTATTTTCTTTCTACATGTTTAGATCTCTGATATGCTTTTGGCTCTTTCGCCTGTGCAATGGCCCCGTTGTTGTCGTAATATAATGGGATAGGATCCACGAAACTTGGGACTATACCGAGTTCAATGACAAACTTCTTGATCCACACTGCTTCTTTTGCTACTTATGAAGCTGCAATGTATTCTGCCTCTGTGGTACATTCACCTATGGATCTCTATTTGACACTCTTTCAACTTATGGCGGCACTATTGAGAATAAACATAAATCCGAAGGTAGATTTTCTATCATCTAAATCAGATTGAAAGTTCGAGTTAGTGCATCCTCTTACCTGTAAGTTATTTTCTCCATATATAAGAAACTTATCATTTATACCTTTAAGGTATTTATAGACATGTTTGACTGCCATCCAATGGCTGTCACCTGGATCAGATTGGTATCGGCTTGTAACATTTACACCCATACTAATATCAGGTCTCGTATATATCATGACATACATCAAACTTTTAATAACTAATGCATAAGGAATATTAGACAATTTAATTTTTTTTCATCTTTCTTTTGAGGACACATCTTCCTTAAAAGATGAATGCCATGTCTAAAAGGTACATTAACTGTCTTACAGTTACTAAAACTGTACCTTTCCAAGACACTATCAATGTACGAAGATTGGGACAGTTCTATCAGCCTCCTAGCTCTATCTCTATAAAGCTTTATACCTAGTACATAGAAAGCCTCTCCCAAATTTTTTATGGAGAAATTCTTACTTAGGTAACTTTTTACTGACTATAATATACCGATATCATTTCAAATGATTAGTATGTTATCCACATAAAGAATTAAGAAGACAACCATGCTCCCACTGACTTTTTTATACATACACGCCCCATCTTTATTTTTGATGAAACCAAACCCTCTGATTACCTCATCAAAATAAAGATTCCAACTTTAGGAAGCCTACTTAAGTTCATAAATGGACTTCTTCAGTTTGCATACAAGACCAGAAGAAAGGCTAGATGCAAAACCTTCAGCTTGTTCCATGAATATCTCTTCCTCGAGATATCCATTCACGAATGTTGTCTTTACATCCATCTGCCAAATTTTAAAGTTATAGTACACAGTAATTGCCAATAAAATCTTTATTGACTAAAGTATTGCAATTGGTGTAAAGGTTTCCTCAAAATCAATCCATGATCGTTGAGTATAACCTTTTGCTACTAAATGGGCCTTGAAAGTCTCTACCTTCCCATCAGGCCCATGCTTTTGCTTGTAAACCTATTTACTATCGATAAGATCTATTTCTTCAGGAAGCTCTACCAAGTCCCAGACTTGATTTTGATGCATAAAGTCAATTTTAAATTTTATGGAATCTTGCCATTTTCCTGAATCAATATCTAATATTGCCTATCTGTAGGCTAAAGGATTATTTTCTTTCACCAAGAAAATCTCAAAAGTACCATCAAGTATCATACCATACCTTTTAGGTTGCCTCAAAATCCTTTGTGACCTATATAGAGGGTGTGTAAAATATAATTTGCTCGATTGAGCCTGTGGTTCCAACTGTGGTTCATTTTGATTGACTTCATCAAGATCAATCTTTCTACAATCTCTATGATCCATGAGAAACTACTTCTCTAGGAAAGTGGCATTCCGAGCAACGAACACATTTCGTTCGTCAGGATCATAAAACTGGTATCCCACTGAGTTCAGGGATAACCAATGAACTGATACTTGTACTCCCTGGGTGCAAGTTTATCCTGTTGTGTAACTTTTACATAAGCAGAACAACCCAAAATCTTAAAATATTTAAGACTTAGATTCCTTCCAGTTCATATCTTATAGGGAGTGAAAGGAACAACTTTAGATGGAACTCTATTTAATACATGAGTAACAGTATGTAGAGTATAGCCCCAAAGATATTTAGGAAGATCGGTGAAGCTCGTCATCAATCGGATCATATCTAATAAAGTTCGATTCCTACTCTCCGAAACACCATTGTGCTGTGGAGTAGCTAGAGGACTATACTGAGCGAGAATTTTATTCTTCTTTAAATAATTCAAAAATGCACTGCCTATATATTCTTCGCCTCGATCTAATTGAAGGTATTTGACATATATACCGATTTGTTTCTCTATTTCAAGTCTAAATTCCTTAAACATTTCAAAGGTTTTAGACTTGTGTCTCATAAGAAACACATAACCATATCGTGACAAATCATTGATAAAGGTTACGAAGTATTGAAATCCATCAATAGCAGTGTGATTTATTAGAGCATATACATCACTATGTATCAGTTCCAATAAACTAGTGGCATAGTGTCCAACACCAGTAAAATGAGATTTGGTCATTTTTTCTTGAATACACGATTCACAAACTGGATAAGGTTTTATAGTTAAATTAGGTATCCAACTATCCTTAACCAGACGGGATAGACGTCTAACGCTTATATGACCCAATTCATATGCCACAATTATATTTTATTTAAAGTTTTCGAACTACTTGTTGTATTTACCTATACATTCATGACATATTGTGTTGTATTCAAAACATAATGACCATTAATTAACTGATAATCAGTTATCAAAACATTATGCATATCATATAAACATAAGGAAAAATTTCGTATATATATATATATATATATGATAACCCCCACTATCAAGTACAAGAAGGGATACTATTTATCTTAAAATACAGGGTACAAAAAGAAAGTTATACAACATTATAGTTCTATTACATGAGAGATGTAAATCAAAATGTCCTATAGCCTCGACCTGAAGGAAATTTTTATTTTTAACACGAAGTTAAATTTCTCTTGGCTACAATAGTCTAACTTTCCTTAGACCTTGCAACATATTGCAAATGTGAGAAGGAGAAGCAGTATCCAATACCCAGTCAGAATTAACATCATATGCAAAAGAAATGTCAATAATAGGTAAACATATACCTGAAGGATTCTTCTTTATTGAGGCAAGGTATCTATGGCAATTTCTGTTCTAGTGTCCTTCCTTACCACAGTGAAAATATTTTTATTTATCTTTCTTTTGTGGTTTGGATATGGGTCGCCTTTGAGGACTAATCCGAGGTGCTTGTCTCACATTCTTTTTCTTCTTTTCTTTAGGCTTGTCAGAAGTCTTAGGAACAGAAGATGAAGCACCCTGAACAAAGAAGGACGATCCCACTTTATTCATGCCTCTTCTGTTATCTTCAATAGATTATAAAGTTTAGCATAAGACGGCGTCATTCTTTGCATATTTAAATTCATTATGAACTGTTTGAAAGACCCAAAAGTGACTAAAGAATCAAACTATTCCCCAGATATTTGTTCAGTGTAATGTCCATCGTCTTCAACCTCTTGATTATAGAAATCATATTAAGGACATGGGGACTTATTAGATTGCCCTCAGAAAGTCTACACTGAAAAAGTGATTTGGCAACCCTATATGCCTTAATTTTAGGACGGTCACCAAACAGGTCCTTCAGATGGAGCATAATGCTAAAACTAAAAACATCACCCATATGAGCATGCTCTCTCTGTAAACCTGTAGACATAGAGGCAAGGACGTAAGATTTAACTTTTAAATCATCATTCAGCCATTTCTGATAAGTCACCATCTCCTCTGGGGTGGCTTCATCAGAATTTCCTATGAGTATACATTGATCTATTATATATCCAAGTTTTTCAGAATCGAGAACAATTCTCAGATTCATCAACCAGTCTCTATAGTTTTATGCGCCTTTAAGTTGGTTTGCATCCAATATATATACCAATGGATTAGATGAAGTCATTTTATCTTCACAAGAGAAAATAAGAGATGTTAGCAGAAAATAAATATTTCAATCTCTAATTTTCGTTTTAGATTAATGATATAATTAAATTATACATTTTTAAATCTAAAACACCCTCCCACTATATTACATAATCCGTTAAATCTCTCAAAAGGGAAAACAATAAATTTAAACTCTTTAAATTATATAGTCAGAAGTAGATTCATTTGACATTTTACTCGGGCCTCACGCTTTAACAATATTGGCTATTGTAAAATTCAAAAGGTAGACAACTTTTGTCAATTATATTTTATGCAACTCTTATCACTGATCCTAAATACACCTTATCCTCACGTTTTAGTAATATTAGATAAGTCTATTTCATATTAATTTATCAATAATCAAATATATATTATTGATACTACCCTCATGCTTTAGTAATATTGGACAATACGTTCACATATATTTATCTCATGGCATAGTCAAAATCACACTGACCTAAACCCCACTTTAGCAATATAGGGAAAGACCAATATGACATGACTAATACAGTATTGATAAAACGGATCAATGTGTAGCATTATCTCATAATGGTACAAAATTAAATCTGATTAAGATGAGGCCGTGATTCTTAATCACACATTTGTTTTATGCAAACACAACTAACCCTACTAGTAGAGCTCTCATTGTGGTTACTAGTACAAACAAATGGCCCACAATATTTATAACATTTATAACAATTATAAATTGCAAAAAATTAATTATTTATTTTTAAACTCTTAAAAATAAAAATTTGGAGTAACCAACATAATTACAACATTCATAGGTTCTAGGAATTGTGACATTAAAGGCCAGCCTCTGGTATTACGGAACCAACCTAAACCCGTTGCGGTGCTTGGGTCTCTACCCTAGCACTGCGACACTTAGCCTACAACGTTGTGGTATCTCCTTTAGCTACGTGCCAATTATGAAATTTTCAACACTTGAAACAGATAATTGATAGCACCAGGAAATTAATTACGCCACGTACACTCTAATACAAGTACAAACAACACAACACAGAGCTCTGATACCAATTTATTTGTGTTGTGTGCGTGTGCACCGTGTTACGGATAAATATATGCATTTTAAACAATTTAAAATATAACATGTAATACATGCTTCGCAGCAGAATTATAATATATATTAAAATAATCTCATTACACTAGTGAGATTAAAGGACTCACCTTCGAAGCCTACTTTGAATAATTCTAATTGAGGACATGGTAGGCTTTCACAAACTAAAATAATAATTTTCTTTTTTGGAATATTTAAAGTAACTTTTGTTTTAGATTTATTTCAATCTCTCATATTGAAATTGATATTAAGGTTAACACTTAATCTTTATAAACGAAACAATTCACCATACTATTTATTTCTCTCGGCTAACTTATATTTATAGGCAACATTTGCCTTACTTTTAACCAATCACAAATAAGTAAATTGCTAAATGTAGAACCTTGACAAGGCAACTTATTTATTTAGTCAAAACTTCAACTTACGTGACTAAATAATGAGGCAATTAGTGACAAAAATGTTGCCACCTCTTGCTATGAATTGAAAGAAATTCAATTCAAAATGCTTCATTTCTTTTTTGACTAATGTGAATTTAACAAGTATTCATTATTTTTGTTCTCATCAAATAGGAAATCAACATATTTGTAATTTATATTATATTAAATAAATCAAATTTATTTGAGATACTATATGGCAGAAATATATACATTATACAATAATTATTATTTTATAACTTTATTTATCAATATCCAATTTTGTACCTTTACAAATTAATGGCACAATTTGAGGCATACACTAGGTAGATAAAAATGTCAAGTCTCACTTGGCACAATTTTATGTTTAACACTTAAACCCTAGCTACTCCTCGAGAAACTCTGAAATAAATAAATTACCAATTAATATAATTTAAATAAAATAACAATTATTTCATTTAAATGGTAGCTATATCTACCAATGTTCAATTTAATACCTATACAAATTATTTGCATAATTTGAGACATACACTAGGTAGATAAAAGTGTCAAGTCTCACTTGGCATAATTTTATGTTTAAGACTTAAACCCTAGCTACTCCCCAAGAGACCCTGAAATAAATAAATTGTCAATTAATATAATTTAAATAAAACAACAATTATTTCATTTAAATGGTAGCTATATCTACCAATGCTCAATTTAGTACCCATACAAATTATTGGCATAATTTGAAACATACATTAGATAGATAAAAGTGTCAAGTTTCACTTGACATAATTTTATGTTTAAGACTTAAACCCTAATTACTCTCCGAGAGACCTTGAAATAAATTTATATTTTCAGAAAACTTCCCGGATCGAACAATTCGATTCGGTGTGCTACGTATGTGCTCAACGAGTACACTTCATATAGTGAGACTCCTTAGGTTCACACCCATTTTGTCTCACGAAATATTTTCGTAAGTCCATAACTGATGCCCCCCACACACACACGTTATAGATAATAACAAATGGGGAGTTTAAACCATACAAGTTGAGGTTAATCCATATTCGTACAATCCCTCCATCATTAATATCTTGAAAGAGTGGAGACATAGATCAACACCGTCAAGTCCCTTATTACTCATCCATAAGCTTATCTCTTTTGATTCGTATTCCAATAAATAATATACACAAATTTCTTTGTGATATTATTTACACCATTGGAAACTGTTTCCCGGGTTAAATGCTTATGGCCATAAGACTTCTTAGAATATAACCTTAGAGCATCTGGATATTAAACTCACCCATATGAGCTGACAGATCCCATATCTACATTTATCAGACTTCATAAGCATCGGATCATACCCAGTAACACCCAACGGTCAGACCATAAAAGGTCTTTGACATTTGTGAAACCTAAGTATGGTGGGTTACTCACAAGCCCACCATGGTGCTCATGTAATACACATGTTCTATTATTAAGCATTTGTGTAGCAAAAAAAGAAAAAGAAAAAGAAAAAGAAAAAGAAAAAGAAAAAGAAAAAGAAAAAAGAAGTATAAAGAAATTTAAGCAGTGGTCATTGTATAGATATATTTGTTTTGTTTTTGCTTCGTTTAAGAAGAAGCAATTGAAACAGAAGAAGAAGAAGCAAAATCGAAAGAGAAAAGAGAGAAAACAGATAAAAAGAAAAAGAAAAGAAAGAAATTGAGAGAAGAAAAAAGAAAAGAAGAAGAGGAAAAGTTAATAACGAAAGGGAAAGAAGAAAACTGAGAAAGAAAAGAAAAGAAATGAAAAGGAAATAAAGAAGGAGAGGTCGAGAGAAAATAGAAGAAAAAAATACAAAAAATTAGTTTGGGTAGTTAGATTTATACCCAGTGATTTAGCGGGTAATAGTTTTACGATATTAGAATATTTATATTTTAATATTTATAATACATATTGGTACTAATGATGTATTTTTACACCCTATGATATAGAAGGTGTGCCGATAGCGGGTAGATCTCAAAATTCAGACCCAGCTAAGGATTAGTGCACTTTTGTGAGTGGATAGCTATATATTTTATATATTTTTAATACAACAGTTTATGATTTAATTACACGTTATCAGATTTAGCCACGATTAATTTTAGACAGATAAATATTTATGTTAATTAGTATATTTAGAAATATATTTTAGAATTTATTATAGTATAGCTTATAATTATGTTCAATACAGAAATAATTATTTTAGAATAATTATGGTCATGATATTATATAGTAGTAGTTTTTGAACCACCATATATGTATTCTCCCATTTAGTGTAGTTGCTCTGTGCATACATTAGACCAGTTTAGTTTGCTCTGCCCAAGCAATGCAGTATTCCACCAAGTTAGACTAGCTCAAATCCCCCGCTCTGCTTGTGCGTAAGTTATTCGGCTAGGTTAAACCAATTTTTTCTCAGGTACAAGTTTGGCGTGGTTTTCAATATATATATATATATATGTAGTACATATTTTCAGAGCTATGATACATATATTCAGCTCAATAATAGATTTTATAATAGTTTACGCTTTTAGATTTTCAGATCTCCAATATTATGTTATAATTTTAGTTTTAGCACAAATTTTATGATAGCTCATATTTCAGTATAAGTTTATTGACTACTCAGTATACAACTTCTTGATTATTTTATTTTACAGATTTATACATGTACAATACATATAAAATATATAATATTTTCAAATTATGTCCACTTATTAAGCCACAAGTTCACAATTTTTCTTATTTTCCCTATTTGTTTTTCCAGGTTGTCATAGGAATTATGCAGTGTGATACAGTCATCACATTTTGAGGTTGGCCCACGACACGCATAGCTGCATAAATATCTTAGTCTATGTATTTGTATATCTTTATGTATATTGGAGTACACGTATACACTTTTGTTGAGGTAGGTAGCCTAGTTGTATCAAATGTATGAGTAAAGAGTTTGTTAGTCTCATGTCATCACAGGATCCGCCTTGATTCTTGAGGAGGGCTCGGGTCGGGTCTTATAAGCTGAGGTCTAGGGACCACGAATACTACTCAACTCGAGAAAATCCTCTAATAACTAATTTATGGGATATCTATTGGAGGTCTTCATTGAGTTTATTCAGTATCCAGTCATTACTAAATTCATGTATATCTATACGCACTTTCACTAAGCTCATGGTTTGCTAAGATTAACCATCTGGACTATTAAGATACAGACATACACTAATCTATATTAATCAGTTCCACTCGATAGACCCTGTATCCGTGGAAATAGATTAGGAACATATAATTTGAGAACATATTTACACAATGATATTTTCTTGCAACGCTTGCAACTATTTACAACTATGTCATTGCAAGTTATTCCTAGGTCTTTGTCCCATTTTAGACAAGGTTCTAACTCTTTAGACATGATCTAAACTCTTTCAGATCAATATAATGTCTGAAATGTTACAAACATCTTACCTTAATAAAATAATTAGTAATTTAATAAAATATTTATTTATTGCATAAACTATGAAAATATAATATTCATACAAAATTTAGGATGGCACATGAGCACAAATCCCAACGCCCTACTGGTAGAGGTTAGTTGTGTTTGCATAGAAATAAATATATGATTGAGAATCACTTTCTCATGGGATGAGAGCTTGTATTTAAAAACCTCTCTTAATCAGATTGAATTTTATTATATTATGAGATAGTATATTAAATGGCCTGTCTTGTCAATACGGTGTTAGAAAGGTTGATACGATCTTTCTCAATATTGCTTTAGCGTGAGGGTAGTGTCAATAACATATATTTGATAATTGACAAGTTAATCTGAAACACATTTACCCAATATTGCTTCAGCGTGAAGATAAAGTGTATTTAGGATTAGTGGTAAAATTGCATGAGATACAATTGACAAGAGTTGTCTACCTGTTGGGTTTACAAATGCCAATATTACTTTAGCGTGAGTTTAGAGTAAAATATCAATAGGATCCACTTCTCACTGTATAGTTTAAAGTGTTTAAACCATCGTGATCCTGTTTAAGAGATTAAAAGGATTAAGTAAAGCAGTGGGATGATGTTTTTAGATTAAAAAAGGTATAATAGTTATACACAGGATCTAAAGTATTATTATCAATTATCAATTAAAAATGTTCTGCTACACATCTCCTAACTTATCTTATAGAGATAAGATACTTATATTATAGTGATAAGATAAGTACTGAGCAATCTATTAGTATACTTGAATAATATACATACCAACTATAGGGTACCGAGAAATATTTAGACTTACTTATGAATTTGAGAATAGTTATAGATTCAGATATATTTGATATGTTCAGACCATGCATAAAAAATAATCACAATGGAAAGTATTTCCACTGTAATAAGGTTTGAAATAGTAAGCATTACTATTCAAGGCACATTGACTTAAGAAAGATTGAACCATTAGATATCTGTTTACCAATTATAGACATTTCATTAGTATATGATGCTAAGTATGCAAGGGTATGAGATACCGCTTGTCATTCTCATATCTGCAAGGTGTTGCATGCTTTAAGGAATGTTACGATGCTTGGAAAAGTGAAGGTTCAACTTTACGTAGGAAATTGAGATTTCCTATACGTGGTAGTCGTTAAGACTTCTAAGTCACTTCTCCATCCTAGTAGAAGCATTAATGTTGTATAATTGTTATTTTGTGTTAAACATTATTAGACGAATTATATCACTCCCCGTAGTAGACAGAGAGGGTTATCATAAAAATATTAGAAATAGTTCCTCATGTTTATGTGATAATGATAATATTTTGCTAACTGAGTATCAATTAATAAACAACCATTATATCTTAAATACAACAGAAAATGTCTTTAATGCATAGGTGAATAGAATAAATAGTAGTTCGAGAACTCTGAATAATAAAGAATAGTGGCACATAAGATTAGGTCATTTAATCGTAAGAAAACTGTCCGTTCTAGTTAAGGATGGTCAGATACTTGATCTGACTATAAAACCTTGGCTAGTTTATGAATTTTGAATTTAAAGGAAAATGATCAAATCTTTGTGTAGGTGTTAGACACCGGGCCACTGATTTATGATACTGGTACATAGTGATGTATTTAGTCCAATAAATCTTACTACCATAGGTGGTTTTCGATACTTCATTGTCTTTATAGTGATTTGGCACGATATGGATGTGTTTCTGGGAAATAAAGGCCAGAAAATTTTGAAGTGCTCAAAACATTCCGACCATGAATGTAAAGAAACAAATCTTTATGTATATTGAATGCTTTTAATTAGATCAAGACAATTTATACATAAGCAATAAATTCATAAAATTATTTAAAGGAGAATGCGATTCTAACTCAATATAGTCCTCCAGATACTCCTAAATGCAAATGTATTTTAGAAATGAAGAATCAGATATAGTTTGATTGATGTTGAGTTTTACTGATCTTTTAGAATATCTATGGCATTATGCTTTAGAATCTGCTGTTCACTTATTGGAAATAATTCCATCGAAAGTCATTCCTTCTACTCTATATAAGATATAGAATAAAAAGGAACTGAGTCTTACATATGTTAAGGCTTTGGGGTTATCATGCCTCCATAAGAGTTATGCAATAGGATAAACTTGTACCTAAATGGTACAAGTATTGGTTCACTGAGTATCTAAGCATACAATGGGATACCGGTTCTATGATCTTGAGGAATGAAATTTGTTCGTTGCTCGTGATCTTACCTCCTAAGAGAAATAGTTTCTTATGGGTCATCGGGATTGTAGAAGGATTGAACTTGATGAAGTAAATCAGAATATATATATATATATATATAAACCGATGGTGGATTTTTAAGTTCAATTGAGTGAAATAAATTTAACACACTCTCTTCATATGTCGAAAAGGATATCAAGGTCAACATTTAGGTATGTTTGATACCTGAAGGTGCCTTTGCTATTTTCTTAGCTGAAGAAAAGGGTCTTATGACTTATGAAGAGTCGATGTTTAACATCAATTTAAAAAAATGGCAAGATGCCATAAAATTAGATATATACTCTATGTATGACAATCAAGTTTGAGACATAGTTGTGCTTCCCTTAGGAATTATTCCTATTCATTATAAATAGGTTTATACAGTGAAAACACGGGGCTTATATAAAGGTAAAGACCTTCAAGGCCTAACTGGTGATAAAATGTTACACTTAGAGATCTAGAATGGGTAATGAGGAAACTTTTTTATTAGTAACCATACTAAAGTCAATTCAAATTTTGTTGGTTATTATCGCATGTTATGATTTTGAGGATTGGCTAATAGATGTAAACACAGGATTCTGGTATGTATATCTCAAGTAAGAGATATACATGAAATATTCTGAAGGTTTTATATCCAGCCTAATTTCTAATCTAGTGTGCAAACTAAGGAAGTCTATTTGTAGACTTAAGCAGGAATTTTCGTTAGATGAGGAAATCAGAAAGTCTAGTTTCATCAAGAACGAAGAAGAAACATGTGTGTTCAGAAAAGACAGTATGAGCATGATTATCTTTCTAGTTCTCTGCGTGGAATACATACTCAATGTCAGAAATAATGTTGGTATGTTACAAGTCAATCAGCTAAGTGTCATATGAGTAAAGAACTTCTTTATAAAATATTTGGGAGAGGCTTCTTATATACTAGGTATAAAACTTTATAAAGATAGAGTTAGGAGGTTTGATAGGACTTTTCTAATCTTCGTACATAGACTAAGTCTTGGAAAGGTACAACTTTATTTACTGTGAGACAACTAATGTACCTTTCAGACATGACATTCATCTTTCTAGGAGAAAGTGTCCTCAGAAACAAGATGAAAGAGTTAGAGTGTCTAACTTATTATATGCTTCAACTAGAGATAGTTTGATGCATTTTATGTTAAGTTTCTAAAATATGGAGAAAATTTTCTTACAATTGAAGGGATGCATACATTCAAACTTCCTGTTTGATTTGGATGGTAAAAAAATCTACATCTGGTTATGTGTTTCTCTTCATTGATACTAGAACTAGTTAAAAATATGTAATATAGATGTCTATAGCTAATTCTTCTTTAGAGGTAGAATATGTTGCGGCTTGAGAAGCATATAGAGAAATCACTATGGATATTCAAGCTAGCTGCAGAGCTTTGAATAGTTTCAAACTCAATAGATCCTATCCTACTATATTGTAATAACAACAGAATAATTGCTCAATCCAAGAAGCCATAAGGCACACCACAATTCTGATCATATAGACTCTAAATACCACATAATTAAAAAGTTCTTGGCTATTGGAGATGTAATAATATTTATGATACATTCTCTAGATAATATAGCAAACTCACTTAGGCCTAAACTCCTAGGGTGTTTGCAAAACACGTAGAGTTTATTAGTATGAGATACTAATAAGAATGGCACTAGAGCAAGAGGGAGTTTGTTAGAGTTAATGTTTACGTGTCATTCTAATATTGTATGAATATTAATTGTTTAATATTTATACTATCACGCCCCAAACCAAAAAGATCTAAAACATGACATAACTTACACTCATTCAATAATGTGTACTCATAATTAATATTGCATAAAATTTTAAACTTGAATTCAACATATGAATCTTTATCAAGTTTCTAGTAAGTTTAATGTAAAATCAACTCATGACCATACTTGGTGAAACATAAATCAAATACAACCACACCTAATAAAATAACACATAAGTATTTATTCAATAAGGACAAATCAAATATCTTAAACTATGTGTCCACAAATGAAACACTTAGCAACCTAGCAACTTAGGGAACCCAAGGGACAGTAGAAGTCTTGTCAAATCTACTAAGCACACATGTGCCTTATTTACCTGAAATCACCATAAACTATAATGAGTATGAAACTCAGTAAGCATACTAGTTTTTCATATATCAAAATACAAATAAATATATGTACACAATGCATGTGTATGATATACTGGAATAAATCAAAATCATAATCTTATCAAATTACATGTCAGGTAAGCCCTTACACATTCTTTCAAAACATATAATAGGAATACCATTACCCAACTACTATTTAATAGGACTTCCATATCATATATCACATGATGAGCCATGTCACTTGTAAGTGACATACCGTATGAGAGAAATAGTACAAGTGATGTTTAAATTACATATATGTAATGCTCATGCCCGAAGGTAAGAGCCAAACCCTCACCTTGATCATTGATAAGTCCTCTCAGATGCACCAATACGCCACCACACGAATGTGATGACTCAATCTTCCTTTAGGTACCAATAGGATCCTCTATACATATGAAATACATAACATATACCAATCCCGAAGGAAAGGCCACACATAAAGGTTCCATAAATCACATAAGGTGCCTACTAAGTAAATAATGAGTTCAAGCATCCTCGAAACACAAAACGTATCTCATGGACATTTTCCACTTCAAAAGCTTTCTTTATTAAACACATGTTATTTTAAAAACTCACTTTCATAAACATATGTATGTCCATGCTCAATGTCAATGCTCACATTCATAAATATATGTCTTTCACATTTCATATCAAATATACTTTGGCATAACATAAACATATTTCTAAGCACATTTACAAAATTATACATAGATAATTACTATACTTATTGTTATTTTAGTAAAAGTCTAGTATACTTACCTCTTAGCACTTTTGGGTATAAGGCTTAATTCTTCTTAACCTATCAATGGAGATTAATCCTTTCATGAGCCTCAACATTCATACAAAACACTTTAAATAGCTTACAAAATTACACATATTGCACTTATCACATCGAATTGGTCTAATTACTTGGTTTCTCAAAACCTGTCATTTTGACCACTTACACTTAACAAACTTTTATTATACATCAAATGATGTCCAATTACTCCAAAATCAGAATATATCATTCTTGACTCATATATGCTTCTTATATATGAATATTATATCATAATTCCTATACAATCCATTCTATAAACACCATCAAATCCAAACTATTAACTTGACAGGATTAAGATATTTACTGAATAGTATTCAATCTCCCAATTTTATAAACTTATATACTAACTCAAAAATTATAAAACTATAACAGAATTACTCTTACACATATCTTAATCCATGATAAATATTTCACTTCAAAATCACTGCCAAAAGTATTTTAAAACTATTTTATTACATAGCTTTAAAAATCTGTTAATTAAATACTACAATGAGCTGACACTATTTAGAAAATCATAACAATTTAACCATATTTATCTAAATTCTCAATTATGAGTATATCATATTAGACATAAAAAATTATTATATTCCATAAATTCGTAATTTTTGAAGATCATTTACAAGATTAAAAATTGTTTGTCACTGTATCATACTATTAACACAGGAAATTTCTAGAATTTAAGGGTTATTTTGGTAAATTCACTACAAATTCAATTTATGGAATGTTCAATCAATTCAAATTCTCAAATGATTTTAGACATATATAATTGCATATACTCAAAATCCAAAACTAGAATTGAAACACAAAAATTTATAAACTTTCCGGATCAAGAGACTATCAAATAGAAATTCTGCAATTCATTATGATTTTATCAAGCTATCTACATAAATCATCATCAATTCTCACAATATCTTACAAAATTCACATCAAATCCTCAATTGTACATATTTTTCAAAATCAAAACTTAAAGAAATTAACTAAATTAACACCAAGAAACTAAGAAATGGTATAATATACCTCTTAAAACTTAAATTCTAACTTTATTTTTTTCTTTTTCTTCTTCTCTTTCTCTCCCCTTTCTTTCTCTCTTTTCTCACTCTAAAAGAGGTGGCTCGACCAAAATGAGTGAATTAAGGTTTCAAATGTGTATTTTTATGCTAAGAAGCTAATTTTTAGTATTTACGAATTAGCCCCTAAAACTTTCAAAGTATTACAATTTGGTCCCTAAAAATAAATCTTAAGTCTTGCAAATAAACCCAATACTAATAGTATGTCCTTAATCTATACAAACAATACTAATAACAATACATAAATTAAGTATCATCCACATACAAATAAAATATGAATATTATACATATATATAAATATTTATTCTTTTCGATGTTGGATAAGTGGTTACTACATATACAATAATTATTTAAAATAAAATCATTAATATTAAATGGTGCTAAGATTGTAACATTATAGACATTGTATAATCTGAAAGAGTGAGGATATGGTCTAAAGAAGTTTAGACCAAAGCTAAGAGTTATAAATGCTAAGAGTTAGCAAGTTATAAGAGTCAGCAAAATTCTATAAGTTACAAGCCTTGTCTGACATGGGACAGTGACATGGGAATATACTAATAATGACATAATTGCAAACAGTTACAATAGAAGCTAGAAAATGTCATTATGCAAGTGTGTTATCAAACATTATGTTTCTGATCTATGTTTACCAATGCGGGTCTATTAGTGAATCATATTATATAAATCAGTGTATGTCTATATCTACATAGTACAGATGGTTGTTCTTAGCTGACCATGAGTATAGAGCTTGTATAGGCATACGGGTATCTAGTCAGGACTGGATACTGAATAGACTTGTGAGGACCCCAATAGATATCCTATGAAGTTGTCAAAGGAAGGTCGTCTCGAGTTGTTTAGTATTCGTGGTCCTTTGACCTGAGCGCCATGATGGGCTTGTAAGTAATCCACTATACTTTAGTTTCACATATATTAGAGACCTTTCATGATTTAACCGTTATGTGTCATTGGGTATGGTCCAATGCTTATGAAGTCCAGTGTGCATAGATATACGATCCGTCAGTTTACATTGCTAAGTTGTATATCCGATGCTTTGAGATTGTATCTCAAAAAATCTTATGGCCATAAGTAATAAACCTAAGAAAGGAGTTTCCTGTAGGGTTAAATAATATCATAAAAGTGTTTGTATGTATTGTTTATTGAGATACAAATCTGGAGATAAGTTCATGGATGAGCAAATGGGAATTCGACGGTGCTGATCTATATCCCTACACATCTAGGGTAAAATGATGGAAGGATTATACGTATACATTTTGACCTTAACTTATATGGTCTAACGTGCTAATTTGTAATATTCATGATGTGTATCTGGGGCATTGTTCACGAACTCATATAATGGTTCCATTTGACGAATTGAGTGTGAACCTAGTAAGTTCCAATATGAAATGTACTTATTGTGCACTTGGGTAGTAGATCGTATTAAATTGTTCAATATAGTATAAAATGTAGCAAATTACTATAGTTAAGTTAAGTATATGGTTATGGTAGGACCTACTTTGGGTTAACTTAGTAACCTAGTAAGGGTATAATGGTAATTTTACTTTATTGATTATTTATTGTTAAATAATCAAGATATTTGTTAAATAATAATTAAATAAAATTTAACTTAACATGGTTAATTGTTAACCAAAGGGTTAGGTTAAAAGATATTTTGTGCTTAACTTAACTATAGTTAATTATTGACTATGGTTAGGTTAAATAATTATCTATATATTTTATTTTTATTATCAAATATATGTTAATCTAACTAGGGTTAATAGTTAACTCTAAGGTTAGGTTAGTTGGATATTTATTAACTTAAAGGTTAAGCTAATTTAATTTAACTAAGGTTAATTATTAACCTTGGTTAAGTGAATAGTTAAATAAAATGCAAATGAAATTCAAATTTATTTGAAATTTATGCGTTAACATATATAGTGAAATGATATTCAAAATTCATAAGTTTTAGATTTTGTGATTTTGGTGGCCATTTCAATTTGAGAAATTGACATTTTTTATTTTGTGTTTTAAGTATTAAAAAAACAAAACAAATACAATTAGCTACTAAATAATTAAAATTGATTTGTTTTAATTGTTCAAGAGTTGAACCAAAGATAAAATAAATTAATTTAATTAGATTAAGAGTCAGTCTAATTTGTTTAAGTGTTAAACAATTGTTGGATTATACTGCCATTTTAGATAATCAAACCTACCCAAGTTGATTACTAAAATTGTCAACAAGTTCATTTCATGTGAACTCCAAATATTTGATCCAAACGTTCAATGGTGATATTTCTCAATTCTATAATTAATTTTATTAATTGTATATATGTGTTCACTATATAATTTTTAATCTTCCACTGTGCTTATATATGTATGAGATATTTATATTTTTATGAGGAACATATACACCACATTCAGGCACCCATGATTTTATCAATACCCAGAATTGGAAGATATCATTACAATATGGGATTTATATTAAATGATACCACTTAAGTTTTCTGCAGTACTGATCATTTAAATATGTGATTGCAGTTTATCCAATAGATTGTTTATTGAATAATAATATGTATTTGTAAAATTATATACAACTACAGACATATTAATAAATTACCATTAGAGCATTCAGTTACTTAAAGACAAATAAATAATTAAAGAGGCACAACATTTTATATTATTTGCCTAGCTTTAATTACGACATCATATAAAAGGTTAATTGAATGACTATTATTGGTTAAAGGATTAATTTTAATTAAAATTTAGATTTATTTATTACATGGGCCAACTAGAGTGCAATCTTGGGCTTTTAGTAGAGTAGCTCGGGGTTAACTTAGAAGATTTAATTGGTTATGAGATGACTAGAATTTGGATCTCTAATTTGAAGCTAGAAACTCCATGGGCCTTGAGTCCATTTACTAGCTCAAATTACTATTTTATCTTTTACCTAAAATGATAAGTATGCAAAAATACAATTACGATTGTTTTGTCTCTTTTTATTTAAATCACCACGTAATTTTATATAAGAGTGTAGTGGTTGAAAAGAGGAAATATAATTATAATTGTTTGCCTCATTTGATTTAAATATGTTGGACATAATTTCTATTTTTTTTCCATAAAAGTGGAATGGTTTAAAAGGAGATATATAGTTAGAATTATTAAGGGGAATTAAGTTCCCACACACTTGAAAGATAGAATTTTGAGAATAATAAAAAAAACTAGAGTCAAAGAAAATTCTCTCCACAACATAGGAAGAAAAGATTGGAGCTAAAGAAATTTCTCTATATCAAATATTCTAAGGTATTTTTCGTCCTCCCTCTATTTAATTTACATGTAATATAATCAATATGGTCATCTTACGCTTCCAACAGATGGAACATTTTTTAAAGGTGTAAATATGGATACAATATTCGCGGTTGTATGAAAAGATGGAAATGATTTTAAAATGTTTACAAATTAGTCCAAAATAGATTTTCAATTTTCAATTTTTCATATAAACCCTTAAATTGTTGGATAAATATATTTTGGTCAGAAAACTTTGAGGAATTTGTAAATAGGTGCTAATTTTGATCCAAATATGTTTGTGGACTATTTTGGATATTTACAAATTTAAAGTTGGCCAAAAATATTTTTAATTTTGTCTAAATTTTATGAAGTATCTAATGGGCTATTTTAAATAAAATTATTAGGTTTAAAATTATTTTAATAAATTTTTTCATAAAGCCCAAAAACTTTTTTTTTAATGCCCAAATTTATTATAAAATAAATAAACCAAAGCAAAAAAATTCAACATGTCAATCCCATGCAACTTACAAGTAAATAAAGATGGAGATGGACATTATGGAAGAGCTCAAGTTGACTTGAAGGAAGACTTTGAAGAATTTAAGCTTAGTTTTAATGTTTTACTTTCTAGAAAAAACTATGAATTATGGGTTGTTTATTTATCTAGTTATTTGATTGATTGAATAACATGTCATATAGATTAAGGGTATCATATTCACATGTTTATGCATTGATATATCATGTGACATTAATATTCTAATGTGATTAGGAAGAGATTAAGGTTATGTTTTAATCTCTTGATTTAATAATATGACATAGTCTAATTAGTTATTTTATTTGATAAAATTAGAACTTACTAGATAGAACTTCCCTAAAGGATAAGATATAACATAGCACTCATGAGAAATTGACTACCCTATGGTAGCTTTTTTAATTAAAAAATATAGATGATTGAAATAATGGTTATACATTTAATTTAGGTTGATTGATATCCTCCCTATGAAGTTCTTGTCAGTTGAATATAAGGGCTAAAGAATCGGTAGTTTATTATTATTTGATATGAGATATCTAGATTATAATTAATAAATAAATAAATAAATAAAACTCTAAAGTTTAAAATTATTGAGTGGGAGAGGGCTTTAAGCATAAGGCCCGTGGTCTCCATTATTGATTTTATAGTAAGATATATTAATTCTTTGTCTCAAACCTTGTGAGCTCCCTATGGAGATTATTAATAATAACTGGTTACTAGATAGGATTTCCTTAAAGGATAAGATCTAATATATGACTCATACGAAAATGACTACCCTACAAAGACTTTTTAATTGAGAAATATAGATGATTGAAATAATGGTTATAAACTCAACTTAGATTGATTGATATGCTCCTTACGGAGTTCTTGTCAATTGAACATAAGGGCTAAAGAATCAGTAGTTTATTATTATTTAATATGGGATATCTAGATGATAATAATAAATTAGTGTGGTACTAATCTGATTCATGAGGGATAAGACCACCCTATGGAGGCATGTTCTAAATGAAAATTGAATTACAGATGCATAATATAGTTAAAAGGGTTTTACATACATACATTCATGCAAAAGTTATATATGCTACAAGAGAATATATGCTCATGTATGAATTTATTTTTCATAATTATATATTAATGCAACCCACTAGCATTCATCCTTAACCAAAATAAGTTAACTAAGAATAATTATATGGATTGAAAAAGGAACTTGAATTTGGTACTTATAGCTAAAAAGCATAAATATGTCTTTATTGATAAATATCCTCCAAAACCTAATGAAAATGCAACCCCAAAATAAAATAGATGCATATAATAGTCACTTGACTAAGGGCTTATCTTCTTCTGGTCTCAATCCTAAATGAAAGAGTAGTAAGAAGAAGAAGAAAAAGCTAAAGAAAGCATCTGATTCAAGATCTGTGCAAATTTATAAAAAAAGGAAGTAAAACCTAAAGGAAAATGTTTCCAATATCGCATTAAAGGGCATTAAAAGATAAATTGTCCTTAACAAAATTTTTCAATAGCTAAAAGGATAGCTTCAGCTTCTATTAATATTGTCTTCATTAAGACATATTTAGTGGTTGATTCTACAGATTCCTAGATAGTAGATTCTGAAGCCACTAATCATATTTGTAATTGCAAGGGTTCTCGGAAATCAAATCACTCAATGAAGAAGATATCAGTCCTAGGTTTTGAAATGAGGCAACTGTTATAGCCAATGCAGTGGGAGTTGCTCATCTTTATTTTGATAACTTTAGGATTTTAGTATTAAAATATTGTTTGTTAGTACTGAACTTAAACGCTATTGTTGACATATTCAATTAGTTGTTTGAGTAAATATTGTTACTCTGTTAACTTTAACTCAACTGTGATGATCAAAAGAAATATGTCATTTATATGTTTAGGTACAATGGTTAACAATCTATATTGCATATATCCTAAAATTAACTCACTGTATGATAAAGAATTGAATAATGAATCTAATCACCATAATAGGATTAAAATGTCTCTAACTAATTAAACGTACTTGTGGCATCTACGTCTTGGTTACATTATTCTAGATAGGATCCAAAGACTGGTCAAAGATGGACATTTGAGTTCATTAGAGATTAAACCATCAGTCTCTGAATCCTATGTAGAAAGTAAAATGACTAAAAAGACCATTTTATGCTAAAGGTTAAAGAGACATTGGAGCATTAGAATTAGTGCATTCTAACATGTATAGACCCATGAGTACACAAGCTAAAAGAAGTTATGAATATTTCATCACTTTTATTCATGATTATTCTAGATTCAGTTATATGTACCTAGTGTGCCATAAGTTTGAGGCATTTGATAAATTTAAGAAGTTTCAGACAAGAAATTGAAAGACAATTAAAGAAACACATAAAGGCACTTCGATCTGATCAAGATGGAGAATACATTTATAGTGAGTTCAGGACCTATTTGATAAAAAATGGGATATTATCCCAATTAACTACGCCTGGGTTAGTTCAGTAAAATAATATAGCAGAAAGAGTAAAAAAAAAACTCCTTGTAAAATGGTGAGGTAAAAAATAAGTTATTCAACTTTACCTATATTGTTTTAGGGTTTTGCTTTAGAAATAGTCATGCATCTTCTTAACTTAATTTCACTTAAGTTAATCCTTAAAACACCTCTAAAAATGTGAATAAGTCATAAACCAAGTGTATGCCATATATATATATATATATGTATGAGGATGTTTAACTCATATGCTAAAATGGAAGACAAATAAGTTAGAATCTAAGTTAAAAATTTGTTTGTTTGTTGGTTATCCTAAATGAACAAAAGAAAGTCTTTTATATAATTTTCAAGATAAGAAAATTCTTGTTAGCATAAATGTAATATTTCTTGAGGTAGATTATATGAAAGACGTCAAGCCTAGAAGTAAGATGGTTCTTGATAAGTTATCTGGGAATTTCAATATTTTGCTTAAGAGAGTTAATAAAGTTAGTTCCCAATCTAAATCATAATAGCCAACTGAGCCAGTTGTAGAGAAATAACCATCGATAGTTTATCATAGTGGGAGGATTATAGACATCTAACTAGGTACATGTTAATTAGAGAGTCTTTATAGACAGTATTTAATAAACATGAACTGGATCCCACAAGTTATAATGAAGCTATGGTTGATGTAGATGTAGATTATTGGTGTAAAGCTATAAAATAATTAATAGATTCTATGTATTCTAGTAAGTTCTAGAACTTGTAGAAAAACCTGAAGGGATAAATCCCACAGGTTGCAAATCGGTTTACCAGAAAGAGATAGGTAGATGAGAAGGTGGAAACCTTTAAAGTTAGGCTTGTTGCTAAAGGGTATACTCAGAAAGAAGCCATCAATTATGAGAAAACTTTTTCATCGGTAGCCATGCTGAAGTCTATCATAATTCTTTTATCTATTACAACAAATCTTAATTATAAAATTTGGCAAATTGATGTCAATACCGCCTTTCTCAATGGTAATATTGAAGAGAATATCTTTATGATACAAGCAAACAGTTTTATAGCTAAAGGTCAAAAACATATGGTTTGCAAACTACAAAAAATTTATCTATGGGCTAAAAAAATTTCGATATTGGAACATTATATTTGATTAAGTAATCAAATCGTTTGATTTTGATCAAAATCTTAATGAACCTTGTGTTTACAAGAAGATAGATAGGCAATTAATGGCTTTCAAGTCTTGTATGTAGATTATATGCTATTCATTGAGAATGATGTAGAAGCATTATCATCAGATAAAATTTAGTTATCTAACTAATTTGATATGAAGGACTTAGGTGAAGTCAGTTACATCTTTGGGATTAAGTTATTATGAGATTAAAAGAATACAATGTTAGCTTCATCCCAAACTGCATTATAGATAAAATATTGGTCAAATTTGCGATGGATGAATCCAAAAAGGGATCACTTCTTTTTTGACATAGGATTGATTTATCTAAGATTTAGTATCCTAAGACAACTAAAAAAATAAATCATATGAGAGGGATTCCTTATGCATTTGCTGCAGGAAGTCTAATGTATGCAATACTGTGTACTAGACCAGATATTTGTTATGCAGTTAGCATAGTTAATAGATATCACTTAAACTCATGAATAGAACACTGGACTATAGTAAAGCATATATTCATTTTTCTTCAAAGAATGAAAGATTATATGCTAGTGAAAATCTTGTACCTATTGAGTGTACATATTCATATTTAAACCAGACAAAGATACCTAAAGATTAACTTTAAGATATATGTTTACCTTGGGTAAAAGGCCTATAAGTTGGACGAGTGCAAAACATTCATATATGGTAGACTCCACCATAGAAGATGAATATGTAGCTGCATTTGAAGATACAAAAAAAGCTATATAGCTTTGAAATTTCTTCATAAAGCTTAAGGTGACACATAATGCTTAGATGACTATTGTTCTTTATTATGATAATAGTAGGGCAGTAGCACAGTTCAAGGAATCGAGATACCATAAGAGAGACACCCACACATATATATACATATATCATTTGATAGGGAATTGTGCAAAATAGGTGAGGTCATACTATCTAAGATCGCGTAAGCAGATAATCTAATAGATTTATTCACCAAAGTTATTGTCAGCAAACAGGTTCGAAACTCATATTGATGATATGGGGTTCGATAAATGATTGACATGCTTTAGGGCAAATGGCAGATTGTTAAACATGTAATATTATTTTGTGCCCTTAAAGCATGTATAATAACATTTTATTTAATTGATAAATTTTATACAAAATTAAGCATACATTAAAGAGCAATTTTTTTTAAAGTATATGATTTATGTATTAGGTATATGGTGCTAATACAGAAGGTAAATATCACAAGTTCTTTATAAATTAAATCTTGTTCAAGTCATTAATGAAAGAGACATTTCATTATGTAAGACTGTATTTTTCTACTTCTTATAGTAAATGATTTATCTTTATTATTGAAGAAGAGACTTCGAGTAGAAAACTAGTGTATGATACAATGAACTGGACTAATGTTAATTATGATCTAGTTAACTAAATGTCATTGATCTTAATTCAAAAAGTTTTAATAAGCTTGATTAACCTTAATCCTAAGTAAGCAATGAACTTAAATTTATGTATTGTATTCTTTTGAGTTATCACAGAGTAAGACCCAAATGAACAGTCAAAATCTCGATGACTTGGAGATGCAATTTCATGGATCATAGGAACATATGATTACAATATGAAATCTATATTAAATGATGTCACTTAAGTTGTTTGCAGTACTTGATCATTTAAATTTGTGGCCGCAATTTATTCAATAGATTGTTTATTGAATAATAATATGTATTTGTAAAATTATATACAAATACAAACATATTAATAAATTATCATTAGAACATTCAGTGACTTAGAGGCAAATAAGTAATTAAAAAGATATGATATTTATAATAGCCTAGCTTTAACTACGACGTCATATAGAGGGTTAATTGAGTGGCTATTATTGGTCAACTGGTTAATTTTAATTAAAGTAGTTTTAATTATAATTTGAATTTATTTATTTCATAGGCCAACTAGAGTGCAACATTGGCTTTTATTGGAATGGCCCGGGGTTAACTTAGAAGATCTAATGGGTCATAAGATAACTAGAATTAACATTTTTAATTTTGAGCTAGAAAGCCCATTGGCCTTTAGTCCATTTCCTAGCTTAATTATTATTTTATCTTTTACCTAAAATGATAACTATGAAAAAATATAATTATGAGTGTTTTGGCTCCTTTTATTTAAATCATAACTTAATTTTATGTTTATGGTGGTTGAAAAAAGGAAATACAATTATAATTGCTTGCATCTTTTGATTTAAATAAGTTATGACTTAATTTCTATTTTTTTATAAAAGTGGAATGGTTTAAAAAGAGGCATATAGTTAGAATCATTAAGGAGAATTAAGTGCCCACACACTTGAAAGATAGAATGTTGAGAATAATAAAGAAGACTAGAACCAAAGAAAATTCTCTATACAACATAGGAAGAGAAAATTAAAGTTAAAGAAATTTCTCTACATCGAATATTCTAAGCTATTTTTCTTCTTCCCTCTGTTTAATTTACATGTAATATAATCAATATGGTCATCTTTCCATTTATTGTTTGCAAAATAAAGGCTCATTTTCCAAGTCTCTTAAAATTCTTATAGGGTCTTTCCCATGTTTCTATCATCTTCCTTATATTAGCTTCTTTATTGATATCAAGTGCTTGATATAGCACCTGATTACCTTCTTTTAGTGTCTTTTTTCATATTTTTGGGTCATACTATCTTTAGTTTTTTCCTTACATACAACTACATGTATAAGGACTATATCCTTAGCCTCATCTACAAAATCTTTCATTATCAATAAAAAAGACTCATCATTCAAATCAAACCTTATGAGCTTTTTGCGTGGAGTTGGGATGAATACTTTCATGAGCAGTACTACTTTGGTGCCATAAACTAGTGAGTATGGGGAACTACTGATTGATATTCTTACTATAGTTATATAAGCCCATAAGACTTTTGGGAGTTCTTCTAGCTACTTCTCATTCTTTCATTCTAATCTCTTCTTTAGAATATTGAATATTATTTTGTTTGTACCTTCTGCATGTTTATTTCCCTATGGATAACTTTGGAAGAGAATCTTTGCTTAATCACATAATTCTTATAGAAATTTGTTATAGTCATTAAGACGAATTACTTCATATTATTTCTAACAATCATTTATGGTATGCTATACTAGTAATAATATTGTTCCAAGTGAACTTTTTGACTTTGTTACTAACTATGTTGCTTTAAGCTTCTGCCTTGACCCACTTAATGAAGTAGCCAGTAGCTAACAAGATGAACCTTTTGCCTCTAGTTGTTGTGGACAGTGGTCTCAGTTATCCCTTTAGCTTTGTTGAGATAACTTTTTATTCTACCCGCTTTTGCTATATAGTTCTTGTCTCATTATAAGGTAATGAGTGTTAAATCTATGTACAATTGTAATTTCTTTATCAATAGCTATTTGAGCATCGTTAAACCTTTAATCAAGGCCTTATACTCTACTTCATTGTTAGATGCTGAGGAAAAAGGCCTTACTGCATGATTGAGAATTAGTTCTTCAAAGCTTTTCCACTCTGATCTCTAATCCTCACTCTTTTTATCGAAAGACTCATCTGTATACATTTGCCAAGCCTACTCACCTTCTTAACCTTCTAGAGGAAAGGTTTTATCTTCCATTATCAGTTATTTGAGCAAAACATTTTCCATCACTTGTACCTTCATTGTGGTTCTTGATTGATATTTAATGTCCAGGTTGGTCAACCCTATTGCCATTGTTATGATTCTTTCTACAATATCCGTTATGGATATAATGTATTTCAGTAGGTAAGAAATGTAAACCACTACTTTATGAGCTTCAAAGTAATGTTTAAAATTTTCCTTTGAATGAACCGAAGCCAATATAGGGTTTTTGGTTGCAAAATATCTTATTTTAGTTTCTATAAAGACTTTTCTAGTGTATAATACTCGTTTCTATTGATTATTATCTTCTTGAAAAAGGACTATACTTACATCAATTTGTGAAAGTGCAAGTTATGTAAACAATATTTCACTAGGAAGAAGGAAAGATAAAATTAAAGACTTTTGCAAATAATCTTTAAGGTTCAGCAAGTCCTCTATCTATTCTAGATGCACAACTTGTATGCAAGTTAAGTCTTTCATTGAGAATGCATTGGCCCCAATCTCTTGTGTAATTGACATAATAGCGGTTATTGATGTTTCCATAATTTTACATATTGAACCTTACTAATTTTTCTGTATAAAGGACTCAAGTACTTAGCTCATCCTTCCCTGTCAAACGGCTTTCCATATGGCATTGCTAGAAATAATTTCCTATTGCCATTCTCATTAATACATCTTCTAGTGATTCCTCCTTAAAGGCATTATTAGCCTTTAAACCTTTCAAATCATCCTATAGCTATTTGTCTTCTATGTCATTCCTTTATAATCTTTCATTTCTTTTTTAGAAGAAACATCCACTTTTATCTTTTTCTTCAAGGTGAACTTCTGTTTCTTACTCATCATTACTTCCATTATCTTATTCTTCTTCAAGATAGTACAAATTGAATATAGATCAATGGGTTGAATATATATTCTTGGGCTTAAGTGGCTTTTTAGGTTCCTTTTCATTATTATCTCCCTCTTTATCCCTTTTTCATCTTTTTCCCTGCCTTTACCACTTTTGCTTCCATTTCTAGTCTATATTTTACATTTTAGAGGCTTATCATTAACTTGTGTTATCATCTATGTGTTAAAGTAAAATAGATGTTCCTCTGGATTGCTTGATCTATCGTACATATGAAAGGTAGGAGTGATAAACTTATGTGGCTTTGGAGCGTTGTGAATTACTTTAATGAACAGATTCTGATTCACTCTCTGTGCAAGAACTATTATATCTTCTATTCTCTGATCTTCTCATCTTGCTTTCATACATCTCCTCTTTCAGGATTATTGCTCTCATATTAGCTCATAATTCACCACTTCTACCTTATCCTGGCTCGATTCTTTTGCCAAATTATCTTTTAAATCATTCTACTAAAACTTCTCATGTCGATCATCTCTTGCATTAGCATGCAGTTCTTCAAAGCCTTCTATCACAAGTAATCTTTATTTTAGCTCTTAGTTTTTCTTATTTATCTCTTCTATTTGTTTAAGAATCTTTGATAGAATATTCGCCATTGAGGCAGGAATTTCTTAATTCACTTTATTTTTGCATTATTTTGCTTCGTCATCTTTCCTCTTCTTGATCGATCCCATTGATTTGGATACGTCTTAGTCCTACCGTAATCACAAACTCTCAACTGGAGAATTTCTAGGATGTGGTCACCATTATGAACTTTGCATAAATGATGCCACTAAAGTTACTAGAGTAAACTAAAGTTAAATTATTGTTGTATCCTTCAATCTTTTTGTCTAATTATTAAAGAACAACTCAATGCTCCACCTACAAAAGATTCTCTAACAATTAAGTCATTGTTTGACAATATGTGGGAATGTTATAAAAGAAAGGTTGTAAAAGTTTTTCTGATATTTTTTATCTTTAAAATTGAAAAGGGACTTTCCTTTTATAAAAGAAATTTAGAGGGAAAAAATAGTCTTTCTATTTAGATTTGTACTTACGTGCTATCCTATTTTGTATAAATATTTTATTTTAATATTTATAAAATAGATATTTTCTTAAATCGTTAATTATATTTATTAAATGGTAAGATGCTTGTAATATTTCAGACATTGTATGATCTGAAGGAGTTTAGATCAGTGCTAAGAGCTAGCAACGCTAAAGGTTATAAATGTTAAGAGTTAGAACTGCTAAGGGTTAGCAAGTTATAAGAGTTAGTAAAATTTAAGGAGTTATATCCTTGTCTAAAATGGGACAAAGACCTGAGAATATATTAATAATAACATAGTTGCAAAGAGCTGCAAATGGTGCTAGAAAATTTTATTATGCAGTCTGTTCTCAAACACTAAGCTCCTAATCTATTTTATCGATACGGGTATATTGGTGAAACCTTTTTATATAGATCAGTGTTTGTGTTTATCTTGATGGTCCAGATAGTTAGTCTTAGCACACAATGAGCTTAAGGAAAGCTTATGTAGGCATATAGGTATTCAGTGAGGACTGGGTACTGAACAGACTCATGAGGACATCTATAGACATCCCATGAAGTCATCAATGGCAGATCCTTTCGAGTTGGGTAATATTCGTAGTCCTTTGATCTAAGCGCCATGATGGGCTTTTGAATGATCTATTATACTTTAGTTCTACAGATGTCAGAGAGGCTTTTATGGTCTGAATTCTGCGTGTCATTGGATATAGTCTGATGCTTATGGAATTCAATGTGCATAAATATTGGATCCATCAGCTCACATAAGTAAATTGTATATCCGAATGCTCTAAGATTATATCTCATAAAGTTTTATAGCCATAAGCAATAAACCAAGAAAAAGAGTTTTTCACAGCATTGGACAATATCATAAAAGTGTTTGTGTATATTGTTTATTGAGATATGAATCTAAAAATAAGTTCACAGATGAACAAATAAAGATTTGATGGTGGTAATCTATATCTCTGCTCTTCTAAAATATAAGTAATTAAGGGATTATAAGTATGCGTTATGATCTCAACCTCTATGGTCTAATGCGCCACTTTGTAATATCTGTGACATGTACATGAGGCATCATTCATGGACTCATGAAAGAGTTCTATTTGACAAATGGGGCATGGACATTTAAGGAGTCCCATAATATAAAGTTTACTCGTTGTGCACTAGGGCAGCAGACTGGATTGAATAGTTTGATCCAGGATATTTCAATAAATTGGACATTTGTTTCAGGATCCCTCACGATATACACTTGTTAAGACTTAAGTGTTAAGTACATCAATTAGTTAACAATAATTGTTAATTAATTAACAATAATTGTTGACTAATAGGATGATGACAAGTGATACATTATGAGTCATTCATTGTTTGACTTTGAATTTACAAAATTGATCTTACTTGTTGACAAGCAAAGTCATTTGTTTATTCAAGAATTATTTTTTAATAAACAAATAATATAATTAATTTTATTATTATTCAAGTCAACATATGATATTAAAATGAATAACTTATGTTTATTATGAATAAACAATTAAAATGAATAGCCTATGTTTATTATGAATAAACAATTAAATTGAATGGTACATGTTTGTTATGAATAAACAAATAAAAGAAACAAATGAGAATGGGCTAAGACATTCTTTCGTGCTAAGGTGGGAGCCGAAGCTTGACTTACTAGAAGAGAAGGAAAATGTGGTTATAAATGAAATGAATTGTTTTCATTTCAAAGGCTTCGTTCGACCGCATGAGAAAGGGAAAGGGAAAAAGAGTTTTTTTAAGTTTAAAAGAAAAAGTTGCTCTCAACACTTCTTCTTCTCATTGCTCTATTTGGGTTGGCCATTTGAAGCAAAAAGAAATTGTTATAGTTGGTTAAGAGTTGTACAAATTGAAAACAATTTCTTAGTTTTGGAACAAATTGTCAAAGGGTTAAGTGTTAACTAAAATTTTTGTGTTTAAATGTTAAACACACAGTTGGAATTAGAGCTATCATTCTAGATACTCAAACCCATCATTGTTGAGACTAGAATTGCTAACGAGTATAGTTTAAGGAGGACTTAAATTTTGAACCAATTTTAAAGGCTTGATAAGGTGAATTCTCAATCTTTAACTTTTATTAATATAATAGACTTAATTTAAATGTGTTATCATATTAGGAAATTTGATTTCTTGTTCCACTGTGCTAATATGTATATATTACATGCTTATTGCACAATGATAAACACATTGCACATGCATGCACCTTAGAAAAGTAACACATTTTCACTTTCCTCCATATTTCTTTTTAACCAATTAATGGATGTTCTTCATACTTCATTATATGATCTTCCATGTCATCAGCCCAGCTGGCCAACTAATTTTGTGGGACTGGTTGTTTTTATTTAACCTAGTGTGGACTGTTCCAATGCTCTCTTATGTATGGTGGGCTTCTTTCATTTTAAAGATACTGGATAGGTGACTTGTATTTATTAGACTTACTTAATATAAGCCCAATAGTCTCCAATGCCCATTTGTAGACTAATTTCTAACTCTTTCTCTCTCTTTTAGTTATTTGTTCTTTTTTTTTTTACATAGAGGAAGGGAATTCAAACTCGAGACCTCCACAGAGTAGAAGTAAATGTACTATCAGCCATTTACCATTGAGCTATTAACATAAGTACATCATTTATTCTTATTTTAATAAGCTTTTTTCAAAATGATATCTTTCGATCTTTGAACTTTGAACTTTGTCTCAAAAATAGCATTTAATCCAATGTTGTCAAATTTTTACAATTGATGTCCTATTTTGTTTAAATAATTTATCAATGTTCATTTTTACATTCTAGGTTATGTTTTGTTCTTTTGTTTTTTGAAACCTTAGGTTATGTTCCTTAAGAAAAAGGTTACAACAATTATTTTGATATTTTATGAGAGAAAGCACCAACATTTATACAAAAATTGGTAACAAACTAGTGAGAGGTGGAGGAAAGAGAAATAAGATTATTTAGGTAGTTCTATTAAAATGACACTATGCACTTGTCCACTTAATTAATGTTTGAAGTAGTAAGTGATTACATTAGTGGAATTGTACCATTTACCTTTATATACATATATATTGTTTTAGTATAATTTGTTTTATATTAAAAAAGTCTCTATTGTCAATAATTTTTAATGATTTTTTTACGGTTAGCAAAAATATAATATAAATTTATATCTTAAAATTCAATCAATAAAGAGTATTTGTTGCTTCTTATTAATAAATAAAAGGAGAAAATTAAGGACAAGAACTTACATGGTAAAATATAATAAATTATGTCCTTACTTGTTAAGATGTGAGAACTCAGAGACAAAGATGATAAAATTCCTTCTTCATTAGTCATAAAAAAATTACAGAACAAATGTTAATTACGTTATAAAGCTGTAATAAAAATGATCTAATATATCTCCATTAGATAGAAGCTTAACTACACTATTGTTTCAACATTGATGCCAATCTTGAGACTTACTAGCATATATTTGGTGATTTTGTTATGTGAAAATGTTTACTCTGGATTTTAAACAAACCCAAGTCAACAAGTCCAATTTATAGAATTTAGAGAACAACTACCAAATCGCTTGATGGATTGGGCTGAAACAAGTTAACTAGACCACTTTTAATGCTTTTTTTTTAGATAATTGAGGCTCGTGATCCTCCCACAACCACAATCAAGGTTAGGTCGTATTGAATTTTTTACCGGTAAAGATTCTTCAATGAATTTTAAAAAAATCAATGTTTGATGTCTAATTGGAAAAGTGTTGGTTTCTTCAAATCAAAACACCTATCTGAATAATATAAAAATTAAGTGTGTTCTTTTTTATGGTGTGTAAACCCTTTTTTTGGTCCTTCAATCTCTTTTTTATTAACATATGCTCCAGAGTTCTAGTGGGATTAAGATCAACTTTTTTTATCTTTTAATCTGTTTGTCCATAGGCTGAAATTCATGATTTTTGAGATATTTGGGAATGGGATTGATTATCTCACCGAGATAATAGGGTTTAAATCACTTAAGTGTCTAATCTTTGAGTATCTCAAGATTTCTAATAAATTTTCAACTTCCAATGATGTCAAAGTATTATAGAGCATGGTTGACCTCAACTGATGTTAATGCTGAGGTCTTTTATGCCAAGGAATTCCAAGCTGTCTTCTGAGCCAAAGAGCATGGACGAACACTAGGGACTTCTTATAATCTTTTGTGAGGGTCTTCTCAACAATAGGCAAAGCATTATAGGTACATTAATGGGTTTCGATGTAGGCTTCAGGGCAAGGTATTTTCTAAGTCCTTTAGGTTATGGGCTTTCTTGATCTCGCTAGAGAATTAGGCTTAAGCCAAATACTAAGTGAGGAACAAGAAATCCTTTATTTTCTGTATTGAATTATCAGTACTAGAAACTTTAAATTACTTTATCATGAAACTTCATCTTCGTCTTAATCATCCTTAGGATTCTTATAGAAAGAGTTATTGGTCATTTAAGGAGATGTGTTATGGTTTTCCATTTAAATTCTGTAATTTTATAGTATTAAATGCAATTGCCTTTTTAAAAAGTCATGTGTCTACCATTATTACGCTTCTTGAAACCCTAAAGGTTCCATCGGCAGCTGCAAATGATGCAACACTTCCTTAGCCCTTGGGTCTTATTCCAACAATCACAAGGCTTTATTGGTTTGTGTTAGTTAGCTAAAACTACATCTTTAAGCATGTAAATATCCGAGTCGCATGATTGCTCAATAACTCAAATTAATTTGTTAGCTTTACTATAAGTTCGTGCCTCTTGGCTTATTTTGAGCATTTTTCTGATTGTTACCATTTGAAGGGAAAGAAAGACAGAGTTTCTTTTCATTTTGGAGAGAAGAAATCTAGATCTTTCTTTCCGCAATAAATTCCTTAACTATAATCTGTAGATTCTAGTATATTTTTCCTTGTCTTTCAGGTTTTTAACAAAATTTCATGGTAAGTTTTTTCTTTTGCCCCTTTTCTCTTCTATGTTTTTATTTGTTTCTTTTTTTGCTTTATGTGAATTTTATTATAGTATTCTTGCTTGAACTCTTGGAAATATTTTAATGTTTCTAAAACTTGCTGTAAATTTTATCTTTGTGTTGTTCTGTGAAATATTTTTGAAACTTTGCTATTCTTGTTGACTATTCTTAGGCTGGGATGTCTGGCCTTACCCATATTGCACTTAGTTACCTTAGTCTTTGAATATCCACCCATTACCAAATGGGTTTGCATAGTATGGGAAATTGTGTTTTGTGGGACTTAAGCCTAACCTCAGTGATGTAGAGGCAAAAAAGATCCCTCTAATTAATAAATACAACCGATTTAAGTAGCCAGGAGCCTCAACTTTTCAATCTTCCCGATGAGAGAGTTTGAGTCCTATCTCAGTGGAACTTGAACCCATTGTGGCCAAAGTAAGAAGTAGGAGAGAAAGAAATGCTCATGTCAAGGTAGTCGAGTCTAAAGAGTCAAAGACCACCAGTGATGAGGAAGACCTCAAGGATGGAAAAGATGAGGATTTTGATGGTAAGGGAAAACCTAAGCCTTTAGAAGTGTCAAGGGGGTAAAAAACTTTGAGATATATTTTTTTTATAACCAAATCTCCACTGTAACCAAGGAGGATTTAGAATGTTTAAGGATTTGATTTAATATCCCCTCTTCATTAACCTTAAAGATCATTCTCGCTGATAATTTCCCCAACCAATCTAAGCTTGATGAGAGGACTTTTCATTTAGGCTTTTTAAAGTTGGGTTTAAGGTTACCCATGTAGCTTTACTTTGTAAAGATATTTTCCCAAATGGGGATCGTCCCCTCTCAGTAAATCTTAAACTTTTGGCAGATCTTTTCTCGAGTCATTGTAGATAAAGGTTGGTCTTACTAGCCCTCATTTCAGAAGTTACTATATTTGTGCCGGATGAAATCTAACCCATTCAAGAGTAAGGGTTTCTATTACTTTCAACTAATAGTAGCCTAATAACTGTTATGTGATTGCCCACTGCCAACAAAAAGTAGAAGTCGCAATGATTTTGTGCTAGAGGAAATTGAGGTTAAGAACTTTATGGACCCATGCTAAGTTCTTGGTCCATTCCAATAAGGTTCACATTGAGTACAAGTTATCTTTGTTAGTCTACTTTGATTGCCCTTTATCTTTGTTAAGAGTTTTCTTCTTATCAATATTGTTATTTTGTAGCTTTTTGGAGTCTAAGACTAGAACTCTCTGATGAGGTTGAAGCGAGAGTTAGAATTATGCAATAATGTGCATTAAACTAGCATGATCTTTTTTATATAGAATCCCTTTAGACTTCGAACCTCATTTCTTCTTTGGCAGTGAATGTTTTATCCACAAAGAGAAGGAAGAGATGTAAGCTTCTTTACTTTGTAATATTTTATTTTGAAGAAATGCAAAAGAAGATAGCAGTAGCTGAGATAAAATTGTGCCGACCCAAAGAAAATAAGGACTTATTTAATTGATATGGTTAAAGATAGAGAGAGGCGGAGATTTATTTGAGGATGATGGAGATACTCTAAAGGATGAGGGTAGAAACCTATTCGGAACCCTTTCATAAGGACGACTGAGGATAGAGTGAGAATCATCCTCAAAGTGCTCCATCTCGAGCGAAGAAAGGTAAAGATATGGCTGGTTCCTCAACTCCTATACAAACCATTTTTAGGGAGAATTTTCACCCTCTCCAAAGTCCTCAAACTCTTTTGAAGATTGAAGCTTCTCCTAGGCATGATCAACTTAACTAAGAGAAATTGAGCAGATTAGTGACCGCTAACACTCATACTTTTAAGGTTGATGATGTTATTCCTAGTAAGCGAGCCAAACTTAAGCATTTGGCCTCACTCATAAGATAAGGAGAGTGTAACATCTTTCTTGAGTGCACTCATAAATTTATAGATTGGGATCTCATCTCTATAATCTATCATTCTATCAGTAGCTCGTTAAATGTAAGCTTCTTTCTTCTTTCTATGAACTAATAGAAAGAAAAAGAGAATTCTTAAATTATTATATATTAAACATTGAAGAAAATACAACATTAAAGGAGAAGCTATCAATCTTAATATGGAAGAATACTAGATTTTCCTATTTTATAATATTAACCATATATATATTTCAACACTTCCCCTCAAGTTGGAGTATATAAATCATAAACGCCAAGCTTGTTATAAATAAAATTAATTCAAGGATCCCTAAGAGATTTAGTAAGGATATTTGCTAGTTGGTCATTTGAGTTGACATAATTGGTGGAAATACAGTCAGACAAAATCTTCTCTTGAATAAAGTGACAATCAATTTCTATATGTTTAGTCCTTTTATTAAACACTGAAGTGAATGAAATGTGAAGTGCATCTTGATGATCATAAAGTAACTTTATCTATGATATGTCTGTAAATTTTAATTCTTAGATCAACTGTTTCAACCATATAAGCTTATATATTACTAAGGCCATGGCATGATATTTAGCTTCTATGCTTAACCTGGCAACAATGTCTTGCTTCTTACTTTTTCATGATACAAGGTTCCTCCAACAAGAACACAATACTTGATATTATAATATCTATCTGATGGAGAACCTATCTAATCAGCATCTGAGTATCTGACAACTTATGTATGACTCTTATTCTTATATGACAAACCTTTACCTGATGCACCTTTAATATATCATAAGATTTAGATAATTGCATCTCAATGACTATTATATAGAGACTGTAGAAACTAACTAACTACATAACCAAAAAGGAAATATCAGGCCTTGTGATGGTGAGATAATTAAGCTTACTAAGTAGTCTTAGATATCTCCTAAGATTAGCAAGAAGCTCCCATTGTCTAACTAGGAGTTTAGTATTAGGATCTATGAGATAGTCTATAGGTCTGCAGTCCAACATCTCCGTTTCTTCTAAAATATCTCAAGCATATTTTATTTGAGAGATAGCATCCTAGAGTTACATTAAGCAACATCTATATCAAGGAGGTATTTAAGCAATCTTAAATCTTTGGTCTGAAAATGATTGAATAGGTGATTTTTTAATTGCTTAATATCATCTTGATTATTTTTTGTAATGACAATATCATTAACGTAGACTACTAGATATATGCATTGTCCTTGTAATGTATGCGCATAAAAAATAGAGTGATTTGACTCGCTTTGAATCATGCCAAACTCTTGGATAATAGTATTAAAAAGACAAACAAGGTACAAAGAGATTGCTTTTAAACCATATAAAGAGCGACAGAGTTTACATACCAAACAAGACACCCCCCTCCCCCCAACGTGAACAAAAAACTAGGCAATTACATTATATAAATTTCTTCTAGAAGTTTATAGTGAAGAAACATATTTTTGATGTCTAGCTGGTGCAAATGCCATTAACGAATAATAACCATAGATAAGAACAACTGAACATATGATATTTTAGCCATAAGATAGAAAGTCTCATACGAATCTCGTCTATAAGTCTAAGTGTACCTCTTTGGCAATTTTCTAATTCTCATGTACCATTATTATATAATGTAGTCATTTTCTCAACCATTGCTTGACACCACCCGAGTTGTGAAATAGCCTCACAAAGAATGGTAGGAATAGAGACAGAAGATAAAGTAGACACAAAAGTATAATATAGTGAAGATAGACGATGATAACTAAGAAACTTTTATATAGGATAAGGGTTGTGAGTGGGTTGTATACCTTTATAAATAGCAATTGGAAACTGATCAACAGAAGGCAAGACCTCAGTAGAAGAGGAATCTAGAGCAAGAAGTGAGTTAACGGGAGCTTTAAGAGCAGTATCAATGTCATCACCTGTAGGATCAAAAGGAACATAAATATCACGAGCCGGAGAATGAGATTCTCCGGTAAAATGATGGTACTCTAAAATAGATACATGTTTAACAATTAACTCAGAAGGAAAAGCAATGTAAGGAACTGGAAGAACCTTTGTAATTGTGATTGATTGATTTTTTGAAAGAGATGAAGAAAAGAAATGGGAAGACTAAAAAAATATGACATTAATAAAAAAAAAATATTGAAGTATATTAGGAGAATAATACTTATACTCTTTCTAAATACGTGAGTATTAAAAAAATACACTTGATAGATCGAGCGAATAATTTATCCTGACCAGGAGAAAAGAAATAGATAAAGCATATGTAGCAAAAGACACGTAGTAAAAGAGAATACAATGGCTGATCAGAATACATGGGACTTTAATTTGTAAGACTAATGAGGGTATTTGGTTTATTAAAAAAAAAAGTAATAAGAACAACGTTGGCTTAAAATGAAGAGAAATATAATTGTGTATAAGTAAAATGCGAGCAGTTTCAATGAGGTGTTTATTTTTACTCTTGGCAACTCTATTTTATTGTAGAGTGTAAACACAGGAAGACTGATGTAAAATTCTCTGAGAAGATATAAATTTGGTAAAGGGAGCAGAAAAATATTCACATGCATTATCACCACTCAATATATGAAGAGTAGCTAAAAATTGTGTCTTAATTTCAGCACAAAATGATTCAAATATTGAAAATAATTCAGATTGATCTTTCATTAAAAATAACTAAGTGCAACATGAATAATCATCAATAAATGTAACAAAATACTTAAATCGTAAAATATAAGAAACTTAACTAGGACCTCGAATATCTGACTGGACTAATTCAAAGGGGGATGCAACCCAATTATTGACACGCTTTGAAAACGACCCAGAAAAGTGTCTTCCAAGTTGACATGACTCATAATTTAATAGTAATAAATTATAAGGACATGGAACTATCTTCCAAGCAGATTTAGATATCCCAGACAATTATGAATGAGTGTTGGAGATTCAATGACAATGCATATGACAGATGGTTAAAGAAGAATGAGATGATAGAGCCCTTGCGACTCACGTCATGTGCCAATCATCTGTCCCATACTACGATCCTGTATAAGAATAGAGTGAGTTAGTTTGCTGACAAATATAAGATTAAAAGGACAATGTGGAATGTAGAGGATAGAGTCTAAAGGTAATGAAGGAAGATGATATGCTTAACCAATTGCTTTAGCAATAGTTTTGGATCCATTAACTAAAGTGACAAGTAATAATGATCTGGACTCAGAAATACAAAAAATCAATTGAATGACGACCAGAAATATGATTCGAGGCACCGAAATTAAGGACTCATGGTCCTAGAGATGAGGATTGGGTAAGGCAGGTGACTAAATTAGCTATATATGCAATAAAAGTAATAGAGGAGGTAGACTAATTAACTATTTAATATTTAAGATAGTCTTCATAGTCAGCACTAGTAAAAATCAAGGATTGAGGTTATTTGTTTATAGTTTCACGGGAATCAGTTTGAGCAAGATTAACAACCCGAAGAGGTCGTCTATGTAACTTGTAACATTTTTCCTAGGTATATCCCCATCGATGACAATAACTATACTTGGGGTAGCTTCTCCCATGATTGCCTTGCTCCATTTCAAATAATTCTGTGACTGAAAGGCTAGACTGAGGAGTCAACTACAAATGATCTAATAACATAACCTAAGGCAGAAACACGAAGAAACCAAGCAAATGCATCATCTAAAGAAGGAACAAAAGCACTAGCAAGGATCTAATCCCGGACTAGTGAAAGCTCAAGACTAATAGAAGCTCGGGTTAGAACCATAAAAAATTTCTCTCTCTATCCAAGGTCTTCTGTGTTAGTCTTACGAATGACCATGAATAAATCAAATTCAACATTGAGTGAGGCCATTTGACCAAGGACTTCTAATATGTCCATACCTTATTGTTTTAAATTGATAAGAGTCGAGATAATAAAATATAATCTCAGGATGTCATTAATATATAATAACTTAGCCTGATTCCAAGTATTAAAACAAATTCTGTAAGTTTTATAAATAGGATATAGTTGAAGGTCAATTGTTTGCCATAATTGATTGCATAGTAAGGCATCAATCTTCTTCCACTCAGTTGTATCTTTTTCCTTTAAATCTATAACTCTTATACTTAAATGATCCTCTAAGCCTTGTCCTATACACCACAATTTAACGGACACAGCCATGAGGTATAATTAATGCTTCCTAGAAACTTTTCACTAGAAATAATGGAAAACATACTAAAGGAAAAGGTAGAACCTATTTTAAAGTTTCCATTATTCATATTAAATCATGGATTAGAAAAAAGAAGAAATGAGAAACTTACTGACAATACAGAAAGTAGTTTTGGTAATGATGGTAATATTCCAGCGATAACGATCTAGTGACCAATGTGACACAGTTGCAGGATTTTGCTCCCTAGCTTCGTTTAAAGATAGTGGCACCAGTGGTGAAAGTTTACGTGCATCGAAGAAGCAGATCAGAGGCCAATGGCCAAGATGTTAGATGATGTGTGCTATAATAGTTAAGCGTAAATGTACGCTATCGTATCAAGTAATATAGAAGTTTAAGTCCAGATATCGATCCCACAGGGACTATGCTATCTAATTCTATAAATCAAGTACTAAAATTGTACTCACTTAACTTTTATTTAGAAAACTAAAATTTGGAATTTATTTAACTAATATACTAGATAAATTAAACTAAATAAAAGTAAAGAGTAGAATTCTCAAATAAAGATAATCTAGAGTGTTACCCTATGATCATGCATCAAACTATCCTAGGCTAAATACATGAATCCATTTGTCAAGGTCATCATAGTTCCTTAATTATTCAAAATATTGATCAGGTATAATGAAAGCATTAAACACAAGATAGAATGAATCAATTGAATGTATCAAGTTCATAAATTAAAAATTAACACAATCCAAATCTATATTAGGCTTACATAGTCTAACCCTAGATGAAAACTTTAGTCTATCACAAAACCAAAAGTATTAAACCAATTTATAAAGATCAACAAGAATAAGAATATAATGATAAAGAGAGAGAAGAAAACTAATCAAAGTGACTCATTGATGTACTTCTCCCTTAATCTTGACTTGAAGCTTGAATTTTGATCTTGGTTCTTCAATCTTTGGCCTTTGATATTTGATTTTGTGTTGTGAATTTCTTCTCTAGGTTTTTGCCTCTTTTGTTCTTTTCTCTCCTCTTCCTCTTTTTTTTTCTCTTAGGATTTTTGGCCTTCTATTTATAGGTTTTTGTCTTCAAATTACTGTTACGAGTTACTGTAACAAAATATTGTTCACGAGTTACTGTTCAACTAGGTATTGTTCACCACCACGGGTGACATGGCACTGGGTTATGGTTGCTGCAGTGCTTAACTAATAACCTGGGCGCCTCGGCGCTCAGTCATGTGAACTACGACGCCCAACCCTAGTACTCATTTCGTATTTTGAGCGTAACGTTTTCGTTTGACGTCTGATTTGCCTCTCGTTTGTTCTTATACGTCATATTTTATGTCATGCATTTATTTATGATAAAAAATATAATTAAATAGACAAATATTTATTATTTGGAGTAAAATACAAAAATTAGGTATAAATCATACTAATACTTTTACGCTCTTATTAAATACCCCTAACTTAAGACTTTGCTTGTCCTCGAACAAAACAAATAAAAACATTCATAAGTTATTCATAACTCAAAAATAAAAACTAAAAGCAAGCTCAAGTTGATTAGATGATCAATATTATTGTCTCAAAAGCTGCAAAAAATAGCACAAGGCTCTTCAAAAATCAATAAACAACTTTCAACAATCCTCATACCATTGTTTAAGTACTTCATTCTCCTTGTAAATGATCACTCATGCGTATGTGTAATAAGCAAGTAATTAGCTAAATAGAACATAGATTTACTCAATACTTAAGAAAGTACATAAAGATGATATCTCGGCATATTTTCAATTATAACACTACCATAAACTTACTTTTCGTACTACTCTCCACTAATGTAGAAATACACATGTCTAGGGATCTATTTAAGACTTTAATTAGCTTGTAATGTAGGGCTAAGGTAAAGGTGGGATATAAAGATATATATAAAGTGCAAATAACACCATTAATACCTAGACTTTACTTAGAAATCTCTTGATTCCTTCTCCTCCTTGATTATTCATTTCTTCCCCCAAACTCATGCTATTTCCATCTTTCTTTTAATCACATTTTTGCAAAGAATTTCTTATTTTTCTTAAGTTGGGGGTATTATACATTTAAACATTTTTTTCTTTTTTTTTGTACCCCCAAACTTAGATTGATATGCACCTTCAAGACTTATTACTTTTTATTGTAGTACTATTCTTTCATACATCTACAACCTCTTTCATTTTAAGAATATTTCTAAGTAAACTCAAGGTTTATGGTGCTACTAGTAGATTTTAGGGTAAGTAAACTCAAAGTCTTTAGGCTTGTAATGTGGTTAAACAAAAAAAATGGGTAATCAGGCTTAAACGGGGTGACTAGGGATAAATATAGATATAAGGTAGGTTCGAAAAGGCTCAAACGGTCCAAAGATGGCCTAATGTCATTTCCCTAAGGATGTGAATTCTAAAATTTTGCCTCAAGTACTAATCAAGCAAGTTCTAGAGTATTGATCCTCGAGATTATGGCATACTACCTAAGCAAAGAGTATTTCTAAGCAAAACAATCAACTAATACATGCTTCTTTCAATGTGTTTAAGAATAAGTGATCAAAAATAAGTTTGAACTTCATCCAAGATTCATGATATAAGAGTTATATTAAGCATTTATTATTTTCTAAAGACTTGTGAAAATAACTTATTTTTGATCACTTATTCTTAAGCACATAAGAGTTATATTAAGCATTTATTATTTTCTAAAGACTTGTGAAAATAAATTCAGCCAATATTTTTTTTTTTATCATAGACTAATGATTATCATCTCAACCAAAACTTAACCTAAAAAATAATGTACTCCACAAGACAACCAACCAATATAAGCAGCCAAAAAAAAAAGTGTGTTTCCCACCCCCAAACTTAAATTAGCCATTGTCCTCAATGTCTAAAAATAAATTTAAAAGTAAGAGAAATTCCCCAGGTAACTGAAGTTGAAGCAGTGTAGCATTTTGTTCTGATGAATGTGAATACAGTTCTCTTTGCTTTCAACGCTTGCACATACTCATGCTACTTCATTGAATACTTAAATTGTTGATTTATTCCTACAAAGAAAAGAAACTAACATAACTAAAACTGAAAATAAGCTAATAAAAATAAAATTTTACTTGGGTTGCCTCTCAATAAGCGCTTGATTTAACGCAGTTGGCTTGGCAGGGTTCATCCTACTATTATGGATGATCAAAGTCAATAGTGGAAGCATATTTATATGTAAGCTTGTTAGGCTTCCTTTTTTTGGCTTCCACATCTTTTTTATTAGATCTTGGGCAACAACTTATTCCTCTTTCTCCTCGTGTTTCTCCGAAAAGATTTGAATCTTAGACCGGTGAAGTGTCTCTTTTGTGCCCTTCTCTTTGATCCTGTCATCAAACTGCTGCTTCTTCTTCTTCTTTCTTCTCTTCCTATGCCTTAACGCCTTCTTTGTTATATGAGAGTTTATTATCTCCATGTCTTTAAGTTCTTTAGTATTTAGGTACACTACATCAATGTTACAACAGTCTTCATCTTCAAATGGTAACTTGATTTCCTTGAAGACTTTAAATGTCGCAGTGTCATCTTGTATCCTCATAGCCATCTCCTCTTTTTGAACATCAATGATCATATGTCCTATGGCTAAGAAGGGTCTTCCAAAGATGATAGGGATCTCTTTATCTTCTTTCATGTCTAGAATAATGACATTGGCGGGGAAGATGAATTTGTCCACTTTTATTAGCATGTCCTTAATAATTCCCTTCAGGTAGGCAAGAGAGAGATCAGTAAGTTGAAGTGTAATATTGATCGACTTTGTTTCTCTCAAATCTAACTTGTTGTAGATGTAAAAGGGTATGAGATTAATGCTTGCTCCTAGATCACATAAGGCTTTACCAAGATCATGATTATCAATAGAGCTCGGTATGATAAATCTCTCAGGATATTTGAGCTTAGGAGGTAGCTTTTTCTGAAGAATAACGCTACACTCCTCTGTCAATGCTACGGTCTCATAATCCTCTAGTCTCATCTTTTTAGAAAGAATGCTCTTCATGATCTTGACGTAACTAGACATTTATTCAAGCGCATCTGCAAAAAAGAGATTAATATATAATTTCTTAAAAACATCAAGAAATTTAGAGAATTGCTTATCTAATCTCTTATTTTGTAGCCTCTGTGGAAATGGTAGAGGAGGTATGAATGACTGCAAGGACTGTTTTTACATATTTTCTGCACTTGTATGCTGTCCATCTTTCTTTTCTACACTTTTAGGATTTTCTTGTTGCAATTTTTCAGTTTCAGCACTTATATTGCACCTCTGTAGCCTTTGAGAAAAAAGAATAAGTGGTTTATATGGTTGCACATTTTCTTGTTGGTCAACTCTTTTCTTTTTCATCATCTTTAAAAGTGGTGTTGATTGTGTGTTATCATGTAAGATCTTACCACTTCGTAAGTTGACGACTTGACATTGCTCTACATTCCTCTAAGATTTGTCTCGGTATCACTTGGTAGAGTTTCTTAAGGTCTCCTATTAATTGCAGCAACAAGTTGTCCCATTTGTACCTCCAAATTCTTTAATGATGCTGAATGATTCTATAGGATGGCATCATTGGACTTTATATATTGCATAAATATGTCTTTCAAAGCCAATTTCCTTTCTTATGGTGACGAAAATCTTGAGGGATTCATTGGTCTAGATGACTCCTCTTGGTTGTTACACAAAGAGAAGTTAGGATGATCTCTCTACCCCGGATTAAAGAAGTTAGATTGTGGCCTATATAGTTGTCAGTTAAAATTGTCCACACAATTCACTACTTTTATGCACTGCCCATTCATATGGTTATTACCACAAAAGTTGCATGTCACTTGTTGAGTTTTAACGTCATTCAATACATCAAACTTCTTAGACAAAGTATTTATTTGAGCTATCAATGCATTGAATGCGTCAATTATTGGTGTTGTATACGTTTGTATCGTGCTACGAGTGAATATGTGCACTTTTAAAATAAAATTTAAATATTACATAACTCACATGCAACGCAGCAGAAATATAATACACATTAAAATAATCTCATTACACTAATGAGATTAAAGAACTCACCCTCGAAGCGTGCTTTGGTAGGCTTTCTCAAGCTAGACTAGTAACCTTTTTTTTCGGAATATAAAATACTTAAAGCAACTCTTGCTTCACTTTTATTTCTCTCAGATTGTTTTAAGGTTAACTCTTTAACCTTTCAAAATAAATAAAATACACAAGCAGCAAATTGAACATTTCAATTTCTTTAATCTCTCGGCCATTCATGCTTATATATATAAGCAACTCTTTCCCAAAATTTCAATCAATTAAAAAATAGCGGAATGACATATGGCTTAACATGACAAGGCAAGTATAAAAATAAGTGGCAATTGCTTGTTTTTGTTGGCGAAATGAAAAAGCGATTGGTGGCTAATTTAGCTTGCCACGTCTTGCTTCATCAAATTCAATTCAATTTTTTCTTTCAGCAAATGAATTAATTCAATTCAATTCTTCTTTCCTTTTAAGCAAATGAAAGAATCATGTGTAATCATTCATCTTAATTCATCTAGTTGAATTTTGGCATATAGCCAATGCTTTAGCTCCATCTAATGGCAACATTACACGTGGAAATGGCTTAATGAATTTAATTCATTTAATAAATAGCCGAATTGCAAATTGAAACTATAATTATTTCATTTATTTGATAAATTTATCCACCAATATCCAATTTAGTACCAATATAAAGTATCGGCACAATTTGAGACATACACTATGTAGATAAAAAAAGTCAAGTGTCACTTAGTATAATTTTAAGTTTAACACTTAAATCTTAACTACTCCCCAAGAGACCATAAAATAAATAAATGACCAATTAATATAATTTAAATAAAACAATAATTATTTTATTTAAATGGTAGCTATATCCACCAATGCTCAATTTAGTACCCATACAAATTATTGGCACAATTTGAGACATATACTAGGCAGATAAAAGTATCAAGTCTCACTTAGCACAATTTTAGGTTTAACAATTAAACCTTAACTACTTTCCGAGAGACCCTGAAATAAATTCATATTTTTCAAAAAATTTCAGATCGAACAATTTGATCCGGTGCGCTACCCACGTGCTCAACGCGTACACTTCATATAGTGAGACTCCCTAGGCTCACACCTATTTTGTCTCACGGAACATTTCTGTAAGTCCATAACCGATGCTTCACACACACACGTTATGAATAATACAAAATGGCGAGTTAAACCATACAAGTTGAGGTTAATCTATATTCGTACAATCCCTCCATCATTAATATCCTAGAAGAGTAGAGACATAGATCAAAAGCGCCAAGTCCCTTATTACTCAACCATAAACTTATCTCTTTTGATTCGTATTCCGATAAATAATATATGCAAATTCATTTACAATATTATTTACTCCACATGAAACTCTTTTTCAGGTTTAATGCTTATGGCCATAAGACTTCCTAGAATACAATCTTAGAGCATCTGGATATTTAACTCACCCATATGAGCTGACGGATCTCATATCTACACACACCGAACTCTATAAGCATCAGACCATATCAGCGACACCCAACGGTTAGACCATGAAAGGTCTCTGACATGTGTAGAACCTAAGTATGGTGGATCACTCATAAGCCGACTGTGGTGCTCAGGTCTAAGAACAACAAATACTAATAAACTCGAGAAGACCCTCCACTGACGAATTTATAGGAAATCTATTGGAGGTCTTCATTGAGTCTAGTTCAGTATCCAGTCCTTACTAAATACATGTATATCTATACGAGCTTCCACTATACTCATGGTTTGCTAAGATTAACCATCTAGACTATCCAGATATAGACATACACTGATCTATATTAATCAATTCCATTTGATAGACCCTGGATCGGTGGAAATAGATCAGGAACATTTAATTTGAGAACATATTTGCACAATGACATTTCCTAGCAACTCTTGTAACTATTTACAACTATGTCATTGTTAGTATATTCTCAAGTCTTTGTCCCATTTCAGACATGGTTCTAACTCTTTAGACCTAATCTGAACTCCTTCAGATCAATATAATGTCCGAAATGTTATAAGCATCTTACATAATTAATTAGCGATTTAATGAAATATTTATTTATTACATAAGTATGAAAATACAATATTCATACAAAATTAAGATGGCACATGAGCACAAATTCTAACAACTCTCACTTGCTTTAGTGCCATTCGTAGTGGTATCTAATACTTAATGACTCCACGTGTTTCTTAAATACTTTTGGAGTTAAGGCCTCAGTGAGTGGGTTCGCTATATTATTTATAGAATCACCTCTATAAAATACAACATCTCATCGAGCTAAGTCTCTTTAACAATGTGGTATTTTCTCTCTACATGTTTAAATCTTTAGTGTGCTCTTGGCTCTTTCGCCTGTGCAATGGCCCCGTTGTTGTCGCAATATAATGGGATAAAATCTATGGAACTTGGGACTATACCAAGTTCTATGACAAACTTCTTTATCCACACTGCTTCTTTTGCTACTTTTAAAGCTGCAATGTATTTTACCTCTGTGGTAGAATATGCCATGGATCCATGTTTGACACTCTTCCAACTTATGGCGACACCATTAAGAATAAACACATATTCGGATGTAGACTTTCTATCATTCGGATTAGACTGGAAGTCTGAGTCAGTGTACTCTCTTACCTGTAAATCATTTTCTCCATATATGAGAAACTTATCATTTATACCCTTAAGGTATTTAAGGACATGTTTGACTGTCATCCAATGGCTGTCACCTGGATTAGACCAGTATTGGCTCGTAACATTTACAATCATACTGATATCAGGTCTTGTACATATCATAGCATACATCAAGCTTTCAATAGCTGATGCATAAGGAATGTTAACCCTATCATCTTCTTTCTGAGGATATATTTTCCTCGAAAGATGAATGCCATGTCTAAAAGGTATATTAATTATCTTACAGTTACTAAAATTGTACCTTTTCAAGACACTATCAATGTACGAAGATTAGGAGAGTCTTATAAGCTCCTAACTCTATCTCTATAAAGCTTTATACCCAGTATATAGGAAGCTTCTCCCAAATCTTTCATAGAGAAATTCTTACTAAGGTAACTTTTTACTAACTATAACATATCGATATCATTTTCAATGATCAGTATGTCATCTACATAAAGAATTAAGAAGACAACTATGTTCCCACTGGCCTTTTTATACACACACTCTTCCTCTTCATTTTTTATGAAACCAGATCCTCTGATTACCTCATCAAAATGAAGATTCCAGCTTTGGGAAGCTTGCTTAAGTCCATAAATGGACTTCTTCAGTTTGCATACAAAACTAGAAGAAAGGCTGGATGCAAAACCTTCAGATTGTTCCATGAATATCTCTTCATCAAGATATCCATTTAGGAACACCGTCTTTACATCTATCTGCCAAATTTCAAAGTCATAGTATACAGCAATTGCTAATAAAATCCTTATTGACTTAAGCATCGCAACTGGTGCAAAGGTTTCCTTAAAATCGATCCCAAATCATTGAGTATAACCTTTTGCTACTAAGCGGGCATTGAAGGTCTCTACCTTTCCATCGGGCCTACTCTTCTGCTTGTAAATCCATTTACAACTATTCCTTCGGGAAGCTCAACTAAGTCCCAAACTTGGTTTTGATGCATAGAGTTAATTTCAGATTTCATGGTATCCAGCCATTTTCCCGAATCAATATCCAATATTGCCTCTCTGTAGATTAAAGGATCATTTTCTTCCACTAAAAAAATCTCATAGGTACCTTCAGGTATCATACCATACCTTTCAGGTTGCCTCGATATTCTTTGTGATCTACGTAGAGGGTGAGTAAAATGTAATTTGCTCGATTGAGCCTGTGGTTCCATCTGTGGTTCATTTTGATTGAATTCATCAAGATCAATCTTTCTACAATCCCCATGATCCATGAGAAACTGTTTCTCTAGAAAAGTGACATTCCAAGCAACGAACACATTTCGTTCCTTAGGATCATAGAACTGGTATCCTATTGAGTTCATGGGATAACCAATGAACCGATACTTATACCCCATGGGTGCAAGTTTATCCTGTTATGTAACTTTTACATAAGCAGAACAACCCCAAATCTTAAAATATTTAAGACTTGAATTCTTTCCAGTCCATATCTCATAGGGAGTGAAAGGAACAGCTTTAGATGGAACTTTATTTAATACATGAGTAGCAGTATGTAGAGCATAGCCCCAAAGATATTTAGGAAGATTAGTGAAACTCATCATCGATCGAACTATATCTAATAAAGTCTAATTTCTCATCTCTGAAATGTCATTGTGCTGTGAAGTAGCTGGAGGACTATACTGAGCAAAAATTCCATTCTTCTTTAAATAATTTAGAAATTCACTGCTTATGTATTCACCGCCTCAATCTGATCTAAGGCATTTGACATATATACCGGTTTGTTTCTCTACTTCAAGTCTATATTCCTTGAACTTTTCAAAGGTTTCAGACTTGTGTCTCATAAGAAACACATAACCATATCGTGACAAATCATCAATAAAGGTTACAAAGTATAAAATCCACCCATAACAGCGTCATTCATTAGACCACATATATAACTATGTATAAGTTCCAATAAACCAACGGCACGGTATCTAACACTAATAAAAGGAGATTTGGTCATCTTTCCTTGAATACATGATTCACAAACTGGATAAGGTTCTATGGTTAAATCAGGTATTCGACTATCCTTAACCAGACGGGATAAGCGTCTAACGCCTATATGACCTAATCTTATATGCCATAATTCTGTTTCATTGAAAGTTCCCAAACTACTTGCTGTGTTTACATGTACATTTATGATATTTTGTGTTGCATTCAAAACATAATGACCATTAATTAACTGACAATCAATTATTAAAATATTATGCATATCATATAAACATAAGAAACGATTCTGTATATACATATGATAACCTTTACTATCAAGTACAGGAAGGGATATTATTTGTCTTAAAATACAAGGTAAAAAAAGAAAGTTATACAACATTACAGTTCTATTACATGAGAGATGTAAATCTAAATGTCCCACAGCTTTGACCTAAAGGAAATCTTTATTTCCAACACGAAGCTGAATCTCTCTCGGCTGCAACAGTCTAACTTTCCTCAAACCCTGCAACATATTACAGATGTGAGAAGGAGAAGCAATATCCAATACCCAATTAGAATTAGCATCATATGCTAAAAAAATGTCAATAATAGGTAAACATATACCTGATGGATTGTTCTTTATTGAGGCAAGGTATCTCTGGCAATTTCTCTTTCAGTGTCCTTTATCACCACAGTGAAAACATTTTTCCTTATCTTTCTTCTGTGGTTTGGATATGGGTCGCCTTTGAGGACAAATCCTGGGTACCTGCCTCATCTTTTTTTTCTTCTTTTCTTTAGGCTTCCCAGAAGCCTTAGGAACAGAAGATGAAGCACCCTGAATAAAGAAGGACAATCCCACTTTGTTTATGTCCTCTTCTACTGTCTTCAACATATTATAAAGTTTACCATAAGACGGGGTCATTCCTTGTATATTAAAATTCATTATGAACTGTCTGAAAGACCCCGAAAGTGACTGGAGAATCAAACTCTTAGCTCTGTCGCTTAAAGAGAAAGGGAATAATCTCAATCTGATGGCATCATTGGAGACTCCATTGTATTTGAAGGTATCACCAATTTTCAAAAATATTATAATATATATGTTAAGATCATAATTGGGAGCTCCGCTGAACTGTACAGTTTCTTTCAGTATCTGAATAATATTTGGCTTGATCTCAAAGTTATTAGCGTTAACGGTTAGTCTCCGAATACTAGACTGAACACCATTTGTAATTGGAATAACATACTCTTTTAAAGCTCTATATTGTATCATAGGCTCAAACACAGGATTATTGATATGATCATTGTTTCCCTCCATGGTATGAATTGTCAAAGCAAAATAAAAAGAAAATCAAAGTAAAAAGAAGAAGCTAAAATAAAAATAAAAATCTAAATTAAAAGTAAGTAGCTTGGTATTAGTATTGATTTAAAGAATATATAAAACTAGTTCCTGGCAATGATGCCAAAAACTTAATTATGTGCTATAGTAGCTAAGCGTAAGCGCACGCCATCGTATCAAGTAATATATGAATTTAAGTCCAGATATCGATCCCACAGGGACTGCGATCTAATCCTATAAATCAAGTACTAAAATTGTACCTACTTAACTTTTATTCAGAAAACTAAATTTTGAAATTTATTTAACTAATCTACTATATCAATTAAACTAAATAAAAGAAAATAGTAAAATTCACAAATAAAGAGAATCTAGAGTTTTGACTTGTCCCCTATTATTTCATTGGACTCATTAACCACTTAGTTAATCCCTTAATACCAGTTGATTACCTTAGACACTAATCTCATCACAAGCCTCTATCGATGGTCAAGTGACTATATGATGAACACATGAAAATGAATATTTATTAAAAGATTCAGTCACCATTTAATGTCACTAATTTTAGCATTTTTGTACTTTTAGCTTGAAATAAAGTGTTCTCCTTAAATTGCGATTAATGAATGTTATTTGCACAGGTTTAGGTAAAATAGACATAACTCTCAATGTAGAAATTAAAATGAAGAAATTATTGAACCTGAAGTAATATAACTCAATCTTACACAAACTTGAAGAGCAGTGGAAAAGGCAAATCCAACATGTTATGGGCCAAAAATTGAGATACAATAGAATCGAGCTACAACTTTCGCCCAGTTTGACCCAACTCACGTATTTGGATCGTATCTCACAAAATACGTACTCAATTGGTATAATTCTTGAAGCTGTAAAATACTGACTTAATTATCAATAACCCTTATGTTGATGGTAAGTCCAAATCAGCAATTATCATGGACCAAATTGCATTGCAAGTGGATAACATGGTTGTTAGCCGAAATTTAATGTATCTTTGGAATTTTGCTCATATCTTATTGGATACTCATCCAATTTGCATGAACTCGATGTCTATGGAAAGAAGAGACAAAATTCTACAACTTTTATGTTGGCCACAGAGGCTACATCGATAATTTACATTATAAAAAATGTGCTGAAAATGGGTGAATGAGTTATTGGCCTAAAATTATTGAAAATTGATGTCACGCATGACATATTTCCATTCATTGCCTATATAAGGAGACTCTTAGGACATTTTCAACATTAGATAATTCTCTCTTCTTTTCTTCTCATTAACATGCTTTGTAATCTAGGCTGGAGTTCTTGGCAAGGCTAAGAGATGAACTTTTATGTGTAATAAATCTATTTCTATACTTTGGTTCGTTGTTAAGAGTTACAAATGTTTGTAAGTTTAGTTTTGATTAAACTCTTATCTATTTAATTTTTTATAATCCAGAGGTTATAATTCTCATGTCTCATATATGTTCAGTCATGCTTTTCTTATGTGATTCTTGTTGAATTATAATTATTATTAGTTACATTATTTTATATGTTAATCTTTTATTGCAATATTATCAAATTGATATATTATCGATCTTGGATAACATGTAAGGGCAATAAATGTTTGATATTCAAGTTGATTTTTATTGTAATATTGTTAAAATGATATATTGTCGATCTTAGATAACTTGTATAAATAAATATGATTTGTGTTAATATTTGTAAAAGAGTTTAGTCATGTCAAATACATGTGTTATCAAATGTGTTATATTATTTTACATATCTTTCGATTGATTGTTTAGATGTAAAACTGTCAGTTGGATTATAAATATTGAATCAAAGTGTAGAGTAGATTTATAAAGCATAATTGTGATTCTCGAAGCATTGTTTTAATCATTATAAGATATTTTTCTCAATTCATAGACAATTATATCTCATCTACTTAAATCAATTAATTTTATCCTTTGCTACCGCTTTAATATTTTACTTCACCAACCTATTTTGCCAAGAGCTTCCTCGTGGGATCGACACCTCAATCTATACTACAATAGCCGCATTATATTTTGAGCGTAAACACTATATTACATATTCTAACCATTACCTATATGTCTATGGTAATCAAATCAGAATATAATTCATTAAGATCAAGTTCAAATTATACCATACATGCCACCTAGGTATACGTCTATCCTCAATGGAACTCATAGTTGTTACCCTATGATCATGCATCAAATTATCTTAGGCTAAACACATGAATCCCTTTGTCAAGGTCATCATGGTTCCTTAATCATTCAAAATATTGATAAGGTATAATGAAAGCATTAAACACAAGATAAAATGAATCAATTGAATGTATCAAGTTCATAAATTAAAAATTAACACAATCCAAATCTATACTAGGTTCACATAGTTTAACTCTAGATGAACAATTTAGCCTATTGCAAAACCAAAAGTATCAAACTAATTCATAAAGATCAACAAGAACAAGAATATAATGATAAAGAAATAGAAGAAAAACTAATCAAAGTGACTCATTGATGTGCTTCTCCCTCAATCTTGACTTGAAGCTTGAATCTTAATCTTTGTTCTTCAATCTTTGGCCTTTGATCTTTGATTTTATGTGTAAATTCCTTCTCTAGGTTTTGGCCTCTTTTGTTCTTTTCTCTCCTCTTCCTCTTTTTTTTATTCTCTTAGGGTTTTTGGCCTTCTATTTATAAGTTTTTGTCTTTAAATTACTATTTATGAGTTACCGTAGCAAAATACTATTCACGAGGTACTGTTCAACCAGGTACTATTTACCACCACGGGCGCTGCGACGTTGGGTTGTGGTTGTCGTAGCGCTCAGCTACTGACCTAGGCGCCTCGTCGCTCAGTCATGGGCGCTGTGGCGCCCAACCCTGGTACTTTTTTCGTATTTTGAGCGTAACTTCTTCGTTTGGCATTCGATTTATCTTCTGTTTGTTCCTATACGTCATATTTTCCATTGCGCATATATTTATAATCAAAAAATACAATTAGATAGCCAAATATTTATAATTTGGAGCAAAATACAAAAGTTGAGTACAAATTATACTAGTGCATTTACGCCCTTATCATTAGACGGTGCGTAGAGGAGCGTCTGGTGGCTGTTAAGTGTGGGGCTATTGCAGAACTGATTGTCGGCTCCTTCTGAGGTCCCTTGAGATGGTGATAAGGTAGCATGATCATTGGAGAAGAAGATCGACGTCAGAGTTGCTGAAGAGATGAACGGCGCATAACAACACATCCGTTGAGATTTTGATGAAGATCTCTTAGGGTTTTTCTAGCGAGTCAGCGATGATTGCAAAACTCAAGTCACGACTACTGAAAAAATAAAGATAGTATAGTGGCTAGAAAAAAAACAAGCAGTGCTACCGAAAAATGATAAATTAGATGCCAAGAATTGGCATTGATACCATGTTAACTAATAAAGAGAAAAAGAGAATTCTTAAATTCTTATACATTAAACATTAAAGAAAATACAATATTATATAGGGGAAGCTATCAATTCTAATTGAAAGGCTTATCAATCCTAATTTTGAAGATTATCTGGATTTTCCTATTCTCTAATATTAACCATGGATATAAAAATACCATATACATTTCAACACTTTCTAGATCTATTTTTGTTTCAGTAGTTTGTAACTTTTGACAATTATTTTTAGGATTTTATTTGCTTTGTCTTTATGCCAAAATGACATTCTTTAACTCCTCAACACTAGGCTTTGTGCTCAAGACTTAAAGAGAGATATAGAGGAGGCCAGACATTATGTTGAGGAGTCGAAGAAGGAGGCCAATGAGGTGAATAATAAAGGCTGACAACTGACTAAGAATTTCAAAGCATTACAAGCTAAAGTTGAGGAGGCCCAAAAAAAGGGCTAAAGCTGAGAGTAAAGTCTCAAAATTAGATTGGCAAGTCCTTCTTCAGAGAGACCAAGTGTCAGAAGTTATGGCAGGGATCGAGAGGAAGGCCTTAGAGCTCTTATGAAAAATTCAATTTTTAGAGGTCAAAATTTTTGAGACCAATTCTATTGTAAAGACTTTAAAGTAAGATCGAATTGAGGCCAAAATGAGGGCAGAAAAGGCTAAAAGGGAGCTGGTCGAGATGGCGAGCAAAATTGAACATCTAACCTTAAAATTAGACTTTACTCATTCTAGAGATTGAATAGTTAAACTAGGGACTCCTGGGCTTTAAGGATTGTGGCAGGGTATATAAACTGTATCAAGGCTTTTGATAAGCATTACTCAAACCTTGACCTCAAATGGCTTAAGAACACGATCTCTTAGGTTGAGGCGAATGTTACTGAGGAATTTCTTTTGAGTGATATGAATGAAACCCTTGTTGATCTTGCTCCTAATCTAGATTATGAGGCTACCCCAGATGGCCAAGGAAGTCCTTCATGGGAATAGTCATTCTGTCACTTAGATACTTTTTCCTTTATTTTGCTTTTTTTTAAGAAAAAAGAACTTTGTAATTGAAGGGACTTATTCGTCAGGAACAGTATGTGTTGATTTTTCTAGTAATGAAATATTATTTTTGTCAAAATTTATTTGTTCCATTATTTTTATTCCTCGATTCATTGGAGCATAGTTATTGGCAGTTGATTCTGATTAGTGTATTAAATTGATATTTTTTAAGATTGATGCCTTGTATGGTATTCCCTCAAATTCTTAAGTGATAGAGAGGTTTGTAGGGGACTTTCTTTATATCCTTTGGTCCATCAATCAAGGGGGTTATAGGGGCCTTGCCCTAATACCCTACGATTCTTTGTTCAACCAAAGGGCTTATAGGGGCCCTGCCTCGTAATCTTTGGACCATAATTTGACCGAAGGGGTTAAAAAGGTCTTATCTCATATCTTTAGGTCCTTTAACTAGAAGGCCATAAGGGTCTTACCCTATACTCCTCAGTTCTTTACTTAATCGATAGGGTCGTAAGGGTCTCACCCCATATCCTTCAAAATTTAGTTCAACAAAATGAGTTATATGAGCCTTGTCATAGACCTTTTTTGTCCTTCATCTTCAGGGGTTATATGGGACTTGCCTTATACCCCTCAATTTTTTTCTTGGTTCAAAGGGTCGTAAAGGCCTCACCTTGTACCCTTGGAATTTTAGTTCGACCCAAAGGGTTATAGGGGCCTTGCCTTGTACCCTTGGTTCTTTGCTCAACTAAAGAGGTCATAGGTTCCTCGCTCTATACCCATCATACCTTAGTTCGACTAAAGAGGTTATAAGGGCTTTACCCCGTACTGTTTGGTCATTTGACCGAGAAGGTTATAGAAGACTTGTCCCATACGCCTCAGTTCATTGCTCTGCCAAAGAGGTCGTAGGGGCTTCTCTCTATACCTTTTGGACCTTAGTCCAACCAAATTGGTTATAGGGGCTTTGCTTAGTATCCTTTGGTTCTTCAACCAAGAGGGTCATAGGGGCTTTACCTCGTACCTCCAGTTATTTGCTCTACTAGAGGGATTATAAGGGCCTCGCCCTATACCCTTCAAACCTTAGTTTGACCAAAAGGCTTATAAGGGTCCTGCCTCATACCTTTTGGTCTTGTGACAATGAGGATTATAAGGGTCTTGCCTTGTACCCTTTAGTTCTTTGACTGAGGGGGTCATCGATGCCTTTTTTCGTACACCTCATTTCTTTTTTAGCCAAAGGGATCGTAAGGGCCTTGCCCTATTATATTGTATTAAACTACAAGTGCACGTTATCGTAAATAAGTAAAAAAAGTGAGTGGAGTATCATTCTCACAAGAAATTGTTCTTATTGTTATGCTAAGTAATAAAATTGTGTCCTCTTATTTTTATTTAGACAAATGAAAATTAAAAGATAAGTAATTTAATCTAAATAAATGGAAAATAAGACTAGAGATAACAAGATATAACAACCAATAATAAATAAAACCTAGGATTACAACTATTCTTTGATATTTTACTTAAACCAATTAGTTTTTTCTTAAGTTAATCCTTTAATATAAATTATTGACTAGATCCCTAATATCATCACCAACCTATTACTACCATATAAACTATATTAGTATATGTCTATCTCATATAAAACTCATAATTGCTACGTTATGATCATATATCAAATTATTCAAGGTCAACACTTAAATTTCTTTGTCAAGTTCATTAAAATTCTCACAATAATCTAATTACTGATCAAATAATTAAAAAATATTAAGCATATAATAATTGAATAATTTTATTATTGAATTTGTAAAAATAAGATAAGAACTTGAATTCAATCACATATCGAGTTTAAAATTGTAACCTTACATATAAAACTTATCTCATGATGAAAACTGGAGTTTTAAAACATAAATTGAAAGAAATAATGAAGAAAAATGAAAGATATATGTAAGAGAAGAAGAAAACAAAGAATAGTGCCCTAATGTAGTGCTTTCTCTCTTAAACTTGTTGTCAATCCTTTCTTCAATCTTTATGTCACGCTTTAAACTCCTTAGAGCTTGTTCTCTTTTGTGCTCTCTCTTGTTTTCTAACATTAAGGTTTCAAAAGGCTCTTATTTATAGGTTTTACAACTTCAAATTAGGGTAACTTCAAGTCTAAGTTAGATTGGGATTTTCTTTTATTGCATGGGCACCGCAGCATTGAGACATTGGAATTGCTTTGTCTGGAATCAATTGAGCATAGGGGCGATGAAAATTGAGTGCCGTGGCATTGGCAATTATGCTTTTTTTGATCCTTTTGTGTCCGTAATAAATGTAAAATGATATATACTATATTCCTCATCTTAGCTTTAATTATTGTTTTTTTTTGAGTTATTGCGGTGAATTTATGCATACATGTGTTGAAATAGTAGGATAAGCACGTAAATGGACTAAAGAGAGAGAAAGGCAATAAAAAGATGGTCAAATAGTAAAAAATTCAGAGATGGAAGTGCAAAAGGACAAGACGCGATTGCATTCTAGAAGAAAATGCGCCAACATTCATCCATATAGGATGAACGTCATGATGTTGAGCACTAAATGCCCCAGTGGTTTTGGAAATTTGGACACCGTAGCGTTGACATGAAAGGTGAATAACATAGATTACAGAAAGTTTTCAAGATCCCTATTGCCTCAGCGTTGGAGGGCAACACAGTAGCATCACTTTGTCAATGCCCCAACGCCAGTTATGTAACATAATAGTGCTACAATGCCCCATCATTGCTAAACCTCAACACGTAGCGTTCATACATAACAGCTTGCAACGCCCTTACTTCATAAAGAAAAATGTTGCAGCATTACAGTTATTTTCTACACTATACAAAACAACTCTTTTAGATTTTTATAAGAGAAACATTTCACCTTCATCTTACCATTTTGGTAGTACGTTCTAGGTCAAAAATCACACCTTTTAACTTCAAAGAAACACATTTCAACACTTAAAATCAATAGGGATAAGGATTAACATCATCAAGGAAGGTTAATACTTGTAAGAGAATCATTGGAGTCAAGTCTTGGGAAGATCATCTGAACTTTATTTCTGTATTTATTGATCTAAACTTGGTTTCATTATGTTATATCTTATAATTTATTTTTTGAACTTCATTATGTTGAACTAAATTCACTTGTCTAGAATTGTAGTTTTAAACTTCACTATGTATTTGTAAATATTTCAACTTTGAATGCATGAACTTAATTTTTTATTTATTTTGTTAGTGCTTAATACTTACATTTGATCTAGCCAATCTTATGTGTGAATTTTGGATTTATTAAGATACACTTGAAAAAGGATCTCATTGGATAGCCTAGGACAAAGTGATGTATGATTGTAGAGTAACATCTACAAATTTAAATTAGGATAAGAATATACTTAGTTAGTATACATGGTTAAGACAACTTAAACTTAAAGAATTCTATTTAATTTCGATATCATAGGAATATAGATATTGGATTGAGTAGGGTATAATCATTTGATTATTGGAAGAGACTTTCGACGAGCCTAGTGTTGTGACCAATAATTAACTAAGGGTTTGTTATTCAAAGTATATCCATAACAAACACAAGTTAAGAGATAGCCACATATCTTAGACGTCACTTATCATTGAGAACGTTAGAATTTGTGACTTGCATATTTAATGGTTAATTTAATAATTAATTTTATTTTCAATTGAATCAATTTATTTATATAAACAATTAATTTTACTACTTGAATAGAGTAAAATATAGTTTCTGTCAGATCAACACCCATCACTCTTTATTATTTGTTAAATATAAAGTGCACTTGCACTTAGAATAAACACTTACATTACACGAGTATTACCAATAGCCTTATTTCTAGTAGTTTTCGCCGAAAGCCTTAAAACTTATAAATTAACATTAATATACATAAGAAGTTATATTTTTTTTTATTAATATAAATAATTAATTAAATTAAAAAAATTAAAATAATAAATATAATTTATACTTATTTCACCTAATATCTTTCGAACCTTAATTCAATCAAAGGGATTGTAAAAATTTATCCTATACTTTTTTGTATTTTAACTACAGGTCTTAAAAGCGTTGCCCCGTACCACTTGGTTCTTTGCGAACCAGTTTGATTCTCAACTTAAATTGATGCTCATTTCGCCCAATGCTTTTTGGACCTTAATTCAATTAAAGGGTTAGAAATTTATCTTGTACTCTTAAGTATTTTAACTCCAGGTCTTAAAAGAGCGTTACCCATACCACTTGATTCTTTACCCATACCACTTGATTCTTTGCAAACCAGTTTGATTCTCAACTTAAATTGACCTTTCAGTTGTTAAATGGAACACAATCTTTTTTACTACAACGAAATTTGTCTTTTCGAATATAACTATTTTTCATCAAAATTATAAACCCGGTCGGCTCAACAACCGAACCGAAAACACCAAAACCGAGTAAGCCGGCTCAACCAGATGGCAAAGTGAGCAATAGGGACCAAAACCAAGACAACGTTACATTCATACGATTCATAAACGCACAATTTATTCTGGACGCCAAGGACTTAAGGTAGTTTCCAGAACAACATTTCATTACCACACGCCGGTTACAGAATCACTTTCTCTTCACTCAGCAAAAAGTAAAAGAAACCCTAGACACCTTCTTCACTATGGGTAAGCTATCATGCTCTTTACTCTCTGTATTCGGTCTTTGATTCTTCTTTATCGAATTATTGTTTTCTCTGTTGATTTTTCTCCGGATCTGCTGGTTCACTGTCGATTAATTTCTGATTTTTATGCCCTGATCTAATTTATGTTAATAATTGTTTTTTTTTTATCTTTTAGCTTATTATCTAATCATTTTAGTTCCCATGTAACTTATTTATTTATTTATCTTTGCAATCTTAATATTATTTCTTTTTGTGAGTCCATTTGGCTGCTGGGAAATTCAGGTAACTTGTAATGTTTTATTTATGCCGTATAATAATGCTTAAGTTTTGGTGAGAAAATTAGCTGTATATGTTTTATTTATGCCGAGATTATTGGTGATATTTTTGTAATAGTTGTTTGTGTTTTTACTGAACGCATTATTCATTGCAAATAATTTGCCTGTGCATGATAATTCTGATATTATGAAAGTAGGGCTTTGTTATGTTGGTTCATAAATTTGTTAATAACTAGAGATTATTAATATTGTTTGCTATATTTAATAATTAATTTTTTTTTGGGATTTGTTCTTTCACTTGTATGGAGTGTAACAATTAACCTGTTTGAGTGTGTTTTCCCAATTGTTAGATATTGAGGAGGATATCCGCTCGTTACAGCTTGACTCTGCAGGTAGTATTAAAAGGTCCATGTAGGAATTTTAAAAAAAAAATTTTTTGGCTTTTTTTGTTTAAATTTTTGAAATTTTTGTTGAATGCTTGTATTGAATTTTATCAGAAGAGAATAATGGGGTTGTCAACCCAGAAGATGCAAAGCCAGAAGAAGTTGAGAAGGTGGATAAGATGGAGGAAGGTTGGTGGGATTATTGGACATTTGTTTGCACACTGTTCTTTTGATTTAAAATTAAACTGCCTGTGTGCTTGAATGCAATTGATTGTTACGTGAAAAATGAAATGAATGCTAATGAATCTCAAGTCCATTAAATATGATTGGGAATTATGAAATGAAAAAATTTCAAGCAAAATGCATCGAAGTAGAAGCAAATGACACTTTGGTTGCTTTGCAACAAGTCAGATATCCATTGCTTCACAATTGCAGGCAACTATTTTTTGACTGGGTAACTGGAGCCACATGCATAAATTGATTTTTTTGTCTTCTGCATTCCACTATTTTACCTTGAGAATTCTGTCCTGTATTGGAATATAAAATTTTAGTTGTCCATATTTCACTAGTAATAATTGCATAGTTTAGTGTTTACTACAACAGCGTTGTAGACTTGACATAAAACTTATACTGCATGCGCTAGCTTATTGCACCACTAGTAGGTGCTCATTAGGTTAGTGTTTCATCAATAAACAGTTTTAAACTCTGATGGCTGGTTTGTACTCTGATATTAGGTTAGCAATTAACCTGTTGGAATTCTGGTTCACCTGCACCTTGTCCTTCCTTGATAGAGGCTAATGTTTAGTTTGAGTCGATACTAGCTGTTTCACTTCATAATTAGCCACAGTAGTTGCCAAAAGTGTGGTCAGTAAATACTTTTTCAGCTGATTTTTAGCCCCAATGCTAGTGATGGGTCTTTTCAATTTGTTTTTGGTTTTTAGCTTCTTTCCTCGTTATATATTTTGAAATTTCTTCTCTGGGACAAACTCCCCATACAAATCTTGCAAAACCAACATATTGACTCTCTGTAAGATATTAATCATTTTATTTTCTTATGCATTGTGTGTTTGCTAATAAAAAATGCAAGTGGATACAATATGTCATTTGAGTTTGATGTAGAATGTTGCTTCTGATGGTTTTAGATTTAAAGGAGGAGGTGCAAACGGTTTCTGAGCCAGTTCATCTTGAGCCAAAAGGTTTTCCTGAATTCTTTTCTGTTTTGCTTTTTAGTTTTTGTGATGTTTACTTGTACTTTCTTTTACTAGTTTACTATGTCATATGGGAACAAAGTTTTCATTCCCTTAACCATCATTTCATTTTCTGATGTTCATTGTTTGACATGGATGTGCAGTGAAAGACAAGGAAGTATCTGCGGCCGAAGATGTTGAATCTCTGGAAGAGATGGAAGGAACTACCAAGCGACACTTGAATGTTGTGTTTATTGGTCATGTTGGTAGGTTGATTTTTTTTTTAAATTTATTTAAATTTTTTTCCATTTATCATATTTGTTACAGGAAATGGATATCATGATTGATGTCTATTTCCTGCAAATTGTCCACTTTGTCCTGTATAGGGAATATATTCTAACATACTGTCACAAAGTACTTGTCTACTACTAGTCTATGCTTGGGTTGTTTATCTTTTCCTAATTGCTAGCAACTATACAATGAATGGAAGCCTGTGGCATATGATTGACCCTTTCTTGCGTGTGATTTGGTCCTTAACTATTAAATTTAAAAATGCATGAATTTCAAATATTTTATGTGTCAAAAGTGTTTAGTAAACCTGTTCTCTAGAGCTTCTGTCATGAAGTGATTTTTCTGAGTTTACCAGTTTTTTATATATTTTTGTTGTAGTTTAGGTGAAGAAAGAGGTGGCAAAACTATTTATAAGGTATTTTGAGCTTCAAGATATCTATTAGCAATAGTGTTAGAAAAGGAATATGAATCGAGATGGAGTTTTCTTCATTCTTGGAGCAAGTTCTTCCATCTGAACTTTGCAGCATGTATTTGAAAATCACTATTAGTTTATTTGAAAACCACTATTAGTTTATATTAGGAGTGGGCGTCGGTTCGGTTAACCGGCAAACCGAACCGAACCGGACTTTCTGGTTCAGTTTGGTTCTCTTAGACCCGATCGGTTCGGTTTTGGTTCAGATTTCCTTGCTTTATTCTTATAAATGTTTGTAGAATTTTATCCTATTCCACATGTTTTACTATTAAATAAAAAAAAGGAGCAAAAGTGTTCTCTAAATTCGAATTTGAAAGATACCAAGCCATAAACGGAAACGGAAAGAGAGGGATTCAAACCCTCGGTACGAATAACTCGTACACCGGATTAGCAATCCGACGCTTTAATCCACTCAGCCATCTCTCCTAATTGAAGAAAATCGTACTATGTTACATTACACAAAAAATAATGCTTGAAAAAAGAGTTTAGCAAAAAGACGGGTATTCCTTGCTCATTATTAGACAATCACTTGTTCACAAAGTTCGTGTGGGGCTAATAGTTTTCATTTCCCATCTCATGGAAAACCCTTTTCGCTCCGACTAGCCCTATCCCCCTCTAGGGGTATTTTAGTGATAGGTTCTATAGGAACTGGACGCTCCTATTTGGTCAAATACCTAGCAACAAACTCCTATGTTCCTTTCATTACAGTATTTCTAAACAAGTTTTTGGATAACAAGCCTAAAGGTTTTTTTATTGATATCGATATTGATGCTAGTGACGATATTGATCGTGACCTTGATACGGAGCTGGAGCTTCTAACTATGATGAATGTGCTAACTATCAATATGATGTCGGAAATAGGCCGATTTTATATCGCCCTTCAGTTCGAATTAGCAAAAGCAATGTCTCCTTGCATAATATGGATTCCAAACTCGGTTCGGTTCAAATTGGAAAAAATACACTAAAAATAACGAAAAAACCAAAATTAAACCAAACTGAACCGAACCAGGTCAGAACTTCCGGTTTCGGTTCTGTTCAGGTCAGAACTGAGCCGAAGCCGGTTCTGCCCACCCCTAGTTTATATGATAAGGTTTTTTGGACATGTTGCTTGGATTCTAAAGCAACCCTTATGATTTTTGTCTTGTAAAGGACTTATTTCAACTGAAGATGCTGTTGAGGAACAATTATTTCTTGTTTAATTGCAAATACTGTTGTTTTTTTGTTTTTAAGTACAAACATGTAATGTGATAGCTTGTCTATCAAATTTGTTAAATGTAAATAGATAAATTAGTTTCCTACCAAAATCAATGTATCATAACTTTCATTTCTTGTGTCTTGTTGCAGATGCTGGAAAGTCCACGACTGGAGGCCAGATACTTTTCCTTAGTGGTCAGGTTGATGACCGTACAATCCAGAAATATGAAAAAGAAGCAAAGGACAAAAGTAGAGAAAGTTGGTGAGTCTTTATTTTAGTTATTCTACTGCAGTTCTGTTAATGTGGAGAATTTCTGGAAGCAAATTGAGATTTACTTCTATAGTAGCTTTTAATATCGCCTGGCAGTATGCTTTTCACTCATATCCACGTTATTCGCATGAAGGAATGGTTTGGTTTCCTATTTATACCATCTGATGTACCCAGTAATTGCAGGTGGCTAGTTTTCTAGTGTTGCTACATAAGTGCGGAGGTCACGTTTGTCCCATGTTTTGTGATGAAGAGTAGGAAATTATTAGATGATATAGTTTGAGATGATTATTGCTGGGATTTCCTCTCTATCCTTGATAACATTGGATATATGTATATATGATCGTGAGAATCAAGCTACATGATGCTTCAATTCTTGGGGCACTGCAGTTTAGAATATAATGTGCGTGAATATTAAGTTAGGGATTACATTCTCAGCTCTTGTTATGGATCTGCTGACGCAAATCTAAAGTTTAAATTACAATTTTTTTTTATGTTGGATAATTCCAGAAATATTTCCTTATATCATACCAAGTTCCTTCCTTTAGAAAGTTTGGAACTGTTTTAAAGACCATTAAAATTTTAATGTTAATATCTCTAGTTTGTTCATTCTATAACATGCACTTCTTCATGCTCTTAAAGTCCTTTACAGATATCTGAATGATTATTGAAGTTTTGTCAACTGTCAAAACTTTCTTATTATTCCTGTTTCTTGCTACTTCTGAATGTAAAAATTTTGTACTATTTCATACATGTACAATTGAATTGCTGGTGCGGGTTTCTCATTCAAATAAATCTTGGTCTGCTACATTGTGCTGTGCTTAGGTCTGTTTGGGGTCTATTTTCTCTTTAAAATATTTGATTTGATATTTATGGGATGCCTACTTAACTAACTAAAATAATCTTTGGTAACGTCAACCATTTTTTACATGCTAGGTACATGGCATACATTATGGACACTAATGAAGAGGAGCGGATCAAGGTATGCTTTTGTATGCTAATATATATATAGCAACTTTAAAGGCAGTGATATTTTTAGTGGTTTGTTAGAACAGTTTTGGTTTTGCCTTTTTTAATTATTCAGACTTGGTATATATGCATGTTAAATATAGAATTAATTAATTTATACATTAATGAATGCTGTAACTTATGCTATAGGGTAAAACAGTAGAAGTTGGAAGAGCACACTTTGAAACTGAGACTACCAGATTCACAATTTTGGATGCACCGGTAAGGATATTCAGCATTATTATTTCTTTTCCACTTTGTTATTGTTGTGACCACTTATAATTTTCAGCAGCTTACTACTATTGTTGGGTGATGTGATAGAGTAGAGAAAAAAAGGGGTAAAACTTTTGGCTGTGGTTCAAGCATCTCTACTAGTTTGTTTAGGAAATAGATTGAATACTGAAATATATTTTTCTAACATATTCTTTTGTGGAGGCAGTCTTAAGTTGCGCTTTATTGATTCTTCAGGGTCACAAGAGTTATGTTCCAAATATGATCAGTGGAGCATCTCAAGCTGATATTGGTGTGCTGGTCAGTTGCTGCTTATATTTTATAGCCCATTATTGTTTACTGTTGCATTTAAATTTCACTTGACCTCTCTCCATTTATTAGGTAATATCTGCTCGAAAAGGGGAGTTTGAAACTGGATATGAGAAGGGTGGGCAGACCCGTGAACATGTTATGCTTGCAAAAACCTTGGGTGTGTCTAAGCTGCTTGTTGTCATAAATAAAATGGATGACCCCACAGTGAATTGGTCAAAGGAGAGGTGCTTACCTGGCTCATGTTTTTCTGTATTGTTGCCTCTTTGATGTTCTAGCTTTTTTTCATTCTGTCTCTTTTATCCAGGTATGATGAAATTGAATCAAAGATGACACCATTTTTGAAGTCTTCAGGCTACAACACCAAAAAAGGTATTGTATTAAAGGCTTCATGAAAATTGTCAGAACTGATTTTCTTTTATGGTTGTGTTCTGTAGAGATGGTTTTTTTTTTCATGTTATAATAAAAATTGATAAAAATAACTATATTTCAAAGGAGATGAAGCCAAATAATTAATCTGTTCTCTATGCAAGTTACTATGCCCTGGGGTTTGTTTTAGAATACCTTTTGTGCTGCAATTCATTTTTTATTAACAATCAACAATCTAACCAAGTGGCCTCGTGACCTCTGTCACTTAAAGAATACTGATTTTAGGGGTGCCTGATCTTTTACATATCTGCAGAAATTGACCTTTTTTATTTGGGAATGGATTAAAGGTTTTTTCATAATCATTTTTGTTTCTTTTGTGGTCATCAGAAATTGTTCCCAATAAGTTGTCAATGATGTGCCGTTATTTTCTTCCTTATAAGTTACTCCTGGAAGGAGTTTCGAAAGTATTACTCTATTGTAGCTTCAGTTGGGATATTTGGTCATTCAAGATGACATGTTCTAGTGGTGTAAGGCCTTTGGTTCAGAGACAGATTAGGAGCAAAATTGTGCCAGTTGTTTTAGGTTCAAGTATTGGGTATTATTAGATTTCAGTATCTTTTATTACTTGGGCGAAAAAGAGAACTAATAATATTTTCCTCTTGTCATGAAAAGGATGACATATTTTTGTTAATTTGTCAGGAAGATTCTAAACCAAGGAGGGGCATCAATGTTCCAATTCTTTTGGTTGCCAAGGTGTCAGTCAATTGCCTATTGGCAGAGTTCCTGATCACTTATGTTAAGCCGAGGCATCTCCTTGAGTTGATGTTATTGTGGTTGTGGCAATTCAATGCTATTGATAGAAATTAATTTTCTTGTTCTAACCTTCTTTGTTCAGTATGTTTCTCTTGTATTTATGTGAAATTAGTTGATAGTAATTCTTCATTCAACAGTTTTGAAGTCTGAACTTTTAATTATTAATGTGTTTTGTTTTTACTTTTTGCATTTTACTACGTGACATGATCAGTTTGTAAGCCAGCCTATGGTAAGCAAACGAGTTAATGCGATTAATGGTTTCGCTGCACATAAGCTTCATATGTAGGGTTGTTTCTGTTCAGTACCTAATGACCATCATATTACTCTGAGGCACAATGTATCAAAGAATCCTTGGTAGAGGTTTAGCATCGTGTAGAAGATGGATATATTAGCAGATCATATGATTTCTTCCGTATGGTCATTTTATCATGATATATTGGACCGCACAATGGTTCGGTTACACACTTGTATCTGGTTATTTTGGTTGCATTTATATCTACATAAATTTGCAGATGTCCAATTTCTACCAATCTCTGGTTTGATTGGTTCAAACATGAAAACAAAAGTGGATAAAAGCATATGTCCATGGTGGAATGGTCCATGTCTGTTTGAAGCCCTTGATTCCATTGAGGTTCCTCAACGAGATCCTAAAGGTCCATTTAGGTATGCGGTAACCTTCCATGATTAGATTTTGATGTCTTTCCCTTTTATGTACAAAATTTTGAAGAGTGATTTTCAGAATGTTTATTATCGTGAATTTCAGTTTGAAGAATTTTATCATCAGTTTTAATATTTAGCAGCAGCAACATTGTGTTCTTTTTGAGGAATTTTGTCTTTGTTTTGACAATATCAAATTATATCCTCTGTTGGAACTGTTAATTTGTGCTATATATTTGTTCTGTAGGATGCCTATAATTGACAAATTCAAAGACATGGGAACTGTTGTTATGGGGAAGGTTGAATCTGGCAGTGTGTGTGAGGGTGATACCTTGTTGGTCATGCCAAATAAGGTGTTTCTCTATATCTTCTTGCTTCCGACTTGTTCATTTATTTATACATTTACTTTGTTGATGGGGTGCTAAGGATCTTAACATCAATCTGCAGACTCAAGTGAAAGTCATTGCTATATACTGTGATGAAAGCAAGGCTAGGTGTGCAGGACCTGGTGAAAATCTACGGGTTAAATTAGCTGGTATTGAAGAGGAGGACATTCTAGGGGGTTTTGTCTTGTCAAGTGTCGGTAAGTTCTGTTTTGTTTTTTTTCTTTATTTATTTTGGAGTGTGCGCATTTGTGGAAGGGGTGTGATGATTTATTTTCTTTTACTTTTAATATATAAATTCAATTTGCCAACAGTTGTTTATAATTCATTTCTTTTTGTAATTCTTAACAGTAGTAGTCCCTTGAGGAATTGTTTAGTCTCATTCCTCTCTACCTAATAGGGAACAGAAACTTGAAGAGTTATTTAATTGTTCTGTAGAGTTGCATTGACATATGTCACTCTTAACATTTTCTGTCTCGTAAGTTGTGGTATTCGAGTGAGATTTTGTTGGTAGACTGCTGGTTCACCTGCATTGTAATTGTCCTTTGATTTTAACAAAATTACTTTTGTTTCTTATTCAATGTAAGATTTTTACCAGTAATTGATACATTGGCATGCGTATTGTGCTCTTGACATTTTTTTCTTTAGATGCTCAACTTTAGGCTCTTTTTGTATTCTTCTAATAAAGATTTTTATAAAAGTAAAAGTTCAGAAAGAAGTGAATAATTAAGGCTATCTCCATCACTGAATGATTGTTTCACATCCCTTGACCTTTTTTTTCCATCTAACTGCAAATCAAATTGAGGACTTTCAATTATCGCATGGTGGAATCAGTTTATGGTTATTTAGTAATTTACTCTTATCATCATGAAATTTGATTTTAATATCCTCAATAAATTTATGTGTATTGGCATTTTTATTCTTTTTTGTATTTTTTTTCTCAAGTTGTGTTGTTTTGGTTTTGAAGGTGACAATCCTAATGTAACTTTTTTGTTGGTTCTGGTTTTTTTGTGTTAATTGCTGTTCGTGCAGCCAAACCAATAGCTGCAGTCACTGAATTTGTTGCTCAGTTGCAGATCCTTGAGTTGCTGGACAATGTATGCACGAACTTTAATCTTTTAATCTTGATTTCTTGTTTAAAATACTCACTTTATGCATGACTTTTTATTGAATTTCGGCTGGTGAATCTCACGAACTTGTATTATGTAAATATTGCTAATTTTAGGCAATTTTCACAGCCGGCTACAAGGCTGTGCTGCACATTCACTCTGTTGTTGAGGAATGTGAGATTGTTGAGCTAGTACAACAGATTGATCCAAAGACTAAGAAACCCATGAAAAAGAAAGTTCTCTTCGTGAAGAATGGTGCCGTTATTGTTTGCCGCATTCAGGTGTGTTCTAGTGCTTGATTGTTATAATTGAAGTTGGTTTTTTTCTTTTGAAATTTTGAAGTTGGTTTTTTTCTTTTGAAATTTTGAAGTTGGTAAGTCTGTTACTTTTATCCTTTTTCTCCTCCAGTCATGTAGAATATGGAGTAGAAAATTGCTCGTTTGGATGATATTAGGATAATTGGTGATTCTCAACTTTTGAGTAATTAAAAGAAAGAAATGATGCTATGAATTTTCAAAGAACAAGAAAGGAACAGAAAGGAAAACGATATTATTATTGGTGATCCTTTGAAAAGATGGGATTAGTTAGGGGTGGGCTAAAAAAACCGAACCGAACGGATTGGTTTTTGTTTGGTTTGGTTCAGTTGTTTGGTTCAGAGTTCGGTTCTTGATTGGTTCAAAATAATTGAAACTGAACTGATTGGTTCAGTTTCAATTCGGTTTTGATTTGATTCGCTTCGGGTCAAATTGAAAAAATACACTTAAAATAGACAATGTTTAAAAAAATAAAAAACCGAACTGCACCAAACCTGTTCTGTTTGGTTTGGTTTCTTGTGCTTAAACCAATTGGTTTTGGTTCGGTTAGGTCCCAAACCAAACTGAAACCGGATTTGCCCTCCCCTAGGATTAATGCCGGATAAATTTTAGGCCCTTTTGATGTTCTATTATTTTCATCTTCCTGCCAAAATGTGTACTTCAGGTAAATAACACGATATGCATTGAGAAGTTCTTGGATTTTCCGCAACTCGGAAGGTTTACTCTTCGTACTGAAGGTGATGGATACTGCTCTTATCTTGAAGATTCAATTTATTTCTTTCTGTGCTGTATATTCATGTTTTACTTTGTCTTACAGGAAAAACTGTTGCAGTGGGAAAAGTGACCGATCTTCCTTCATTAAGTGGGTAGTGCTTAAACAATTTTGGCATTTAGAGGTGAGAAATGTTTTTGTGTTACAGTGATTTTTGTTCCCACATTAAGTTTCTGGGATTTCTGTTGTCTTTGTTGTGCACCACTTGCTGATCATCTTGGAATTGAGTGGTTAGGAACAATATTTTCTTGCTGAATGAATCTGTTTCCTGTCTGCTCTCTGCAATATCCATTTTAAATCTAAGATTGCCTGGTCAAGTTAAGGTCCTGGAGTCTGATGTCTATTTTTAAATGGTGAAGATTCAGATTTACAATTTTAAAGCCAGCACAGATTTATTTTCCATTTTATTTTGCAAGCAGTTTAAGATACCAAGTGGGTAAAATATGTTGTCAAAGCTGGCCTCTTATCTTTTTCGAAGTTGAGCTTCATTTTGTAATCTTGTTTAATATATCGGTGAATATTATGGAATCAATTGGCTTGAAAAAAATTGTAATCAGGCCTTGCACATAATCTCTGGAAAATATTTTCTTCACCACTTAATGATATTTTAATAATTTGATATTTTAATAATTTATGTGCCTGGACAGGCTAGCTGAATCAACTGGACCCTCCTGATTACCTAATCTAGTGGCGGCTGAAGGGATTTTGAATTTTAGCGGCATCACCAGCAACTAATTGAAATGCGTTGATTCAGCTATTACGTAACAGAGCTCTTAAAATGGTGCTTTCTTCAGAGTATTATTAATGGTGTTGTTTGAAGGGTGGAAAATTATGCACTAGGTCACCCATTGCCATTTTTAGAACTTATAGAGTTACAGTTATAGAGGATTATCGATCTGTTTGTTTTAAGTAATAGCTTTTGTCTTCCAAGTCTCCAAGATTTGATGAATTTGAATGAAACTTGGCTTCAGCGACGTCGGTGTCACGTTGTGATTATATTCAAAAGCAAATATTTAACGCACATAACATTTCCGGTTGACTTTGTATGGGTGTGGTGACAAACTGGAATTGTTAGGCGAATACTTCCTCTATTGAGTTTGATTCACAGTGATCATTTATGATTAAACAACTCGGAACAATGTATTTACACATTTATAAAACATATTTAATGAATTATGAGAGTTTGTTTGTTTTCTTCTTATTATTAGACAATCGTTTATTCACTAACTTTGGTGGGGTTAATATTTTTACTTCTTATTTCGGGGGAAATTCTTTTCACTCTGTCTAGTCTTATCCCTCTCTAGTCTTATTCCTCTCCAGGAGTAGATCTTGGTAGAATTGCTACATAAAATTGGGTAGATGGAAAAAAACTTGATATCATTTAATTGAATAGTTGACAATTCGTATTCGAAGAAACTCTTTTTAAGTCTTTAATTTTTTAGTATCCGCTTGAAGCAGTGGGAAAGCGGGTGATCGTTTGGAGTCTTTGTTGTGCTATGCGGCGCGCTTTCCTACCTTTCCGTGTGTTGCTTCATTCACGATGAAAGCTTTTATGTTATTTTTATGACAATTTAAATTTTTTAATTTATGAATAAACTGTTTAAATTCACATAGAGATATGGGGGTTAATATATGAGGAATCTTTGAGAGAGGATATTAAATAGATAATATTTTTAATAATATTCTCTTAAAAGCATGATTTTAGGATGTATTTTAAAATGTTTACGCTGAAATTGGATTCCTTAGTGTCTTAATCTCTTGTGAATTTTATTTCTATTTGTATTTACTTTTTTATAATTGATATTTATTAAGCTGAATCTTCTTTTTCATTTAAAATTTTGATTTTCGATTTTTTTAAAAATAAAATAAGGGTTAGAATAATTTTGGTAGTTAATAGATAATCAATTTCTGTGGGATAATATTTTATTTATTATTATATTACTTGAACTGATTAGTATACTTGTTAAATTTATGCAACACTTCTTACAGTTTTGAGGTGGTAGCAATGAAGTTATAAAACTCAAAACTTGGTCTCAACAAAGCCTAGAGACAGAAAATACAAAATAGCTCTATATTTAGTTAGCCCTTGCAAATATATACATATATACGAAGATTAATACAGGGCATTGTATACAAAAAAAAAACCTTGTTATGCATTTTATATCATCTCGCTATATTAAAAAGGCACCGACAGGAAGTGCAAGAAGTATTATAATTTCATCAAAACAATTATAAAAGAAAATTACGGGATTTCAAGCAAAAGCAAAAAAAAAAAAAAAATGTCCAACAAATGCTATACAACTAAGGATAGGGAAACTAACCGACAGCAAAAAGGTCAAAATCAACAGTTTTGCCCTCAACCTCGTTACAGCTTTAGTACTTTCTCTATCTAACATGATAACCAGCAAGAAGCAAATTTGTCTTCGACTTCTCCAGGCCATCAATTTTAGCCTGAATCAAAGTCAATTCAGCACGAGCCTCGGCTATTTCAACCACAAGGTTTTGGCAGGGATCACCATTCCTCTTAAGAAAGCTATAAACTATTTGGGCCGGCTTATCTACATGCTTGGCAATAACTTCCATGGCAAAATCTTCCCAGCATCTCGGCAAACGCCCTTCCAAACTAAGCATCCTCATAGATAGTTGTTCCATCTTATCTCAGTTCATGTTGTACAACATCATACACACCTCCTACTCTACAAAAATACACTTGAATGCTAGCATTATAGCATAGCCAACATAAAGTCAGGAACTTTCTCTACCAACTTTTCCAACAAAGGCACAACTTACGCAGGAACTGAACACCCGTCAAAACTCCCCCTTTTACTATTTAACTGGTGCAGAAAAGCCAAAGAATCCATACCGGGGACTGGGTCACTATATGTAGCTTAGAATGTGTCTTTGGGCGCCTCACGAAGTGACAACTGTCTAAGAAGAAGCTGGAGGAATAGAAACAGTAACCTCTTTAAAAACAAAAAAGCAAAAGAAAAAAGTAGTCTACTCAATAAGGACAAGCCATAAGCACATAATAGCTCAAACACGAGGAATGAAGAATCATACCAGCGCTTATAGATTCAATAACTAGAATCTTTAAGTTCTCAACAAAAGTCATAGATGAAACCTGCTTAGAAGTTTTTGCCATTGGAGTTGCTCAATCACCTAATACACCACAAGAGTTGAAATAGGCCATAAGAACTACCTGGCTATAATCAATGGAGAACACAAACAACAACGGAAATCAGAGTACCTACAAGAAGCATGCTATCTCTTAGGGAAAGGAGCATCAGAAGGAGAATCCTTTACGTTGTTAATATAACACAACCTTAAAAAATGTAATGAGTTCATAAATTAAATATATCTCTATATTGGTACGATATTATTTATTTTAGATTTAAGTTCTCATAATTTTATTTTTTGACTCTATGCAAAAGGCTTCGTACCAATAAAAATATAGTTCACTCTTTGTATATCCATGATCTTTCCTATTTTTTGTCAATGTGGGACTTTGTTTGCTTCCATAACAATCCTTCCTTCGAATAAAGGATCACGAAACTTTCCCTCAAATGATATTCTATCCATCTATCTTTCACGTAAGAAGATCTCGCTCTCTTTTTGGTATTCATCTTCTACTTATCTTCACTGCATTGTGAGAGCACGCCTTATGTGAAGTCTAGAGTATCGCCTATCTCAAGAGTCCGCTCTAGGTCAACTCTTTATCACTGCGTTGAGAGACACACCTTACGTGAAGCCTGTGAGCATACCACCACCTGTCCATAGAGCTTACTATGGATTCCATCGCAAACTGAGGCTTATCAGGCTCACCAACTTCTTGTTCGGCACCAAGGATAGCCCAGAGTACTGCCTATCTCGAGAGCCCGCTTTATCGGGTCAACTCTTTATCACTGCGTTGGGAGACACGCCTTACGTGTAGCTCGAAAGCATACCACCATCTGTCCAAAGAGCTTACTACGGATTCCATCACAAACTGAAGCTTACCAAGCTCACCACCCTCTCGTTCGGCACCGAGGATTTCTTCCACATTGCTAACTTCGGAGCATGGCTCTAATACCACTTGTAAGGAGTCCATAAACCACACATATCTCCACATTGGTATGATATTGTCCACTTTAGGTCTAAGCCCTCATGGTTTTGTTCTTGGGCTCTACCCAGAGACCTCATATCAATAAAGATATAATTCACTCCTTATATACCCATGATCTTCTCTATTTTTTTGTCAATATGGGACTTTATTTGCTTCTTTAACAGAAAACAAGAAAGATCAACGAAGAACTAAAACATGTGGCCTTATCGTTTGAGGAACCTTCAGCATTAATATACATCTTTCTTTCAGGCTTCTCTACTTTTAAGGAAGAAATCTCATCCATAAAAGCAAAAGTACCCATCTGAGACTTCTTTGATAGCTTAGAACTTCTTATGGGCACAATGAAAGAAAGATTACAATGTCTAATATGAGATCTGAGAAAGGAGAACATGCAACTAGAAAATTGGTTGTACTTAGGGTCTTTTGGGCAATCACTTTCTTGGTCGCTACTAATGTAGAAAGGAGTACGTAAAAGAGCATAAATTAGAGCATCATCAACTAAAGTAGAATTTTCCCTCATAAGTTGACTAATTCGTATATAAGTTAAATTCTAGCAGCGAATAAAACTCTCAATCATGAAAACTTGGAGAACATTTATGGCAATATAAGTATCTATAATATACATGCCAACATTATAAACCTTAGAATAATAGATATCATAAAGTTGCTTATACAGAACCAAAAAAAAAAAGAGTAAGAGAAAAAGAACCCTCTATGATCTGTATGGCTAAAAGAAATACCTTCTTTTAGACATGATGAGTAATCTAATCGCAAAAGATGAATTTGCTTAACGAAAGGGCCATCAATTCTTTAACCTTATAGCCCAAGGCATATGTATATGTCTCATTGTATGAAATGACCTCCTTGGATAGGGGCATAAAAGTGTTTCACCCAATTTGCATAATTAGGTTGAGACTCAACATAATTCTTCTTTTAACAAGAGTCTAAATCCCTCGGTGTTTGCTTCTCGATGGGAGACAAGGTAATAAAAAAGTCCTCGTTACCTAAGATTGGCAAGATAATAATGGCTACCACATCCTCTAATGTTGGGATAAATTTTTTCCAAGCAGCAACAATAGTATGTGAGGCAAAACTATATTTTGTTGGGTATTATATATTAAAGTGGGCCTATCTATATTAATTAATTATATATTATTGACTATTTATTTTGTTGTCCATTAAAAGTGATTACATAAAATTTATTTATTATTGAGCTTTTAAGGTATCACGTATGACATGAACTTTAATGTGTAAAAATCAAGTTATTTTATTTTATTTTTATGATGGGCCAAATAAAATAAAATATTATAAATAATATGTTGAGGTCCCTAGTCTAAACTCTATGTATTCTTCATTCACATCCCATCAGTGAGTGACAGCAGTTTTTCTCTCATAAAGAAAAAGTTTAGACGTGAAAGGAATCAACCCTAATTTTTTTATGTCTCCATGGATTCAGATACGTTTACGATTTTATTTTTCTTATTAATTTAATATGAGATCTTGACTATAGTGATTCTTTCACCAATTAAATTTTTTATCCTACAAGTGGTATCAGAACAACCTTATGTTGAATCATTAAAACTAAATTATGAGATGTGAATATAATTGCATGCCTAATTATTAAAAAAAATGAGTAAAATGTTTTTTTTGAATATGTTCATATTAATTGCTTGTTTTGAATTGGTATAGAAAGTTTGCTATATTGAATAGTTAATTACTTTAAAAGTTTTGTGATATTGAATGCATAAAAAAAAAAGAAAGTGAATGCATATGGAATTATGGAATATTTTTTTTGTTATTTTTTTAATTCACTTATTAAAAAAAAAAAAGGAAAAGGTGCATTGAATGAGTAGAATTAAGTGCATTAGTATTTATAATTTTTTTATATTATATTACCACGCATGCAATTGAATGAGATATTGTTATGTTGATATATAGTAATGCATTGAATGCAATTTTTGCATGAATTTTTTTTAATCTGCGTTGATTGCATAAAAATTATATTAAGATGGCGAATTGAAAGCATCTTTCACGTAATCAATATATTCAGTTCTGAAATTTTTTTTAATCTAAAAAAATTAGGTGGGGGGGGGGGGGGGGGGGGGGGAGGTGTTTGAGGAATAGAAATTAAAATTTATTTAAAGTCAAATTGATAATGTTAATTTTGATAAAATTTCTTCTTAAATTGTGGACCACGTTAAGTAGTTAGTGTCTATAAATTTTAGGAGTTTATCAGGTTAATTTCACAAGGTTCATAAAGATTTTACTGCGCCCAAATTTTTATACTCAACATATAGATCAAATCAATTTAGGATGGACCTAAGCCTTTTTTTTTTAAATTTAGGCTATTGGATAAAGTTTAGGATTTGGGTAATTCGAAAAGGTTAGGCTTGACCTCACTCAACCACTTCTGTCCTGACCCACTCCGATCCCATCCTAACTTTGACTTTGACCATTTTATTTTTCTTCACTTTTTCTGTAAACTAATATCTAATATTTTAAAATAAATTAAATTAAAATAAAATGGCAATAAAGTGACCTCTTTTATGTAGATTTATTTATTTTGAAATATATGAATATTATTAAAGAACCAAATAATTGTGTTTAAATCTATGCAAAAAATAATCGGCTTAAATAAAAATTATTTTTTGGCCAGATAATAGACATATGTGGCAATAAATATATGATAAACTTTGATATTTTTTATGCGTATAATATTCGGTTCAAAGAAAGGCATATTATTGGCAGGATTTGTTATCAGTATTTAATGACCAATTTTTTTTTTTTTGGAGTACCATTTACAAATTGTTATTTCTGTCCAAACACTAAATAGTAATGTTGTGCTTGCTATCTTATAATGGCCCAATTTATTATATCTTATTTCATGTGTATATATATGCATAATTAAATGGCTATTAATTGTGAGTTTTTTGTTTGTTCTATATAGCAAATGCTTATTCTATATCTGTCAACTTGAACAACATTTCAGTGCTTAACGACACTAACTTTAGAAAATTAAAAGAGTACATTACCATTGTGCTTGGGTGTATGGATCTAGACTATGCAATCCGAATGGAAAAACCTCCCGCCCCTACTGATAGCAGTACTGCTGAACAAATGGCACTTTATAAAAAATAAGAGTGTTCTAACTGCATGAGTCTGATGATCATGAAGCACTCTATTCCAGATACCATCAGGGGTGCAGTGCCCGAGGAAGAAATGCTAAAAAGTTCATGAGCCAAATAACAGACAGATTCGTTGGTAATGAAAAAGTTGAAACAAGCACTATTTTATCTAAACTTATTTCAATGCGGTATAAAGGCAAAGGAAACATAAAGTAGTACATTATAAAAATGTCTAATCTTGTTACAAGATTAAGGGAACTAAAGTTAGAGTTATCTGATGATATTCTCATATACCTAGTCTTAATCTATCTTCCTGTATAATACAGTTCTTTTAACATCAATTATAACACTCAAAAACAAAAATTGACTCTTAATGAGCTCATTGCTCAATGTGTGCAAGAGGAAGAAAAATTGAAACAAGAAAAGATAGAGAGTGCTTATTTAGCAACTTCTTCCAATGACAATGTTGACAACAAGAAAAGAAAATGGAATAATAAAGAGCTGCAGACATTGGAACTTCATAACCTAAGGTGTAAAAGAAATAGAATGCTAAAATCTCTTATTACTTTTGCAAGAAAGTTGGACATGTGAAGAAATATTGTTCCAAGTATGCAAATGAATTGACAAAAAGGGTAAACTTCTTAAATTTGTTTGTTTAGAAGTTAATTTGGCTTTAGTACCAAGTTGATACGATATTTCTATATCTTAAAATTAAGTGCAAGTATACACTACCGTATGCTGGTAATAAAGAGATTTATAAAGTCGGATGTTGAACCTACAGGGATAGTTTCTACGTTTTAATCAAGTACTAAAATTATGTCTTTCTAATAATTATTAAGATAAAAATAAAATCTAAGAATGAATGAGAAAATATAAAAGCAATGACACAATGTAAAGAGAATTAGGTTATAGCAATATTGAGAAAATCTAGGATTAATACTATCCTTCAAAATGCTTTCTAATGATTAATCCTCTAATATTTAACTCCCTTAGTCTTTATTATTGATCAAGACACTAATGTATTCACAAGCCTCTTCCAAGGTCATGCAAGTATACCTTAATTTACTAAATACCTATATTCATATGGTACTTGTAATAAATTAAGATTCATTAAGATTAAGTCCTATTGATTATATATGCCAATTAGATATATTCCTATCCTAAATTGAAACTTGCGTATGCAACATTGAACGTTACTTTACAATCATGCATCAAATGATCTAGGTCTAAATATCATGATTCCTCTTCCGAGTTTATAAAAAATATTACCAATTTATTCACTATGTATTGGCCAGATATATTGAAGCATTAAGAACAAGTAATTTAAATAATAAAGAACTAAGTTTATTAAATATTAAAAAGATAAGGCAATTAAGCGCACATATTGAGTTCAAGTATTAACCATAGAAAGAAAATTTAGTTCATGCTACAAGAGAACAACATTAAAAATAATAATAAATTATGATACAATCAATAGTAAACCGATATAGACGTTGAATTGCTCTTAATTGCGCTGTCTAGGATAATTTTGATGTCGAAGAACGCTTTGAATCTCTCTCTAAAGTTGTTTAAATTAAACTCCAATTGCTCTATAAGACTTATGCTCTGTATTCTTGACATTCTTAGATTGCTCTTGGGTGCTCTAGGATGATCTAGGATGGCTGGGGACGAGTGGCATTTTATAGGAATTGATATGAGTTTAAAAATCTCAATTCTCGTCAGATTAAGACTTGTACTATCACTGAGGTGCTACGCTACTATCGCTGGGTGTAAAAAGCCTTACCACTAGAGTGATGAGGGGTTGGTGCTGGAGCGTTGATATATCGCTGAAGAGGTGGAGAGATGGCGCTGGGGCGCTAGACTGCTACTTAAACAGGTCGTATTTTTTTATTTTCTTATTTTTATTACTGTTCCAGCGCTGGGGCAAAAATCCTTGTGGCGCTGGGGCGACAGATCTATATTTTGAAAAGTTTTCATTTTAGTCCTTATGTTTGCTCCTTTTGCATCATTACTTTAAAATATAAATAACAAGTCCATATAAATAATAATAATGTACATAAATAGCCACTTATTATCATAAAATAATAAAATATCAAAATAACAACATGAGAAAATATATAACAAATATGCCCTTATCAAATTTCCCCAAACTTAAACACTTGCTTGTCCTCAAGTAATAAAATAAAATAAAATCAAGAGAGAAACAAATGGTTATACTTGACTCAAATAAAAAATAAAAAAACAAAACCAAATATGCTAAATTAGTAAGATGATCAAAATCATTGTCTCAAAAGTTGTTTAAATGGCACAAATTCTTAAGGTAGATAAATAGCTATTAACGATTCTAATTATCTTTATTTAGTCCCTCATTCTTCCTTACAGAAAATCACCACGTGTGTGTGTGCAAACAGCAAGCAATAGCTAAAATCATACTTTGATATACTTTATACTTTAGTTTGTACATGAAAGATCATGTCTCGGCATTTGATCTGTATAATGACACTTCTATAGGCTTGTTTTTACTACCACTCTTCATTAGTGTAGAAAATCAAATGTCTAGGGATTTATTTAGGACTTTACTTAGCTTGTAACATAAGGCTAAGGTCAAGATGGGATAAAAGGATAAATATATGAGGTTCAAGTCACAACATAAACACTTAGACTTTACCTAGAAACTTCTTAATATATTTTTTTTATATTATATCTTCCCCCAAACTTATTGTGTTTCCCATCTTTTTGTTCAACCCTTATTTTTCAAAGAATTTCTTCTTTTTCTTAAGCTAGGGTATTTTTCTTTCTCTTTTTTTTTTGAATACCCTAAAATTTAGATTGATAACTATTACCCAAACTTATTTTTCTCATATCACCACAACATTTTCCTTTCAAGAGTATTTCTAAGAAAATGCAAGGTTTATGGTGTTACGGGTAAATATCTGGATAAGTAAACTTTAAGTCTTAGGCTTGTAATGTGGTTAAACTAAAGAATGGGTAATTAGGCTCAAAATATGGTACTAGAGATAAATATACAATAAAAGGTAGACTAGAAAGGGTTAATCGGTCCAAATATGACCTAATGTCATTTCCCTATTGATGTATTTCATAGGATTTCACCTCAAGTAGTAAATAAAGACAAGTTTTATAGTATCGGTCTTTTGAGACTGTGGTGTACTCCCTAAAGCATAAGTATCTCTAGGTAATAGTTATAATTATTTATGCTTATAAAGTGCTCAAAAAGCATGGTGATTATAATTAAGGTTAAACTTGTTTCTAAACTTAGATAACCAAATTATCTCAAGTATTTATCATTCTTTATGGATTTGTAAAAAATAAATTCAGCCATGTATTCTTTTTCTTATTAAAGACTAATGATCATCTTAACAAAACTTAATAAAAACTAATTAACTAAAAAAAATTAATCCACAAGAACAACCACTCAAAGCATGCAGCAAAATAAACACAAGAAAGTGTTTCCCACCTCCAAAATTAATTTAGACATTGTCCCTAATGTCAAAAAATAAAGAAGTGAAAGTAAGAGACATTTAAATAATTATAACTATTTCGTTCAAGTCCCTATAAATAATAATAATGCACATAAATAGCCATTTATTCTCATAAGATAATAAAATATCAAAATAAAAACATGAGAAAATATATGACAAATATGCCCTTATCACAAGTCACACTTGGTGGTTGCGATATGGTGTGTGATGTGTATAGATGTATATAATTTCAAAAATTAAATACGCAACGGAAGTATTCATACATATTAAACAATATGTAACAAACTCAAGTATGTAATCACATGTATGATCATTCAAACACATATATATCTCATATATATATTTTCATGCATGATATAAAATGAATTGTAAATAAATAACCTACCCGGATTATGAATTCAGGTACGCTTTTGATTTTATTTTTCTTGATGATTTAATATGAGATCCTGGCTATGGTGATTCTTTCACTAATTAAAGTTTTTATCCTACATATCTATGTACCAACTATCTTTGAGATAACCAATCTTGCATAATTTTTATTCTTCCACAGATAAAAATGGCTATATATATATAAATCTCATTTTTAGTAAGTCGTTCACAAAGATTAGCATATTCAAACTCATGTGCCACCCATTTAACCTATCCTGAAGTAGGGTTAGAGATAGCACGAAAATGAATGGGACAAATATAAAATCACCTTGTGCTATGTATAAACGAGAAATCGAGCCCGGAGGAATTAGTGGTGCTCGACTTAATTCCTCTTAGGAAAGGCCTTCCTCAATTAAAGAATCAACGTGAAACTTTAATTTAACCGAAAGGTCATCGTTAATGCAAAACAAGTGGTTATGAACCTTGTCAAGGGCACGCTGTTTAGAGGTCCATTTTTAGACTTAGAGAAAGAATCACCTACGAGAATTCAAAAAAACAAACATGGCCAAATATACAACAATTGTTTATATAATTTTAAAACGTAACTACATGTTATCATAAATAAGTAATATAATTGTGAGGACAATATTATTTTTTCGATAAATTATTATTAACTTCATTAAGTATTAAAATTGCGTCTTTTTATTCTTATTCATACAATTAATAACTCAAGAGAATAAAATCTAAACTAAAAGAAAACAAATAAAATAAAGACAACAATTATCAATTCATCAATATAAAAAGAGTCTTGGATTACAATTATCTTTTAATACTTCATTTGAATTTAATTACTCTCTTTAGTTTATTTAATTAATATGAATTGTTAACAAAGAAACCTAATATCTTCACAAGCGCCTTCTGATGGTCAAGTAAAAATATCTTATATAATCAACTACCTATATTTCTATGATAATTAGATTAAAGTAAGATCATTAAGAATAGATTCTCTTAATAGTTATATATGCTATATAAGTATATTCTTATCTCATATGAAATTCAAAATTTTTACACATTGATCATATATTATTTTATTTCAAGGCCAAACAAAAAATCCATTTTCAAGTTTATTAAGGTTTTTCTAATCAATTTAATTAGTAATCAAGTAATTAGAAATATTAAGCACAGAATAGAATGGACAATTTTATATTAATTTCATAAAATAAGGAAAAGTAAATAATTCAAACTAAATATTGAGTTCAAATTGTAACCCTATAAAAGAAAATTAGCTCATGAAATATAGAGTTTTAGAGCACAATAAGTTCACACATTATAGAGATAATATAAAATTAAGAAAGATAAAAGAGGAAAGAAGCAAAGTGTATAGTGCTCTGAATTCTTCAATCGTCAATCTTGATCTCTTTGATTCTCCAAATATTTTCTCTAAACTCTTATAAAGTTATTTTCTCTAATGCTCTCTCTCTTTTTTTTTTTCATTCTCTGTCTCTGGAATAGGCCTTTTGTCTTTTATTTATGGGCTTAAATATTCAAATTAGAGCAAAACTTCACATTCAAGTCAGAATATGGTTTCTAAATCCAGTGTTTAGTGCCACAACTTTAGCTTTCCAATGCTGTGGCGTTGGCTTGATAGTTATTTTATTGTCTCGGCTATGGACTTGAGCGTTGCAGACTTGATGCGATATGTTTCCTAGAGCTGTGGCTTTGGTTTTTGTGTATTGTAATATTGAGCTACTGACTTTTGAATTTGATTTTTGCCTTTCCAGCACTGCAGCTTTGACTTCGAGGGTTATGACACTATGCTTTTTGATCTCATCTCAACACTTTTACCTTATTTTTCTCTTCTTTTCATGTTAGTTAGCTCTTTTAACTTTAAATCTACAACATGACAATAGAGCATAGAAAAAAAGCCTAATACTCATATTTAAAATGAGAAAGTGTTAAGCTTATGGAAGCCCAAATAATGAATATATAATACACCCATCAATAACATAAAAAAAAAAGACTCAAAGCCACACAAATCAAGAAATACAATCAAGTATGATAAAAACCCTAAGTCAAAACTCAATGATGCCTAGTCTTCTTTTATAATTGAAAAAACAAGTGTCATCAAGAACAAAACAATGCAAAAAAGAGTGATTAAGGCAAGAAAGCATAACCAAGACATGAAAGTTCAAAGGAGGCTAGATAAAATATAACTATAATTGTACCACAAGCATGCAAATTGTGCCAAAGAAGAACTTTTCAAATACAATCATGGAAGGAAGCACGAAATACTTACCAAATCTTGTAAAAAGATCATAAAGAATATAAAAAAATCCCCGAAATAAGGATCCCAAGAAAAGGTTGAGACAAAAGTGTACACAAGTGGAAATGTTGAAATCAATAAAGAATAGAAGAGTATAAAAGCGAGAAGATAGATCTTGGGAGAAAAGAATAGCCAAAAGTAAAAGTTAAAAAATAGGTCAACATGTTCTTACTTGTAGTTGAGGTAAAATAACAGCTAAGGGACCATTGAAATTTCACTAGCAGTTAAAACATAATTGCATAGTAAAGTTGCCTCTTACATGTTAAAAATTGACAAATATCCTCAAAATAATAAAAACAAAAGCAAGTCACTTGATGGTAATGGAAAACAAAGGAGTATACTATAGTTCTAAAGTTGTATGATGACACATAGCCTCACTTGGACTGCATAACTCATATGATCAAAGGGTTAAAATGTTATATAAAAATCTATAAAGGCCCAAGTCTAAGCCCATGAATATATCTAGGTATGTTAAACAAGATAAGACACATGAGCCAAGCCACTTAATGGGTTTGTGCTTTGTGATTTACTAGGCATAGTGTTGCTCTAAGGTCTGAAGAATGTGGACCCCTTAGTCTAAAGCCCATTTAGGAATAACTTAGCCAAAAATAAAGTAAGCCCGTATAATTAAGACTAATAAAGAAACACAAGTCCAATAGGGCACTTTTTGGTCTTCAGAGTCCTTCTAAGATAATAAAACATAAGTTCTTTATTCAAAATGGTAAATGATTAATATAATAGTGTTTAATTCAAAATAAATAGATATCTTGCTTTTTTTAATTTACTAAATTTATCTTTCCCTTTTAGTAAGAGTAAAACTTATTAAATAAAGTAGAATTTAAAAGGATAAAGAGCTAAATAAAGAGTTTTGACCTAGTACAAAATCTTAGCCTTAAAAAAAGCCTTCTTTCACACTTAAAAACCAAGGATCACAATTTGTCCTAATTCTTCCTTTGACAAACATGTCATATCATTCTTCACTCTTCTTTCATGCTTTTCACCAAAACCTAAGCAAACTTAGTAACCCTGTGTTTATTCCGGGACACAATACACTCAAAAACTAATTTTCAACATCTTTAGATCAAATTTAATAAGTGAATTCCCTCTAAACTCAAAACTAGGATTTTCTATAACTTAAACTCTACCTTTGTAGTTCACTCAAAGTACCTCAACAAGTTTAAATCACTTGAAACAATCCCTAAAAACCTTCCCTTAACTATGTTTCCCTATTGTTTATTGTGCAAGCCAGACTCTCACACCTCTCAAAGCTTAAAGATGAGTTTATATAGATAAATATCTTACACTCAAGACTGCCAAAGCAAATTTGTAACACTGGGTCTCTTAAACTCTAGGAATACTTTAAAGGCACGAGGCATTACTCATAAATACATAAGCATGAAGAGGATAAGACCCAATATTTAGGCCCAAACAATTGCATTCTTACAACTTGTCATGTCACCACAGAATCACTGCAATAAGTGACATTCTAAGACATAGTAGTCTCTTAATTCAGCCTCAAACAATAATATAACCTTTATATATCAGGGTATGGTTCCTTTAACTTAAAACTATAATTTAAATATTCATCCACTAATCTCATACAAACTAATGGTATAGAATTGACAACATTAAACTTGCCACTTTTTTTTTAACTTTGAAACTATACCAGTGAATTACATGAAGTTAGATGAATGAAAATTTAACTCATAATTTTAAATTAAAAAACCCAATTAATCCTATATATCAATACTCGATAAGTTATTAATCTCTTTTATATAATAAATTTTGTTAGGCTTGATTTTGGCCATGGAGATAAATTAATAATTTCAATTAAATTATAAAATAATATATTTCCAAAATTCTTTTATAAGTGTCTATAGGTCTTAGTCACTCTATAAATTAATAATTTACATAGTATATAAAGTATTGGCTATGACATTTTGTTTAGATATAAATTTAGTGTTGCTTTTTCTTTTTTAATTTTATATTCAACTCAAAATGAATATCATCTCTAATTTTTCTCAATGCATTTAAAGAATTTTCTTTTTTAGGTAGATTATTGTATCTTTAATTGATTGGATTCATAGAACACAATAAATCTTTAGCTAGTTAAATGTATATTTATTTTATTTACTAATACAATACATTGAATTTTAATTGATTAATGAGCAAAATGAGTTAAATAATTTAGAATAGAAAAAATGACATCTGGATCCCTAAGATTTCAAAAAAGGAACATGTAGACCTTTAAATTTTAAAATTTTTATTTACACCCCCTGTCAGATAATAAATTCTATTAAAGTTAATGGAAAAATTGTTAAATTTAGTGAAATTATGATTATACACCTGCTATGACTGAAAACAAAGTCTAACTAGCATTGATTAATTGTTGACTACTGTTGACCAAACAATGATCATCGTTGACCATCCATTATCTGTTATTGACTAGTCATTGACCACCTCGTTGACCAACCCTTTGACCAGTCATTGACTGGCGTTGACTAATCGTTCATCGGGCATTGACCATTTCTTAATTGATGTTGACTAGTCATTGACTGATTGTTGACTACCATTGGTCAGTCGTTGACCACTGTTAACAAGCCGTTCACTTAACAAGGGGTGAATTTTTATTTTTATCATTTTCACCATTTATGTTAATGGAATCTGTTACCTAATAGAGGTGTAAATAAAAATTTTAAAACTTTAAGAGTTTACATGTCTGTTTTTTGAAATCTTAAAGGTCCAAAAGTCCTTTTCTCTTAAGAATATTGAGAAACTGAATGTTTGAAATCAACAAATAATATACATACGTAATGTGATAAATCAATAAATATTAATTTGTTGATAATTTGGTCTAATTTTAGTAATATTCACTAGTTTGGAAAATAGGCAGTAATGCCTCATCGTTAAGGAATCTTCTATTAAAATTAACTGATAAAAGGGTAATATTGTCATTTTAATGATGTTTTATCCAAACAGTCCTTAACCCATATCCAAACACTCTTATTTATCTAACCAAACATATTTATCCCCTTATCCAAATAGTATTATTCTTATATTCAAAATAAAAATTAAATAAAAAGTAAAAAAATAAAAAACAAAAAAAAAGTTAAAGCGGCCAAAATGGTCACTGTAAAGTTCAAAAAATAAATAATTTTAAAAATTAATTATTTTATCAATTTAAAAAATTAAAAATAAACAATTATTAGTAATATTTTACTAAAAAATTAATTTTTTGAAAGTGGTTCTCTATTATTATTAATTTATTAAAATTGTTTTTTGAAAATGGTGCTTGTAGGTGGCAGAATATGTTTAAAATGATAATTTAATCATTTCACGTAGTTTTATTAATTCTAATAGAATATTCTCTAACAGTTGGGTATTATTGTCGAATTTTCAAACTAGTGGGTATTATTGATATTAAGCTATACTTCAAGGGTGTTTTTAATAATATCCCATGTTTGAAATAAAAAAAATAATATAATACATAATGCTATAAATTAATAAATATTGATTTGTTGATAAATTAATACGATAAATTAATATCTCGTTTAATTAAGAAATTTTATGTGATACAAACATTATTAGTTTATAGAGATTATTCTGCGGATTTTAAAAGGTTAAAACAAAAGTTTTAAATTTTATTCATTTTAGATGCTAATTTATTTTTGGGACAAGGATACTTTAGTTCCTCGAGTTTGGTGTAATTGATAATTTTGTCCTAACAAGATTAAAAATAGTCACTTTTATTTTAATCTATTATTTTTTTCTATTTATTTAAATAGAATATACTAATTTGTAATTCAAATGACTTATTTGCCCTCTAACTTAAGTGTATAATGATTTTAACTTTTGACATGTGATAGAATCTTATCCATTTACTATCTTTGAATATATGATACAATCTCATCTATTTATTTAATATGCTCTAATCAAATAAAATAATTTTTTAAATATAATTATTATATTTATATTTAATATTATGCTAACAAATCTAACAGTAAAACATTTAATATTTGTACTTAATTATAATTGTTTTTCAAATAAATAATATAATTATTATTTAATTAAATAAAAAATGACATGTTAAAATATGAGAAGTTATAAATGACACGTGTTATTATGTAATTAAATGTATATATTTTATTAATATATATTTTAAAAATGAATTAAATTAAATAAAACATAAAAAAATAAAAAAATAAAAAGCATAATAAGAGAAAGGGTTTGTTGAACTCAAAATTTTGTGATCTATGCAATGTTGAGAATTTTTTCATCAATAAAGCATTAGAAATGTGCCAAACATATAAAGAAGAGTGGTGGCCATTGTAATGGAAATGGAGGTACATTGCCATCATTATCAAATTTATCGATTGTCTTATTAATCTAGTTCACTATGTAAAAGTAACTAATCATAAACAAATCAGCAAATAAGGAAGCTAAATTATGTACTCGATTCACGTAATGATTCAAAAATTTTAATTTGATTCATTTATTTTTTGAATCAATTTTTTATTACATTCGCAATTTTCGAATTGAATGCATACAGATAAATGAATCATAACTCAAATCGCTAACTCTAGCTAACAAGAGCCTTATAGATTTTAAAACTATTCAGATGCACCCATCTCTTTCCTAAAACCACAAGGTTCTAGTTATCCTTGTCCCTTACAGTTAAGAGTTTATTTTAAATATAACTCTAAGCTATTTTGTTTGAAAGCAAAGTAACTTGGAATTTTTTTTCATCCATATTCATCCCGTAAGTGGTTTGATCAAGGTAAAACGACGCTTTAATTTAGATTGATGAGATAAATATTATTATTAAACTACGTATTATAAATATGTTTTAAGGCCTAGTATTTTAATAATATTAAGGGCTAAGTATAGAGTTTTTACCAAACTCAGCCCTTGGAACTTTGAAAAGGTACCTTTTTTCCTTTTTTTTATAACATGACATTGCTAAAATCATGCCAACATAGCTAATAAGTTTTTTGTTTAATTGGATAGGAGAAGGAAAATTTTGTATATTTACTCATAAAAGAATATATGAACAACTTTGTGGTGAGTTTTGTTTGTTCATTATTTTTAATTTTTAACTTGGTGGTGAGTTTTGTTTGTTAATTATTTTTAATTTTTAATTTTTAATTCAATCAAAAGTGACATGTTTTATAATGCAAATAGTTTATTTTTAAATTTTAATTAAAATATAAAATTAATAAAATAAAATGATACGTGTCATAACATAATATATTATAATTAGAGTGTAGTCATCTAATATAAAATGCTGCAATAGATAAACTTGGCCATCTGAGTTTCAGGTTTTGTTGGATAAGGATGAAGGTGTAGTCATCTAACCTAGCCTTGAAGCTAAATTGACATAGTTTTGATTTTTATTACACAACTAGCTGGATTACTTTATAAGTGAAAATTATTTACACATTTATTAAATTTTCATATGTGTTCAAATAAATTAATTACTTTATAATTGAAAATTCTAGATAAGCAACCTAAGAGGGGGAGGGGATGAATTGGGTATTTAAAAATTAATGTACTAATATAAACGATTTATGCAATTATTAAAATGTAAGCAAATTTAATAACAAATAATTACAATAAATAATAGAGTAAGGGATAAAGAGAATGGCACATGGATGTTTACGTGGTTTGACACTCCACACGGCCTACATCCATGTCTCAAGCAACTCGAATTGAGGATTCCATTAGCTTGCCTTAACCCAAGGTCAAGAATCAATATACTTGACTTCTAAGTTGTTAAAAAACCTTTACAATAAATTTGTTTCTAAGGCACCAATTAAATCTTTACAAAAAGTAACAACTCTACTTTTAAAAGTGTTTCCCAGAAACACTTGATTTAGAACAAAAGAATAACCACTCTATTCTTAAAGTGTTTTTCACAAATACTTAAATAAACAATATAGGAATTAATACAAATACAAATGATTTTACTACCAAATGAGTTAATATGAAAATGTAGAATAATGAAGCTCTCAATTTCAATGTGACTTTTTTTTCTTGTTCTCTTACTATTAAGATTCAAATGAGTGAGGTATTTATAAATAGTGAAAAATAGTTGCTGCCACAATAACTTTCTCATTGCTATAGTGCCTGCTACAGCATTTAACTGTTGCTGCAGTACTTGACTGTTGTTACAGTACTTGACTATTATACAATAACACAACCGTTGCTACACTGCCGTTGCAATGATCTTCTATAAGTCTTAATCTTTTTCATTTTAGTCCATTTTCTAAAACTTTCAAAATTTTGCACTTTGATCCAACTTTAGTATGCTTGAATAATTTAGCCATAACTTTTCGTAGACAACTCCAAATTTACTTCCGTAAAATTCTTTCAAAAGTTGACATAATTATCTTTCTATTATCATCAAGTTTGTGCACATTTTTTTGTGTCATACAGTACCAATATAATTTTGAATGTACTCTTCAATTATATTTGCTTCTAATTTACCTGACTTATGCATTTAATTCTTTCAATGCTTTAACATAAGCTTTTTTATCATCAAAGCATCAATATGTATGACTAGAAAGTCAACAATCTCCCTATTTTGATGATGATAAATACCTCATGTATTTTGATGACCTTAGTGGAGAATTTACAAAGAAATTTTTATATCATCAAAATATATAAAAATCCACACCCCCACCCCCACCCCCGATATCATCAAAAGGTCAAAACATCGAATGCGTTAAATTAATCACGTCATTAGTAATAATCATCGTTCCAAATAAGATAATTTACACATGATAATAAGGCTTGTAGTTAAAAAAGGCTAACTACTTTGCCGAACAGTTTTAGTTAAGGCTGAACAGTAATCATCGTTTGCTTTATCGAACAATTTTAGTTAGGACTGACCATCTCTTGCCTAGTGAACAGTCTTATTGTCGATTGTGCGAATGGCTTTAATAATCGCGACCAAAAGTAATTTGAAATAAAAACCTGTTTAGTGCATCCCATAGTGATGCCCGACTCAATGAGTAGATGAGCTTGATTAATCGTGAATAACAATGACTAGATGGTAGTTGGTTATATGGAGATATAACGATAGTTAGTGCAAGCCAAGGCAATGACCGAGCTATAGTGGTGGCAAAAATAGTTATGTTCTGGCTTGAGGAAGAATGAAATGCGCGTGGCCTGGACTGATTGTTGGGTATGGAACCTTTCAATTCCTTCGAGGGACCGGCTGGGTGTAATACCGTTGAACAGCATAGCATGGGTGCTGTGGAAAGGCTACAGTGATATCGTTGTAAAGTCACGGTCAAACCCTTTTCAATAAGCGTCATAGTGTAACCTATGGTAATACTGTGGAAGCTCCACAACCATCACCCCACTGAGCTATCCAGATGGCCTTCGTGCCAAATTGTTTGGTGAGGTTCTTTGTGAGTGCAGACCGGTCACGGAGATCTGCCCTAAAAGAGTCGAACCAGTGACAATGAAATGCTCTGTGAGCATCGAACCAATCACGTTGAAATGCTCCGCGAGCGTCAAACCAGTGACAGTGAAATGCTCTATAAGCGTCAAACCGATCACAATGAAATGCTCCCCGAGCATCGAACCAGTGACGGTGAATTGCTTCGCGAATGTTGAACCAGTTATGGTGAAATGCTCTGTGAGCATCGAACCAGTTACAGTGAAATGCTCTACGAGCGTCGAACCGGTTACGGTGAAATGCTCCGTGAGATATGGTGATGTATCATTTAAAAATATAGATATTCTTGTAATGAAGATGTCGCGAGAAGCCTACAATGAGGCGTGATATGATGTTTCAGGCAATTCAGGGCAAGTCCTCTATCAAATAACCAGAGGGCGTTTGCATAGGCGATTCATTCCGTGTTTCGGTCAATTTGCTCCTCACGAGCATTCATGCAAGAATGAAAATGTTTTTATTTAAGTACGATGTTTATAAGCAAATGACTGCAAAGAAAAAAATTTTAGAGATAGTATTTTCTTAGCAACTCGGCATTCCATAGTTTTCTGATAGTTCATCCGTCTGTCTCGTTGAGTTCGTACGCCCCTCTGATACACCTGAGGATCTTGTATGGCCCTTTCCAGGTAGGATCGAGGACTCCGTCTGTGGGGGTCTTCGTGTTGAGCACTACTCTCTTTAGCACCAGGTCTCATTCATCAACATCTCGAGCCCTTGACCTTCTTATTGTAGTATTTGGTTACCTTTTGCTGGTAAGCTACTGCTCGAATCTGGGCTTGGTCTCTAAGCTTTTCTCAACCGAGTCCAGGCCCTCTTTTATCAGTTCGTTATTAATGGCTTCAAAACAGTTTAGCACTCAGTGAGTCAGGGTTCCAATTTCTGCGGGGATTACTTCTTTACTTCTGAAGGCTAATGAGAATGGCATCTCATCTGTAACTATCTTGCTAGTCATTCGGAGTGCCTATAGTAGTACCTCTGGCAGCTCCTCCACCCACGCTTCTTTTCTTTCCGTCAGCTTCTTCTTAAGCAGTTTTTTTGATTAGTTTGTTGGAGGATTTGACTTGGCCATTGGTTTTATGGTGTATGCGGGAGGTGAATGACAGTCGTACTTCTAGTTGTTTGCAAAAATGCTTCAAGTTTTTTTTATCCAACTGCTTCCCGTGATCGGTGATGATGGTGTGAGGGATGCCATACCGATATATCCTGCTCCTCCATATAAAGTCCCGAACACTCTTCTCTGTGATTTTTTACAGTGGCTCAGCCTAGATCCATTTTATAAGTAGTTGACCTCCAAGACCACATATTTACAAGATCCCTTGCCTAAGGGCAGTGGTCCGATCAAGTCGAGCCCCCACTGGGTGAATGGCCATGGTCCACTCATTGTGGTCAAATCTCTTACGAGTGCATAGATCATGCCTGTGAACCTTTGACACACGTCACAGCGCTGAACCAAGTGTTTAGTGTCTTAAAGGGCGGTAGGTTAATAATTACTGGTTCAAAAGACTTCATGAGCCAAGGCTTCCCTCCTCGAACAGTTTCCGTACACTTCTTCATAGATCTCCCTCAGGACTTGCTCTGCCTCCAGAGGGCCTAGGCACCTCATGTAGGGGTGTGAGAAAACCCTTCGATATAATACCTCATTGATCATTGAGTATCTGGCGGCCCCGTACTTAATTTTTCGGGCTTTTTTTTTGTCAACTGAAGCTAGTTTGCTCAGAATGTAGTCCTTGATGGGGTCCATCCAGCTTAGGTACTAGATTTTGACAATAATTCCATAAGTATCGTACAGGGTATATGAACATCTTCTGCTTATGCCATTCGGGCGATGACATCCACTTCCTTCTCTTGCTTCGAAGTCGCAATTGACTTGATTCACCATCAGTTGATAATTGCTCTTGACCAGTACTTCTTTTGCGACTAATGCCTGAGCTACCCTTAACTCGGTTATGAGGGCTTCGTATTCTGCTTCGTTGTTTGAAGCTTTGAACTCAAAGTAAACAACATACTTAATCGCATCTTCCTCGGGGCTTATGAGGATGATCCACGCTCCAATCCCCTGTAGGTTGGACACTCCGTCAGTGTAAAGCACCCATTTCTCCAAAATTGCCTCGGGGACTTAGTCACTCATCTTCTTACTTGTGATCGTCTCGTACATGCTTTCGGCCATAAAATTGGCTAGGGCCTGCCCTTTAATGGCAGTTTGGGGCTTGTAATGTGTCAAACTCACTTAACTCCATGGACCATCTAACTAGTCAGCCGAATAAGTCAAGCTTGTACATGATTTGTCTTAGTGGCTAGTTGGTTTGCACTATGATAGTATGCACTTGGAAATAGGGTCGCAGCTTCCTTTCAGCCTGATCAGTGCAAATGCCAGTTTCTCAGGGGAGAGTATCTAGTCTCTGGCCCAATAAAGGCCTTGCTCGTATAGTACACAAGTTGTTGTACCCCATCATTCTCCCTAGCGAGAACTAAGCTGACAGCTTGTTCCGAGACTCCCAGGTATACCACCAAGGCCTCTCCTTGTATAGGAACTATTAGGTGCACTGGTTCAGAGAGGTAGGACTTTAGCTACTGAAAGGCTTGTTCGTTCTCCTTTCTCTTGATTGCCTGAAAAGAAGGTGAAGCACTTATTGGTGGCCTTGGAGATGAATTTGTTTAACGCCATGATCTTGGTTGTCAACCGCTGGATCTCTTTCACTATGCTTGGGGACTTCATTTCCAAGATAGCTTGGACTTTATCCAGATTAGCTTTTATTCCCCGTTGGCTCACCATGAAGCCCAAACATTTCCCAAACCTTACCCCAAAGATGCACTTTTCAGAATTTAGTTTCATCTTGTTCATCTTTAATACCATAAAAGCTTCTCTTAGGTCAGTCACGTGGTCCGCTGCCCTTATTGAATTGGCTATCATGTCATCTACGTAGACTTCTATATTTTTGTCGATTAAATTTTTAAAAAGCTTGTTCACTAGTCTCTGATAGGTGGCTCCTGCATTTTTTAATCCGAACAGTATTACTTGGTAGCAGCAAGTCCCCTGATGAGTGATGAAAGACGTTTTTTCTTGGTTGGGAGGGAACATCGGGATCTGATTATAGCCAGAAAAAGCATCCATGAAACTTAGTAGCTCGTGTCCCGCCATAGCATTCATTAGCTGGTCAATCTTTGAGAGGGGAGAAACTATCTTTGGGGCATGCCTTATTCAAGTTAGTGAAGTGAACGCACATTCTCCACTTTTCATTTGCCTTTTTTACCATTATCACGTTGGAAAGCCAATTAGAATAATGGACTTCTCGGACAAACTAAGCCACCAGTAGATTCTCCACCTCTTCTGTTACAGCTTTATTTTGCTCCCGGTTGAAGATTCTTCTTTTTTGCTTAATTGGTAGATACGTAGGACAGACGATCAGCCTGTGGGCAGCTAATTTTGGATCAATTCCAGGTGTGTCTTGATAGGACCAGGTGAAGATGTTTGCAACCTTTTAAATCAGCCGGGTTACCCTTGTTCGACCTCTGGCTTCAACTGGGCTCCCATCCTAATCACCTTCTCAGGCTCTCCAGCCTCGACTTATAGTTCTTGTATTTCTTTCGCTAGCTTTGGGGATTCAAAGACTCTTTCTCTTAAATCGATGGTGGAAATGCAAAATGTCTTTTTCACCGTAATTGTGTAACAGCTCATAGCTACTTTCTGATCTCCTGATGCTATTCTGATCCCTTCTCATGCCGGGAATTTCAGCTTCAGGTAATGGATGGATAAGGCTTTATTAGTACTCACCATGAACAGTCGCCCGAGGATAATCCTGTACGGGAACGGTCACCATTTTTTCATAGGGCCTCTGTGCAATGGTGAGGGGGAGAGCCACCACGCCGACTAGCATCACACAGCTATCCCCGAATTCCTGCAGTGACATTTGGGTCTCCTCTATGTGCAGGTTCCTTATTTTTAAGTCGTCCAGAGTTTCTTTAAAGATTATGTTGACCGAGCTGCCCGGGTCGACGAACACCTTGTTTATCTTCTTTCCTGCTATCACTACTTCAATCAAAAGCACATCGTTATGGAGTAATTGATCCCTTGAACATCCTCCTCCATGAACATTATTAGCACCTTTTGTGGCAACTGCTGCTTCTTGGCTAAATGGGTGTTGCACATTAATTGGTGTGCCACCATTGAGTACTTGGAGTAGTTCTTCTGCTGTTTGTTCGAATCTCCCACCAATATAGGTTCGCCTTGAATAATCGTGACAGGGTTGGGGTTTGATCTATCGGGCTAGCTGGCGGTCGTTGTCTGTCGACTTACCCTGAACTCTTCTAGGTATTCATTCCTTATCAAATGGTCGACTTATTTTCTCAGCTCAGTACACTATCTAGTGGCGTGTCCAGGCCCTTTTTACATGTTGCACCACTTCTTAGGATCTGTTCGTCACTCTATTCCTTTTCCCTTGAAATTCTTATGTAACAATCCCCTGTACCGGATTGCTTCATAGACATCCTCGAGTAGCATGGTCAATGGTAAAAATTTCTCGACACAGGCCACTCTTCTCTCTTCACCCGGTGGTTCATTGTTCCTTAGATTCTATGGCACTTATAGAGGGCCACATAGTCGAAAACAGTTCAGCCCTTCCCCCCAATTTCGGGGTCCATCATTTGACACATTGTTTCTTTAATTGTCCATTGTGCTACGTCAGTTCACGAAATTTCCCCTCTACAAGGGATAGTATTTGCCATTCGTTCTCTGATATTTCAACAGGGAAGGCGGAGGTCCCTCTCCCCCCTTGTATCTCACTTCCCCGTATAGTTGTGTCTTCCTTCGAGGTAGTTCAGCCAGAGATCTCTTAGTCTCCTCACCTTCCTCTATCGACATGAATTTTGGTGTTTGTTGTACGCTGCCGCGTAACTTGTGGTACCACTTTTCACCAGGTGGTACCAAAATCTATTTAATCATAACCTTGCCTTCAGTGCGTCCAGAGCAATAGGTTGGTTGAATACCCCCAGCGCTATCACCTTTTTGTGGAACCTTCGGACATAGTCCCTCAAGCTTTCCCCTTAACCCTATTTGATCTTCTTCAACTACTCGGGGTCCCTGGCTACCTCCAATGAGCCTCAAAAGTGTTGAGTAAATTTCTCGTTCAGGTTGTTATAGTAAGTGATATTGCGCTGCTTCAGACCCCTGTACCAGAGTAAAACGGGCCCTTCTAAGATCATATGGAAGAATGGGCATATTTGGTCCTGCCTCAGTTCTGCGATGGATAGCAGATCGGTGATCTAGTCAATGTAATGGTTAAGGTCAGTGACTTCCCTGTATGTGGACAAGTTGAGGAGTCAGAACGACTCGGAAGCTCCATATCTCCCACCTCGTCCATCAGCAGCGACCTTCTCTCATTCTCTGTCTTCTTCACGAGAGGCTAATCCTTCTCCTTTCTTTCTACCAAGAGGCTTTCTAACTTTTCCTCCAGACTGCGGACCTTGCTTTCTAGGCCTGATTCACTAAGTCAGGATCGTAGCGGCTCTACGGATGGCTCTCTTCCTGTTACCGACTTGAAATCCCCAGACTCTGCATCTCTTTTCTCGGGGATTGCTTAGTTTGGCCTATTTGTCCCAGTCAAATTGTATGGAGTCTCTGTCCGTCCCTCCGCTCTGTCTATTCTCAAATCTTCTCCCGAGAAAGGAGGGTCAAGGGTTTTTAGTTCTAATTAGCTCAGTCATAAACTGGCTCAACTTTTCTCTTTCTTCTCTCAGGGTTCTTAGTTCTGCTCGTATTTCAAGAGGCAGAGAACCTTCTATTTGATGGAGGGGTCGATTAGGGTTTGAGCTTCGCTCTCCGGCCATATGATTCCTGTTGGTGGATAACCTCTCAGCCATAATCAGTTGTTGTCTTCCCGGACAAATATTTTTGTTTGATTCTCACAGATAGCGCCAAAAAATGTTGACCTAAAGAAATGCTTCCTCAGGTCAACGAGCCTTAGATTTGTTTATGAATGGGAATGAAACTTGGGCCTCGTCCCGATGGGAGTAGTTAGCACGGGCTTGGGCTTCCTCTTCCCCGTGAGCTGTGAAAAGCCTGCAAAAAACACGGACACAAGCTCAATGATAGTCTCGCTGGGGTGGGTTCCGGTGAAGACGCTCTAATGCTTAAGTCAGAAGGGGTTCTCCCTTTGAAAATCTGATAAGACAGGAATAAAAATAATACTGGGGATGGAAGGAATGACTCTTTTCCCTCTTTTTTTGTGAACTTCTCTCGTTATTTGGGCATCATCATCTCAATATCTTCGTGTTTTCTTTTAATAGTGATGGCCTTTCAGGGATCTTTTTGGGCTTTCCTCTATTGAACTTCTGACACAAGCCAAATATCCCCCTGCTGTGCTTCTGATGCAGCCCAAATATCCTTCTGCTGTGCCTCTAACACACGCCAAATATCCCCTGCTGATCTCCTAATCCCGCTCCTGTCACACACCAGGTTTTCCTTCTAATGTGTTAAGCATATTCCTTGGATTTATCTCCGCCGACGATTTTGGTTTAAGCAAGGCTGATTTCAAATGACTTGAGTTAGATTTTAGACGACCCCCCCTCATTTGTTCGATGTTGACGTGGGATTCTTAAGTGCGAAACTTGTAGAATGTGTTGACGGTACCTTATCGGCTGTGGTTGTGTTCGAATTGGCAAGGATGAACACGTATTCTTGTTTGCCAATTAGATCCTTCTGAGTTCGAGTTGTTTCTCTGTCATTCGTCTTTGTTGGGATTTGGCCCATTAGCCATTACTTCTAGGCCCGTCTTTGGATTAGATTTATTGTGCAAGTTTCGGTGAATCTTTGAGGAGAGTAGTCTTTTGAAAAGAGCTTCTAATTGAACTTTCAAGAGTCGATGTCAATTGAATTTAGAGGTCTTGAACCCAAAAATAAAAGTAAGTTTTCGAGGAGGAATAATATTAATAAATTTTTATTTTTAATAGAATTGTAATTTTAATTATAAATTTATGATTATAATACAATTTTAATTTTGTATATAATATAATCTTAATTGTTTTACAATATTTTTATTTGTAATTAAAATATTGTTTAAAAAGATAATTTTAAATATTACAAAAAAATAAAATTTTTAAACAATATTAAATATTTAAAAAAATAAAAATAATTTAAAAATAAACACGACTCACAAACTATTCATTATAATGGTAGGCCTAAAACTTTTGTCAACACGTAACCTATAATAAACGGTTCGATGAGTTGCAGATCACAAGGCATAACACTATAACGTACTATACCAGATCATGATATGCCGACACAGCCAGTTGCCGCCTTTGTACGTAATATTTGACCCGGACGGGTTAGGCCCAGCAATTTGACCAAAAAAAAATTCGAAATTGAAATTGAGAAGGAAAAATAATGACGAATCTAATCCACAAACAGAAAGCGATTAATGCAGAAGGTTGAAGCCGAGAAAGAATGGCTACCTCTCAAAACTCAGAAAAAGCAGCAGCTGAAGCTGAACTCTGCACAAGGCAGAAGCCATGGGCTCACAAGCAGCAGCAGCATCTTCATATGTGTGTTCTTTCAACTGGGGAGCTCCAACTTCACCTCAACTATCCCTCAGACCTTCAAAATTGCCTTTAAAAACCAACAAAACATATATTCTTTCGTTCAAGGCCGGAAGCAACCATCATTTTAGATTGCTAAGAGTCAAGACCAGAGCCACCCTGGATGAGAAAGACCAAATTGCCCCTACTCCACTTCTTATCCAAGAAAAAGAGCAGCAGCCCAACAGAGTATGTTCTTTGCTATCTTCGATTTTGTTGCTGACAGAATAGTTTTTGTATTTGACATTTCATAAGATAATACCTGAAAAAAAATATACTTTTTGGGGAGCTGACATTGCCTGGATTTAAACCTCTCTTTTTTAGACTCAATTTAGTTCTCTGTTTAAGCGAGGACAATTTATTCAATTAAATTATCTTCTTTTTTAGAGGGTAGGTGATTTTGGAGTGAATTATGTTGTTCATATGGTTTAGGAAATAGAGGAAAGTGTGGAAGTGCTTAAAAAGGCAGCCAAAACAAGAAAGGTTGCAGCAGAGAAGGTTCTGTCTGCTCTATCTGTAATTGAGAAGGCAAAAATTGATCCCTCTGCATTTTTCGAGACACTTGGCGGATCAGAGTCTCCTGGAAAAACTTGGATGCTAATTTTCACCGCTGAGGTTGGTATGCTTTCAGTTTCTTGTATTTTGTATTTATGATTACTTTTTTATTTTTTCTGATAGCATTAAAATGCTAGTTGTTGATTCTTTTTCCAATTGCAGAAGAAATTGAAGAGTGGTCGCTACTTCCCTCTCACAGCTGTTCAGAGGTTTGATGCTGCTGTAAGCATTTCCATGTCCTTTCACTTATTCACATTTCAAGATTTAATGATGTTTTGGAACTTATTGCATATGAGTATGTGATGCTTGTTTCTTTGAGGAACACGAGTTGAAGTTGCTTGAAATCAATGGTTTTAGTTTGCGTTCACAACTTGTGTGAAATTTCATGATGGGTTCAATTTAAACCAACTGATAAAACTTTCTCTATGATGTTATTTTCAATCAATTTCAAAGAAGGTAAATGTATGTCTTTGTATGTGCCCTCGCGCTTTAGTTTGTGTGATTTAATCTGGTCATCCTTCTATGACGCTCATGCTAATTTAGCAATGTTCTATAGTAGAATCTGTAATACCCCGGTTCGCTTTAGGTACACAGCCCATCACGGGTTTGCTTTTCTGTCACGGTTTGCTCTTGAGCTTTGCGGTCCAAAAAAAGGTCTACACTTTAAGGAGCTCACAAGATATTTAAACTAGTCAGAATTGTCTATCACTAACGGTGTGGAATCTTACAAAATTCATTTTTGTTGCAATATTTCTTATTCCTTTGGATTGCTTTTACCATCAATTAGTTTAGAAACAGACTCTTCTTTTTCTTTTGGTTAGCTGCAGAAACTAATAAATCTTATTCTCAATCATCAGGCCAAAAGGATTGAGAATGGAGTATATCTTGGCCCAATTGGATGCTTAACATTTGAAGGTAGATTTTCTTGGAAGAAGAGATTACTAGCCTTCATTTTTGAACTTGTTCGTATCAAAATTGGACCTTTAAAACCTCTAGAGATCAGTCTTGGCCAAAAAGAAGGCAGAGAACCAAGTAATGTTAACAAGGATCCATTCTTCATCTGGTTTTACATTGACGAGGAAATAGCAGTTGCTCGAGGCAGAAGTGGGGGGACAGCTTTTTGGTGCCAGTGTCGCCGGGTCAGTACTTCTTATTCTTCTTGAATATGAAGACAGATTCAATATATAGTTGCAATCCTTGCATGGATGGTAAATATTCATCTATTTAAATGGGGCTAGATGGGCTAGTAGATACCATGTAAACTTAACAATTGAAAGTGTAATATCTCTTGAATGTTCTTTTGTTTGTACAATGGATTTTGCGAAAATTGAAGAATGAAGATGATGATCTTATGTTAACAATAGTGTGCATGCTCATGATTTTGAAATCATTATAGCTGGTTCACGGACAGTTCATAGAATCATTCATGAAAGTATGCCCTTATCAAGAAAGTGGATTCGGTGGTCTGTTGGTACTTGATTGTTTTCAACCGGTAATTTTTTTTTGAGTGGTATAAGGGATTTAGGATCAAATTTTGCTTGTATCAAGGTTGAAGGAGGATTTAGTTTTATTCACAAGTTAATTCAAAGAATAGTGTTGTGGTCTAGCACTAGTTGATCAGAAATGGTAAAATTAATTATATTATGATATTCGGCTTGCAAAAATTATTAGAAACTTCTGAAAATACATATATTTTTTTTAAGTAATTGTAAATTGACAGAGATGCAACTGCAGAAAAAATACAAAAAGAAAACAAATAAAAAGAGCCAATAAATATTTTGAGATGTCAATACACAAACCGAAACTCAAAAAGAATTTATTGTTGATTGGCTGCCAAAGCACGCATGTAGCTGAGGCTAGCAGTGAAATAGTTGACAAGCTGTTCTCTCGTGGGAAGGCATTCTTTTACAAGTGGGATTTTTATGAAGTTTTGTGCCCATTCGTTAAGTAATGGAAATTTCTCAGCATCAACCAACTTCATTTCTCCCACTTCTTCCAACACATTAAGCCAATGAGGAATCCAACCCAATGCCAGATCCAAATAGCCTATCTGGTCTCCTCCGAAGAACTTTTTGCCTTCAATTTGCTTCTCAAGAAATGCAAATGATTCTGTTGCTGACTCTACAGCTTTGTTTTTTTCTTCTCCTTGAGTATGGCAGGCTGCCCATGCCCCAAACAGACACTGGTTTCAAACAAATTAATTCGAAGACAGAGATTAGAAGCTTGTTTATGAACGAACTAAAAGGGTTTTACTAGAGAATTCAAGAAATGCATTTGAGCCTATTTTCTTTCCATTTCCTTTTAGAGTTGTGTTAGGTATAACACAATACACATGCTAACCAGAAAAAAGAAAAACTCTCTGTGTCTTATACTAGTAATATTTTGTTCAGACTTCAAAGTCAAGACAGAATACAATAAAAAGGAAATTTTGATGTGCCTTGTCATCAGCAAAATTAGCCCACAAGCGAGCGCTGGCTCTGTCATAAGGTTGTTGAGGCAGCAAAGGATTATTGTGGTGCCAAATGTGATCGATATATTCAAGGATGACAAGTGATTTAGGAATGGGGTTGTGATCGTGCACAAGGACAGGCACCTTCTTATGCACAGGATTGTACCTGAGAAGAAGGGCACTCTTGTTTCTCATATCTTCTTCTATGTATTCATATTCAACACCTTTCAGCTTGAGAGCCCATTCGATTCTTGTGCAGAAGAGGCTTGTTCTTGACCCTATCACCTTCACTTCACCCATTCTTTTTAAGTTTGTAATCTTGTATTGTATTGTATTTATATATGGAATTGTTTTGCCTTTGACGAGTACCACCGGCGCCAACCAAAATTGAAGAAATCGATCGACCAAAACTGTGTGTGTCAGCATGTTTGAATTTTAAATACTGAAAGACAAATTTGTGGAACAATATAATATTAAATGGGACGAGCGTCTTATGCCATTCGATCGATTGTGGTGTAAACTTGTGTTACGTAAATGTTATTTAATTCAAGTTAAACTAGTTTTTTTTTTAATTTGGTAGATTAATAGATTGAATTACATAAAAAAAAAAATTAAAATTTAATTTTAGTGGATTGATTTGTTGGTTTATTTTAGCAAATTTATTAAAATTTGAGCTCAAGCGATTCAATCCAATTGATATTTTAGAATAAAATTGGTGTTTCTTTATTAAAATTTTAGATCAAATTGGATGAAACATGAATTTGCCACCTTTTTTTAGTGAATTGGATCGAAGTTAATTTTACATATTAAAATTAGAGTGAAAAACCACCAATCCGCTTAATAATAAATTGTCAAATTAGTTTAAGCTAATCTGTAATTGCGTTGCTATATGTGTGAAATGTTCAGGTTTCTGTACAATGTTCTCCCGCTGTTCACCACCATAATTGATGGGTTTGTTAATGCGTTAGTAGGAGATTTTTAAAATTTTGTAATGCAAAATTTGCAGCACAGAAGGTTGTAATACAAATGTGAAGTTTGATATTGTAAACGTGAACAAATTTCTGCTGGGCATCGTGCAATTATTTACGTTCTTACTGGAATTAAAGAGAAGCTAAGTTAAGCCCGAAAAGCTTAATACCAGATTAACTCGTTGATAATAACAAAAAAATACTTAATTCTTATTAAAGCATGGAGCCAATGCTACTACCATCTTTCTCGCATAATAATTATACATCTGATTGAAAATTACTTCAATGATACGCCTGCATTACTTTACACAGCTTATGGTGGTATATGAAATGATATATGAAAGTAATCTAATTGAGTATAGTTAGCATTATGAATATATCGTATTACACTTTGATATAACTCTCTCTCTCTCTCTCTCTCTCTCTATATATATATATATATATATATCTATATATAACTTGTAGATACAAGCAACAGACAGACCACAGGGTATAACACCATATTGATAGACCAGGAAATCAGCTGTTTCAATCCCCATCCAGATTACGGGATGATCCTGATCAAGTTGGCGCACTAACCCTCTTCCTTGTCAACATTTCTACAATTGGACACTTCCTTTTCCGCCCACCCCTAGGCCTTGACCTAAATTGTTCATCAGCCTCCACAAAATCTCCCTGATTCCATAGCAATTAAAATAGAAATATGAATTTCCCATTTCATCACATTTGCTAAAACACGACATTCATGTATAGATAATACATAAAATTATGACATTTTTTCATAGAACTTACGGGGACATAAGCATGGCACCCAGACTTCTCATGGTTATCTCTGACATGTTTATAGGCGAATCTCACACCACAACCTGGAAAGCTACAAGCGAAAGGCCTGATTTCAAAATGCACAGCCTTCACATGCTGCTGCAGATTTGATTTCTGCATGAATATAATCCATGGGAAGAAAAAATCAATAATAAAATAATAAAACTAAAACTAGAAGATAATAGAATTCGACATCCAACATGGACCAAAAGAAAATGCCAGAGTTTTCAGTTGAAAACAAAATCAAGGCAGCACCATCTTACATTTGAGAATGAGTGGAGACAACCCTTGAACGAGCACTTAATCCTTTTGGATGAATCACTTGCTTCATGTGTCCGAAGATGTCGCTTGATGTTCTTTCTCAACTGCCTTGTCCCACATATCTCGCATGTCGTATGACTGTGGCAGGACTTTATATGGGCCTCCAGACATTGCTTGTTTGTAAAAAATTTCATACAACCTGGCTCGGAACAAAATGCCTCCATAGAATCAAACTTATCTGCTATCCAAAAGGTATCCATGAGATTTGTGACAGACAAAAAGAAACTTGAAACTGGTAAACTTTTCCCACCATCTCAGAGAAATATTACAGAGTTTTTGCTGTAAAATACATTATATAAAAAATTAGGGAAAACTTCTTAGGAAAGAATTGGTAATCAAACAACTTGCCATGAGAATCTTCATGCATTCGCAGCCTTGATGGGTATTTGAATGTTTTTCCACAGCCAACTTCCTGACAGACACACTGCTTCTGACCTTTAACGTTAGTTGATGCAGAGTCTTCACCATGAAATTCCTTCACATGTCTTTTCACATTGCTTTGTAAGGTAAATTCACGATTACAATTCACAATTGGACACGCAAATAATTTCCCTTGGTGTTGAAGAAGATGGCGAGTCAAGTGATCTTTTCTTCTGTAACTAGCATTACAATCATCTACTAAACAAACAAATGGCCTCTGAAGAAAAAATCAAAAGTATTAGAAGCAACAATTTCATAGTTTAACAAACGAAAAGACAAACATACAGATCCAACCTCAGGTTAAGAAAGCACGTGAACGAGGCTTACTTGAAGGAGCTTCTCAGGAGGTCTCCCAACCTGATACTGGTCCATTCAAGTTCAAATCCACAGCCTCTCACATTTTGGAGTTCTTTGTATGGGATCCAATGCTTCACGCTATACATCCATTTGTTTTATACTCAAATAGCATAACTTCTGCAAAATCATTAATCACCAATTAAAACGAACACTAGATAATTTTCTATTTACATTGTCATCACTTACCATCATATAGAGTAGCTAATCTTGAAATTCCAAAAGATTGTGAAGCTAAACTAAGTAACTGGCATCAAATTGCAAATATAGGAATAGAACCGCATCAAATTGCAAATATAGGAATAAAACGGCATAAAAAAAAAATATTAATACCTCAAGTGAATGACTCTGCATATGTTGTTTCAGGTAAGCAGGTTTCTTGAAACTAGCACCACATTCTTCACAAGTATTGGTTTTTACTGCATCTACTTTCTCATCTTCTCCGTCGGTCTTTTCCTCATTTATTTTTTCCTAAACAAAGAATGAAACAATAAGATTAAGACTACACATTGATGGAGGCAAAAAGAAGGACAACAATTAACTTGAACTATTTCAAGCCATTCAAAATTTTTAAAAAAAATCAAAAATAAAATTTGCACATCCTCAGTGGCATAGATATGTTTCAATTATTAATCATTCAGGTCTTTTTTTAACCATTATGACTCCTTATTTCAACTCTAAGTTACTGTGATGTATATCTAGTTAAGCAAGTGATCCGGTATTGAATTCAAGGAAGGAAACAAAACAAATTAGCTGCTCAAATAAGCTTTAAAGGCTATCTGGTTCTCATTTTTTGAGATACTATGCTAAGTCTACAAGAATATTCTTGAAATCTTATAACTGTAGCAAAGAGCATAATCAATTATTCTAAAATCTAAATCTTAAATAAGAATAGAAAACCAAGACAAATTCTTGAATTTTGAATTTTTATTAGCTGAATAATATCCCACACTAGAGTAAATCATCGGATTATAATCTAAACACGATTAAAATAAAAATAAAAATATTTTAAAAAACACAAAAAGCTAAGAGAATCGAACCGAACCTTGTGGTGAGTGAGTATGTGCGAAGCGATGAGAGACTTCTTGGATCTGCAAATGCCACAATATTCACAGTAATAACGCCTTATATCTATAGCCTTTGGCGTTTCTTGTTCTCCTTTTTCTTCTTCCATGTAATTCTTTTGCAAAATAATTGACGTTAAGCTTCGATCGCGCCGTTAATTGGCGCGAAACTGATTGCAGAAGCAGCGAAGGAGTTTGCAGCAAGTGGCGTCAGTTTTATGGGTATCTTGAGAAGTGAGGATGTTATAGGCAGATGCTTAGGGTTTTTAACTCTACTGAGCAAAATATGTAGGGGGCGGGGGGGAGCGGGGTAAGAAAAATAAAACTCACTAATATTGCGACACGTGTGAAAATATTAAAGAAATTTGACATTTCTAGGCTGAGTTCACTTCACAAACCACTACTTAATCAATAATCACGAAAATCAACTCAAAAACCGCTTAGAGCTGGTGGATCGAAGTTTTTAAATAAAATTTTTTAAATAGGATATTTAAAAATAAATTTTTTTTAAAAAAAGTTATTAATTATTTAATTATTAATTAAAAATAATTTTTTTAAAATATTAAATTATTTGATTATATATTATTAAAAATATTTATTTATTATTAACTTATAAAAAATGACACTTAATAAAAATTATATTCAAATTCTAAATAATTTAATATTTTTTATATATAAGTTTAAATTTATTATGTATTTTCTTAAATTTGATTTCTTAAAATATAATAATTAAGTAAAATTAATATATAATAATCAACGAATCAATATAAATTATTATATTTAATACAAAAATTAAAAATAAAATAATATTTTTTTGTTAAAAAATGTAATAATCAACAAAAGATTTTAATAGATTCTTATAAAAATATGATGATTGTAAAGATATGAAGACTTTAAAAAATATTGAAAATATGTCAATTGAATAAATTTTATTTTTATTAAGCCTATATTATAAAAATAAAAAAATATTATTAAAGTATATGTGATATTATACACATATTAAAAAAACTCTACTTGCAAAAGCCCCAAATTTGAGCTTTTACAAGTAGAAGCAAAATAGTTTTTCTAATCTCTAAAAAAATATTTTTTAATTATAATCAAATGTTATCAAAAAAATTTAAAAAGAGTTTTTAACATTAAAAAAACTCTTTTGACAAGTAAAAAGGCTCAACCAAATAAGCACTTAGACAATCACAAAATTTCGAAGCTATAAAGACTTTTACAATTACAATTAAGGGTGGCAAAATAGGTTACGACACAATTGTTTGACACGAATTTAACACGCTTTAAGTGAATATGGATAAAAAAATTGACACGAATAATAAACTAGTCAAGTTCTTATTTATTAATCATGTCTAATACGTGTTTAATGCGTATGATTCGCTATTTTGTTTAAGTCACGTTTAATAAATAAATCGTATTCGTGTCTTCGTGTATATTCGTTTAATTTACTTATAATTAAATTATAAAATTAAATAAAATTATAAAAATAAACATAAATATAATTATAACATTCATGTTTGCCCTAAAGGCTAAAAGCCTAAAATGTCAACTTTTCAATTTTCTTAAACTCTATATCTAACATCGCACTCCAAACTTAGGGTTTTCTTTTACCCTTTGCCAATCTTTGCTATTATCTTCTTCTTCCTTGGCATATCATCTTTTCTACATCACGATACAATTATTCTTGCTAGGCTAATTGTCCTTCAAACTTCTTATTAACCTAAGGTGTTTCTCTTTTTGTTATTTATTTATTTATTTTTAATTAGTTAAAAATCTGAGTTTTTTTTTTTAAATTGATTGCATATTTTGTAATAATATTTCTTATGTTGTTTGAAATATTCAAAAATTTCATGATAATTTTAATTTATTAGTTTATAATATATATTGAATTGATTATGTGTTAAAAAGTGAAAACAAATATGTCTAATTTGACTAATTTGATATATAATTTTGCTTTTGTCATGAATCTTGATTATATGTGTTGAATTGGTGATTCAAAATTATGTATTGATTAGTATTGAATCGAGGACCAATTCAAGGACAAATTTTGAATTGAAACGGAGATAGAAACATAACCAGAAGGGGTCGGAAACTCAATGGAACAGTGCATGAAAAGTGCAGCAAGCAGGGTAAAATTCTCAGGTATGGACGCCGTGGCATTGGCCAATGGCCTGGCTCTGGCCAAGGCATTGGCTAATGCCCCGGCATTGGCCGAAATATTAATTATAGAATGGGCTTAAGTTGCCCACATCGCGGGATCCATTTTGAGCGTCGCGAAGCCCGTGCTGTCTTTATATACCCTTTATTTTTTTAGAGTTTGAAGAAAGGAAATGAGAAAAAAAAGAGAATGTCGAAAATACAAAGAAAATATATTGTCAAGTATGTATTTTGATCATTTAAGCTTCAAATCTTTCATTTGTAATCCTTATAATCCCAAGAATCAATAAAGAAGTTCGGATCCTTAATCCACTATGGACGTAGGCGTATTTGGCCGAACCACATATACTTTTGTGTTGTGGTATGTTGGTATTTATGCTATTTCTATGTATAATGTATTAGAATTTGTGCTTACGTGCCATTCCTTTACGTATGAATATTTGTTTAATATTTATACTAGTATTATCATTTTATTAAATTGCTAATTATATTTTATATATGGTAAAATGCTTGTAACGTTTCAGACATTGTATGGTTTGAAAGAGTTCAGATCTGGTCTAAATGAGTTTAGATCAGTGCTAAGAATTAGTAATGTTGAGAGTTATAAATACGAAAATTGGCACTGATAAGAGTTGTCAGGTTACAAGAGTCAACGATTTAAAGAGTTAGAGTCTTGTCTGAAATAGAACAAAGACCTAAAAATATATTAGTAATGATGTAGTTGTAAATAGTGCTAGGAAATGTCATTATGCAAATATGTTCTCAAATATTATGTTCCTGATCTATCTTCACTGATGCTGATCGTCAGTGAATACTTTAATAAATATATAGATCGGTGTATGTCTATATTTAGATGGTCCAGATAGTTAGTCTTAGTAGATCATGAGTTTAGTGAAAACTCGTATAGAGATACAAGTATTCAGTAAGGACTGAATACTGAACAGACGAAGACCTCCAAGTGACATCCCATAAAAGTCATCAATTGAGGGTCTTTCGAGTTGAGTAGTATTTGTGGTCTTTTGACCTGAGTGCCATAGTGAGCTTGTGAGTGATCCACCACACTTTGGCTCTACACATGTCAGAAACATTTCATAATCTAACCGTTGGGTGTCAGTGGGTATGTTCGATGCTCATGAAGTCCGGTGTGCATGGATATGGGATCTATCAGCTCAGTGAGTAATATATCATAATATTCTAAGATTGTATTTTAGAAAGTCTTATAGGCATAAGCAGTAATTCTTAAGAAAAGAGTTTAACTCAAGGAATAAATAATATCACAAAAATGCTTGCGAATATTATTTATTGAAATACAATTCTAGAGATAAGCTTACGGTTGGGTATATGGAGATTTGACGGTATTGATCTATGTCTTCGCTCTACCCAGATATAAATGATGAAGAGATTATACAGATATGTTATAACCTTAACTTGTATGGTCTAATGTGTTACTTTATAATATCCATAACGTGTGTATGGAAGAGTTCCATATAACAATTCAAGCGTGGACCTAGAGAGTATACATTATATAAAGTATACTCATTGTGCACTGGGGCAGCATTATAGATTGAATAATTTATTTCTAAAAATTCCAGCAAAATCAAAAATATATTTCAGGGTTCCTCAGGTTATGCACTTGTCTAAACTTAAATGTTAAGTACATCACTTAATTAGTTGACAAAGAGTTGTTAATTAATTAGATGTTAACAAGTGACATAATTTTATTCCATGAATTATTTCACCATGAATTCACCCATTAACTATGTTAATAAAATCAAATAAGGTAAAAATTAATTATTTAAATAGTTTTTAAATAATTAAATAAATATTATTTAAATAAATAAAATATATTTTTTATTTATTTATTATTTTATTCTTAAATAAAAAACATACCTAATTTGAAAAATATAAATTAAATGATGGAGCATCATTTTGTAGAATTAACGGTCTATTTTATTAGACCATTAAAAATTGCCACAAAAAATAATTTTTGGTAGTTGGCAACTTAACTTAATTTTGGTGGAGCATTTATAAAGTGCTTAGAGCACCAAAAATAGTTGGAATTCATTTTGATTAATAAGAGTGAAGCAAAAATCGTGGGGGAGAGAGAGCATTAGAGAAAGTTTAGTTTTTGAAAAGTTTTTCTTTGAATAAATGATTGTGAGAAAAATAAGAGAGAAAGAAAAATAAATTCTTTCTTATTTTTCTTTTAAGAAACAAAACTTTGTTGTTGAAAATTTAGTTGCTATTATTCTAACTTCACAATCCCACTGAATTTTTGTGAATTAGAATTAAACAATAGTGTACTTCAAGGTGAGCTCAATGTTGGAGTTAGGAAGAATTCAGAATTGAAATTTTCACTAAAGGCTTTTAAAGGTATGTTTCTATAATCTTAAGTTGTTAATGATTTAAGTGACATGTATATATATTAATTACATGCTTAATTCTGCTGAAAAATTCGTATATATGATACATGTATTTAATTTTTTTAACATGTACACAATCACATACATACACCTTAAAACACATTAACATAATCTATGTGATTAATCTTCTAATTTGTAGGATTACTTTATACTTGTGATATATTATGGTGTATTGTAATATATTGGTGCATTTGGGTGTTTGACTATTAAGTTCGGTATTAGGATATAGTATTTAATTTATAATACGTATATATTAGGTATTGTTCCCACTTAAACAATCTAGTAGTTGTTATTGTGTTCGTAATTATCTTTGTATAATTGATAGTGAATTTATAATACTAAAGTTGTTTTGTATTTGGTATTTAAAGTGAGAGTTTATACACCAATAATATGCATACATGAAAATTCTGAATTTTAAAACTAAAAAATATCTGTTTTTAGATAACACTTAATATTATTTGTTTTTAGGGAACACGGAGTAGTCATAACAGCAACCTCTTCTCATTGAATATAAAAAAGAGGCGTGACATTTTAGGTTATGGAATATGAATTTGCTAGTGCCGTAATTTACATGCTTTCTTGAATTTTTTTTTTAAATTTTCAAATAAAATTGTTTTGCTCGATAAAATGGCCTTTAGCTTATTTACTTTGAACTATTTTCACAAGTTCATATTAAAATGGGTCTAATTAGTTTGAAATCAATAAAGTTTCTAAAATTTCTATATCTGATCTAGTATTTGCTGTTTTCACATTGTCACCGAATCTAATATAAATTAACTTTGATTAGAATATACAAGTGAAATGTTTAACAATTGAATTTGTTTTTCTATTTTAATTAAGGGAATGGTCGTGCAATCAATTTATTTTGATTTTTGTGTAAGACATTTAAAAATTTTCAATTGATAGTCTAATTAATTTTTAGTATGTGAATCCAATTCTAATATTCACTGTAATGATCGAAACTGATTGTAAGCAACTGATTTGTTTTAAATTGGTTAGTTATTTATTTTGAATAACAAGAATTCATATAAAATCATATTAATCTTTAAGTTTATTTTGATAAATTGAACTATTCTTTCTCTCTATCTTTTCTTGTATCTTTAAGTTTTTCTTCATCATGATTCTAAATTCTTGTTCTAAAACTCTATTTTCACATGAACTAAGTTTTTATTCATATGATATAATCTTGAACTCGACATGTAAATTAAATTAAATTCTTTTATTATTTTATGAACTTAATTATTAGAATTGTTCAATTTATCTGTGCTTAATATTCTATTTATCTAACCATTGTTTATATTGTCTTAAGAACGATAAAGAACCCGACAGAGAGATTTATGTGTTTAGCTTTGTGTAAGTTGATATATAATCATAGCATAACAATTATGAGTTTCTTATGGGATAGACATATACTTATATAACATATATGGTATTATAAAAATGTTTTTAATGAATCTTATCTTTATTTGATTACCATAAATATGTAAGTAATTTTTAAGGGTAAGATAAGATACATTCACTTAACCGTCGACAGAGACTAGTAAAGATATTAGAGTTTAGCCAACAATTTATAATTGAAGGATTAACTTAAGAATAATTTAGTTGGTTGAAGTAAAGTATTAAAGGATAGTTATATCCTAAGTTTATCTATTATTGGTAATTCAATCTTGTTAACTTTAGTCTTATCTTGTTGAGTTTTCTGTTTACTTTAATTAGTTTAAATATTTTTAGCTATAAGTTGTTTGGATAAAAATATGAAGAAATAGTTTCTGTACTTAGTAAGAGATTAGGTTTAAAATTCTCGTGAGAATGATATTTTACTTATTCTATATTATTTGTTGTGATAGTATGCACTTACACTTTAAAAAAACCCATAACAAATTGTTGGTGCCATTGCTGAGGAATTTTGATATATTTCTTTTTACTAATACTAGTACTAATTTATCTTACTCTTAATTCAGAGTTTCTATTTATTTCGTAAAAAAATTTCAACAGTTCATGCGACGATCTAAAAGTGTTGACTTAGTTATTTTTTATTTAGAGATTGAGAGAACCTTAAGAAGAATTCGTCAAAAGCGTAAAAGTAGACACTGTAGTTGATCAGAATTAGAACCCAACTGAAGAACAAAGATCCTTAAGAGATTATAAAGTCCTATTGGTTGATGGCATTTATTCTAGTATTCGCACACCAACTGTTAATGCCAACAACTTCGAGATCAAGCCATACATAATTCAAATGCTTAAAGATTCTGTATAGTTTAGTGGATTATCGAATGATGATGCCAATGAGCACATCATAAAGAAAATTTATGATACTTTTAAGTACAACAGGGTTTCTGATGATGCTATCAAACTATAGCTATTTCCTTTCTCTCTTAGAAATAAGGTGAAAGCTGGTTGATGTTACTACCATTTAGAACTATAGCAACATGGGATGCTTTAACACAAAAATTCTTGGCTAAAATGTTTTCACCAACAAAGACAACAAAGATGAGGAATAACATAACATTGTTTGTGCAGTTTGATATAGAATCTTTGTATAAGGCATAGAAATGGTTCAAGGATATGTTGAGGAAATTATCTACATCATAAATATATCTAAGTGGTTGCTAGTTCAGACATTCTATATGGACTAGTACGACACTTACGAACTATAATAAATGTTACAGTAGGTAGAGATTTAATGAACAAATCAATAAATAAGGCGTATGAATCTGCTTAAAGAAATGGTGTCTAATAGTTATCAATGCTTAGAGAAATAGTCAACCTTAGAAAAGTTGTAGAGTAACTCACCACTTTAACTACGTAAGTCAAACTACTAACTAAAAAAGTAGATCCAATTGGGATAAATGAGTAAAGAGTTAGCAAATCATTTGTAACTTCTATTTTGACCATCATCAAAATGACCAATGTATAAAGACAGTACAGTTTGTTGGAAATTATAACAAACAGCAAATTAATCCCAACTTTAATTTCTATAATCCTAGGTAGAGAAATAATCCAAATTTCTCTTAGAGTAACAACCAAGGACAACCTTCAAAATCTATAAATCCCCCTTGGATTTCTAGCGTAACCTCAATAGTGATAAACGTAAATTATATCTATTATTTTCACTCTCTTAACTTAATTAATTGCTCATTTGAATAAAAATATTAGACTTTTTATATGTTTAATTGCTATTTTACAGGTTTGTAGTCAATGGAGTAATTGTGGATGAAAATCTAAGAAAAACAAGACAAAACATAAAATGTTACAGTATATCGCTACAGTGCCCTTGGAACAATAACGCGTGAACAGTGTTCCGCAAACAGTATCCGTGCTACAGTGTTGTCGCCCCAGTGATGAACACTGATCGCGGCAGCGGTGAACAGTGCGATTTTCCTAATCCTAAAAGAAATACAACTCCAAGACTCTAATCAATCCCTATATAAATGCCACTCGTTTCAGACCTTAAAGACACATAATTTAGGACTCTTAGAATCACAACGACAATTCAAGGAAGTAAGAGATTATTGGCGAATCTTTGGCGTATCAACCAACTGTGAATTGACGTCTATATTGGTTTGCTTTTGGTTGTATCATATTTTTTTTATTTTTCAGCCATAATTCTCTTGTTATCATGAGCTAAATTTATTTTCTAGGGTTATTACTTGAATTTAATATATGAGCTTAATTGTTGGATCTTTTTAATATTTATTTGAACTCAATTCTTCATTATTCAAATTATTTGTTCTTAATGCTTCATTATATCTGATCAATATTGTGATTGCTTTAGTAATACTTTGATAAACTCAGAAGAGGTATCATTATATTTAGACCTAGATAATTTGATGCATGATTGTAGAGTAACATTCAATGTTGCATATGCAAGTTTCGAATTAGGATAGGAATATACCTAATTGGCATGTATGGTCAATAAGACTTATTCTTAATGAATCTTTATTTATTACAAGTACCATAGGAATATAGGTATTTGGTAAATTAGGATATATTTGCATGACCTTGGAAGAGGCTTGTGAATACATTAGTGTCTTGACTAATAATAGGAATTGAGGGATATAAATATTAAAAGGATTAATTTTTAGAAACTATATTGAAGGATAGTAATTAACCTTAGGCTTTCTCTATATTGCTATTTTCTTATTTTATTTAAGTTGTATCATTTATTTTCTGCACTTTTATTTTATTCAAATTTATTGCAAAATTAAGATTTTATTTTTCTGAATAATTATAAGAAAGATATAATTTTAGTACTTGGTAAAAAATAAAAATTATCTCTGTGGGTTCGACATCCGACTTTATAAGTCTCTTTATTACTTGTTACGATAGCGTATACTTGCGCTTAATGATAAGATATAGAAATATCGCATCAAGTTTTTGGCGCCGTTGTCGGGGATAATATTTTATTTTTGCCAATATTAATACCAATCTTTCTTATTTTTAATTCAGAATTTTTATTTTTATTTTTTGTACAGTTGCTTTTTAATTCTTTTTGTTTTTGTTTTTTAGAATACCTTTCAGAGCTATATCATGGCTTATCAATTTCAGTTTCAGCAGCAAGTGGAAGAATATAGATCTTTGAGAGATTATTCAATCCCTACGATTAGCAGTATTCAACCTGGTATATGTCGACCAACAATAAATGCTAATTATTTTAAAATTCAGGCGGAAATAATCCGAATGTTGAAAGACTCAGTTCAGTTTAGTGGATATCCATGTGATGATCCGAATGAACATATCATAATTTTTTTAGAGATTTGTGATTTGTTCAAATATGATAGAATATCAGATGATGTAGTACGATTACGGTTATTTCCTTTTTCACTTCGAGACAAGGTGAAGAGTTGGTTGATGTCACTACCATCAGGATCAATTATAACATAAGATGACGTGGCCCAGAAATTCCTATCTAAATTCTTTCCACCGGCCAAGACAGCAAGGATGAGGAATGACATCACTTCTTTTATGCAGTATGACTCAGAAACACTTTATGAAGCATGGGAGCGGTATAAAGATATGTTGAGGAGATGTCCACATCATAGGATTCCAAAGTGGTTACTTGTGCAGACGTTCTATAATGGCTTAATGGGGCAATTAAGGATCATAATAGATGCCGCAGCAGGTGGAATACTAATGAACAAGTCAACTGACGAAGCATATGACCTGCTAGAGGAGATGGCATCCAATAGTTATCAATATGAGAACCATCCAAATGGCCAATGCATGGAGCCTATGCACTACATAGAGAACTATCAAGTACAGCAGCACAATCGCTATACAAACTTCTACAATTCAGATTAGGTAGACCCTTAAAGCATGCCAACATAACCTCAACAGTAGATGAAAGAGAAACTAGGCCTAGAGGAAATGTTTATGCAATACATGAAGCAGACAGATGCCCTTCTTCAAAGCCAAGCAGCCTCTTTAAGGATATTAGAGATGCAAGTGGGCCAATTAGCCACATCAGTAAACAATCATCTACAAGGCCTATTGACCAATAACACAGAGGTGAATCCAAGAGGAAATAAGGAGCAATGTCAAGCCATCACCTTAAAGGTTAAACAAGAATTACCAACAGCTGGTGAAACATCTCAACCTAAGGAGAGCCATGATAGAGCAACAAAGACAAAAGAAAATGAGGCACCTACAAAAGAAAAGAAATTAGTGGCATTTCAAAGTAAAGACAATCCATATATTCCACAACCACCTTTCCTACAAAGACTTCAAGAGAAGAACCTTGAACATCAGCAATTTTTCAATAATATATCTCAATGTTTCAAGGTTGACATGGTAATTCCTGAAGATCCATCACCACCTCCTAAAGTAAAACTAATGGAAGCCCTTCAACTACAAACTCATACAAAATTATGCAATTTAAAAAAGAAGAAGGGGCATAGCAAGATAATAGAGAGGTAGATTGATACCGGCCAACGAGGTGCAATATTTCGGTCTAAGATTAAAATCTTTCCGGTAAGGCTCAAATCAAAGAGGGTGGGACCGTGTCTACAAATTTTTTTCATGGAGCTATGGAAGTCAAAGAAAAGGAATAGCAATGGTCTTAGACATAGATTGAAGTTCCATAAGCGATACCGCTGACATGCAGTTTGATCCTCTATGAGTTAAAAAAAGAAGACGTCAAGCCGATGACATTAAATCAAGCGCTTTTTGAGAGGCAACCCATGTAAATTTTATTTTTATTTGCTTATTTTCAATTTTAGTTATAATAGTTTATTTTTTTAGGAATAAAACAACAAGTCAAACACTCAAGGAAAGTAGCACGGGCATTTGCAAGCATCAAAAGCAAAAGACGTTGCATTCACATCATTATAAAACAATGCTGCATTGCTTCAACTTCTTTTACCAGGGGAGTTTCTCTTACTCTTACATTTATTTTTTGACATTGGGGACAATGTCTAATTTAAGTTTGGGGGTGGGAAATACTTTCTTATGTTTATTTTTGTTGCATGATTTAATTGGTTGTCTTGTGGGATAATTTTTGTTTTTCTCTTTTAGTTGTTAGGTTGTTAAGATGATCATTAGTCTATGATAAGAAAAAAAATACATGGTTGAATTTATTTTTTTTACAAATTCATAGGAATGATAGATACTTGAGACAATTTTGATTATTTAAGTTTAAGAACAAGTTTGACTTTATTTATAATCACTATTCTTTTTTTTTTAACACTTATTAAAGCATGAATAGTTATAACTATCACTTGAAAATGCTTATGCTTTAGGGAGTACACCACAGTCTCGAAGACCGAAACTTTAGAACTTGTCTTTAGTTACTACTTGAGGCGAAATCCTAGGAAACACATGAATAGGGAAATGACGTTAGGCCATCTTTGGACCGATTAATCATTTCTAGCGGAAATGACGTTAGGCCATCTTTGGACCGATTAATCATTTCTAGCCTACATTTTATTATATTTATCCCTAATACCCTTTTTTGAGCCTAATTACCCATTCTTTGGTTTAACCACATTACAAACCCAAGACTTAAAGTTTATTTATCTAGAAATTTACCCGTAACACCATAAACCTTGCATTTGCTTAGAAATACTCTTGAAAGGAAAAGGTTGTGGTGATATGAGAAAAATAAGTTTGGGTGGTATTTTTCAATCTAAGTTTGGGGATATTCAAAAACAAAAAAGAAAAATTCAAAAAAAAAAAGAAAGAAAAATACCCTCAGCTTAAGGAAAAGAAGAATTTTTTTGAAAAATAAAGGTTGAAAAGAAAGATGGGAAACACAATAAGTTTGGGGGAAGAGATAATACAAGAAAAAGAAGATCAAGAGGTTTCTAGGTAAAGTCTAAGTGTTCATGGTGTGACTTGAACTTTATATATTTATCCTTTTATCCTACCTTGACCTTAACCTTATGTTACAAGCTAAGTAAAGTCCTAAATAGATCCCTAGACATGTTATTTTCTATATTAGTGGAGAGTGGTAGTAAAGACAAGCCTATGGAAGTGTCATTATACAAATCAAATGCTGAGACATCATCTTTTCTGTGCAAACTAAAGTATAAAGTAAATCAAAGTATGGTTTTAGCTATTGCTTGCTGCTTGCACACACATACACATGGTGATTATCTTTGAGGAAGAATGAGTGAATAAATGAAGATAATTAGAATTGTTAATAGTTTTTTTATCTACCTTAAAGATTTGTACCATTTAACAGCTTTTGAGACAATCATTTTGATCATCTTACTAACCTGGCATGTTAATTTTATTTTATTTTTAAATTCTTATTTCATTTTGAGTCAAGTATAATCTCTTTAAATTCTCTCTTTAATTTTACTTTTCATTACTTGAGGACGAGTAAATGTTTAAGTTTAGAGGAGTTTGATAAGCGTAAATTATATCTATTATTTTCACTCTCTTAACTTAATTAATTGCTCATTTTAATAATAATATTAGGCTTTTTATATGTTTAATTGTTATTTTACAGGTTTGTAGTCAATCGAGTAATTGTGGATGAAAATCTAAGAAAAACAAAACAAAACATAAAATGTTATAGCATATCGCTACAGTGCCCTTGGAACAGTAACACGTGAACAGTGTTCCGCAAACAGTATCCGTGCTACAGTGCTGTCACCCCAGCGATGAATACTGATCGCGGCAGTGGTGAATAGTGCAATTTTCCTAATCCTAAAAGAAATACAACTCCAAGACTCTAATCAATCCCTATATAAATGCCACTCGTTTCAGACCTTAAAGACACACAACTTAGGACTCTTAGAGCCATAACACATTGAAGAAGAACAATTTTTAGAGAGAAAAGCAAGGGCAATTCAAGGAAGTAAGAGATTATTGGCGAATCTTTGGCGTATCAACCAACTGTGAATTGACGTCTATATTGATTTGCTTTTGATTGTATCATATTTATTTTATTTTTCAGTCATAATTCTCTTGTTATCATGAGCTAAATTTATTTTCTAGGCTTATTACTTGAATTCAATATGTGAGCTTAATTGTTGGATCTTTTTAATATTTATTTGAACTCAATTCTTCATTATTCAAATTATTTGTTCTTAATGCTTCATTATATCCGATCAATATTGTGATTGCTTTAGTAATACTTTGATAAACTCGGAAGAGGCATCATTATATTTAGACCTAGATAATTTGATGCATGATTGTAGAGTAACATTCAATGTTGCATATGCAAGTTTTGAATTAGGATAGAAATATACCTAATTGGTATGTATGGTCAATAAGACTTATTCTTAATGAATCTTTATTTATTACAAGTACCATAGGAATATAGGTATTTGGTAAATTAGGATATACTTGCATGACCTTAGAAGAGACTTGTGAATACATTAGTGTCTTGACTAATAATAAGAATTGAGGGATATAAATATTAAAAGGATTAATCTTTAGAAACCATATTGAAGGATAGTAATTGACCATAGGCTTTCTCTATATTGCTATTTTTTTATTTTATTTAAGTTGTATCATTTATTTTCTGCACTTTTATTTTATTCAAATTTATTGCAAAATTAAGATATTATTTTTCTGAATAATTATAAGAAAGATATAATTTTAGTACTTGGTAAAAAATAAAAATTATCTCTGTGGATTCGACATCCGACTTTATAAGTCTCTTTATTACTTGTTACGATAGCGTATACTTGTGTTTAATTATAAGATATAGAAATATCGCATCAAATAGTAATAAGAAAGAAAACCAATCCTAGAAGATATGATCATGTAGTATATGAAATAGTACAATGCACTCTTATAAAAGCCAAGCTAATATTTTATAAAGCCAAATAGTGTCTTTTAGGACCTTAGAGACACAAGTAAGTCAATTGGTCTCAACAATGAATAATTGTCCTCAGAGAACCTTACACAATAATACATAGATAAATTAAAAAAAGTGATAGAGAGCATTAAGAGCAGTAATATTGAAAAGTAGAAAAGAGTTACAAGAAGCTATAGAAAATCTTAACCGTAAAAATAACGTAATTAAGAGGACAACTAGTTAGTAGAAAATGAAGAAAAAGAATAAGAGAAAGTGTGGAAAGAAAGCTTGAAGCCATACAGTCCTTCACCATATTTTTCCCAAAAATTGTAAAAACAGAAGCTAGATAACACAATAATCCAAATTTCTAGAAGTGTTCAAGAAACTACACATCAACATTCCTTTTACAGATACACTAGAACAAATGCCCAGTTATATGAAGCTTATAAAGGAAATTCTATTAAGGAAAATGAGACTTTTAGATTTTGAAACAGCGGCTTTAACAGAGGAATGTAATACAATTTTATAATGTTGATGATATCAAGCCGTGCACTTTAATTTGACACCCCTATGACATCAACTAAGCCACAACCTTGATACCCTATGCATAGCGGAAAATTATAACTTACACCATAAGTAAGAACACATAAGATTAACACACTAATAAAGATAAAGAAAACAAACCAATCACAAGACACAAGATATACGTGGTTCGGCCCAAATTGCCTACGTTCATGGAGGATCCATGATCCAGCTTCTTCCCATTGAAATAGATCACAAAGTATCTCCTTACATCATCAATAATCCCACAAGACCCCTTAGTATCTTTCATAGAGACCTCTAAGCATCTACCCTTGATCATTATGACTCCTTAAGACCTCTTTGTATCTCCTCATAAGAGATTTTTACAAGAAACACAAGAATAACCCGAGCATCTAAGCTAAACGGATCTATGGTGTTTCTCTTTTATTCACTCAAAGAACCTAAAGAAGAAAACACCCCTAAAGGTTACTCCCTAGTGCACCACGCACTTAGTGCCTACCTAACTCCTCTATTCTCTCTTATGGTTACATCTTGAAACCTTAGATGCTTAATCTTAAACAAGGGTTTACAAGTGTTTATATAGGGTGTATTTCATGCCTATAAACCCTATTCCTTGTTAGAGTAAGAGTCCACTTGTTTTGGAAGTCCAAAACTTCTCAAAACTTGAAATCCCGAGCCAAAACGGACTTTTCCACGCGTTCTGGCGCTGCGGCGCTCGTCCCTGGGCACTGCAGCGCTGTTCCTTCTCGCGTCCAGCGCTACGGTGCTGATGACCCAACGCTGCGACGCTGGCCTTCTGTGTTGAGCGCCGCGGGTGTTGAGCGCCGCGGCGCTGGAAGCTCCCCACGATTTTCTTCTTTTCTTTCGCGTCTTTGAGTCCCGTTTCACTTCCCCTTTCGTGTCCCACATGTCCCAGACTTCTCTATACGTGTCCCACACATTCTAGACTTCTTGTGACTCTCCACTTTGGTATTCATCTCAATTCTTGTCCAACTAAGATTGTTAAATCACCAATTTTCCAACATATAAAAATAAAAAACTATCTGCCAAAGCTCAAAGATCCTGGGAGCTTTACCATCTTATACACGATAAAAAATTAACACGTTTGCAATGCTCTTTATGATCTAAAGGCAATTATAAACCTGATGCCACTATCAATTTACAAGAAGTTAGATTTAGGGGAGGCAAAACTAACAAATGTCACCTTAAAATTAGCTAATTGCTCACTCACTTATCCAAGAGACATGATTGTAGTAAAGATTAAGAAGTTCATACTTCCAATTGATTTCATTGTATTAGACATAAAGGAAGATTATGAGATCCCTATCATCCTAGTCACAAAAAGAACATTAATAGATGTTCAGAAATGAGAACTAACCATGAGAGTATAAGGTGATGAGGTGGCCTTTAATGTATTCAAAGTTATGAAGTTTCCAAGTAAAGAAAAAGAATGTTTTAGCATCAACATACTTAACAGTGATGTACATGTTGGGATTTGTACTTCAGTGCCATCCCATTTTGTATGAATATTTATATAATTAACATTTCATAAATTTGTTAATATTATTAATTAAATGGTAAGATACTTGTTACGTTCAAGACATTGTATAATCTAAAGGAGTTTAGTCTATACTAAGAGTTAACAACACTAAGAATTATAAGTGCTAAGAGTTAGCACTGCTAAGAGTTAGCATGTTATAAGAGTTAGCAAATTCAAAGGAGTTAGAGCTATTGAGTTGAGTGTGTGATTCAAGAGTGTACATGTAATTTTAAAATTTTACAACATGCAACGAAAACATGTTAACAAATTACACTTATTTATAGCATATAAACACATATATCACATATATGCTCATGTAAAACTAATTATACATAATTTATATATAATGAACAATTGTGTAATAAACAAAATGTAAAGAACATTTATCTAATAAAGATAGCTTTATAAAACTTCAAGTCCTCTATATATCCAAGTGAAGAGCTCACCTTAAAGTGTATTTTTGAATAATTCTAGTCCATAACAATTTGGTGGGATTATAGAGCTAGAATAATAACTTTAATTTAGAATTTTCAACAATATATATTGTGTTCAAACTCTTTGAACACAAATCTTTATTTTTATGGAAATGAATATTACTTGGCCATAAATGAGAGAATATTACGATCAAGGTGAGATAAGTTTATTTGTTTTACTTAGCAATACTTTGCTAACGCAACAATAATAAAGCTTACTCTCTTCCTTTGTCGAATTGTCTGGTATAGAGAAAAAAACTTCTTCATATTTAGTCTTTCAACTCTTGAAAGAGAACCTGGACAAGCTCTTTCTCACACCTTCCTGTTCATGGCCGAATAAGTGGTTCAAAGTGTGTTGTTGAATAAATGAATCAAAAATTCATTTTATTATTGTTTTAACACTTACAATATTTTATTCAAATATTCTTTCTCATCCATTCAATTTAGTTGCAAACTTTAGATTATTAAAAGAGTAAATACTCTTCCAATAACCAATAATGGCCGACACCACCATCTTTCAATTTCTTACAATATTTTATTCAAATGCTCTTTCTCATCCATTCAATTTAGTTGCCAACTTTAGATTATTAAAAGAGTAAATTCTCTTCCAATAACAAATAATGGCCGACACCAACATGTTTCAATTTCTTAAAATAAATACTTCAAGTGCTTTCTCCATTTGGATTATTAAATGGCCTAGGTTCCTCCATTAAACCAAAATAATATAAATTGTATCAAATTGAATGTGTATGGTCAGCCACCTACAATAATTATGAAAGATAATTCATTTTTTATTATATTTTATCAAGTGGCAAACACTTGCCAGTTAGCCATAATGTATTACTATACTCAATATATTAAACTATTTTAATATTATAAGTATTTATCGTTTATTATAAATGGTCCAATACCATTTAATTTGTTTAAAATTTTACCTAATAAATTTAGTTATTCAAAAAGCATTTTTAAATAAATAATTTATCATACTAGTTTTTTACTAGTAAGGTTAAATAGTAAATTTAAAGTAAAAATAATTAATGGACCAAATTGTGCCACTTGTTGATAATGGTTCATTAACTTTAATATTTTCATATTTCAAACTTAATATTTATTCGTAGAAATTAAGATTATTTGGCTTTTGATGTATTTTATTATTATTTTTTTAGGTTTTGAGTCAATAGCGCAAAAGGGTCAACTCTAATGAAAATAAGCCAAAAAATAAATTGCTACAGTATGTGCTACAGTATATATGCCACAATAATTATGCTACAGTACCCATTGCCTCATCACCGTAGCGGTGAACAGTAATGCACGAACATTATTTTTGCTATAGTAACTCGTAAACAGTAATTTGACGACATAAATCTATAAATAAAATGCCAAAAACCCTAATTACAGGGAGGATAAAAAGAAAAAAAAAGAGGCAAAAACTTAGAAAAAGAATTCACAACACAAAATCAAAGATCAAAGATCAAAACCAAAGATTGAAGAACCAAGATCAACATTCAAGATTCAAAGTTAAGATTGAGGGATAAGCACATCAAAGAGTCACTTTAATTAATTTTTCTTCTCTTTCTTTATCATTATATTCTTGTTCTTGTTGATTTTTATGAATTGATTAGATACTTTTGATTTTTTTTTTATGAACTTGATACATTTAATTGATTCATGTGTTTAATGCTTTCATTATACATGATCAATATTTTAAATGATTGAGGAACCATGATGAACTCGACAAAGGGATTCATGTGTTTAGCCTAGGATAGTTTGATGCATGATCATAGGGTAACAACTATGAGTTCCATTTAGGATAGACATATACCTAAGTGGCATGTATAGTATAATTTAGACTTAATCTTAATGAATTACATTCTGATTTGATTATCATAGACATATAGGTGATTGTTAGAATATGTAATATAGTCACTTGACCATCGACAGAGGCTTGTGATGAGATTAATGTCTAAGCCAATAATTGGTATTAAGAGATTAACTAAAAGCTTAATGAGTCTAATGAAATATTAAGGGATAAGTCAAAACTCTATATTATCTTTATTTGTGAATTCTACCATTTGCTTTTATTTAGTTTAATTGATAGAGATAAATTAGTTAATTAAATTTCAGATTTTGATTTTTTGAATAAAAGTTAAGTAGGTATAATTTTAGTATTTGATTTATAGAATTAGATCGCATAGTCCCCGTGTGATCGATATCTGGACTTAAAATCCTATATTACTTGATACGATAGCGTGCACTTACACTTAGCTAATATAGCACACATCATTTGTCAACATCATATCAATTAACAACTCTTGTTAACTAATTAAGTGATGTACTTAACAATTAAGCCTTGACAAATGCATATCCTGATGGATCCCAAAATAATTATTTAATTTTATTGGATCGAATTATTCAATCCAGTCTGCTACCTTAGTACGCAATGAGTACACTTCATATTGTGAGCCTCTCTAGGTCCATGCTTGGAAGACTTTCTATTGACGACTTTATGAGATGTTTATTGGAGGTCCTCGTGAATCTGTTTAGTATATAGTCCTCACTAAATACCTGTATCTCTATACGAGCTTCCACTAATCTCATGGTTTGCTAAGACTAACTATTTGGACCATCTAGATATAGACATATACTAATCTATATTAATTAGTTTCACCGATAACCTGAATCGATGAAATTAGATTAGGAACATAGTGTTTAAGAATATACTTGTATAATGACATTTTCTAGCACCATATACTGCTCTTTACAGCTATGTCATTATTAATATATTCTCAGGCCTTTATTCTATTTCAGACAAAGCTCTAACTCCTTAGATTTTGTCAACTCTTACAACCTACTAACTCTTAACACCACTAACTCTTAGCACTTATAACTATTAGCATTGCTAACTCTTAATATTGATCTAAACTCCTTCAGATAATATAATGTCTAAAATATAACAAACATCTTCCCATGTAATAATTAATAATATTAACGATTTTATTAGAAATGATAATTGTATAAATACTAAAATTAAATATTTTTACATAATGAAATGGCACGTAAGTACAAATTCCAACAATTCCTACTTGCTCTAGTGCCATTCATAATAATATTTACTGTCTATTGACTCTACGTGTTTCTCAAATACTTTAAGAGTTAGAGCTTTAGATAGTGGGTTTGCTATAATCTATATGGATTTTTCCTAGATAATTTTACATCTCCAATAGCCAAGATACTTATAATTATGTGGTATAAAGAATCTATGTAATTAGATTTTTGGTGTATTTTATGGTTTCTTAACTTGAGCAATTACCATATTATGGTTGCATTATAGTGGGTTAGGATCCATTGAGCTCGATATTTATTCTAAGCTCTGCAATAGACTTGAATATCCACAGAACTTCTTTTACAGGCTTTTTAAAGTGTAATATATTCTACCTCTAAGGTAGAATCAATAGTGGACATTTGAATTGCATTCATTCTACAAGTTGTGGTATCGTTGAGAAGAAATGCATAGTAAAATGTAGTTTATCTATCATCTGGATCAGAATGGAAGTTTGATTCTTTGTATTCTCTAATTGGTAAGCAGCTTTCTCCATAAGTTAGAAACTTATCCTTGGTACCTTTCAGGTATAAATGGATATGTTTCACAGTCATTTAATGGTCGTTATCTAGATCAGACTGATGTCGACTCATAACACTTATAGTCATCAAGATCCAAGTCTCGTACATAACATAGTATACATCGAGCTACCTATAGCTGATGTATATTGTATGCTAGAAACTCTAACCCTTTAATCTTCTTCATAAAGACACTTTCTTATATAAAAATGAATGTTATGTCTGAAAAATACATTAATGGTCTCACAGTTATTAAAATTTTACCTTTTCAAGACTTAGTCTATGTACGATGATTAAAAAAAGTCCGATCAGCTTCTTAACTCTATCTTTATAAAACTTTATACATAGTATATATGCAGCATCTTCCAAATATTTTATAGAAAAGTTCTTATTTAGATAACTCATACTGACTGAGTTGCAACATTCCAATGTAATTTCTAATAATGAGTATGTCATCTATAGAGAGAATTAGATAGACAATTATGCTCTCACTGCTCTTTTTGAACACATACACTACAGGGAGAGTGTGTTAAAAGTATTTTACTCAATTGACTTTCAGGTTTCATCGTTGGTTCATTTTCATCCTGATTGACTTTATGAAGTTCAATCTTTCTATAATTCCCATAACCCATAAGAAACTATTTCTCTAGAAAAATGACATTATGAGCAACGAACATGTTTAGTTCATCTGGATTATAGAACTGATATCCCATGCATTACTTAGGGTACGTAATGAACCAATATTTGTGCCACTTAGGTGCAAGTTTATCCTATTGTGTAACTCTTATGGAAGTAGAATAGCTCTAAATCTTATCATACTTAAGACTCAATTTTCTTTCAGTCCATATCTCATATATAGTAAAGGGAACGACTTATGATGGAACTTTGTTCAATAAGTGAGTAGTAGTTTCTAGAGCATAATCTTATAAATTTTTTTATAAGATCGGTGAAGCTCAACATCGATCTCACTATATCTTATAAAGTCTGACTTCTTCAATATATACCACATTTATGTTAAGAAGTACTTATAGAACTATATTGAATTAGAATCTCATTTTCTTTTAAATAATCTGTGAATTTACTACTTATGTATAAACAGTCTCAATCCAATCAAAGGTGTTCAACATACATAGTGGTTTATTTCTTTACTACTAATCAAAATTCTTTAAACACTTTTCAATTGTTTTTTTTACCTGTGTTTCTTAAGGATACATGTCCATATCGTGACAAATCATGATAAAGACAACGAAGTATTAAAATCTACCATTGGCAATATGATTCAATAGATTATATACATTACTATGTATTAGTTCTAATAAATCAGTGGCAAGGTGTTCAACACCTACAAAAGGATTTCATCAACTTTCTTTGAATACAGGATTCATAAACTGGACAAGATTCTATAGTTAAATCCATCCTTAACCAGATGGGATAGTTATCTTATGGCTACATGACTGTTTACGCTCAAAATATAACGCGGCTATCGCAGTATAGATTGAGGTGTCGATCGCACGAGGAAGCTCTTGGCAAAATAGGTCAGTGAAGTAAAATATTAAAGCAGTAGCAAATGGTTAATTGATTTAAACGGATGAGATAGAATTGTCTATGAATTGATGAAAATGTCTTATGATGATTTAAGCAAGGCTTTGAGAATCACAATTATGCTTTATAAATCTACTCTATACTTTGATTCGATATTTATAACTCAACTGAAAGTTTCACATCCCAAACAATCAATCGGAAGGTATGTAATATATAGCACATTTGATAACACATGTATTTGATTTAGTTAAACTCTTTGCAAACATTAACACACATCATGTTATTTATACAAGTTATCTAAGATCGACAATATATCATTTTGACAATATTGCAGTAAAAGATTAACTTGAATATCAAACATTTATTGCCCTTACATGTTATCCAAGATCGACAATATATCAAATTGACAATACTGCAGTAAAAGATTAACATATAAAACAATGTAACCAGTAACAATTATAAATCAACATGAATCACATAAGAAAAGCATGACTGAACATATATGAGATATGAGAATTATAACTTTTGGATTATAGAAAATAAAATATATAAGATTTTAATCAAAACCAAACTTACAACATTTATAGCTCTTGACACCGAATCAAAGCATGGAAGTAGATTTACTACACATAAAAGTTCATCTCTTAGCCTTGCTAGGAACTCTAGCCTAAATTACAATACATGTTAATGAGAATAAAAGAAGAGAGAATTATCTATAAAAATGTCCTAAGGGTCTCCTTATATAGGCAATGAATGGACATATGTCATGGATGACATCAATCTTCAATAATTTTAAGCCAATAACTCGTGTATCCACTTGCAGCACATTTTTGATAATGTAAATGATCAATTCAGCTTCTGCAGCCGACATGAAAGTTGTAGAATTTTGACTCTTCTTTCCATAGGCATGGATTTCATGCAAATTGGATGAGTATCCAATGAGATATGCGCACAATTCCAAAGATACATCAGAATTCGGCTAACAACCATTTTACCCACTTGCAATGCGATTTGGTCCATGATAACGGCTGATTTGGACTTTACCATAAACATACGAGTTGTTGATAGTTAAGTCAGAAATTCACAGCTTTAAGAATTATACCAATTGAGTATGTATTTTGTGAGATACGGTTCAAATACGTGAGTTGGGTCAAGCTGGGTAAGAGTTGTAGTCCGATTTTGTTGTATCTCAATTTTTTGGCCCATAACATGTTGGATTTGGCTTTTCCACTATTCTTAAAATTTGTGTAAGATTGAGTCATGTTGCACCAGGTTCAAGAATTTCTTCATTTCGATTTCTACATTGAGAGTTATGTCCAGTTTACCTAAACCTGTCCAAATAACATTCATTAATCACAATTTAAGGAGAACACTTTATTTCAAGCTAAAAATACAGAAAATACTAAAATTAGTGACATTAAATGGTGATTGAATCTCTTAACAACATGCATTTTCATGTGTTCATCACAGCCCCCAACCAGCTTATTGCTAGTCTCTAGCAATTCAAGCGTAAATAGAATATGCAAAACTACCTAAGCATTTCAATCAAAACGTTAGTTCGAGATCACTGTTGCTATCATGGTTTTTTTCAATTACAACTTCCATAATTTGTGTGTGTGTGAACTAAGCCATAACCATCTAACCACAAACCACAATAGATATAGCCTTGAGAATTTCTCCAAGTAAAAGCCTCAACTCCATATCCTCACAGGTGTATGACTGTTTAAAAGGTTAGGACTTCTCTTATGGAGTTGGAAAACAGTTAAGCACTCAAGAAAAAAGTCAATTTTAAGGACAGACATATAAACTAACATTGATCTGAAGATAGGAAAATTATTTGTTTAAAAATCAATTATTCATGTCATACGCCAACTTTAGAACTTTAATTGGCTTGTGAGAATAATACAATTATAACTTGGTGAGAAAACTGTTTTACAAGGTATTTGTCTTCTAAAATTGAATGAAGACTTTATTAAACTGAATTGCTTCTTTTTTTTCTTGTTTTTGGTACTTTTGTGTGTTTTTTTTTTGTGGTATTTTTGAAGAATACAAGGAAGCATTACAAAGGTTTCTCACCAAATTATATTATGCACAAATGTAACCAACTTATCCCTTAATTCAAATAATATCATTCTAAATAAAAATTAACCAATTCAAAGGATCAATGAAGGTTCATAAGCTGTTTTCTCAACCTTTCCACTTACTCACAAAAGATATGTGAGATTAGAAAAATATATACTTAAACATGGGAATTCTCTTGGCTATATAAATTGAATCATCCATCTTACCATAAGGCTTAGCATTGTGCTCAAAAATATTTTGGAAGTCATTCTTTAGTAACCTAGATAGAAACAGTGACTCAACCTAAACAATTCTGAAATCATACTTAGGCAGAAAAGCAAATTCCTTTATACAAGAATTACCAAGACTACAAGCAGTAAACGACAATGCATGAAATATAAAACAAAATAACAAAAAGTTAGTTAAAATGCATTTCAAAAGTTAGTACTAAAACTCCTTACTCTGCCATTCTAATTTGACCTAGAATGCGTCTCAAGAGTTCAAGAATGAACTCTTTACTCTGCCATTTTAATCAAATGTCGGACCACAATTTTTTTTTTTTACAAAATGCAACGTATGTCTACTATCCTCCCCCCAAACCAGATGAAACATTGTCCTCAATGTTTAAATAGAAAGAGATAAAGTATAGGAGACATTACCTGAAACGCCAGTTATTTGAAAGAAACAAACCTGAGAGACACTTAAGCAAATATAAACTAAAATGATGGTACTGATAAATAAATAAATAAAAAGAAAAATTTACAAACGGAGTGTCAGATCCAATTTTCGCTTGTTAAGGCCCACTGACCAATTCATCCGAGTTATTGCTGGGTCAGGTTCGTAGGTAACTACCTGTAATTTGTTAATCAATTCATCCGCCTCAGTAGCAGAAACCAGGATCTGTCGCGCCGAATGTGAAATAAAATTCTGTTCCACAGTTTGATCAAGAAAACAAAGTAAGCAATCAAAATAGTTATTAACATTCAACAAACCTATGGGTTTTCGGTGGATATTCAGTTGGGCCCAAGAGACAATTTGAAAAATTTCTTCCAAGGTACCAAAACCACCTGGTAAAGCAATAAAAGCGTCTGCATTGCAAAGCATTCTGGCTATACGCTCATGCATGGATGAGACTCGTAATTCTTCCCCTATTGTTTTCTCGGTCAGGTTTCCTACAGCCAAAGCTGTAGGAATAATACCTAAAACTTGACCTCCTCCTAAATGTGCAGCTGTTGACACACACCCCATTAGCCCAAGGCTACCTCCTCCATAAATCAAATGAATTTTTCTTGCAGCTAATGTTTTTCCTAGATTGTTTGCTGCTTCTACGAACACTTTACTCTCCCCAGGACTAGATCCACAAAATACACATATATTTCGAAATTGTCGAACTTGGGTTTCCTCCATATCTACTCTCACCTTTATCTCAATATATAAAAATGAAGAAACCAAGGTGCTGTATTTATAGAGTGCCAAATGATAACAATGATTATGGTAACCCGACAGTTTGTCAAAAGAGAGTTAAAAATAAAACACAAAAATTTAAACATAATGACCCACATGCATTATTGAACAAAAAGATTTGAATTTAAGACATCTACATGAGTAGCCCTACTATTCATAAAATAAAGTTTGAAATTAAAACACATGTATTTACAAGTAGTTGTGATTGTGGCTCACATCTTCCTCTGGTTTTACGTCCAGTAACGGCTTAAACGCCCTCTATGGGTCGGGGATAGGCTTCCCATCCAAATTTCTTATAAATTGGCAAACAGGGTCTTTTAGAGTCAGATTCTCGAGACTATACCGTTGATGTTCATTTTTGAATTTGTTCCATAAATCGAGAAGTTCACGTTGCACGAGCCCACAGGGATGCGTCTCAAGAGTCAATAGGATACCATCCAAAGACTCCTTACTCAGTCCATCCTTAATGAACTGAATTTTGTCTTCTCGATTTCTAGATACGAATCCTAAAGAACGACAACTCCGATTACAATTCCATCGAGCACATTTATGACAGACTTGTAACCTTTTTGCTCGTCGCCTTTTGGCATAAGAGCTTCTTCCAAGACCAGGCATATAAGAAATAAAATCATTTTCAAACTCACCAGACAACCGAACCTTGGCTTCAATTAACCAATGAAGGTCCACAGGGATATTACCCAACATCAATAGCCTTAGTCTTTCACACCGTGCTTTGTAAATCTTAAGTAGAGCATTTTGAGGAAATGAAGGAAAACGTTTTTTAAGGTTGGCAAGAATGCGATCCATTTTGAAAGAAAGAAAAGAGATGAATGCACAGTTTGAGGGACAGGTTTTAGGGAACTGAGAAACCGACTTTAATAGTCACGGAGTACCGTATCCGCCACTTGACCGGGAAATAAAATCACACTGAATAAAAAATAAAAAGAAGAAAATAAAGTAAAATAAAATGTGCAAGAAAATAAAAGCAAAAATAGAAAGTCAAAAGATAAAATATAGACAAAATATAAAATATGGTACAGATAGATTGAACCTGATCAATCACGATAGACAGGATCCACAAGAGGGATCTCGCCTAGGTACATAGAGTCGTTTACCTTTTCCACGTAGCTTTTTAGCCGCTGTCCATTCACTTTGAAAGTCCGTCCATCAGTGGGGTCTTCTATTTCAACAGCACCATTAGGAAAAACATTTCTTACCATAAATGGACCAGTCCATCGAGATCTCAACTTTCCAGGGTGTAAATGCAATCGAGAATCATAAAGATAGACCCGTTGATTTGGCTCAAAGTATTTCCTTGAGATCTATTTATCATGAGCTACTTTCATTTTAGCTTTGTAAATTCTGGAGTTATCATATGCGTCATTTCGTAGCTCTTCTATTTCTGACAATTGTAACTTTCTCTGGAGACCTGCAGCATTCAAATCAAAGTTAAGGGCTTTGACAGCCCAATAAGCTTTATGTTCTAGCTCAACAGGTAAATGGCAAGCTTTCCCATAAACAAGCCGGTATAGGGACATTCCTAAGATGGTTTTGTATGCAGTACGATATGCCCATAATGCATCAGAAAGGCGTAGAGACCAATCTTTGCGATTCGGGTTAATCGTCTTTTCCAAAATCTGTTTAACCTCTCTATTTGCTAGCTCGGCTTGTCCATTTGTCTGTGGATGGTATGCAGTGGAAACTTTATGAAGAACACCATACCTGCGCATCAAAGCTTCAAAAGAACGATTACAAAAATGTGTTCCTTGGTCACTAATGATGACACGTGGCGTACCGTACCTAGATAACATGTTTTCTTTTAAGAATTTTACCACAGTTGTATTATCATTAGTACGACAAGCTACAGCCTCCACCCATTTTGATACATAGTCAACAGCTAAAAGGATGTAAAGATAGCCAAAAGATGAAGGAAAAGGACCCATAAAATCGATACCCCAACAGTTAAATATCTCGATAACAAGAATAGGGTTAAGAGGCATCATATTTCTTCGAGATAAAGCACCTAACTTTTGACATCTTTCACATGAACGACAAAAATTATTAGTGTCTTTGAACAAAGTGGGCCAATAAAGACCACACTGTAAAATTTTCACAGCTGTCTTCTTCATAGAAAAATGGCCACCGCAAGCAGCACTATGGCAAAAATTTAAGACACTAGAAACTTCACTTTCAGGAATGCAACGTCTCATAATTTGGTCAGGACAGTATTTGAAAAGATATGGATCATCCCAATAAAGGTTACGTACCTCAACCAAGAACTTACGCTTATCTTGTGTACTCCAGTCAGATGGAAGTTCACCACAAACCAAATAATTTACGATATGTGCATACCAAGGTATTTGGCTTATAGCAAAAAGATGTTCATCTGGAAAATCGTCTCGAATGGGTGGCAAATCAGTGGAGTCAGTGAACTCAAGGCGGGATAGATGATCAGCAACAATATTTTCAACGCCTTTCTTATCTTTGATGGTTATATCGAATTCCTGCAAAAGAAGAATTCACCTAATTAAACGGGCTTTAGCATCCTTCTTAGAAAGAAGGTACTTAAGGGCTGCGTGGCCAGTAAAAATAACAATAGGTGAACCAATCAAATAAGAACGAAATTTATCTAAGGCAAAAACAACAGCTAATAGTTCTTTTTCAGTAGTAGTGTAATTCATTTGAGCATCATTCAAAGTCCTACTAGCATAATAAACAACAAAGGGTTTTCCCTCCCTCCGTTGCCCAAGAACTGCTCCTACAGCATAATTACTTGCATCACACATAATTTCAAATGGGAGGTTCTAATTCAGTGATTGCATGATAGGAGCAGTGGTGAGTTTGGCAATGAGTGTTCGGAATGCCTCCTCACACTCTTGTGTCCATGTAAATTCTGCATCTTTTAGCAAAAGGTTACACAATGGTTTAGATATGGCAGAAAATTTTTGTATAAACCTTCTGTAAAAGCCAACGTGTCCAAGAAAGGATCGGACATCTTTTACCGTTTTAGGTGTAGGTAATTTAGAGATTAATTCAATTTTTGCCTTGTCAACCTCTATCCCTCTTTCAGATACAATGTGCCCCAAAATGATTCCTGAAGATACCATGAAATGACATTTCTCCTAATTTAGCACAAGTCCTTTTTCTTCACACCTACTCAAAACAGATTTCAAGTTAAGTAGGTATAAATCAAAAGAATTACCAAAAACAGTCAAATCATCCATAAAGACTTCCATGCATTTTTCAACCATATCAGAGAAAATACTCAACATGCAACGCTAGAAAGTAGCTGGTGCATTACATAATCCAAATGGCATTCTACGAAAAGCATAAGTACCAAAATGGCATGTAAAAGTAGTTTTTTCTTGATCTTCTATAGCTATCTCAATCTGGTAATACCCTGAATACCCATCAAGAAAGCAATAAAAAGGATGTCCAGCTACACGTTCTAAAATTTGGTCGATAAAAGGCAATGGAAAATAGTCTTTCCTAGTGGCTGTGTTTAACTTTCTATAATCAATACACATTCTCCAACCACTTACTACCCTAGTTGGAACAGGTATCCCATTCTCATTTTCAACAACAGTAACCCCAGATTTCTTAAGAACTACTTGAGTTGGACTTACCCATTGACTATCAAAAATTGGGTAGATTATACCCGCATCTAATAGTTTCAAGACCTCTTTCTTCACTACTTCTTTCATTGTTGGGTTAAGTCTTCTTTGTGGGTTTCTACAAGGTTGGGAACCTTCCTCTAAATGAATTCTATGGGAGCATATCAATGGAGAAATACCTTTAATATCAGCTATAGTCCAGCCTAGTGCAGACTTATGTTCTTTTAACAATTTTATCAATTTTTTCTCTTGTTCAGCACTAAGTTCAGAAGAAATGATGATAGGAAAGGTATCACCTGGTCCCAAGAATGCGTGTTTCAAACCTTTGGGCAGTGGAGAAAGCTCAACTTGTGGTGTCTCGAGGTTTGATGGTTTCGGTCTCTCCCTCTCTCGTGGCAACTCTTCAAAGTGTGGCTGCCAAAATCGAGTCCGTTTATCCTGTGAGTCAAAAATACTAAACACGTCAGTTGTTACATCAGGATAATACAATTCTTCAAAATTAAAATTGAGAAGGTTTTTTGAAGAATCATAGCCATGATTTTTATAAGCTTCCTCCGCTACAAGTGTGTCTATCATATATGAATGATAGCACTCGTCTTCTTCTCGTGGTTGTTTGCCAATGTTGAAAATGTTCACCTCAAGAGTCATATTCCCAAAAGATAATTTCATTAGACCATTTCTGCAATTAATAAGAGCGTTAGCAGTGGCTAGAAAAGGTATCCCCAAAATAAGAGGGATTTTTGACTCCATGTTAACAACAGAATGAGTATCTAAAACAAGAAAATCAACAGGGTAGTAAAATTTATCAATTTGCAACAAAACATCTTTTACTATTCCCCGTGGTTTCTTGATTGATCGGTCAGCTAATTGTAGGACTACAGATGTTGGTTTAATCTCACCAAGTCCCAATTGCAAGTAAATAGAATAACGCATTAAATTTACACTTGCTCCTAAGTCCAATAAAGCTTGACCAAACTCATGTGTCCCAATTTGGCAGGAGATTGTGGGACATCCTGGGTCTTTATACTTGGGTGGTGTCTTTTGTTCAATCACTGCAGTTACCTGTTCTGCCAAAAATGCAGTTTTCTTCACATGGTGTTTTCTTTTGATAGTGCATAAATCCTTGATGACTTTGGCATAAGTGGGAACCTGCTTAATCAAATGTAACAAGGGAAGATTAATTTTAACTTGTTTCAAATGTTCTAAAATCTCACCTTGAATTTCTGAATTTTTCCCAACCGGTCGAAGAGCTTGAGGAAAAGGCACTGGGATTGAAAACTTACTTTCGGGCTTTTTTTCCATTGTGGCTTCTTTTTCAAGGGGGGCATCTTTACTACTCGTAGATGTGTTAATTTCAGGAGTAGGCTCACTTACAATCTTACCACTTCGAGTAGTAATGGCATTGACTTCTTTGAGATTTTGAACATCAGAAGTAGAAGCTTGTGCCATGAATTGTCCTTTCGGATTGGATTGAGGTTGAGATGGAAACTTACCTCGCTCTTGTACAGTTAAGGCACTGGCCAACTTTGTGATTTGACTCTTGATTTCTTTGTTTTCGTCCACCACCTGTGCAAGAATTGTTTCAAATTTTTGATTAGTCTTACTTTGTGCCTCCATAAATGCTTGTAATGTATCCTCTAAAGAACTCCTAGTTGGTCGTGCATTATATTGAGGTGTAACATAAGACTTGGGTGTTTGTTGTTCTTGTTTCCATTGGTTGTTGGGTTGTTGGTCAGATTTCCAACTAAAATTTGGGTGGTTTCTCCAGCTAGGATTATATGTTTCAGAGTAGGGTGAATAAGGCTTCTTGTACATCCCTAGGGCATTACATTGTTCCTCATATATCCCTCTCATCTCACTATACGTGGGACAATCCTGAGCTAAGTGTTCTGCTCCTCCACAGATAAAACAGACATCGTGTGACTCAACTCTAGCAACCGTGTGGGTGACCCTTCTATCTTTGGATTTCAAGGCCTCTAACTCCCTAGTTTAGACCTCTAATTGGGCTTTGAGGTTATCCTCTTCCCTAAGATGGAAAACTCCATTGGGTCGTGACCTATTTGTGCTTTCAGCAATGCTAGGTCCAGTCCATGTATGGGCTTTTTTGGCTAAGTCATTAAGGAATTCTATAGCTTCCTTAGGATCTTTGTGAAGGAACTCCCCATTACACATCATCTCAACAAATTGGCGCTCTCTAATTGTGAGTCCCTCATAGAAATAACTAACCAAGTGCCAATTTTCATACCCATGGTGAGGGCACAGATTTAATAACTCTTTAAACCTTTCCCATGCTTGATATAAGGTTTCACTGTCTTTTTGAGAGAAGGAAGAAATTTGTCTTTTCAGGCCATTAGTTTTGTGTTGTGGGAAGTATTTATTGAAAAATGCTTGGGTCATTTCTGCCCAAGTTCCTATAGACCTCGGCCTCAAAGAGTATAGCCAACTCTTTGCTTTATCTTTCAAAGAAAAAGGAAAATATTTAAGTCTAACAGTGTCTATGGCTTCAGGTTGGCTATGGAAGGTGGCAATTACCTCTTCAAATTCCCTAACATGTACATAAGGATTTTTACTATCTAGACCATGAAAAGTGGGAAGAAGTTGTATCATTCCAGGTTTAAAATCCGAATGTGGTATGTTAGGTGTAAATATAATACATGATGGTGTGGCTGTGCGAGTAGGATGCAAGTAATCTTTTAGAGTTCTAACGGGGTTTTCTTCGTGTTGGCTCATTATGTTAGAATTACAAGATGAACTAGAAGGTGAATTCTTTTCACTTACAAATTGTGGGAGTGGTTCTAGTTCTAGTTCTAGTTCTCTCACAAATCTTCCTCGTTTGTCTCTAGGTCGATGCATACATCCTAATTTTTTTTTTTTTAGGAAAGAAATGCTTAAGCAAAATTAAGAAGTGGAATAAACACAACAAGAAATAGAAATAAGTTAGGTGGTAAGACCAACCATGAAATATAAATACAATAACTAAACAAAAGACTATAAAATACGAAAAAAAAGTACAATAAATAAATAATAAAAAGAAAATACAATAAGTAAATAAATAAAAGGTTAGGCGGTAGAACCGGCCATAAAAAGAAAATACAACATATTAACTAAAGAAAATAAATTGCAATAAATAAGTAAAAGAAAATGAAAATAAAGTACAATAAAAAAAAGTGCAATAAATAAATAGAGTACAATAAGAAATAAAGAAACTAAGTTAGGCGGTAGAACCAGCCACAAAATAAAAAGAAAATACAACAAATTAACTATAAAAAAAGTACAATAAATAAATAAAAGAAAGTGAACAAAGTTAGGCGGTAAAACCAACCATTAAAAAAAAGTGCAATAAATAAACTAAAGAAAATAAAGTGCGATAAATAGATAAAAGAAAATAAACTAATTAGGCGGTAAAACCAACCATTAAGATAATATAAAATATAACAAATTAACTAAAGAAAACAAAATAAATTAGGTGGTAGAACCAACCATGAATAATAAATAAATTATAACAAAGGAAATAAAATTAAGATTTTACAAAGAAAAGAAAATATACAAAGTTACCACTTTAGTATTTATAATCGCAACCGACTTTCGCTTAGTGTGCCTCCCCGGCAACGGCGGCAAATTTTTGTTTAAGCTCAAAATATAACGCGGCTATCGCAGTATAGATTGAGGTGTCGATCCCACGAGGAAGCTCTTGGCAAAATAGGTCAGTGAAGTAAAATATTAAAGCAGTAGCAAATGGTTAATTGATTTAAACGGATGAGATAGAATTGTCTATGAATTGAGGAAAATGTCTTATGATGATTTAAGCAAGGCTTTGAGAATCACAATTATGCTTTATAAATCTACTCCATACTTTGATTCGATATTTATAACTCAACTAAAAGTTTCACATCCCAAACAATTAATCGGAAGGTATGTAATATATAGCACATTTGATAACACATGTATTTGATTTAGTTAAACTCTTTGTAAACATTAACACACATCATGTTATTTATACAAGTTATCTAAGATCGACAATATATCATTTTGACAATATTGCAGTAAAAGATTAACTTGAATATCAAACATTTATTGCCCTTACATGTTATCCAAGATCGACAATATATCAAATTGACAATACTGCAGTAAAAGATTAACATATAAAACAATGTAACCAGTAACAATTATAAATCAACATGAATCAAATAAGAAAAGCATGACTGAACATATATTAGATATGAGAATTATAACTTCTGGATTATAGAAAATAAAATAGATAAGAGTTTAATCAAAACCAAACTTACAACATTTATAGCTCTTGACACTGAATCAAAGCATGGAAGTAGATTTACTACACATAAAAGTTCATCTCTTAGCCTTGCTAGGAACTCTAGCCTAAATTACAATACATGTTAATGAGAATAAAAGAAGAGAGAATTATCTATAAAAATGTCCTAAGGGTCTCCTTATATAGGCAATGAATGGACATATGTCATGGATGACATCAATCTTCAATAATTTTAAGCTAATAACTCGTGTATCCATTTACAGCACATTTTTGATAATGTAAATGATCAATTCAGCTTCTGCAACCGACATGAAAGTTGTAGAATTTTGACTCTTCTTTCTATAGGCACTGATTTCATGCAAATTGGATGAGTATCCAATGAGATATGCGAACAATTCCAAAGATACATCAGAATTCGGCCAACAACCATTTTACCCACTTGCAATGCGATTTGGTCCATGATAACGGCTGACTTGGACTTTACCATAAACATACGAGTTGTTGATAGTTAAGTCAGAAATTCATAGCTTTAAGAATTATACCAATTGAGTACGTATTTTGGGAGATACGGTCCAAATACGTGAGTTGGGTCAAGCTGGGTAAGAGTTGTAGTTCGATTTTGTTGTATCTCAATTTTTTGGCCCATAACATGTTGGATTTGGCTTTTCCACTATTCTTAAAATTTGTGTAAGATTGAGTCATGTTGCACTAGGTTCAAGAATTTCTTCATTTCGATTTCTACATTGAGAGTTATGTCCAGTTTACCTAAACCTGTCCAAATAACATTCATTAATCACAATTTAAGGAGAACACTTTATTTCAAGCTAAAAATACAGAAAATACTAAAATTAGTGACATTAAATGGTGATTGAATCTCTTAAAAATATGCATTTTCATGTGTTCATCAATGACCTAATCACTTATGCCACAATTCGTTATTATTGAAAATTCCTAAACTATTATTTATTCTGTTGACCTAGATATTTTTATGTATTTCTTGTTTTATGTTTAATATAATGGCCATTAATTAACTGACACTCAGTTAGTAAAACATTATCATATAAACATGAGAAACTATTCCTAATGTTTTTGTATTATCCCTCTTTGTCTAACACAGAGAGTGATATATTTCGCCTAATTATTATTGCCACAAAATATTTATTACATAACTTAATACGTTTACTACAATGGAGAAGTGACTTATAAGTTCTAACAGCTACCACATATAGGTAATTTTCATTCTCTACGAGAAGTTGTACTTTTCATTTCATAGCTACTTACCATTGTTTAGATTATATAATGTCTTGTAGACGTGAGAAGGACAGGCAACATCTCATATCCCTACACTTCTTCACATCATTTGCATATAAAATGTCAATTATTAGTAAATAAATATCTAAGAGGTTTATCTTTTCTAAATTAAGGTTTTTTGAATAGTAACTCTTATGAATTTAAACCTCATTATAATGAAAATATTTTCCATTGTGAATATTTCCTATATTTGTTTTAGATATATTAAATAAATTTCAGATGGAACAATACGCTACTTGTACATCTTATGTGCATATGCTCCCACTGAAGATCATTAGATAAGCTAGGATATATGATTTGACTTTCAAACTATTCTTAATCCTTTTCTGATAAGCTTCTGTCTCTTCTCAAGAGAAATTATCAGAAACATCTCTTATATTATCTCCAAATATTTTATATATCTTACTATTTTTATTAATATAGAAAAATTCTTAGATATCTCTGCAAGTTTAAAAATTTATCGGTACCCTATAGTTGTATGCCTAGTTCAAGTATACTAACAAGTTGCTTACAGTTATCTTATCTCTATAAGATACTAACCTTATCACTATAAGATAAAAATAGGAGATGTTTAGTGGAACATTTTTAATTATTAATAAATAAAGATTTAGATCATGGGTATAACTTTTATACATTTTTTAATCTAAAGATGCCCTCTCACTGCTTTACATAATTTTTCAAACGGGAAAACACAATTTTAAATGTTTTGAACTTTACAATGAGAAGTAGACCCTTTAAAATTTTATTCTAATCTCACGCCGTAGCAATATTGGCATTTGTAAACCTAAAAGGTAAATAATTCTTGTCAATTGCATCTCTTGCAACTCTTACTACTAATCCTGATTGGATAAGCATATTCCAGATTAACTTGTCAATCATCAAATATATGTTATTAGTATTACCCTTATGCTGTAGCAATATTGGGTAATATGATCACATATATTTGCCTTATCTTATGTTTAATCAGCATAGCTGAAATCACGCCAACCAATCCTTTACGCTATAGCAATATTGAAAATGACTGAATTGACCCATCTAACACCGTATTGATAGGACGGATTATTATATAATATTATATTATAATACAATACTATTCAATCTGATTAAGAGATATTTTAAATATTTTTTTATTAATTATTATTATAATTATAATTAATATTTGCATTTCATATGGATCTAATTTATAATTAGAATATTTATTTACGCCAGTACAACTAACCTTACTAATAGAGCTCCTATTGTGGTTAACAACGTGAATAAATAGTATTTAATACAATAATATAATAGTTATAACTGTTTTAAGTATACTTCACATTTCAAACACCATCATGTTCAAATTTTACACATCAACATGTTCAATTTTAAGCATTATCATATTTAACTATTAAATAACTATTTGTTCAAATATTAAACATCATTATGTTCAAATATTAAACATCACTATATTCAAACTTTAAACATCAACATGATTAGATTTGAAATTTCACTATGTTTAATATTTTAAACATCAACATGTTGTTCAAATATATATAACATCAAATGTCAAAATATTCAACAACATATTTAACTTATAAACATCACCATGTTAAAAATTAAATATCATTATGTTAATATATATATATATATATATATATATAATATCACATGTTGTTCAAATATATATAACATCATATGTCAAAATATTCAACAACAATATATTTGACTTGTAAACATCACCATATTAAAAATCAAATATCATCATTTTTTTTATAAACATCAACATGTTAAAAAAATAAATAAAAATAAACAAACCATGTTTAAAATTACAAATATCAACATGTCCAAATTTTAAACATCACCATGATTACATTTCAAACATCAACATGCTCAAATTTAAGCATTATTATATATTACACACTCAATTTAACATACTCTGATACCATTTGTTGAGTTGAGTGAGTGATTGAAGAGTTTACATATAATTTCAAAATTTTACAACATGTAGTAGAAACATGTTAACAAATTACACTCATTTATAGCATATAAACACATATATCACATATATGATCATGTATAACTAATTATACATAATTTATATATAATGAACAATTGTTCAATAAACAAAATGTAAAGAATATTTACCTAATGAAGGTAGCTTTACAAAACTTCAAGTCCTCTAATTATCTAAGTAAAGAGTCAATCTTGAAGTGTATTTTTGAACAATTCTAACCCATAACGATTTGGTGGGATTATGGAGTTAGAATAGTAACTTTAATTTACAATTTCCAGCAATATATATTGTATTCAAACTCTTTGAACACAAATCTTTGTTTCCATAAAAATGAATATTACTTGGCCATAAATGAGAGAATATTACGATCAAGATGAGATAAGTTTATTTGTTTTACTTAGCAATACTTTGCTAACGCAACAATAATAAAGCTTACTCTCTTCCTTTGTCGAATTGTCTTGGTATAGAGAAAAAAACTTCTTCATATTTAGTCTTTCAACTCTTGAAAGAGAACTTGAATGAGCTCTTTCTCACACCTTCCTGTTCATGGCCGAATAGGTGGTTCAAAGTGTTGTTGAATAAATGAATCAAAAATTCATTTTATTATTGTTTTAACACTTACAATATTTTATTCAAATGCTCTTTTTCATCTATTCAATTTAGTTGCCAAATTTAGATTATTAAAAAAGTAAATACTCTTCCAATAACCAATAATGGCTTACACCACCTGTTTTAATTTTTTGCAATATTTTATTCAAATGCTCTTTCTCATCCATTCAATTTAGCTTCCAAGTTTAGATTATTAAAAGAGTAAATACTCTTTCAATAACCAATAATGCCCGGCACCACCATCTTTCAATTTCTTACAATATTTTATTCAAATGCTCTTTTCTCATCTATTCAATTTAGTTGCCAACTTTAGATTATTAAAAGATTAAATACTCTTCCAATAACCAATAATGACCGACATCACCATGTTTCAATTTCTTACAATAAATAATTCAAGTGCTTTCTCCGTTTAGATTATTAAATGGCCTAGATCCCTAATTAAACCAAAATAATATAAATTATATTAAATTAATATATAGGGCCGGCCACTTACAATAATTAAGAAAAAAAATTCATTTTTTTTATTATATTTTATCAAGTGGCAAACACTTGCCACTTAGCCATAATGTATTACTATACTTATTATGTTAAAACTCTTTTAATATTATAAGTATTTTCCATTTATTATAAATGGTCAACTACCATTTAATTGGTTTAAAAGTTTACCTAATAAATTTAATTAAATTAATTATTTAAAAATATTTTGAAATAAATAATTTATTATTCTAGTTTTTACTAGCAATGTTAAATGATAAATTTAAGATAAAAATACTTAATGGACTAAATTGTGTCACTTGTCAGCATTCTATTAATAAACAACTCTTGTTAACTAATTAAGTGATGTACTTAATAATTAAGTATTGACAAATGCAAATCCCGTGGAATCTTGAAATAGTTATTTAATTTTGTTAAAATTTACTGGATTGAATTATTCCATCCAATCCATTACCCTAGTACGTAACGAGTACACTTCATATTGTAAGACTCTCTAGGTCTAGGTCTGGTTTGTCATTGATGAACACATGAAAATGCATGTTGTTAAAAGATTCAATCACCATTTAATGTCACTAATTTTAGTATTTTCTGTATTTTTAACTTGAAATAAAGTGTTCTCTTTAAATTGTGATTAATGAATGTTATTTGGACAGGTTTAGGTAAATTGGACATAACTCTCAATGTAGAAATCGAAATGAAGAAATTCTTGAACCTGGTGCAACATGACTCAATCTTATACAAATTTGAAGAATAGTGGAAAAGCCAAATCCAACATATTATGGGCCAAAAAATTGAGATACAACAGAATCGGACTACAACTCTTACCCAGCTTGACCCAACTCACGTATTTGGACCGTATATCCCAAACTACGTACTCAATTGGTATAATTCTTGAAGCTGTGAATTGCTGACTTAACTATCAACAACTCGTATGTTTATGGTAAAGTCCAAATCAGCCGTTATCATGGACCAAATCGCATTGCAAGTGGGTAAAATGGTTGTTGGCCAAATTCTGATGTATCTTTAGAATTTTACGCATATCTCATTGGATACTCATCCAATTTGCATGAAATCAGTGCCTATGGAAAGAAGAGTCAACATTCTACAACTTTTATGTCGGCTGAAGAAGCTGAATTGATCATTTACATTATCAAAAATGTGCTGCAAGTGGATACACGAGTTATTGGCTTAAAATTATTGAAGATTGATGTCATCCATGACATATGTCCATTCATTGCCTATATAAGGAGACCCTTAGGACATTTTTATTAGATAAATTCTCTCTTCTTTTATTCTCATTAACATGTATTGTAATTTAGGCTAGAGTTCCTAGCAAGGCTAAGAGATGAACTTTTATGTGTAGTAAATCTACTTCCATGCTTTGATTCGGTGTCAAGAGCTATAAATGTTGTAAGTTTGGTTTTGATTAAACTCTAATCTATTTTATTTTCTATAATCCAGAGGTTATAATTCTCATGTCTCATATATGTTCAGTCATGCTTTTCTTATATGATTCATGTTGATTTATAATTGTTACTGGTTACATTATTTTATATGTTAATCTTTTACTGCAGTATTGTCAATTTGATATATTGTCGATCTTGGATAACATGTAAGGGCAATAAATGTTTGATATTCAAGTTAATCTTTTACTGCAATATTGTCAAAATGATATATTGTCGATCTTAGATAACTTGTATAAATAACATGATGTGTGTCAATGCTTGTAAAGAGTTTAACTAAATCAAATACATGTGTTATCAAATGTGCTATATATTACATACCTTCCGATTGATTGTTTGGGATGTGAAACTTTCAGTTGAGTTATAAATATCAAATCAAAGTATAGAGTAGATTTATAAAGCATAATTGTGATTCTCAAAGCCTTGCTTAAATTATCATAAGACATTTTCCTCAATTCATAGACAATTCTATCTCATCCGTTTAAATCAATTAACCTTTTGCTATTGCTTTAATATTTTATTTCACTAACCTATTTTGCCAAGAGCTTCCTCGTGGGATTGACACCTCAATCTATACTGCGATAGCTGCGTTATATTTTGAGCATAAACAAAAATTTGGCGCCGTTGCCAGGGAGGCACACTAAGCGAAAGTCGGTTGCGATTATAAATACTAAAGTGGTAACTTTGTATATTTTCTTTTCTTTATAAAATCTTAGTTTTATTTCCTTTATTGTAATTTATTTATTATTCATGGTTGGTTCTACCACCTAATTTATTTTGTTTTCTTTAGTTAATTTGTTATATTTTATATTATCTTAATGGCTGGTTTTACCGCCTAATTAGTTTATTTTCTTTTATCTATTTATCGCACTTTATTTTCTTTAGTTTATTTATTGCACTTTTTTTTAATGGCTGGTTTTATCGCCTAACTTCGTTCACTTTCTTTTATTTATTTATTGTACTTTTTTTTAGTTAATTTGTTATATTTTCTTTTTATTTTGTGGCTGGTTCTACCGCTTAACTTAGTTTCTTTATTTCTTATTGTACTCTATTTATTTATTGCACTTTTTTTATTGTACTTTATTTTCATTTTCTTTTACTTATTTATTGCAATTTATTTTCTTTAGTTAATATGTTGTATTTTCTTTTTATGGCCGGTTCTACCGCCTAACCTTTTATTTATTTACTTATTGTATTTTCTTTTTATTATTTATTTATTGTACTTTTTATTTTATAGTCTTTTGTTTAGTTATTGTATTTATATTTCATGGTTGGTCTTACCACCTAAATCATTTCTATTTCTTGTTGTGATTATTCCACTTCTTAATTTTCCTTAAGCATTTCTTTCCTAAAAAAAAAAAAATTAAAAAAAAAAATTTAGGATGTATGCATCGACCTAGAGACAAACGAGGAAGATTTGTGAGAGAACTAGAACTAGAACTAGAACCACCCACACAATTTGTAAGTGAAGAGAATTCACCTTCTAGTTCATCTTGTAATTCTAACACAATGAGGCAACACGAAGAAAACCCCGTTAGAACTCTAAAAGATTACTTGCATCCTACTCGCACAGCCACACCATCATGCATTATATTTCCACCTAACATACCACATTCGGATTTTAAACCTGGAATGATACAACTTCTTCCCACTTTTCATGGTCTAGATAGTGAAAATCCTTATGTACATGTTAGGGAATTTGAAGAGGTAATTGCCACCTTCCATAGCCAACCTGAAGCCATAGACACTGTTAGACTTAAATTTTTCCCTTTTTCTTTGAAAGACAAAGCAAAGAGTTGGCTATACTCTTTGAGGCCGAGGTCTATAGGAACTTGGGCAGAAATGACCCAAGCATTTTTCAATAAATACTTCCCACAACACAAAACTAATGGCCTGAAAAGACAAATTTCTTCCTTCTCCCAAAAAGACAGTGAAACCTTATATCAAGCATGGGAAAGGTTTAAAGAGTTGTTAAATCTGTGCCCTCACCATGGGTATGAAAATTGGCGCTTGGTTAGTTATTTCTATGAGGGACTCACAATTAGAGAGCGCCAATTTGTTGAGATGATGTGTAATAGGGAGTTTCTTCACAAAGATCCTAAGGAAGCTATAGAATTCCTTAATGACTTAGCCGAAAAAGCCCATACATGGACTGGACCTAGCATTGCTGAAAGCACAAATAGGTCATGACCCAATGGAGTTTTCCATCTTAGGGAAGAGGATAACCTCAAAGCTCAATTAGAGGTCTTAACTAGGGAGTTAGAGGCCTTGAAAACCAAAGATAGAAGGGTCACCCACACGGTTGCTAGAGTTGAGTCACACGATGTCTGTTTTGTCTGTAGAGGAGCGGAACACTTAGCTCAGGATTATCCCACGTATAGTGAGATGAGAGGGATATATGAGGAACAATGTATTGCCCTAGGAGTGTACAATAAGCCTTATTCACCCTACTCTGAAACATATAATCCTAGCTGGAGAAACCACCCAAATTTCAGTTGGAAATCTGACCAACAAGCCAACAACCAATGGAAACAAGAACAACAAGCACTCAAGTCTTATGTTGCACCTTAATATAATGCACGACCAACTAGGAGTTCTTTAGAGGATACATTGCAAGCATTTATGAAGGCACAAAGTAAGACTAATCAAAAAATTGAAACAATTCTTGCACAGGTGGTGGACGAAAACAAAGAAATCAAGAGTCAAATCACAAAGTTGACCAGTGCCTTAACTGTACAAGAGCGAGGTAAGTTTCTATCTCAACCTCAATCCAATCCGAAAGGACAATTCATGGCACAAGTTTCTATTTCTGATGTTCAAAATCTCAAAGAAGTCAATGCCATTACTACTCGAAGTAGTAAGATTGTAAGTGAGCCTACTCCTGAAATTAACACATCTACGAGTAGTAAAGACACCCCTCTTGAAAAAGAGGCCACAGTGGAAAAAGAACCCGAAAGTAAGTTTTCAATCCCAGTGCCTTTTCCTCAAGTTCTTCGACCGGTTGGGAAAAATACAAAAATTCAAGGTGAGATTTTAGAACATTTGAAACAAGTTAAAATTAATTTTCCCTTGTTACATTTGATTAAGCAGGTTCCAATTTATGCCAAAGTCATCAAGGATTTATGCACTATCAAAAGAAAACACCATGTGAAGAAAACTACATTTTTGGCAAAACAGGTAAGTGCAGTGATTGAACAAAAGACACCACCCAAGTATAAAGACCCAGGATGTCCCACAATCTCCTGCCAAATTGGGACACATGAGTTTGGTCAAACTTTATTGGACTTAGGAGCAAGTGTAAATTTAATGCGTTATTCTATTTACTTGCAATTGGGACTTGGTGAGATTAAACCAATATCTGTAGTCCTACAATTAGCTAACCGATCAATCAAGAAACCACGGGAAATAGTAGAAGATGTTTTGTTACAAATTGATAAATTTTACTACCCTGTTGATTTTCTTGTTTTAGATACTCATTCTGTTGTTAACATGGAGTCAAAAATCCCTCTTATTTTAGGGAGACCTTTTCTAGCCACTGCTAACGCTCTTATTAATTGCAGAAATGGTCTAATGAAATTATCTTTTGGGAATATGACTCTTGAGGTGAACATTTTCAACATTGGCAAACAACCACGAGAAGAAGACGAGTGCTATCATTCATATATGATAGACACATTTGTAGCAGAGGAAGCTTATAAAAATCATGGCTATGATTCTTCGAAAAACCTTCTCAATTTTGATTTTGAAGAATTGTATTATCCTGATGTAACAACTGATGTGTTTAGTATTTTTGACTCACAGCACAAAGGGACTCGATTTTGGCAGCCACGCTTTGAAGAGTTGCCACGAGAGAGGGAGAGACCAAAACCATCAAACCTCGAGACACCACAAGTTGAGCTTTCTCCACTGCCCAAAGGTTTGAAACACGCATTCTTGGGACCAGGTGATACCTTTCCTATCATCATTTCTTCTGAGCTTAGTGCTGAACAAGAGGAAAAATTGATAAAATTGTTAAAAGAACATAAGTCTGCACTAGGTTGAACCATAGCTGATATTAAAGGTATTTCTCCATTGATATGCTCCCATAGAATTCATTTAGAGGAAGGTGTCCAACCTCGTAGAGACCCACAAAGAAGACTTAACCCAACAATGAAAGAAGTAGTGAAGAAAGAGGTCTTGAAACTATTAGATGCAGGTATAATCTACCCAATTTCTGATAGTCAATGGGTAAGTCCAACTCAAGTAGTTCCTAAGAAATCTGGGGTTACTGTTGTTGAAAATGAGAATGGGATACCTGTTCCAACTAGGGTAGTAAGTGGTTTGAAAATGTGTATTGATTATAGAAAGTTAAACACAGTCACTAGGAAAGACTATTTTCCATTGCCTTTTATCGACCAAATTTTAGAACGTGTAGCTGGACATCCTTTTTATTGCTTTCTTGATGGGTATTCAGGGTATTACCAGATTGAGATAGCTATAGAAGATCAAGAAAAAACTACTTTTACATGCCCTTTTGGTACTTATGCTTTTCGTAGAATGCCATTTGGATTATGTAATGCACCAGCTACTTTCCAGCGTTGCATGTTGAGTATTTTCTCTGATATGGTTGAAAAATGCATGAAGGTCTTTATGGATGATTTGACTGTTTTTGGTAATTCTTTTGATTTATGCCTACTTAACTTGAAATCTGTTTTGAGTAAGTGTGAAGAAAAAGGACTTGTGCTAAATTAGGAGAAATGTCATTTCATGGTATCTTCAGGAATCGTTTTGGGGCACATTGTATCTGAAAGAGGGATAGAGGTTGACAAGGCAAAAATTGAATTAATCTCTAAATTACCTACACCTAAAACGGTAAAAGATGTCCGATCCTTTCTTGGACACGCCGGCTTTTACAGAAGGTTTATACAAAACTTTTCTGCCATATCTAGACCATTGTGTAACCTTTTGCTAAAAGATGCAGAATTTACATGGACACAAGAGTGTGAGGAGGCATTCCGAACACTCATTGCCAAACTCACCACCGCTCCTATCATGCAATCACCGGATTGGAACCTCCCATTTGAAATTATGTGTGATGCAAGTAATTATGCTGTAGGAGCAGTTCTTGGGCAACGGAGGGAGGGAAAACCCTTTGTTGTTTATTATGCTAGTAGGACTTTGAATGATGCTCAAATGAATTACACTACTACTGAAAAAGAACTATTAGCTGTTGTTTTTGCCTTAGATAAATTTCGTTCTTATTTGATTGGTTCACCTATTGTTATTTTTACTGGCCACGCAGCCCTTAAGTACCTTCTTTCTAAGAAGGATGCTAAAGCCCGTTTAATTAGGTGAATTCTTCTTTTGCAGGAATTCGATATAACCATCAAAGATAAGAAAGGCGTTGAAAATATTGTTGCTGATCATCTATCCCGCCTTGAGTTCACTGACTCCACTGATTTGCCACCCATTCGAGACGATTTTCCAGATGAACATCTTTTTGCTATAAGCCAAATACCTTGGTATGCACATATCGTAAATTATTTGGTTTGTGGTGAACTTCCATCTGACTGGAGTACACAAGATAAGCGTAAGTTCTTGGTTGAGGTACGTAACCTTTATTGGGATGATCCATATCTTTTCAAATACTGTCCTGACCAAATCATGAGACGTTGCATTCCTGAAAGTGAAGTTTCTAGTGTCTTAAATTTTTGCCATAGTGCTGCTTGCGGTGGCCATTTTTCTATGAAGAAGACAGCTGTGAAAATTTTACAGTGTGGTCTTTATTGGCCCACTTTGTTCAAAGACACTAATAATTTTTGTCGTTCATGTGAAAGATGTCAAAAGTTAGGTGCTTTATCTCGAAGAAATATGATGCCTCTTAACCCTATTCTTGTTATCGAGATATTTAACTGTTGGGGTATCGATTTTATGGGTCCTTTTCCTTCATCTTTTGGCTATCTTTACATCCTTTTAGCTGTTGACTATGTATCAAAATGGGTGGAGGCTGTAGCTTGTCGTACTAATGATAATACAACTGTGGTAAAACTCTTAAAAGAAAATGTATTATCTAGGTACGGTATGCCACGTGTCATCATTAGTGACCAAGGAACACATTTTTGTAATCGTTCTTTTGAAGCTTTGATGCGCAGGTATGGTGTTCTTCATAAAGTTTCCACTGCATACCATCCACAGACAAATGGACAAGCCGAGCTAGCAAATAGAGAGATTAAACAGGTTTTAGAAAAGACGGTTAACCCGAATCGCAAAGATTGGTCTCTACGCCTTTCTGATGCATTATGGGCATATCGTACTGCATACAAAACCATTTTAGGAATGTCCCCATACCGGCTTGTTTATGGGAAAGCTTGTCATTTACCTGTTGAGCTAGAACATAAAGCTTATTGGGCTGTCAAAGCCCTTAACTTTGATTTGAATGCTGCAGGTCTCCAGAAAAAGTTACAATTGTCAGAAATAGAAGAGCTATGAAATGACGCATATGACAACTCCAGAATTTACAAAGTTAAAATGAAAGTAGCTCATGATAAACAGATCTCAAGGAAACACTTTGAGCCAAATCAACAGGTCTATCTTTATGATTCTCGATTGCATTTACACCCTGGAAAGTTGAGATCTCGATGGACTGGTCCATTTATGGTAAGACATGTTTTTCCTAATGGTGCTGTTGAAATAGAAGACCTCACTGATGGACGGACTTTCAAAGTGAATGGACAGCGGTTAAAAAGCTACGTGGAAAAGGTAAACGACTCTATGTACCTAGGTGAGATCCCTCTTGTGGATCCTGTCTATTGTGATTGATCAGTGTGATTTTATTTCCCGGTCAAGTGGCAGATACGGTACTCCGTGACTATTAAAGTCGGTTTCTCAGTTCCCTAAAAACTGTCCCTCAAACTGTGCATTCATCTCTTTTCTTTCTTTCAAAATGGATCGCATTCTTGCCAACCTTAAAAAACGTTTTCTTTCATTTCCTCAAAATGCTCTACTTAAGATTTACAAAGCACGGTGTGAAAGACTAAGGCTATTGATGTTGGGTAATATCCCTGTGGACCTTCGTTGGTTAATTGAAGCCAAGGTTCGGTTGTCTGGTGAGTTTGAAAATGATTTTGTTTCTCATATGCCTGGTCTTGGAAGAAGCTCTTATGCCAAAAGGCGACGAGCAAAAAGGTTACAAGTCTGTCATAACTGTGCTCGATGGAATTGTAATCGGAGTTGTCGTTCTTTAGGATTCGTATCTAGAAATCGAGAAGACAAAATTCAGTTCATTAAGGATGGACTGAGTAAGGAGTCTTTGGATGATATCCTATTGACTTTTGAGACGCATCCCTATGGGCTCGTGCAACGTGAACTTCTTGATTTATGGAACAAATTCAAAAATGAACATCAACGGTATAGTCTCGGGAATCTGACTCTAAAAGACCATGTTTGCCAATTTATAAGAAAATTGGATGGGAAGCCTATCCCCGACCCATAGAGGGCGTTTAAGCCGTTACTGAACGTAAAACCAGAGGAAGATGTGAGCCACAATCACAACTACTTGTAAATACATGTGTTTTAATTTCAAACTTTATTTTATGAATAGTAGGGCTACTCATGTAGATGTCTTAAATTCAAATCTTTTTGTTCAATAATGCATGTGGGTCATTATGTTTAAATTTTTGTGTTTTATTTTTAACTCTCTTTTGACAAACTGTCGGGTTACCATAATCATTGTTATCATTTGGCACTCTATAAATACAGCACCTTGGTTTCTTCATTTTTATATATTGAGATAAAGGTGAGAGTAGATATGGAGGAAACCCAAGTTCGACAATTTCGAAATATATGTGTATTTTATGGATCTAGTCCTGGGGAGAGTAAAGTGTTCGTAGAAGCAGCAAACAATCTAGGAAAAACATTAGCTGCAAGAAAAATTCATTTGATTTATGGAGGAGGTAGCCTTGGGCTAATGGGGTGTGTGTCAACAGCTGCACATTTAGGAGGAGGTCAAGTTTTAGGTATTATTCCTACAGCTTTGGCCGTGGGAAACCTGACCGGGAAAACAATAGGGGAAGAATTACGAGTCTCATCCATGCATGAGCGTATAGCCAGAATGCTTTGCAATGCAGACGCTTTTATTGCTTTACCAGGTGGTTTTGGTACCTTGGAAGAAATTTTTCAAATTGTCTCTTGGGCCCAACTGAATATCCACCGAAAACCCATAGGTTTGTTGAATGTTAATAACTATTTTGATTGCTTACTTTGTTTTCTTGATCAAGCTGTGGAACAGAATTTTATTTCACATTCGGCGCGACAGATCCTGGTTTCTGCTACTGAGGCGGATGAATTGATTAACAAATTACAGGCAGTTACCTACGAACCTGACCCAGCAATAACTCAGATCGATTGGTCAGTGGGCCTTAACAAGCGAAAATTGGATCTGACACTTCGTTTGTAAATTTTTCTTTTTATTTATTTATTTATCAGTACCATCATTTTAGTTTATATTTGCTTAAGTGTCTCTCAGGTTTGTTTCTTTCAAATAACTGGCGTTTCAGGTAATGTCTCCTATACTTTATCTCTTTCTATTTAAACATTGAGGACAATGTTTCATCTGGTTTGGGGGGAGGATAGTAGACATACGTTGCATTTTGTAAAAAAAAAAAATTGTGGTCCGACATTTGATTAAAATGGCAGAGTAAAGAGTTCATTCTTGAACTCTTGAGACGCATTCTAGGTCAAATTAGAATGGCAGAGTAAGGAGTTTTAGTACTAACTTTTGAAATGCATTTTAACTAACTTTTTGTTATTTTGTTTTATATTTCATGCATTGTCGTTTACTGCTTGTAGTCTTGGTAATTCTTGTATAAAGGAATTTGCTTTTCTGCCTAAGTATGATTTCAGAATTGTTTAGGTTGAGTCACTGTTTCTATCTAGGTTACTAAAGAATGACTTCCAAAATATTTTTGAGCACAATGCTAAGCCTTGTGGTAAGATGGATGATTTAATTTATATAGCCAAGAGAATTCCCATGTTTAAGTATATATTTTTCTAATCTTACATATCTTTTGTGAGTAAGTGGAAAGGTTGAGAAAACAACTTATGAACCTTCATTGATCCTTTGAATTGGTTAATTTTTGTTTAGAATGATATTATTTGAATTAAGGGATAAGTTGGTTACATTTGTGCATAATATAATTTGGTGAGAAACCTTTGTAATGCTTCCTTGTATTCTTCAAAAATACCACAAAAAAAAAACACACAAAAGTACCAAAAACAAGAAAAAAAAGAAGCAATTCAGTTTAATAAAGTCTTCATTCAATTTTAGAAGACAAATACCTTGTAAAACAGTTTTCTCACCAAGTTATAATTGTATTATTCTCACAAGCCAATTAAAGTTCTAAAGTTGGCGTATGATATGAATAATTGATTTTTAAACAAATAATTTTCCTATCTTCGGATCAATGTTAGTTTATATGTCTGTCCTTAAAATTGACTTTTTTCTTGAGTGCTTAACTGTTTTCCAACTCCATAAGAGAAGTCCTAACCTTTTAAACAGTCATACACCTGTGAGGATATGGAGTTGAGGCTTTTACTTGGAGAAATTCTCAAGGCTATATCTATTGTGGTTTGTGGTTAGATGGTTATGGCTTAGTTCACACACACACAAATTATGGAAGTTGTAATTGAAAAAACCATGATAGCAACAGTGATCTCGAACTGACGTTTTGATTGAAATGCTTAGGTAATTTTGCATATTCTATTTACGCTTGAATTGCTAGAGACTAGCAATAAGCTGGTTGGGGGCTGTGATGAACACATGAAAATGCATGTTGTTAAAAGATTCAATCACCATTTAATGTCACTAATTTTAGTATTTTCTGTATTTTTAACTTGAAATAAAGTGTTCTCCTTAAATTGTGATTAATGAATGTTATTTGGACAGGTTTAGGTAAATTGGACATAACTCTCAATGCAGAAATCGAAATGAAGAAATTCTTGAACCTGGTGCAACATGACTCAATCTTACACAAATTTGAAGAATAGTGGAAAAGCCAAATCCAACATGTTATGGGCCACAAATTGAGATACAACAGAATCGGACTACAACTCTTACCCAGCTTGACCCAACTCACGTATTTGGACCGTATCTCCCACAATACGTACTCAATTGGTATAATTCTTGAAGCTGTGAATTGCTGACTTAACTATCAACACTTGTATGTTTATGGTAAAGTCCAAATCAGCCGTTATCATGGACCAAATCGCATTGCAAGTGGGTAAAATGGTTGTTGGCCGAATTCTGATGTATCTTTGGAATTTTACGCATATCTCATTGGATACTCATCCAATTTGCATGAAATCAGTGCCTATGGAAAGAAGAGTCAAAATTATACAACTTTCATGTCGGCTGCAGAAGCGGAATTGATCATTTACATTATCAAAAATGTGCTGCAAGTGGATACACGAGTTATTGGCTTAAAATTATTGAAGATTGATGTCATCCATGACATATGTCCATTCATTGCCTATATAAGGAGACCCTTAGGACATTTTTATTAGATAAATTCTCTCTTCTTTTATTCTCATTAACATGTATTGTAATTTAGGCTAGAGTTCCTAGCAAGGCTAAGAGATGAACTTTTATGTGTAGTAAATCTACTTCCATGCTTTGATTCGGTGTCAAGAGCTATAAATGTTGTAAGTTTGGTTTTGATTAAACTCTAATCTATTTTATTTTCTATAATCCAGAAGTTATAATTCTCATGTCTCATATATGTTCAGTCATACTTTTCTTATGTGATTCATGTTGATTTATAATTGTTACTGGTTACATTGTTTTATATGTTAATCTTTTACTGCAGTATTGTCAATTTGATATATTGTCGATCTTGGATAACATGTAAGGGCAATAAATGTTTGATATTCAAGTTAATCTTTTACTGCAATATTGTCAAAATGATATATTGTCGATCTTAGATAACTTGTATAAATAACATGATGTGTGTTAATGCTTGTAAAGAGTTTAACTAAATCAAATACATGTGTTATCAAATGTGCTATATATTACATACGTTCCGATTGATTGTTTGGGATGTGAAACTTTCAGTTGAGTTATAAATATCGAATCAAAGTATAAAGTAGATTTATAAAGCATAATTGTGATTCTCAAAGCCTTGCTTAAATCATCATAAGACATTTTTCTCAATTCATAGACAATTCTATCTCATTCGTTTAAATCAATTAACCCTTTCCTACTGCTTTAATATTTTACTTTACTAACCTATTTTGCCAAGAGCTTCCTCGTGGGATCGACACCTCAATCTATACTGCGATAGCCGCGTTATATTTTGAGCGTAAACAGTCATATAGAGCTCCTTCATACATCTGTGAATGATGCCTCCCACACACATTACAAATATTACAAAGCAGTGCGTTAAACCATACAAGTTGAGGTTATAGCATATTCGTATAATCCTTTTATCATATATATAATGGAAGAGCAGAGATATAGATCATTACCGTAAAATCTCTATTTACTAAGCCATGAACTTATCTCTAGATTTATATTTCTATAAACAATATTCACAAACACTTTTTTGATATTGTTTATCCCTTCAGAATATTTTTTTCTAAGGTTGATGCTTGTGGCCACAAGACTTTTTGAAATATAATCTCGGAGCTTCAGGATATACAACTAACTCATATGAACTAATAGATCTCATATCTATGCACACCAGTCTCCAAGAGCATTGAACTATACCCAGCAACTAGACCATACCCAACGACACCCAACAGTCAGACCATAAAAAGTTTTTAACATGTGTAGAATTAAAGTATGGTGGATCACTCGCAAGCCCACCATAACGCTCAGGTCAAAGGACCAAAATATTACTTCACTCGGAATACCTTCCATTGACGACTTTATGAGATGTTTGTTGGAGGTCCTCATGAGTCTATTCAGTACATAGTCTCTATACGAGCTTCAACATAAATATTGTTAATAACCTTCCGGTATGAAAAAAGTTTGTGATGTTGCAATAGGCCTAGGATAGGTAAGATACTAAATTCATAGTTTGCTAACAAAATCATATAGACCATCCGGATATAGACATACAGTAATTTATATTAATGGCTTTCACCGATAGATCTGCATCAATGAAATTAGATCAGGAACATAGTGTTTAAGAACATACTTGTATAATGATATTTCATAGCACCATATGCAACTCTTTGTAGATATGTCATTACTAATGTATTCTCAGGTCTTTGTCCCATTTCAGATAAGGCTCTAACTCCTTAGATTTCACTAACTCTTACAACCTACTAACTCTTAGCACAACTAACTCTTAATACTTATAACTATTAGCGTTCCTAACTGATAAAGGTGTCAAAACACTAGTATTATTTGTACCCAACTTTTAATTTTTGCTCCAAATCATAAATATTTAGCTAGTTAATTGTATTTTATGATCATAATTAAATGGACGACAGAAAATGTGACGTATAGGAATAAATGGGAGGTGAATTGGACGTCAAACGAAGAATTTATGCTAAAAATACGAAAGGGGCACCAGGGCTGGGCGCCGCGACGCTCGAGGTGGTGAACAGTGTCAGGGGAACAGTATTTTGCTACAGTACCTAGTGAACAGTATTTTGAAGACAAAAAACCTATAAATAAGAAAGCCAAAAATCCTAAGAGAGAGGAAAAGAGAAAAAGGAAGAAAAGAGGCAAAAACTTAGAGAGAATTCACAACACAAGATTAAATATCAAAGTTAAAGATTGAAGAACCAAGATCAAGATTCAACCTTCAAGTCAAGATTGAGGGAGAAGCACATCAAAGAGTCACTTTGATTAGTTTTTCTACTCTTTCTTTATCATTATGTTCTTATTCTTGTTGATCTTTATGAATTTGTTTGATACTTTTGGTTTTGTAATGGGTTAATTTATTCATCTAGGGTTAGACTATGTGAACCTAGTAATAGATTTGGATTGTGTTAAATTTTAATTTTTGAACTTGATAAATTTAATTGATTTATTCTATCTTGTGTTTAATGCTTTCATTATACCTGATCAATATTTTGAATGATTGAGGAATCATGATGAACTCGACGGAGGGATTCATGTGTTTAGTCTAGGGTAGTTTGATGCATGATCATAGGGTAACAACTATGAGTTCCATCTAGGATAGACATATACCTAGGTGGCATGTATGATATAATTTAGACTTGATCTTAATGATTACATTCTGATTTGATTACCATAGACATATAGGTGATTGTTAGAATGCGTAATATAGTCACTTGACCATCACAGAGGCTTGTGATGAGATAAGTGTCTAAGCCAATCAATTAGTATTAAGAGATTAACTAAGTGGTTAATGAGTCCAATGAAATACTAGGGGCCGAGTCAAAATCCTAGATTATCTTTATTTGTGAATTACACTATTTGCTTTTGTTTAATTAATTGATAGAATTAGATTAGTTAAATAAATTTTAGATTGTGATTTTCTGAATAAAAGTTAAATAGGTATAATTTTAGTACTTGATTTATAGAATTAGACTGCATAGTCCTTGTGGGATCGATATCTGGACTTAAAATCCTATATTACTTGATACGATAGCGTGCACTTGCGCTTAGCTACTATAGCACAACAATCAATAACTCTTAGCATTGATCCAAACTCTTTTAGACCAGATCTGAACTTCTTTAGATCATACAATGTCTGAAACATAACAAGCATCTAACTATTTAGTAATTAATAATTTTATTAGAAATGATAATTGTACAAATACTAAAATTAAATATTTACACATAATAGGATAACACGTAAGCACAAATCCCAACAAGAGCCTTGTTTGAATATAGTTGCAAAAAGCTGCAAATGGTGCTAAGAAATGTCATCATGCAAAGTATATTCTTAAACACCATATTCCTGATCTATCTTTATCAACGTGAGTCTATCGGGGATTGATAAACTTAAATTATATCTATTATTTTTACTCATTTAACTTGTTTAATTGCTTATTTTAATAAGAATATTAGACTTTTTATATGTTTTATTATTATTTTGTAGGTTTGGAGTCAATGGAGCAATTGGATATGAAAATCTAAGAAAAACAAGTCAAAACATAAAATGCTATAGTAACAATACTACAATAATCGCTACAATATGCATTGTTACAGTAATTATTAGTACCTTCGCCCTAGTGATAAATAGTATATCGCCTGAGCATCCAAAGATTTTTGCTCTAATGGTGAACAGTCGTGCGTGAACATATCTTAAGGCTCTTATTTCAGTAAAAAAAATAAGTGCAACTCAAATACTCTAATTAATCCTTATATAAAGGCCTATTATTTCATACCTAAAAGAATACATAACTTAAGGCTCTTAGAGTCACAATAATTGAAGAAGATCAATTTTTAAAGAGAGAAGTAAGGGGAATTCAAGGAAGTAAGAGATTATTAATGAATATTGGCATATCAACCAACTACAAATTAATGTCTATATTGGTTTGCTTTTGATTGTATCATGTTTATTTTATTTTTCTGCCATAATTCTTTTATTATCATGAGCTAAATTTATTTTTTAGGGTTATTACTCGAACTCAATATGTGAGCTTAATTGTTAGATCTTTTTAATATTTATTTGAACTCAATTCTTCATTATTTAAATTATTTGTTCTTAATGCTTCATTATATCTTATCAATATTATGATTGATTTGGTAATACTTTGATAAACTCAGAAGAGGCATCAATGTATTTAGACTTAAATAATTTGATACATGATTGTAAAGTAACATTCAATGTTGTATTTGCAAGTTTCGAATTAGGATAGGATTATACCCAATTGGCATGTATGGTCAATAAGATTTGTTCTTAATGAATCTTAATTTATTATAAATACCATAGGAATATAGGTATTTAGTAAATTAGGATATACTTGCATGACCTTGGAAGAGGCTTGTGAATACTTTAGTGTCTTGACCAATAATAAGAATTTAGGGATATAAAATTAAAAGGATTAATCTTTAGAAAACATATTAAAGGATAGTAATTAATCCTAGGCTTTCTATATATTGCTATCTTCTTATTTTATTTAAGTTGTGTCATTTATTTTTTGCATTTTTATTTTACTTAAATTTATTGCAAAACTAAGATTTGATTTTTTTGAATAATTATAAGAAAGATATAATTTTAGTACTTGGTAGAAAATAAAATTTATTCCCGTAGGTTCAACATCCGAGTTTATAAGTCCCTTTGTTACTTGTTACGATAGCGTATACTTGTGCTTAATTTTAAGATATAGAAATATAACATCAGTGATACCTTTTTTACAAGATCAGTGTATGTCTATATTTGAATAGTCGAGATAGTTAGTCTTAGTAAACCATGAGCTTAGTAGAAGCTCGTATAGAGATGTAGGTATTAAGTAAAGACTAGGTACTAAAACAACTCGTGAGGACCTCCAATAGACATCCCATAAAGCCATCAACGGTAGGTTTGCTCGAGTTGAGTAGTATTCGTGGCCCTTTAATCTAAGCGCAATAGTGGACTTGTAAATGATCAACCTTACTTTAGTTTGATGCATGTTAAAGATCTTTCATAGTCTACCCGTTAGGTATTACTAGGTATGGTCCAATGCTCATGGAGTTTGGTATGCGTAGATATGGGATTCATCAACTCATATGAGTGAGTTATATATCTGGATGCTTTGAGATTGTATTTTAGAAAGTCTTATGGCCATAAATATTAAACCTGAAAAAGAGTTTTTCATGGAATAAAAAACACCGTAAACGTGTTTACGGTATCATTTATTAAAATATAAATTTGAAAATAAGTTCACGGATAAACAAATAGAGATTTGACGGTGATGATCTATATCTCTTCTCTTCTAGGATATAGGTAGTGGAAGAATTATATGAATATGTTATAACCTCAATTTGTATGATTTAATGCACTGTTTTGTAATATTTGTAACGTGTGTGGGATATCATTCATGAACTTATGGAAGAGTTCCATATGACAAATCGAGAGTGGACCTAGGGAGTCTCACAATATAAAGTATACTCATTATGCACTGAGGCTGTGGACTGGATTGAATAGTTCGATCCAAGAAATTCCAGCAAACCAAATATTTATTTCAGAATCCCTTGAGATGTGCACTTGTTAAGTCTTAAGTGTTAAATACATCATTTAATTAGTTAACAAAAGTTGTTAACCAATGAGATTATGATATGTGGAACATTTTAGGCCATTCATTATTTGCCTTTAAATTTACAAAATTAACCTTGCTTATGGGACAAGCAAGATTTATTTAATAATTCAAAAATGGCTTTTGAATTATTATTATTATTATTATTATTATTATTATTATTAAGTCAAAGAGGCAAATAATGGGGCATGTCTATATTTGAATAGTCGAGATAGTTAGTTTTAGTAAACCATGAGATGCGTAGAAGCTCGTATAGACATGTAGGTATTAAGTAAAGACTAGGTACTAAAACAACTCGCGAGGACCTCAAATAGACATCCCATAAAGCCATCAATGGTAGGTTTGCTCGAGTTGAGTAATATTCGTGGTCATTTAATCTAAGCGCAATAGTGGACTTGTAAATGATCCACCGTACTTTGGTTTGATGCATGTTAAAGATCTTTCATGGGGTAACCATTAGGTATTACTGGATATGGTCCAATGCTCATGGAGTTTGGTATGCATAGATATGGGATTCATCAACTCATATGAGTGAGTTATATATCTAGATGATCCGAGATTATATTTTAGAAAGTCTTATGGCGATAAATATTAAACCTAAAAAAAGAGTTTTTCATGGAATACAAAAACACCGTAAAAGTGTTTACGAATATCATTTATTAAAATACAAATCTAAAAATAAGTTCACGGATAAACAAATAGAGATTTGACGGTGATGATCTATATCTCTACTCTTCTAGGATATAGGTAATGGAATAATTATATGAATATGCTTTAACCTCAGTTTGTATGATTTAATGCACTATTTTGTAATATTTGTAACGTGTGTGGGATATCATTGACGGACTTATGGAAGAGTTCCATATGACAAATCGAGAGTGGACCTAGGACGTCTCACAATATAAAGTATACTCGTTACGCACTGGGACAGTGGACTGGATTGAATAGTTCGATCCAAGAAATTCCAGCAAACCAAATATTTATTTCAGAATCCCTTGGGATGTGCACTTGTTAAGACTTAAGTGTTAAATACATCATTTAATTAGTTAACAAAAGTTGTTAACTAAGGAGATGATGATATGTGGCACATTTTAGGCCATTCATTATTTGCCTTTGAATTTATAAAATTAACCTTATTTATGGGACATACAAGATTTATTTAATAATTCAAAAAAGGTTTTTGAATTCTTCTTCTTCTTCTTCTTCTTCTTATTATTATTATTATTATTAAGTCAAAGAGGCAAATAATGGGGCATGTCTATATTTGAATAGTTGAGATAGTTAGTCTTAGTAAACCATGAGCTTAGTAGAAGCTCGTTTAGAGATGTAGTATTAAGTAAAGACTAGGTACTAAAACAACTCGTGAGGACCTCCAATAGACATCCCAGAAAGCCATCAACAGTAGGTTTTCTTGAGTTGTGTAGTATTCGTGGTCCTTTAATCTAAGCTAAATAGTGGACTTGTAAATGATCCACCTTACTTTGGTTTAATCCATATTAAAGATCTTTCATGGTCTAACCGTTAGGTATTACTGGGTATGGTCCAATGCTCATGGAGTTTGGTATGTGTAAATATGGGATTCATCAACTCATATGAGTGAGTTATATATCTGGATGCTCCGAGATTGTATTTTAGAAAGTCTTATGGCCATAAATATTAAACCTGAAAAAGAGTTTTTTTATGGAATAAAAAACACCGTAAAAGTGTTTATGGATATCATTTATTAAAATACAAATTTGAAAATAAGTTCATAGATAAACAAATAGAGATTTGACGGTGATGATCTATATCTCTGCTCTTCTAGGATATAGGCGATGGAAGAATTATACGAATATGCTATAACCTCAGTTTGTATTATTTAATGCACTGTTTTGTAATATTTGTAACGTGTGTGGGACATTATTGACGGACTTATGGAAGAGTTCTATATGAAAAATCGAACGTGGACCTAGGGAGTCTCATAATATAAAGTATACCCATTACGCACTGAGGCAGTGGACTGGATTGAATAGTTTGATCCAAGGAAATTCTAGCAAACCAAATATTTATTTCAGAATCCCTTGGGATGTGCACTTGTTAAGACTTAAGTGTTAAATACATCATTTAATTAGTTAACAAAAGTTGTTAACTAATGAGAGTATGATATATGGCACATTTTAGGCCATTCATTATTTGCCTTTGAATTTACAAAATAACCTTGCTTATGGGACAAGCAAGATTTATTTAATAATTCAAAAATGATTTTTGAATTGTTATTATTATTGTTATTATTATTATTATTATTATTATTATTATTATTATTATTATTAAGTCAAAGAGGCAAATAAAGGGGCATGGGTTAACAATAGCTTGGTGAGGCCACATGTTGACTGATTAAAAGGGGATTGCATATAAAATGAAACGGTTTTCATTTTGGCATGGGTCTTGGTTCAGCAACACAAAAGGAAAAAAACTAAGATTTTATTTTCAAGAGTTGAAAGAAATCTCTTCTTTATCTTCTTCTTTCAAGGCCGAGAATTTACAAGACTAAAGAGTGAGAATTTGTTTCATCTTGCAAGAGTTGTTATGTTTCAAAACAAATAATAACTTTACTACTTTTGACACAAATTCAAATTGGTTGAAGAGTTAACAAATCCAAGTGTTTATAAGTTAAACATTGTTTTTAGAAATTAGAGCTGCTATTGTAAACATTCAAGCCCACCTAAGTTGGATTCTAGAATTACCAATGAGTGTGCTTCAAAGTGGACCCCATTTTTGAACAAATTTTCAAAGGCTTGAAAGGTGATTTCTCAATCTCATTAGTGTAACAATACTTAAATTCAGTATGTTTCTCAAATTAAGATATTAGATTTTAATTTACATTGCATTATATGTGTGTATGACATGCATATTATAATTTGATGAACATATTGCACATGTATGCACCCATAGAAATAGCACACTTTTAGTGCAAACTATATTTCCCAACAATTTCATTCAAGATTCACTAGAAGATGTTGTAATTAATGAAGTTGAGGTAGAGAATCATGAATCTCCAGAATACATAAAAGTTTTAGATGATTCACCAAAATATGAGAGCCAACTCAAGGATAGAGTTGTTGGCTAGATAAAAAAATATTGAGGCATGCACTAAGTCTTCAATTGAAGAATCGTCATCACTAGAGCTTAAGCCATTGCTGAGCCATTTAAGTTATGCATTCTTAGGTAATTCCTTTACATTACAAATAATAATTTCTTCTACTCTTTATGAAGAGTATACATAGACTCCCACAAATTGAACAAAACCATACAAAAGACCACTTTTCACTGCCATTTATTGGCTAAATGCTGGACGAACTTGATAGCTATGAGTATTATTGCATTCTAGATAGATGATAAGGAACTAATTAGGAATACACAACCTATGATGCACATTTTTGCATGATTCCTTTCCTTGTAAGATTAGAACATTGTCGTATACTCATTTTCCTTTCTTTATGTGGATTCCAATTTATTAAGGATTCATGTATTCCTTAAGTTTAGTGGTTTCCTAAATTAATGTTTCCTTATTTTATTAGGTTTAAATTATTATAAAATTAGGATTATTTATTTTAGAAATCTAATGCTTATCAAAGTAGGTTTTTCTAAACTATAATAGATGTTCCTAGTATAAAAGTACCCTAGGCATGTTATTTAGGGGATAATTCTTTGAATTATTTTTTTAGTTATTGCATAACAAAAGGGCAAAAACTATTTTAACAAAGACTTGTCATTTTTTCATTAAGTTCAAGATTCAAGTTTGCCATTTTCATATTGATTTCTTGGATTGATTTATTCTTCTTTGCATCTTGTTGAACACTATCAACAATCTTTCGTCTATGTTAAAGATATTGCAAAGCCCATTAACCCTTGTCCTATGTAAAGTGGTATCAAAACCTTGTCTTGAGATGAAAGTCACTAGTAATCCAATTAAAGACTGCATGAATGCATTAGAAACATGTATAAAGGACCTTTCAAAAAAATATATAAGAGTTGACTGTAAGCTTGCAAATTAATAATCCTCTAAGTCAAAAGTAGTGGTAGCAATAGGAGGAGTGTGCAAGCAACTTTATGTTACACCTACCAAATATGAATTGAGGATGAATTAAAAGTGAGGTTAAGGTAAGGCCTCGAGTTAAAGGGATAAACATAGATTTGTCAAAAAGGGCCCAATGTTTTAATCATCATGTGGGTTTATTAGAGGTTGAGGAGGTTGATGGCGAGTTTGATGAGGTAGTCCTACCAAGGTATAGACCTCAATATCATTATGATGATACTTATCTAATGAATGTTGGATTACAAACGTTTTATGGTGTTGTGGACATAGAAGAGTTTCTATATTAAGTGTATAGGGTTGACAACTATTTTGAGATTATGAATGTAAGTCCTAAGAGAATAGTAGCTTTAGCTGCTCATAAGTTAAGCAAAGACATCGATGCTTTGTAGTAATGCCATCAAGAATGTTTAAGGGCTAGGGGGCAACAACGTGTTTGGTAGTAGCAGTAGATAAAAGCTAACAAAAAAGACGTTTCTTACCTTTAATTATTAGCAAACATTATATTAGTAGTTTTAAAATTGTACCCTAGGAAACCACTGACTTAAGGCTTACTCAAAAGAGTTTGTTAGGCTACAAGTGGGGTGTCATTCAAGTGAAACAGAGGATTAACAAGTAGCCAAGTATATAAACGGATTGAATGGAGGGATTCAAGACTGGTTGGCCATGCAACAAATATGGTTAATTAATCAGGCATAAAACTTAGCATTGAGGGTTAAGAGACTAGCCAAAACAAAGAAGTACATGAGAGTACTACCCTATTCCAAAATTGAACCAAACACTAAACTTACCTACATTACATCTGAGAGCAAAACTCTAGAGTCTAAGTGTAGAAAGATTAACTAAAGGAAGTTTAAAATAAAGGGGAATGAGAAAGTCAAGAGTTCAAGGGGTATTAGATGTTTTAAGTGTAATAAAATGGAGCACGAGTCTAATGAATGCTCTATATGGGAAGATTGTGAATATTTCTCATTAAAAATGGGATAAAGTGAATCCAGATGATGCTAAACTCAAGGAGGGTGATGGTGATTATGAAATTGATATAGTTGAAGAAGAGGGAGAACATGTAGTATGTATAGTGCAAAGGTTGATGTACACACAGACCCAACCTAAGGAGACCAATGAAAGAAAATCTTTGAAGGAAAGTATTTAGTTGCTAATAAGGTGTGTAAACTAGTTATTGATAGTTATAGTTCTGAAAACCTAATGTCTCAAAGCCTAGTTGACCACCTTAAACTCCACATTATATTATAACCCTCACCATACAACATAGGTTGGATGAAAAATAGGCTGTGTGAAAATAACCAAATAGTGTTAATTACCTCTACGATTTATAGGAGTTATAAGGCAGAGGTTTTATGTGATATTATTGAAATGGATGTATATCATATATTATTAGGCAAACCTTAGCAGTATAATATGGATGCCATTCATAAAGGTAGAGATAACATTATCTCTTTTAATCGAAACAAATAAAAAATGATACTAGTAGTACCTAAGCAACCAAAGAATGTTGCAATAAATTAGAGAAAAAAACTTTATTTTTTGTGATCCATAAGGAGGATGATTTCGTGGACGAGATAAAGGATACACGTACATGCATCTACTTGGTGGTAAAAGGAGAAGAGCAACCTGAATAATTATTGCCAAACAAATTCCAAGGGTTGGTGACTGAATTTTCAGACCTTATGGCCAAACCTACTACATTGCCACTAATGCAGGATATCCAACACTACATTGACATCATTCTTGGAGCCAAATTGCCCAACCTGCCTTATTGTTGAATGAGTTCACAAGAATATGACATTTTAAGAGAGAAGGTTGAAGAGTTATTGATGAAGGGACACAACAGAGAGAGTATTAGCCTTTGTACAGTTTCTGCCCTACCTACACTAAAGAAGGATGAAGGCTGGAGGATATGTATGGATAATCATGCATCAATAAAATTGTAGTAAGATACCATTTTTCTATCCCATGCCTTGTTGACATACTTGACCAGTTGAATAGTTCCGTAGTGTTTTCGAAGATAAATCTAAAGAGTTATCACCAAATTTGAATTCTCCTTAAGGATGAATGAATGATTTCCTTCAAGATCAATGATGGCTTGTCTGAATGGTTAGTAATGCCAATTGGGTTATCCAATGCACCAAGTACCTTTATGCATCTAATGACTTAAGTATTTCACCCTTTTATGTCTTCTTTTGTTATGTATATGTTGACGAATATTGATACATAGTAATAACATTAAAAAGTATGTTGAACACCTTAAGATGGTCTTGATTGTGTTAAGGGGGAATGAGTTCTTGCAAATAAAAAGAAGTGTGCATTCCAAACCAATAGCTTAGTATTTCTGGGTTTTGTAAATAGTAGTAAGTGGTAGGGGTGGGCATTATTCCAGTTCTCATCCTGCCCCGACCTGACTCGTCTTAGAATTTTAGGTTAGGATAAGAACGGGAATGACTTTGGGACACATTCAGAAAAGAATTTTCTATTCTAAACAGATCAGGACGAGGTCAGGAAATTCTTAAACCCAATCGAGAATTTCCTGACCCGAACAATTTTTTAATTTAACAAACTTTTTTAAAATTTCAATTGAACTCAAAATTGGTAGAATGATAATTTAAAATAATTAAATTTGAATTTGAATTTGGAATAATAACTTTTAACGTAATAAAAATTAAAATAAAATTTAGAATTATAATATTTAATATAATTGAAATCGAAATAAGATTTGAAATTATAATATTAACGTAATTGAACTCGAAATTCGATTGGGAATTATAAAATTTAACGTAATTAAAATCACAATTAGATTTGAAATAATTATATTTAACGTAATTAAAATCAAATATGATTTAGAATTATAGTATTTAACACAAGTGAAATCAAAATGGATTTGTAGTTGTAACATTTAATGTAATTGAACTTCAAATTAAATTTAGAATTATAACATTTAATGTAATCTGATTTAGAATTAGATTCAAAATTAATCACATTATAACATTTAATATAATAAAATCAAAATTGAATTTGAAATTATAATATTTAATATAATTGAACTCAAAATTGGATTTATAATTATAACATTCACGTAATTGAATTTGAAATAATAACATTTAACATAATTGAAATCGAAATAGAATTTGCAATTTTAATATTTAACATAATTAAAATTAAAATTAGATTTAGAATAATAAAAATTAAATTAACTGAAATCGAAATAGGATTTAGAATTATAATATTTAACGTAATTGAAATCAAAATGGATTTACAATTATAATATTTAACATAATTGAAATTAGAATAATAATATTTAACATAATTAAAATCGAAAAAGGATTTAGAATTATAATATTTAACATAATTGAACTCGAAATTTGATTTGGTATTTAACATAATTAAAATTAAAATTAAATTGGAATAATAGCATTTAACGTAATTGAAATCGAAATAGGATTTGAAATTATAATTTAACATAATTGAATTTGAAATTGGATTTACAATAATAATATTTAACGTAATTAAACTCGAAATTAGATTTGCAATTATAATATTGAACATAATTAAACCCGAAATTAGATTTAGAATTATAACATTTATTGTAATTGAATTTGGAATTAGATTAAAACTTAATCAAATTATAAAATTTTACCTAATTGAAATCAAAATAAGATTTAAAATTATAATATTTAATGTACTGGATTTGGCATTAGATTCAAAATTAATCAAATTATAACATTTAACATAATTCAAATTTAAATTGGAATTAGAATTATAGTATTTAACATAATTAAACTCAAAATTAGATTTAAAATTATAACATTTAACATAATTAAAATCAAAACTGGAATTTGAATTATAATATTTAACGTAACTAAAATTGAATTGAAATCAAAATTTTCATTTATAAAAAAAAACAATTTAGCATTCCTGACCCAACTCGACCCGACCCTTCTGAAAACAAAACTACCCCATTTTGATGTAAGAAAAATACGAAATTCCCAACCCGACCCAAAGTTGGGTCGAGCATTATCCCGTCCCAAAAAGTGTCCTAATTCGTCCTAATCGGGATTAGGAATTCTTGAACCTTACTCGAACTTGAAGTTGCTCACTTCTAGTGAGAGGTTCATGTAGATAAGGACAAAGTACTAGTAATTTAAGACTACCATACCTTTAAAACCATTATAAATGTAAGGCGTTTTCATGGGTTACTTACATTTTACCGAAAGTTCATTAGGAACTTTTGTACTATAGCAGCGCCTATGATCGAGTGTCTAGAAAAAAAGAAAAGTTTGTCTAGAATGAGGACGCAAATAATAGCTTTAAAAAGATTAAAGAGAAAATTTCCATTGCACCTACTCTTATATTACCTAACCAAAACCTTATAGTTAGAGTGTGATGCTAGTGTAATGGGAATTGAAGCAATTCTCTCTTAAGAAATGAGACCAATAACTTTATTTTGTGAGAAGTTAAGTGTTGCCAGTCAAAAATGATCTACCTATCAGTAAGAACTATGTGTAGTATTTAGAGCCCTTAAAACTTGAGAAGCATATCATTGGCCAAAGAATTTATAGTCTATTTCGACCACCAGTCATTGAAGCATTTTCATAATCATAAGCATGTAGACTAGATGCTATCCAAATGGGCAGTATATCTTGAGAAGTTCAATTACATAATTGTACATAAGTTTAAATATCTAACAGAGTAGTTGATGCCTTAAGTCATTGAGCTATACTACTTGTTTCCCTTAATGTTGATATTCTAGGCTTTAATTAGTTTAAAGAGCTTTATAAGAAGGATGAGGACTTTGGCAAATTTGGTCCAAGTATCTCATGAGGTAGCCGAATGATGACTTTATGGTTCATGACGGTTACTTGTTCAAAGGAAACCACTTATACATTCTAAGAATTTCTTTAAAAGATAACCTTATCTAAGAGATGCATTCAAGTGGCTTAAGTGTCCACGTGGGATGAGATAAGACCATAGCCAACCTGGAGGAGAGGTACTATTAGTCCTGGTTCAAGAGAGATGTGGACAAGTTCATGTAGAGGTACCTCTTATATCAGAGGAGCGAGGTCCTATACACAACATTGGTTTGTATATGCCTCTATCTATACCTAATGCACATTGGGATGATATTTCTATGGATTTTGTACTTAGATTGCTGATTGATGCTATAGTAGCTAAGCGTAAGCACACGTTATTGTATCAAGTAATATAGGATTTTAAGTCCAAGTATCGATCCCACAGGGATTATGTGATCTAATTCTATAAATCAAGTACTAAAATTATACATACTTAACTTTTATTAAGAAAACTAAAATGTGAAATTTATTTAACTAATCTAATTCTATTAATTAAACAAACAAAAGTAAAAGATAGAATTCACAAATAAAGATAATCAGGGGTTTTGACTCATCCCCTCATATTTCATTGCACTCATTAACCACTTAGTTAATCCCTTAATATCAATTGATTAGCTTAGACACTAATCTCATCACAAGGCTCTGTCGATGGTCAAGTGACTATATTACGCATTCTAACAATCACCTATATGTCTATGGTAATTAAATTAGAATGTAATTCATTAAAATCAAGTTTAAATTATACTATACATGCCACCTAGGTATATGTTTATCCTAGATAGAACTCATAGTTGTTACCCTATAATCATGCATCAAACTATCCTAGGTTAAACACATGAATCTCTTTGTCAAGTTCATCATGGTTCCTCAATCATTCAAAATATTGATCAGGTATAATGAAAGCATTAAAATATAAGATAAAATAAATCAACTGAATATATCAAGTTCATAAACTAAAAATTAACATAATCTAAATCCATACTAGGTTCACATAGTCTAACCCTGAATGAACAGTTTAGCCTATCACAAAACCAAAAGTATCAAACCAATTCATAAAGATCAACAAGAATAAGAAAATAATGATAAAGAAAGAGAAGAAAAACTAATCAAAGTGGCTCTTTGATGTGCTTTTCCCTCAATCTTAATTTGAAGCTTGAATATTGATCTTGATTCTTCAATCTTTGGCTTTGATCTTTATTTTTGTGTTGTGAATTCTTTTTCTAAGTTTTTACCTCTTTTCCCTCTCCTCCCCCAGTTAGTGCTTTTGGTCTTCTATTTATAGGTTTATGTCTTCAAATTACTGTTCATGAGTTACTGTAGCAACAATACTGTTCATGCGTTATTGTTTATCGTCACCCGCGCCACGGCACTAACTCTTGGTCGCTGTGGCGTTGAGACATTGTTTTGGCCGCGGTGGCGATGGGTATTGTACCAGATCACTGTATCGTATTACTGTAGCTCGTATTGTACTAATTCACTGTAGCAGATACTATATCAATTTGATGTTTTTAGCTTATTTTCATTAAAATTTAATCCCTATTTGCTCAATTGACTCCAAACCTGCAAAAATAATAATAAAATACATCAAAAGATAAATAATCTTAATTTTTATGAACAAATATTAAGTTTGAAAGATAAAAATATTAGACGTAATGAACCCTTATCAATTGCCAAGGACCTAATGAAAGTATGATGCTATTTTTGTGCTTGTTAATCAATTTTTCAAGATGACATATTCCATCCCTTGTCAAAAGACAATAGATGCCCACCATGTTGTCAAATTATTTTTCTGAGAGGTGGTACATTTGCATGGTATTCCTTTGAGCATTGTTTCAGATAGGGACAACAAGTGTCTTGCTACATTTTAGCTTATTTTGTTGAAAATATTTAGAAAAACATTAAAGTTCTCAAGTATAGCACATCCTCAGACTGATGGTTAGACTGAAGTATTGAACAGATCCATGAGTAACCTATTTTGATACATACTAGTAGTAGTTAATTACGTCTCTAAATGGGTGGAAAAAATAGCCATACCAATAAACGATGCAAAGGTGGTTTTAAAATATCTAAGGAAGAACATCTTCACTCATTTTGACACCCTACGGGCTATTATCAGTGATGAAGGCTTACAGTTCTACAACAAATTATTTTTAGCCCTTCTATAGAAATATAGGGTTAAGCACAAAATTGATATGACTTATCATTCGTAAATAAGTGGGAAAGTCAAAGTATCTAATAAAGAGATAAAACAGATTTAGGAGAAAATAGTGAAGCCAAGTCAGAAAGATTGGGCAATACATTTAGATGATGCACTTTGAGCTTATGTACTGCCTATAAGACTCCAATCAGAATGTCCCCATTCTGCCAAGTCTCTAGCAAAGCATGTAATCTTCCATTTGAGTTAGAGTACAAAGCTTATTGGGCCATTAAAGTGCTGAATTTTGATTTATAAGCTGTTGGTGAAAAATATATGCTCTAGCTAAATAAAATAGATGGGTTCTAATTACAAGCATAAGAAAATGCCAAGCTTTATAAGGAAAAAAACCAAGAGATGGCATGATAAGAAAATATACAATCCTTATTTGAACTAGGATAATAAGTATTATTATTTAATTCCTACCTTAAGTTATTTTTGAAAAAACTATGATTAAGATAGTTCGATCTATTTCAAGTAACTAAGGTGTATACACATGGAGTAAAGATTCAAAGTAAATGGCCTACAGTTCAAGTAACTTTGGGGAGAAAAGATTGATTGTTAGAAGTCCTCTGTCAATTTGACTAAACCAGATAAGAATAAAAAATGTGACGTCAAGCAGACGATATTAAATCAAGCGCTTCTTAGGAGATAACCCAAGTAATGTAACCTTTTAATTTCTTGTTATTATTATTATTATTATAAAGAAATAAAGAACCACAACCACGATGCCCATTCGTTTCTAGAAGAAAGTCTCAGTGGCAAAATCTTAATGCTACAGCGCCCTAAAGTCAACGCTGTAGTGTTAGCTTAATAGAAAAATACACACTAATAATTTTTAAAATAAGAGGTAAAGGTAGAAAGCCGGTGTTGCAAGGATCAACATAGAGCACTACAGTGCTAATAATTGGGTTTTCAACCCTATAAATTTTAGATCTCAACATCACGGTGCCCGTTTTAAAATCAATTAAAATAAGGAGTCCGTACACATTCCCTCTTATTTTCAAATACCCTAAAACCTAAACTCTTTTAACTCATTCAATACAATCCTAAAAATCAACCCAACCCAAATCAAATCCACCACTAAACATCCCCCAAAACACATCAAAAATCTAAACTCAACCAATATTAGCTCTATTTAAATTCAAAATTTGGGATTTTTCATCAAGAATTCAAATAGGCACTCAATTCTAAATTTAGGGATTCAATCTCTTGAAGGTAACAATTAATCACTTCTTTAAGTCCATTCCTTTATGAATTAGTGTTACCTTTGGTGGAATCAATTTAATGAAAGTATTAATTGAGATTGAAGTTGTGAATTTCAAGTATTGAGTGAAGAATTAACCATTTACTAGAATTGAGGGTTGAAGTTACTTGATTTAAATTATGAGATTTTAGGAAGAGTTGTTGTATTGAAATTAAATTGAGAGTGTGATTGTGAAAATTTTGTGAATTTGAGTGGATTTTTGAATTATAGCTCCAAAGAAGGAAAAGACTACTCATGTCGTGACACTAAGCTATGACACCACCAAATTCATATCAATGGTAGAAGCAGAACACCATACCAATTCACTAGTTAAGAAATCCATAATTCTAGAAAAGGGATTTGACATCTCAGAGGATAAATTCACAAGCGTCATCAACACCATCAATTCCTAATAATGGCAAAAACCGCGTGCTCATCTGGAAGCAACAGTATTATCAGTAGTTTGACAGTTTTATACCTACGCCCTAGAGTATAGAAATTTATAGGTTAAAGTATAGGGTAAGGATGTTCCTATTCTTATCTACAAGATAAGAATTAACTGGTTCTTTAACCTAACTAGCATTATAAATGATAAATATCACTAGTTGGTAAAAGAATCAAACTACAATGCTATCATCTAGACACTTTGCACATTAGGACTACATGAAAAATCTCTAGGGTCACCATATCTTATTTCTAGCAAAACAATATGGATCAAAAGGAGAAGATATGACATTACTTTATCAAAGTGAGACTTATGCTAGTCACATCATGACGGGAAGAAGCATAGATGTAGAAAAGGTTATTAAGAGCAGCATCATCCATAACTTTCAACAAGAGAAGGCCAACTTATTTTGCCCATCTCTTATCACAACTCTCTGTACCCAAGTCAGTGTCTAGAGGGACCCATTAAAGGGGCTCCTACACACTTCTCACCTATTAGATATTAGAACGCTCTATAAGATACGATCCCTTGATGACCAATTCAATCCAATCATAGTCTGCCTCTTTAACCCGATGAATATCTATGGAAGCTTGGCTTGCCAAGCTTGAGAGTGAGATTGAGGCACACCGGAGCAAATTGCATGCATATCAATAGTAGTGTACACAATGGGCTAAATATCAAACCTAATTTATATAGTTAATAGCTACCCACTTGGGGTTCAACACCAGCTCACTGCCACCACCTCCTGCTTATCCTACATCACCAATAGTAGCTCGTGATGTAGATGATGATGGTGATGCTGTAGACGACATGGATGATGAGTGAGGATTCAATGTGACATTCAAGGAAGTGTTTCATTTTTCTAATTTTTCTGCAATATCCTATTTGGATTTATTTTATTATTTTCTTTATATTGCTATTTATATATTTCATTTGTTTTTGTTTTTTTTGTCGAGTCCTAGGTTGGAAAATGATTATGGGTCAATGATAAGACTTAGAAATTTATTGTAAAATCTATAACTCCTAAGAAACAAAAGATATTATGATTATCCCTATGCCTAAGTCTATTATGCAAAATTTTCTCTATCTGTGATTACTTGAACACATTAAGAAACAAGTTTGATTATTTAAGTTAAATGCTAACCTAGAGAAACTTTATGCACAACAAGAACCTAAAAGTCTCAACACTCTAGATCTTGTTTAATTATCACTCGAGATAAAATCCTAGGGCACACATGATTAGAGGCATGCTTTGAAGTGATATTTGAATCATATAAGCCTTTCAAGCCTAACATTGAGATCCAATTTATCCCTAGACACCCTTTTTTAGCCTAAAACCTATTTTATTCAATTAATCTAAAACTTCCACCCCCAATGACACTGGAGTGTTTAATTACATGGAGCTAGAATTAGAACCCGATGAACTCAATATATTCACATTGAGAAATTAAAGGTTAAAAAGAAAGTTAATAAGTAATTGGTGTTTGCATTTATCATAGTAGCTGTATTGACTATTGAATTTATTTCATCTTAATGGTAGTTGTAAGTTTAAAAGTATTAAATTTTCATTAATCATTGTACTTTAAAAAGTTGTAGTGAGTGCTAGACATCCCAAGTAATCTCTATAAATGCCACAAGGGATAAACGGGGGAGATAAAATTTAAGTTTAAAAAATAATTATCTTTTAGAGTTCTCTTGTGAGAGTTTCTTTATTAAACTCTATATCTCTTGGATGGATTCTTCAGTGTAGTGACTTTGAGAGCCCTATATCTCTTATAGGATTCATTGGATGGTGAATTATTTTGTGTCCCATTGTACACTTCTTGAGTAATGAGCTTTATTTTGTATTTCTTTAAAAACCTGTATCACTTTAATGAATTCCATTAAGTGTGAGTTCAAAAATCTGTATCTCTTTGATGGATTCTATTGATGGTGAGTTCAATAAAATAACCTATAGCTCTTGTTGTAACCTTTAAGGTGGTGAAATTTTATATCCCTTTGAAAAGCAATAAAAGTTGTGTACTTATTTTGTTTCCTTCATTTTTCTTGTACCCTTCTTGTAATTCTTAAATCTGCATTACCCAACAAAGATATATCTCCCTCATAAAACCCATCACATCATAGTATGTTAGACCTATTGAAATATTTTAAGAATGATTAAGACTATAAAAAGTGGCAAGAGGGAAAGTGATTGCTCAAAGAATGTTAAAAATTTAAGAATTTTTTATTGGGGGGGAGGGGGGGTGTGTTTGGAATTATTCAAAAAAAATCCCAATAAATTCCCTTAAGCTTAGAAGATGAAAAGAATATTGAGTAATTCGATAAGAGAAAGTTGGGAATTAATGTTTACGGAAGACCCAATCAAAAAATTCAAAAGGTTCAAGTAGGTTCTAAATGTGCTTATGGTGTGAGTTTAAACTGACAAAGAATCCTCTTATCCTACATGATAAGAGCATATTGTCACATATTTTATCCTAATTTTACTTAGAGCTTTGTTATTTAAATTAAAAACAATAACTGTTTATGTACTTTTTATTTATAGTGATTAGATTAAAATAGATGAAATCTAAAGAAATTAGAGCAAAATTACGAGTTTTAAGAAGGAACAGCAAATTCAGGGACTAAACTATAAACGATCCAAACTTGCTAAAATTTTTCCCTAGCTATAAAGTGTTTGACGCTGTAGTAGAAATTGCCAAAGTGAAATCGCTGTAGGAAAAGATAAATTTTGCCACAACACTAAACCACCGTAGCTGTGCAAAACTTGTTGCTTCAGTGACGCGAGTACAATAGGAGATCTCTATTAATCGCAAAAGTATCGTAGCGATAAAGTAGTTTCGTTGTACAAATTTGTTGGCATCGCAGCGATTACAAGGTTGCACTTTGGCAGTAGAGTCTAAAGCATAGGCGCTGCAGTGAAAAAGTATTTTCACCCCAACAATTTGGTCTTTTTTAAACCAACAAGAAAAAACAACTTCAAGACTCCAATAAGTCTCTATATAAAGGCTACTCATTTCAGCCCTATAGACACACAACACAAGTCTTAGAAAAAACCAACACAAATTTGTTGGCATCGCAGCGATTACAAGGTTGCACTTTGGCAGTAGAGTCTAAAGCATAGGCGCTGCAGTGAAAAAGTATTTTCACCCCAACAATTTGGTCTTTTTTAAACCAACAAGAAAAAACAACTTCAAGACTCCAATAAGTCTCTATATAAAGGCTACTCATTTCAGCCCTATAGACACACAACACAAGTCTTAGATATTAGGTTGAGCATAATTAGAGTAATTTTATAGAGAGAAATAAAGGTAATTCAAGAAAGCAAGAGATTGTTGGTGACTCTTTGGTGGATCAACCAATTGTAATTCAACGTTTATATTGGTTTGCATTTAGTTTTATCATGTCTATTTTATTTTTTAGCAATAATTCTCTTATCATCATGAACAAATTTCTTTTCTAAGATTATTACTTAAACTCAATATGTGTACTTAATTGCTAAATCTTTTTAATATTTATTGAACTCAATTTCTTGTTATTCAAATTATTTGTGCTTCATGCTTCATTATATATATGAAATATTTTGATTACTTTGGTAATACTTTGATAAACTCAAGAGATAAGTTATCATATTTTGACCTAAATAATTTGATGCATGATTGTCGAGAGATTTACAAGTTCTAACTTAGGATAGAAATATACCTAATTAACATGCATGATTAATAAGACTTGTTCTTAATCAATCTTGATTTATTACAATTACTATAGAGATATAGGTATTTGGTAAATTGAGATATACTTGCTTGACCTTGAGAGAGGTTTGTGAATACATTATTGTCTTGATCAGAGAATTGAAGGATTTAAATATTAAAGGATCAATCTTTAGAAAACTATATTGAGGGACAGTAATTAACCTTAGGTTTTCTCTACATTGCCATATTCTTCAAATATTTGAGTTTTGATATTTCTTTTACTTTTTTTAGTTTATTTAAATTAATTGCAATTTTAAATTTGATTTTTCTAGATAATACTAGAAAGATATATTTTAGTACGTGGTAGAAAATAAAAATTATCTCTATGGATTCTGTTAGCATGTATTCATGGTGCATACATATAATTGTGTTCATTACTAATTTTTTTATAATGCATGACAATCTTACATAATTACACAATGAAATTGGAAACTAATTTCCTAAGTAACAAACATATTGAAATTGAAGTCTTGTTACACTAACAAGTTCATAAAATCATACCTTTAAAGCCTTTGGACATTTCTTTACTTTGATCTCATATTGAAGTCAAACTTTTGAACAATTCTAAGCTTCAACAAAATGGTGGAATTGAAACTCTAAAATGGCAGCATTGTTTGATCAATTTCCAATAGGATTCAATTTTTAAATCCTTTCAAAATTGGGTGGTTTGTTAATTTAGAAAATAGGGACCATAATGAAACAAGTTCAAAACTTGTTATTTACATATAACAAATGTGGTGTGGTGTGGTGTGGTGTGGGTGGGGGGGGCATAGCCCTAATGTGCCATTTGTCAAACAAGTGATCATGTGTCAAGATTTTCTTTGACATGTAATAGGGAACTCTTTACAACATTTGCAAAGTATGTTTTTCATTTTTTAAAGAGGTCCTAAAATGTATTCTACTTTCCGAAATCATTCTGGATCGAACCGTTTGATCCATCTTGCTACCCCAGTGCTCAACGAGTATATTTCATATTGTGAGACTCCTTAAGTTTACCTTTATTTGTCCTACGAAACATTTCCGCAAGTCTGTTAATAATGCCCTACACACATGTTACGGATATTACAGAATGGAGCATTGAATCATACAAGTTGAGATCAACCATATCTCTATAATCTTTCCTTTACCTATATCTTAGAAGAGCAGAGACACAGATCATCATCATTAAATCTCTATGTGCTCAGCCATGAACTTACTATAGATTTGTATTTCCGTAAAACAATATATGTAAACATCTTTACGATATTGTTTAAACCTATAAAATACTCCTTTTGGGGTTTTATGCTTCTGGCTAAAATACTTCCTAAAATAGATTTCATTTTTTATGATCCATGCACATCAGACTCTGAGCGTCGGATCACACCAAACGACACCCAATAGTCAGACTATGAAAGGTCTCTAACATGTATGGAACCAAAGCATAGTGGATCACTCACAAACCTACCATGGCGCTCAAGTCAAAGGATCACGAATACTACTCAACTCGAAAAGACCCTATATTACCAGCTTTATAGGATGTTTGTTAGAGGTACTTGTGAGTCTGTTCAGTACCCAGTCCTTTTTAAATATCTATATGCCCATACGAACTTCTATTAAGCCCATGATTTGTTAAAACTAACCATTTGGACAATTCAAATATAGACATACAATGACCTAGAAGGAATACTGATTAACCTGTGTCAGTAACCATGGATTTGAAATGATGTTTTCAAGAACATACTACATAATGATATTTCTTAGCACAATTTGCAACTCTTTGCAACTATGTCATTACCAATATATTTTCGGGTCTCTGTTTAATTTAAGAAAAGTTTCTAATTTTTAGAATTACTAACTTTTAGCGCTAACCCAAACTCCTTTAGATCTATAATGTTTGTAAATGTTACAAGATTCTTACCATATAATTATGAATTAACGATTATTATTGAAATGATCACTATTAAATAGAATGATACGTAAGCACCATCTCTAACAACTCCCACTTGCTCTAGTGCCATTCACGATAATATCTAATATCTATCATCTCCACGTATTTCTCAAACACTTTACGAGTTAAGGCCCTAGTGAGCAGATCTGCTATATTTTCTATAGGATCTACTCTAAATACTATTACATCTCTTTCAACCAAGCTTTGTCTAAAGACATGGTATTTGATCTCTATATGTTTAAACTACTGGTGTATTCTTGGATATTATACTTGAGCAATTACCCCATTAATTGTCGTTTATAGTGGGATAAGATCCATTGAACCTGGAACTATTTCGAGTTCTACGATTATTTTACGTATCCACATTACTTTATTTATAGCTTATAAAGTCGTCAGGTTTTCTTCCTCCAAGGTAAAAGCAGCTGTGGACACCTACTAAACACGCTACTAACTAATTGCGATACCTATTGAGAAGAACACATATTCAAATGTAGACTTTCTATTATCACGATCAGACTCAAAGTCTAAATTAGTGTATCTTCTTATATATGAATTACATTCTTCATATTTTTGAAACTTATCCTCTGTATCTCTAAGATATTTCAGGATATATTTCATAACCATATGATAGTTGTTACCTGTATCAAATAGATACCGGCTCGTAACACTTACAATCTTACTAATGTCAAGTTTCGTATGCAACATGACGTACAACAAATTACTTATAGCTGATGTATATTTTATATTAGACATTCTAGCTATTTCATCTTTCATCCAATGAGACATTATCCTATAAAGATGATTGTCATGTTTGAAAGGTACATTAACTATCTCATAGTTGTTAAAGTTATACTTTTCAAGAATATTTACTATATACAAGGATTTAGGAGAGTCCTATCAGCTTCCTAGCTCTAACTTTATCTTCATAAAGCTCTTATACCCAGTATATAAGAAACCTTTCCCTAATCCTTCATGGATAAGCTTTTACTTAATAATTCTTGACTAACTATCACATACTAATTTTGTTTCTGATATTGAGTATGTCATCCACATAGAGAACCTAAAAGACAATCTTGCTTTCACTACCCTTTCTAAACACATATGCTTCCTCTTCATTTTTTATAATAACTAGACTTTTTTGATTACTTGATCAAAATGAAGATTTTAGCTTCAGAAGACTTGCTTAAGTCCATAAATGGACTTCTTCAGTCTGCACATGAGATTAGAATTCCAACTGGATGTAAAACTTTCAGACGGTTCCATATATATCTCTTACACGAGACATCCATTCTAGAATACTGTCTTTATATACACCCACAAATTGTAACGGCAAGTTCATGGGTCGTGATCTAGTAATAAAATGATAAGTATCATTTCCACAATGATTGGTATCCTAAATTGCTAAGTACTATAGTGTTGACAACCTAACTTTATTTATGCTAAATTAAAGACTAAGTTGATTTATGAAACTATAAATGATTAAAAATAAATAATTTGGTAAATTAAAGAGGCGCGAATTCTATGGCAAAGAGTCCTAAGGTCTAATTTTACTCTATAATTCATATGTTCTTTATCATTAGTGATTAACAACTAATCTTGTGAATTAATTAGTCAAGGCGTTAGAATTAACCTCATTACTCCTCCTGAGCGTCAAATGAGATCTTATGTATACATAACTAAGTTGATATATCTATCTGACTTGTTATTTATACATTCATTAAGTTACCCTTAAGTGGTTACCCTAAGTCTATATTAGTCTCACAAATTAATAAACTCAAAGTTATGCATATGCCCCACAAGTTTAAAATATCTAATTAATTTCCTAATAAAATTAGAAGCATTAAGCTTATAAAAAGCATAAATGAAAAATAAAATATAGTCATTAATCAACATAAAGATAGTCACTAAGTAAAGTTACATCAAGCCATATACATGTAATCTAGCTATCCATAGTGAAATACTTAATTATATTAATGCAAAGATTCACAAGAGTAATCATATTCAAACAACACAAATTAAAAATACAAACTTAAAACAAATGTAAATGAGATAGAGAGAACTAGTTGGAGAAGTCCTTAGGGCCTTCAATCTTTAAGGGTCTCTCATAAATCAAGCTTTAAATGTGTTTCTCTCACTAAAACTCTTTATTTTCTCTCTCCATTTCATGCTCTCCTCCCCTCAAATGAGACTTTTGACCTTCTATTTATAGGTCTTTCAAAAAATGCCCCTTTTAAAATTAGGGCACAAGTCCCAAAATTGGACTCCCATGGTAGCGCCACAGCACCAATTACTTATCACTAAATTGCGTTCCCAAGTTTCTGCCAAAGTGAGGTTGCGACCGAAATGCCTGGTACTTTATATCTTCTTTTTCTTGGGGTTGAGGCTTGGAGGCTTGTGAAATAACTTTTTGCCTTTCTTTTTATCAAACTTTGTTCTCCTTTATGCTCTAATTTGAAAATCTACAAAACAATCAATGCATGCATAAGTGGCCACATTTTAATACTCAAAATGAGCAAATATTAAATTAAGGGGGTGTTAAATAATGTATGAAATGTTCTTATCAAATTCTCCTAAAATTAAATATTTGCTTGTCCTTGATAAAGGAGAGATAATTCAAAAACTACAAACTCAAATTTCTAAAACACTAAAACAGCAAATGACCTTAAGGGTTGGTGAATTGCTAACTTTTTGTCTCAAAATTTTTCTTTAACTCTAAGTCTTTTGGAAAACTTTAAATGTCACAAATTTTAGCAATTCTATCTAGAATTCTTTCTACTCCTCTAAATGACCAATTCTATATGTTTGTGTTGCCAAAATCAAAAGTCAAATGCACTCGAAATAATTTATGCACACAAGTCAATGAGAATGGCTTCTATGAGTTTTTATTTAAATAACACTCAATATGATTTTTTTTTACATCATTCTCTATTAATGTAGACACATACATAATCAATTATCAAATAGGGCTTTAATCTAGCTTATAACGTATGGCTAGGGTAAGGGTATGATAAAGTGAATACATTTTGGCTCAACTCACACCATAAATATACATTATTTAGAGACTAATCAAACTAACCTAATTATTTGCCCATTGAATTCCCCCAAACTTATTTTCTTATTTCATTGCTATTTTGTTGTTCATCTTTTTCTTTTCTAAGCTAGGGGTATAATAAACTCAATCTATACAGAGTTTATAGATTGTTTCTTTTTTGTTTTTGTTTTTTTAGAACAAATATATGTCACTATACCCTAAAACTTAAGCTTTACAATATTAAAACAACCAAAATTCCAAAACCAAACCTATTACCCCTATCTTAACTCACTCTTCCAATTCTAACATTTCCGTTGTTCACACAACTCACTAAAATAGATGTTATATTCATGGGGTGATGGGTATTAAGAAGGGAGATATAATTAAAGGTTGAGGTATTTATGTGGTTAGTAAAGCAAAATGGTTATTAGGCTTAACGGGGGTAACTAAAGGTAAAAATATGCAAAGGTTGGCTTGAAAGGCTCAATCAGTTTAAAGATAGCCTAAAATCATATCCTAAATTATGTACACCCTAGGATTTTACCTCAAGTAATACTTTGACAAGTTCTAGCATGTTATGGAGACCCTAATTAGTCATGTTATGCAAAAATGTCCTCTAGGTAAGCAAATTACCTACATGATCTTAACTATGTGCTTAATGAATCAAGTGATTACCAGATGAACTGAAATATGTTCTAAAATATCATGTAAAAGTTCTAAAACACATAAAATTCTATATAAACTAAACTCAAGACAATTATGCTTTTTATTTTCTTATCATTGGCTAGCCATAACCAACCAACCATTCACAAACAAACACAAACATTAATAAGCAAATGAAATGAAATAAATATAAAAAGAAGCAAAACAATTTAATAAAAAAATGGTTCTCGCCCTCCAAATTAATAAAGAGACATGTCCTCATGGTGAACAAATAAAGGAATGAAAAGTTTAGAGTTAAAACACTTCCTTATTATGGTTAGGGCATTCAGTCATTCTTCATATTTATCAGTGGACTATCGTCGCTACCAGCATCGTCAGGCCTTCTAAGATAGCAAAAAGTAGTATAGCTCGATCCACTGATATGTCACTGTGGTGTTTAACTGACATGACTTTGGAATTTATGAAGTAGCTCTATATCTTTTCATCTCTATTCATTGCTCTAATCGAGAGATAGTGAGCGATAGATGTTGAATTCAACTTATTAACCATTTACCCGAGTGTCAAGTTCTCATTATATACATTGATGAGAGCTCTCCCAGTAGCTAGAAATGAGCACCCAAGAATAATGGGGACTTCTTTATCTTCCTCCATACTAACACAACATAGTCCACTGGAAGAATGAACTTATCCATATTAACTAGAACATCCTCAATAACACCTCTTGGATAAGTAAGAGACTTATCCATCATTTGTAAAAAGATTGTAGTAGGCTTCAACTTACCAAGACCCAACTTTTAAAAGATAAATCTTTTGGTATTAGAATAAAACTTACTCCAAGATCATTTAATGCCTTTTCAAAAGTGGACTCCCCAATAGTGCAAGAGATAGTAAAACTATAGTAAAAATACCTCAATCTTTCAACTTTTGAGGTAACTTACGTTAATAGATTGCACTACATTGCTCTGTTGTTTCACTATTTTATAATCTTCTAAACTCCTCTTTTTGGACATCACCTCTTTCATAAACTTCATATAATTTGGCATTTGCTCCAAAGCTTTCGCTAAAATGGATGCTCATATAAATCTTCTTAAAGATTTCAAAGAATTTAAAATTTTGTACATCTAACTCATTCTTCTTAAACCTTTGAGGATATGGCAATGATGGAGTAATAATAGGTGGATTATCTGAGAAGGAATTAGAGTTGGCTTTTGACTTCAACTTAGGTGGCTCTGCAACAACTTCTTCCTCTTTGTCTTCACCCATTCTTTTCTCGGAACTTCAACCTCTTTTCCACTCTTAAGAGTAATGACTTTACAATGATCTTTTAGATTGGTCTCCATGTCATGAGAAAACTTTCTGGATGCTTAGCTTTTGATTGAGTTGGCTAGTTACCCAATTTACACCTCTAAAGACTTTATAGTTGCATTCATATTGATGCAATAGGTTTCAATGCTATCAAGACAGGCCTTATCCTTATTGAATCTATTCTTTGTCTCCGAAATAAAAGTACCCAAAATATCTTCTAATGATGACTTTGTCTCGACCACTTGTTGATTGAATCTCAGTGGAGGTTATAATGCATTTCTTAGATTGCCATTAGCAAATTTCTCAGGAACTTCGGATGGTAGTGAGTAGGCAAGTTGTTACTCCAGTAGTTAAAGTTTCAATTGTTAACATATTACACTTGTTCTACATCACTTCATTCACCGGTGTGAGATATATTTACCACAATGGCAAAATCCTTGCTTGTTAATGCTTTTTTAGCATTGAGTGAAGAAATTTAGTTTACCAAAGCTAAAACTGGGGTTAAAAGTGCAACAATAGGGTCTACTTCATGTATTCTGGCTACCTTTCTCACTATAGATCTTTTATTAGGCCATTGGTAATTGTTGCAAGCCATCTCCTCTAACACAACTTAGGCTTCTTCCACTGTTTTTTATAATAAAGTACCACCCACCGCTGTATCTATAATAGTCCTTGTTTGGCCATTCACCATATTGTTAAAAAGTTGAATTTGGAACCAAGCTTGGTATCCATGTTGGGGACACTTCCGAATGAGATACTTGAACCACTCCCATACCTCATAAAGTGGCTCAAAGTCAAATTTCCAAAATTGGGCTATCTCTTATTAGTTTAGAAGTCTTTGATGGGGGGAAAGAATTTTGTAAGGAATCTTTGGGAAAGCACTTCTCATGTTGCAATACTACCTGTTGAAAAGATTTGAGCCATCCTCTTGCTTTATGCTTAAGAGAGAATGGGAACAAGCGTAGGCAAATAGCATTATCCATGACTCTATTCATCTTAATGGTGTCACAAACCTCTAAAAACATAGCAAGATGATCATTAGGATCTTTACTTGGTAATCCCTCATATTGATTTTGTTATACCATATTAATAAAGGTTTGCTTTAATTCAAAATTGTTGGCTTGAACCCCTTGACGCTGAATCCCCAAATAGTTCTCATTCATCACTACTCGTTGTTGATGGTTGTTATTATTGTTGTCTTCTTCGGCTTCCATCATTACTCTTTTCTCTCCTAAGCCTTCTCAAAGTACGTTCAATCTCTAAATCAAAAGGAAAAAGTTTGGAGCTACAAGCTCTTTTATACACCTTCAAAATACCACAACTAAGTAACAGACAAAAGAAAACTAAAATGCCTAGAGTAAAATCTAGTTGCTTATCCATAATATTAGCAAAAATTCAAAATTAACAATCCCAGGCAACAATGCCAAAAACTTGTTCACAAAATTATACACATGTAAATTATAACCGTAAGAGCACAGATCGTGATCAAGTAATAAAATGATGAATAACTATTGTTTCTACGAGAATTGGTATACCAAATTAATGCTAAGTACTACGGTGTTGACAACTTAACTTTATTTAGGCTAAACTAAAGACTTAGGTGATTTATGAAATTAAAAATACTTAAAAATAAACAATTTGGTAAATTAAAGAGGTAAAAGTTCTATTACAAAGAATCCTAGGATCTTGATTTCACTCTACTATTCTTATGTTCTTTATCACTAATCTTGTGTATTCATTAATTAAGGGTTTAAAATTAATCTCATTATCTCTCCCAAGCATCAAATAAGATCCTATGCATATATAACTAAGTTGATATCCCTATCTAACTTGCTATCTATACAAGCATTTACTTATCCTTAAGTGAATACCTTGTAGCCTCATTAGTCCATACGTCTTTCTTGGTATATCCAGATAATAGGTAGGATACTAAGTATTTTCCAAATCATGACGTGTAGGTAGTTTTCTTCTATATGGTTGCCTGCCTATTGGCATTCTAGTCTTCCTTCCCCTTTAAAGACCTATCAGAAAGAGAATCCAGTATTAATTCTTCTTGTCGTGAATATTTGAAGAGGGCGATTCACCCCTTGGATATCTTTCTTTCAGAACAAAAGAATTAGAATTATCAACTTATTCAATGAATGTTGTTTCATTCACCACAAGGATAAATCCTGCTCTGTATTTTCTAGCAATGGAATGGGAATAGTCATTTTTCTAAAGAGAAATAGACATATAGTAGCTCTCTCTCATAACAGAATGAAAGCAAGCAAGAACGAAATGAACGCTTACCCTATCGACCAAATGACAAAGTCTATTAGTCTCCCAACTCAATAAACTCAAAGTTATAGTTTTTAAAACCAACATATGAGTCAAACTCTCCCAAGTATGGAACCCATAAATTTAAAACATCTAATCGATTTCCTAATCAAATTACAAGCATTAAGCTTATAAAAAGTATAAATGAAAAACACAAGATTGTCATTAATCAACATAACAATTTAAAACATGGAACTAAGTAAAGTTACATTAAGCATTATAACATGTAATTTATCTATCCATAATGAAATAATCAATTACATTAATCCAAAGGTTCACAAGAGTAATCATGTTCAAACAACACAAATTACAAATACAAACTTGAGATAAATGTATATGAGATAGAAAGAAAAAGTGAACTAGTTGGAGAAGTCTTTAGGGCTTTCAATCTTCAAGGGACTTGCATAAATCAAGCTCTAAGTGTGTTTCTCTAACTAAAACCATTTATTTTCTCTCTTTATTTCATTCTCTCCTCCCATCAAATAAGGTATTTGATCTTCTAGTTATAGGCCATTCTAAAAATTCTCCTTTTAAAATTAGGGCACAAGTCTAAAAAATGATCTCCATTAGTGGCGTTGTTAGCACCCTGACGCCAATTACTTCTCAACTTGAGGACATGGCCCAAAGAAGTTAGGGCCTCGGTGCCAAGTTTCTACCAAAGTAAGGCCTTGACCTTAGAAAAGTTAGGGCCACGGCCCCAATGCCTAGTACTTGGCATCTTTTTTTTCTTAAGGCTATAACTTGAATTTTTAAAGCTGCGACTTAAAGGCTTATGAAATGAATGTTTTGCCCTTCTTTTCATCAAAATTTGATCTCCTTTATAATTTAATTAGATAAAACCTACAAAATAATCAATGCATGAATAAATGGCCATATTTAATACTTAAAATGAGAAAATATCTAACTAAGAGTGTGTTAAATTATGTATAAAATGTGCTTATCAGAAGCCAGACTTAGAAGATTTGTTTTTGCAATATATAAAGAGAATTGATGCATTGCTTTAAAGTCAATCCAATCTCATCCAAGTCAAGCAACATCCTTCAGAACCTTGGAGAATTAAATAAGGCAACTCGCAACAGCAATGAACAATCTCCTGCAAGGAACCTTACTGAGCAATACCCAAGGCAATCCCAAGGGAGAACAATACAAAACTATTACATTGAGAAGTGGAAAAGAATTATAAGATGATGAAAAACAATCTCTAAAGCAGCAATATAAAGAAGAGAAGCCACATGAACATAAAGAAAAAGAGATGGAAGAGAATCAAGAAAATAAGGAAGAAAGAGAAGGAAAACAAGTGTTATAGTCCAATAAGCAAGCATACCGCCCGTCACCACCTTTTCCTAAAATGTTGTAAAAGAAAAAGTAGAATAACCAATTTTCTAAATTCTTAAAAATCTTTAAGAAATTACGTATTAATCTTTCTTTTATAGATGCACTTAAATAAATACCTAGCTACATGAAGTTTATGAAAAATATTCTTTCAAGAAAAATGAGAATAGATGATTTCAAGATAGTGGCACTAACAGAGGAGTGTAGCACCATCCTTCAAAAGAAGCTACTTCATAAGCTCAAGATCCTGGCAACTTTACAACGCCATGCATTATTTGGAACTATAACTTTGAAAAAAAACACTACGTGATCTAAGAGTAAGAATAAACCTCATGCCACTCTCTATTTAGTACAAGTCGAGTTTGAGAGAAGCTAAACTAACCAATGTCATACTCCAACTTATCGATCGATCATTCACCTATCCTAAAGTAGTAATAAAGAATGTACTAGTCAAGGTAGATAAATTTATCTTACTTGCCGATTTCATTATTCTTAACATAAAAGAAGATCAAGAGATCCCCATCATTTTAGGCTGAGTATTCTTACCATTGGTAGGACATTGATAGATGTCCTAAAGAGAGAACTCACCATAAGAGTCCAAAATATAGAGGGGACATTCAAAGTCTTCAAGGAGATAAAAATTATGGGTAATCCTAATAAATGCTTCAAGATTGAAATATTAGATCAACCAACCAATGCAGCAAAGCCACTAGATAAAATAATAAATGAAGAACCACCATTAATTGAACCAAAAATTCAAGTCTTTGTTCAAGATATTTCCATGGAGATTAAGAACGAAGTAGTCTAATAAAAACCCCAAAGGCCACCATTTTAACTCCATCAAAAGGAAAGATGAATGTATAATTCAAACATTTAAATTAGATAAGCATGACTTGATGCACTATTGAAAAGGACTGACTGATAAAAAAAAGGCTTCCAACACCGTATTCAGACCACCGTAAAGCAAAGAAGCATTACGTCAAGCTAACGATATTAAATTAACCACTGCTTCAAAGGCAACCTAAAGTGATATTTAATTTTAGTTTATTTTCCTTAGTTTTCTAATGAATTTTATTAGTGTTTCAGGTTAAAAAGAAATAAGCCAACGATACAACTGTATCCAACAATCATTACAACTAAATAGAACTAACTAATTAAGAGTCAAGGCTTTTACTATAGCGGTAAGAAACAAAATCAACCTAGCAAAATTTCTCGAGCACTCAGAGCTTTAGAAAAAATTCTTCTTTACTACAACGAAAATGCATTACCTAAGCAAAATTTATCACTTGCTTTAGCAAAATTAGAAACCGTTATAAGTAACTTCATTCCAACAAAATCACTACAATCGCTTCAGTGAAAACAATATTCCAGAAATCGAAGAGTCAACTAAAACATCGCTCCAGCACTACACATCTCATCACTGTAGTTATTCATCAATAAAACTTAGAAAATCACCATTTGTATGAATATTATAGCAAATATGGGTATATCGCTACTGTGAAAGTCCAAACATACAACTAAAATGGAAATTCCTTCATTTTTTTCCTAATTTCTCACTCATATTCCTCTCAATCTACCTGGCCTAATTACAAAGCAGCATTCCCTATGCCAATCCAGCACCAAAAACATTTCATCTACAATAATCCTAACCTACTACAACTAGTTTTAACACTAATCACCAACCAAACACACAAACTCAACTATTTTCACTAATAACTTCAATGAGAGCAATTCTACAGCCAGCCCAAGGCAAGCATTACTTCCATTGTGTAAGAGTTTAAAGCCAATGCGAGTAAGCTCGATAACTACAGATGAATATTTATGCGAGGAAAGTAGCATTTGATCCAACAACGATTAACACATTTTTTGGACTAGCAACAAAGATAGAAGACAATATGTATGAGCTCCGAAACCAACCTGGTATATAATGGATGGTAGTTAATGATGTTCCAATGACTTTCCTATCATGTCATATGCATCTGGAGGTGAAGGCATGGTATAGTTTTCTCGCTTGTCTCCTCATGCCTATTTCTCGCATGAGCAACATCACCAAGCCTCACTCCATCATCCTTTATACCATCATGACCGGTCGTGCCATTAATATTAGAAAGGCAATTCATTCAGAGATCATGGCTTCTACTTGACTTAAGGCTCGTTTATTTTTTCCTTTTTGATTATAACACTTTGTGCTAAGGTCGAGTCGTTTAGGAGCCCACTACAGAGAGGAGTCCACCAACTCAAGCCATCAATACCCCGATGGTCTGGAAAATGATAACAACGATCCACTGCTAGCCGAGGCACTATAGCCTGCACTATTTACCACCAGAGCCTTACCATTACATGTTCGTCTCTCCTAGATAGAGATGCAACTTACTGAGCGTAAACGAGCTGATTACAAGTTCTGTGCTTATATGATCCAGTGGACTCAGGAAACAAAAGCTTCTTTCGGCATCGATCCATCTACATTTTCTCAGCCACCACTCATTCTTTAGCCACCACATTCACCAGTGGATACTGATGAGGATTGTGATGATGTGATGTTCGATTCTCGCAACCTTATAGATTGAGTTGGGCTACTAATGAGGGAAGTGTTTCGATTTCATTTCTTTTTCACCATGGGGGACATGTCTTGATTTCGTTTGAGGGCAGAAACACTTCCTATTATCTATTTTCTGGCTTTTATCTGTTTTTATGTTTTATTTCATTGTTTAGTATTTTATTTAAAGTTTGTATATAAGAAAAAGCAAAAGATTAATAATGAAACCACGTCCATTTATTTGCAAAAAAATCTTAGGTCTACCCTATTGACTTTTCTTTTAACATTTATTTATTTTTTTAGGTTGTGATGATGATTATAAGTCCATAATAAGAAATTGAATAATTGGCTAAATTTATTTTCACAAGTCCCTAGGAAACAATAGATACTTGAGACAATTCTTTTATCTAAATTTAAGAGCGAGTTCGACCTTATTTTTTATCACCATACTATTAAGCACATTAAATAAGCTTGTATATTACGTTTGTGCTTAGAAAGACCTATGTTTAAGAGGTACACTCAAGTCTCAAAGATAGACACTCTAGAACTTGCTTGATTACCACTTGAGGCAAAATCCTAAGAAATATATATATAAGGAAATGATATTAAGTCATCTTTGAACCAATTAAGCTTTTCTTGCCTAGGTATTTGCACATTAAATGATAAATGGCTATTTATGTACTTTATTGCTTATTTATAGGGAATAGGAATAAACAACAAATTTAGGGACCAAACTTGCTAAAAATTTTCCCTAGTAGTAGAGTTTCTGTCACTATAGCAGAAATTCCTGAGGTGAAATCATCACAACGAAAGATAGATTTCACCCCAGCACTAAACCGCCCCAACGTGAAGAACTTGTCACTCCAATGATGTGAGTGCAATAGGATATTTTTAAAAATCGTAGAAGCACCGCAGCGATCGAGTAGTTTTGCTACAGTGATTTATTGGCACTGCAATAATTACAAGGTTACACTGTAGTAGTAGAGTTTAAAGCATGGGCACTACAACAAAAAGAGATATTTCACCCTATCGATTGGATGCTTCCTGAACCAACAAGAAAAATAACTCCATGACTCTAATAAGTCCTTATATAAATGCTACTTGTTTCAGCCTTATAGCGACACACAAGTTTTAGAGCAATTTTAAAGAGCAATTTGAGCATAATTAGAGCAACTTTAGAGAGAGAAGTAAAGGCAATATAAGGAAGAAAGAGATTATTAGCGAATGCAGATCAACTAATTGCAATTCAACATCTATATTGGCTTACTTTTGGATGTATCATATTTCTTTTATTTTCTAGCAATAATTCTCTTGTCATCATAAACTAATTTCTTTTATAGGATTCTTACTTGAACTCCATATATACGTTTAATTGCCGAATCTTTTTAAAATTTATTAAACTTAGTTTCTTGTTATTTAAATTATTTGTGCTTAATGTTTCATTAAATCTAGTCCATATTATAATTGCTTTGGTAATACTTTGATAAACTTGAGAGAATAATCATCGTATTTTGATTTAGATAATTTGATGCATGATTGTTGAGAGATTTACAAGTTCCAACTTAGGATAGAGATATACTTAATTGGCATATATGATAAATAAGATTTGTTCTTAATGAATCTTGATTTATTACAATTATCATACAGATATAGGTATTTAGTAAATTGAGATGTACTTACTTGACCTTGAGAGAGTCTTGTAAATATATTAGTGTCTTGATCAATAACAAGAAATTGAGGGATTTAAATATTAAAAAATTAATCTTTAGAAAAATATATTGAGGGATAGTAATTAACTCTAAGTTTTCTCTACATTATTATCTTCTCCAAATATTTAAGTTGTGATATTTCTTTTCTTTTTTTAGTTTATTTTAATTAATCAATTTAATATTTGATTTGTTTGAAAAATTACTAAAAGGATACATTTTTAGTACTTGGTAGAAAATAAAAATTATTCCTGTAGGTTTAACATTCGACTTAAAAGTCCATTTATTACTTGTTACGATAACGCATACTTGTGCAAGCTTATTTATTATTTAAAGGACAGAGACCTAGGAACCACTAGATAAGAAAAGTCTGCCTGGGGTTTCGGCTGGTCGGGCGAAGGAAGGGTTTTTGTCTTTCTTTCGCTTTCATTGATAGCGGAAGACCCCTTTGTGTTATAAAAATATCGCATCACTACCCTCACCCTAAGCGTTGCATTAAAAGCTAAGATAAAACCCTAATTGATTCATAGTTATGTGTGTAAATAAAATAAAATTTCATGAAGAATGGTATAAGGATTAAGTCTTATTAGATTTTTATAATTTTGTAAGTTTCTTCAGAGTTATAATTGAAAAGCAATCTTTGAGATCTTATATTATCCATTAAACAGCCCAGTTGACTCATTTTTAATTTTTTATATTGTTAGTTTTGTTCTCTTTTAGCTCGAGGATTAGCAAACGGCTAAGTATAAAGGAGTTTGATAGGTTTAGAATTTAGTATTAATTTTATCTCCTTAAACTTGATATTTACCTATTTTATTTCAATTATTTAGCTATTTATGTATATTTTGATAGGTTAAAGGCAAAAGGCGATATAAAAGAACAAAAATATGTGAGAAAGGATAAAAAAAATTAAAGAGAATGTTAAGGTACCAGAATAACCAAGGTCATAGTGCTGAAAATAGGAAAAAAAAAAAAGATAGCTGAGGCAAAACCTAAAGCATCTGGGTGCCCTACACCCAAGTAGAACACTGAAACTTGTAGTTAAAGGGCCCCAAGTTAGTGTCTCGATGCTGCAGTGCCAATGCAACCCAATAAATCTACCCTAAATCAGAAGCTTAGTGTCGTGGTGCTTGCATGTCAAAGCTGCAACGCTGGGTTTACAAAGAGAAATTTTCGAGTTGACTTGGACAAGACGGTTACCCTATTTTAAAGCCATAAACATATAAATAGAAATGATTATAAAGGAGAACAAGTTTTAAAGAGTTTAGAATTAGATTTAAAGATCAAAAGAGAAGATATACAGAAAGTGATGTGCCTATTTTTATTACTTATATAACCCTTAAAATCTATCATTGTTAGTTGTTTATTTTATTTTTATTATGGTATTTTTCTTAAGAAGAAAATAAATAAGGATGCAAATGAAGAAACTTAAAGATAAGGTAATTAGGAAAATTGAATAAAGACATACAATTTATTTTAAAAAGCGTCCACAATCAAGAAAGCCTCATAAAGTTAGGAATGCAATTTTCTTACTTAAATTGGAAGTTTAAAGAAAAAAAGAGTGAAAAATAGTTCAATCTGTCTTATTAGAAAACAGAATATTCTTGCATGAGTTGTTTTCCTCTCCAAATTAGAGTAGTAATTCAGTGGCCCTATTCTTATATAAATAAGGGCTACATTGGCAGCAAAGAGGAGAAAGTTGGAAGACAAAAAAAAAAAGAAAAAAAGAGAAAAGGGGTTGAAGGTGCTTAGATCCTGGAAGCTTTCAAGTTTTTCATCCTTCTCATCACTAGTTCTATTTTCTTTGTCACTCCCAATTTAATTAAGTCTTTCTAACTTTTTATACTGAGTTTGAGAATGATACCCTAATTGATTAAGTAGTTCTCTTTTTGTTAAATAATTCCCTTTATTTGTTTTTTAATGTCTATGATTCTTGTTTCTTAAGAATAATTGAATTAAAATTCTTTCTACTATTAATATCAAGTATTTTTTATAGTTAAGAACATGTTTAATTATTTTGTGCTTAGAACTTTAATGATTAATGTGATTGTCTTTGATTCTGTGTTTATTTTTTTATTGAATTGATACATAAAATACTTAAATACACAATTAAGTGAAGTGAAAAAGAACCTATTTGCATGATTTTTTGTGTGTTTTTGTTTGCTTTGTTATCATTTGTTTTTGTTCTAATTTTTGAATATTTATTTTGTTTCTTTGATTATTTGTCATTGTTGGTGCTGTCTAGAAATATGAAAAAAATAAAAATAAAAGTCCAATTGCCTTTGTCACTTATATTACGTTAACATGTATACATCCTTTTGTCTTTATTATTAGCGTCCATGAGTTTTTATTTCCCTTTTCTTTCATTTTTTATTATTTTATTGTTGCAGTTTTATTGTTCTTAGAATTATAATATTGTTCATTTAGTCTGTTTAGTTTCTTTTCTTTATTAGTTTATCTTGAAATCTATTACATTTAAGTGACATAATTTTTTTAATTTTCTATTTTTTTTAGTCTAGCTAGTTTATAAATATTTAGGAACTAGATTTAAAAAAACTTATTGTTCGAATAAACCCAACAATAGATAGTGCTCAAAATAGTTATTCATTAGATATGAAAAACATTGATTTAGTCCTTATAGAAAAAACTCTCAAAGAGTATTTCTCATGAGTCATAACCAATCACCCATCATGTATTGTGTTACTACAAACTAATACTACACACTTTGAATTTAAGCTAGTTGTAATCTAATTTTTACCAACCTTCCATAGGCTAGAGAGAGAAGATCCATCATGCATATCAAAGATTTTCTTGACATTTGTTTCACATTCTATTTTTAAAATTTTTCTAATGAGTCAGTTAAGCTTCGAATGTGTCCATTTTATTTGAAAGATAAAGCCAAGGCTTGGTTAAATTAACTTATAGCAGAATCTATTACTAGTTGGGCTCAACTAACTAATAAGTTTCTTGCTAAGTTTTTTCCCCTGTTTAAAACAAATGCCCTTATGAGAGAAACAATAGATTTTTACCAAAGGGAGGATGAATAATTTTTTTAGAGTTAGGGAAAATTTAAAGATTAGTTTATTAATGTTCCCACTATGGTTTTGAGACTTGGAGACTAATGCAACACTTTTATAATGGTTTGACTTTATTAAATCGTCATATGATTGAGTTTATGAATGGCAAAAAATTCTTGAACCTAAATGAACAATATGCATGGAAATTCTTTGAGCCATTGTTCAAAAACTTGTAACAATGTGATTTTTCAAACTAAATGGATAGGTCTATCCAAGTTCTTAAAAGATGTTTATAGGATTTTAAGGATGATGTTGATGTTAGAGCTACTTTAGCTACTCTTTGTAAGAAGGTAGAAGCTTTAGATTTGAACTAAACAATAAATTCCTCTTTTAGTGTAACAAGTGAGGTATGTTCCCTCTATGCTAACCCATCTCATATAACATAAAGGTGTCCTTCATTGTCAACCTATCAAGAGGCATATTTTGAATAAGCACATGCACTAAACACATATGGTAAATCTTCAAATAATCCATTTTCACACATTTATAATCCTAATTAAAAGAATCATTTTAATTTTTCCTGGAAACAAAATCATTCCCCAATGAACCAAGAAGGGTTGATATGCCTAATCAATCTTTTGTTCCTCTTAGCACCACACATCCTTTAATTTCACATCTTATGTCTCAATTTGCTACACTACAACAAAGAAAACCTTTTTTAGAGGACACATTTCAGCAGTTTATGCAGTTAACCCAACAAGTTTTATAATCAAATTCCTAAGCTCTCTTGAAGCTTGAGGCACAATTGGGTAAATTAGCAGCTAAAGTAAAAAGTAGACAGAAAGAAAAGTTTCCTAGTCAGCCAGATCCTAACCCAAAACATTAATTAGGAATAGGATCATCATCCAATTCTAATGCACACTAGGTAAAATCCAAATCCATAGAAAAATAATTAATAACCATGTGAAAGTTCTTGAGCATAGGAAAGTAAGTCACTTAAGATAAGTTAAAGAGTCATCACCTAGTGAGTCCAAAGAGAGGAAAGCTCTAGCTATTTGTATGTCCCTAAAGCTCTTTACCTACAAAGATTTACCCAATTAAGAAAGGTACTCAATATAATGACATATTATAGGTGTTTAAGCAAGTTCGCATAAACATCCCTTCTGTTAATGCTATTCAATGAGTACTTTTTTATGCTAAAATTTTTTAAGATCTTAAGGTAAAAAGGAGAACTATTGTTCTACAAAGGCATTCCTAACTAAACAAGTTAGTTCAATTATCCAACATAAAATTCCTACCAAGTATAAAGATCCAGGTTATCCTACTATATATTGCATCATTGGAGATTATATTAATAACCGGGAGTAAGTGTCAACTTGTTATTATGCTCTATCTATGAGTAGCTAGATCTAGGAGAATTGAAACCCACTTCTGTAACACTTCAGTTAGTTGATAGGCCAACCACAATTTCTAGAGGTGTTATAGAAGATGTTTTTATCAAGGTTGATAAGTTCTATTTCCCTATAGATTTCATAATTCTTGACACTTAGCCTATGGCAAACCTTGGTGCTCAAAGTTTAGTCATTTTAGGTCCATCCTTAGCTACATCTTACTTATTAATTGTTGTAATGGTATCATGAAACTTTCATTTGGAAACATGACTGTAGAACTTAATATATTTAATGTAAGTCAACAACCTTCATTGATAGATGATTTAAGTAAGGTTAATGTTATAGAGAGTATAGTAAATGATTCTTGTATGCATTTCTTTAAAGATGACCCTTTAGAAAAATGTTTAGCTTACTTTCGCATGAATATAGATGAAGATAGTATGATTAATGAGGTAAATTCTTTATTAATATCTACTCTATTAATGGATACTAACAACTGAAAAGCCAAAGTAGAACTTCTTCTAGCTTTTGAGTCCATTACTCTCCCATTAATGGAAAGGCCACCATAATTAGAATTGAAACCACATCCAAATTCATTGAAATATGTGTTTCTTGGATCTTTAGACACCTTACTTATTATTATAGCATCAGATTTAGATACAGAATAAGAACAAAAGCTGATTAATGTTTTCAAGGAACATAAAGAGGCAATAAGGTGGTCAATTGTTGACATTAAAGGGATTAGTCCATTTGTGTGTATAGATATGATTCATTTAGAGGACAATGACATACCTGTGTACAATGCATAAAGAGGGTTAAATCCTAACATGAAACAGGTTGTTGGGCTTAGGTGATTAACCTTTTAGAGGTATATGTTATTTATCGCCACAGCTTTCTTATAAAATAATTTTAAGTGCAAGTATATGCTATCATGAACAAGTAATATAGAGACTCTAAGAGTCGGATATCTAACCCACAAGGATAATAGTCAATTATTCCAAGTACTAAAATTGTGTTTCTCTTATAATTATTCAGAAAAATCAACTTAATTTTTTTAAGTCTAAAATAAAATTAAATAATTAAACTAACAAAAGTAAAAGAAATAACACAATGCAAGGGTTAGGATAAGAAATAATTCATGAGAAGCCTAGGATTAACATCTATCCTTCAATATGTTTCAAAGGTTATATTTCTTTTAATATTTAATTCCCTTAATTATTATTATTAAACAAGTCATGTTGTAATTGCAAGTCTTTCTCAAGGTCAAACAATTAAATCTCAATTTATCAAATACCTATATCTCTATGGCATTTGTAATAAATTGAAATACATTAAAGACAAGTCTTATCAATCATGCATGCCAATTAGGTATATCTTTATCCTAAATTAGAACTTGTAAATTGCTCCACAATCATGCATCAATTTATTATGGTATAAATACAATGATTCCTCTCTCGAGTTTATCAAAATATTACCTAATCAATCATAACATTGGCTAGATATTATGATGCATAGATCACAAATAAATTGAATAATAATATATTGAGTTTATTAAATATAAAAGAAAATATTGCAATTAAGTTCTACATATTGAGTTCAAGTATTAACCTAGAAAGAAAATTAGCTCATGGTTATAAGGGAAACTAAGAAAATAGTAATGAAAACATAATTCTGAAAATCGAAATGATCGTTAAAGCACTATTGCTGAATTGCTAAAATTTCTTTACTTTGTCGAATGATGATTCTCTTTTTGAATTGCCTTGATTAGCTCTAATAGCCTTATATTGTGTGTGTTTATATAATACCTTGAAGGCTGGAACGAGTGGCCTTTTATAGGTGTTAATTAAAGGGTTTAGATAGTATTCTTATTAAGGTAGGTCTATTTGATCACTGGAACACAATGTCTCATTGCTGAGGCGCTATGCTGTCGAGTCTCTACTATTGCAACGGTGGTTGTAGAGTGCTAGGGCGTTGATTTATTGCTAAGGCAAAAATCTTTTGACACCGGGGCTAAAACATGGCTAATTAGGAGTCCTATTTTTTACTTTGCCTAATCTATTTCTAGAGTTACCGCTGCAGCGCTAAAGCTTGTACCACTGGAGCGCTTACTTCTATTTTGGAAATCTTTATGTTTTAGTCCCCATTTCTTCATATGTACTCTTTTAGCCTTAGTACCTGTAAATAAACAATAACAATTATAAATTGCCATTTATTCTAAATAAAAAAAAAATCAAATCTCTAAGTAAAATGAGCATAAATTAAATGACTACTTTGCGCCTTATCATTTATTCAATTTCAAATAGTTAATGAGTTAGTCCTGTCTAAGTAGTACCTAAGAAATCTGGCATAAAAGTAATACAAAATGAAGATAATGAGTTAGTTCCCACCAAGGTGCAAACTGCATAGCATGTTTGCATTAACTATAGAAAATTGAATGACGTCACTAAAAAGGGTCATTTTCCTCTTTTGTTCATAGATTAAATGCTTGAAAGGTTAGTTGGTCATACATATTATTACTTTCTTGATGGTTATTCATGGTATAACTAAGTTCTTATTGCACCCGAGAACTAAGAAAAGAAAATATTTACTTGTCAATTATTTTGCACGTTTGCCTATTGGTGTATGCTCTTTAGGTTATGTAATGCACTAGCTACTTTTCAATGTTTCATGATGAGTATTTTTTCTAAGATGGTAAAATATTTTCTTGAGGTTTTCATGATGATTTTGTTATGGTTGGTACTTACGTGCTATCTCTACATATACGTGTACTAGTTATTTATACAAGTGTACATTTCTATTAAATTGTTAATTCTTATTTATATGGTACCGTGCAATGTAATAATACAGACATTGAATGATCTAAAAGAGTTCAGATCTAATCTAAAGGAGTTCAGATCTAGGCCCTCAATTGGCCACGCTAAGAGATATAAATGTTAAAGAGTTAGCAAAGTTAAATGTTAGCTCGTTATAAAACTCAGTTAAGATACAAGAGTTGGAGCCGTGCTTATAATAGGATAAAGACCCGAGAATATACTAGTAACTATATAGTTGCAAGAGTTGTAATTAGGTACTAGAAAATGTCAGTTGTAAAAGTATGTTCTCAAATATTGTCCCCGGTCTATTTTTGCTAATGCAGATCTATCGGTTAGATACCTTTATACAGATCAGTATATGTCATACATATATGGTATAGATGGTTGTTCCTAACAGACCATGAGCTTAGAGCTTGTATTGACATATGGGCATTTAGTTGTGACAGACTTAGGAGGACCTCCGATAGATACCCTAGGTAAGCCGTCAATGGAGGATTCTCTTGAGTTGATTAGTATATGTAGTCCTTTGACATGAGTGCCATAGTGGGCTTGTAAGTGATCCACCATACTTTGGTTTCACGCATGTCACAAAACTTTCAGGGTGTCGCTGGATATGGTTTGATGCTTATGGAGCCTGGTTTGTACAAATATAGAATCTGTCAGCTCGCATAGGGAGTTTGATATCCAAATACTCCGAGACTGTATCTCAAAAAGTCTTGTGGCCATAAGCATTTATCCCGAAAAAGAGTTTTCGCCAGGGTTAAGCAATATGGAAAATGAGTTTGCGTATATTATTTAGCGAGATATAAGTCTGGAGATAGGATATGGATAAGTACATGGGATTTGACAGTGATAATCTATATCCCTACACATCCAAGATATCATGATGGAATGACTATACATATATATTGTGACCTCAACTTGTATGGCCCAATGCGCTGATTTGTAATAACTATGACGTGTGCGTAAGGTATTGTTCACGGACTCATAGAATAGTTTCATTTGATAAATCAGGCATGAACCTAAGGAGTACCGCAATATGAAGTGTATACGTTGTGCTGGTGCAATGTAATGGATTGAATTGCTCAATCCAGTAATATTCAGAATAACCATGGGATGCTCACGTGTCCATATTTAAATGTTAAATACAACAATTAGTTAACAATTTTTGTTTATTAATTGTATCATGATATGTGATTTATTGTGGACCATCAGTTGAGTTTACTCAAGTATGGAGTATAGTGGGACCCACTAAGGGGTATACTTTGTAACTATTTAAAAAGAGGCAAAATAGTAATTTTACATATTAATTATTTAATTGTTAAATAATTAAAATATCTATTTATTATACAATATTATATTATATGATAATTTATGATATTATAATACTGTATTTATGCTTGGTTGGCAAGCATTTATATATATATAATATAGTTATTTATTATTATATTTATTATATAATATTAGTTTTTAATATGTATTTAGATATATATATATATATGTATATATATGAAAGAGGAAATGCGTAGAATAAAGGAGAAGCAATTGTGAATTGCTTTTAATAGGTGTGAAATAAGAGCGAAAAACATAGGGTGAAGAAAGATGAAGTAAAAATTATTTTTCTTTCTTTACTTTTACTAATCTTGGTGGCCGGCCATTTTAGATGGGAAAAGGAGAATGAAATGTTTCTTTCCTTCTAAGTTCAAGTGTTAAATTTATTGATTAATATCCCTCTAGCAAGCTAAGTCATTAAGAGCAATATAAGATTTTGTTTTATTGATCAAAGAGTTGATCAAGGGAAAATTAAATTTCTTAGGATTTAAAGTGTTAAATCTAGTGCCGGATTTGAACCTGCTGTTTTATCTTACCAAGTCCAATGAGTTGGTAACTATAACTGTTAATGAGTTGATCTCTAGGCTAACTCTTATTACACGTGTAAAAGGTTACACGTTTGGTGAATTCTCAAACTCCCTTTAATATAATAATTTAATATATATATAATATTTATTGTGTTAAATATACACCCTAGTATGAAATCCCCCAACAAAATGGGTATTATAGCTAGTTTTGTATTAATTTGGATATTGATTGACTGATGAAAGTGTTGTTGAAAATAGTCCCAGTGTAAAAGGGTGCATTTCAAGTGTTAAAATGATTGTATCAAGGCAAAATTACACTGATTACCTCAGCTTTGTAACTAGGGCCACGATGTGACACTATTTATATGAACAGTAACTTTTTTGAATAGTGTTAAAACACTGTTTACTTGAACAGTATTTTTGAACCATGTTTCAAAATTAAAATTTTGCATGTATTGGTTTATGAGATGTAATGACAAATGTTATCAATCTACATTATAAGCTAACGTTTATGAGATGTAGTGATAAGAGTTATCGATCTGTATTATAAACTATGGTCAATTTTTTTGTGTTAGTAACCACAATGTGAGCCCTACTGGTAGGGGTTAGTTGTGTTTGTATTTAAAATTCGGTTAATTGAGAATCACCTCCTCATGAGATAGGGACCCAAAAGATAAGAAAAAATATCTCTTAATCAGATTGGATAATATTACATTATGAGATAATATTTTATTATAATCCATATTGTCAATACGGTGTTAGATGAGTTACGTCAGCATTTTCCCAATATTGCTATAGCATGAGAGATTTGGTTGGTTGAGCTTGGACTATGTCGGTTAAACATGAGATGAGGCAAATAAATGCGAACGTAATGCCCAATATTGTTACAACGTGAGGGTAGTATCAGTAACATATATTTGATTATTGACAAGTTAATATGGAATGCACTTACCCAATATTGCTATAGCATGAGGATAAGGTGTATTCAGAATCAAGCAGTAAGAGTTGCATGAGATGCAATTGATAAGTGTTGTCTACCTGTTGGATTTATGAAGGCCAATATTGCTACAGTGTGTGGCTAGAGTAAAATTTAAATGAGATCTACTTCCCACTTTATAATTTAAAGAGTTTAAACTATCATTTTCTAGTTCAAGAGATTACCAAAATTATGTAAAGTAGTGGGAGGACATTTTAGATTGAAAAATGTATAACTGTTATCTAATATCAAGTATCTTTTGATAATTAGGAACTTTGTTAATTATTCTATACTTTGAACTTTAATGATTAATGTGATTGCCTTTGATTTTTTTTAATTAATTTATTAAATTAATATATAGAATATTTAGGTGCACAATTAAGTGAAGTGAAAAAAAATATATCTAAGATTAATTAGTTTATGCTCAATGTTATATCTATGAGATGATAATAGATTAATTTCGACGTGTCACTATAATTTGAGAAATTAATTGATAAATAAGAGAATTATTAAGTTAAATAGTGGTGAATTTTCAAAATCTTGATAATTTTAATCACTTGGATTTTAAAACTTTGCTTTAAGTTCTTTATTTTCATTAGTTTAATTTTCTTCTAAAAAATTTAATTTTCTTTAAACTAGGTTAAAATTAGGAGTTACAATGAGATGGGTTAGGGCTAGGATCACAATCCTACCTTCATACCCAAATAGTGTGAGAATCTCTATACTCACTCTATACTTTATATATGTAATTTGCGTTCGAGGTATGGGATCCCAAAATAAGGATGAGGATCCTTATGGATATCCTATACCTGAAATTTTTTTTATACTTTTTTATTCCTATTGATTTAATTTTATAAAATAATCTTTCACCCTATGCAATTATAATATGTAAAAAAATTGTAAACATCATATAAAAATATAAACAACATCGAGTCTTCAAATCTTCAACTACTAATTTTAAAAATAAATAAAATCTAAAAATCATAAAAATTAATAATTTCTTTGAACTCTAATACGTAAATCATCATACATTATTTGTAATCAAAATATCAAGTCTCTATTAAGATTTCTTGAAAACCTATAACACAAAGTAAAAAACATTTTGAGTTAGATAAGTGACGATTAAGAAATTAAGAATAGTAATAAAAATATTTATCTCTTTTGTTTGTTCCTCTTCATCTTCTTTTTCATTCTTAACAAATGAGTTTAATTTAATTTAGAAGCAAGTGTCTAATATTAAATATAAATAAAAAAATAAAAAAAGGAATTAAAAATAAAAAAAGAATAAGAATCAAATTTTTAAAACATAATGTAAATAAATTTTATACCTCCAAATGTAGCATGTAGCCAACTTTGATTTGTATAAATAAGTAAATTTTTCCTACACTAGAATGTTTTTTCTATTTTTTATTTTTGATCGAGTATTTGGGGCGGGTCTAGAGAAATAAACTTATCTCCAAACCTAACTCAAATTAAATTTGGGTTTGGATTACTATACCCAAACCCACCCCATCCTAAAAAAAATACCTAAAATGCAACCTGAATTACTCTCAATTTGGGATGGGTCCCTACTGGGGCCCAACCCCTTAGAGAATTCTCCACCCTTAATTAGAATTATATTTACTTACATTAGATTAGTCTTTTTTAATTTTAAATATTTCATGTGGGTTTGCTCTCATTGCTCACTTTTCTATATTCTCATAGACTTATGTGCTTGCAAATACAATTTAAATTTGCACAACAACAAATTAGAGAGAGATGGTATAGCATTAGGGCACTATTCTTTGTCTCTTCATTTTCTTCCTTGTATCTCTAAGTTGTCTTCATCATGATTTTTAATTATTGTTCTAAAACTCTATTTTTCACTAAGAACGAAGTTTTTATTTCTATGATTATAACCTTGAACTCGAAATGTAAATTGAATGTATTCTTTTCTTATTTTATGAATTCAATTATTAGAATTGTTCAATTTATTTGATCTTAATGCTTTTTATTTATCTAGCCAATATTTAGATTTTTTTAGGAACCATAAAGAACTTGACAAAGTAATTTATATGTTTAACCTTGGGTAAGTTTATATATGATCATAGCTTAACATTTATGAGTTTCTTACAAGATAAACAATACTTATATGGCATCTATTGTATTATAAACCAATTCTTAATGAGTCTTATTTTAATTTAAATATCATATGAAAGAGGAAGTAAAATGCAACATCTAAAACTTAAAATGCATAATAAACGTATTATATGTTCTTTTAACATGCATTACATTAAATGTAATATACAATCAAATATAGATTGAGTGTATAGAAGACGTAACTTAGCAAGTGTTCCAGTTCAATGAATTTAATCCTCAAATGAAGTTCACAAAATGAGTGTCCTTTGACAAATTCTAGATAAAAAATAGAGGTGAAAATTTTGGCTCTAGAAAAATTTGGTAGCACTTTATTTTTAGTTTATTCGTGTGATCTTTGCTTAACCCTTAAGCATTCACACACTCAAATCCTTTTTTTCATTTTTGTCATGATAACACATTTTTCCTTTTATCTCCCATTTCATTCTCCAATTTGGCCAAATAACCAATTCCCACACTAAAACCATCATGCATAACACTTATGCTAAAGAGAGACGAAAAATAGCATTAAGGGACAAGTATTGCATTCAACAAAAGCCACCCAATTGCATGCATAAATTTGTTGTCAAACATTTAAGTAATTAAGCATGCATGTGTGACATGTGTTGCCATGTTGCTTAACAATTAAGCATGCATGTATAACAAGTGTTACCATAGTGTTTAATAATTAAGCATGCCTATGTGATAAGTGTTATACATGCCTTAAGCCATTTCTCAAGTGTTGTACTTGGCTATGACATGTGTCGAGTTCTAACACTTAGAATTCAATATGTGTTATTCCCGTCACGTGGTAAAATCGAATTCCATTTATTTAGAAATATTTCAAATCAAACTCTTCTACCCAACAACCTTTTAATCAAATAATAATTATCCCATAATTATTACTAACACAAATCTAACTAGTTATCAAATGACTAATTGCTACCCTAGTGTTCAATAAGTACACTTCATATTATGAAACTCTCTAGCTTCACACTTGTTTTTTATATGGAACGTGTCCATAATTTAGTATGTTCTTTGCCCACTTACATATTATAGCCAATACAAAGTGATGCATTGAGCTATACAAGTTGACATGCATTTTTGTATGATCCCTCTGCCACTTATATCTTGAAAGAACAAAGATATAAATCTATATCATCAAGTTTCTATTGGCTCAATTATGAACTTATCTCCAGATTTATATTTCGATAAATAATATCTGCAAACTCTTTTTTATAGTGTTTCACATCACAGAAACTCTTTCTATAACATATATTTTTGGTAAAAGGACTTCATAAAATACAATCTCGAAGCATTAGGATATACGACCTAACCATATGAGCCTACAGATCTCATATCTATGCATACCAACCTTATGTTTTAGGTTCGAAATACTTCTTCCCTATTCATCAATCTTCATTTTGGTAGGTTTGATACTATTAAGAGTCTTTAGAATTTATACATTACTATATTGTTATTGATTTGTTTCATCAATATCAATTACTTTATAATTTAATTTACATCGATTGCATTAAGAACCTGGTAATCTATCTTTGATTTTCACTCTTAGATGCTATTCCTTAAGAATCAATTAGCATTTTCAGAACCTATTTTTTAGAATGATGTTGATGCAAAGAAGTTTACTACCTACAAAGATCATCAACAGTTGATTTAGTTTTTTATGGCTCTACAGGATTGTTTTAAGTCCACTCATGCTTCTTTACTTTATCAAAAGTCATTACCCATTCTTGATCAGGCTATTACTAAAATTATTTATGAGGAAACTCGATTTGCTACTCTTTAGTCATATCATCTAGGTGTTGTTCTTGTCATTGCACAACTCTTTCAGAATAAGAATTCTTCATAAACTTAAAGATATTGCCATCTAATTAGACATTTAATGCTCAATCGTCCCATATGTAAATGTCGAATTTGTCATAAAGTTGAGTTTGGATATTATGACAGGGATTATCCAAGAAAAGAAAAATCATCTTAAAGCCATTATTAGTTTTTTAATGTCATTGCTTGGAGCTATAGAAGATAGCTCCAAGCAACCACCTATCCCCTCATCTATATCAGCTAGTGATCTTGAGTTGTTGCTTTAGCAAATAATTTTAAAATCTAGTAACACTTTTATCCTTGCCTCCTCAATTTTCTTAGGATTTACATAAAGTTCAAACACTTAGGACAAACCATAAATTTGGGTACCCTATAGTTTCTTCACAATACTTGTAAGCTTTTATTTTTGTACTCTTTGGATGTGTTTTTTTTTTTTTTTTGTATCAATACACTTACACTTGCAATAATTGTATTTAGTTTCTCTAATAACACATTTACACTTATAATGATTGCTTTTCTCAATATGTTTACACTTTTCGATAATAGTTGCCTCACTCTAATAGAGGTTGTATTCTCAAGCGTGCTATTATAGATTTATTTGTTTAGTTATTTTATTATTTTTCTTTCCGTTTGCTTTGTAGTTTAATTTGCAAATTCAAGTTGTTTCTCTCATGTTGAGTTTAAAGAGGAGTCTTAAAGTTAGTTTGTATTATTAAGAATTTCTTATTTAGTCATTTTCAATTTAAGATATTTTTTATTGTGTTAACTTTCATATTATAGTCGTAATTTCTATTTATCATCTTTTTTATATGCATTAGGGTTTTGATACCTATATAAAGGGTACCTTTTGTACTTATTATTTAGAGTTGAAATATAGAGTTCTAATTTATCTAATTAGCATTAACCACTTTATCATCCATGCATGCCCACATGTATTCTCTTGAACTCAAAAAGTTCTTTTTCATGCACACACATCTCTCTTCCTCTATATTATTCATAATAAACAAATCGAACTGCCAACTCTCAATCCAAAACCTATCACATGAGAGGCAATTCTCACACAACAGGTGATGTGATTTGACATTCACATGACAGGCCATATGGCAATTACATAATAGATAGTCTAATTTGATATTCACACAGCCATTGTGCGATAACATAACTCTTTTTGCATGATATGCCACATATTTTTTATGGGTTTTTTTGTTTGTATTATTTTATCCATTCATAACCCAACATACAAAAGATTTAATGCATATTATGATGAGTTCCTTTTCAAAATACTTACATTATATTATATCTATATTTTTGTGGTCATACATTTACTAAAATAAAATAAAAGAGTTTGTTGATATATTAAATCAAGGGGTAAGGATAATTTAGTCCCTCAAATTTGACTTATTACCCAAACTTGTGCTTATTGCTTCAAAAAGTCAAATTTATCCTAGTCTGTTAGGCTATTGCCATTTAGGTTGATAGTTGAAGGGTAAAAAAGTAACTTAATAGGAAGAGAAAATATACACTGACACACAAGATGTCTCATTATGGCCACGTGTCAAATAATCATTGATTACTAATAAAAAGCAAAAAAAAAATCTCTTTCACACTAAAAGAACACGACCCCTTCATCTTCCATTATCAAACTTTCTCTGGAATAGCCTTCTTTGAAGCACCTAAAAAATTGATTTTATAAAACCTTCTCTGAACTACCATCTGCAAAAACCATTGAAGACAATCCATCACTAAAAATGAAGAAATACTATTTGTGCCAACTGCCCTTATTTTCACGGTGAGTAAATCGATTTCAATGGTAAAATAGATTATGCAAAATGTTGATGGTCTTAACATATCATTGACTCCTATATAATTTGCAGGTTCTTATGAATTTATTACAAGGCTAAAATACTGATTATTTTGTTAGTTGGAAGGCTTATGGGTTTTAAATTTTATTCATGATGTTGGTATATTTTTTATGTTTTAAAATGTTCCAATTCGATGGATTCATGATTTATTTATGAGTTGAACAAAATTCTTAGAGTTTTTTGGGTTGGGTACATATAGTACAAAGTTTTAGGGTTTTATTGGTTTAAATGACCATTATTATATTGTTGCAAGCATTTTTTAGTGGTAATGTGGTTATTATGTATTGTTGCCATTCTGTCTATAGAAGTTTTTACTATCAATGGTTGTTTTGTATTGTTGATTGGCTATTTATAATTACTATAAAATAAGCTTATTGTGTTTATTGAGGCAATATCCTAAAGATTGATAGTTAATGTTGTGGTTGTAGATGGCATCTAATGATGAATAATTTATTACCATCACCGTGAGAGTCTTAGGGTGTAATAAATACAAGAACTATGTAGACAATTATTATTGTAGCCTAATTAAATTGAAGATTCATGTGCGTGAGGGGTAATTTGAACGACCCTTGTTTCTAAGAGATAATTTTTAGGTCACTGATATCATTCATTGGCAATAAGTGGATTTGGAAGATGATAGAGTCCTTATGAAGTTGTGAATGAGTGCTTAAGAAATAAATGTGTTTGTCTAGATATTTATTTGGAGGTGTTACCATTGAAGTCAGTAACTCCACCACATTATACATGAGAAGAATTGACAAATGTTGATGGTGGACCTATCCCAAATATAAAGAAAAAATTGTTCTTTGATCCTACCACTGACTTAGACCCTCGCCATGTTATTGTCACTGCCATTGCCACTGTCACTTCTACAACCACCATCCCTACCCTTACCTTACTTTTGGCCAAAGCACTGTCGTTCTCCTTGTCTCTCCCTTTTAACCCTGGCCATGCCCTACCATTGGCTCTGCCCTAATCTAATAAAGATTTGCAATTTAAAATAGTCTTCTAGACTCCCCATCAAATAAAGATTCTAGAATTAGAGATTTTTTTAGGTCATTGATCAGCTATTACTTTCACAAAGATCAACAAGAAGAGGGTAACTTATACATTGGATAGAAGTTTGATAGGTTGAGCAATTTAGAAGTGCTATGAAGAAATATTGCATTAAGGAAGGTTTTGAAGTAGTGCATATAAAAAATGATTTGTAGAGGTTTAAAGGTAAGTGTAAAGGGCCAGGATGCCTATGGTCCATCTACATATAAAGAGTAAAATTTGGGATTGTATTCATAATGTAATAGCTGCAGGAAAAGCATAATTATAATGTAGTGTCTAATACAAAGAAAGCTACCAGTGCTCGAATCGCCTCATATTTTATTGATGCTCTGAAGAGTAACCCAATAATTCCACTCAAGGCAATAAGAAGTTAATCAAAGCAAAGGTTTAGCATGCTTTGTAGTATAGAAAAGGTTTATAAAGCTAAAGGTATTGCACTGAGCCAAGACAGTGGGGATTACAAATCTTTATATCAAATACTTAAAGATTATGCACAAGTGTTGATTGAAAGGAATTCTAGATGCTTGTTAAATTGCTATATAATGTTAGTGTTGAGGATGGTCTAATTAGTTTTAAGAGATCTATGCTTAATTTTCATGCTTTAAGAGATGGCTTTCTTTTATGTTATAGAGGGTTTATAGGACTAGATAAGTGTCATTTAAAAGGCTCTTTTATAGATGTTCTATTATTTACTGTCAATTTTGATGTGAACCATAGGATTTTCCCATTAATAGTATGTGTAGCTGAGATTGTTAATGGAGATTCATGGTGCTAGTTTCTATAGATCCTTAGGCAATGGCTTTACATTAGTGATAAGAAGTCAATTACTTTCATGATTAATAGATAAATGGTGTTGTAAGCACTAACACTTTATTAGCTTGGATCCCCAACCAAATTTTATGCCAAACATATAATTGCCAAAAAATTTAAATTGTGGCTTGATCATAGATCTATGCCTTTATTTTAGAAGGAAACAAGAGCTACTAAGAAATTAGTATTCAATGAAGCAATAGGTAAAATTAAGATTGCTAATATAGAAGCCTACAATTACTTAGTTGATATTGAGAAAAGCCAATGATTTAGACATATTTTTCAATATGATGTGAAGTGTTATCATGTGACTAACAATATGACAGAGTCATTAACAGTATTAAGAGATCTATGCTTAATTTTCATGCTTTAAGAGATGGCTTTCTTTTAGGTCGTAGAGGGCTTATAGGACTAGATAAGTGTCATTTAAAATGCTCTTTTATAGATGTTCTGTTATTTACTATCAATTTGGATGTGAACTATGGGATTTTCCCATTGACAGTATATGTAGCTGAGATTGTTAATGGAGATTCATGGTGCTAGTTTCTACAGATCCTTAGGCAATGGCTTCACATTAGTGATGAGCAATTAATTACTTTCATGATTAATATATAAAGGGTGTTCTAAGCACTAACACTTCATTAGCTTAGATCCCTAACCAAATTTTGTGCCAAACATATAATTGCCAAAAAATTCAAATAGTGGCTTGATCAGAGATTCATGCCTTTATTTTGGAAGGCAGCAAAAACCACTAAAAAATTAGTATTCAATAAAGCAATACGTAAAATTAAAATTGCTAATATGGAAGCCTACAATTACATAGCTGGTATTGAGAAAAACCAATGATTTAGACATATTTTTCAATATGATGTGAAGTGTGATCATGTGACTAACAACATGACAGAGTCATGGAATAGTTGATTAAATATTCATAGAGACTCACATGTTTTAATTTCACTAGAGTTTATAAGAAAGAAAATAATGAAGAGATTGAGAAAGAGGCATCAAAGGATAGAGCAATAGGAGGGAGCATAATTACCAACTGTGAAAAGAAGGTTAGGTTAATTAATAAAGGATTGGAGGTTTGTGAAGGTCATATAGGTATTATGAGATGTGGCAACAGCAGGCAGGTTTTGCCTTGTATTAGTCATAGAAAAAAAATCAATAAATGATTATGTAGATTCTAAGCTTACCACTAAGATATATTTAAAATATATGTTGGTGTGATTTATCCTTTACCTGATCAATTAGATTGGCCAATAGTTAAAAGCCCATAAATTAAACTACCTCAGATAAAAAAGAAGATTGACAAGCTTAAAACTAATAGAAAGAGGCAACCAGAGGAGAAGCTAGATAAGCAAGAAAGGTATTATAAGATGTGACAACTGCAATCAATTTGTCCACAATAAAAGGAGCCATAAGCTCCAACCTTTAACAAGACAGGTAATATACATTTCAAATTATTGTTCATGTTATTTTTTGAATTACTAAAACATAATTTACTTTTTTTTTCATTTGGCAATGACTTGTTGTGAAATTTCTTAAAGCGCAAGTGCACACTATCGCAATAAGTAATAGAGAATAAATAAAGTATTGTTCCTATTAGGAATTTATACCTAATCTCTCACTAAGTACTAAAATTATTTCTTCCTTCTTTTATCTTTATAACTTAGAACTAAAAATATTTAATCTAATAAAAGAAAATAGAAAACTCAACAAGATAAGATTAAAGTTAACAAGATTAAATTACCAATAATAGTTAACTAAGGATTACAACTATCTCTCGATACTTTACTTGAACCAATTAAACTTTTTTAAGTTAATCCCTCAATTATGAATTATTGGCTAAACTCTAATATCTTCACTAGCCTCTGTCAATAGTCAAGTGAATATATCTTACCCTTAACAATTACCCATCTATATTGTTAGAGTTGGTGCTCGAGCGCCATTCTGGTTTTGTATGAATATAATGCATATTTATATAAATTGTTATTTATTTTTATATGGTATCAATCCTATTTCTTATTCATACATTATAGATCTATAGGCGTTTAAATCAGAACTAAGAGTTACTATTTCTAAAGGGTTAGAATCTTGTATGAATTAGGACAAAGACCTGAAAATATTTATTAATGACATCATTTCAAGAAGTTGTAAATAGCACTAAGAAATGATATTATATTATATGCTCTCAAAAATAGTTCATGGTCATAGGTTTACCAATACATGTTGATTGGTAAATTGATACAAAATCAGTGTATATCTGTAATACACGTGTGTGATATATATATTGATTGGTGGAAAAAAAAAGAATATGAAAATATATATTATATTAAGCAGTGCCGCCTTTTCATATATATATTTGTATGTTTCCTTCATTTGAAGCTTATGAGGATAATAAGTAAAAGCTGAAAGAGAAAAGAAAGGAAAAAGAAAGAGAGAAAAGAATGAGAAAGAAAAAGAGAAAAGAGAAGGAAAAACAAAATCGAGGAAAGAAAAAGGAAAAAGAATTCAAAAGAAGAAATAAATGAGGAATTTTAGGAAATCAAATTAGATAATTAAAATTATATCCAGTGTTTTAGCGGGTAATAGTTTTACGATGCTAGAATATTTATATTTTAATATTTATAATACATATCGGTACTAATGATGTATTTTTACACCCTATGATATAGGAGGTGTGTCGATAACGGGTAGATCTTAGAATCCAGACCCAACTCAGGATTAGCTCACTTTTGTAAGTGGATAATTATATATATTTTTAATACAGCCAATTATGATTAAATTACGTGTTATTAGATTTAGTTATGATTTATTCTAAACAGATAAATATTTAAACTATTTAGTATATTCAGAAATATTTTAGAATTTATTATAGTATAATTTATGATTATGTTCAGTACAGAAATATTTATTTTAGAACAATTACACTTACATGATATTATATAGTAGTAGTTTTTGAACCACCATATGTGTACCCTCCCCTTTAGTGTAGTTGTTTTACACATGCGTTAGACCAGTTTAGTTTGCTCTGTCCGAATAATGCAGCATTCCTCCGGGTTAGATCAGCTCAAATCCCTCGCTCTGCCTGTGCGTGAGTTACTCCGCCAGGTTAGACCAGTTTTTCCCCGGGTACAAGTTTGGTGTGATTTTTAATATATATGTAGTATATATTTTTAGAACTATGTTACATATATTCAGCTTGATAATAGATTTTATGATAATTTGCGCTTTCAGATTTTTAGATCCCCAGTATTATGTCATGATTTTAGTTTTAGCACATATTTTATGACAGCTCATACTTTCAGTACAAGTTTATTGACTACTCAGTATACAGTTTCATGATTATTTTATCTTACAAATTTATACGTGTACAATACATATAAAGTATATAATATTTTTAGATTATGTCCACTCACTGAGTCACAAGCTCACCATTTTTTCTATTTTTTCTAGATTGTCAAAGAAATTTATGCAGTGTGATACAGTCATCACATTTTGAGATTGGCCTACAACACGCATAGCTGTATAAGTTTCTCAGTCTGTGTATTTATGTATATTTTTGTATATTGGAGTACATGTGTATACTTTTTGTTGAGGCATGTAGCCTCATTGTATCATATGTCTGAGTGAAGAGTATGTTAGTCTCACATCATCGCATAATCCGCTTCGATTCTCGAGGAGGGCCTGGGTCGGGTCCTATCAATATCTATATCTGCATTATCCAGATGGTTAATCATAGTGAATTGTGAGCTTAGTGGAAACTCGAATAGGTATGCAGATATTTAGTTCAAATTGGATACTGAACAAACTCATAAAGACATCCAATAGATATTCCTTGTAACCCTTAATGGATAATTTTCTTGAGTTGAGTAATATTTATGGTCCTTAGACCTGAGTGCCACAATGGTCTTATAAGTAATTCATTATACTTAGATTCTACGTATATTAAAGACTTTTTATGTTCTGACCTCTAGGTGTCGTTGAATTTACAATGCACTCCTTCTCGATGTACTTACATTACATTATATCTATATTTCTATGGTCATGCATTTACTAAAATAATAAAAAAATATTGATATATTAAATCAAACCAAGTTTATCATAATTTTATTAAAAATCAAAATAATACAAAAAAGGCATAATAATCTTACTTTTGATTCAAATTTGAATGTTTTGTTTGAAAGATTAAATTTGATTCTCTTTAATGGCTTGTAGTGTTACTTATTTTTTTAATTAAATTTCAATTCACTCCTTGTATTGTAGACCATTATCAATTCACACCCAATTTTTATGGCTCTCAATACTATGCATCCAATCCATTACTCGTTGTTAACGTTAATTGCGTAAGGGGCAAAAATATAATTAAATAAACTAAATTTGTGAAAAAGTATTAAAAACATATAGATTTAGATGCAAACTATAAAATATTCCTTAATCTTTTTTTCCTTTTTTCTTTTATATAGAATTCCAAACATGACAAAATAACTAAATAAAATATAAACAAATAAATATCTAACTATTAATTATTTATTTTCATAAATGTTGATTTGTGTGAGCGAGTATTTATTTGGTTCATGTGTTTAATTGTATTTTTTTATAGATATAATTATTCAAAGTTAGGTGTTTGATTATTGTACATAATTTAATAAAAATTAAATTTTCATTGAATCTAATAATTGATGTTGATATATTAAGAGTGATTTACTTCTAGTTTATGAGGAAATAAACTGTGATAAAGTAAGTGAAAAAGAAAAAGGAAAAGAAAATTAAAAGAAAATTTTATCTTAGAGTATTATTGTCTTTCATATTGATTTTACATCAAATGAGGGTAAAAACATACTTTTAATAGTCAACTTTAGTAAATGATATATTTTATCAATCTGCGTAGAGAGTCATAAAAATTGAGTATAAATTAATAATGGTTGATAATACAAGGGGATGGGTTGAAATTTACCTTTATTTTTCTGTGAAACATATTTATGAGAATGAAGTTAAATAGTGTTTTTTTTCTTTTTTGATGAAATATAAGACAATAATATTTTGATTTATTTAGGAAGATTTTTGTCTCCAACAGTTAAAAATATGGAGATTTGACTAAATTAAAAAATAACCTAAACTTTTGGGCTATTCATGAAAAATTCTCTATTCTAATTGTGGAAGCCTTTATAGCTTCGGAATTTTGTGATTGTCCGAGTGGTTTTTTGGGTTGATTTCAGTGATTATTGATTAAGTATTGATTGTAAAGTAAAACGCAATAAATACTGGGGTGAAATGAAATTAAACCAGAAATAATCAAATTTCTTAAAATATTTGTACACCTGTCGCAATACTAGGGAGGTTTTTGTTTTCTTACTCTGCTCACGCCCACATACATATTTGCTCTGTAGAGTTAAAAACCCTAAGCTTCTACTCACAACATCCTCACTTCTCAAGATACCCATAAAACGGCCGCCACCTGCTGCAAGCTCCTCCACTGCTTGAGCAATCAGTTTCACGCCACGCCAATTCACGACGCTAACGAAGCTTCACGTCAATTATTTTGTAAAAGAATTACATGGAAGAAGAAAAAGGAGAACAAGAAACGCCAAAGGCTAGAGATATAAGGCGTTATTACTGTGAATATTGTGGCATTTGCAGATCCAAGAAGTCTCTCATCGCTTCGCACGTACTTACTCACCACAAGGTTCGATTCTCTAAGCTTTTTTTTTTATTTAAAAAAATTATTCTTATTTTAATCGTTTTTAGATTATAATCCAATGGTTTACTCAAGTGTTAGATATCTATTCAGCTAATAAAAATTCAATTATATTTTCTATTCTTATTTACGTTTAAGATTTTAGAATAATTGATTATGCTCTTTACTTGCTATAGTTATAAAATTTCAAGAGTATTCTTATAGCCTTTAAAGCTTATTTGAGCAGCTAATTTGTTTTGTTTTGTTTTGTTTTGTTTCCTTCCCTGAATTCGGTACCAGATCGTTTGGTTAACTTGATATACATTACAGTAACTTACTTACAGTTGAAATAAAGAGTCGTAATGGTTAAAAAAGACTTGAATGATGAAGATGATGATTAATAATAGAAACAGATCTAGGCGACAGAGGATGTGCAAATTCTATTTTATCTTTTCTATTTGGAATGGCTTGAAATATTTCAAGTTAATTGTTGTCCTTATCTTTTGTGTAGTCTTATTGTTTCGCTCTTTGTTTAGGAAAAAATAAATAAGGAAAAGTTAGATGGAGATGATGAGAAAGTAGATGGAGTAAAAGCCAATACTTGTGAAGAATGCGGTGCTAGTTTCAAGAAACCTGCTTACCTGAAACAACACATGCAGAGTCATTCACTTGAGGTATTTATATTTTCCTTCTATTCCTACATTTGCAATTTGATGCTAGTTACTTAGTTTAGTTTCACAATCTTATGGGAATTTCAAGATTAGCTCCTCTATATGATGGTGAGTAAGTGATGACAATGTAAATCAAAAATATCTAGTGTTTGTTTTAATTGATGATGAATGCTTTTGCAGAAGTTATTGCTATCTGAGTATAAAACAAATGGATGTATTGCGTGAAGCATTGGATCCCATACAAAGAACTCCAAAATGTGAGAGGCTTTGGATTTGAACTTGAATGGACCAGTATCAGGTTGGGAGACCTCCTGAGAAGCTCCTTCAAGTAAGCCTCGTTCACGCGCTTTCTTAACCTGAGGTTGGATCTGTATGTTTGTTTTTGGTTTGTTAAACTATGAAATTGTTGCTTCTAATACTTTTGGTTTCTTCTTCAGAGGCCATTTGTTTGCTCAGTAGATGATTGTGATGCTAGCTACAGAAGAAAAGATCACTTGACTCGCCATCTTCTTCAACACCAAGGGAAATTATTTGCGTGTCCAATTGTGAATTGTAATCGTGAATTTACCTTACAAGCCAACGTGAAAAGACATGTGAAGGAATTTCATGGTGAGCACTCTGCATCAACTAAAGTTAAAGGTCAGAAGCCGTGTGTTTGTCAGGAAGTCAGCTGTGGAAAAACATTCAAATACCCATCAAGGCTGCGAAAGCATGAAGATTCTCATGGCAAGTTGTTTGATTACCAATTCTTTTCAACGAAGTTTTCCCTAATTTTTTATTTAATGTATTTTACAGTGAATAACTCTAGTATTTCTCTGAGATGGTGGGAAAAATTTACCGATTTCAAGTTTCATTTTGTCTTGTCACAAATCTCATGGATACCATTTGGATAGCAGATAAGTTTGATTCTGTGGAGGCGTTTTGTTCCGAGCCAGGATGTATGAAATTTTTTACAAACAAGCAATGTCTGGAGGCCCATATAAAGTCCTGCCACAGTCATACGACATGCGAAATATGTGGGACAAGGCAGTTGAGAAAGAACATCAAGCGACATCTTCGGACGCATGAAGCAAGTGATTCATCTGAAAGGATTAAGTGCTCGTTCAAGGGTTGTCTCCACTCATTCTCAAATGTAAGATGGTGCTGCCTTGATTTTTGCCCATGTTTTCAACTGAAAACTCTGGCATTTTCTTTTTGTCCATGTTGGATGTCAAATTCTATTATCTTCTAGTTTTAGTTTTATTATTGATTTTTTCTTCCCATGGATTATATTCATGCAGAAATCGAATCTCCAGCAGCATGTGAAGGCTGTGCATTTTGAAATCAGGCCTTTTGCTTGTAGCTTTCCAGGTTGTGGCCTGAGATTCGCCTATAAACATGTCAGAGATAACCATGAGAAGTCTGGGTGCCATGCTTATGTCCCTGTAAGTTCTCTATGAAAAAATGTCTACATCATTTTATGTATTATCTTTACATGAATGTTGTGTTTTAGCAAATATGATGAAATGGGAAATGTATATTTGTGTTTTAATTGCTATGGAATCAGGGAGATTTTGTGGAGGCTGATGAACAATTTAGGTCAAGGCCTAGGGGTGGGCGGAAAAGAAAGTGCCCAACTGTAGAAATGTTGACAAGGAAGAGGGTTAGTGCGCAGACTTTATCAGGATCATCCTGTAATCTGGATGGGGATTGAAACAGCTATTTTCCTGGTCGATCAAGATGGTGTTATACCATCCCTGTGGTATGCTGTTGCTTTGTATCTAGAAGTAATATGTATATATCTATAACATAAAATAGAGTTATATCAGAATGTAATATGTTATTCATAATGCTAACTATACTCAATTAGATTACTTTCATATATCATTTCATATACCACCATAAGCTGTGTAAAGTAATGCACACGTATCATTTAAGTAATTGTTGATCCGATTATAATTATTATAGGAGAAAGATGGTGGTTGCATTGGCTCCATGCTTTCATAAGAATTAAGTATTATTTTGTTATTATCAACGAGTTAATCTGGTATTAAGCTTTAGGGCTTAACTTAGCTTCTCTTTAGTCCCAGTAAGAAGAACGTAGATAATTACACGATGCCCAGCATAGATTTGTTTAGTTTTGCAGCATCAAACTTCACATTTGTATTACAATCTTCAATGCTGCAAATTTTGCATTACAAAATTTTAAAAATCTTCTACTTACACATTAACAAAACCATCAATTATGGCAGTAAACAGCGGAAGAACATCATTCTATGTATTGTACAGAAAAAGGAATTGTAGTTTGGGACGAATATTTTTAAATTTATATTTGTATTTATTTTAAAAATATTAAATTAATTTTTTTTTTAAATTTGTGAGTTTAAAATTTCGTTATCAGATTTGTGAATATGCACTCATTACTAATTTATAAATATTATGATATTAATTTTTTTAATTAAATCAAATTTTAATAAACTTGCGAAAATAAACCAACTAATCAATCCACTAAAATTGAATCCAATCAATTAATCTATCAAATTCAACAAAGAAAAAAATAAAAAAATAAAAAACCAGTTTAACTTGAATTAAATAACATTTACGTAACACAAGTTTACACCACAATCGATCGAATGGCATAAGACGCTCGTCCCATTTAATATTATATTGTTCCACAAATCTGTCTTTTGGTATTTAAAATTCAAACATGCTGACACACACAGTTTTGGTCGATCGATTTCTTCAATTTTGGTTGGCGCCGGTGGTACTCGTCAAAGGCAAAACAATTCCATATATAAATACAATACAATACAAGATTACAAACTTAAAAAGAATGGGTGAAGTGAAGGTGATGGGGTCAAGAACAAGCCTCTTCTGCACAAGAATCGAATGGGCTCTCAAGCTGAAAGGTGTTGAATATGAATACATAGAAGAAGATTTGAGAAACAAGAGTGCCCTTCTTCTCAGGTACAATCCTGTGCATAAGAAGGTTCCTGTCCTTGTGCACGATCACAACCCCATTCCTAAATCACTTGTCATCCTTGAATATATCGATCATATTTGGCACCACAATAATCCTTTGCTGCCTCAACAACCTTATGACAGAGCCAGCGCTCGCTTTTGGGCTAATTTTGCTGATGACAAGGTACATCAAAATTTCCTTTTTATTGTATTCTGTCTTGACTTTGAAGTCTGAACAAAATATTACTATTATAAGACACACAGAGTTTTTCTTTTTTCTGGTTAGCATGTGTATTGTGTTATACCTAACACAACTCTAAAAGGAAATGGAAAGAAAATAGGCTCAAATGCATTTCTTGAATTCTCTAGTAAAACCCTTTTAGTTCGTTCATAAACAACCTTCTAATCTCTGTCTTCGAATTAATTTGTTTGAAACCAGTGTCTGTTTGGGGCATGGGCAGCCTGCCATACTCAAGGAGAAGAAAAAAACAAAGCTGTAGAGTCAGCAACAGAATCATTTGCATTTCTTGAGAAGCAAATTGAAGGCAAAAAGTTCTTCGGAGGAGACCAGATAGGCTATTTGGATCTGGCATTGGGTTGGATTCCTCATTGGCTTAATGTGTTGGAAGAAGTGGGAGAAATGAAGTTGGTTGATGCTGAGAAATTTCCATTACTTAACGAATGGGCACAAAACTTCATAAAAATCCCACTTGTAAAAGAATGCCTTCCCACGAGAGAACAGCTTGTCAACTATTTCACTTCTAGCCTCAGCTACATGCGTGCTTTGGCAGCCAATCAACAATAAATTCTTTTTGAGTTTCGGTTTGTGTATTGACATCTCAAAATATTTATTGGCTCTTTTTATTTGTTTTCTTTTCGTGTTTTTTCTGCAGTTGCATCTCTGTCAATTTACAATTACTTAAACAAGATATATGTATTTTCAGAAGTTTCTAATAATTTTTGCAAGCTGAATATCATAATATAATTAATTTTACCATTTCTGATCAACACTATTCTTTGAATTAACTTGTGAATACAACTAATTTTGAATGTGGCTCATGGTCCACTATTCAGGAAGTATATACCTATGTTAAAAAAAAATAAAAAAATAAAAAAATAAAAAACTACGTTGATCAAAAGAAAATTGCCCATAATCGTCCTATGATCATATACGTGGAAGTGGCATATGTGATCGATAGAGCTTATAAATACAGTCTTTTAGGTTAGATTCCTAAGCCACCAATCAATCTCATTTCAATTTTAAAATATACCATCACCAAAAATTGTAAGATTTAAAAATACTCTTAACTCATTCTCTAGAAGAACGTCAATGGGTGGGACATATTTTTTTGTCAATTTTAATTCCGCATTTGATCTATATCTTATTTAAATTGTATAAACATATTTAGATCATGATTTATGTGCTTATATTTGGCATCAGAGATTGTTTGTCTCTATCTTAAATAATATACAATCTAAAAATTTAGTAAGAATGGCTAAACTTATTTTTTTTGAATGAAAAGTTGTTATTTTGAATTCATGGATGAAAAGTGATGTTAGAGATCATTAAGAAATTACATTTTTAATATTTTTGCAATTTAAAATGTTAGATTTGCTATTGAGAGGGCTTAGAAACGATCGGGATAAAAACGAGTGGGATCGACTTGGCTGAAGGTTAAGGACATCGGATGATTTATCGTTCAGCAACTGTTGGATAGACGACATGTCATCCGGTTTCAGTTAAGTCATATCTGGAAATGATGTGCCGGTTGGCTACAAACCATTTAAAAAAAAATTATTATAATTTTTTATTAGACCTTTTATCTTTTAGTAAATTTTACTTTGCCCATAATACTTTCATCATTTTACAAATAGGACCTTACAGAATTACATATTTTCATCTAACCCCTATAACTTTAGATAATTATATAAAACAATTTACAAATAACCCCTAAAGTATTAGATATTTTATCCGATCTCTTTAATTTTTGGATAATTATAATTTGACTACAAAACTTTATAATATTTATAAAAAAATCCTTATCTGACTCAAATTTTTATTTTTATTTTTATTTTAAAGAAACAAACAGTTGAACTCCCTTAGTTTTACCTAAGTGCATTAAACACTCTCCAGTTTTACATTAGTTAAAAACTCCCGTTCGTCAATTCCTTTTGTTTGTTTTAACAGAAAATTCATTTAAAATTTACAGTTATTGTTTTGCCCTTAACGCTGTAAATATTAGTTGTAATTAGCTTTTGATTTTCTTCTTTCTTTTTTTTAGAAAATAAACTCCATTTTATCTTTTTTTATTAAAAAAATCCATTTTTTTTCCTTCTTTCCATTTTTTCTCCTCCTTCTTTCCATATTGTTTTTGGAAAAAAAAAACCATTTGTTTTCTTCTTCATTTTTCCTTTTTTTTTTTGGAAAATAATGAAAAAATGGCTATGGTGGCCATTTCTTCTTTCTATCTTCTTCTTCTTTTAATGAATTAATTTAATTATTATTAACTTTTAAAAATATGCTAATTACCCTTTAATTTATATTCATCATTAAAATCTAAAAAATTAATTATAACTCAATTATTTTAATAAGCTTTCCTCTTCTTTTTCACATTTTATAAGAAACCAAACAACAATCCGTAACCTATATCAAGTTGACATTACTACATACATTGCTTTCAAATTCATAAATTATAGCACAATAAATAATTAAAATTCTTTTTTTAAGAAATACAAAAAAGAAAATAAAAATATACAGAAATACAGAAATTTTTTAGGGGTTAGAATTCACCTGGATATTTTGAGTCCCTTACCAAGAATGTTAGAAATCGAATTGGGGGAGGAATTGGTTGCAGTACTATTGCGATACGAACGTCTCCCGAAACTCTATTATAATTGTGGCATTATATGGCATCCGCTACGTGAATGCTCAAAGAAATATTGTGTAGCGGACTATGGGAGGTTCTTGTATGGTGACTGGATCAGAGGAGAAGAAAGGGGCAATGCAAAGGGCACTAAGAAACGCCCGTTTCTTGATATAGTCAGTTACTACAGGTTATGAAAACTAAAAACATGAATGCCGGTGATGGGTTTACTAATAAAGGGAAGACAAAGATGAGCGAGATGGCTAGTCGGAGATCTCATTCTACCATTCAGGAGGTAGATTTCCAGTCGGGGGTTCTGCCAATAGGCCTGTCGAAAATGGAAATGGTGGCGGAATAGCAGTTAGGGGTGCATAGAATGAAAAGAATCAGTTAGGGCTTCAGTTGGTGCTCCCATCCACAATATCTGAATCAAAGGCTTGAAAATAAGGTTAGTGGGCGTCAATTAATCGAACGTGAAGAGAGAAAGTTTAATTCCACTAACACTCTACCTATAGTGACATAAACAAGTTGTCATGATGGAGTATAACTCAGAAAGTGGGTTGCATGGAGGGGGCATGTCTGTCTTTGGATAAGTTGGAGGACATGCAAACCACGAAACTCTCGAGGGCTCACGTGGCGTCTGCGTTTTGAGAAATATTTGGAGTTCCTGGAGCTCCACATGTTTCTTTAACTGAGGAACTAATCACGCCCCCGACTAAGAAATTGCCATATATTCAGCAAAAGACTTCAAACACTCCGAAATTTTTAGAGGCGGAAGGAGAGGTGGCAGAATCAATTCCTTGTAAGAGTGAACGAAATAGTCTCCACGACTGATTAACGGTTAGGATGAAAACAAAAGATTGACAGAAAGAAATTAGGGAAAAAGAAGTCAAAAGATGTCTTGAGCATAGTGTTTTTTTTAAAAATTTATTTATAAACACTCGTAGCACTCACGCTCGAATTTCTCTCTTTTTTTTTTCTTCAAAAACATATTACTTTTATTCCCAGCACTATAGAAGCTCTTTCTTGGAAAGATGATCTTTCTCGGCTATATAATAAATTGGGCTAAGAGGAGGACCATGGAAGAGGATAAGGAAGGGACATATAATACTGATATAAAAGGAAGTTGGTATTCAACAAGCTAGGGAGGGAGACAGGCTAAGGAAGATGCCAGTGTAATCTTTCTTAGAATAGCTTGAGCAATTGAACACGAATCACTTAGTTTAATCAATAGTATAAGGAAGATGGCATAGAACATGCTGTTGTCACATGAATAGGAATAGGTTATTCTCAAAGTGATCATTAGTAAGGCAAGGAGCTGGTTGACCCAAGGCAAAGAGTTCGTTTATGATATAATGGCCAATAATTGCGGATGTCCGCGTCGCATTTTGTTCGGTATCTACAAAAGTTGCCTGCATCCAGAGTTTGTAGGTCTCGCGTTTTGAGTGACTTGTAATTTTGCGGACTTTTTTTAAATAATGACCTTTGAATTTTTTTCGATGATTTTTTTAATTAAAGGTTTTTTAAATCTTAATTAACCTAAAAAAAGATAAAGGGATAATATTTGTCTCTAGAGTTCGGCTTAAAATCTCACTTTATCTCTATAGTTTCGAATTACATGATTTTGTCTTCTCTATTAGACAATTGTTGTTAAATTTGACAAAAAAGTTTAATTTTTTGTACAATGACATTTTCGCCCATGTTAGAATCTATGTGTCAATAACTGTATTCACGTATTAACAAATGATTAGCTATTGATAAAAAAAAAAAGACATGGCACACTCAGATAGGATCAAATTTTAACTTTCATCTTTAAAAGTTTATTTTTAAAAATAATAAAAAATTTTATTCGGCGATAGACGTTCATCGATGGCTGGCTGCTGTTGGCCACCAGTATTCGACAATAAAATTGATCAAAATTAATATTATTAAACTTTATTTTTTCTGATCTACACAATGATGGAGCTATTTTGGACAAAAAAAGATCAAAAGACTGTCAAATATGGTGGGAAGGCATCGACCACCATCAATCTATCCAATTGTGGTGGCGGTACACGTCATCGCTACCCTATTTGACAATGACCTTCATCCCGTGAAGGAGGGTGACGACCACAGCCGTTAGCCTTCAAACGAGGTGGCAATAACGTACACCACCACACTGTTTAATAGCGACCGCCATCCTATAGTGGAGGGTGTTGGCCACCACTGTCTGCCATCACATAAGTTGACGGGGTATGTTACCTCCAGTTCATTTGATGGAAAAGGTGTTGAAATTGATGCTTATATGCCATTTTAATATTGTACGAATATTAATTGTTAATATTTATATAATAAATATTTCATATTAAATTATTAATTTTATAATATATGGTATTATGCTTGTAACACCATAGACATTATATGATTTGAAGGAGTTCAGATCTAATCTAAAAGAGTTTAGATCAGCGTTAAGAGTTAGTATTACTAAGAATTATAAATGCTAAAGAGTTAGCAGGTTATAATAATCAGCGAAATCTAAAGAGTTAAAACCTTGTCTGTAACGAGACAAAAACCTGAGAATATACCAGTAATGACATAGTTGTAAAGAGTTGCAATAGGTGCTAAAAAATGTCATTATGCAAGCATATTCTCAAATACTATGTTCTTGATCTATTTTTACTGATACAGGTCTATAAATGAATCTATTTTATGTATAGATAAGTATATGCTATATTTGTGTGGTATAGATGGTTGTTCTTAGCTAACATGAGCTTACCAAAAACTCATTTATACGGGTATTCAGTTAGAACTAGATGCTAAACAAACTCACGAGGAACTCTAATAAACATCCCATGAATTCATCAGTGAAAGATCTTCTCGAGTTGAGTTGTATTCGTAGTCCTTTGCCTGAGCACTATGGTGGGCTTGTGAATGATCCATTATACTTTTGTTCCATGTATGTCAGAGATATTTCATGGTATGACCGCTACGTGTCGCTAGGTATAGTTCGATGCTCATAAAGTCCAGTGTACGTGGATATGGGAATCGTCAGCTCACATGGGTGAGTTGTATATTTTGATGCTCTAAAATTGTATTTTAGGATGTCTTATGGCCACAAGTATAAGCCATAAAAAATAGTTCTCGTAGGGTTAAACTATATCGCAAAAGTATTTGCGTATATTATTTATTGAAATACGAATCTAAAAATAAGTTTGTTCCTACCACCCCCCCAACCCCTCTCCTCCTACCCTCATGCCCAAAGGCCTAGAATTCAACCAAGACAGGCTCAGGAATGATGGTTAATGGGCCTAAACCCATGAGAACAACAAAATCAGTTTGGATGCAGGAAATCTAGTCGACTGATGACGAAACTTGTTCTACATATACTGACCCTACCATGACTACAGCCAAGCAGGTACCAACTCGAGCCAACCAAAACAAACCTTACTTGAAATAAAAAACGTTGGCAGAGACAAACTCAAGAAATATACTTAACACATCAGAAGTGACATTTGATATGGGGTAAGAACGGAGAGAAAATCTGTGGAAAGATATTCGGCGTATGTCAGGGGGGCAATAAGAAAGTATCTGGCGCATGTCAGAAGTACAACAGAAAATATTTGGCGCAAGATGAAAATATTGTAAAGGAAAGCCCAAAAAAGTCCCTGAAAAGCTAGCCCTATAAAAGGAAAATGAGGGAGATATAGCAGGGAATGATAAAAAAAATTCTCATAGAATGCAAAGAGTATCCCCCCACCCCGTGGCCTGGAGAACATTTTTCGATTCTTGGTTTGTGATTTATTTTTAAGAGAAAAAACCCTCTTTCCTGACTTAAGCATCAAATTGTCTTCGCCGGAACCCACCTCGACAAGACCATCTTTGAGCTTTTGTGTATGTTGTCATTGCAGGCCCATTTCTACAATTCGCAGGAAACAAGAAGCCTTAGCCCGTACTTATTGATCCAGTCCAGACGAGGCCCAACGTTCGATTTCTCCATCAACAAATTTAAGACTCGTTGATCCGAGGAACTATTTTTTCAGGTCAACAGTGGGAATTGAGCAAAAAGCTTTGTTGGGAGAAGCAACATTCCAGAATGGCCGAACGATCATCCGCTAGTAGGAATCACATTGCCAAAGAGCGAAACCCAAACCCAAACTAACCTCTCCCTCGAACAAAAAGCTCTCTGCACCCTGAAATAAGGGCAGAGTTGAGGACCCTGAGGGAGGAAAGGGAGGAACTAAGGCAGCTCATGACTAAGTTAATTAGAGACAAACAACTAAGAGCAGGAAATAGCGGGAGGAGATTCAAAGACAGAAGGAGTAAAAAGAAGCAATTGAGACTTCGTACAACGTGACCAGGACAAACAGGCCAAGCCAGGCGACTCCCGAAAGGAGAGAGAAGGAGCCTGGGGGGCTGGAGCCATCGACGAAGAGAGAGCTTCCAACAGAGCCGCGACAGCACTAATAGAGTAAACTCGATCTTGAGAGCAAGGTCCACAGTTTGGAAGAAAAATTGGAGAGCCTCTTGGCCAAAAGAAGGGAGAAGGACCAGCCTCTTGAGAAGAGGACGAAAAAGGAGAGAAGGTCACCACTAGCGGATGAGGTGAGAGATATGGAGCTCTCGGGCGGGTTTCGACTCCCAAATTTTTCCATCTACAAAGGGGTCACTGACCCCAATCATTACATAGATCAAGTCACTAACCTACTATCTATAGCAGGGTTGAGACAAGACTAAATGTACCGGCTCTTTCACATGAACTTAGAAGGACCGGTGCTACTCTGGTACAGGGGGTTAAAACAACGCAGCATTGCCTCCTATAACGAGCTGACCGAAAAATTCACCTAACATTTTTTAGGCTCATGCGAAGTAGTTAGGGACCTGACACAGCTGAAGCAGATTAGGCAGGGTTAAAAGGAGAGCCTAAGGGACTACGTTCGGAGGTTCCATAAGGAAGTGATAGGCTGGAGGCGTTCGACCAGCCCATCTCCCTGGATGCCCTAAAGGCAGGCTATGACTGAACCGATTTTGGTACTACTTGGTAGAGAATGGTACCACAAGCTACATGGAAGCATATAATAAAGCCCCAAAATACATGTCAATAGAGGAATGTGAGAAAGCTAAGAGATCATTAGCTAAATCGCCTCGAGGAAAGACAAGATTGCATGGGGAAGCGAGGCACGAGGGGGGGGGGGGGGGAGAAAGACTCCCGCTCCCCTCGCTGAAATATCAGAAGATGGATGGTGAGTACCGCCCCCCGTAGGGAAGAAATTTTGCAAGCTGGCACTATGCACCAAATAACAGAAGAAACAATGTGCCAAAATATGGACCACGAGACCGGGGGGAAGGGTCAAACCGCTTCCCAATAGGAGGCCCCCCAGGGTTCCCAGAATCCGAGAAGCAATGAACCACCAGGTATGAGGAAAAGAGTGGTGCGGATTGAGAATTTTATCCCTCTGGCCGTGCTACTCGAAGATGTCTACGAGGCTATCCAGGATAAAGGATTGTTGCAGAGAAATTTCAAAGGAAAGGAAGCGAAACGGCGAACTAATCCTAAGAAATGGTGCGACATGTATAAGGATCCTGGGCATACAACCAGAGAATGCACTGACCTAAGAAAACAGGTGAACCACTTGATGAGGAATGGGTACTTGGAAGAATTTCGAGCAAATCGGAAGACAAGTGATAAGGCGTAATTGTATAAACTATTTTATCTTCCTAACTTGATATTTGTTCAATTTATCTCAATAATTGGGCTATTTATGCGTATTAATGTTGTTTTATAGGTTGAAGCATTATCGGAGCAAAAATACCGGAAAACAGACGCAAATGGGAGCATTAGAGATAAAAATACGAATGGAGGCACTGTTTGCTACAGTGGTACTTGACCTGCAAAAGAGGAATAGATTCACTGCAAAAGAGCATTTTGTTCAATTTATTTATCATAGACATATAGATATTTGATTGGATGGAATAGATTCACTTGACCTGCAAAAGAGGCTTGTGATGTGTTGAGTGTTTTGGTCAATATATCAAGTTGAGAACCAATAAACATCAAAGAGATTCTGCTGAATTTATTTGCATAATGGGGGATAGTTTGTAATCCTAGGATTTCTCATATTGAATATAATTTTTTGGTAATTTAGTTTATCACTTAGCATAATTAAGTTGTTCTTTTACTTGAGTAGTTTAATCATCATACATTAAATCATTTTCTGGATAATAGTAGAAAGACACCATTTCGGTACTTAAACTAGAAAAGATAAATCATTCTCTGTGGGATCGACACTTTTCTCATCATATATTACTTGTTGCGACAACGTGCACTTGCGCTAATTTGTGTTATAGAAAACACACAACAACAAGGACCACCAGTTTGGTCGGTACCTCGAACCCTAACTCCGTGGAAATTATTTCAAGGGGACCCACGCTAGCAGGAGACTTGAACAAACAACGGAAGAATTACTCTAAGTACTCAATGGTGAAGCATCAAGTCATATGCAACACCCTTTTAGCCAAAAAACTAAGGTTACCACAAGAAGTGTCAATCATGTTCACGGAGGAAGATGCTCAAGGCATCAGTTACCCCCACGACAATGAGCTCGTAATCAAAGTAGTGGTAGCGGGAGAGAAAATAAACAGGGTCTTCGTCGACCCAGGCAGCTCAGTCAATATAATTTTCAAGGAAACCCTAGACGATCTGAAAAACAGGAACCTTCACATAGAAGAAACCCAAGCAATACTACAAAGATTCGGGAAGAGCTGTGTGATGCCCATCGGAGTGGTGACCCTTCCCCTCACCAACGAACGAAGGCCCTATAAGAAGACATTGATGACCGGGTTCATGGTGGTAGATCGCCTATTCCAGTATAGAGTCCTCATCAGGCAACCGTTTATGGTGAATACTAATGTAGCCCTATCCATCCATTAACTGAAGCTAAAATTCTCCACGGGAGAAGGAATCAAAGTAGCGTCGGGAGACCAAAAAGCAGTAAGGAGCTGTTACGCAGTCCCGAAAAAAAGGGAATTTTGTATTTCTGCCTTTGATCCAAGAAAGAGAATCCTCGAATCCCCAGAACCAGCGGAGCAGATAAAAGAACTTCAGGTCATCGTCGGGGAACCTGGGAAGGTAGTCAGGATGGGAACCCAGTTGAGGCCAAAAGTCGAGCAAGAGTTGACCCGATTGATTTGAGAATTCTCGAACATCTTTACCTGGTCCCATCGGGACATGCCCGAAATTAACCCAAGGTTGGCTGCCTACAAATTGACTATTTTTCCCACGTCTCGACCAGTCAAGCAAAAGAGAAGAATCTTTAATTAAGAGCGGAACGGAACTATAGCGGAAAAGGTGGAAAAATTATTGGTGGCATAGTTCATCAGGGAGGTCCACTACCCAAAATGGTTGTCCAACGTGGTAATGGTAAAGAAGGCAAGTGGAAAGTAGAGGATATGTGTTGACTTCACTGATCTGAATAAGGCGTGCCCCAAAGATAGCTTCCCACTCCCCAATATCGATCAACTAGTGAATGCAACAGTAGGGCACGAGCTACTAAGTTTCATTGATGCCTTTTCTGGCTATAATTAGATCCCGATGTTTCCCCCTGACCAAGAAAAAATATCCTTCATCACCCACCAAGGGACCTATTATTACCAGGTGATGCCGTTCGATTTAAAAAATGCAGGAGCCACCTATCAAAGGTTGGTAAACAAGCTTTTCAAAAAATTGATCGGTAAAAATATAGAAGTATATGTGGATGACATGATAGCCAAATCAGTGAAAGCGGCCAACCACATAGCCGACCTCAGAGAAGCCTTCATGGTGCTAAAGGAGAATGGAATAAAACGGAACCCCGAGAAGTACGTCTTCGGAGTAAAATCTAAAAAATGCTTAGGCTTTTATGGTAAGCCAACGGGGGATAAAGGCCAACCCAAATAAAGTCCGAGCTATCCTAGAAATAAAATTCCCAAGTACAGTGAAGGAGATCCAGCGGCTAACTGGCAGGATCACGGCATTAAATAGATTCATCTCCAAAACCACCGATAAATGCTTCATCTTTTTTCAAGCCATCAAGAAAAAAGGGAAGGATCGATGAACCGAAGAATGGGAGCAAGCCTTCCAACGGTTGAAGACCTACCTTTTCCAACCCATACACCTGGCAATCCCAAAACAAGGAGAACCGTTGGTAATATACCTGGGAGTCTCAAAACAGATGGTCAACTCTGTCCTCGCCAGAGAAAAAGGGGGGTACAACGACTGGTGTACTATACTAGGAGGGCCCTCACCGAGAAGAAACTCGATATCCTCCCCCCAAAAAATTGGCTTTTACGCTAATCGTGACTAGGAGGAAGCTGCGACCCTATTTCCAAGCACATACCATCGTGGTGCTAACCAACCAACCACTCAGAAAAATCTTGCACAAATCGAACCTATCGGACCGATTGGTCGAATAGTCCATGGAGTTGAGTGAATTTGACATTCATTATCGGTCCCGAACTGCCATTAAAGGGTAGGCCCTAGCTGATTTTGTAGCTGAAAGCACCTACGAGACAGCCACCGGTAAAGAAGTCCTCGAGACAAATTTGAAAGCATGGGTACTTTACATTAACCGGGCATTTAATCTGCAGGGAAGCGGGGCAGGAATTGTCCTCATCAGCTCCGAAGGAGATGAGATCAGGTACGCTATTTGCTTCGGGTTCAAAGCTTCGAACAACTAGGTAGAATACGAGGTCCTCCTAGCCGGGTTAAGAGTGGCTCAAGCGTTAGCCGCTAAGATGGTACTGATCAGGAGCGACTCTCAGCTGGTGGTAAACCAGGTCAACAGCGATTTTAAAGCAAGAGACGAAAGGATGGCCGCTTACCTCGCGATGGTACAAAAGTTGACCGGATAGTTCAGGGAGATAAAAATAGAGCTAATCCTGAGGAACGAGAACCATCAAGTGGATGTCATTGCTCGAATGGCATCAGTAGAAGACGCCAGTATTCCCAGTACAGTACCCATCAAATTCTTGTCAATGCCAAGTACCCAGGAAGGCAAGTATATCGTGTAAATAGAATCAATGCCGAATTAGATGGACCCCATCAAGGATTACATCTCGAACGGAACGGTTCCGGGCGACAAAAAGAAAGTTCGAAGAATTAAATACCAGGCCGCAAGATATTCTGTGATTGAGGGGGTATTGTACTAGAGGGGTTTCTCTCACCCCTACATGAGATGCTTGAACCCCGCGGAGGCAGAACGGGTCTTAAAGGAAATCAACAAAAGGGTATGCGACAATCATTCAGGGAGGGAAGCTTTGGCCCATAAAGTCTTTTAAATGAGTTATTATTGGCCCATGGTCCTTAATGACACTAAACACCTAGTTCAGCACTGTGACGCGTGTTAAAAATTCGCAGATAGGATTTAAGCACCCGTAAGGGAGTTAACCACAATGAGCGAGCCATGGTCATTAGCCCAATAGGGGCTCGACTTGATCGAGCCACTCCCCCGAAGCAAGGGGTCATACAGGTATGTGATTGTGGCAGTCGACTATTTCACAAAATAGATCGAGGCCGAGCCACTATCAAAGATCACGGAGAAGAATGTCCGTGATTTCGTATGGAAAAATATAATCTATTAGTACGGCATCCCCCACACCATCATCATCGACCATGGGAAATAGTTTTACAACAACAATTTTAAATAATTTTGCGAGCAATTGGGAGTAAGACTGTCGTTCGCCTCCCCGGCACACCCTAATATCAACGGCCAGGTCGAATCTTCCAATAAGTTAATCAAAAAGCTTCTCAAGAAGAAGTTGACGAAAAGAAAGAGAGTATAGGTAGAAGGGCTACCAGAGGTGCTATAGGTGATCCAAATGGCTAGTAAGACAACCACTGGCGAAACGTCGTTCTCCTTATCCTTCAGAAGCGAATTAGTGATCCCTCTAAAAATCAAAACCTCAATCAACCGAGTACTAAACTTTTCTAAAACAATCAACAACGACCTAATAAAAGGGGGGTTGGACTCGATCGAGCAGCTTCGAGATCGAGCCTAAATTCGAGCAGCATCCTACTAGCAAAAAGTGACCAGATACACAATAGAAAGATTATGGCCCGAAGTTTCTAAAAGGGAGATCTAGTACTACGAAGGGTGGTGCTCAACATCAAGAACCTTGCAGATGGAGTCCTGGGTCCCACCTAGGAAGGGCCATACAAGATCTTCAGGTGCATAGGAGAGGCGTACGAACTCGAAGGAATAGACGGGCGAGCTGTCGAGAACCCATGGAATGCCGAACTGCTAAGAAAATACTATCTCTAAGCTTTTGTTTGTAACCCCTCTCAATATGAACATCGTATTTAAATGAAAACTCAAGTTTCTTTTCTTCTTGTTGCATGGACATTTGCAAGGAGCAAATTGACCAGAGCACGGAATGAGCCACCAAAGCGCACTCAGATTATTTGACAAAAAGTTTTACAACGAACCACCTAAAATAGCATATCGCATCCCATATTAGGACCTACACGATGCCATCACCGCAAATACATCCTCATTTTTTGACAAGGCATCACTTTCTTGAGGAATATTCTCACCATCACCGGCTCGACGCTCGCAAAGTAATTCACCGTGATTGTTTTACTTTCATTCTATTTTTACCATCACTGGTTCGACACTCGCCAAGCAGTTCGCCGTGATCGGTTTGACTTTCGTTCTGCAGCATCACACCTGGATGACTCGGTGGGGTGAGGGTTGTGGTTCTTCTACAGTATTACCACAAGTTACACCATGGAGCCTATTGAAGAGGGTCAGACCGTGGCTTTTCTACGGTATCACTGTGGCCTTTCCACAGCACCCATAACAAGCTGTTCATCGTTATTACACCAAGACGATCCACCAAGAGTATTGAAGGGTCCCCATCTGACACGGTTCGGGCTACCTGCTTTGGATTTCACTAACGACCGATGCATACCAGGGGTGACCCAGCTACTCCATTGAATAAGGCACTGCTATAAGACGCCCAAAGTAGCTTCTACTTCAAATTACTCTTAATTGCAGTCTAAGTAAAAGCACCCACTCAACCGTGCTGATTACGAAAAGTTGTTTTTCCCATGAGTTAAAAATGATTGACTACTAGTCAGTCCTAACTAAAGCTATTCAAAAGATCGGTTAGTCCATCATTATTATTATAATTTTATTCTCATTCATAAAATTTTGGTTAGAAATGACAATTACCACTAATGGTTTGGTTTTGAAAGTATGTTTTATAAGCGGTTCGGCTATCTCAGTGAACTGCACTGTGAAAGAAAGAATCTACTCTGAGCAGGTAAAGGAGAACGAACACACATTGAACAAAAAAAAGCAAATAGTCCATTCATTAAAGATTTGAGTACATCAGTCAATTAAAAAAAAAACAATTGTGAGAAACAAATGTGGAGAAACAACTATGGAGAAATAACTGAGGAGAAACAACAGTGGGGGAACGGATTTACTCAGGTAGTAGGAGCGCAATCATGCCTAAACAAATGTGATAGACCTCTGGAATCCTTCCATCATGCCTTGACGAAAGCCCTCCTCATGACTAGCCAACCACTGGTTTTGCTGCTACTCAAGTTGGGCCATTCGAGAGACTGGCTCTGCTCAACCAACTTCCTCTCTCTTTGAGTGAAACTGAGCTGCATCTCAAGTTCTTTGATCTGGCGTGTCAGCTCACCAATTCAAACCCTTGTCACCACCAGGTTATTTGTCAGTGTCTTCTCGACCAGTCATTTCTGGTGCTCAAGCTCAGAAAACCTGCTCTCTGCCTTGGCCCTGGCGGTCATCATCTCCTCAAGTTTGGCCCCCGCCTCATCATCTATCTTTCTCTCCTGCTCGGTGATCCTCCTCGCACGCTGGGTCTTAGCTCAAGACTGAGCAAGGTCATCCTACACTTTCTGAGCACAGGTTACGAAACCTAGGAACTCGGCTCAAAATTGAGAAACGAGAAAAACGGACTTCCAAAAAGAGCAAGCGAATGCACAAAAGAGAAACAATCCAATTTTTAGGTAACTTACATCAAAGCCAATCCCAACGTGACGTTAAACCTCGTGGCGGGGTCCAGGGAAAACGTTTGACCCGCTCAGATAGGGTCACATACCTCTCCAGCTCCCTCATAACCGAGAGCAAGAAGACCAAGTCCTCTCTGGCCTCTAGGGCCAGCACAGAGGAGGACACTCTAGACGGCCCCTTACGGGGCGATCGTCCCTCTCGCCTTAGAGAGCTCGACGAATATACGGCCTGTCCAACTAGTGCAGCTAGGGTTAAGGGACAAATCGGGGGGCCCTGCCCCCTGTTCGGTGTTTGGACGGAATGAGAGTCATATGGTAAAGTTTCAGCGAGACCCATTTCCCAAACAATTAGATCACGGAAAAGCTCTATCCTCACAGGCCTGATCACCAGCAGATGGTGAAGATGACCTTCCCCGGGAAGGCTCTCTCCCTTGGCTCCTCCCGGAACCGAACAACATTTTTATGATATTGTCGGGGTTTAAAGGCCCCCGACCACCAGAGGAGGAACCTTCGGTTCCACTCCTCTTCCTTCTTTCACTACCTCCTTGCTCAGACATTCCTGCATTTCACACAAATATGAGAACCGAAAAGAGGGAAGACAATGGAAACTTACTTCGGGTTCGAGGCAGAGATGGAACGGATGGAACTAGTCCTGATTCGATAAAGCTGGACGAGGATAGCAGCTTCTAAACCGATCAAATATGTTAGAGCGTAGCATCAATCTGAGTAAGGGTCTGCTCAAAAACTTTCACGTCAGTCGCCCAGGTAACTGTAAAAAATGGTAAACAAAGAAGAGTCAGCCAAGCCGAGCAAAACACTTAAGCTCAACATATTACACAAGAATCAAGACCTGCATCCGTAGAAAAGACAGCAAGGATGACCCACTCTCCCACATCCCTCTTCGGGACCCTTTGACCCTACTTTCTCCCGACAAAGAACCATTTCCCCTTCCAGTCCTTTACGAAGATCGGCCGACCCAGAATCAGTTCTGAAGACTATGAAATGGGAGATAATAGAAGCTCTTCTGGCTTCTGGCATTGCTCCTGAAATGGTACAGGTAGCTTAACTCTTAACAATTGGGGGGGGGGGGCAAGGGACTGCCCTACTTTTGACCACAAAACAAACAGGCCCGCAAACACTCTCCATGAGTTGGGACCTGTATGGGAAGCCTGAGTCCCAGCCTCAAGAACCCAACGTAAATGGCCACCTCGCCATGAGGAGGGCTGCTGGGATAATCCCCCTCGGAGAGCAGCCTAAGGGTGACCGCCTCGATAATGTTGTAGGAATGCCTGATAAGGTTTAAGTCATCCTCACTAAGGTAAAAGGCACGATATCGGGTATTTATCTCGTACTCCACTACTTCCACGCCCTCCCCTGGCACGGTGTCTTCGAGGTCGCTGCCTTCGTCATCTCTGGAGCTCAGGATCGGTTCGGCCTTATGTAGGACTTCTTCAGATGAGGGAACTCTACCCACAGAGCTGGATGCTCCCTCATTCACTCCAACCCCCCCTCCCCCTCCTAACCAATGAGAGTTCTCTCCCTCCTCAACCGCCATGTCTACAACTGGGAAGTCCAAATTGACACTGGAGGCCATCAAATAATAGAAGGCATTCCTTAAATGAGGGTACAACTTACTGGGCAAAGATAGCAACAAATTGACCGCGCCCATAAATGGCAAAATAGGCGACGACTATCAGGACCAAAAAATACAAGAAAAAGAAGAAAGCTGAGAAAAAAAATACAGGCAAATAGAAAGCAAGAAAAAGTCCAAAAAAGGAGAATATGAGGACGTACCAAAAAAATTCAGAGAGGCCGGAATGAAGAATGATGAAGAACGAAGTCGCCAGATTAAGAGCGTACATTCAATAAAGAAAGCAACGGTAACACGGCAGGAAGGAAGTAAGAAATCAAAAGTGCGTAATAAGAGGAACAAAATGAGGGAGAGAGTCACTATTTATAAGCAGTAGTGAGGTGATCTAGGCCGTCCAAAATAAAAGAAATCGAATGGACAAGATCGACAGGAAAGGTGAAAAGGCGCTTGGCACCAGAGACGCAACGCCTCGGGTCCCCAGGTTCAATAAAGGTGCGTCTCTTCAGATGGTCGCAACCCAAACCATTGGATTCAAACAGATTAGACGGTCTAGGGGATTCCAGTCAGATAACGTCACTCGGAAAAAGGAAAGGACGTGACGTTTGAAGAGACCTACCATTAATATTCAAAAATCTTGGGAAATTCCGCTACTACGTGGCAACAACTTTTCAGGTTGCTATGATGACACCACAACAATCCTACTCGCTTTTTAACTTTGTTAAAATCCGGACTTACTGCTCAGAATGAATAAAGTTAGTCTGTACGGACGAAAAAGATGGCAACAGAAATAGTGGGGGACTTGGGTAGCAATGCAGACCGACCAAACTAGAATAAAGTTTTCAGTTTTAATAAATCAAAAATAGAATAAATAAATGACTTTGTAACTATCAAAATTACCTTATTTGTGAGACAAGTCATTTATTTATTCAAAAATATTTTGAATAAATAAATGTATTAATAATTATTATTAATATTATTTAATTAAGTCAAATTAAAATCAAATAAACATTATTTTAACGAATGGCACATGTTTATTTGTTATTTAAGAAATAAAAAGAAAGACACAGATGCATGCATAATGGGGCATGGTGTCTTTGACTAATAAAAAAAGAATTGTTAATAAAATGATAAATATGTTTTCATTTTACTAACACTTGGCTGACCATATATATCAAGAAGAGTGCAAAAAGAGTTTTACATTTCTTTCATATTAAAAGTCAACAAAGCACATGTGTTAATTGTTGTAAAATAATAATATAAATAGTTTATATTATATTTTGTTAAAGGCATGGGCTTGCATGATTTGTGGGTCCTTGTGTTGTTGACAATGAGAAGTAAAAAATTGATAAAAGATGAAATATTTTTCATTTCCTCCATGTGAAGATTCAGCCAAGTGGAGAAGCAAGTGAAGAGATAATTTTGTAATGTTTTCAAGGGCTGAAAAGTATTTCTTCATCTTGATGCGATATTTCTATATCATAAATTAAGTGTAAGTATACACTATCGTATGCAAGTAATAAAGAGACTAAATAAGTCGGATGTCGAACCCACAGGGATAATTGTTTCTTTTTAACCAATTATTAAAATTATATCTTCCTAATAATTATTCAGATAAATAAAAACCTAAGAATGAATGTAGAAAATATAAAAGTAAAAACACAATGCAAAGAGAATAAGAAGATAGCAATGTAGAGAAAACCTAGGATTAATATTATCCCTCAATATGCTTTTTAATGATTAACCCTCTAATATTTAACTCACTTAGTCTTTATTATTGATCAAGACGCTAATGTATTCACAAGCCTCTTCCAAGGTCATGCAAGTATACCCTAATTTACCAAAGACCTATATTCCTATGGTACTTGTAATAAATTAAGATTCATTAAGATTAGGTCTTATTGATCATACATGCCAATTAGGTATATTCTTATCCTAAATTGAAACTTGCATATGCAACATTGAATGTTACTCTACAATCATGCATCAAATTACCTAGGTCTAAATATTATGATTCCTCTTCTGAGTTTATCAATAATATTACCAACTCATTCACCATATATTGGCCAGATATATTGAAGCATTAAACACAAGTAATTTAAATAATAAAAGACTAAGTTTATTAAATATTAAAAAGATATGGCAATTTAAGCGCACATATTGAGTTCAAATATTAACCCTAGAAAATAAATTAGTTCATAGCTACAAGAGAATCACAGCAATAAAAATAAAAATAAAACATGATACAATCAATCGCAAACCGATGTAAACGTCGAATTGCTCTTAATTGCGCTGCCTAGGAACTCTTGATGCCGAAGAACGTCTTGTATCTCTCTCTAAAGTTGCTTCAATTAAGCTCCTATTGCTCTCCAAGACTCGTGCTCTATATTCTTCGTGCTCTTGGGTCGTCTTGGATTGTTTCTTGAAGGCTGGGAATGAGTGGCTTTATATAGGGATTGATATGAGCTTGAAAATCTCAATTCTCGTCGGACTAGGACTCGCACTACCGCTGGCGCGCTATGTATCTGTCGATGGGGCGACGCGTGAAAAAGCTATTACCGCTGGAGCGGTGGGATCTTGGCGCTGGGGCGCTATACGCGACTTAAGCAGGTCGTTTTTCTTATTTCGATCACTATTTTAGCGCTGGGGCTAAAATCCTTGTGGTGCTGGGGCGATGGACACATACTTTGAAAACTTTGCATTTTAGTCCCTGTTTTTGCTCCTTTTGCGTTCTTTCTTTAAATTTTGTTCAAGTCCCTATAAATAAGAATAATGCACATAAATAGCCATCTATTCTCATAAAATCATAAAATATCAATAATAAAAACATGAGAAAATATATGACAAATTTGCCCTTATCACATCTTCTTCAATTAATGTGGTTAGACCATATCAAGTGCTCAAGAAGAAATATTTTATATTTTAAGTGTTGAAACAAGTGAGAAGCAATGGTTGATTGTTTCGTTTTCCCCTTTTTCCCATGGCCAACCGTTAATTAACAATGAAGAGTTTGTTTTAGTTTGTATAAGAGTTGTATTAACCAAAATAATTTTATTGTTATGAAATAAATACAAAATTAGTTAAAGTGTTTAACTAATTATCCCAAGTTTAAAGAGTTTAAGCAATGGCTAAAAGTTAACCAAGGTGATTAAGAGTTAATAACTTTCGGTGTTTAACAGTTAAACACCATTGCTGGAAATTGGAGTTGCTATTCTAGCAATCCAAGCCCACCCTAGTTGGATCTTAGAATTACTAATTAGTGCACTTTATAGTGGACTCCGGTTCAATAATTTTCAAAAGCTTGACAGGTGATTCTCAATCCTTAATTTTATTAGAGTATTGGAACTTAAATTTTAATATGTTTGTTGCACCAGAAAATAGAAATTTTCACTCCCGTTGCATTAATTTATGTATATGATGCATATATCGAATTGTGATAAACACATGCATATGTATTTAGTCTAGAAAATTAGCACACTTTCAAAACGATGGTGGCCACCGTCCCCCTATTGTATTTGGCCACCTTTTGATCATTTTTTGGTCGAAAATGACTATCATTGTATAAATTAGAAAAAATGAGATCTGATGATATAAATTTTAATCATTTTGGCATTGGAGGTCAGCGGTCCTTGGTTGAGCTAATGGTGATAAAGGTTAGTTTTTTATTTGTTTATTTAATTAATAATCAATGATTATTTGATGTGTCATAGTGTATAAGTATCTTCCTTTTAAGTTATGATTTTATCTTTCGATCATCAGATCGAACAACAATTGTCTAAAATAAAGAGACAAAATTAAGTAATTTAAAACTATAAGGACAAAGTTGGGTGTTTGGGTAAATACCAAGAACAAACATCCTTATTCTAATGAAAATATATATTTAAAATATTGAATAAGTTCAACTAAGAAATTTAATATCTTTATTTTAGGGGTGGGAAAAATTTGAAAAACCAATTGGAGCAAGCAAACCAAACCCAATCAAACTAGTTCAATTATGTCTTAATTAATTTGGTTTGAAAACTGAAATTTCGATTTGGTTCTCGCTTTCGAACTCCTGAATCGAGGAACCAAACTTTTTTAATAAAAAAAAAATTTACAATAGCAACTTAGGAATGAAAGTTGCACAATCTTATTGTGAGACTACCCACACTGTATCATATATATAAACCAAACTCTACTAATTTTCTAACCCTAGTAGCACAGCAGCCCTACTTGGCCTCTTTTCTCACCCATCTTCCTCATCGTTGCTGGGCCTTGATTCCTCAGCTCCACCCATTGCTCCTCAACTCCTTGACTTCGCCCCATCGCTCACCAATCCTTAGTTCCACCAGCCATCAAGTAAGTAATATGACACCTTTCTGTAGAAGCTATTTCTATCTCTTCTGTGAATTTGGTTATTCTTGCAAAAGCAAATAGATGGATAAGTATAAGACTTTGGAAAATTTTTGTAAATATCTATAATTGTGGGGCACTTAACTAATTAAATTTTCTAACTTTTTTAACCAAAGACTTAATAAAAATAAAAAAATAAATATGCTTTCATTATTTTTAAGAGTACTAGCTACAACAGTGAATAGTACCACTACAATAACCTTTTTAATTTAATTTTGTTTTGTTTTATTTTGTAGCTAATTTTATTTTATTTTATTATGTATGACAAAATTATTTTTTATCATTTATTTAAAATATAACAAATAAAATAAATATAATTTTAATAAAAAATACAAACTTAAGTCATAAATATATTTTTTAATAAATAATATAAATTAATTATATTATACATAATAAAATACATATCTAAAATAAATAAAATATTTATTCATTTAATTATTGTTGATTAAAAAAATAGTTTTTCTGGGCTAATGAGTTTTGAATTTGTATTTTTGCGAGAACAACACGTTGGGCTTCGTCTTACTAAGCTTGAAAGCTGAAATTCGAATATTTTTCCTTTGCTTATACCTGCAAAACACTTAAAATTATCGTTAAGACCTCGCCAAGATAGGTTCCGGTGAAGACTCTTTGATGCAAGTCAGAAAAATGTTATTTTTTGTGAAGTTTAAGAGAGCAATAAAAAAGGTTGAAAAATATTTTTTTTTTATAGAAAAACGTTGAAGCTAGAATCAAGAATTCAGTACTAGAAGAACTCTTTGACCTCCCCTCTGTTGTGGCTTTCTCACCTATTTATAGCATTGGTCTTCAGGAAATATGCATTGTACTTATCCTCGCCAGTGTTGTGGTTGAATTGGGTAAGTCTTGCTAATTTTGGATTATCCTGATTTTTATAGTGTGATTTTAGGAATCTTTTCCTAAAGACATTACAGTTCTTCTTTTCCTATAATTTTATTTCTTTTATAATACTAGTTTCCCCTTTAAACTCATTTTTGTAATAAGCTTAATTACTTTTTATTTGGCTTGGTAGTGGTATGGCTATACTTTTATTGTCACAACGGTTTAGCATCTTCTACCAAGCTGGTCTTCTTATCACATACTGTCGACCTAAGTCTTGTTTCTATTTTTGTAGTAGTACCTGGTCGGGATGTAGAAACTGTTCGATATATGGTTGACTCAATACTTATAACGAGCCGATTTCCTTATTCTATTCCTCTTTGTTGTGTGGGGGTTTCTAATCCCGGTTGGCTCGGTCGGGGGTATGCAGGGGTGATATGCATATGTCTCTAGCCGATCCTAGGTCAAGTGACCAAGCAGGTTCTTCATTAGGGGTCTATCCTTGGGCCTGATTTTGACATCTTCCTATTGGCCCTTGCTGCCTTGGACTTGGACTTTCGAGGTTGGACCACAAAAGACTTTTTTGGAGGGCTAACCTTCTTGGGCCTATAAGGGGTTAAGTCTTGTGGTGATTTTCAAAGGGGAACAAATATAAATAATAATGTAGTTAAATTAAATTAAAATTATGATATAATTTAAAATTAAATATTATATGGGCGCGATTTGTGCCCCATTCTACTGTGTCCATATTTGGCGTGATATTATCGCGTTCAATATTCGGCGTGATATTTTTTACGCACTTAATATCAGGCACAATATTTTTTATCATCCCCTTAATATGAGAGCAATATTATTTTATCACTTCTTCAATGTGGGTGCGATATTCTTTTATCATGTTCTCAATGTGGGCGAGATAATGTTTTGCCACGCCCTAATATTTTAATTTATTTATAAATATATAAATTTATTTTATTATGTATAGTATGATTAATTTATATTTTTATTTTTAAGTTAAATTTGTATTTGTTTTATTTAATTATCAATAAATATAATAAATATAATTTTAATAAACGAATACAAATTAAGTTTGTATTGCTTATGAAAATTATTTTTTATTTTATTTATTTAAATTTTATCATAATATGATTAAATTAAAAAATAAAATAAAATAATATCACTTTAATAAACAAATAACATTTAATTTTAAATTAAAAAAAATGTTATTGTAATAGAGATTATTTATTGTAGTGAGTATTGTTTACTATAGTGATACTGTTAAAATAGTAAAAAAATATTTTTGTTAATTTTTAAATTCTTTGGTTAAAAAAGTTAAAACATTTAATAAATAACTAAATTAATTAAGGAATCCATACTTATGACTATTTACAAAAAATTTCCTAAAACTTTTGCATGTTTACAGGCAGGTCCTTTAATAACTCAAGCCGCTTTATTCTCTATATAATCCATGCGCATATTTAGAAACAATGGTCCACACGACAAGGGTATAGTCACTCAGGTACTACAAGTTTGAAAATGTACAAGATTCTCATAAGACCCCCGCATAAATACAAGCTTACACAATACACATAAAGCCAAAAAGGTGACCAACCTGGCGTAAGTTAGCACCTTTTACTCTTTTTCATTATTAAAGACTGCCGGACACCCCTTAATAAAACAAATACAAACTTTGCCAGAAAAATTATTTTGTTTTTCATGAATAATTGCTCACGGGTCGAGAATCTCTTGAAAATCTCACAAGACTGGTGGCATCTCACCAAGGAAAGAAAGCCAATGAAAGTTCACGAACCTAGTAAAAACACAACTCTGTAAATACGGTTGTATTGAAGCGAAAGTAATCAAATAAATAATAAATTTAAAATATATAATATAATTTAAATAATTAAAAAAAAAAAGAATAATACACATAATTTATGTAATTTGATAATTTGTCGGCAGATTAAGATTATACTCTCTTATTATTGAAGCATAAGACACTCATAAAATATACCTTTTATAAGAAAGAATTCATAAAAATCTCACTCTCTTGTAAATTAGGGATTTCTCTCGCTAAGAATCACAAAGTATGTTATTATTATAAAAATGTGTTTACAAGTCAATAAAGGGCCTTTATATAGGCTTTAGGACAACCTAAGTTAATCCTAAACGTGTGGGAGTCATTTTTGGGAGTCTTGAAATAAGTGGGAGACGAACTCAAAACAGGAAACACTTTCCTACACTGAACGCACTACGCTCAGAGCTTGTGCTATGTCTGGTCTTGTGTAAACTATTAAATACATAATGCTTTCCATAGCGCTTGCATACGGTACTTTACTCATCTATAATTTCTTTTCTTCGGATGTTGGCGATTGTGCTGCTGTCAGTTTGAAATGCATGGCCAAATGAGTAAAAACAGTCTTTGAATTGGACATACCAAACTTCTCTAGGATCTTGAGTATATATTACTGTTGAGACAAGAAAATAACATCTCTTCTTTCCCTCATAATATCCATACCCAATATCCTTTTCGCTACTCCCAAATCCTTCATCTCAAACTCGCCACTCAACTGCTTCTTGAGTTTCTATATTTCTTTCATGTTTTTACATGCGATCAACATATTATTGATGTATAGAAGCAAATACATCATCCACTACGCAAGCTCTTAAAGTAAACGCATTCGTCATACTTGCTCCTATTAAAGCCTTAAGCCATCTTAAACTCATCAAATCTCCTATATTACTGCCTAGGTGATTGTTTTAATCCATATAATGACTTTTTTAGTAAACAAACATGATTCTCTTTTTTGGACTCTACAAACCCTTGCAGTTGTGCCATATAAATTGTTTCTTCAAGCTTTCAATGTAAAAAAAAAATTGTCTTTACATCCATCTGCTCTAGATATAAATCAAAGTTTGCATACATGGCTAACAAAATCTTAATAGATGTGTGCTTGACAACTAGAGAGAATATCTCATGAAAGTCAACTCCCTCTCTCTAAGTAAACTCTAGTGCAACTAACCAAGCCTTGAATCTCATAGGCTCTATCCCAGGTATCCCTTCCTTAATCTTATACACCCACTTGTACCTTACTAGTTTCTTTTGAGGTCTCTTCACCAACTTTCAGGTATTATTTTTTCTAAAAGAACTAATATCTTCTTCCATGGCCTATTGCCATTCATTCTTATTTTCACTCTTCATAACCTTACCATATATTCTAGGCTCATCAAATTCAAGAGTGTAAGTAGAGTTAAAGGAGTGAGCAACTAAATCTGCTTGTGCATACCTAATTGGTAGGTTAATCATTCTCTTTAGCTTGTTTCTGTCTAGCTAGTACTCTTCAAGTTTCATCTCAGAAGTCCAAGTCTTTCCTTGGGTGGACTTAGAGAAACTCGTCGATGTTCTTGGTTCTTCTTCAAGGATCTTCTTGTTGAAATGTTGATATGAGGGCATATCAGATCTACACTTAGTTTCCACTTCAACTATTATTAACTCGGGTATTGAGTCTTCATTAGGCATAGGTTCTTCTTTCTAATTTTTTTGGAGGCTTTCAATATTGTCATCTCATCGAACATCACGTCATAGTTTATAATATTTTTTGGGGGTGTCAACTCTCTACACCACACCTTGTATCTTTTCACTCCTTCGAGATACCTTATGAATACCCTTTTAATAGCTCTAGGTTCTAACTTCTCTTTTTTTACATGAACAACAGCAAGGCAACCAAAAATTCTGAAGTGGTCATACTTAGAAGGGTTGTCAAACTATTTTTCTTCTGGTGTCTTGTAGTCTATTACTGATGAAGGACTTATATTAATGAAATAAGCTGCAGTTACTATAGCTTCTCCCCAAAATGTCTTGGACATCTTTATATTGGTAAGCATACATCTAACCCTTTCAAGTATAGTCATATTCATTCTCTCAACTACGCCATTTTGTTGTGGTGTTGATTTCACAGTTCTATGCCTTGTAATCCCATGCTTGGCACAAAACCCATCAAACTCTCTATTGCAAAACTCAAGGCCATTGTCAGTCCATAGCCTTTTCACTCTTTTGCCAGTGTGATTTTCAATAAAGTCTTTCAAGTCTTGAATGTATCAAACACTTGATCTTTACTCTTTAACACATATACCTACAACTTTCTTGAATAGTCATCCATCAAATTGAGAAAATACCTAGCACCTCCACGAGTAACTGTTTGAGCTGGTCCCCAAAGATTTGAGTGTATGTAGTCAAAAGTCCCTTTAATCTTGTGCTCGTAGGTACTAAACCTTACTCTATATGCTTTCCCAAGCACAAAATGTTCACAAAACTCTAATGGCTAAAACTTATTCTCACCAAACGCCTTTTGACTAAATAACTCATTCAGGTTTCTCTCACCTAAGTATGCTAGTCTAAGATGCCATAACTTAGTTTTCATATTCTCATCATTTACAAAGAATAATGTAGAACCACTTACAACTTCTCCCTTTAGCACATAAACACCTTTGTGCTTCTTTCCTCTTATTACCACCATAAAACTCTTTAATACTCTTAAAACCCCTCCATCGATCCTGATGGAATATCCATTCTGGTCTAAAGTTGCTAGTGAGATCAAGTTCCTCTTAAGGTCAAGAACATACCTAACTTTTGTCAACTCTCTCAATCACCTATCATGCAACCTAAGTTTAATACTACCAATTCTCACCATTTGACAAGCAACGTCATTACCCATTAACAACTTACCACCACTAATGGGGAAAACTCAACTTATGGTGTCTCAAGGTTTGATGCTTTCAGTCTTTCTTTCTCTCTCTCTCTCATGGAAACTCTTTAAAGTGTGGCAGCCAAAATCAAGTCTTTTTATCCTCTACTACAAGTGTGTCTATCATTTATGAATTATAGTATTCGTCTTTTTTTCGTGGTTGCTTACCAATATAGAAAATGTTCACCTTAAAAGTCATATTCCCAAAAGATAATTTCATTAGACCATTTATGCAATGAATAAAAGCATTAGCAGTGGCAAGAAAATATCTCCCTAAAATAAGAGAAATTTTAGACTCCATGTTGACAATAAAATAAGTATCTATAAGAAAATCAATAGGATAATAAAATTTATCAATTTGTAACAAAGCTTATTTTACTATTCCCCGTGATTTTTTTGTTGATCGGTCAGTTAATTGTAGGACTACAAATGTAGATTTAATCTCACCAAGTCTCAATTATAAGTAAATAGTATAAGACACCAAATTTACACTTGCTCATAAGTCCAATAAAGTTTGACCAAACTTATTTGTCTCAATTTGGCAGAATATTGTAGGACATCCTAGGTCTTTATACTTGGTGTGTCTTTTGTTCAATCACTGTACTTATCTTCTCTACTAAAAATACAGTTTTCTTCACATGGTGTTTTCTCGCTAAAAAAACAAACAAGATCAAAATAGTCCTTTTATGTTTTGAGATCGAAGAAAAGAGTTCCTTCCTAAAGTTCTTTACTCAATGTCAAGTGATAAAAAATCGTTGTTCGCTGACTTTCTAAGGTCTAAGTCTAACCTTTCACTCCCTTACTAAAAATGGGCAAAGCCGATTTGCACCATTGATAGACTACTTAAGATTCAATTTAAAGGGCCTTACTTAGTTTTGCAAGCCTTTTTCATGGTCAATCAACTAAGTAAGGCCTGAGGCCTCCTGCGAATTCGTAAATACTGCACAGATCCTTGATGACTTTGGCATAAGTTCGAACCTATTTAATCAAATGCAACAAGGGAAGATTATTCTTAACTTTTTTCAAATGTTCTAAAATCTCACCTTGAATTTCTAAATTTTTTCCAACAAGTCGAAGAGCTTAGGGAAAAGGCAGTGAGATTGAAAACTTATTTCTATTTCCTTCACCAATACGATTGTTTTCAACATTCCCCCCATTAGAGTTGGACCCATTTACAGACTCGATCATTGAGGTCGCAATAAGTCACTGGTCGTAGGTTTGGACCAATCACAATTCATCACCATTTTGCATGTATAGTCCAAGCGAACCCACTTCTCCAACCAAGATTATAGCTTTTAAAGTAAGGTGAATAAGGCTTCTTGTACATCTCTAAGGCATTACATTGTTTCTCATATATCCCTCTCATCTCATTATAAGTAGGGCAATCCTAAGCTAAATGTTTCATCCCTCCATAGACATAATAGATATCATGTGACTCAACCTTGGCAACCGTGTGGGTAACCTTTCTATCTTTGATTTTCAAGGCCTCTAATTCCTTAGTTAAGACCTCTAATTGGGCTTTAAGGTTATCCTCTTTTCTAAGATGAAAACGTTACTAGTTTGTGACCTATTTGTGCTTTCAGTAATGCTAGGTCCAGTCTATGTATGGGATTTTCAGCTAAGTTATTAAAGAATTCTATGGCTTCCCCAAGATCTTTGTGCAGGAACTTCCCATTACACATCATCTCAATATATTAACGAGCTCTCTAATTGTGAGTCCCTTATAAAAATAACTAACTAAGCGCCAAATTTCATACCCATGGTGAGGGCACAGACTTAACAACTCTATAAACCTTTCTTAAGTTAATACAAGGTTTCACTGTTTTTTTTTTTTTTAGAATGAATAAATTTGTCATTTCAGGCCATTAGTTTTGTATTGTGGGAAGTATTTATTAAAAAATGCTTTGGTCATTTTTTCCCAAGTTCCTATAAACCTCGGCCTCAAAAAGTATAGCCAACTCTTTACTTTGTCTTTCAGAGAAAAATGAAAAAATTTAAGCCTGTCAATGTCTATGGCTTTAGGTTGGCTATGGAAGATGGCCACTACCTCTTCAAAAATTTTAACATGTACATAAGGATTTTCACTATTTAAACCATGAAAAGTGGGTAGAATTTGTATCATTCTAGGTTTAAAATTCAAATGTGGTATGTTAGGAAGAAATATAATGCATGATGGTGTAGCTGTGCGAGTAGGATGCAAGTAATCTTTTAGAGTCCTAACGGGATTATCCTCGTGTTGGCTCATTGTATTGGAATTATAAGATGAACTAGAAGGTGAATTCTTTTTCTTTACAATTTATAGTATTGGTTCTAGTTTTACTTCTCTAAAAATCTTCCTCGTTTGTCACTAAGTCGATGCATACATCATAATATTTTTTTTTTCCTTTCCTTTTTTAACTATTGTTTTAATGAAAGAAATTCTCAAGGAAATTTTAAAAGTGAACAAAAGAAAAAAAAAGATGATCCAGGTGGTAAAACCAACCATAAAAATGAGATAAAATACAAGAAGTGAAATAAAATACAATAAAAAATTAACAAAGTTAGGTGGTAAGACCAACCATGAAATATAAAATAAAATATAACAAATGAACAAAAGAAAATACACTAAGTTAGATGGTAAAACAAACCATAATAAATAAAGAGAAAAAATAAAATACAACAAATTAACAAAAGAAAATAAATTGTGAAATACAACAAATAAATAAAAGAAAATAAACTAAGTTAGGTGGTAGAACAAACAATAATAAATAAAGGAAGAAAATAAAATACAACAAATTAACAAAATAAAATAAACTAAGTTAGGTGGTAAAACCAACCATAATAAATAAAGGAATAAAATAAAATACAACAAACTAACAAAAAAATAAAGTGTAAAATACATCAAATAAACAAAAGAAAATAAATTATAAAATACAACAAATGAACAAAAGGAGATAAACTAAGTTAGGTGGTAGAACCAAACACACAAAATTAAATAAAAATACAAGAAGATAACAAAATAAATTAGGTGGTTAGACCAACCATGAACAATAAAATAAATTACAACAAAGAAAATAAATTTAAGAACTAAAATTTTACAAAGTAAATGTACAAAGTTACCACTTTAGTATTGATAAACTCAACCTACTTTCGCCTAGTCGCCTCTTCGATAACGACGCCAAATTTTATTTATGCTCAAAATGTAATGCAGTTATCGCAGTATAAATTGAGGTGTCGATCCCACAATGAAGCTTTCAAAAAAATAGGTTAGAAAAATAAAATAGTAAAACAATAACGAATGAGAGGATTGATTGTGAGATTGATATAGAGAAGGTAAAGTTAAATGTGAATTAAGAAAAAAAATTATAATAATATGAGCAAGGCTTCGAGAGTCACTAATATGCTTCATAAATCTTTTCTATACTTCGATTCAATATGTATAACTCAATTGAAAGTTTTACATCCCAAACGGTCAATCGAAAGATATGTATAATATGGAACATTAAATAATAAATGTATTTGACAAGACTAAACTCTTTGTAAACATTATCACAAACCATATTCATTTATACAAGTTATCTAAGATCAACATCATATCATTTTGACAATATTACAGTAAAAGATTAACTTGTAAAATGATGTAACCAGTAATAATTATAATTCGACAAGAATCACATAAAGAAAGTATGACTAAAAATATATGAAACATGAGAATTATAACCTCTGAGTAAAAAAGTAATAGATAAGATTTTAGACATAACAAACTTACAGCATTATAGCTCTTAACAAAAAATCAAAGTCTAAAAGTATATTTATTACACATAAAAGTTTATCTCTAGCCTTACTAAGAACTTTAGCCTAGCTTACAATTTATTCTTATGAATATTAAAAGAAAATATTTGAGAGAATTGTAAGACATGAAAAAACGTTCATTAGCCTCATAAGGGTATCTTTATATAGGCAATGAATAGAGACATATTTAGTGTGGCTTTAATCTTTAATAATTTATCTTCACCTAATTATTGTACCTTTTTTACAATAGAAATGATCGACATAGCCTTTCAATCGACATAAAAGTTGTAGCAATTTTTCTCTTCTTTCCATAGCCACTAGGTTCATGCAATTTGGATTAGTATCCAATGAGATATGGATAAAACACCGAAGATATATCAAAATTTGGCCAATAACCCTTTTACTAATTTGCAACAGAAGTTAGTGTATGATAACGAATACTTTGAACTTTACTATCAATATAAGAGTTGTAGATCATTGAGTTAACATTTTCTAACTTCAAGAATCATACTGATTGGGTACGTATTTTGTGAAATACTGTCTAAATATGAAAGGTAAGTCAAGTTGAGTGAAAATTCTAATCTAGTTTCATTGTATCTAAATTTGGGCCTATAAAATGTTGGATTTGGCTTTTTTACAGTTCTTCAAGTTTGCGTAAGATTGATTCATGTTACTCCAAGTTTAAGAATTTCTTTATTTTGATTTCTATATTCAGAGTTATGTCCATTTTTCTAAACATGTACAAATAGCATTCATTAATCACAATTTAATGACAACACTTTATTTCAAGTTTAAAAATACAAAAATGCTAAAATTAGTGACATTATAAATGTTAAATGGTGACTGAATCTCTTAACAAATATACATTTTAATGTGTTCATCAGTTATAGCTACTAAAAACTTACAGGTTCAGTTCAATTTTTAGTTCTACTTAAGAAAAAACTGAACTAAAAATGCCTACCCATACTTGATTTAAGAAATAAAATATTATGATTTATGATTATGAAATATTTGGCATTAATATTGAACCAAATATATTTTTGTGCTAATATGACAATTTTATAATTTTTATAGAAAAGATTAATTAATGGATCTTTTAGAGATTTATTGATTATGGTTTAAATTTGTAGTTATACAATTTAATTAAATCTAAACACCAAGTTTTATGTAGTAAACAAAGTGAAATAAGAAATGTGTAATTAGGGTTTTATAAGGATTATGAAACATTTGGGAATTAAGGAAACTTACTTTATAAATATATCATTATTTGAGAAGAGTTTATTTTGTTTTATAAGAGAACAAGGTTTAGAAAGATTTCAACAAAAATAAAGAGATTAAAGAGGTAACTTTGCCTATTTACTTATGATATTGATATAGAAAATCATGATTAAGTTAAAGATATCAGGAATTTTGATTACACAAAACCATGTTAACATAAGGATATTATAAAAATTGTATTAAATTTTATAAGATTTTTTTTAGATCTGAATATTGAATATGTTAAAATAGACATCTCAAGGAGTTTTTTGAATTTTATTTCTTGAAAACAAATAAAAATAATTTTTATTGGTTTAGAAAGATAACACAAACACTAAAATTTCTAATTGGTGCAAGTTTTTAAGATAACGAAAAGATTTTGATACATATATAACTATCCAAAACTTACAAACTGTAAAGTTATTAATTTATCTATATGTCTATTTTAATTTGACATAAGACACATGATTTTACAAATTAAGAATGATTTATTATGAATTTCTGAAGTGAGTAAACACAAAGTTGAAAATTGTTTCACAATTTTGACAAAGTCTAAAATAAAAATTATTTTCAATAGTTTTTAATGTGATAATGATATGAAAGTTTTATGACAAAAATCCCTATATGTCAAAATGGTCTTTGTAAAATTTAGGTTCTTTCGTTGATGGGTTAATTTATGAAAAACTGTAGACTAGGTATTATTCAGTTAAGGTACCAATTTTTTATGTAACATGAGATTAAGTTTGGAGGTTCATGACATATGAAATTAGTGGTATTTGGATTTTGTAATATCATACACATATTTAAAGCTTCAATATCAAATGAAATAATTTGATGATTATGATTTGGGTTTTAAGAGAAATAGTTGATTTCAAAAAAAAAAAAAGAGAAATAGTTAAAGTATAGTTATTTAAAGATTTGATTAAGATTAGATTATTCTTTACAATAAAGATGATTGTTAACCTTCAGTTTTTAGAGTTTCTGAACCCACGAGTTGAATTTATTTGTTCTTGGATAAAATAAACAAGCCTCTCAAAGGGTTGGCCTAAAATGTTCACACTTTGGTGTTTGTTAGGCTTTCAAATAAGACAAACACAAACAAAGGTAAAATTATAGTGGTTTAGTTTAATGTAAACCTACATCCACTTCATCAAGCATAATTAGCTCATGCTCAAATGTACCATTGAATAATTTGTTTAGAGAAAGAGTACAAGGAACCACAACAATTATAAATATGACTTTTTAGAGCTTTAATGGAGCCTTAAGGGCTATAATGGAGTCTTAGGGGTTGTAATAGAGCCTTAAAGATTGTAATGGAGCCTTGTTGCTTATATACAACTTATGAAATTGGAATCTACTTTTTATTCAAGAAAGAATCTAAGAAGAAGAAGCCATTTGATTCAGTATTTAGCCTCCTTTTATAGGCGTAGGTTGTAGAGTCCTTCTGAAATTAAGTTTGCTACATGTAAAGTCCTTTTAGAACTATGCCATATAAAGTTTTTTTAAAACTAGGACATCTAACTTTAGGGTGGATAAGCACCTTCTCATTTACCTTTAGAGATTCATTGACCTTAGAAGACTTATGTGGTTATCCTCTTGAAGGATTTATGTAGTTGGATTCATGAAGGGCTTATATGGTCAGACTCTTAAAGAGCTTATGTGATTGACCTTTTTGAGGACTTACGTGGTTGACCTCTTTAAGGGATTTGGGCATGAGGACATTTTCTTATGGGTCAGAATCTGCAAGCCTATATGATGGGTCTCTAATGGGCTGTAGTAAACCTTTTCGAGGATTAGACTTGAGCTAAAATCCTATAAGAGAATAAAGGTCTCTCAATTTTTAGTGTTAACTTGTTAATAGTAAAAATTAATAGTAGTTCTAGATCTGGTGACCTTTATAGAGTTCTCAAGAAAAATATTAGTCATCAGTAAGGGCAAAGTGTTCATCAACTGTGTACTTCTAACTTGGAGGGTTTTGAAATCATGGTTATCTTGCCACAATGGTAATGAAGACTAGTGTTTGAAATTGCTGTAAAACATGAATTTAATGTTGGGTGACCCTTCGAGAAACATGCATTAATAGACAACTAAGTGAACAGTTATGCCATTTCAAATTTTTTTTGATATGGTTACATCCAGGACCGTTAGCACTGATTGCACAATAGAGGGATGCTCTTGAAAGGATGTATCAAATAAAGTGAATCTTTACTCGTAAAAGTTTTCCAGCCCTCAGATCTTGAATCAGTAGATATAATTACTTTATATATATAGGTGCAGCTCTTTTGTTTCTTCATTTTCTTTATTTAGTAATTTAAATAGAGAGAAGCTATGAAAATTTATTAAGAGAGAAGTTTTATCATTTGAGATTTTCAACTTTTTATATTCAAAGATCTTCATACAAGTAAACATTATTTATTGTGATTCTTTATTTATTGTGATTCTTTATTTTCTAGTACTTTTTCTTTGCTGATCCGAGTGTTTTCTTCATTTTTTGTATTTTTTAGTCTTTCTTCTTCAAAGTTTAAGTGCTCTACTTAAAAATGCCAGAGTGCTCTTCTATTTGTTTTGAGTGCTCAGTATAGTAGATTATTGATAGGTTATCTACTTTGTTTTAGGTGTTAGAACCATGTCTTCAACCGACAATTTCCAACACATATCTGGTTTGTGACTCTAACAATTTCAATGGCGACTCGGCTACTAAAAGTAATTCAGCTTGAGGGGTCAAAAATGGGAGTGTCGAGAAGTTCGAGGTCTCTAATTGACTATTAAAGAGTTTGTTGAGGAGAGGGCATCGAGGTAGTGTTGTTTGAGGGGCTCCAATAACTCTAACTAGACACTCAATGATATAGAAGTACCTAGTGCTCCTCAGAGGTGAGTATTAGCCTCTGGTCAGCTAAGTAGAACGAGGAAGAAAAAAGTGTTTATTCCTTGGACTAATGAAAATGTACCTTTTGACTAAACTGTACACCCCACCATCTTGCAAGTATGAGACAGGAAGATCTCGATCTGTTAAGGGTGACATATAATGTACTAAGTATGGTTACATGGAAGATGAATCATATGGATGAGTGTGTTAGTGCGCTACCAGTTGGAAGGGTAGCTTTTAACCCTATTTTATGCAGATGTTTGCCCATCTAAATTTAGCACCATGCCAATTGACCCTGAACTCGTGGAGAATATTGTTCGGTCTATATGTGATGTGAAGATTAACTATAATAAGTCTATTACAAGGCTAAATAGGTTGTACATGTTGACCCTCCGATCATAACTTAAGAAACTACATAAATGGTAGTAATGCACAAACAATAAATAAATAAATTCCTAAAACTAATACACAACTAAGATATACCCTAAGGACAATTGTAATACACTACTAATTACAACACATTTATACAAAATATTCTAATAGGTAGTATTATATGTAACATTTTGCACAGTGAGAAATAACGTTGTCAGAGATACCAATGTATGTGTGTCAAAATGTGTTGGGTGTTTTAAGCAGCTTATAGAATGATCTTTTGTTGTAACTACGGAAACATGAGACCCAAGTAGCAAGAATGAGAAAGGTTTTCTTGTATCTGATTTTGTACCACTAGGTTCAAGACAAATGTAGATTAAAAAGTTTATTAGCAATCACTAATGACTTGAACTAGTTTAATACAAAGGTTTTAATATTATTTAGTCAAAATTTGAGGTTTTATTATTTTAGTCGAGTCCTATAATTTTTCATTTATTAACCAAAAATAGGGGTATGAAGACAATTATACTCCTATCTCTTTCAACAACTCTCTTTTAATATATTGGTTAGTTCTCAACAAACTATTCATTCTTTGACATCCAAAAATAAAATAAAATGAGACAAAAATCCAATTCTCTCAAATTATAATTAATACACAATGATTCAATGCTCTTTAGAATCAGGTAATATACATAAAATTTGAGTTACATTAACATAAGTTTCTCATGACTTATAATGCGCATGATTTTTCTTTTGTTTTCGTTTCTGGTTTTGTTTTTTAAACTTTTGTTTTACATATGCATTACTTGGTTGTAATATGAAAGTTTGAGCATGTTCGTGAAGTTTTTACAATATTTTTTCTCAACGCCCTATGAAGAAAATAATATTTAGGTGTAATGTAGTTTATGAGATTCGATTCTATTTCAGATTCATTTGTTGAACAAGTTGAAATTTGTAATGTAGTTTTTTTATTATTTTTAGAGCCTTTATTACCTTTATACTGAGCAGTTTGATATATGCCTTCTTCAAGAATAATATTTGTCCCTATTTCTTAAAATTTCACATGACTAATTCAAAAGCCAATTTTATCGTGGTCTCAAAAAGTTCCTTGATAGGCATTTATATATATTGTTTTTTTTTTTGAAGAGGGATTATAATATATATTCATTTTCGCAGAAGAGGGGTCGAACCCAAGTGGAGATGTGAGACTTTGGGGGCTCAACCAACTTGGCTGAGAACCATGCTCTCGATAGGCATTTATATTGAAAACCCTAGTTTACAAATTGCTATTTGCAAACTTAACGGTCGAAACTTCATGAAATGGTCCCAATCTGCAAAAATATGTTAATGGCTTGGCAAAAGCTCCTCCTGAAGTCGATCAAAAGTATGAAAGTTGGCATTTGAAAACAACATGGCTATGGCTTAGCTTCTCCAATCAATGCAACCAGAATTAAGCAGAACCTATTTGTTTATTCCCACAACAAAAAGACATCTGGGATACAATGAAGAAAACCTGCTCGAGAACTGGGTTTATTTCTCAAATATTTCATATCACGTGGCAGATATATCACGCCCAACAAGGATCCTTGGAGTCTGCGGCTGATGCAAAATAGGTGAAAGACATCATGGACTCAACCCTAAATATGATCAAGCTAACAACCGTTTGCTGGGAAAAGAGCCATTTCCGGATCTTGATGAGGCGTTTGTACATGTTCGAAGCGAAGAAAGCCGCAAGAGACTAATGAAAACAAAAATGAAGAATATATTGGAACAACTCCAGATGAAAACTCGCAGTAAAGTCTATCACACCTGGATGTACACAACACCTGGATCATTGATTCAGATACTTCATATCATATAACACGTGGTCGATAAAACTTTTTCCTCGGTTCTTGGTCATGGATTTGTACAAATTTTAAAGTCTATCACACTAATTTGTTCTTCATGTCCCAAATCTAAATAATAATTTGTTAATCTAAATTATAATTTGTTATATACTGGTAAAATTACAAAAGATTTGAATTGTCTTGTTGAGTTTTGTTGAAAAATCAGCACTCTTCAATTTGACACCATTTAGGTATCAATCTCAACTATAATACTAACTCCACTTAATACAGTTTTTCATATTTTAATACTTTCATGACTTGGTATTTAGTACCCTAAAATCACCTAAGCACATGCGGAAGACTTCACTCACAAGAATAACAAAAATCAATCATGCAATAAAGATAACAATTAATCAATCACACAAGCTATAAAATATACATGTTTCAACAATAATGGCATATGTTCACAGTAAATCACCAAACCCTACTTCTTTTATTCAATTCTTTTATACACAAAGAACTTTAGGTCACCAAAATCTAACACAAGATATTATAAGGAATATATCAATAAATGAGCTTTTAAAGAATCTACTAGTACCATCTTGCATACTTTAATACTCAAGCACTCCAATAACACACTCTCATACTTATGCTTAATGCCTTAGAGCTATCCCAGCTCTTTATTCTCTCTCTTGTTGAAGTATTAACAATTTTATAAATTATAAAGTTTATATAGGCTCTAAACCACCCCCTGAAAACCTTATTTCTTAAGTTCAACAAAAGAGGAAAGTTTAAAACTGACTCAAACATGTGAAAATATTCAAAATCTACGTTCTTTTCAAAAGTTGGTGCCGTAGCGAGACAAAGCTCTTGCCGCAGTGCTAGTGTGTTTCTAAAAGTGGCTCCATAGTGAGACAAAACTCTCGCTACAGTGTTGGTGTGACCTAGTCACAACATTGCGGTGCTAAAAGACCAGCGCTGTGGCGAGCTTGCCTCGGTAAGTTTTCCCTCTTTTGCCTTCTTGCTCCTCATCGCTTTTGACTCTTTATTTTCATCCATTTTTTGTACGTTCAATGTGTACTCAACTTTGTGTTCGACTCTTTATTGGTCTTCAACTCAAAATCAAACACAACCTTAATTTTGAATTACCAAAATTCCAATAAATTTATCCTACTTGTTATTTTGGAGATCGATTGGAGAAGATAATTGGACAAGGTAAGCTGAAAGATGGACTCTACTACTTGGATATACATAGAAAATAAAAGAAAGGAAACAGTGTTTGGTTTCATGTGTTTTGATCAGACTTATACCTTTTCATTTTATGAAAAAGTTTGTTGTTCCATAAATTAGATATTGATCAATTTCATTGTGAATCTTGTATTCTTGCTCAAAATCAACGTGTTCACTTCCTAAAAAAGAAAGTCAATTTTTTTGCTACTTTTAGCTTGATAAGTTCTGAAGTTTACGGGTCATCTCAAGTTACCAATATATGTGGTTCTCGTAGGTGTTTGTTACTTTTATAGATGATTTAACTAGGACTACTTGGGTTTCTCTTATAAAAAATGAGTCCAAAGTACTTTCAATGTTCTCTATTTTTTCTTTTTACAGATTTATTAAAAACTCAATTCGAAGCCGGTCTTCAAACATGTAGGTCAAATAATGGCCAGGAGTATTTTAATCAAGAAATCATGTTGTACTTAAAAAAAAATGAAATGATTCTACATCAATCTACTTGTGTTAAAACTTTACAACAAAATGGAGTGGTCAAATGAAAGAATCAATACATTCTTGAAGTTGTTCGCGCCATATTGTTACAAAATGGAGTTGTCGAATGAAAGAATCAATACATTCTTGAAGTTGTTCGTGCCATATTGTTCTGAAAAGAGTTCCAAAACAATATTAAAGAGAAGTAGTACTCACATCCACTTATATCAATAGGATACCAACATAAGTCCTAAACCACCAAAAACCAGTGAAAAGGTTTATATATTTCTTCCCAAATTTTCGGAGTGGGAGATTTTGCCCCAAAGGTGTTCGGTTGTTTGGCTCATTTTCATATCCATTCGTAATCCCGAAGCAAGTTGATCCAAAGCCCTTGAAGAATGTTTTTCTTGGGTATTCTTCAATAAAGAAAGGGTACAATTGTTACCACCCGCCTACAAAGAAACACTGTTTTACTATGGATGCGACGACCTTTGTTGAAAATTAACATCTTTAGAGGAAGAATTCATTCAAATTAGAAAATAAATATGATTGGGATGATTTAACTAATAAGGCAGCATATCTGGTTCACAGAAATAAGGCAAAAATACCTGATGAAATAAGGGAAACAAAAGGTGAAGAGAATAAAAGTGGCTCAAGTGGGGAAACTGTCTACAGCCAATCCCCTTGTCCGTCCCAATACCAAACCAAACACTCTCTTCAGAACACCAACCTAACCAGCCCTTAATTGAAACTGTCCATAACAAATCACCTTGTCCGTCTCAATACCAAAACTAAACCACTTCGAAAAGCCAACCTAATCAACCCTTAATTGAAAACAATCCTCCTCATGAAACCAATCCTGTGGTAGCCAAGACTCTATCCTTTAGGACATATTTCAGGAATAAGTGATCATCCATCATCTATCCATTATTGATTGTTAACCCTGGTCATGGTAATAAATTAACACCTCTTTTTCTATTCCTACTAATTAGCTTGATCTTAATCTTCTAATTGCACTAAGAAAAGGTGTTTGAAGTTGTATTTGACATCCCATATCATTATTTTTTTTCTTTATAGAGATTCTCTCTTCTCAACCCTCCTCAAGAAGCCTTACCCTTAAAAACCTTGGAAAGAAGCCATGAATAAGGAGATAAGAGCATTGACGAAGAACCAAACTTCGGAAATTGTACAAAAGGATCATGGGATGCAAGTGGATTTTCACGATTAAGCACAAGTACGATAGGGCTTTGGATTGGTATAAGGTGAGATTAGTTATTAAAGGCTTTATACAAATTTATAGAGTAGACTATCATGAAACATTTGCACTAATGGTCAAAATAAAATAATTAAAATCTTCTTGTCCTTACCAATGATTTGAAATTGGTTGCTTAATCAATTTGACGTAAAGAATACTTTCCTTCGGGTAAGACTTAAAAGAAGTGTATATGAACATCCCACCCAAGCTCAATAGAACATTGCAGAAGAATAAAGTGTGCAAATTAAAACGATCATTTTATAAGTTGAAACAATCTCCACAAGCTCGGTTTAGGAGATTTACCAAATCAATGCTTAACCGAGGATACTTTCAAAGTCAAGATGACCATGCTTTATTCATCAAGTCTTTTACGGTGGGAAAATCACGACATTAACTGTGTATGTTGACGATATTATTATAACAGGGGATGACTATAAGAGATAGATGGATTAAAAGGCTACCTAGCAAAGGAATTGGAGATTAAAGACCAAGAAAGCTTGAAATACTTCTTAACAATTAAAATGGCATGATCGAGATATGGCATTTTCGTTTCTTAATAAAAATACACATAAGATCTTCTCCAAGAAGTTAGTACGACAGGAAACAAGCCCATTGACACTCCAGTTGAAGCAAATCATCAAATAGGAGAACAATTATAAAATAATGAACCGTTTGACACAAGACGATATCAAATAACTAGAAAGCTTATATACCTCACACACAAGCTCAAACATTGCCTATGTAGTGAGTGTTATCAGTTAGTTCATGCATGCTCCACTCAAACGACATCTACAAGCTTTCTATTAGAATCCTTAGATACTTAGAAGGATCACCAGAATTCTATTTAGAAAAGAGGAGAGCTAAGACTAGAAGTCTTCACTGATGCTGGTTGAGCCAGCTAAAAAGTGGACCGAAAATCTACCACTGAGTACTATAAATTTTGAATGAAAATTTAGTTACATGGAGTAGGAAACATGTGGTAGCCCAATCAAATGCTGAAGTTGGGTTTAGACCCATGGTAGAAGGAATTCGTGAGCTACTGTGGCCGAAGATAGAAAGGTCAACAAGTACAGCTTCTTTAGGCTTGTATTGTAGGTATTCTGAGGGATGCCTACAATACATATTCACCTTTAAAAATAAATATTCACTATTTATATCTTGTCTTAAACATGCATGCCATCTCATACAAACCAATTCTGCCTTCAACATGCAAAATAATTTCATACAGTACTATCACAACCACTGCTCTCGTAACACAACAATTATAACACAAATAATTTATGGCAGGGAAATGTTCAGTAAAAATGGCAGGCCTCTAAACCTGTTAGATACAAACTGAAACTCTCTCAAACCCAACCAATTCATTGGGACCAAAAAAATCTATAAATGTCAAAAAAAATGCAGAGAACTCAGTTACACATAAAGTCATACTGTTTGAAATACTAGTTTATACAAAGTTACAAAATTCAACTTGTCAATCACCTCTATCCAGGGTCATCTTTGTTTCTATGACAGATACATAAAATATAGATAAAAATGGAGTGGCAAAAAAAGGTTGCCCTGAAAATGTTATAGTTTAAGCTCAATCTAATATTATTTTCATGATTTAGATGCCATCATATGGGCTCCATACCAGCTTGCCTGATGAAGAAACCAATTGAACGAACCAACAGGAAATACTTTACAGTTCAACAAACATAGCGATTATGAAAACATCAATGATGTTAACATAAATTTTTTTTTTTTTACCTTAAGTAGGAAATCAAAGATAATTGAACTTGTGAAATGAATTCTCACATTCAACATAGAATGACCAAATGATTAGCACCACCCAAACTCCTGATGGTAAAATATTGCTACCTCTGACTCTTTTTAGGCCTCAGTCTCTTCAAAGCCATGAATGTAACTGCTGCAGATAGCGAATACCTGCTCAAAAGTAAAATGGATCTGTATAAGAAGTTGAATAGCAGATCTCTCAAATTTATTAGATCTTGTAACAAGTGGAACTTCTCTAACTGATGTATTTCCAGACATGCTACTACCACTGACACTTCAAAAGCTCCAGATTATTATAATTGCCCTTTCAAGCCATGTCACGGTTTCTATTTCCTAAAATACCCCCAACAAAATACATTTATTCATTTACTTTGTGACATGTTTGCAAATTACAAGGAAATAATTCCAATTCAAACCTGAAATTTATTAATGCATAAAAATGTCTTGGAACGCAAACTTTGAAAACAATGATTATTACTCATAATTCACCTAGTTTACAATTAAATGCAAAACATTTCCTACAGTACCCGGATTACACATAATCAAGAGCAAAGTTCAAGGCCATAAATAATGATAACTCTGCATTAAGGCTGTCTTTCAAGCAAGTGGATGAGAAGTTATTTGAGCATGAACTCCCAGAAGCCTAAGCAAAGAGTTTTCTAGTTCTCTTCTAATTTTTTTTAATTGACTAATATTTATGCATTACTGACTTCCCTGTCCTAAAGTAATTATACTCAGATTAAACTTCTTTACCTTCTTTTAGTTTTTTATAATATCCTCACTCAACTATAAAAATCCAAGGCTAGGGAAGTACAGAACTCAAAAGATTTTCAAGGCCGCATCAATGCTTTCTCTAATAGTCTGCAAACACAATATTGCTAGCAGAACTTTTAGACCACCTTGAAGAGAAAATTGTTAATTTATACTTATCCTACAATCTAATGCTTTCTAAAATCATTTCAAAAAAGCATAAAACCTTTTCCTAGCCAAGGCACAAACAATAAAAGCTATAAGATCCATAGCATAACTGAAATGGCTTTCATTCTCGATCATGTGCACATCTCGGTACTGTTATATAAGCAATAAATTTCGCAAGCTTGAAGAGATATTGGCTTTTAATTCATTTCCAAACATTTCCATAGCAAAACGAGCCACAATATCACTGTTGCGTACATAATATCTTAAATCTCATTTTATACAGCTTTGTGATGCCATCCTTAGCAAGGTAAATTTTTCATGTATGTATTACTCTTTGATATTCATGACATGTGACTAAACCAACTCTCAAAAGACAGTTTGCCGATATTATTGCCTATTTCCTGTCAGCTTATTATGCAAGCATCATTAACCTATTAAAATTGCTCACTTATTCACATAATTGTGTCAAAATAGGCATAGTTGGTGCCATGATGGAAAAAAAAAAAAAAAGACAACACAGACCTATGACACATTAAAAAGAGAATGATTCACTTGGAGAGACTTGTCAGAAAGTTCTTTCCTTCCAGCAACCGCTGGCAGATAAAAGCAGAAATCAAGCTAAACTTGCATTATTTGAAATCACCAATGTAGTTACATCAAAACTATCTCATCAAAGAACTGCATATGAATATGTAAATTATAAGATTAAAAATATAATAAGCATACCATGTCAATGTATAATTTAGATGGTCCTGTGGCATAACTGAACTGTGCATCAAGGTATTGACATCCTTAGGAACAGGGTAAGGGTTGCTTGGATTGATATTTTTATTGATGTCCTCAATGTAGACAGTGTTTTCAGGAAGCCCAGAAGCACGTGCAATTGCAGGAACATCAACATAGAACCACTGGCAGGAGCTTGGATCATTTGCTGGAACAAAGATGCTTGGCTTCTCACTCCCACGAACTACACCAACAATTTCTACAGGGGCAATAGCAGGCACTTGATCCTGTAGATTTGAGAAAAATGAAGGTAAGTTCTTCAAACTTAGGTATCTGCATACAAGATATCATGGAATGACAAGAAAGAACCTCAACTATCCTAGGCTTCTTTGACCAAAACCTCCACCAAGAGCTTTGTTCACTTTTTTGGACAGAGGGTGCTCTATTTGAAGGATGTTCACTATCTCGTGAAACTCCAAAAGACTTGTCCCTCCAACTGCGAGGGACCCATCCTCTGTTGACCAGGATCGGTGACTGCACGCTAAAAGCATACTTATTACATTGTCAGCTGAAAAGGAAGAACAGAAAAGCTATCCTATCTACTGGTCAGAAACTCACAAAAAAAAAAAACAGAAAGCCATAGTTGAGAAATAAATTGTGATAAGGATAAAAGAACATGTTTCAAAGAAAGAACATAATGCAAATAGCATTGCCGTTCAAACACAGATATTCCCTGAAAATTTGTGAAAAAAAAAATCAACAGTATAACATTGTCACCCATATAATAAATTGTTTACATATGATAGATGAAATGAACTGAATACAAATTAGAGCATATTAGAAAATCAACAAGCCCATGATGAAGTGATCTGACTCAGAAATTTTCAAGATAGAGTTTCTATAGGCAGCTGACTTCATTCGTGGAATAATTGACACAGAAAAAAGATCAGAAAAATTTAAGGTTCCTTAGGAAGCCAACTTCATTCATGGAATTATTGACACAGAAAAGCTATCCCATCTATTGGTCAGAAACTCCCAAAAAAAGAACACAAAGCCATAGTTGAGACATAAATTGTGATAAGGATAAAAGAACATGTTTCAAAGAAAGAGAGCATAATGCAAATAGCATTGCTGTTCAAACACAGATATTCCATGAAAATTTGTGAGAAAAAAAAATCAACAATAATAACATTGTCACCCATATGATAAATTGTTTACATCTGATAGATGAAATGAACTGAATACAAATTAGAGAATAATAGAAGATCAACAAGCCCATGATAAAGTGATCTGACTCAAAAAAATTTCAAGATAGAGTTTCTATAGGCAGCTGACTTCACCGTGGAATAATTGACACAGAAGAAAGATCAGAAAACTTCAAGGTTCCTTAGGAAGCCAACTTCATTCATGAAATTGTTGACACAGAGAAAAGAACTCATCAGTTAGACTCGCAATTGATACACCCTTCTTCATAACACCTACCATTATTCACTTCCCAATATCCAATTGTTAGTATTTCTTCATGTTATAAACTATGAACAGAAAATCCTTCACTGAGCTCAAAACTTGCAAAAGGAAAGTGTTGAAGGTGCTCATATAATGGAAACAAAAAGATACAAATTCATTTTGACCTATGAAGCAGCTTTAATTCTTCACTATATCTGGACAAAAATGGTCCATATTTTACTACCTCTAGAAAAATATGATTTCTAAAGCTTTTAATCTACTAGCACTACAAGCTTATGAAGACTAAATATTTTCAATAGTAGGATTAACAATTGATCATTTCAAAATAGACTTGAATTTTAAACCTATCCCCCCAAAAGACAAGAAATAGTATTTTCTTCTTTTTCCTTCCATTCAAAGGAACATGGAAAAAAACATATATGTTAATCCTACATCTAGTAAAATAAAAGAATTGATTTATATCCCATAGTTGACAACTGGTTTACATCTTTAAAAATGGCAGTGAAGAAAAGAAGCTGTTATAAAAGATACGGACATAGTCATGTAAAATTTAGAGCTACAACTATCTGTCTACTTAATGCTTAAAGGGAACAAAGGTCATGCAGTCATGTAAAAAAAACATAAGCTCGCTAGGAATAGGTCATGCAGTTGTTAACAAAGCAATCAAAGGCATAAAGAACAGTTCTCACTTTTACATACCTCTCAGGGTTGTTGGGGATTGGCACTAGAGGTGTTATGACATAGTAGCCATTCTCAGTCACTCCAGAAATGCTTCTAGAACGAGGACCAACGTAGATTGACCTTTCCTCATCAAAAAATCCTCTGCATACCACCCTTCTAAACTCCAGAGAATCCAAATTTTCTGTTGAAGGAAACATAATGTTGAACTTCAAAGGTTCCATTTCCAACCTTTTCTGTCTATATTCCAACACTTCAATCTGTATGTGTAAAACATTACCAAATTATTATAGTTCATTACACAAAAATTCTCATGTACGCTAAAGAGTACAATTACTAAAACATGTTGGATAAATATGGTCACAGTAAAAAAGTGTAGACACAACGCATCTTGCAAATTTATTGGGAAAAATGTTGCATGTATGTTGCAGGGTAAACAAAAGAATGTATAGAATTGTTTCCATAAGCACAACATCAGGGGACAATTTTCTGATCATTAAGGCAAAGCAGGAACACAATAGAAGAGGAGTGCTACCATCTATTACAAGTATGAAAAAACATGCAAGTGACACTACAAAAACATAGGATATTGAAAGTTTAAAGAAAAATGGAAAATGAAAACAGAAAAGATCAATGACTTAAAAAATTTAAGCTAAAACAAAAACTTGTTACAAATATATTAGATTTGCCGAACCTTAATCAGACATTTAATGTTTTTAAGAATATAAATGTTGAATTAAGGTGTATAAACTAACTCAAGCCAAAAATAAGAAAAGGAAAAGCAAAAAATAATCAATTATCATAATAAATTTAATTGAAATGTGAGCACGATGTTAAAGTGAGTCTTATGTAAGAAACCAAAGTCTAATGAAGCAATGGCACCAAGCTTGAATGACCCCGAGAGCTCATGGATGTACACGCACACATCCTTCTCCTATTGTAACCTCCCGTTTTATTTGTGCTTTATTTCATTAAAATCTTAGAGCAATTTGCAAATATATTATAAAAATTAAGAATCCTTCATAATAATTTATTAATTAAAATTTTCAGAACCATTATTAACCAAGTTTCCTTTTCTATTTTCATGAAGAAAATGCATATTTTGAAAAAAAAGTCGCTGATAAATGTCCATAAAGTAATAATGTATTTGAAAATTACCAACACTTTGATGTATATTACAACAATTTAACTTAGTTCTATACACAAGATCAAAGAAAAGCCATCACTCTGACATAGAAATGAAAGATAAAATTACTATCTGTTACTAAATAAGAAAAATTATTTTAAACATAGTTATAAAGAAAATCGACCTTGTCTTGCCTTCGAAATATTTGCCAAGTTCCAAGTCCAAAAGTGATAGCCCCAGGAAGGAACAACAACCATTTTGACCATGTTGATCTTCCTCTCCTATTCTCTGCCATTTAACCATCACCATCAACATCACCATCATTGCCATTGATATGATCATAATCAGAATGATAGTTATAATGATAATACATAAATAAATTACCTTGATGCTGGGAAGAGAAGGATGAAGAAGGCAGAGGCACAGAGGATAGTGCAGCAGCAGAGTTAGAGTAGGAAGAAGAAAAGAGTCGGGGGCCCCTCTGCCTTGAAAGGGAAGAGTAAGACCCACCAGCACGAAGAGTATGATACTTTGTTAGAGTTTTGGAAATTGAGGCTATTGCCATCTTCACTCTTTCATTTGATTTCAAAAGCTACTGTTAATTGTTATGTTGCCTCGCACTCACACCAAGGGCTTCTACACTCAGCTTAAAAATATATAAATAAATAAAAAGGAGAACCATTCAAAGTCATACAAACATAGAAAAAACAAGATAAGTGATTTTGAAAAACATGAAATCTCTTATCCTCACTCATCACAAGGTTCATTTCCTTTGCAATTTACTATTGCTTTTTTTTTCCACTTTTTTAATTAGGATCTAAAGATTTGCAATAGCCAATTCACATTGGCATATTTATATTTAACTTAAATAAATTTACTAATGCAGTGTTATTTTGTACAGAATCATAATTCAATGATATTAACAAAAATTAAACAAAACAGTTTCAAGAGTTTTCCCATATAGTTTCAATTCTTATCCAGCAATGCAATGATTGAAAATGCACATTCATATAATAACAAGCTCACGCTCGCATAGATTGTGTTACAGGTATATTGAAGCCTTTTTTCTTTTTTTGTAAAACCATCAAAGTACAAATTTTTAAGCTCAACATGATCTCGAAATGAAAAGCAATAATCCCCAATTTGAGTTAAGCAACCAACTTAGATTTCCCAAACGGATGAGCTTTCGGTCTAAATCAAATGTGTTACATATCATATGCTGAATATATAAATAAATGAACTGTCAAACAAATGGGAAAATCTTCCTTTATGAAATTGCTTGAAAATGTTTGTAATCTTATTGTCCTCCCAAATATTGTCTTAATTAAGTTACAATCAATTTTATTGTTTTCGAAAAATAACTTCAATTATATACTAAGGGGAAAGAACCCTAAATCCAGGAATCTAAGACAAAATCTTAAACCCTAAACTTGAAACCGAAATAAAATGATACAAATAAAGTAAACACTTACAGATGACAGCAGAATAAACGGGGGTTTAGGTGAATGTGGCGGCGGGTTACTGAGAGATTTTTCAAAAATGAAAAGCCCCTGATGATTTTCCGAATGGCGCAACCGAGTGACTGTGGATTACTTGTATAACGTGTATTGAAGGGAATTGACATTTTCACCCCTAAGGTTTTAGAAAGGACATATGAAAGTTATATAACTCTAAAATTTTTAAAAATCTCAAAATTATACCCTTGACATGTAAGAGGTTATGTTAAAATTAACAGAAAAATTATTAAATTTAGTAAAATTATGATTATATCATTGTTATGATTAAAAAAAAACTAATCAATTGACCGGTCATTAATTTGTATTAACTATATTGACTAGCCATTAACCATTATTGACCTATTTAGAGTAAAAAAAAAAATTTATTCTTTTTAATGTTAAAAGTAATAAAATTTATTATTTTATAAAAGTATAAATAAAAATTTTAAAAAAATATATATCCCTTTATTAAAATATTAGGAATCTAAATATATTTTTCAAAAATATTAAATATATATATGTCCTTTTACTATAACATTAGGAATTCAAATATATTTTTTCTTATGTATTTAATTCCCCTCATAAAGAAAATAACAAAAATTAAATAGTATTTTCAGAATAAAAAAATAGTAATAACTTACAACTATATTTGCTTCCGGGTTGACCCGAATTTAAACTCTCATGCCGGATTGGGTAGGCGGAAATAGAATCCTGAAATTTAATTTGCTCAACATTTTGTCATAAATTCATCCTCTTCTTGTGTAAACTCCCTAACAAGCTTAGATGAATTCGAATTGTTTGTTTCATAAAATAGTTTAAATATCTAATAAAAATAATCATACATTATCCTGTTACCTTATTAATCTAACTTAGTGTAATTAATATAATAATAAAAATTTATGAAACTCAAAATTGGTGGTGGTGGATTATAAATCTGCAATAACATAATGAGGATTTTTTTGTGGCTTTTGGCAAAGACGAATTTAAGTTGATTTATATGAGCTTTTTGAATAAAGAAAAACTTGATAAATGAAAGATGGCGAATCATCGCATTTGAGAGTAGAAAAAATGAGAATGATAGTAGGTTTGTTTGAAAATTTAATCATCACACGATCCGTAAGTAGTGCACCTTTTAAAAATAGATTGTTCTACAAGACCGGAAGTTTTTGATAGTATTAATAATGAAATCATTTTTATTTATGTTTGACACTATTCCAAAATTGTATAAATGGTTCATTTGAATTCTTTCATGAAAAAAATTGTTAGATCTTGTGGTCTAATTGTCTTAAAGACTTTTTTAATTTTAAAAACATTTAAAAAACTCTGTTAATGAATATTATTTAATTTGATAATAATAAAAATAAAATAATATTTAACTCCTATTGTAATGTGATGTTGACATTTATTATATCAATCAATCAATTATACTCATTATTCATAATTTTTATTTTTAATTTTTGTCTTCTTCTTAAACACTCTTCATCTTCTTCCATTTTCTTCTTTTATTTTTTTTCTTTTTAGTTTCTAGTTTCTCTATATAACTTGAAAACTATAATATTATTTAAGTTGAATTTTCTCTTCACCAATAATCAAGCTAAATATGAGGCCTTTATCATTGGAATAGAAATACTTGTTGAAATGAGAATTAAAAATATAGAGATAAAAAGTGACTCATTATTGGTCCTTAATCAAATAAATGGCAAGTTCAAAATTATGAGACAACTTGCTAATATCATATTGCAACAAAGCTCAAAATTTATTAGAATGATTCAATTCTGCCTTCGTAGAATTTTTGGCAAGAATTGAGAATTCAAAAGCCAACAATTTGGCTCAGAGGATATCAGGGTTCAAAAAGACTTTAGAAGAAGTCTCATTGATATATAGGCCCAATTCTTGCCTGATTAGCAATAGAATAAATGTACTAAGGCAAGGAGTAGTAAAGTTGATTTTTCAAATCAATTTGAATGCGGATAGGAAAAATGAGTTAATTAAGTATATGAAGAACCCTAATGATAATGCCAATTAAACTTTAAACATCATTAAACCCAAGTTTACTTTCTTTGTAGAAGAACTATTCAGAAGAGGATCCTTGGGAGAGCTACTAAGGTGTATTGGCCTAAAATAATATATGTTAGTAATGGTCGAATCATATGAAGGACTGGTAAGAGCATATCTGAGTGGGTGGTTAATGAAGAAATCAATGAAAATGAATTCTAATAGCTAACCATGGAAAAAGATTGTCGTGATTATGCCAAAGGATGCGTGAAATGCCAAAAGTACGACCTTATTCATATAGTATCGACCGAAAAAATGCATGCCTTCAGTAAACCTTGGCCATTAAAAGGATAGGCGATGAGCATTATTAGAAGATCTACCTTCCTTCATCAAAGCAACATGTCTTCATCTTATCAGCGACCGACTACTTTGCCAAATGGTGGAAGTTGTTCCTTTGAAGACAGTTACATAACAGACGGTAATTAAATTCATAAAGAATAACATCATGTATTGACATCGCCTTCTAGAATCAATCACGACTAATCAATGAACAGTCTTCATATGGGAAGAGATGATAGAGTTTACAAAGGAATTCAAAATTTGTTTGGTATATAGTACTCTTTACTATGCTCATTCGAATGAATAATCTGAACAAACTAATAAATCTCTTATCCTGGGACTTAAGAAGTCAATCGAAAGTAACTCTAGAACCTGGCATGAGAAATTACAAGAGATTCTATGGGCAAACTGAGTTAACCTAAAGACAGCCACATGAGTCCTCCATTATTAGTTGTCTATGGTTGCAAAGCCATGGTCCCAATGGAACTCATGGCCCACTCCATGAGAAGGCAATGTCAAGGCAAAGTAAGCACTAAAGAATATCAGGATGCCATGATGGAAGAATTGGACCAAAATTGCATTAAAGCCTTAAATCAACTTGAGGCACAAAAAAGAAAGGTGGAAAAAGCCTACAATAAAAATGTCAAGTTCAAGTCATTCAAGATAAACGGCTTAGTATAAAAAATCATATTATCAATCTGCTCAAATGAACAGTCTTTAGGTAAATTTAGCCCAAATTGAAAATGTTCATTCAAGATTGCTAAATTAATAGGTAAAAAAGGCATATCTATTAGCCGTTTTAGATGAATTTGAACACCCAAGGACCATCAATGAAAAATATTTGAAGATCTATCAACCAACTATTTGGGAAGGCATATATAAGTCAATTTTTCAATCTTAAAGATGGTTATTTTAATCAGTTGCAATACTTAATATAGCCAATTGTAATTACGTTATTTTGATACTCTATTTTAAAAAGTTGATTATTTCGGTTAATCGATAAATGTTTTTATTATACTTATCTTCATTAATTTGAAATTAAAAGTCGATCACATTTTAATCACTTATCAATTATTCAAACTAAAAATATAGTTTGTTAATCAATTCAATAAATAGAAAATCAAACAAAATATGATTAAAAATAACAATTCTTTAGTTGGCAAGAAATAATCGATTCATTCATTCATTAAGTTCAAGTACAAAAGGGACTTAATTACAATTAAATTTTCTTAAAAGAAGAAAAGAAATCAATTAGAGCCGAATCAATTTGATTTATCTCCTTCTCGGCCTAAGTAACCTTCTCATTCTTTAGCTTCAAACTCTTCTTCAAAGCTGTCTTTTTGAGACAGTTGTCAAGAATTTATTGAGCTAAGTTCTGATAAGCTTTAGTCCGTTTAGCCTCTGTTGCCTTCAATTTTTCAAGCTCGGCTTCTAGTGCGTCTATCCTTTCCTTCGTTCTCATGCTTTGAATGCCCAACTTAAAATTTTCAGCCCTCCATTGCACCTCATCACTCAAGATTTTATTTCTCCTTAGCTTCTTTCTCAGCCTCTTATATCACCTCTATGGCCGGCTATTTCTTCTTTGCAAAAGAGATAAATGATGCAGTAAAGTCATCTATTCTCGTCTTTAAGCCGACTGGTATAATATCAGTTTTGGAGTTATCAGAAATAAATTTTAGTTTCTTTTAAAAATTCAGAATAGACTGATAATCTAAAAAAATGTCAAGAGCTTCAAACTTAAGATCTTTCAACTGATTGATCTCATCTAGAACCTAAGAGTAAGCAACATTGGTAGTAGGAGAGGGCGAATGAACGTGACTTGAGCTTTTATAAAGGTTTTCGCTCTTCTCAGAAGACAGCTCTTGAAGGAGCATGGAAAGCACTCAGTAGCAGAAGCATTACCTTCAAGCTTGAAATGTGATTTCACAACAGTCTTAGTGGGCTTAACCCACTGAACAAGCGATTTATCCTGGCCAATTCAACAACATTTTCTTAAGCTCTAAAGGCATTCTCATCAAACTCATCTCCAATATCAATAGGGAAATGAGATTCGAAACTTGAACTCGGCCTCAGAGAATGCGATTTAGATGCTTGGATAAAGTCAATTCTTTTGAAGGCTCCTTCACATGGGAGCTATGATTGCTTTGGTCTAGAAAAGAAAAGATATAATTAGGCCGAATTCTATACTTAAGAAACTTCGAAGGAAAATTCAAAGATGATTTGTTACCTTTGGCTTCTTTTTAAGAGGTTTTGTCTCTTATTTATTATTCGTAGAAGGAGCAATTGTTGAGGCTAGAATGCCTTTGCAAAACAAATCAACAATGATTTAAACAAAGTTATAGGGGTTGGTAAGAAATGAAGCAAACTAAATTTATACCTTGCCGAATTGTATCATTAAGGATTGTGGTCGACTTTGAGTCAACCCGCAGGTTATCTTATTTAAGTCATCTAAATAGAAGTCGGTCAATGTAGGTCAATTCTTGCTTGGGTTTTACCAGTTATGCTAAACCTAGCCGACGGAAAGAGAGGCCTCAGATCCACAAATGGTTGGTCAAAGAAGACCTCTTCAAATAAAGGGCTACTAGTTTTAACACATTTGGTATTACATTCTATAGGCGACCACTTGTGTTCCCAAATGAGTTCTTTCTTCCTTTGTCGACATAATATTTTCATTTCATCAAATTTAATATAATTGAATTTGAAACCATAAAACTTCTCAAATTCAATAATTTTTTGAATGAGCTTACCCCGTGTCTTCTTCTGACCGACCTATATACCATCATCAGAGTTAGAGGCCACAAAATCATGTTGTACAAGTGTTTCATCAAATGAAAATGTGAAATGAAGGCCGATTATCTGAGTCCAGTATTCATCAAATAAATTAAGTAAACCAAGAAAAACGAGAAGGTCAAATAATTGTAAGGACTTTTTTAATTGTGCGAATACTTGAGGGGTTTCATCAAGAAAATTTAAACTTTTGAAGAATACTCTCTTCTTAAAATGTCGGTTGGCCAAGAACATGTTTGAATGAGGGATGACCTAGACAAAACCGAATTGCTGGCTTACTCAATATGGGATGGTAGGTTTCTGTCCCATACTTTTTCTTAATAAAATATTAGGGGATAAGTTGAAACCCTAAATTTCTTTTATATTAGTGAACCTATTGATCTGAATTAATCCCTCAATAATAAATTATTGGCTAGAACACGAATATCATTATAACCCTCTATCGATGGTTAAATAATTATATTTACGTTAAGTGGATGTGTGATGTATAGAGTGTATGTATAATTTTAAAATTTATATACGTAACGGAAGTATCACATATATATTACATTCAATATAGCATAATCAAATACATATATCTCATATATATTCATAAGTATCATTTAAATAAACTACAAGTAAATAAACCTACCTGGATTAAAGGTAGCTTTTCAATTCTTCAAGAACTCTAATCTCCAAGTCTTGAGCTTACCTTGAAGTATGCTGTTGCACAATTCTAGTTCACAACTACAAACTAGTGGGATTGTGAAGCTAGAATAGTAGCTACAAATTTTCAACAACAAAATATTTTAACTCTTAAAATACTTTGATCATTAATATTTGTTACTTATGAGAGATGAAAGGTATATAATGTATTTGCTTCCTTTTTGTTCCTACACCACCCTTTGCAAGAATACTTAGAAGAGGACTTAGCCAAAAATCTCTCAATTCTCTACCTCTCCACATTTCTTTTCTGTATTATGCATCTTATAAATGAATTCAATTCATTCAAATTTTTATTTCAATTTTTTAATGCTTTTCATAGCCTATCATTAAACATGGTTGGCCATTTCATTGCATTATCTTATCAAATACATTTTATTAATGGCCACCAAATATTCTTTTATCTAATGTTGGAATATCTTTAATTATTTTAAGTAATTAATGGCCAACATCAAAACCCCTCATTAGATAAATAATACTATTATCATAATTGATGTTTATCCCTTTGTAATAATAATAAAAAATAAAATTTACATTAATTATGCAAAAACTATTTTTGAATAATTATTTTTACCTCACTTGTATTTACTAACAAGGTAAATCGGTAATTTCAAGGTTAAAAATAAATTATGCACATTATATTTCCATTTGTCAACATTCTATTGGTTAATAACTCTTGTCAATCAATTATATGATGTATTTAACATTTAAGTCTTAACAAATACACATCCCGAGGAACCCCTGAAACATATTTTCAGTTTGCTAGAATTTCTTGGACTGAACTATTTGATCTAATATGCTATCTTGGTGCACAACGAGTACACTTCATATTATAAAACTCTTTAGGTCCACGCCTGATTTATCATATAGAACTTATCCATACGTTTGTGAACAATGTCCTATACACATGTTACGGATATTACAAAATAGCACATTAGACCATAAAAGTTGAGGTTATAACATATTCATATAATCCCTCCATCACATATATCTTGGAAGAGCAGAGATATAGATCAACACCGTCAAGTCTCCATGTGCTCAACCGTAAACTTATCTCTAGATTTGTATTTCAGTTAATAATATCAACAAACACTTTTGTGATATTATTTATCCCTAAGATAAAACTCTTTTTTCCGAGGTATAACTGTTTATGGCCATAAGACTTTCTGAAACACAATCTTGGAGCATTAGGATATATTACTCTCTCAAATGAGTCGATGGATCCCATATCTACCCACACCAAGCTCCATGAGCATTGGACCATACCCAGCGATACCCAATGGTCAAACCATAAAAGGTTTCTAACATGTGTTGAACCAAAGTATAGTGGATCACTCACAAAGCTCACCGTGGGGCTCAGGTCAAAGGACCACGAATATTACTCAACTCGAGAAGACCCTCAATTGACGGCTATATAGGATGTCTATTGGAGATCCTCGTGAGTCTGTTCAGTACGCAGTCCTAACTGAATACATATATCTCTATATGAGCTTCTACTAAACTCATGGTCTGTTAAGACTAACCATCTGGACCATCAAGATATAGACATACACTGATCTATATATAACAAGGTCTTCACTAATAGACCTAGATAAGTAAAGATAGATCAAGAACATAGTGTTTGAGAATATATTTGCATAACAACATTTCTTAGCACTATTTATAACTCTTTTGCAACTATGTCATTACCAATATATTCTCAAGTCTTTGTCCCATTTTAGACAAGGCTCTAACTCTTTAGATTTCTCTAACTCTTATAACCTTATAACTCTTATCAGTGCTAACTCTTGGTATTTATAACTCTTAGCGTTGCTAATTCTTAGCACTAATCTAAACTCATTTAGGTCAAATTTGAACTCTTTTAGATCATACATGTCTGAAATATTACAAGCATCATACCATATATTAAATATAATTAGTGATTTAATGAAATAATAATAGTATAAGTATAAAGCAAATATTCATACATAAAAAGGATGGCACGTAAGCACAAATCCTAACAATTACCTATATGTCTATAGTAATAAAATAATAGTATGAAATTTATTAAGAACATGTCTAATAATGCCATACATACCATCTAGGTATATGTCTATCTTATATGAAACTCATAATTGTTACCCTATATTTGATCAATAACATCAAATAAATAGCCAACACTTATTAATTTAGAGCAAAATTTAATTTCAAAAGGATGAAATAATAGTTTATATGAAACCCTATCATACAATCTTCCTCAAGAATCAAGGTCGATTTTTCTTAAATGAATCATTCAATGCTATTTTTTTACCTTCTACATTTAATGAGCTCTATTTTGAACTATTCGTCTTACTGCCAAAACCTTGCCTATAAGACTCAAGATTTATTTAATTCATTTTTACTTTTACCTTTCAAGAAAAAAGCATTTCTCTTTTAATTCTTTAAGGAAATCTTCAAGGTACTCTCGTGTTCTTTATCAATCTTCAAACTTTTCTTCAGTAAATATCTTTAATTTTACTTTTTTTAATATTGTAATTCTATTTTTTCTCTTAATTTTCTTGTTAGAATTACTTTTGATCTTAACTTATTACCCCTTCTATAATTCAATATATTTTTTATAGCTTCAATGCCAAATTGCCTCATTAAATCAAAGAAAAGCTAACTTATTACCCTTTTTGCAGTTTAATCCGTTTTTTTTAAAGCATTAATGCCAAATTGCTTCATCAAGATCGAAAAAGAACAAATCGATCGAGGCTATCAATACTCCTCTTTCCTTGTACTCTATTACCAAGACATTCCACAAGGTGACAAAGTCACCTTTAAGGCACTTTCCTTTATAGTCGAATTTTTTACAATATGTCTTAGGCCCTTATAATACATCAACCATTACCAAATACCTTAAGTTCTTCCTTGCTCATATGATCAACCCCATGAGGTATGGTCAGGAACATAATATGGCCATATGGTTTACCTCTAAGGCTATTAGTCTTGGCCTAAATCATTAGCCAACTTTAAGGGATGGCTAAATCATCTAGAACCTTGTTTTGCCCAATTCTAAAAATCGATCAGAGTATATTATCTTATTCAACTCTCTAGGTACTAGATCCCTTTACACAATGATCTTATATTGGCCTTATTATTTTTTCCGGTCAAATGCATGTAATACCTTTTTCTTTAGATTCAAACATATGACCCTAACCTTGTATGACTTAGCCATCTTATTCAACATGATTATCCATAGGGTAGAGATCACAACTGCATTAACGGTAGGTGAGATCTACTTAAATGAAACAAAAGTCAAACTTAGTTTTGGGAGATTCATGGGTAAGTTTAGGCAAAAATCTTCTAACCCTAGGCTTGAACACGTTGCTTTTCTTCTGTACTAGTTGTATAGATATAGCTTATGCAACCTTTCTCAAAAGATCATTAGAGAATACCTTAAGGTTGCAATCACCTTAGCAGACAGTTCTGAGTTAGCTTTAGGCTCTTTCTTTATATTCATCTGTATATGAGTCTTTTTGAAATCCTTCATATTAAGGATGAAAAATCCATTTCCAATGTTGGTGGTCCTCTTTGGATTCTTTACTTTTGGGTGTCAGCCTACTTCCTAACTTCTTTAAAACCATTTTTGAGCCTTTCCCAAAATTAGTTTAATTGTTATGCCCTATGGTTGATTCAGTAGTAAGTCAAGCCAGGTTGATTCGAGGATTACTTTAGGTATTTTTATGCTCATACCCATCTTAAAGATGAAGACTTTTATCGGCTTTGTTCATAATTAATTCTATTATAGCCGACTTTTGCCTTGATAAGTTGTATTTGGCTTTTTACTATGTTCAAGGTGGAACTATGATGTGCGATTTTCAATTAAGCGTAAATGCACGCTATCAAGGTAAAAGTCAACTATAATATAATTAATTATGAATAAAGCCAAATTTCATAAAGGCATGTTTGTGTTTTTTATCTAAAAGCTAATATTTTTCTTAGGGGAGCCTTTCTAAGCTGACCTTTCCATGAAATTCCTGAGGTTACTTCATTAAACCGATTTTTCCAGAAACGTTCTTCATGAGGCCAACGTTTTCTTAGGATTGCTTTACTAAGCTAATTTTCTCCTGAGGTTATCTTGATAAGCCAACGTTTTTCATGTAATTCCAAAAATTATTGTGTGAAGCCAATTTTTTTCATATACAATTCATGGGAGGTACAACAAAATTGATATCTCCTTTAAAAAACAATCAACTTTGAAGAAGTGGACTTGAGGTCAATATTGAACATTAAGAATGTAAGGTTGACTCTATTAAGATACAAGTCTTAGTAAAATAACTTTTAATCGGCTTTATAGTGGACATTATTGACATCGGTCCAAAATTGTACATGATAGGCTCATTCGGGTTCTTTCATTTTATGTATATTAGTCTAGGATCAGTTGGATATCAGGCCCACATTAGTTGCCTATTATAACAGGAAGTTTTATTTGATTAGGATTCTTTATTTTTATAGAATTAGGATTGAGTAAAAATTCTTGAGCTTATATAAAGGCAGAATAAATCATTGTAATCATCATTTATTCATATTCAATACAAAAATATAAATTTTCTCATCTTTAGCTGTCAACCCAGGATCTCATCCTTGCTTGTTGATCTTTATAGCCTAATTATTGATTTTTACTTGTTCTTCTTCGTGAAGTAACCTAAATTCTACAGTTCACTCGTTATTTTATTGTCTAAGTTTATTTTAAGCGTCGCTCACTGTAAGTCGAATTTGGCTTTGTCTAATTTGACAGATCCTAACATCAATTTTTTAGGAATTCAAGGTGATTCATATTTCTAGCAAGACTATGGATATATAAGAATCCCCTTTAATTAAATTTATACGCGAACAATTTGTTAAATTCAATTCTTTAGTTTAATCCAATGATTTAAATTAATTTTAGTATTATATTATAACTAAAATTTCAATATGATAGAATGACTTATTAAAAATATAAGCACATCCATATTTACATAATGTGGGTTAGGTTTGTTAGTGTAGATCAACTAGATTTTGGCGCACCACAGCGTTTTAACTAACACAATTTTGTTGCATCTTCAAAAATATTTTCTTTTTTCAAAAATTTAAAATTACTTAAAACATATTTTTCAAAAGAAAAGTATTTTAAAATATACTTGAAAAAACAAAGGAATTGTTTTTAATCATAAATATTTTATTTTTAGAATATATTTTTTTACATTAATTACAAATTTTTTTTCTCAAAACAATTACTAAATCTCAAAAACCAAAAACAAAATGCATTTTTACTATTTTTCATTTTGAAAAAGTTTGCTAGAAACACTTATCGATTGCGTGATCATTTTTAAGAACAATATTCTTAAAACATTATTCTCATTTTTTTAAAAAGAATTTTTAAAAACATAATTTTTAAAAAAAGCACCCTGAAATCTACAAAATTGTTCGAGTTAGAATCACATCAACTTAAAATCTCGCCAAGCTTAATCCATACTTAAATTATTGTTGGATTTGTATAAGTTGAAATTTTATCTTAGAAGAATATTATATTGTATTCTATACTTTTTGAATTTTGCAGTTTTGTTAATTTGTAGAAGGCCCTGTTTTTGTTGGGTAGGTGATGGCTGTTGTGTGCAAAGTGTCACATTATATATCAAAACAATTTTGATGGATATTGAGTATACATAGGTTAGTAGGCAACATTATCTTACATGCTAGTCTTTTGGATCAATGGTAAGTGTTTGAGTCATGCAAATGGTATCAAAGTAGACATGAATCTCATTCACATACGAACCCCCAAAATCGCCACATAGAGATGGCTACGTGGATAGTGGGTCCCCCATATTCTAGGGAGATAGGCATTACGGGCCCAATAGACCCTAAAACTTTTATGTCTTGAGCCTTAATAGAGATTGTCACATAGATAGTGGGTCTCTTACTAGGAGAATGAGCAATATGAGTCAAGTTGGCCATTGAGTTTGAGCCAGACAATGATGAGGCCGTCATTGATTGGGTGGGAGAGAATATCATATCTCACATCAAATAAAAATTTGGTGAATCTTATATATATATATATATATAGGTGGGTAAACAACATTACTTAACAAATTAATCTTTTGAGTTAATGGCAAACGTCTACTCGTAACAAGAGGCAAACTAAATTTATTGCACTTATTCTTAAATCAAATATAAACATGAGAAATTTTTGCAAATAGTTATATTTTTTGGCACTTTTTTAATTTAGCCATCTATGAACTTTTCTATCATTTGTAACCAAAGATGTTAAAATTAGATAGAAATATCTTCAAACTTAATTTTTCTCTCAACTCAAAACTCTCTGAAACCCTAAACCAAAATTTCTCTTACTCACATTGGCAACTTGATAGTGGCAGCAAGGAATGGCAACAATTATTAGAAAAAAGAGGTAAAATTGTATTGTTTAATGTGTAGTTGATTTGATTTGATGAAATGAAGGGAAAATAGAGAAATGTATTGCTTTAAATGTGTTGTAAATGGTGGTAATTATTGAATATACTGTAAGCAGCAATTTATTTGCTAGAATGCAATCTAGGCATGATAATCTTATCATGTCTGGTGATAGGTGCGTGATAAAATTTCTTGCGCCTCCAATTGCCCCTGCGTGATAAAACTTATTAGGTTGGCAATAGGTGGTCAATAAAACTTATAGCGTCGTATGGCAGTGTCCTTCATGCGTGACCCTAATTTTATTAGTTAATTTATTAATTAATGTTTTTAATTAATTAATTAATTATTTAATTAAATTTGTAGTAATTATAATTTTATATAGTTGTCATTAATTAATATTATTTAATTTTTTATAGGAACAACATAGCTTCAAAAATATTAAAGATCATTTTTTTACAACAGTTTCATGCTATTTGAAGACATGGCACTTAATGTTATAAGAGATAAGTTAACAGAGCGTTAAAAAGAAATATTTCAAGGCATGTGTATGGGTCATTTCTTGGACATGCAACATATAAATTTTTCGGGTATTTTAGTTGACCACTTGTTACTCCATGAAGTGGAAACTCATGATATCGACAATGAAGTTTGGTATTTGATAAACAATAAGTGCATACGTTTTAATCAAAAAGCAATTTTGATGTGTTCACTTATAAATTTATAGAATTTTTAAAATTATGGCGCATATTGGACTTCGGGTCTGTGAGCAGATCATTTTTTAAAGAGAAGATGGCTATTGATTTGTGATATAATAAATTGCAATAAAACATTGACATTTATGTATTAGTCAATGGTATAGCATTCATTCCTATTATGGGCACGACATTTTCGTAGTGACACTAAACTTATCAAAATTAACTTCAATTCTACAACACATTATGTTACGAAGTTATTGATAAGTTACATTTTTAAGAATTGCCATGGCGACTTTTTAGAACCCAACATATCTCTCTTTACCATTGATGTAGCTCTTCTATCTTCCCAAAAAAACATGCTAGAAGAGGCTTAGTCTTCATAATACCTATATAAAAGAATTACAAGTTAGAAAAAAAAATTTTAAAAATAATAATTCTGTTTATTGGCACAATAAAAACTATCGTGGCAGTAACTGAGGCACAATAAATACTTATGGCGCCAATTACTTAGTACAATAGCTTGTTATTACGCGGCGCCCTAAAAGCTCTTACAACGCGATAACAACTGATTTTCTAAGTCTCTTTGTTTCAAATTAATAAAATATGTATAGTGAAACAATGGATTCATTTTACATATAATATTTATTTATAGAAGGTAAGTTTTAATCTAAATATATATGAAAATATATCTTTAATAAATTTTAAATATTATAAAACCATTCTCAAAATTAAATTACAACATAAAGAAAAGTACATATCAATCTTACCTTTCTTATAATAATGTGATTCTTATTGAATGATTCTCATTCAAAATCTTAAAGATTTGTGTGTATGTGTTTACAAAGAAAGTGATTATTTGAATTTTGGAATGGGGGACTCATAAGGATAATTTTGTTAATTCATTAAATTTTTTGCTACAAAAAATAGAAAATTTCATAGATGGTTAAATTAAATAAATACCCCCAAAATACAGCTATTTGCAAAAATGTTTCTATAAACATTAGGTAAATGACAATTTTATTCTTTAAGTTTGGCTTAATACTCAAATTTGTTTTTGTTAAATAAAAAAAATATCTTTTGTCTCAATTCATTAGCAGTGCTGTTTATTTCGACAGAAAATATAATTTTATTGTATAATGATATTTTTATCCTTAAATATTATGTTAGTTGTGTGTAAAAAAAAAAAATTAATATTATAAATTTTATTTTAAAAATAAAAAGTTTCTAAAAAATTATAAAAATATAAAAAGAAAATTTTTATATTTTCTTCTTTCTCCCTCTCATCATCCCTGTCCTCGACTCCACTGGCGGCCTCCTCAACAACATAACGCTGTCGTCATCCTCCTAAGACGGAAAATGCCTCGGCAGACCAGTCATCACGTCTTTTGGTTTCGACTGCGACGGAGGCCGCAACGACCCTATCATCGTGTCATCCTTATCAGCCAATGATGGTTCGGATCGACAAGTGGCTTTATGGCCTTAAAGTTTCTTTCTCTAAGCACTTGGTGTAGAATTGACTTGTTTCAGCATGGACAATGTGATTTATTATTAATTCGCGACGAAGTTTCATTTTTTTCTATCTACCTTTTGGTGTGTGGTTTGTGCTGGGCATTTGTGGGTCTGTGAGGCCACAGGGAGCTGTACGGGTAGTAGTGGTAGAAGCAACAGTCGGCAAGTTGCTAGGTAAATGAGTAAAAGGGTGGCCATAATGAGATGGGGAGGCGTTTATATATGATGAATCTTAGCTTTTTTTATTCCTCTGTTAATCGATTAGATTGTCTTTGTATTTCATATGTTTTGTTCGAGAATTAGATCTTCAGTGTGTTCTTGTTATATATGCAAGAAAAGGATTGTTAAATTGATTCTGCTTTTATGGGTTTGTGTTATTGTTTTCTCTGAATTATGGTTATTCTTGTTCATTCCTTTTCTTTGTGGGTTTTGTCTTTTAGCTATTCAAGGGCATAAAGTATGCTTCGATTCGATGGCTCTAAGGTTGGCATTTGAATCCCATTTATTCCTATTTTGCATCAAAATTTCTTGGTTTCTTTGGCCCTGAATTGCTTTTTTTTTTGTTCTTTCATAAGGCTTTATTTTGTTCTGGGGTCACGTGATTCAAAATTGACAGAGGGGACGACAATGAAGTAGGGGTGGCTTACTATGGTAGGAGGGGAAGGTAAGGTAGGGTTTTTTAAGGTTGGGTAGAGTGGTCGACCAAAAATTAATATCATTTTAATTATTAAAATTTTATATTCTATATTTTTATAAAATTTAATATAAAAATTTTAAAATTATTCTCTTTAGAAAAATCACGTTTGAGCCCAAAGTTTCCAAGCTTAAGCAGAAGCTGAATCCCAAAGGCTTAATTAGATGTCTCTTGGTGAAACAGCCTACCCTTCAGGAGGCCTATAGTGAACTATTAGGTTAGGCTCTTTTAGAGTTGGACAATGCTGTACTTGCTCAAATTCAGAGAAGCTGATCAACCGCCCAAAGCATCTGTTCGATATAACTTGTCAAGATATAACCCAGATCACCATCTGCACATTAACTCAGTTGGTTGGTCCCAGCACCTGCAAATCGATGAGAAAAATGGGTCGGATCTACGACTGATGGGCCAACCAGGCGTAACCAGTAAAGTTACCAGAAGACCAGCTCTGTGGGACAGCTCCTGACCGCACTCGAGTCGAATAGGAATAGACTACCAGGACCCCCCCCCCCCTCGGCGAACGAATCAAGCTTCACGTTACACTTAAACAAATTCATCGACGAAGACAGGCATAAAGAGTATGCCGAGAATATGCTTAGCATATATCAAAAAGATACATGGCATGTAACAGAAGTAAAATCAGAAGTATGACAGAAGAATATTTAGCATATGTCAGGCGCACAGCAGAAGGATATTTGGCGTGTGTCAGAAGCATAGTAGAGGCAGAATACCTAAGAAGTCCTCTGAAGATCAATAATATAAAATGGAGAAAAAGATACTAAAAAGAGGGATGCTAAAAAATCAGAAGGATTAACAGAGAGAAAAAAGGTTTGCTTCCCTTTATTCCGGAGGCATTTGTTACCACCTTTATTTATTAGACTCCTCTTATCCACAGAGATTTTGTTTCTGACTTAAGCATCAGAGAATCTTCGCCAAAACCTACCTCGGTGAAACCATCACGATTAGTCTTCCTTGTGACTTGCAGGTTTTGTCGTAGCCACAGAAGAAAAGAAGACATAGGCCCAATACGCCCAACCAAAATAAGGCTCAGGTGTTGATTTTCGCTAACAAAATAAATTCAAAACTCGTTGGCTCGAAGAATCACTTTTTTCAGTTAACAATTTTTTGCTCCGTTTGTCAGAAATTGAGACCAAAAGCTTTGTCCAGGAAGACGGGTTTCTATAGTGGAATAGTCATCTATCAATAAAAATTGCATTGTTTGAGAGCGAGGCTCAGACCTAAACAGGAACGGAGGCCACAGAAATAGGCATCTCCCTCAGATAGAAGGCTCGTTGCTACCTAAAATACAAGCAGAGCTAAGAACCCTGAGGGAGGAAATAGAAGAACTGAAACAGCTCATAGCTGAGTTGATCAAGAGTAAACGAAAGGAGGCAGGAAATGATGGCAAGAGGGAATCTCAAGAGGAGGTTTGAGAACAAATAGAACAGAGGAACAGATCAGGGACCTTGTACGATTTGGCCGGAGTAACCAGGCCAAGCTAAGCGATCATTGAGAGAGAAGAGGTAGGGACTGGAGATTTTGAGCAGGCGGCGAGAAAGGAGCCGTCTACCAAACAGTAGCAACATTAACAGAGTAAGTCAGGCGTAGAAAGCAAGGTCCGTGATTTAGAGGGGAAGTTGAAGAGCCTATTGGCAAAGAAGGAGAAGAAAGATCAGTCTCCCATGAAGAAGATAAAAAGGGAGAGGAGATCACTGCTGATAGACAAGTTGAGGGATATGGCACTCCTGAGCGGGTTTCAACTCCCAAACTTGCCCACATACAAGGGAATCACCGACCCCAACTACTATGTCGACTAGATTATCGACCTACTATTAATTGTAGGACTAAGGCATGACTAGATGTACAGGCTCTTCCATATGAACTTAGAAGGGCCCGCTTTACTTTAGTATAGAGGTTTGAAGCAGTGCAATATCGCCTCCTACAATGAGCTGATTGAGAAATTCGTGCAATATTTTTGGGGTTTGTGCGAGGCAAATAAAGATCTGGAGCAACTGAAACGGATTAGGCAGAGCAAGGGTAAGAGCCTTAGGAATTTCATATAGAGATTCCATAAAGAGGTGATAGCCTTGGGAACTTTTGACCAGCCAATTGCCCTAAACGGCCTTATGGTTGGACTAGGGCTAAATAAATTATAGTACTACCTATCAAAAAGTGGCGTCACGAGTTACGCAGCGGCGCATAACAAGGCACCAAAGTACATATCAATAAAAGAAGGCAAAGAAGCCAATAAATCCCTTGCCAAACAACCCCGAGGCCAGGCCAGGCCTAGGGAACAAGTCAAATTCAGGGGAAGGGAAGAGCCCCTACTCCCTCTGCAGAAATACCAGAGGACGAACGATACATACCGTCCTTTGCAGAGGGAAATTTTCATAAACTAGCATAGTACACCGACAACCAGAGGAATAATACGCTGAACCATGGGACCAGAAATCGAAGAAATAAGCCAAACAGGTTCCACCCAAGTGACCATTCCGAGCAGCCTCAAAGCTTGAGGAATCGTGATGAACACTCGGCTGGAGAGAGGAGGCTGGCTCGTGTTGAGAATTTTCTCCCCCTAACCATGCTGCTGGAAGACATCTATAAAGCGATTCAAAGTTGGGGGTTTCTACATAGAAATTTCAGAAGGAATGGAGTAAAGCGGCGAATAAACCCGACAAAATGGTGCAACATGAATAAAGGGCTAGATTACGCCACAGGGGAATGCTTCCAGTTGAGGAAACAAGTTGACACCTTAATGAGGAATGGTTACCTGAGAGAGTTCTGAGCTGACCGACAGCTTACGACTATTGGGCAACCTAGCAGATTAAATCCTAACCCCGTCACAATATTTTTGGTAGACCCACATTAGCTGGAGAATCGAACAAAGAGTAGAAAAACAAACTCCAAATACTCGATGGTGACGCACCAAGTTATGTGCAACACACCTTTATCCAAAAAACCCAGGTTGCGACAGGCTGTGTCGATTATGTTCATAGAGGAGAACGTGCAGGAGTCAGTTATCCTCATAACAACACACTTTTGATAGAAGTGTTGGTAGTGGGAGAGAAGATGAATAGGGTATTTGTCAATTCGAGTAGCTCGGTCGACATAATCTTTAAGTAGACCCTAGATGAGTTGAAAATTTAGAACCTGCATATAGAAGGGACCCAAACATCGCTGCAGGGGTTCAGAGATGACTATGTGATGTCGATCAGGGTAATGGCTCTGCTCTTCACCACAGGACAAAACTCTACTAGAAAACCTTGATGACCAAATTCGTGATGGTCGATCAACCCTTTCCATATAAAATCCTCCTCAGGTGGCTATTCATGGTCGGCATGAACACTGCCTTGTCCATTCATTACTTATAGCTAAAATTCTTGGGATAGGAGGGAATCGAAGTAGTGTCAGAAGACTAGAAGGAAACCAGGAGTTGTTACGTAGTAATGGCAAGAAGGGCGTTATGTATTTCCACTATCAACCTAAGAGAGAAAGTCGGCAAGTTCTTAAAGACAACAGAAGAATTGTAGGATATATAGGTTAGAGCTGAGGAACTTGGGAAAGTAGTTAGGGCCAACCAGTCCCACGAGGAAATGTTTGGGATCGACCCAAAACTGGCTTCTTACAAGCTGACCGTTGACCCTATATCCCGTCTGGTTAAGCAAAAAAGAAGAATCTTTAACCAAAAGTGGAATGAGGCTGTGGCAACAAAGGTGGAGAAACTGTCAACTGCAGGTTTTATCAAGGAAGTCCATTACCCTGACTAGTTAGCCAACGTGGTAATGGTGAAAAAAGCCAATGGGAAGTGAAGGATATGTATAGGTTTCACTGATCTGAATAAGGCATGTCCAAATGATAGTTTTCCCCTCTCGAAGATTGACCAACTCATGGATGCTACGTCTGGACATAAGCTGCTAAGCTTCATGGATGCCTTCTTCGGCTATAATTAAATCCCACTATTTTTTCCAACCAGGAAAAAATGTCATTTGCCATTCACCAAGGGATGTACTGCTACTGGGTAATGCCGTTTGGATTAAAACAATATTGAGGCTACCTACCAGAGACTAGTGAACAAGCTCTTCAAGAACCAAATCGGCAGGAATATTAAAGTTTACGTGGATGATATGATCGCCAAGTTCATAAGGGTGGGGGATCACGTGGCCAATCTGAGGAAAACTTTTATGATATTAAGAGAGAACAGAATGAGGCTGAATCAAGATAAATGTACTTTTGAGGTAAAATCTGAAAAATGCTTGGGCTTTATGGTAAGCTTGAGGGGGATAAAAGCCAACCCAGATAAAGTACAGGCCATTCTAGAAATAAAGTCCTTTACCATAGTGAAAGAGATCCAGCGACTCATAGGAAGAATTGCAGCCCTAAACAGGTTCATTTTCAAAGTCACAGATAAATGGTTTACTTTTTTTTAAACCATAAAGAGAAGGGAGAAGAATAGGTGGACGGAGGAATGCGAGCAGACATTTCAAGAATTGAAGGCCTACCTCTCAGAACTAATACACTTAGTTGTCCTTGTATAAGGGAAGGTCTTGTTCCTGTACCTAGGAGTCTCCAAGCAGGCTGTAAGCTTAGTGCTAGCCAAACAAGAAGTAGGGGTATAGCGGCCGGTATACTATATAAGTAAAGCCTTCATCACTCTAGAAACTCGATACCCTCCCCTAAAAAAGTTAGCTCTAGCCCTAATTGTATTCGGAAGGAAGCTGCAGCTCAATTTCTAGGTGCATACCATTATTGTACAGACTAACCAGCCACTAAGGCAGATCTTACACAAACCGAACCTATCTGCCCTATTGGTTAAATGAGCCATGGAATTGAGCAAGTTCGACATCCACTATAAGCCCCGAACAACTATTAAATGACAGGGCTTGGCCGACTTCGTGGCAGAATACACATACAAGATGATGGGGGTTGAGGAGATAAGGGCCCAAGCCACCGACCCTACTACAAGAAAATGGCTACTCTACATCGATAAGGCATCCAACCTACAAGAAAATTAAGTAAGGATCATTCTGGTGAGCCTTGAAGAAGACGATGTCAGCTACGCAGTCCGCTTTGGGTTCCAAGCCTCTAACAATGAGGTAGAGTACGAAGCCCTCAAGGCTAGATTAAGAGTAGCTCGGGTACTGAATGAGAGGGAAGTGTTAGTGAAGAACGGCTTCTAGTTAGTGGTGAATCAGGTCAACAGTAGCTTTGAGGCCAGGGAGGGGAGAATAGCTGCATACCTAGCAAAAGTGAGGAGTCTGGTCAGTAGTTCAGGGAAGTGTAAGTAGAACTAATATCAAGAAATGAGAATCACCAGGCAGACATCATCGCCCAAATGGAATCAATAGAAAATGCTTGATTACCCCAAACAATCCCCGTGGAACTCATAGTAAAGCTCAACATCTAAGAGGAAGAACAGATTATGCAAATCGTGTCAGAACCAAGCTGGATAGACCCCATTAAAGACTACATTTTAAACAGGATGATTTTGACCGATAGAAAAGAAGCCTGGAGAATTCAGTACCGAGCCACCAAGTACTTGATGATCAGCGGGGTGTTATACCAAAAAGGTTTCTCACACCTCTACATACGGTGCTTAGGCCCACTGGAGGCTGAACAGGTCCTTAGGAAAGTCCACGAGGGGGTCTGTAGTAATCACTTGAGGATGGAATCATTGGCTCATAAGGTGGTCAAGACCAGATATACTAGCTGACTGCTCAACAGGATACTAAAAGCCTAGTTCAGCGCTGTGATAGATGTCAAAGATTCGAGGACAAAATTCAAGCATCCGCGGAAGAATTAACCACAATGAATAGACTTTGGCCATTCACCCTGTGGAGGCTCGACTTGATCGGACCTTTGCTAAGAGGAAAGGGGTCTTATAAATATGTGGTCGTAGCTATCGAATACTTTACAAAAGCCATGTCAAGGATCTTTAGGTCTACAACTGAAACTACCGCGGGATTTGCATCAATTAGAGGATTAGTAGGAGCGAGCGGACCGGTTAGAGCTTCAGCTGGGCCAAGGAGATGAGCAGTAATAGCTTGACTCTGGTTGGCAGCAGAGGCCACCATAGTAGAACCAGCAATAGCAACACCACCATTAGCAGCAGCAGTTTCCTTAGTCGGAATAACTTCTTCAGTACTAGCACCAGCACCTGATGGCACTGATGCTTCTTTAGTATCTCGAGCCCCTGAAGTCTCCCCTTCATGGTATAAGCCCCCAGTGGCCATGTCCCATAGCCACTGGAGGTCAATTTCTAGGTAGTGCTCTTCAAAAGGTTGATTGACCTCAAGAATACCTCAAACGCCCCTCGGCAGAAGCCTTTATAATGACCGGCAGACCAGTGATTCCTGTATTGCTCAAGTTCTGTTGCCAAGGAATTTCTGCCCTGCTCGATCAGCTCCCTCTCCCTTTGAGGCATCATAAATTGAAGCTCGAGTTCCTCGCTTTATCGTATCAACTCAATAATACGAGTCCCTGCCATAGCCAGAGCGTTAGTCATCTTTTGCTTGACCAATTTTTTCTTATGGTCAAGCTCAAACAACTTGCTCTCTGTCTTAGCTCAGGCGGTCATCATCTCCTCTAATTTAGTCTTCACCTCATTTTTCATCCTCCTATTCTACTTGGTGATTCTCTTCGCCTGTTGGGTCTCAGCTCAGGATCGAGCAAGATCATCCTTAGCCCTTTGAGCACAGGCTACCATGCTAAGAATATTGGCTTAAAATCGAGAAACAAGGAAGACAGACTACACGAAACATAAAAAAAGTCAGAACATGTGAGTGCATAAATAAGAACGAAACAGGAAGGCAGAAAGTACTTATGTCGAGAGCAGACCTTATGGCAATATTAAACCGCATGTTAGGGTTCAAAGAAGACACCTGACCCTCCCAGGCTGGGGTTATGCACCTATCCAGCTCCCGCATCACGGGGAGTGGGAAACCTAGGTCCTCATTTACTTCTAGGGCCAGCACGGAGGTGGGCACACAAGAGGGAGGACCTTCACTGGATAATGTCCCCTCCCCTCTTATGGAGCTGGATGTTACCATGGTTTTCCTGGCTGAGGTAGTTTTTGTTGTGGGATGAGCCGGTAAACCCTGCAACTCGCTCTCTCTTCACGGGTCTGCCCATTAGCAACTTGACCAGACAACCCCCTTCCATGGGATGACCTCCTTGCTCGGCTTTCCCCCAAGCCGAATAGTATTCCCATGACGTTGTCAGGGTTCAAATGACCCTGACCACCTGAGGAGGAACCTTTAATCCGGCTCATTTTTCTCCTCTCTCCATCACCTTGTTCAGACATCCCTGTATTTTGCATACAGTGTAAGCTTAAAAAAAATAAAAGGACCAGTCCAGGTAAAGAAATGAAAACTCACTTCGAATGCAGAGAAGGGATGGAACAGAGGTAACTAGGCACGATCCAATAAGGCTAGACAGTGACAACAACTCCTGAAATGGAAAAATATGTTGAAGCGCAGTAGTTATCCGATTTAGGGTCTGCTCGGATATCTCTACGTCAGTAGCCCAAGTCACTGCAAAAAATTCAAAAATATCAGCTAAGCCATATAAGGTAAAAAAAAATATACATATATACGAGAAGACGAGGACCTGCATCCGCAGAAAAACTGGCAAGGATAACCCACTCTCTCCTGTCCCTCTCGGGAACCCTCTGACCCCATTCTCCTTTAGGGAAGAACTACTCCTCCTTTCAGTCTTTCACGGAGGTAGGTCGACTAGGGACTAGGTTCTGAAGAATATGGAAGGAGAAGTAATAGAAGCCCTTTTTGCTTCTAGCATTGCTCCTAAAATGATACAGGTAGCATAGTTTTTAAAAATGGGGAGGAGACTGCCTTGCCCTTGCCTACAAGATGTACAGATACATTAATACCTTTTAAGAATTGGGCCCTAGCTGAGACGGAGTTATTTTGAGGTGGGCTAGCATTTTAGCAAAGTATCGCTGTATTGGGAGCTTGAGGCCTAGCTTAAAAAACTCTACATGAATGGCCACTTCACTATTGATATAGTGCTCAGGTAATCCTTCTCGATAAGCAGCCTAAGGGTGACCATCTCAAAGATGGGGTCTAGACCATCTCAAAGACGAGTGCCTAATGAGGTCTAAATCACCCTTGTTTAGGCAAAAGGCACAGTATTTGGTATCCAACTCAAACCCTATCACCTCCACACCATCTACCCCTCAATGTTTTCTGGGTCATTGCCCTCCCCATCTCTAGCACTAGAGATCAGCTCAGCCTCACTTAAAACTACTCCTTGATGAGTAAGGTACGTCACCTGCTGAGGTGGACGCCCCCTTACTAGTTTTGGCCCCACTACCCCTCTCCACTAAAGGACTTGTGGGGTTAGTTCCTTTTCTTCCTCAGCCATATTCACAGCTGGAAAATCTAGATTGTCTCTAGACACCATTCAAGCACAAGAACATTTCCTAAAGAAGCTACTAACATGATAAGGCAAAAACAGAAACAAACAAATCATACTCAAAAAAACAATGAAAACAAGCAACAAACATCAAAATTGAAAAAATGCAGAAGAAATCAAAGCAAAGAAACAGTAATAAAAACCCAAAAATTGGCCTAAGAAACCATCTAATTACCTAGGAAATAAAGACAATGACAAACACATACAAAATGAATACAAGGATACTAAAGAAAAAACTTCAGAAAAAAATAAGATAAGCACACACTTACTAAGAGGAAGTGCATAAATAAAAAACCAACAGTGACAGCCATCGAGAATTGATTGAACAACAAAGAATGCCTTCGAGAAGATGGAGTAACGCTCACACATTATAATATTGAAAGAGAGAAAAATACTAAGTAAATGGCCAAACAAAGAAGAAAATAATAATTTATAGAAAACAGTAGAGTAACCTAGGCCGTCTAAATTAAACAAACGGACAAGATCAGCTAAAGAACCAAAGAAACACTTATTGGAGAAAAAGAGTAATGCCTCGGGTTTTCAGGTGTATTAAATACACCTCGTCAGAAGAATAGAAACCTAAATTGATGGATCTAGCCAATTAACGGCCCAGATTACCTCAACCTACCAAACGCCCCTTGGAAAGTGGAAGAGACGCAACCTTTGGGTCTCGGATAATCTCAGACACATTATCGGTAACAGATTAGCAGTTGGTAATAATTTCCTTTTTCAAGAAGCTTCACACATAGTCAAGAATAACGCTTCAAAAGATTCATCATTATTATTTGAAAAGAGTTATGGGATAAGCTGCCATTACGTGGAGTGACCCTCCGAGCAATTATGATGTCATCACACTGAGTTAACCAGCCCTGATATCCTCAACCATAGTTAAAATAGCATCACTTCACAGAACCCCGTTCAGACAAGCAACGTACCAATAGAAGTAAAAGAAGCAACAAAAATCAGAAGAACAATCCAAGCTGACCATGACAGAAAAGAGTTTTCAGTTTCGAAAAATTTAAAATTAGAAACTAGCGGACCTTATTCCCTCTAAAAGAATAATCTTTGGGCTTAAGGCTTCCAAGCCTAAGCAGAAGTCGAATCCCAAAAGCCTAATCAGATGTCTCCCAATGAGATAACCCACCCATAGGGAGGCCATAGTGAACTATCAGGCTAGGCCATTTCATAGTTGGACAGTGTCATACCTGCTCGAATTTAGAGAACCTGATCAACCGCCCAAAGCACCTGTTCGGTATAACCAGTCAAAATGTAACCCAGACTACCCTCTGTATACTAACCTAGTTGGTTCATCCTAGCACTTGTAGATTGACGAGAAAAATGAGTCAGATCTATGGCTGACGGGCCAACTAGGCGTAGCCAGTAAAGTTACCAGGAGACCAGCTTTTTGGGACAACTGTGGATCGTGACCGAGCTGAACAGAAATAAACTACCAAAACCCCTCTCGTAAACGAATCAAGCTTCACCTTACACTTACTAAATCCACCGACGAAGAGAGATATAAGAAGTATGCCAAGAATATGTGTAGCATATATTAGAAAGATACCTGGCATGTAACGAAAGCGAAATCAAAAGATGACAGAAGAAGATCTACAGAGAATATTTGGCGTGTGTTAGATGCACAGCTGAATGATATTTGACGTGTGTTAGAAGCACAGCAGAGGCAGAATACTTAAGAGATCCTCTGAAGATCAGTACTATAAAAAGAAGAAAAAGACACTAAAAGGGGGGATACCAAAAAATCAGATAGATTAACGGAGAGAAAAGAGGTTTGCTTCCCTTCATTCTAGAGGCATTTGTTACCACATTTATTTATTAGTCTTCCTTATGACTTGCAGGTTCATTTATAGTAACGGAAGAATAGAAGACCTATACTTACGCAAATAAGCCCAACCAGGACGGGGGCCAAGTACTGATTCCTACTAACAAAACAAATTCAAAACTTATTGGCCCGAATAACCATTTTTTCTAGTCAATAAAAATAAATATTAAATATATGAATATATTAGATTGTGTTGCGTGTCCTTTTATTTTTAACCTTTATTAATGGTCAATCCGTAATTAACATGTGGACAAAATATGACATATTGTGTGTTAATTTGCATATCTCTTCATGTTGAGTTACGAAATTGTGCTTCCACTATTAAAATAAACAACACCAGGCTAACAGATTGAAATAAAATTAAAATTTTTAATCTAATAGGGATAAAAAAAATTATTAGGTCAAATTTGAAAGATAAAATTATCTTTTATGCAATAAACATTTGTCTTTGTCAAGTGTCCAAAGCTAACCTGAAAAAAAATGCGGTAATTCCATAAAACAACTAAAAAGCTATGAGAAGTAAATTAATTAAAGAATAATGTTACACTTTTCAAATGTTATCCCAAAAATTCTATTTTGAATAATGTGTCAATTAACTATTGGATGAAGAAATAATGTAATGGGTAATTTTGAAAGTTACACTATTTCAACACTTAATGATTACTTGACACATTAATTTGAGATAAAAAAAATTAGGATAATATTTAGAAAGTGTAACATTACTCTTAATTAAAATCTTACATCAAATGAAAAATAAGTTTTTAGTTGAGGGTAGATGTTAACATGCATGTTGTCTTCATATATAGGAAGGTTAGGACTAGGATGCGAAGATGTAAACCCATGTGTTAATTGTATGTGTTGACCCTAGAATTTGGGAGATTCTAAGCCCACGAGTTGAATTACTTTTATTAAGAATAACAATTGAATCTCTTCAAAGGGTTAAGTTGAGATGATCCCTTTTTACACGTATTATGCTTTAAAAGTCTCTTGCAACTACAAACAAACTTAGGTTGTGCCAGAGGTTTTTCCTAATGATGATTCTTCAATGCTTCAATTAGTAATAAAACAATGAAAAGAGATTGAGGACTATAAGCTAGTTACGAGGATACTCCTTTGTTTAATATTGGGTCTTTCCAATGGTGTTAAGTCAAGGCTTAGGTGCATGTATAGTAGGCCTTATGAGCCTTAAGCAAAGCATTCTTGTGATATATGAGTTTTAAGTTTGTGGATTGTATTGGGCATTCTAGGAACCAGGACTATATTAAGCTTTCTAAGGATTAGGCTTAGACTAAAATCTAATGGGGAATAGTATGTACTCCTTATCTTTTTAAGATTTACTACCCTTGTTTAAGAATATCATAATTTAAATAAAAATACATTTACTCCAACTTGAAAATTTGGCAATACTTTTAAATTCAATAAGTAAGAGAAGTTAAAAGTCCGAGTCTCCAAAATAGCAATAATAAGGGAAAATTTTGACATTTCTTTTTTATTTAATAAGAAAGTTTGATATTTCACAAACAAAAGATTGCAGTAAAACTTTAATAAATTAATACTTTTAGGATTAAAAAAAATTAATTAAGTTGAATATTAATTAAATGGTTATTTAATAAATTAATAATTTATGAAGATATCCGTTATTTTTAAAATATGTACAAAAAATAAAAATCATAAAACGTCAAAATTTTCATTGTGGCACATGAATCAAACGAGCTTTTTAGATGCATTATTGTCACCGATTTTACCATAATCTTTTTGAAAGTTATGAAGTAGGGCAACCAAATTCGAAAAGATAAATGTTTTAGATGCAATGAATCTTGCAATTTCAGTTTGAATATTAGATGTTCAAGCAAATACAATTGTAAATTGCTTTCGACATTGTAAAATTAGATCTGTAGGTGCTATGAATTTAAAGAATTTAGATTAACTCTTAGTTGTCAGAGACATTCAAGAATTGAAAATAATAATCAAAGAGTTGTGGTGCCTAATAAATGGATGTTGAGTACTTCTTAAATTATCATGCAGAAAATGACACAATTTTAGAGATTTTGAGTAACAAGCAAATTATTGAGAGGGATGAGAAAGAAGATAAAGTTGAAGATGATAATTCTACTACGGAGCCTATCTCGCACAAAGAGCACTGAAAGCGACAATAACATTAAATGCTTTTTCGTCACAATATGAGAATGCCAACTAGAACATCTTTTCTAATTACCAAAAATTAGAGAGAAGATCTAAATTAATATTAATTTCAAAAAGAAACAAGCATACATATTTTATAAAGGCCTCTTACATATATCATATAGATTTAGTTAATTATTAATTTATTTAATAAGTGAATCCTATATGCAACTACAAAGTTTTCTCTATAATGTATTATCTTAAAAATTTATCAAACGGATTAATTTATTACATTGACCAATATTATTTAATAGAGATTATCAATTTATCAAAGTTCTTCATTTCTTCATCGTTGGGCGTTTGGTGTGTGATGTGTTGAATAAGATAGAAATGGATTTTTTATAATTAGATAGAACAAAATATTCTAATATTAAATAAGTTTCCATTATAAATAATATTGTATTTTGTTTGGTATATTACGTACATAATTGGAGTAGATAATATATATTTTATTTATTCAAATTATCATATACATTTTCCTATTAATTATTTACACCAGTTCATGTGCAAACTAATTAAATATTTAAAATTACAATTTAATTTATTAATTTATTAAATATTTAAAGTGTTTTATCATTAAAGTTTCAAAAATATGAATAAAATTTAATTATATAATTTAAACCAGTTATGGATATTTATTTTATTTATAAAATATATATTGAGTATAAATTATATCATTTAATTATTATTTAAAAATTAAATATTTAATTATTAATTATCAAAGTTATTTTGATTAATGTGGTAATTTATTTTATTATACTCAAGTTTATCATTCATTTATTTTTTGCCATAAAAAGAATGTATTATCAAATGTTGTCTTTTCATTACACCAAATATGGTATTGAACCCAAAATTGCTCATTGTCATTTCTTATACTATGTACAAACAAGTAATAAGTAGTTCATCAACTCCCAATTAAAGTATTTTTTTACTCTTAAATGAAGGAAATTTTTTTTCAAAGTATCTCAAAATTTAATTCCATTATCTTTTTTAGTTATTCAATAATTCTTCAATCTTTATTAGTCAAAATTAAGATAAATAGACAAAATCGCCCTTATTTAGTAAAATATAACTAAATCATTCATTAAAATTAAATATTTCAAAATCGGCATTCTCAAATCACTTTCAAAATTCATATTCCAACAAATTCAAATTAAAAATAACTAGATTTCAATCTTTTCATTAAAAAAAGATACAATTATTTTATATATTTATAAATTTAAACTTTTTCAAAATTATGTTACTAATGTAGTGGTTATGTTATGAATTTTATGCATTTATTTTGTAAATATATGAGAAGGAAAATGTAAATATAGTGTAATATGAAAAATCGGAGAAGAAATATGGTGGATTTGGAGAATTTTCGAGTTTGGAGAAAAAAAAAAGCAAAAATGGGAACCAGAAAGCCCTACACATGTAATGGGCGCGCAATTGGGCTACTTAGGCAGCTTTATTTTTTTTTTTCAAATATGTGTCATTTATTCATTTAATCACATTTTAATTTTTGTTTCCATTATAAGTGTCATGGAGTGTGAGTCACCAGTTGTATGCTTTTATAAGAATGTAGGAGAATTTCAATTACAATGATGAAAGATATAAATATTAGTATTTTAGTTTCAAAGGATGTGAAATATGAAGAGTTGTTGAATACTATGTGTCATATAATTAGAGTAGTTAATGTGTAGATAAAGTGTTTATGAAATTTTTTATTAATGTAATGAGGGGGAGGTTGAGACCAAATCAAATTAGAAATGATGATTATGTGTAGCTCTTTATGGTGGTAAAAAAATGAACCTTTACACATCTATATGTAACAATTGATGTTAGAGCTTCTGTATGTGAAAATATTACAGAGGCGTCTATTGAGAACGAACAACCTTGTTATAATCACTTTATATCATCAAGTGGTAACAACCAAATAAGTAGCATAGCCTCAACAATATCAACTTTTGTATTTTTTTTACAAATACTACAAATGACTATCATTATTTTTTTATAATATTCAACAAAGACTTAACTTATCTAAGAATCTAATGGATTGAGTAATATATTAGAAGGTGGATAATGTTATATTTCTAATAGTTCTTTTAATGAGGCACATGATGCATATGATTTGCATTCAAGAAAAGATAAAGTTCAAGCAAAAAATCCTTTTCAATTTATTTATTCGATACCACTATCAGACTTGGCCATATCGAATAAGGTATCGTATTTTTGAATTAAGGATGTATTTAAGGTATCGTATTGAGAACGAACAACCTTGTTATAATCACTTTATATCGTCAAGTGGTAACAACCAAGTAAGTAGCATAGCCTTAACAATATCGAATTTTGTATTTTTTTTACAAATACTACAAATGACTATCATTATTCTTCGAATAAATAAACCCTTTTCAATTTATTTATTTGATACCACTATCAGACTTAACCATATCAAATAAGGTATCGTATTTTTGAATTAAGGATGTATTTAAGGGAAAGTTGTATAATAATGAGAGATATAAACAACGAGTATATGTAGTCTCTTTAAAAGTGTGGAAGTTCTTCATTATACAAAGAGTTGATACATATCACACATGTCATTTGGACCTATTATGTGATGATCACTAACAAGTCAAGAGTTAGATTGTTGGTAAAATAATAAAAATTAAGCTTACATCAGTCAATAGAATATACAAGTAAAAGAAAATCCAAGCCAAACTATATGTAGAATTTGATGTGGAGTTAACATATTCTACTGCTTGGCAAGCTAAGAAGCATGCATGCAAGTTGATAGTTGGTACTCTAAAGGATTTATTTAGATTATTTTCTATATATTGCTATATACTGTTACTTATTTAGAAATTAATGCTAGTAATCACTTTAAGTATTTTCTTATAATGTTGCAACCTTGTGTTAAATGTTTTCAGTCATCCATCCATTCAATGATTGCAATTGATAAAATATTTTTGAAAATGTGCATATTTGGGTATAATATTTGTAACCATATGTGAAGATTGAAATAATCAAATATTTTCATTAGCATGAGAGATTATTGACTTTAAATGATACTTATTGGACATGGTTTATGGCCAAATTGAGGGGAGTTATTGAAGACATTGATAATTTAATATTTGTATTTGATACACATGAGTATTGAGAAGGCTATTCGGGATGTATTTTCTAATGCTAATCATAGGTTTTGCATTTGTTACTTGAAAGGATATTTAGTGACAAAATAAAATATACCAACAGAATAGAATAAAAAATTTAATTGCTTATTTTATTGTTGTAAAGGTATATCATCTTTTTTACTTTCGAGACCAAATTAATAAGATGCGATAGATGAAACCTGGGTAGCAAAGTATTTGGATGTGGACTGGTTTTGAGAAATAAACTTAATTAGTGGGTGCATTCAAAAGATAAGATATCATTACCATAAATATTATAGAGAGCATTAATGCAATTGCAAATATTTTGTGACCACTTTGGTTAAGTAGATATAAGAGTTAATACAAAAGTGATTCTTTCATAACCTAGAGGCAACAAAAGGTATGATATCCTTGTTGATGACTTGGGCAAATCTACAATCACAATGATAAATCTAGTCAATTGACTGTTCAACCAATCAATGTTTCATGGTTTATAGTAAAGGATGGAAGTAGAAATGGAATAATAGATTTTATTATGAAGAAATGCAGTTGCTAGAAGTTTAAATTTTGACAACTACCTTGAACCCATACTATTGTAGAAAGTAGACAAACCATATTATATAGTATGAGGGTCTTTGTTCACTCTATTATATGCCTAAGTGCTTATTTCATGCATAGAGCGAGTTAGTCATTCTCGTTGGTCATTCATCAGATTGGATAGTTCTAGATGAATTGAAAAACGTTGACATCCAACCTCTTATAGTATGTCAATAATCAGGGAAGCATAGGATGAAGCAGGTTTCATCACAGGCAAAAAAATCAACAAAAATGTATGTAGTTTCTGCAAAAAAATATGGACATGACCACCAGACTTGTTGGAACCCTATTGCTTTACATAGTAGCAATTGAAGTGTTATTTGTTACTTCTGCTTTATTTTGTTTCTATTATGTTTATTTTTAAAACTTAAATTTGATATTTAATATCATGTTTCATTTGTCATTTTATTACTATGACTGTTATTATAAAGTTGAAAGTAAAATTTATAATTAAATTATCAAAATCAACAACCAAACATAAGGATAAAATAACATGTTGCGTTATATTTATTTCGAGATATGGATCTACAGTGTTATAGCTATCTTTTGTCTAAACAAGCTCCCACTTTTGAGTTCGAAATCAAATGGTCGACCAATATTAAATACTCAATAATCTTACAAGCAAATACTGTATAGTCCTTACTTTGGATCTTCTGTGAGGCATACCTTCTTTTAAACAAATCACATTAAACAATGACAAATCTAGAATAATACCTCTCATAAGAGCATAAAATTTGTATACCTGGAATAATGTAGCATAAGAATATATAGAGGAGAGACATGAGCCTCTAGCACACCATTAACATATTCATTAACGCTGGAATCATAAATAGTGATATTTTATTGTAGCAAATCAACCTCTATCATAATTTAATACTCGTCTTTGTAGTTAATGGAAATATAAAGTTGGATAAACAATTTAATACACATTCTTTAAATTTCATTCAAGTCCCTATAAATAACAATAATACACATAAATAGCCATCTATTCTCATAAAATCATAAAATATCAAAATAAAAACATAAGAAAATATATGATAATTTTGCCCTTATCAAATTCCCCCAAACATAAACACTTGCTTGTCCTCAAGTAATAAAATAAAACTAAGAGAGAAACAAACGGTTATACTTGACTTATTTAACAAATAAAAAAAATAAAACAAAATATACTAAACTAATAAGATGATCAAAATCATTGTCTCAAACGCTGACGAAATGGTACAAATTCTTAAGGTAGATAAATAGCTATTAACAATTCTAAATATCTTCATTTAGTCCCTCATTCTTCCTTATAAACAATCACCATGTGTGTGTGTGTGCAAGCACCAAGCAATAGCTAAAACCATACTTTGATTTACTTTATACTTTAGTTTGTATAGAAAAGATGATGTCTCGGCATTTAATTTGTATAATGATACTTCCATAGGCTTGTCTTTACTATTACTCTCCATTAATGTAGAAGATCACATATCTAGGGATCTATTTAGGACTTTACTTAGCTTGTAACGTAAGGCTAGGGTCAAGGTGGGATAAAAGGATAAATATATGAAGTTCAATTCACACCATGAACACTTAGATTTTACTTAGAAACCTCTTGATCTTCTTTTCCTTATATTATCTCTTCCCCCAAACTTATTGTATTTCCCATCCTTCTTTTCAACTTTTATTTTTCAAAGAATTTCTTCTTTTTCTTAAGTTGGGGGTATTTTTTGATTTATTTTTTATTTTTTTTCTTTGAATTTTTTTTTTTGGAAATACCCCCAAACTCAGATTGAAAAATACCGCCCAAACTTATTTTTCTCATATCACCACAACCTTTTCCTTTCAAGAGTATTTTTAAGCAAATACAAGGTTTATGGTGTTATGGACAAATTTCTGGATAAGTAAACTTTAAGTCTTGGGCTTGTAATGTGGTTAAACCAATGAATGGGTAATTAGGCTCAAAATAGGGTACTATAGATAAATATATAATAAAAGGGTAGGCTAGAAAGGTTCAATCGGTCCAAAGATAGCCTAATGTCATTTTCCTATTCATGTGTCTCCTAGAATTTCGCCTCAAGTAGTAATTAAAGACAAGTTCTAGAGTATCGGTCTTCGAAATTATGGTGTACTCCTTAAAGCATAAGTATCTCTAAGTAATAGTTATAACTATTCATGCTTCTACAGTGCTTAAAAAGAATGGTGATTATAAATAAAGTTGAACTTGTTCATAAACTTGGATAATCAAAATTGTCTCAAGTATCTATCATTCCCTATGAATTTGTAAAAAATACATTCAGCCATATATTCTTTTTTCTTATCATAGACTAATGATCATCTTAAAAAAAGCCTAATAAAAACTAATTAACTAAAAAAAAACTAAGTAGCTAAAAAAAAAAATTTAACCCACAAGAATGACCACTCAAATCATGCAACAAAATGAACACAAGAAAGTGTTTCCCACCCCTAAACTTAATTTAGACATTGTCCCTAATGTCAAAAAATAAAGAAGTGAAAGTAAGAGACTTCCCTGTTCAAATTTCGCTGCTACGCTGACTTTCTGTCGCTGGGGCGACGTTCTGGCGCTGCCGCGATAATTTTTTGTCGCTGCAGTGCTGGAGGCTGGTTTTTGCACAGTTACTGGAATTTGCGCTGACGCAGTAATGAGTGTACCGCGGGGGCTGTGGAAACTTGAATTGTGCATTGCGGCCGCGCTGTATGCCTTCGCGGGAGCGCTGAACCTTTTTTTTTTTTAAGATGCTTAAAAGAAAAGAAGAAAAAATGATAATAATAATAATACTTACCTTGGGTTACCTCCCAAGCAGCGCTTGATTTAACGTCATCGGCTTAACGTGATGCTACTCTATGGCTCTTTCATGGTGATTGAAGATCGTTGATGATTGCAATTTCCTCCCCAATAATGTTTTACTCGTTGTCCATTGACTTTGAAGGGTTGATTGGTTTCTGTATTTGCCAATTCTATTGCTCCATGTGGATATACTTGAAGTACTCGAAATGGTCCAGACCATCTTGATTTTAGCTTTCCTGGAAAGAGTTTCAATCTTGAGTTATAGAGCAATACCAATTGTCCTGGTGAAAAGTTCTGAGAACTTATCCTTTGATCATACCATCGTTTGGTCTTCTCTTTGTAGAGCTTTGCATTCTCGTAAGCTGGAAGTCGAAATTCATCCAAAGCATTGAGTTGAAGTAATCTTTTTTCTCCATTTACTAGTGCTTCAAAGTTTAATGCTTTGGTGGCCCAGTATGCTATGTGCTTAAGTTTTACCGGGAGGTGGCAGGCTTTACCGAAGATGAGTTGATAAGGAGACATTCCAATGGGTGTCTTGTACGCCGTCCGATATGCCCATAATGCGTCATCTAATTTTGCAGCCCAATTTTTTCTGTTTGGTCGCACTGTTTTCTCCAAGATCCGTTTGATTTTTCTATTTGATACTTCAACTTGTCCACTTGTCTGAGGGTGATATGCTGTGGCAATTTTGTGATTGACCACATATTTGTGTAGAAGGGTAGACAAGTATTTATTACAGAAGTGTGACCCTTCATCACTAATGATTGCTCGAGGAGTGCCGTATCTTGTGAAGATATTCTTGCGAAGAAATTTAAGTACCACCTTAGCATCATTGGTTGGAAGTGCTGTTGCTTCTACCCATTTTGAAACATAATCGACAGCCACCAAGATGTATTTTTGTCCATTTGATGGTGAGAAAGGTCCTATGAAATCAATTCCCCATACATCAAATATTTCAACCTCTAGAATGCTCTGAAGTAGTGTCTCTTGTTTTTTTGAAATTTTCCCCACCCTTTGGCATTTGTCACATTTGATGGCATAGAGGTGTGCATCCTTAAATAAGGTGGGCCAGTAGAATCCACTCTATAAAACTTTAGCTGCAGTTTTATCGCCTCCAAAATGTCCTCCATATTTGCTTCCATGACAATGGTGAAGAATGCTTTCGGTCTCTTCATATGGGACACATCGCCTTATAATTTGATTGGCACATTGCTTGAATAGAAAAGGTTCATCCCAATAGTATAACTTTACATCATGTAAGAACTTTTTCTTTCTCTGCCAGAAAAGGTTAGGAGGAAAAATATAATTAACAAGAAAAATTGGCAAAGTCAGCATACCAAGGTACCTGGAAATGTTGGGCTGTCAAAAGTTGTTAGTCTGGAAATGTTTCATTGATGGACCTCTCCTTATTGTATGTTCCTTCCAGTCGAGGGAGGTGGTCAACAACTTGGTTCTCAGTACCTTTTCGATCCTTGACTTCTAAATCAAACTCTTGCAGTAACAATACCCACCGAATTAATCTTGATTTTGCATCCTTCTTGGTGAGCAAGTATTTGATGGCAGCATGATCGGTGTATACTATTACTTTTACACCAATGAGATAAGATCTGAACTTATCAAAGGCAAACATTACTGCTAATAATTCTTTTTCCGTGGTAGTGTAATTGCCTTGTGCTTCAATTAAGGTTTTGCTGGCATAATAGATGGAGTGAAAGATATTGTCTCTTCTTTGGCCTAGTACTACTCCTATGGCTATGTCGCTAGCATTGCACATGAGCTCAAATGGAAGACTCCAATCAGGAGTGATGATGATAGGAGCAGTTGTAAGTTTCTTCTTTAAGGTTTCAAAGGCTTGTAGGCAATCTTGATCAAAATTAAACTGCACGTCTTTCTCAAGAAGGTTGCAAAAGGGTTTGGAGATTTTGGAGAAATTTTTTATGAATCTTCTATAGAATTCTGCATGGCCAAGAAAGCTCCTAACCCCTTTGACATTGGTGGGGGGTGGCAGTTTTTTTATAGTGTCAATTTTTGCTTTATCAACTTCTATCCCCTTAGCAGAAATTTTGTGTCCTAACACGATACCTTCATTTACCATGAAGTGGCATTTCTCCCAATTGAGTACCAGATTTGTCTCTTCACATCTTTTTAACACATAAGCCAAGTGTTTCAAGCATTGATTAAAAGAATCCCCAAAAATTGAAAAATCATCCATAAACACTTCTAGGAAGTCTTCTACTATATCCGAGAAGATTTCCATCATGCATCTTTGAAAAGTAGCTGGTGCATTGCAGAGTCCGAATGGCATTCTTCTGAAGGAAAATGTTCCGTATAGACATGTGAATGTGGTCTTTTCTTGATCTTCAGGAGCTATGACTATTTGATTATAGCTAGAATATCTGTTTAGGAAACAGTAGTATTCATGTCTAGCAAGTCGATCCAGCATTTGGTCAATGAAGAGTAATGGGAAGTGATCTTTTCTTGTGGCTTTGTTGAGTTTGCGATAATCCATGCATATTCTCCAGCCTGTGATGGTACGTATTGGTATCAATTCATTGTTATCATTGGTTACCACCGTGAATCATCCTTTTTTTGGTACACATTGGACCGGGCTTATCCATGAACTATCTGATATTGGGTAGATGATTTCAGCATCGAGCCACTTGATTATCTCCTTTTTTACTACGTCCTTCATGATTGGATTCGGCCTTCTTTGTTGTTCGATGGTGGGCTTGTGTCCTTCCTCCAGTAAGATTTTGTGCATGCAAAAAGAAGGACTGATTCCTTTGATGTCGGCGATGGTCTACCCTATGGCAGATTTGTGCTCCCTTAAAATTCTCAGTAATTTCTCTTCCTGTTGCTCATTAAGATAGTTAGAAATAATAACTGGAAGAGTTGAAGAGTTTTCCAAAAAATGCGTACCTTAGATGATTTGGAAGAGGCTTGAGGTCTAACTTGGGTGGTTCTTCTATGGAGGGTTTTGTGCGTGCCTCTGGTGTTGTCGGATTATCTAATGATTCAAAGTTGAGTTTAGAAAATTTATACCTCGGCTGTTTGTTAAGCATGCTTACATACTCCTTTACATCATGATTCCTTGCTTGTTCTCCATTGATGATGGCATCTTCTAAATGATCTTGAATGAAATGAATGCTGAAGACCTTTCGAACCTCTTGATCTATTTCATGAGGGCTCAGATTGTCATCAATATCATTGGGGAACTTCATAGCCTTGAAAACATTAAAGGTCACTTCTTCATTTTGGACTCTCATGGTGAGTTCTCCTTTTTGGACATCTATTAATGTTCTTCCAGTAGCCAAGAAAGGTCGGCCCAAGATGATGGAGATTTCACTATCTTTTTCCATGTCTAGTACAATGAAGTCTGCTGGGAAAATGAATTTATCAACTTTAACTAGGGTGTCTTTAATGATTCCTTTAGGATATGTGAGAGAGCAATCTGCTAGTTGAAGAGTGATATTTGTTGGCTTAGCTTCTCCCAATTCTAGTTTATTGTAGATACTTAATGACATGAGATTTATGCTGGCTCCAAGGTCATATAGTACTTTTTCGAAGTTATAGTTCCCTATCTTGCATGGTATGGTGAAGCTTCCTAGATCTTTGAGCTTTGGAGGTAGCTTTTTCTGTAGGATGGCACTACATTCCTCCATCAAGGCTATAGTTTCAAAGTCATCTATTCTCCTTTTCCTTGATAGAATATCCTTCATGAATTTTACATAACTCGGCATTTGCTCTAATGCATCTGCAAAATGAAGATTAATGTGTAATTTCTTAAAAATTTCAAGGAATTTGGAAAATTGCTTATCTAATTTTTGCTTTTGTAGCCTTTGAGGGAATGGTAGTGGATGATGGTATATTGGCTCCCTTGATGGTTATATGTTGTTTTCTTTCTTCTTCGTTGAGGTTTCATCCTTTCCTTGTGTGACTCCTCGTCTTCATGTGCTTGTTGTATTGAGGTCATGTTATCTTGCAATTCTTTTCCACTTCTTAGTGTGACAACCTTGCAGTGTTCTCCTTTTGGGTTGGCTTCAGTATTGCTTGGTAAAGTTCCTGGAGGGCGATTGTTTATTGCTGTTGCGAGCTGCCTTACTTGATTTTCCAAGGCTCTAAGTGAAGCTGCTTGACTTTGAAGGAGTGCATCTGTTTTCTTCATGTATTGCAGGAGCATGTCTTCAATGTCTGGTTTCTTCTCTTGCTGTACTTGTGGTTGAAAGCCAGGGGAGCTTTAGAATGCTGTCATTGATTATTGTTGCTCCATGAGAAGTTGGGGTGATTTCTCTATCCAGGATTGTAGAAATTTGAATTTGGGTTGTTGCGGTTGAGGTTTCCTACATATTGAGCAGTTTCTATGCATTGCTCGTTAGCGTGGTTATCTCCATAGAAGTCATAAGTGATGGGTTGACTCTTGATAGCATTAACTCCCATGTTGCTTAATTGTTTGGTCAAGAGGTTGACTTGGGCAGATAATGTGGTCAAAGTGTCCACTTCGTGTAATCCAGCGATCTTTCTTGTGGTTGACCTTTCAGTGGGCCATTGATAGGCATTGGACGCCATCTCATCTAGTAGATCATAAGCTTCATCAATGGATTTATTCATTAGTGCTCCTCCAGCTGAAGCATCTACTATCGTTCTGAATTGACCCGCTAATCCATTGTAGAATGTTTGTACAAGCAACCACTTCGGAACTCCATGATGAGGACATTTTCTTTGCATATCCTTGTATCTTTCCCATGCCTCATAAAGAGATTCTCTGTCACGCCCCAGACCCAAAAGATCCGACACACGACATCACTTACATTCATTCACTGCATGTGCACTCATAAATAATATTACACAAAATTTTCAACTTTCATTCAACACGGAAATCCTTAGCAAGTTGCTAGTAAGTTCAACACTAAAATCAACCATAACCTAACATATAAATATAAACTTCTCTTGACAATATTTAAACATTCATTTCAATTTCTTTCAGAATTATAGCAATTGAATTATGACTGGGACAATTATTAAACCGGAGATACGCAGAGTTTTCTCAGAGATTAACACTCTACTACGTCACCAGTAGCAACTTTGTTACCGGGAGCCCAGAATATATCCATTGCAAATTCTTACTTAAAATCATCCAATAACCACACTTTATAAAACTTAAACCAAATCCAATCCACACACAATGAAATAATACATAAGTATTTATTCAATAGGGACAAACCAAATATCCTATCCCACGTGTCCCCAAATGAAACACACAACAACCTAGCAACTTAGGGAACCCAAGGAACAGCAGAAGCCTTGCCAAATCCGCTAAGCACACATGTACCTTATTTACCTGAAATCACCATAAACTATAATGAGTATAAAACTCAGTAAGCATACTAATTTTTCATATATCAAATACAAATACATATATGTACACAATGTATATGTATGATATGCTGTGATCAATCAAAATCATAATCTTATCAAATCACATATCATGTAAGCGCTTACACATTCTTTCAAAACACATAATAGGAATACCATTACTCGACTACTACTTAGTAGGACTTACATATCACATATCACATAATGAGCCAAATGTCACTCGTAGGTGACATACCGTATGAGAGGAATAGTACAAGTGAGGTCCTTAAATCACATATATATAACGCTTATGCCCGAAGGTAAAAGCCAAACCCTCACCCTGATCATCGGTGAGTCCTCTCACATGCACCAATACGCCACTACACGAATGTGATGACTCACTCTTCCTTTAGGTACCAATAGGATCCTCCCTACATACGGAACACATAACATATACCAATCCCAAAGGAAAGGCCACACATAAAGGCTCCACAAATCACATAAAATGCCTACTAAGTTAACAGTGAGTTCAAGTACCTTCAAAATACAAAATATTTCTCATGGACATATTACACTTCAAAAGCTTTCTTTATTAAACACATCTTATTTTGAAAGCTCACTTACAAAAATACATGCATGTCCATGCTCAATGTCAATGCTCACATTCAGAAACATATATTCACATTTCATATCAAAATATACTTTGACATAACATAAACATATTCTTAACCCCATTTGCAAAATCATACAAAACAATTACTATGTTTATTGTGATTTCAGTAAAAAGTCTAGTATACTTACCTCTTAACACTTTCAGCTACAAGGCTTAAATCTCCTTAACCTATCAATGGAGATTAATCCTTTCATAAGCCTCACAATTCACACAAAATACTTTAAATAGCTTACAAAATTATACACAATGCATTTATCACATCAAATTGGTCTAAATATTTGGTTTCTCAAAACCTGTCATTCTGACCACTTACACTTAACAAAAATTTCTAATACATCAAATGATGTCCAATTACTCCGAAATCAGAATATATCATTCTTGACTCATATATACTTCTTATATATGAATATTATATCAAAATTCCTACACAATCCATTCCATACACACCATCGAATCCAAACTACAAACCTGACAGGATCAAGATACTTACTGAACAGTATTCAATCTCCTAATTTTATAAAATCATATACTAACTCAAAAATTATAAAAATACCACATAATTACTCTTGACACATATCTCAGTCCATGATAAATATTTGGCTTCCAAATAACTGCCAAAAGTATTTTAAAACTATTTTATTTCATAACTTTAAAAATCTGTTAATCAAATACTACAATGAGCTGATAGACTTTAGAAATTCATAACACTTCAACCACATTGATCCAAATTCTCAATTCCGAGTATATCATATTAGACATATAAAATTATCATATTCCACAAATTCATAATTTGTAAAGATCATTCAGCAGGTCAAAAATTATTTTCCACTGTATTATACTGTTTACACAGGAAATTTCCAGAATTCCAGGGTCATTTTGGTAAATTTACTACAAATTCAATTTCCGAGATTTTCAGTCGATTCAAAGTCTCAGATGATCCTAAACATGTCTAATTTCATATACTCAAAATTCAAAACCAGAATCGAATCACAACAATTTATAAAATTCCTAGATCAAGAGGTTATCCAGCAGAAATTCCATAATTCATCATGATTTATCAAACTATCTTATAGATCATCATCAATTCTCACAACATCAAACGAAATACACATCAAATCCTTAATTATACATATTTTCAGAAATCAAAACTTAAATAAATTAACTTAATTAACACCAATAAATTGATAATTAGTTGTGATATACCTCTAAAGATCCAAAATTCCAATTTCTTCTTCTTTTTCTTCTTCTTCTTCTCTTTCTCTCTCCTTTATTTCTCTCTTCTCTCTCTAAAAATGGGTAGCTCGACCAAAATGAGAGAATTGGGGTTTTTAAAAGTGTATTTTTATACTAAGTGGTTAATTTTTGGTATTTACGAATTCACCCCCAAAACTTTCAAAGTATAACAATTTGGTCCCTAAAATAATTCCAAAGTCTTGCAAATAAACCCAATACTAATAGTATATCCTTAACCTATAAAAACACTACTAATAACAATATATAAATCAAGGATCACCCACATGCAAATAAAATACGTATATTTATATATATAAATATACATATTCTTACCGGTTATGGATACTGGTTACTACATTCTCCATCTAGTTGTAGGAATGATGTGATGACGTTCCTTATCTTGGCAGTTTTAGCAGGTGGAAAACATTTGGCGAGGAACTTTTGTGCAAGATCATCCCATGTAGCTATGGATCTAGATGGAAGTGATAGCAGCCAACTCTTTGCTTTGTATCTCAAGGAAAAAGGAAACAACCTTAGTCGGATTGCATCATCGAACACCCTATTGTACTTGAACGTGTCACATATCTACAAGAAGTTGATGATGTGCATGTTTGGATCGTCGTTGGGCATTCCACTAAATTGTACCGAATCCTTGAGCATTTGAATTGTGCTTGGCTTGATCTCGAAGTTGTTAGCTTGAACAGTTGATCTTTGAATGCTTGAATGGATTCCATTGACTAGGGGAACAACATATTCCCTTAGTGGTCTTGCTTCATTGTTGGGTGTAATTGGTACTTGATCTTCCATGGTGTTGACTTGATTTTTCTCTCTTCTAATTCTTCGTAAGGTTCTTTCAATTTCTGAATCAAATGTAATCAAGTCTTCACTTTTCGATTTTCGCTTGTACCTCGAAAGAAAGTAAGTAAAACTAAATTAAGAAAAATAAAAATGAAAAAAATTATGAAGTAAAAACTAGAAAGATTGGTATTAATATTGACGAAAAAATAGATAATTATCCCTGGCAACGGCGCCAAAAACTTGATACGATATTTTTATATCTTATAACTAAGTGTAAGTATATACTATCGTATGCAAGTAATAAAGGGACTAATTAGTTGAATGTCGAACCCACAGGGATAATTTCTTCTTTTTAACCAATTACTAAAATTATGTCTTCCTAATAATTATTCAGAAAAATAAAAATCTAAGAATGAATGTAAGAAATATAAAAGCAAAACACAATGTAAAGAAACTTAGGTGATAGCAATATAGAGAAAACCTAGGATTAATACTATCCCTTAATATGTTTTCTAATAATTACTCTTCTAATATTTAATTCCCTTAGTCTTTATTATTGATCAAGACACTAATGTATTCACAAGCCTCTTCCAAGGTCATGCAAGTATACCTTAATTTACCAAATACCTATATTCCTATGATACTTGTAATAAATTAAGATTTATTAAGATAGGTCTTATTGATCATACATGCCAATTAGGTATATTCCTATCCTAAAATGAAACTTGCATATGCAACATTGAATGTTACTCTACAATCATGCATCAAATTACCTAGGTCTAAATATTGTGATTCCTCTTCCGAGTTTATCAACAATATTACCAACTCATTCACCATATATTGGCCAGATATATTGAAGCATTAAGATCAAGTAATTTAAATATCAAAGAACTAAGTTTATTAAATATTCGAAAGATATGGCAATTAAGCACACATATTGAGTTCAACTCATTCACCATATATTGGCTAGATATATTGAAGCATTAAGATCAAGTAATTTAAATATCAAAGAACTAAGTTTATTAAATATTCGAATGATATGGCAATTAAGCGCACATATTGAGTTCAAGTATTAACCCTAGAAAATAAGTTTAGCTCATGGCTACAAGAGAACAGCAATAAAAATAAAAATAAAACATGGTACAATCAATAGCAAACCGATATAGACGTCGAATTGCTTTTAATTGCGCTGCCTAAGATCTCTTGATGCCGAAGAACGCCTTGAATCGCTCTCTAAGGTTGCTTTAATTAAACTCATATTGCTCTCCAAGACTCGTGCTCTGTATTCTTGGTGCTCTTGGGTCGTCTTGGATTCATTCTTAAAGGCTGGGAACGAGTGGCATTTTATAGGGATTGATATGAGCTTGAAAATCTCAATTCTCGTCGGACTAGGACTCGCGCTACCGCTGGGGCACTATACAGTTGTCGCTGGGGCGACGCGTGAAAAAGGCTTCACCGCTGGAGCGGTGGGTTAATGGCCCTGGGGTGCTGTCTCGTTGCTGGAGCGGTAAGTGTATGGAGCTGGGTTGCCAGATGCGACTTCAACTGGTCGTATTTCTTATTTCGATCACTATTCCAGCGCTGGGGCGATGAACACATACTTTGAAAACTTTACATTTTAGTCCCTATTTTCGCTCCTTTTGCATTCTTTATTTAAATTTCGTTCAAGTCCCTATAAATAACAATAATGCACATAAATAGCCATCTATTCTCATAAAATCATAAAATATCAATAATAAAAATATGAGAAAATATATGACAAATTTGCCCTTATCACTATACAACCTTGTATTGATGCTCAAACATACTCATTCCTTTTGTAGTATTAAGTAAAATTTGCACACTTACAGGATTGTTAGATTTGTATTGCATGTTTAGATGCGAGTAATACTTACACTTATGTACTAGAGTCTAAATGTCATCAGTCGCATCTTCTCTAAATTGAAACAAAGCAATACCAATAGATATATTAAGTTATATAATTTAAATTTTTGTTAGCTATATTTCTTAACGTAATTTAATGTACAAAGCTTACCGCAATCTGATCTGCATCTATAAAACTAGTAGATGACTAAAAATACTACATCATTAGTGTTATTAGATGCAAGATATCTCTTTGCCCTGCTCCATCGTCTGTATCATCGACTCTTTTACTTGCTCAATCTTTTTCATCACCTCTATTTTGTCCAACATCATATGTTCCTACAAATCATCAATCTTCTTCCCAATAACATCACATTCGATGAAATGTGCTATTAAAACTATACATAAATAATCTACAAAGTAATACTCATCAAGATCAAATTACCAATAAAAGAAATAAGCATAAAATATTATACCGTTTCTCCATATGCTTGTGAAGCTTCTTCAAGGTAGTTAAGTTTAACATTTATTTCATCCCCAGAGTCAGTAAAATAGACATTCACCATAACATTATCCAATTTAAGGTTCCTTGCATAGCTCCTTGATAGAATCCACAAAGTATTGATATATGCTTTAGTAGTTAAGCACAAACGCACGCTATTGTATCTAGTAATATAGGATTTAAGTCCAGATATCATTCCCACAGGGACTATATGATCTAATTCTATCAATCAAGTACTAAAATTATATCTACTTAACTTTTATTTAGAAAATTCAAAATAAGAATTGAATCTAATTAAACTAACACTATCAAAGTGAACTAAGACTAATCAAATACAATGGTAGAATTCAACAAGTAAAGATAATCTAGGGTTTAGACTTATCCCCTAATATTTTATTGGATTCAATAACCTCTTAGTTAATTCCTTAATTCAAATTAATTGGCTAGACTCTAATCTCATCATAAGCCTCTGTCGATGGTCGAGTGACTATATTATATATTTTAACAACTACCTATATGTCTATGGTAATAAAAAAAGAACATAATTCATTAAGACTAGGTTTAAATCATACCATAAATTTCATCTAGGCATATGTCTATCCTACATGAAAATCATAGTTGTTACCCCATGATTATGCAAACTATCATAAGCTAAACATATGAATCCGTCCATCGAGTTCATCATGTTTCCTTTATCATTCAAAATATTGGCTAGATATAATGAAAGCAATAAACTCAAGATAGAATGAATCAATTGTATGTATCATATTCATAAACTAATAATCAATGAAATCTGACTACATACTAGGTTCAAATGTCTAACTCTAGATCAACAATGTTTAACTCATCACAAACTCAAGAGTATCAAAGCAATACATGAATAAGAACAAGAACAAGAACAAGAACAAGAACAAGAACAAGAACAAGAACAAGAATAAGAACAAGAACAAGAACAAGAACAAGAACAAGAACAAGAACAAGAACAAGAACAAGAACAAGAACAAGAACAAGAACAAGAACAAGAACAAGAACAAGAACAAGAACAAGAACAAGAACAAGAACAAGAACATAATAATAAAGAAATATAAGAAAAATAATTCAAGGCAACTACTTGGGTTGCTTTTCTCTCAATCTTGATATTGAAGCTTGATTCTTGCACTTGAATCTTGATTTCTTGGTTTTGATTTCTCAATTTGTGTTGTGAATTGTTTCTTTAAATTTTACCTCTCTAAAAAGTTTGTGTTTTTTGCTCTTAAAAGAGTACTTTTATGGCTATGCGAAACCTTAGGGTCTAGGGCCTTCAAATCTAAATCGAAATAAGACTAGGGTGCTATGGCGCTGAGGCCTGAAAACGTATGGGGCGTGAGGCCCGTCTGAGTGCTGTGGTGCTATGGTTGGGCGCTGCGGCCCCCAACCCTGCGCTCTTGTATTTTGAGCGCAACTTTTTTATTTCTCGTTCGTTTTGCTTCCTATTTATTTTTAAACATCATATTTTTTATAGTGCACCTATTTATGATAAAACAATTTATAAATTAGAACAAATCCCCCATTCAGAGTACTAATCATTCTAGTGCTTTACCGTCCCTATCAAGTACTTGCCACCATAAAATCCTTCTCATTATTCTCATGTTTTTTAGGTATTAACTTCTTATGTACATCTACAACCTTTAAAACCTAAATTTATATGTTACATAATTGTTAACCACTAACATAAAATTATATATGTGAAAGTGGTAATATGGTGTAAAATATACAAGATCCATTTTTATAAGATATTCTTCAACTTCTTTATACAATAGAATCCCTTCTTGTTCTAATTGAGCATGTATAGAAATAAGCATCAATTTGACATGAAAATATCGAACCACATACTAGAATTGCCTCATAAATCTAAATATGAGATAATAATAAATAATAAATTAACATCAATGAAAGATAGTTGAACACTTTTTACACATTTCTATTTAATAATGAATTGATAAAATTATACACTTGAAAGCTATAAGAAAATTCATACACATTATATTTTTTTTAGGTTACCATCCATAGAAGGGTCGTGTTAACCATCGTCATTTTAAATGAGTCATATAATACTTTTCATATGATGTTGCCTAATGGGCATTGATTAAACTCATCTAAATTATCAACTATACCTAAAATAAAGTTTTAAACGACTCAACAACCATCATGTGCCACTAAAATAGATGAAAGAAATAAAATAAACACAATTTTACTACATTTTTATCTCTTTTTTCTCCAAATCCAATCTACTGAACCAAGCATCTACTCCTTGTATGTCAATGTTTTCCTTATACTAAAATATTTATTCCATAATTAATTTCTAAGTTTTCTTCTCAACTCTCGAAATAACGGATAATCTCTAATTTTCAATCTCATTACCAATACAAACTCGACAATTAAAACTGCATTTCATCATATAGATTTCTAGTTTGGACTTGCTTTAATAAAATTTCATGCACCAATATTCTAGCAATTGAAATATTTTGCAAATTTAAAAGTTACCCATAAATATCATCCTAAATAATTTATTTTGAAGGGGCATTAACTTATATCTTATAAGGTCTTTGAGTGCAAAGTGTAAAGACTGATGAATTGGAAAATTTAGCAAAAAATACAAAAGGTTTCATATGGAAACTTTTTGCAATATTTGTTTCCTTTGTGGCTAGGAAATTTCTCTAATTAAAACATTCTTATAGCTAATTGATTTTGTTAACATTTGATTGAAGAAAATCAATTTCATTGAAGGAAATCAATTTGTTTAAAGATGAAAATTTTCTTTATTGCTAATTTATTCTATTAATATTTGATTGAAAGAAATCATTTTCATTGAAGGAAATCAGTTTGTTTAAAGATATAAATTTTCTTTATAGCTAATTGATTTTGTTAACATTTAATTTCTAACCTTTTTTTTCCTTTTCAATTTGAGGGAAGGTGTTTGTCTTAAGTGAATATTGCCTATATATAGATCTTCATTTCCCTTGTTTATTGTGCTTCATAGAGAGAAAAAATTCAATTGTAATTGTTTTTAGAGTCTTTATTCTCCTTTGTAAGACATCAATGTTGTTTATGTCTTGTTGTTAGCCTTATGAATGTTTTTAAGTATTTTTAAGCATTATGGGTTTACTAAAAGTTTTTCAGGATGAATAAATCATTTGTCTTCAAGAGAAGATCGATCTCACACCTTGGAGAGAGTCTAAGCAAAGAAGACCAACGAAGTCAAAGGGATCTAGCTGAACTGAATTCATGAAGTGATTCCAATAGTATTGAACAAATATTAAAAGGGAGTATTATTTTGTTTAAGTATTTTCTTTATAATCTTTTGATACTTAACTAATCAGTTCAATCTCTGGGTGTGGCATTGTGGTGTAGGAATTTCCAAACCACATTAAATACGTGTTGTTTTCTTATTCTCTTTATTTTAGCTTTTGAAATAATTGTTAAAATAATCTTATTTAAATAATTATTTGGCAATATTCTTAAATATAGATCTTCATTTGGTATTAGAACAGGTTAATGAATTCTTAGTGAAAATCCTGGTTTTGTTTGATTTGTTTGCTTTGCAATTATATGTATACTAGGAGAAGTAAGTTCTATCACAAGACTATCTTTGTTCGATTATTCTAACTATCCTTATTAGAAAGTTAGAATAAGAACATTTATCAAAACTCTTGATGAAAAAAGCATAGAGGCCCATTCTGACAGGTTGAAAACCTTTAACCACTACCAGTGAATCCAAAAATGTCATCGAAAAATCAAAATTGGAATGGACTACAGAAGATGACAAGTTGGCTAACTATAAAAACAAGGCTTTTCATTCTATTTTTAATAGAATGGATCCTATTTAGATTAAGATAATTTGAACTTGTGTTTTATCTCAAGAGGCTTGAAATATCCTTTAATTTACATTTGAAGGAATTGGAACAATAAACGTAGTAAGCCATTATGCTCACTACCAGGTTTGAAAATTTGCATATGTTAGAAGATGAATCTTTTTCAGACTTTTATACTAAATTGGTTGATATTTCTAATGAGTCTTTGTTCTAGGAGAAAAATGTTTGAAGCAAAAATTTTTAGAAAATTTATCAAATCTCTTCCTGACAAGTTTCAACCAAATATCACTGCTATTGAAGAAAGCAAAGATCTTGACAAGCTAAAGGTAGAAGATCTAATGAGTTCTCTCAGAACTTTTGAACTAAACATGAGGTAGAGAAAGAAAGAAAATACAATTGCACTAAAAGCTCTCTAAGAAGAAATGAAGAGTCACGTCTCAGTAGATGACATTGAAGAATTAGACAAACTGGCTCTGTTAACAAAAAAACTTTAATAAATTTTTGAAGAAAATAGGAAAGAAATCAAGGCTAGTTTCAAAAGGTAACACATTTTCAAAATCATTTGATTCTGACAATAACAAGAATATAAGAATTTAGTGCAGAGAATGTGAAGGACATGGTCATTTTCAATTAGAATGTGACAATATTCTAAAGAAAAAATCAAAAACAATGACCATCATTTATATGATGATTCTGATGACAGTGAAGAAGAAAATCAGATGAGTAATGTAGTTTTAACAACTTTTATACCTTTTAGCTCACATTCATTTTAGGAAATTGATGTTGAAATTTTTAATAAAATCACTGAACTTGTTGAAAAAGATCATTCTAAAACACTGTCAGTAAGCAATGACGGATCAAATTTTGATCAATAGTCATTTTAGGAAGTATATCTTAAGATGTACTCTTTATGGGTAAAAGTGTGTGGTGAAAATCATGATTTGGAAAGTAAAAACAATGATTTGACAAAATCAAAATTATAGGTTTTGACATATCAAATCTTTGCAATAGATGAAATGATAAAAAAAATCTCAAGTGAACTTAAGAGAACTCATAAAGGTTTGAAGATGATGAATGTAAGGTTTGTTGAAGATGGTGCTTATGTGTTATTTTAATTTTGTATGAATATTTATTTGTTTAATATTTATACAATGAATATTTTAAATAAATTATTAATATTTTATTATATGGTACTAAGATTGTTACTTTCAGACATTTTAGATCTAAAGGAGTTTAGATCAAATCTAAAGGAGATAGGTCAGCGTTAAGAGTTAGCATTTTAAGAGTTAGCGACTTGCTTGAAATAGGACAAAGACCTAAGAATATATTAATAATGACATAGTTGCAAATGATGCTAAAAAATGTCATTATGTAATATGTTCTCAAACACATTATTCTTGATCTATGGTTGCTAACATAGATCAATTGGTATATCTTCTAGATTAGTGTATATCTATATTTGAATTGTCCAGACGGTTAGTCATAGCACTCTGTGGGCTTAATGAAAGCTCGTATAGGCATGCAAGTATTCAGTAAGGACTGGGTACTGAACAAACTTATAAGAACCTTCAATAGACATCCTTTAAAGCTTCCAATTGAAGGTCTACTCGAGTTGAGAAGTATTCGTGGACTTTTGACATGAGTGCCACAGTAGGCTTGTGAGGGATCCATCATGCTTTAATTTCACACATATCAGAGAAATTTCATAGTCTAACATTTTGGTGTCATTAGGCATGGTCAAATGCTCATAGAGTCTAGTGTGTGTAGATATGAGATCTGTCTGCTTATATGGGTGAATTGTATATCCTAATACTTCAAGATTGTATTTTAGAAAGTTTTGTGTCCACAAGTATTAAATCTTGGAATAAGCTTTCCATAGGGTTAAACAATATCACAAAAGAGTTTACGGATATTGCTTATGGAAATACAAATATAGAAATAAGTTTCAGTCGAGCATATAGAGATTTGATAGTGATAATCTATATCTCTACTCTTCTAGGATATAAGTGATGGCATGATTATATATATATGGTTGACCTTAACTTGTTGGTTCAATGAGCCATTTTATAATATCTGAAACATGTGTATGAGGCATTGTTCACGGATTTACGGAAGAGTTTTATAAGAAAGACAGGTGTGAACCTAGGGTGTCTCACAATATGAAGTGTACTTATTGAACACTGGGGCAATGGACTAGGTCAAACAATTTAATTTGAAAAAATTTTAAAGGGTAGGAATCATTTTAGAATCTCTTAAGAAATACACGTGTCAAGGTTTAAGTGTTAAATTCATATTTTATTAGTTAAAGTAGTTAACTAATAGAAAGTTGACACACGACATCCAGGCATGGCCATTTGTCACACAAATGGCATCAAGCATGGAAAAGGATATGACAAATGTCACCTATATGACAAATAAAGATGTTACGTTTGGAGGCGAAATCACGAGTAAGGTCATTGATAAGGGTACTCTCAATATAAAAGGATTTCTAAGATTATAAAATGTTCTTCATGTTGATGGGCTGAAAGCTAATCTATTTAGCATAAGCCAAATCTATGATCAAAATCTTCATGTTAGTTTTACTCATAAAGATTGTGTTGTTCTTGATCAAAATGAGAATTATGTATTGAAAGGGTTGTGATCCATTAATAACTGTTAAACATTGAATTTTCCTCACACCTATCTTAATACCAATACTAACAATATTGATTTATGGCATGAAAAATTGGGCATTTGAATTTTAAAACTTTTAAGAGAATCTCAAGTGTAGGTATCGTTCATGGATTGCCAAAATTTGCTAAACAATCCTAAAGAGTGTGCAGATCATATCAGCATGGTAAATATGTAAAAATAACACATAAAGTAATTTAGTCATTTTCTACCTCAAGAGTTTTGAAACTACTTCACATGGATCTCATGGGTCCCATTTAATTTGAAAACCTTGTAGGTAAAATGTATATTTTTGTTTATGTAGATGATTTCTCACATTTTACCTGGGTTGATTTCTTAACAAAAAATTTGACACTTTCAATGCTTTTAAGGAATTACGTGAGAAAATCAAAGTAGAGAAAAATTGTAACATTGGAAAAATATTAAGAGTTTGAAGCGATCATGGCAAGGAATTTGAAAATAATGTTTATGCTGATTTTTGTTATAAAAATGGCATATCTAATGAATTTTTGAACCTGAAACACCTGAGCGGAATGATATTGTGGAAAGAAAAAATCATACTTTGCAAGAAATGGCTAAAGTTATGTTAAACAACAAAAATTTAACCAAGAGATTGTGGGTCGAAGTAATGAACATAGCATGCTACACCATAAATTGTGTTTACTTAGTCCAAGTACAAACAAAGCACCATATGAGATCTGGAGAGGTAAGAAACCAAATCTAAGTCATTTTCATATCATTGGATGTATTTGTTACATCTAAAATGATAGAGAATAAATTTGTAAGTTAGATGCTACAAGTGACACTAATGTTTTTCTTAGTTATTCTAATAACAATAGAGCGTATCATATGTATAACATAAGAATTTAAACTGTAATCGAATATGCTAATGTTGTTTGCAATGACTACAAAGATTTTGCTAAATATTCATAGGAAAGTCAAATTGCTAGCTTCACTGATGAAGTTGCACAGAAAATTGATGATGTTAAAACTATCCCAGAGGTAATTAGTTCTGCAGAAAAAGAGACAAATAATGAGTCTCTTCAAAAACAAATTAACTAGTCCAGTAAATGACATTTTTGGAGAATTAATCAAACGAGAACCATCAACAGGAGTTTAGAAAAATCATCCGACTGATCTTATCATTGGTAATCTGAATGATGGAATGGTTACAAGAAAGAGGTTAATTAATTTTGTTAAGTATGTCTATTTTACCTCTACTATTGAACCAAAAATGTCAAAGAAGCTTTAACTTGTGAGTTTTAAGTTAAGACAATCCAAGAAGAGCTTGAGCAATTCACAAGAACTGATGTTTAGACTCTTGTTCCTAGTTTTTATTTTATTTTATTACAATACACTGCCACTATATTTTTTATACTTGTATTTTTTTAAATTAAATACAAAAAAAATTCACAATACATTGTGAAATAACAAGTTTTTGAGTTATGTTATTAACAAAGGCAATTTCATCCATTTATTATCTTTTTGCCTAATAAAGATTAGCCAAATAAGTTTTGACTATAAAGGATTATGAATTTTTAAGGGGGCTATTTGTATACACTTCCTTTAAGAATTTGACTTGTGGCTAAAAAAAAAAAGGAAGGCCTAAATGAGGGGTTAGTTCTGAATGTTTCCCTTAAATAAATGACAAGTTCATAATTAAAGAAAAATAAAATAAGAAGAAAAATAATTTTAACTATGCATTTTATTAGAACATTTAAAAACAATAAAAATTGAAAAACAAAAGAGAATAGATCACTGATTAGGCCCGAAAACTTTAAAGCTTGGTAAACTATCTCAAACTCTTCTAAATTAAGAGGAGGTTTAGCCATTTAGAGGGTTGCTAAAATTATAAGCATAGGAGATCAGAAACTAATTCACAATTATCAAATGGCAATAAAATATAGACATAGATTTAAAAATACCTAAGGACATAACCACTCCTCTAAAAGCCCTCTATAGTTTCGACCCTACTCTTCACTAGTAAAACAAAAACCACAAGTGTTTCTAGTTATGGTTATTCGAAGGCAAATTCTTGATGTGGGGCATTCTTCTTCTCACCATCATAAGTGGCAAGTTATTACAATACCCTTGTTTTGATCACAGTTCGCCCTACTTTGATGAACAACCAGACCTAAAAAAATGTGGGTTCACTCTGATTGACCTATAAACACACGACGTAGAGGCCGGCTAAGATCCTCTATAAGTTGAGATTTAGCTAACAAGGTACAATATTGAGCTACATGAACATATAAACAAAATAGGTCTGGAGAGGTAGCCTTATCCATAGCTTAAAGTGAATAAGGTTAAGAGCTACCTCACCAGCCAAAGGAACACTATTATATTCCTCCTCTTAGGAACCCTTAGTGTCACAAAGCTCGGTATCTGATATCTTATTTTTAACTCCTCGAGATCTTGAGGTTTTATATTTAAATTTTTTTATTAAATGAGTATAATAAATAAGTAGTTAGTTAATTTCTTTAATTGTATTTATTGTAATAAATAATATAGAATTAAACAATTAAATTATAATTTGCTTAATTGTGTTTAATTAATTGAGAGGTATTTTTTTTCAAAAGATTCTTTTAGGTGGTTTGGTCAATTATCTTAAAGAATTAGGGGTAAATTAAAGAACCTATTACAGATTATCAAATTCATTAAGACTTCTAGTAAAGGTAATTGATAATTTTCCTACGTTATATGACAAGTTTCTTTTTCACATTTGTATTTAATTAATGTGGCACAACTAATGTTGCATATCAATATTTATTGAGTTATCATTACATTATTAAAATGATAGCTGCATTTTTTTTAATAGAAGAATGAGTATTATTAATGTAACAAATCAAAATGTATATAGTAGCTCAATACTATAGGCATGGAATGTAACCATGCTTTGTCAACAAAATTACAAATCACTTATTTAGATGGGAAATTTTTCTTTTTTAATTACTTAGCATTTTGTTGATTTATTAGAAATGATTGTTATTATTATGCATGTTCGATCTTCTCCCATGTAATTTAAACATATGATATCAATCGATAATCAATTCAAACATGGGTTTTGAGCTTAATTCAATATCCGTTCGATCAATTATGTCCTTGAAGTTTGATCAAAACATGATAAATTTTTGACTTAGTTATTTTTAAGTAATACTGATCGAAATCGATCATTTGCATAAGCCAATCATGAGCATTATGTAATAATATAATGCAAACACTATCTATAGAGTAAAGGCTTTAACTTAGTGAAAATTTTGTTAAGAATTTAGTTCTTTCCCTGCTCGTACTCATGTATGTGTTCCTTTTTGATTTGTTTAGATCTTTAGTAGTCTTTTAATAATTCGAAGGGTAGTTATTTTAGTAGTCTTTGATTTGACAGTGCTCGAAGACATTATCTTAAGGATTACTTTAAGCTTATCAAGGTTAGCATTGTATCTTTATCTACTCACCATAAACCCAAATCACTTCCATAATTCTACTTCGAATGCACACTTCTCAAGGTTAAGTTTCATGTTGTGCTCTCTAAAATATTTTTTTAAGGTCTTCTACAGCGTCCTTGGATTCTTTTGACTTGGTTATCATATCATCTACATAAACTTTCATGGTCGCAAATTAAGAGTTTAAATAGATGATTGACCGATCTCTGATATATGGCTCCAGTGTTCTTTAATCCAAAGAGTATAATTTTTGTAATAGAACGTTCCCTGATAGGTAATAAATGAAGTCTATCTTAGTTTAAGAGAAATATTTTGATCTGATTATACCATGAGAATGCATTCATAAGTTATGAAGTGTGTGCCTAGCTATTGAGTTAACTAGTTAATTGATCTTTGGCAAGGCAAAACTATCTTTTGGATAATCCTTATTTAGATCAATAAAGTCCATATACAATCTTCGATTCCCATTGGCTTTCTTTACAATGACCACATTATAAGCCATTTCAGGTAATGGACTTCTTAAATGAGCCCTATTATTAGTAACTTCTCAACCTCGGCTACTGCAACTTCATTTATTTTTTGATTGAAGCCCTTTTTTTTTAGCTTTATTGGCTTAAAGGTTAAGCTTATTACTATTGATAAGTATGATATTAACATATATTTTGGCTCTATTTAAACTTAGATTCTTACCATTTTCAAGCAATTGCATGCTATTTATGCATACATATATTGATTTTGCAGGATAAATGATGAAATGGATGAATTGAAAGGAAAAGCATAAAAATAGAGCCAAATAGTGGAAATTCGAAGAATGCTTTGAAAGAAAGGGATGAATGCCCCAATATTCTAGCTCCCAATGCGCCAGTGTTCATACATTTGGATGAACATCCCAGCGTTAACTTACAAATGCCCCTGTATTTCTTAAAAATATGAATACTGTAGCATAAAGATAGAAATGAGGTTGCGTAGATTCTAGAAAACACCCAAGGCAGCTAACGCTCCTACGCTCGATCAAGGAAGAAATCATCCCAACATTTAAGAAGATAACACCCTAACTTTCATACAATACAGTTGGAAACACCCCAATGTTCCAAGAGAAAATGTTGAGGCATTACCTATACCATAATAAGACACTCTTTTAGAATTTTTTGGAGGCTAGACGTTTTAACTTCGGTTCTTTACCAAAGTGGACTCTTTTAAGTAAAAAAATTCTTTTTTTTTTGGTGAAAACAAGGAGCAATCAACATTTAGAACCATTTTGGGAGAATAAAAACATTATCAAGTAGTTGGAGACTTCACAAAGAGGACATCTTTAAAGCTTGGACCTTGGAATACCACTAAGATTAAAGGCTTTAAAAGCGTCTATAATCGTTTCCATCTTCTCTTGTTCTCATTTACTTTTATTTGAAGTTTATATTTGTAGTTCTTATTGTTTTAAACTTGAGTATTTGTATGAACCTTTGGATTAATATATTTGAGTATTTGATCATGGATAACTAAATTTTATGTTCTAGGGACTAGAGGTAACTCTATTAAGTACTATGTTTTAATGTATGTAAATTAATTAACGAATATATTTTGCATTATTCATTTATGCTTTTTCTGAATTTAATGCTTCTAATCTAATTGAGAGATTGATTAGATGATTTAGACTTGTGAATTATGTGCTTAGAAAAGTTTAACTCATATATTGAATTTTCTTAGTATAGCCTTTAATTGTATTGAGTTGAGAGACTAATAAAGTCAAGGTAACCTCTTAATGGTAGCATAATGCATGTATAGATAATCAAGTTAGATAAGGATATTAACTTGATTATGCATGCATAGAGTCTCCCTTGACGCTTATAAGAGGTTGTGAGCTTATTTCTAAACCCTTGGTTAATGAATTTGCAATAGTAGTCATTAATCAATATTACTGAAGAGGTTAGGAATGGTAGAGTGAATTCAAGACCTTGGGACCCGTTGCTATAAAAATTTCCATCCCCTTAAACTTGTTTGAATTTTAGTTAAATTTAGTAATTTTAAGTTATTAACCATTCTGATGTTTTAATTAGTCTAGATAAAGTTAGGTTGTGAAGGCCATAGTACTTAGTGTTAATTTATAAACCAATCCTTGTGAGACGATACTCTACTCACACTTTATTACTTGTTTATGGCCCGTGCACTTACTGTTTAATATTCGCCTATGTTGAACCAATACCGAACACTAACCTATGAGAGATTAGTAAAAGGCCAATATCTGGCATATCCTTATGTGACCATGCTAAAATATTTGAGTATTCTTTCAACATTGTTTGCAATTCTTCTTTTAACTTAGGCTCTAGATTTGAGCCGATCAATCTTTTTTTATCTGATCATTGATTAGCTTGCTCAAGGGCTTTTGGGATTTTAACTTTTACATTTCCCCAGGTTAATTATGCTGATATAAAATATCTTATTAACTAAGGTCGCATAGCAATACCTCACCATTTTTTGATCTCTTGAGATTACTTATACTCCTTGCCTGTTGGGAATTTAAATTTCAAATAGTGAATGGTCATCCTATAAAAATCTTGTATAGGAATGATTACTTGACCACTGTAAAATTCACCATTATAGTCTTGACATAGAGCATCTCTCCCATAGATTTAGGAAGGGTGACCGCCCTAAAGGCATGATACAGCCTTCTCCAAAATTGTAGATTAAATTTTAGGTCATTTCCACTTTAAGATCCTTGAGACCGAGGTTGTTTATGGCTTTTTTAAATATTATCACCACCAAGCTTCTCAAATCAATTAACACCCTATTTATATCTATCATGGGTACTTGTAGTGTGATCACCAGTGCTGTCATCATACAGATAACTAATCCCTCAAGCATCCTTTTTGTGAACATGATGAGGACATATTAAGTTTGAGGCTTTTTTGGTATTTAGGCTGTTATACATCACTTGATATCTCACTAAAGAGTATTGAAAGTAGTTCTTCATCTGACAATTTGAATCTCTAGCCAACTTTGATCCTCATGTAAGTATCACGGTCAACTCTTTCTGAGTGGTCTATTTGGCATCTTGTTGAGGATTTGTTTTCCTTTGATTAGCCCTAAACTCATTCAGATACCCATTCCTAGTAAGTTAATCTATCTACTTTCTTAAGCTATGACAATCTTTGGTCGATTGGTCTTGATTATTATAAAAATTACACTTTTTATCCTTATTTCTTTTAAAGGCTAGTATGATAAGGAGCCCTGGCCATAAAAGTGGAGCAATAATTAAAGATGAAGGGATCTATATAAATTAGGCAAAATTTGGGTTCTTCTTTAACATGAAAATCGAATTAGAGCAAAAAAAAATGAAAAGCCTAAAGTTGAAACCAATAAAAATAATAAAGATGGAGGCATACCAAACAAAGGTAAATTTGATTCCCAACCATCTAGAAATAGAGATATCATATGGTTTAAATGTTTGGGAATATGTCATATTGCATCTCAATGCCCAAACAAATTAGTGATGATATTGAAAGATGATGGTGATACTGAGATTGAAGGTGAATATGATGATGAGCCTATGCCACCTTTAGAAGATGCAAGTGACATCAAGTAATCGGTTGATGGAGAGCTTTTGGTTACAAGAAGAGCTATTAGTGTACAAATCAGAGAATATGAAAAGGTACAACCTGATAACATTTTTCATTCTAGATACCATATCAATGATAAGGTTATTGGGATTTGTGCTTACGTGTTATCTCATTTTGTATGAATATTTTATTTTAATATTTATATAATCAATATTTTATTAATTTACTAATTACCTTAATTAAATGGTAAAATATTTGTAATGTTTCAGACATTGTATGATCTAAAAGAGTTTAGATCTGATCTAAAGGCGTTTAGGTCAGTGCCAAGAGTTAGCAATGTTAAGAGTTATAAGTGCTAAGAGTTAATGGTTTTAAGTGTTAGCAGGTTATAAGAGTTAGTAAATTCTAAGAGTTAGAAACCTTGTCTGAAATGAGACAATGATCTAGGAATATCTTAGTAATGACATAGTTACAAAGAGTTACAAATGGTGATAGAAAATGTCATTATGTAGTATGTTCTCGAACTCCTTGTTCCTGATCTATTTTATCGATATGGGTCAATCGATGAAACCATTTATCTAAATTAGTGTATGTCTATATCTAGATGGTCTAGATGGCTAGTCTTAGTAAACCACTAACTTAGTGGATGCTTGTATAGGTATACAAGTATTTAGTTAGAACTGGATACTGAACAGACTTATGAGGATCTATAATAGACATCTCATAAAGCCGTCAATAGAAGGTCTTCTCTAGTTAAGTAATATTCGTGGTCCTTTGACTTGAGCGCCACGATGGACTCGTGAGTGATCCACTATACTTTAGTTCTACCCATGTTAAAGACCTTTCATGGTCTAACTGTTGAGTGTCACTGGCTATGATCTGATGCTCATGAAGTCCAATGTGAGTAGATGTAGGATCCGTCAGCTCATAAGGGTAAGTTATATATCATGGTGCTCCAAGATTTATATTTTAGAAAGTTTTATGGCTATAAGCATTAAACCCAAAAAAAAAAGTTTTTCGTAGAATAAACAATATCATAGAAGTGTTTGCAGATATCGTTTACAAAAAAAAAATCTCGAGATAAGTTCATGGTTAAGCAAATAGAGATTTGATAGTAGAGATCTATGTCTCTACTCTTTCAAGGATATAAGTGATGGAAGGATTATACGTATATGTTTTAACCTGAATTTGTATGGTATAAAGTGCTGATTTGTAATATCCATGACATATGTGTGGGGTATTAATCATAGACTCATGGTAAAGTTCCATTTGACAAATTAGATATAGATCTAGAGAGTCTCACAATATAAAGTGCACTCGTTGAGCATTGTGGTAGCATACTCGTTCAAAGAGTTTGATACGAGGAGATTACAGATAAGTTCAATTTTGGATACGTCCTCAATCGAAGAGTTTGATCTGAGGAGAATATGAATGGGCTTGATTTTAGGACTTTTCAAGATGTGGCATCCTCGATTGAAGAGTTTGATCAAGAGAAAATTATGTGTGAGCAGGATTTGTTATCAGGATCTCTCGAGAATACAGCGCACTAGGTCGAAGAGTTTGATCTAAGAAGAGAGAGCTCAATTTTGAGACCTCTCAAATTAGACACATGTCAAATTCTAATTGTTAGAATTTGACACATCATTAAGTCTTAAAGAATAAGCTTTTGAATAATACTTGTACAAGTGTTGGACATTATTTATGGACTTAATTATTTTATTAAAGCTTATTAGATAAGCTTTGAATAAGTCCTTGATTACTTGTCTATTTTCCAATGGTGTTATTATCTTACTGAAGCTTATTAGATAAGCTTTGTTAATGAAAAAACACACATTGTTTAAGATGGTGACAAGTGTAATTTTGATGACTTAAAATAATAAAAAGCTTAAGAGATATTTTGTTAAAGGCTTGGAAAATATGTTTGTCCATATGTGTGGGAAATAAGACAAAAATAGATTTTACGTTTTTATCATTCATGTAAAAGAGTTAGACCATGTTATGATAAAGGTGGACAAAAGAGTTTGTTCATCATCTTTGCAAAAAAAAAATAGTACTTACAACTCTTGGTGGAAACGAGGAGAGGAGAAAAGGTAAGTGTTACTATTTTCTTTAAAGTCCCATTATCTCATCCAAATTTGAAAAAACCAAAGCAATAGTTGTTTTGGAAAATCTTGCAAAATAAAAGTTACTATTCTAGCATGCCAAACCCATCAAGTTGGAATCTAGAATTGCTAATGAGAGCACTTAATGTAAGCTTAAATTGGGAACCTCTTCCAAAGGCTTTCAGGTGATTCTCAACCTCATTAGTTGAATGAGATTTAAATTAAGTATGTATTTATTGCATTAGAAAATTAGATTTTTTGCTTCCGCTATACAAGATTTATGTATGAGATACATAAATTATATTGTAATAAATACATAGCACATGCATGCAACCATGGAAACATCACACACAACAAAGAGGTGTAGCATGATTATTGATGAAGGAGTTATACTAATGTTGCTAGCACTAGTTTGGTGAAAAAAAAATTGAATTTGAAAACTTTGAAACATCATAGGCCATATAAGCTACAATGACTTAATGATAGTGGAGAAGTTAATGTAAATAAACAAGTGTTTGTTTCATTTTTAATTGGGAAGTATAAGGATGAGGTTTTGTGTCATGTAGTGCCAATGCATGCAAGGCATATTCTTTTGGGGTGAATATGGCAGTATGATAGGCATGTAATGTATGATAGTTACACCAATAGATACTCTTTTATACTTAGTGAAAAATTAATTACTCTTGTACCTTTAACCTCAAGACAAGTGTATGAAAATCAAGTGAAGTTGAAAAAAGAGAATGACAAGAAAAAAGAGAGTGAGAGTTCAAAAGCAAGAGAGGTTGAAAAAAAATGAAAAAGAAAAAAGTGAAAAAGAAAAGGAAGTTTCGGTTAGTAAAAAAAGAAAAGAAACAAAATAAGTGAATTTCTATGCAAGAGAGAGTGAGATCAAAAAACTTTTTTTAACAAGAATTAGCCTATAATTGTACTTTTGTACAAAGAGGCTTATTTTGGTATTAATGAACTTAACCTTTTTTTTTTCTACTGTTATTGTTTCTTATAGAAAATTGATGATGTATTTCCCAAAGAGATACTTAATGGTGTACCACCAATAAAGGATATCGTGCATTAAATCAACTTTATTCCTTGAGCATCAATTCTAAGTAGGCCATCTTATAGACGTAATCCTGAGGAGACAAATGAACTTTAAAGGCAAGTTAGTGAGCTTATGAAGAAGGGGTATGTGAGTAGCATGAGTCCTTGTGCAGTTCCAGTATTACTTATGCCTAAGAATGATAGGTCATGAAGGATACGTGTTGATTATTGCACCATCAACTATATCACTGTAAAGTATAGACATCTCATTCCTAGATTAGATGACATGCTTGATGAATTGTATGGTTCTTGTGTTTTTACCAAAATTGATCTTAAGAATGAGTATCATCAGATTAGGATGAAAGAATGTGATAAATGAAAAATCGTAAAACAAAATATGGTCTATATGAGTGGTTAGTTATACCATTTGAGTTAACTAATGCACCTAGTACTTTCACGAGATTAATGAATCATGTTTTGGGTGCTTTTATTAGCAAATTTATGGTTGTATACTTTAATGATATTATAATATATAACAAAACTTTATATGAGCATGTGGAATATTTAAAACTTGTTTTAGATGTTTTAAGAAAAGAAAAGCTATTTGGTAACCTCAAAAAGTGTACATTTTGTATAGATAAGCTTATTTTTCTTGGTTTTATTATTAGTGCTAAAGGAATTGAGGTAGATGAAAAAAGGTTAAGGCAATCCAAGATTGATCGAAACCTACAAGTATGGGTTAAATTAGAAGTTTCTAGAGTTTGGCTATCTTTTATAAGAGATTTTTGAAAAACTATAGTAGCCTAACCACACTTTTGACTCAAGTTATAAAAAGGAATGTAGGTTTTAATTGGGGTGACGAATAAGAAAAGGCATTTAATTTGATTGAGGAAAAATTAACTAATGCACCTTTACTTGCTTTACCTAACTTTACTAAAACTTTTAAAATCGAGTGTGATACTTCAAGAATAAGTATTGGAGTTGTACTAATGCAAGAAGGACGCCCTATTGCGTATTTAGTGAGAAGCTAGGTAGAGTAGCCTTAAATTAAATTGCAGTACATATGATAAAGAGATGTATGCATTATTTAAGGCATTAGGAACTTTGCAGCATTAACTTTGGCAAAAAGAGTTTGTAATTTATATAAATCATGAATCATTGAAGCATTTGGAGGGCCAACACAAGCTAAAGAAGCGGCATGCCAAGTGAGTGCAGTTCATTGAAATATTTTTCTTATATAATCAAGTATAAGCAAGGTAAAAAAAAAACATTGTGGCTTATGCACTATCTTAAAGGCACGCCTTACTTTCTACCTTAGAAGCAAAATTATTAGGTTTTGAATACATTAAAAACTCATATGTTAATGGTTCTGAGTTTAGTAATGTATTCAACGTATGTGAGAAAGTGGCATTTGGTAAATTCGTTAGGCATAATGAGTTTTTGTTTAAAGAAAATAAGTTATGTGTCTAAATATTGTTTGTGTGAATTACTTGTTAGAGAAACTCATGAGGGTGGTTTAATAGGGCATTTTGGTATATTTAAGACTTTATATGTTTGTATGAATACTTGTTTTAGCCTAATATGAAATGTGATGTATAAAGAATTTGTGAGAAATGTGTTACTTATAGACAAACTAAGTTTAAACCTAAGCCTTATGGATTTTATACACTTTTGCCTATACCTGGTGAACCTTAGATTGACATGTCTATGAATTTTGTGTTAGGTTTACCTAAGTCAAAAGGGATAGGGATTTCATATATGTGGTCATTGATAAGTTTTTTAAAATGGCACATTTTATTGCATGTCATAAAACTGATGATGCATCACATATTTTTGAATTACTTTTTAAAGAGATTGTAAGATTGTATGGCTTGCTTAAACGTTTTGTTTCAAATACGGATGCAAAGTTCTTAATCTATTTTTGAAAGACTTTATGGGGTAAGTTGGGAACAAAATTTTTATTTTCTACTACTTGCCACCCACAAACTGATGGACAAACTGAAGTAGTTAATAGAACTTTATCTACTTTGTAGCATGTTATAATACAAAAAATTTGAAAACATGGAAAAAATACTTGTCGCATGTAGAGTTTGCATATAATAAGAGTGTACATTTAGCAACTAAGTTTTCACCTTTTAAAATTATGTATAGTTTGAATCCATTAACTCCTTTGGATTTAACGCCTTTACTTATGGATGAGCATGTTAATTTAGATAGGAAGAAGAAAGTTGACTTTGTTAGGCACATCCATGAAAAGGCACGATAAAATATTGAAAGAAAAATTGAACAATATGCTAACCAAGCTAATAAGAGGTACAAGAAAGTTGTATTTGAACCAGTGATTGGGTTTGGTTGCATATAAAGAATGAATGATTTCTCATTCAAAGGCATTCTAAAATACTTCCAAGGGTAAATGGGCCATTTTAAGTGATTGAAATGATCAATGACAACACCTACAAGTTAGACCTTCCATGTGAGTATAATTAAGTGCAAGATTTAATGTTGCTAATTTGTCTCCTTTTAATGTAGGTGAAGATTGAGAACAAATCATTTTCAAGAAAATAGGAATAATACGAATCAGGTTGCCAAACTGTCACAAGATCCGTTGAGCATCTATAGGGGTCTAATGACAAGGGTAAGAATAAAAAAAATGAAGAAGTATTAAATGGGTTAATTGAGCATATCTCAAAATCATGGTTTGTTTAAGACACTAATCTGACTGAATTGAGTGTTCAAAATGATCAATGCGTTATTAATGTTATTCAAGTTTCTTTAAGTGATCTAGAGTAATTTACATAAAAAAAAAATAAGACGCATATCAATTTAGGAAGAAAGATCTGGTGTTAATGTTCAAACGACGTTATTAGATTCTTATTTGCTTTATTTCCTTTTTTTTTTTTAATTCTTAGGTTAAATATAGAAACTTGGATACAAGATTATTTGTTTCTTTAATATGTTTTTTATTTATGTTCTCTTTTTGTAAGCAATTCATACTATGATGTAAGATTTGATTTATTTTTCTCATTTTATGCTATTGGTAAATTTAGCTATATAAGGCCCTGTAATCCTAAGAGAAATTTAGAGTTTTACCATTAATAATAGTGAGAGCTTTTTCTTGGTTCTTCAAATTTTTTTTTCCAGAAATTATCAAGATCACATTTTATAGCGTTCATCATTGACTTATCACTCGTAATCTTTCTTATCTTTCTTGAGTGTGGCATCTATCATAGTTTCTTATATGTTTGGTTCTTATCTCTTTATAGATAACGGGTCAAGTTCTTTTCTTTTATTTATTTTGTAAATCTGAATTAAAACGATCATTGGCTAAGCAACGAGTCTCACTTTTCTTTGTAAAGTGCACATCAAGCACTTAATCCGTTGACCTTAAAGGAATGAAGCTTGTTGACCCCTTAGTACTCCCAAGTTTACCTATTCAAGCTGACAACTTCAAAAGCAACCATTTAAAATACACCTAGTACTTCAAATATTAAGGAAGGTCTGATTACCTACTTGCCCTCTATGAGTAAGTTCTCCAAGATGTTCCTCATGATAGGGACGGTTCTCTAATAGTATTTCACCATGTGTTACCCTTGAGGGGTAATCTCAGGCCAGCTCCCACTACATTTAGGGCTCCCCTCTACTATAAAAGTTTTACTTTCTCCAAGAAAATAATGGAGATGAGAAGTCATAAGTTGAAGCTCTATTACCCTACTTTTTCATATTCACTCATTCTCCTTTCATTCTCTTCATTTCTACATTAAAGTTGGCATTATAACTCTACTTGATAACCTTTGCTCATTCATTTGTATAAAGGAAACATTCACTAAAATATAAGAAACAGCCTTCCCAAGTCTAAAGAAGATAAGAACATAGGAGCTCTTAGCTAATATGTGACATTAGTCTCATTGTAACTTACATCTTGTAATATCTTCTTCATATAGTGGATTTTGATGATGAACTCTACTTGTGGATGTAGGTTGTTAGGCTTAACCATGTAAATTGTGTGTTGATTTTCTTTATATTGTTTTTTTCTTATTAGTTGTAGTAGTATTAAGTCGTGAGCTCAATTCGGATGATCTCTATTAAGTCTTGCTTATTATAATCACCTTCGAAAAAGCTCCTTAACCTTAGTTCTAATTCGAACCACTTACTAATTATCTTATGAATTCCAAGTCTCCCTCAGCCTCTGAAATATGTTTTAGGCTCTTCTCTACTCAGCTCTACACCCCTATTGAGTAACTCATCTAATGCTAAACATAACCTCAGTAGCCCTCTTTAACTTAGCGTAGCCAAACTATCTACTCTAAGTAGTTCTCCACTCAATGGTCCTGAGTTTTAACAACCTCTATTAAATTGTTGCTCTCCATCAATAAACAAATCCTCATTAGTTTAGGCTCATGAGACAGCTGGGCTCCTGAGCTTGTGGGCCTACTAAATTTGACCTCGAATATAATGCAATAACTTGTAAGTGTTTTGCATGATAATTAAGTGGTGAACCATGCAAATATGTAATGGGAGTAATATTTGATTTGTGGGCTAATCCAACAATGTATATGGATAAGCAACTTTGTAAAAATGCCTTTTGAGTACTTTTAAGGGTATGATTAGTCCTATATTAGATAAACGTGCATAGGACGATGTGAACTTACCCATATTGAACACTCTACAAGAAAAAGATTTGTTGGCAAGCCTAAATTATCAAGAAAGAGAATCAAATGAACTTACCAAGATGTATAGATTATTTATTGTGACATGTAAAATTTGTGGGAGATTAGGCATAATTTCAGGACATGTGGACTAAATAAGAAAAATAATGATTTTGTAAGTGGTTATTACTCTATTTAATTGGTTGCTTTTAGTTAATTATTTTATAATTTATGTTCTTAATTTTAATGTAGGAGATAGGTTCAGTTGGAGCAAATTCATCAAATATTAATGCACAGAAGAAGAAACCTGGTGTTTTGGTAATTAACCTTAGTATATTAGTTAGTTTAAATAGTAAAAATGTTGAACAATGTCCTAATTTAAAAAACTAAAAACATTTAATAATTTCTCTCTAGAGAAAATCAAGTAATGAAAATGGATCCACATCATCTACTACTATAACAAGTGAAAGTGGAGTGGCAGATAATGAATTCTATTGTAATTAGCAATATTTTCTTAGATTTTTAAAAATATTTCTAATTTATATACTATGCATCATTTTAGAAAATAAATGAAGAGGGACCTAGAATACGATAGGAACAATGATGGATTTTAAAAAAAATAATCTCTAACTTTATGTAAGAATCATGGTGCAAACTAGTGGAATAATTAAACTATTGTTATCGATTTTCAAGTTTTATGCTTTGTTTTAATATTGTTCAAATATTTTGAGTTGGTTTCAATTTATAATATCGTGGGTGGGTGGTAGTATATTAAAGGTTTTATGCTTTATGTCAATATTTTGAATATTTTGAGTCAGTCTCAATCATTCATTATTATTACATCTTTCATACATACAACATCAACTTTAGAGTCGTTCATTATTATTACATTTTTCATACATACAACATCAACTTTAGAGTGCATGTCATTTTTTGTATGCACATGATAACAAATACCTATTAAGATAACCAACAAAATTAGTAACATATTTCTCACTACATTTTTACTTCATCAAATTGTTTTGGCCACATTTGCCTAAACATCAAGCACCTGAAAACTTTTCTATATAGATTCTACACTACTTCTAATAATGAAGTGATTTTAGGAACTTTAAATATCTAATAGGTGAAGTCTTTTTCTTTTGGTTCAAAAAAATTGTAATAATTATATTTTCTTCCCTTACAATAAAAATACAATTTATTAGGGTTATTCTTTGACTACGATATCTTTATAGTTGCATTCCTTCCACATAAATAAATTTTGTTTCTAAATTTGACATTTTTCCATTTACTTTACTTATATTTATAGAAGTTAACATAATTGTGCATGGGTGATTTTTGAGACTGTTATAAGACAATTTGATTTTGTTGTGAGATAAAAAGAAGAGTTTGCAAGATAAAAAGAAAGGGTAGATATCACTTTTTATAGGGTATTTTTTGATCGTTGTGTGGTAATGATCATTTCTGTTCAAAAGTATAAATATTAAATAAATTAGATAATATATACAAAGGCATATTTGTTATATTACTGCTATTATTTAAATATTTTAAAAATAAGAAATTAATTTTTTAATGTTAAAATGTCAATTATTTTTAAAAATACATCTTTCTATGGATTATGCAAGGACATAATTATCATATTATCATCTTTTAATGCACATGGAGGTAATTGAGTTATTTTAAATATTTTAATATAAAATTTATTAATTTTGATAATTTTTTTAATAATGAAATATTATTATTTATTTTTTAAATTTATGAATATTTTTAATCTTACGTTTTATTTTAAGAGTAATAATAATAATAACTTAATATTTAATGATAATATTATACGTCTTAAATAATGATATGTTAAATAATTATTAAGTAATAAAATAATATAAATTTTAAAATTATTTATTATACTTAATAATTATTTAATATATTATTATTTTAAAATATAAATTTAAAATTTGTAATATTATTGAGTTTTTTTTTTATTTAGAAAAAGCTAAGGATACCCATGCGACGAAAATATCCCTATCGAATCGTTAAATTGACTTGAACAAACAGACATTTGCTAAAAGTCTTTAGTCTTTACTCTCTCACGGAACAGAACCGAACCGAACCGAACCGAACCCTTCTCCCTGAAGCCTTTAAATTTAGCATCCGCCAAGCTTTTCTCTCTACTCCTTAAACACTTGATTTTCTCCAGAAAATGATACATCTAGAAAGTACTGAATCCTGACCATTGTATATAGATAAATCATAATAAAATTAAATTAAAATATTAACGATGGCAGAGGCTCATCTTTCAAAGAAAGTCGCCGATAGGTATCTGAAACGCGAAGTGCTCGGTGAAGGTACTTATGGTGTCGTCTACAAAGCCATTGATACTAAGGTAAAACCCTAGCCGCTCTTTTACAATTGCCTCACATCTTTTCCTATTTTTTAATTTTTTTGGGAGTGGCCCGTGCTTTCGTCCGGCTAATTGATGAAAAGGAAATGCAAATGAAATTGAAAAGTCGGTGTTATTTATTTATTTTATCTTTGTTATTGTATATGATTTTAATTTAATAGTGTTTGAGCGATTAATATGGAACATTAATTCTTACCCAGTTAGCTTTTTTATTTAGAACATAGTAACAGAACTTGGACATTGTCGTGGTTCATCAGAAGGGGTCCAAGAAAATGAAGCGCAGAGAATTTTTTTCTTAGCTCCCCAGTTAGGCTAAAAGATTTGATTTGGTGTTGAGAGTGTTATATTAATTAAGCATATTACTGTAATCTTCAATGTGCTACCTAGGAATACTAAAGTGAGTGAAGTTTTTAAGTCATTTTTTGGTTTTGTAATGGGAAAAGAGGGATTAGTAATTTGGATTGTTTGTGTGTATGGGTGTTTTGAATTCTTAATAGCAATCTACATGTTGTATTCTCCGTTCAGTTTTCTTACTGGACTTCTGTGAGTGGATTATTTGAGTTACATGAAAACTTTGCTGAATGTTTCAAAATATTAAATGCATTTACAATATCTTCATTGTGAATGCTGGCATACCATCATAGAAGAAACTGTAATTGGGACATATACTAGAATATGGTTACAAAAGTTGAATTGACATTATAGAATTGCATTTTTTTTTGTCCCCACTTATTTTCCTATGAATTTTCAGTGACAAAACCAATTTAATGGATGAGGTGGGTGAAAGAGCTGATTAGTGCTCATGGAAACTAAACTAACAAGATGCGTTATTTTGAGTTTATAATTTTACTTCCACTTGTTGAATTGTTTTTTAATCTTGATGGAAGGTTTTTGAAAAATTACTGTTTGGTGTTTGCAGACAGGACAGACAGTTGCTATCAAGAAAATTCGGCTTGGGAAGCAAAAGGAAGGGGTGAATTTTACAGCACTAAGAGAAATCAAACTTCTGAAAGAACTTAAAAGTCCAAATATAATTGAGTTGATTGATGCATTTCCTCACAAGGGTAACTTGCATCTTGTGTTTGAGTTCATGGAAACTGACCTTGAAACGGTTATTCGCAATACCAATATATTTCTTTCACCTGCTGACATAAAATCATACATGCTGATGACCTTGAAAGGACTTTCTTTTTGTCACAAGAAATGGGTTTTGCATAGGTCCTTTTCTTTTCCTATACTAGTTGGAAACAAGAATCCGTTTCTTGAATTTATCTCAGATGTTTCCTTGAACTTTACAGGGATATGAAGCCTAACAACCTGTTGATAGCACCCAATGGGCAACTTAAACTTGCTGATTTTGGCTTAGCACGCATATTTGGGAGTCCGGATCGCAGGTTTACAGACCAGGTATGATTTCTGTGGTTAAAGTTTTTAGGTGCTAAATCCAATAAGCGGTCATTGGATATTATCTAGACCAACAACTGATCATGTTATGTGAGCATTTTAGGAACTTTTTCCTGTCATTTGAACCACAAGTATTTAACTACGGTCTGGACAAGTTGACAATGGGTAACATGAAGTGTACATGCATAGCATTTGTCATGTACATGGTTGCAAGTGTCCTAAGAGTTCTCCCCTACCCTGGGTATATTCATTGTTAATATTAGCAGTAGTGCACAGGCTCACTTTGTACATTTGTTTTGAAAATTGATGATATTTTTTTTTTTTTTTTTTGTCTATGTTTTCCCTCTTAAATGGTTTCATCTCGCCAGTTGTTAGGAGATTTGAGGTGTAATCATGGTATAATGGTTCCTGTAACAACTGTGGATAGGTCTTTGCTCGTTGGTACAGAGCACCTGAGCTATTGTTCGGTGCCAAGCAGTATGGTGCTGGTGTGGATATTTGGGCTGCTGGCTGCATATTTGCTGAACTTCTCAATCGGCGGCCATTTCTGCAGGTAAATGTGATTTTAAATTGTTTTGGTCGTTGAATCTTTTGACTGACATGGTTTTGATGCTTCAAAAATTTGATAATTGTCCTCTGAATTCTTTTAACTTCACTGATTGTGTTGTGCGTTCTGAGGCTTATTTTCTTGTATTCAAAGAAGCTATGTTGATTGTTTTCTTTCTTATCTTCCTTGTTCTTCAAGAGCTGATTGCACATCTGCGGCTGAGATGCTCTGGCAGCATCTAAGCATTTGTCGATAGAATTTATCCAGTTATTTTTTTTTTATAAATAAACTGTTTTTTCAGTCATCTGTAACTGTATTTTATTGCATTTTTAGTTGCAGACTTCTCTGCTCTCCTCTATTTTTTTTAAAAATTTTTTTATTTCAAATGTTCATATGTCAATTTATTGTTATTTGAAGTCCAAAATGATTTCATCTCTAGAAGTTCAAAATGATGTCATACATTGAAATTGACGAATTTGAATTAGTTTTGAACTAACCGCCTTCTTTTATGCATATATTACAGTTGGCAGGAAGCTTAGCCTATTGTAGTTTGTTTTGTTGTGTCACTTTTTCTAACGAGCATGATGTCATATCTGTGACTAACAGCCTTACCACTCCTAGACCTCGTAATATAAGACGGTGTCCAGTAACTTTTTTCTGGCAATATATGTATCCCAGCTGCACTATTACAGTTGATGGAAGTTTAGCCTACTTTAGTATGTTTGTTTCATTTATATACTTCTATTTATCTGTGTGTGACATTATATTTTAGACTAACAGGCTTGCAACATCTAGATCTTCAAATATATGACATTGCTTTGTTACGCACCTCTTATGTGTTTGTGCTGTTACAAACTAGCTTATCTTGGTTATATAAGTTGACGTAATTGTCTGTTGTTGGTTTGTTTTATCTGATCATCAGTGTGATATTTAACCTGAAATAGGGGTCAAGTGACATTGATCAATTAGGAAAGATCTTTGCAGCATTTGGGACTGCAACACCTTCTCAGTGGCCTGATTTAGCTTATCTTCCTGACTATGTGGAATACCAATATGTTGCTGCACCTCCTTTGCGGTCATTGTTTCCAACAGCTAGTGATGATGCTCTAGATCTGTTGTCAAAAATGTTTTTATATGACCCAAAAGCTAGAATTACAGCACAGCAGGCCTTAGAGCACAGGTTTGCAAAATTTATTCATTCCATTTATTTGTCTACTGTTAGATTCTGCTCTTATCTTGTTCTTCGATCTAGGTACTTCTCTTCTGCACCACTACCCACAGATCCAGACAAGCTTCCTAGACCTTCCGCTAAGCAGGTATCTAGGCTTTCAGATTTTAACACTCAAGAGGGTCCGACTGTGCTCTCACCACCAAGAAAGTCAAGGAGAGTGATGCCAGAACGCAAGGGATTTGAAGGAAATGCTCGTCAAGTTGATAAGTTTGAGGAGCACGCTGGGGAAACAAAACATGCAGATGGTGAGATTGCTGGCAAGAATGAACAAGTGCCAATGTCAGTAGATTTTTCCATCTTTGCTTCAAGACCTCCAAGTAGACCTACAATTAACAGGTAAAGCATTAGCTCTTGTTCAGTCAGTCTATAATCTTTACTCAGAAATGCATGAATTGAACCGTATGTCAGATATGGTAATTTAATGTCAAATGGAGCTTTTAACCTTGTATTAAACACTTGATTGTTATGTTAGGCCAAACTGAAAACAGAATGCAGTATGGTCCATGGATCTAGATCATTAATACAGTTTGAGATAGATCTATATTCCATGTCAAAATTCTTGGCTACCTTTACATAATTGCACGTCTGAAATTGCTTCTGCATTTTGAAAACCAAACCCTTTTGATGTTAAATTCTCAAAGTTGCCTGTAATGTTTTGCTCTATGTTTCTTTTTAACATTTATTTCTTAGGTTTCCGTGAATCTTTGAATTGGAAACCAAAAGCCTTCTTAATTGAAGAAATATAAATAACAAAATCCTGCGAAAATATGCAATTCGAACACATGCAAAATTTGATGAAAGAATTGATCTCCTTTTTTTTTCCTAGTCCTTTGGCCGGAATCTGCTTACTTTGGTTGTTAGGTGACATGGACTAAATTGAATCAATCGTAGAACTGGGAAGCTTAAATGGAGGCTTCAAGGAAACTTGGATGAACAAAATAGTATTTTAACCATGATTTTATCTAGCAAACTACTTACAATCCGATTTAAAGGTGTGATCCTTTCTTTCTTATTTTAATTCATTTTCTTCAAATCTCTAAATTTCAGAAGAAATTTCTAATCAATGTCAGACAGGGAAACACAGACAATATTAAAGCTGTCAAATACTCATTAATTGGTTATCCTAGGAAGCTCAATTTTGAGTATACCACTAATTTTAGTAAGTTATTTTATAAAAGATGCAGAGTTTCAAATCTGTGCTGGAATTAGGCAGTGGTACTGTTTTCATATAGCTGGCCCCCAATATCTTGTTGGTAACTATATGATACAGCATCTTTACTGAATTCAATGGGAATGGAACAGTACCTGCTTTTCATGCTTATGTGTAATAAAAGAATATGTACTTTGGTATCACCTTTTTCTGATTCATGGAACTTCATTTTGCCTGTCCTTGAAATTAAGTGTGAGAATATCGCATGTCGTGATGAGTAGCTTACTAGTTACATGAATGGTAGATATTATTAATTGATCCATTTTTCTTTGTCATCTGCAGTGCTGACAGATCTCATCTGAAAAGGAAACTTGATCTTGAATTCCAACACCCTGAATAAGGATGCATATGTTCGGTATTTAGTTGGGGGATTTATTAATGCATGGTGTTCATTTAGGAGGTATGCATGATTTTAAAGATTGTTATATTTATTTGGAAGTCCAACTCATATCCCATATCAATGTGCAAGCCCTTATATTGGCTATTATCTGGCATGAAATTATTAAGAGGAAGCAATTACAAGTGAAGTTGAGAATCATTATTTTTGCAAGATTGAAGTTGGGGCTCAAAAATAATTGGAAAGATAAAAAGAAAACGAGAAGAAAACGAGAAGAAAGAGACTCCATATTCTAAGAGAACTTGTACATTAGCTGACGGATGGCAGAATTTTGAGGCATTCAAATTTTTATGTTCAATGAGAGTCAGACAGTTGAGGATGGCTGAACTACTGCTTGTTTGTGAGTAATTGAGCTCCAATGTAAAAGGAAATATTATTAGTTACTGATTCTACCCTGATTTGTTACTACGTACTAGGTTGAAACAAGTTGTACCCAGCTTTCTAATTTATCTCAGTTGTTAATGGAGTTCTTTAAGGGTTTTTAAAATATGAATTTTTTCCAAAACATGTTCCTTTTTGGTTGTTTACAATTAAAGCTCCACCAATGACTACATTGATGCTATTCTATGATAGCCAAATCCTTTTTTACAAGTGAATTGTAGATTTTGGTACTATTTGCGACCTGCTTTTCCCTTTTTTGAAGATGATATGGCTTGTTTTATTGTGCACCGGTATTTTCTTGTAAGGTTTTGATTGACTATTAGTTGGGCCAACGGCATTATGTTATTCAGTTATAATTCATTTCATTACGTTGCTTTTTGAATTTGTTGACAACCTTTTTATCTAACAAAAGTGCAAATTCTTCTTTTAAGAAACCTAGTTTAAGTAAATTGATAAAAGAACACATCCCTTCATTAAATGAAATTCATATATGTGTAGAGCCATGGGAACGGGAAGTATTGTTTGTGTTACCGTCTGTGTCTGTGTTAACGAGTTTTTGCTTTTCCTTATAAATTGTTGTCGATCCTTGCCTTTGTACTAGTGGTGGTGATTTGTGTAAATGAAATTGAATTTGTGTTATGTTAATGTAGAGTATAAATAAATTTTTATCTATTTGTATATAATTTGTTTACATAAATGAATCAGACACTTAAATATAAATTTAATTAATTTAATGTGAATTATAAGACAATATATTTAGATATATTTAAATAAATAAATTTAATTTAATTTATTTATATGATTATACATAATTAATTTTGTTTACAATTATATTTATTTAAAGAAATAATAATATTAAATTTGATTTATTTACATAAAATATTTGATTTGTTTAAGGCAATTAAATATGTTTAAGTCATAATAAATATTTTTTTAATGTATTTTTATTTTTTAGTTTTGTTTTTTTATTTTATAATTGAATTAATATCTTATTCATCAATTATACGGAAACATTAATTCGTTTTTAAACAAATTAATTTGATACATTTAATTTAACATGAATTAAACGAATTATTAAATTGTAAAAAATTCAAACATACTTGACTTAATTAATAAATTAATAATACAAATTTAACTCGTTTATTAATTATGATAATTTTTCTCATTCTATAACCATTTAAAATATATTGAATTTGGTTGAATAATAATTTCGTCACCCGCTTTGCCACCCCTACTTAATAGGTAATCCTCATCCTCGACCCCACAATCCCTAATTATTTCAGCGTGATATAATATTATTTATACCAAATTATGAATAACAACTTAAGATTGTTTTTCATTATATTTTTGCTTTAACACTGGAGTTACAATTTTACTGAAATTTGAAAACATAATATCAACAACGTAAGCTGAATAATTTCGATCATAGCACATTTATGTACCGTGTTTTCTTATGCACGGATGCATATGCATGCTTAAAGCCACAATATTCTGGAGATTCAGAGAGTAAATCATAGCTTCTAGATTTTTCCGTCTTTGAGTTCAAATCTAAGTTGACAAAAATAACACTTCAGGAAACTATATCCACAGGGATTATGGAGTCATAGACTCTTTCGCTTGCTTTCTTTGCCTGAACAAGAATGAGCAGAAGATAACTATCAGATTTCGGAAAACAATAAAAATTGCGACAGAGATAGCACAAACAAGAACATAACCAAGTTCATGATACCTCCTGCTCCCAATTAGTCCGTACGGTAATAATGAAAAGAGATGCCACTTGCACAATAAGGGCACATATAATACCCAGCCACAGTCCCTACAAAGAATTTAACAGGTGCCTTCAGAACACATAATAAAAGGAACTCTCGATAAATATTTTAGAAAAAGATGGTGATTTTGACATTGAAAACAATTAGATTTTGTTTTCCTGTAAAGACTTTTAATATCCATAGTCTCTCTTAAGATTTGCTTTTACTTTTTAAGTCTGCACTTTAAGAAGATATTGAAGTTAAATCATAGCAAAGAATGGGGATTGTTTACCCTTCCACCCATGTGAAGAACAAAGGCTAACAAAATTGCAGATGGAATCCCTACTAAATAATACGATCCAAGATTAACATATGCACCAATCTTCTGCCATCCGCATCCTCTAGCAGTTCCTGCTCAGAATAAGAGATGCTAATAAGTTAACACAGATATAAATTAACAAGCAATGAAAATTGCAATCCTCTTCTTCCCATTTCAGTCGAAAACGCCAAAGATTGCATGGATTCTCTACTCTTGTTCTCCCTCCTCCTTCCCCATCTTCTGACAATTGTACATTATTATGCATGAATGGTCAAGATTTCTTCTTATACTACAATCTTTTTTAATTTAACTATCAATCACAAACCAGTATTTGTTCAGGTAAAAGCTTAAAAACGGGAGAATCCCAATCCTGTAAACTATTGTCTCGCTATCTATTTGTGCTTCACTTGAAACCAATATCAACCACAAGGCTAATCCTAGCATCTACCAGAGTATCTTCATTTCTTTTGTGATTGTAAAGAGCTTATGAAAATCGTTTAGTAATATAAATAAATAGGTTTGAAAACACCTGAAAGAACACACTGAAGTCCGTCCAAGAAGTTGGAAATTGCAAGAATTGGCATGAAGGAAGCTACATATTCAACCACTTCAATTTCATTGCTATAAGCATAACCCCAGATATTGCGTATCAATATCAACACCGATCCCACCAAAATGCCCACAGTTATGGCCATGGCTAGGACAACACAAACTGCTAATTGTGCAGCTTCTGGATGTCCGGCTCCTAATTCATTTGAGACCCGGGTGCTGCAATTTGAAAGATCAGTGATCATAATTCAGGACAATGGAGACAGAAGTATGATTCTAGATTTGATATAGTTAATGATCATAATTTAGAACAATGAATTGAAGACACATCAACTACTGCAAAGTTTTGAGCTGCTAACATGTCATGACTTAATGTTTCATTTGCCATCAAAATCAGATAAGGCTGCTAACTTTTGACATAACTCACCTCACAGCACCACTAAGTCCAAAGGGGATCATCCAAACTGTTGCAGCTGTATTGAGGCTGGAAGAATAAAATTTTTGGTAAGCAAATCATTACAGAATCTAAATATGAAATAAAAAATTATCTGAATACTTCATGAACGTGAGAGAAATGTGGAAAAGTTCCAAGAAATGTAAATGAAATTAAAGTTCTTAATCAACCTTATTGAAAGCACTGATGTTTCTAGTGCTGGATTGGGAAGAAGACCTGACAGAAGAACCATCAGTTCAAATGACCACATCTCCAAGCTGTTAAAAACCATAGCAAAATTACTGCATTAAGATCTTACATGAAAGATATTAAAATATTAGTACAATCAGTGTGGCTGAGGAAATTATATATAGTAATAGAAGAATAATTTGAGTGGGTGAAGTTGCTCATATTATTGTGAGTGACACTGTCTCGTTAATTCACAGCTTCAATTCTATTAAGAAAAGCATAACAGAATTTTGCTATATGTGTTGTTGCTCACCACACAATAAACAACATTTCCCACAAGATTATTTATGTGTAGTAACAAAACACACTAAACGCCCACAAGTGAAAGATATATAGAAGAAGAGTAAACTATTTTATAATTGAAAGCTGTGTTATAATTTCATAAACTGAATTACTATAACTATCTTATTTGAAATATAGAAGAAAGAATCAAGAAGATTGGAAATAAATAGCCAATAATAATTAGAAAAAGCTTTTAACTTACCAGACCATAACAGTTGAGGGAATAGCAAGTCTAAGAAAAGTGATAATATTGTGAAATGCCTCCATTGAAAATCCCGTCCAAGTCTTAGTGAAAGAAGAAGAAAATTTAACATAAATCACCAATAACAACACATTAATCCAGTAAGAGATTGAATTGGCCAATGCAGCTCCTTTGCCTCCAAGGCCAGATTTGAATACCAAAATCCAACAGACAAGAATGTGTAGCAAAGTTGTAATGCCGGAGCTTAGCATCATTGGAAACACAATGTTTTGCGTTTGTAAGAATCGGACTTGGCACTGGAGAATACCGTAAGCGAAAAGACTAGGGATCATGAAACGAGCATATAATCCTGCTTCATGGGATATCTCAGAATCCTGGTGAGCAGCAATTAGAATGGATTCTGTGTTTGCCCAGATGAAAGTAAGGGGTATGCTAACCAGTAAAAGAATAAATATGGCTCTTTGCATGTGAATTCCGAGCATACGGTACTGCTTTGCTCCATATGACTGCCCACATAGTGTATCCAACGCACTTGCCATTCCCATCTATAAAACACAATTGACAGTTGCCATATACATAAGAGTTTCGTTCGGCAACAAATTGAAGCTTCCACAGTTTGTCAAGTTATTAAGTAAATGCAAAGATGGTTTTACCTAAATAAAACTACTTCAGGTTAACGTCAACATCAACTCCTATTTGCAAAATCACTTGTATTTTAATATGGTGAAAAATGGGTGAGTCAATTTGAGCCACGTGTCACCTCAAAAATAACGTGCTTCATTGTAGTGTTAGCTTGTTTTGTCCATTAATAAATTATTGTAATATCTCCACCAAAATGAGGCTAAATAATTTTACCTGATAGCTATAATGTTTATAATCTAGCCACCCACTTAGATTTGATAGCAAGTTACTGTTATTCCAGTGCAACTCTAGATTTAAAGCCACAGGCACAGAGCCTCAATTCCAAAAACATGCCCTCCGATTCCTTAATCAACTCATAAAACGATTATTAAAAAAGCCGAGTAAGATGAGCAAAAAGGCGGTAAATAAAGCTAAATAATAAATAAAAATGGTATGGGATAATGAAGTAGAAGAAAGAAACCCAACTCACCAACAAGCTGAAGCCAGTAACAGAAGCAAAAGAAGTGGCCATGGAAGCACCAGAGAGAGCCAACTCACCCAGATGACCCACAAACATCACAGATATCACCTGCAAACAGTACTGCAACAGGCTGACTGAGATCAAAGGCCCTGCTAGCCATAGCTGACACTTCACTTCTTCTATAATAATCTTCTTCTTCTTCTTTCCACTGCAACTTTCATCATCAATATTGGTTCTCTCTCTGTTTAATACTCCTGAAACGTTCTCTTCCAAGATTTGAATCAAAGGCGAACTCAGAGACGATTTCTGGTCTTCTCTATCCATCTTCTTCAATTCCACGGTGAGAGATGACTGGATGAGAAACTAGAGTTACTACATTTATATGCTAGGGGACAAAGGTTTTTTTAATTTATTACGGGGTGAAAGAATTAATTACTATATAATTTTATTATTTAATAATTATTAAATATATTATTTAAAATATACAATATTATTCTTTTTAAATTGTATTATTGGTAATAGAGTATGTAATTTTTTATAATATATTTAAATATAAAATTCAAATAAGTTGTATTGTATAATAATAAACAAATAGTATAATTCATGACAGAAAAAGTTGACTTCTTTATGGGTAAGAGTCGTAAGTGAATTGGACAACCTTGTTTCATATAATAATTTATTAAAATAAAATAGATTATTTTTATTTAAATAATAATATTATTTAATAATATAACATTATTTTAAACATACAATAATATTTATATGATAAAAAATATTAAATAATACAAAATTTCTTAGTTTAAAATTATAATAATAATTATCATTATTATTTATTTATTTTACATGCTTATTATTTATTATTATTATTGAATATAACAATGACAATAACAATAATAATAACAATTATAACAATATAAATAAAATAGTATTAAATAGAAAAAATTTATTTAAAAAATTGTAACAATATTTAATAATAATAATATCAACAGCAACAATACTAATAATAGTTATAACAGTTTAATGCTACTTGCAATATTATTATTAGATACTAAATTATTATTTGTAAAACAAAATCAAACAATTATTATTTTGTCATACTAATTATAATCATAATAAAAGGTAAAAATATCATTTATTATAAGTAAATAAATAAAGAAATGACAACTGTTTAAGTTTTAATAAAATATTATGTAAATGATAATGCAATAATAGAAGGAACTAAATTTCTGTGGTCAGTCATTTTAAATTTGATTGAAAAATAAAAAAAAAACGCAGGAGAAATCTTAGAAGATACGACACATTCAGTCTCACTGACTAAAACGCAAATTCAAGGAGAACAAATATGAAATCTGTGTCCACGTTCAATGGCCATACAATACAAGACAACCGAAATGATTCATTCACCCCAAGACAAAACGGTTGGTGTGATCGAGCTTTGATTTAAAAATAGGAAGCTGGAGATAAATAATATTAAAGAAATGGGATATCCAATCTTACAGTAGAAGGAATAAACAAAGGAAGAGAATCTTTCCACAAAACGAAACATTATTAAAAAGAGCATGTTGGAAGCTTTTTGCAAACATATTTAAGCTAAACATTATCCAATAAACCAGCATATTGTGAATCTTTTGATGCAGCATCTTATCCAGCATGGAAGAAGATACATTGTCCAGGGGTGAAACGACAACTGAGTAGTCCGTTTTGATTCTGGAAGCAAACATATGTGTTTGATCCTAGAATTTGAGAGATTCTTCGGGTTAAATTTATTTTCTTAAAAACAACAATTAAGTTTCTCAAAAAATTGAGTTGAAATAATCACTTAATTGGATCTATCAAAGGGTTGAGTTGAGATGATCTCACTCATGATACGTATTGAACTTTGAAAGTCTCCTACATTACAAATGAAGTTAGACTATGTCTGAGATTTTTTTTTTTTTTTTTTAGTGGTGATCCTTTGATGTTTTAATAAATTATAAATTTTATAAAAAAAGATAAAGAAAAAAAAGAATAGAGAGAAGTGTTGGGCTAGATGTTATGTTGTGCAAGCTAATGGAGTTTATATGGTTTTTGTTTGCTCAAAGCAGTCATTCTTTTAATCCAAAGAGAGATTAAAAAAAAGTCTCATTTTTCATCATTTAACCTTTTTTTTTTATAAATTTTAATGTATTAAGTTGCAGAGTTCTTTTGAAATTAGAACATGTCTTTATTTTTTTTTTATTTAGGACTCATTCCTAAATTGTAAGAGTAGGATTTGCATCAAAAGTCTTAAGAGTTTGGAGTCCTTGAGAATAAAGTCAGCATAAGTCCTTGGTGGTCAACCTTTGGAAGGCTTTTAAGATTGAGGACTTTGAACCGAAGAAATTTATATTTATTTTTTGTATTTTATAGTTAGCAATAAGTTGGTTGCCCTAATGGTTCCACTACCATACTTGCTAAATTGCTTGTAATAGATCCTTGATTCGACTCTTGATAGTGACATTTTCTTTTTCTTTTTAATTTTCTTTTTTTTTTACAATAGAAATCTTTCTCTCTTATTGGTCAAGGTTTGCCGGGGTACGAGTTGTCTGGAGAGCCGCCAAGACCAACGGTCTCCGTTGAGCCGTACTCCTCTACCTCTGTTTTGGCCCTTCATGAAGATTTGTTCTTCATTGAGATGTGCCCTATCGAGACACATTTCGCCATGCTTTCATTGGTGTTTATGCCGCGAACTCGTCAGATTTGGTTGAGTTCTGACCAGTCGTCTCTGGTTAAACTGAGCAGCCACTGTCACTTACTACTATTGTCATACAAAAACCTGATTTCTAGCTGCCCCACAATCTGCAATGACCTTTTTGTGGCCATTGCGCATCACTTGATTTATTTTGTTAATTATTCGTAAATTAGATTAGTATGGGTGTTTTGAAATCGTAGTGAATGTATGAAAATAATAGTGTTTTATAATCTCCCATTTGTGTGAGGATGTTGTGTCCTTCCTTCACAAGTATTACTTTTTTACCCCTCTTGTACGAGAGTAAGATTTACCTATTCATGATTTAGTGTAATGTATTCCCTTTAATGTAAGGGATTGGGCTCAAGCATTTGTTAGTATGTAAATATATGTATGAAAATATATGTATAGGTTATAGTAATTCTTTGGCTATTATATCAGAAGCCCTTAATGTGTTATATTTGATGTTTATCATCAATGGAAATTATTTTTTTAAAAAAATAAAATTATTATGCTAAATGATTACCATAAAGCCACTAATTTAGCCGTTAAAGACCTAAGATTCTAAAGATCTCAAACCACAAAAAAAGGAAAAAAAATTTAATAATTTTCTGCAATTGGTTTTTCAACCACAATGTTAAGATGCACCTTTTTAATTTTTTTTAATATCTAAAATATTATTCAAATTATTTTCTAAATTTTTATTTAATTCAATTTATTTTATTAAATTATTTAATAAAATATTTTTATTAAAAGAATACGAATAGATAAAATTATGTTACAAGCCATGAGTATTTAGAATTAAATTTAGTTCAGTTTTGTACAATTTTTAATTATATTCGTAAGTGTACGAATCTATAAAAATATAGAGAAAGTGAGCAACAAGGTTGCGCCAATAAAAAATATTTAAAATTAATATAATTCTCTAATTACTAATGTTAAAATGATCAAAATTATTCCAATAATTGAGCTCAAGGAATTGCTCACAAAAATTAGGTTAGAAAGACTTTGCACCTGCTGCAACAAGACAATTAACAAAGCAAAGTTATTGCCAATTACAGTTGTACCAAGTGCTGCATATCTGACGAAGGCACATCATTAAAAAACACAATTAAGGGAGGTAAAATGGTGTGCAGGCAAGATTTAAGAGATGACAGTACATCAATGGACAATCGAATGGCCTAGATTGCTTGTAGTATAAGATAAAAGCTTACTGAGTTTGTTGTGTACATAGTAAGAAAAATGTATTTTTACCATGTATATAAACTGACTATACATTCATTATAAATCATCACCGTTGCATTGCTTTCATCATTTAATACAATACAAATATTTTCTGCAAAAATTTAAGATTTTTAGCTTGATATTAGAGCCATAAAATGGCATCAAGCTCAATAGCCCAAAGAACACCACAAACAAAATCTAGCAAAGTAGTATGCTTGCAAGCTCTTTTGTTTTCTTAGCACCTATCAAATTCACCAACTCCAACTATATTTTGTGGAAGTTATAAGTTCTCCCTAGTATAAGATAAAATGGCCTGATAGGTTTCATTGAGAGCAGACCATACCCTAGACAACAAAATGTCATAATAGATGATGATAACACCATCATCAGCATTGAAAATTCAGAATACAACATCTGGGTGAGGTAAGACTAAAATCAATAGAGTTGACTTTTATTGTCACTCTGTGAAGAAATGTTGGGAATAGTCATTGAGTGCTCAAACTCACTTCAACTTTGAATAACACTAAAGAGCCTTTTTGCCTCACATTAAAAGAAAAGACTCATTTATCTGAAAAACCTCATCCAAACCACTAAAAAAGGCTCAATGACCATCACTCAGTATTATATGAAGATAAAGGGCCTGCAAAAGCACTAAAATGTGCTAGATGTATAATGATAGATTATGAGTTAGTAGATTACATCCTAGGTAGCTTAGGAAATACATATAATCCAATATATATGAATGTCACCTCAAGGACTGACAAACTTTCACTAGCTGAAGTATATGCCTTACTGCTCAATCAAGAGCACAGACTTGAGCAAAATATAGCTGAAGATCTTTATAAAGCTCCAACCAACTTTAATGCAAATTTTGCTAACTCAAACTGGAATCATAAGAAATCATGGCAGGGAAAGGCAACAACTTTCACAACCAAATGACAGTAAATAATGCCTCATATGGTAACTACACCAATCATACAAATGTTTAAGCAAAAGTAAAGCCCCAAAAAGCAAGAAACAAAAACACTAATGAAGTGTGTTAAATATGCTTCAAACCAAAGCACATTGCAAGTAATTACTGGTATATATGTAAAAAGGACTTTGTGCTAAAGGTGAGCACCAACAATTAATCAAAAAAGGCTTATATGGCAGCCACTAGAGATGAGAAGGATGCAGCCTAGTACCTGACAGTGGGGCAACCAACCATATTACCAATAACCTTAACAATTTTACCATCAGCAATTAATACAAAGGGAACTAGACACTTGCAGTAGGTATCAAAACTTTACTATCGCTCACACTGGTCACACTATTATATCTGCACCACACAACTCACACACTAAGCAATTATTTCTGAATAAGATACTACTTATTCCCAGCATAACTAAAAACCTCATTAGCATTTTCAAATTAACACATGATGACAATGTTGTGATAGAGTTTAACAAATTCAAATTTATTATGAAAGTCTAGAAACAGGGAATGTGGTGCTTCTGAGAGAGGTTAGAGGGGGTCTATTCAAGCTGTAGTAGTTAACCAAGTTTATAAGTCAGTCAAGTTCAAGTCCAACATTAGAGTCTTTAGTAAATATCTTTACAACTTCCACTATTCTAGTGTAAATGTTTTCCTTTTGTCTTAATGCCTTTAGTAAGGGTTAGTCTCAAAGTTCAGAGTAAATAAAGAGATGAAAAACAACTTCTAAAGACCAAATCATGAAATAGAATTACTATATAAGAGACTAGGACATCCATATGTATTGGTTTTCAAAGAAGTGATATCAAAATATAAAGATATTTTTTTAAAAATATCAATAAAGACACTACAATTCTAGAACTTCCTTTTCGCTCAATATGTCAACTTGGAAATATGTATAAACCGCCCTTTAAAGAAACTGAAATCAAAATAAAGAACCCCCTTAAACTAATTACACACTGATCTCTAGAGACCAACTTATGTCTTATCAATTAAAGGCTATAAATATTACATGGCAATAGTTGATGACTATATAAACTTCACTTGGATTTATCCATTTACAATAAATCTGAGGCCTTAAACACTTTCATCAACTATAAAACTCAAATTGAAAAATTGATTGATTATAAAATAAAAACCATTCACAGTAACATGGGGGAGAATTTAGAGCTTTTGAAACTTATTTAAAAACTAAAGGATTTAATTAGAGATACTCTTGCTTACATACACATCACCAAACTGAAAAGGTAGAAAGGAAGCACATACACTTGACTGTAACAACCCTTACAATGCTTGCATGCGTAGGCATGCCATTAGATACTGGTGGGAAGTAATACATACAACTACTTATCTTATAAATGGGCAAACCATCTAGAAGATTAAACAATAAGTCACCTTATGAAAGACTATTGAGACACTCACCAAACTATACTTTAATCAAAACCTTTGGATGTGAGTGTTATCCATTTTTGAGACCATACAACAAAAATAAGTTCATTTTTCATACCTTTAAGTGTGTCTTTCTGGGGTACAACCTTAAACATAAAGGATGTGTATGCTAACACCGATCAAGAAGAATATAATTAGCAAGTCACATAGTATTCAATGAAAATTCTTTTCCTTTTCAGTCAAGTAAAGAGAGCATTCTTTCTGAAATCAATACATTGAATCATCAATTCATTTACTTGGAAAGTCCACTTGAGTTATATAACAATATGTCAAATACAGCTTGTACTGATCACCCTTAAGGTTACTCATTAGAAAATACCAACTCAACTGTGTTAATCCAACATCAAGAATCATAAAATTCCACCCACTTAAACACTCGAATAAATGATAAAGGTGAAACACATACACAGATGACACAACAAAACCAAAATACATAGTTCACTCATCCTACGATCGCTAGATCAAAAGTTAACATATACAAACTTAAAATTTATATGAGCACCAGTGAAAACTCTTCACCAATACCAAAATCTATAGTTGATGCACTCATGGACAAAAATTAAAAAAATGCTATAGAGGAATAATATAATGCTTTGATGAAATACCAGACTTGAACCCTAGTTCCTCACATACCATAGATGACAATAGTAGGAAACAAATGGATATTTAAGGTTAAACATAAGACAGATGGCACAGTAAAGAGATTTAAAGTCAGATTTATGGCCAAAGGGTTTTATCAAACACTAAGGTTCGGCTTCAATGAAATATTTAGTCCAGTAGTGAAACCATGCACTGTTGGGATTATTTTGATATTAGCCATACTGAATGAGTAGAAATTGAAACAAATAAAAATAAAAATTTCTTTTTTCAATGGTAAGTTGATAGATAAAGTGTATATATACATTAGCCTGAAGGCTATGTAGATGTAAAGAGACCAGGGTTTGTTTGTAAACTAAGAAAAGACACTTTATTGTCTTAAGCAAGCCCTAAGGGCTTGGTTTGATAAACTGAAAGAATCACTTATGAGCTGGAGTTTTAGAGGGACAAGATCAGATTCTTCTTTGTTCATGAAGAAGAAAAGATAGGATATAGCACTACTATTGATCTATATGGATGACATAATAGTCAAACAATAATGCAATTCAAAAGTTTATAAATAAGTTAAGCTCAAGTTTTGTCCTAAAAGATCTGAGAGATCTACACATTTTCCTTGGTATTAAAGCGAATATGTTAGAAAGTTCAATCTTCCTGTCATAAACCAAGTATATAAGAGATATTCTAATCAAGACCAACATGGTAGATTGCAATGGAAGTCACACCTTTTGAGCACAGTGATCAAGTTGACTAAGCAAGATGGGAAACCATTCAATAATCCTGCTTTTTACAGAAGGGTTGTTAGAAGTCTCCAGTATGTTACTCTAACTAGACTTGAACTGAAATTTGTAATATATAAATTGAGTCAGTTCATGAATAGTCTCTTAAACATACATTAAACTGCTGTAAAAGAGCTTTAAGATACCTCAAAGAGATTGTTGACCATAGATTGGAATTGAGGAAACCTTAGTCATTGAAATGAATTGCCTTCTCAGATGCAGATTAGGAATGTGATGCAGATAACCGAAGGTCAATTTTAGGTTGTATTGTGTATCTTGATGAAAGCATGATCTCTTATAGCTCAAAGAAGCAATAAATGGTTGCAAGGTCAAGTGCAAAGTTAGAATATAGGGCATTAACTAATGCAAGTATAGAATTCACTTGGATCAAATGGCTTGGACTGCTTGTAATACAAGATGAAAGCATAGCAATAAGGTTGTGTTTGTTGTGTACACAACAAGAAAAATGTATTTTTATCATGTATATAATCTGACTATATTATACAGTCATTGTAAATCATCACTGTTGCATTTATTTCATCATTCAATACAACACATATTCTTTACAAATATTTATGATTTTCAACTGCTAATTAATTCCTAAATTATAATAGCATAGTAAAATCAATCTATTATAATCCTTTAAACATAATATTAAGCATAAATTAACTAAATCTTGAATATATTTCTCTTTGCTTTGCTTAATTGTATACCTAAGTGTTTTATTTAATTCAATAAAAAGAAAATAAAGAATTAAAAAAAATCACATTAATTTTTAAAATTTTAAACAAGTTCTTAACTATAAGATACGCTTAATATTAATGGTGAAAAGAATTTTAATATAATTATTTTTAAGAAGCAGAAACTATATTAAAGAATCAATAAAGGGAATTAATTAGAAAAAAGAGTACTACTTCATCCAATAGAATCTCATTATCAATCTTATTAAAAAAATTAAGAAGAAATAATTAATTTAAGAATAATAAAATAAATAAAAACTAACCATTGGGGAAGAAAAAGGAAAACAAAAGTTAATAACTTCCAAAAAAAAACAAAATCTAACCACTACTTGCTTCTTTGCAAAAACCGTCCACGCTGTCACTTTTTTAGTGCACTCGCAATAAACTAAGTTTCGGACTTTTTATTTAGTTTAGGAAACCTTATATAACTACAACTCATTAACAAAATCAGATCGTGCCTGAGGTGCTTGCCAAACTGGCAACGCACCCTTTGTGCGTACTCCCCCGACCATCAAGTTAAGGGTTTGAGGCTAGCGCCCCTCCTCCCCCAACACCCATGCATGTAGTATAATTTAGATTAAAAATATAAAATAAAATCAATAAGTCTATGCATCCTGAATTTTATAATTCGAATTCTTCCGAATGCACGTGATTTATTAAAAATAAAATACTTTTTATATATTTTTTACTTTCACGACTAATTATTGAAGTTTAAGTTGCTCCCAGTAACAAAACAAAAAAAATGTATCCTGTTATTACGTATCCTTTATGTATTTTTTGGTTGAAACAAACAATGATGAATGATTATTAAAGTTAAGTTACTCTCGGAAACAAAAAATGAATCTTATTATTCCATAAATATAAAAGTTATTCTACTATACATTCATTTTACAATGCAATCTTTTTAATTTTTTAATTTTTTAATTTTTATTACAAATTAAAATATAATGTATAAATTAAAATAAGTAATTAACAAATTTGAAATGTGTAAAAAAAATTAAAATGGGGGGACTTTTACTAAGTGGGGGCCCTTCTCGCCTTCTGGAGCTAGGTGCCCCCACAGTTTGGCTAGCTAAGGTCGTTTGTGTTGAGGGCTGAGTCGGTGAACCTCGTCCCTTATCTTGGGTTTAGGGAGCACAGAGGTCTTGTACTTGAGGGGGGAGTCTGGGTAGAAGCTCGCCCTCTCTCAGAGAGCCACTCTGACCTTGTCCTTCCTCGCAAATAGGTCGGCTCATTATTGTTCTTTTCTCAGGGACTTGCCTACCGGAAGCTTGGCTGGATAGCCCCTTCTCATGGGTCGGTACTCTTGCTTGGCTTCTTCCCGAGCAATAGCCAAACATCATCCCTATGACATTGTCAGGGTTTAGAAGACCCTGACCACTTGAAGCAAAGAAGCCTTCGGTCTGGCTCTGTTTTCTTCTTTCACAGCCGCTTTGTTCAAACATCCTTATATAATGCATATGGTGTGAGCTTAAGAAATGCTGAATGAAGTTGGTCGAAGGTAAAGAAAAATAAGAACTTACTTCAAATGCAGAGCAGGGATGACACGGAAGTAACAAGACCTGATTCAACTAGGCTGGATGGTGACAACAGCTCTTGAATAGGGAAAATATATTAAAGTGTGGTGGTTATCCGATTGAGTGTTTGCTCGGACACCTCGACATCAATAGTCCAAATCATTACAATAAAGTTAGAAACGTCAGTCGAATAACATAGGGTAACAAAAGGAATTCTTAAAGTACAAAGAGATAAAGATTTGCATCCACAGAAAAACCAGCAGAGATGACTCATTCTCCCTCATTTCTCTTGGGGACCCTCTGACCCTATACTCCCATAGTAAAGAACTACTCCCCCTTCTTGTCTTTCACAGAGGTAGGTCGACTAAGGACCGAGTTTTAGAGGCCGTGGAAGGAGAGGTAGTAGAAACCCTTTTGGCTCCTAGCATTATTCCTGAAGTGGTACAGGCAGTATAATTCTTAAACATGAGAAGGAAGAGGGGAGGAATGCCCTGCCCTTGCCCACAGAACGTACAGACCAGCTAAGACTCTTCAGGAGTTGGGTTCTAGCTGGGACGGAGCTATTCTTAGGTGGGCCAGTATCTTGGTAAAGTAGCTCTATATGGAAAGCCTGAAGCCCAGACTCAAGAACTCTATATACATGGCCACCTCACCATTGATAGGGCTGTTTAGATAATCCTCCTCAGTGGGTAGTCTAAGGGTGACTGACTCGAAGATGTCATAAGAGTGCCTAATGAGGTTCAAGTCGGTCTCGTTCAAATAGGATGTATAATATCTAATGTCCAGCGCAAACCCTACCACCTTCACATCATCGGCCCTCTCAAGGTCCTCTGGATCATTACCCCCTCTCCTCTATAATGCTGGAGATTAGCTCAACCTCGATAATGATCACTCTTGAAAAAGAGGGCACGTTACTTATTGAGGTGGACGTACCTTCACTACTCCTGGCCCTATTACCCCTTTCTGACCAATGGGACCTCTGGGGCCATTTCCTTATCCTCAGCCATGTTTATAGTTAAAAAACTTAAGTTGTCTTTAGACACCATCAGAACACAAAAGTATTCCCTAAAAGCTATGGACACTATAGGGTAAGGACAAAATTGATCAACCACACCTAGAAAATGATGAATAATGAGAAACAACTGTTGTGTGATATGGTGTGTGATGTGTATAGATGTATATAATTTCAAAAAATTAAATACGCAACGGAAGTATTCATACATATTAAACAGTATGTAATATATTCAAGCATGTATGATCATTCAAGTACATATATATCTCTCATATATATTTCATGCATGATATAAAATGAATAACAAATAAATAACCTACCCGGATATGAAGGTAGCTTTACACATCTTCAAGAACTCCAAGCTTCAATTTGTTGAGCTCACCTTGAAGTGTTCCCTTGCACAATTCTAGTTCACAACTAAATCCGGTGGGATTGTGAAGCTAGAATGGCAGCCTTGAATTTCCAGCAAATGATTGTTCTAACACTTAAAACAATTTGTCCTTATGATTACTACCAAGAGATGAGAAGAATTGGGTATTTTCTATAGTTCTTTACAACTCTATATGTTGTAGCTTGGTAAGCCTTTGTATTTTCTCTCAACACTTTGAGAAAAACACTTAGGAAAAGCTCTCAATTATCTCTCTTTTCTCCTAGAACGAATTTCACTCTATCTTGCACACATTGAACTCTTTCAATTCTTTCTTAAGTGCAAAGAATGATTTCTCTTAGTGCTCCACCACCACTTAACCATATTTGCCATTACAAACATTAATCTATCATATTTTTCACTCACCAATTTGATTCAACCAATTGAATCAATTTCTAGAGAGTAAATGACATTTAATCAATGTTAAGTGGTTTTACCACTTCCTTAGTGCATCATTTAAGAATTACAAAGTGGTAAACTTTCCTTGTTATTAATAACAAGTGCATTCTCCATTAGTAAATGGTGTTTGCCACTTATTCCAATTAATAATAATAATTTGATTAATATATAAAATATTAATAATTCAAAACTATTTTGATTATTTACATTTACCATATATGTATTTACCAAGCAAGGTAAATAGGTAAATACATGGTAAATAATTTATGGAGCAAGATTATGTCACTTGTCAATTTCTTATTGGTTAACAACTCTTGTAAACCAATAATGTGTTTTACCTTCAATTATTGACAAGTGAATAATAAAAGGAACCTAGAAACATTTTTCATTTTGCTGAAAATTGTTGGATTAATTATTCAATCCAATTCGCCGCCCCAGTGCACAACGAGTACACTTCATATTGTGAGACTCTCTAGGTCCATGCCCGATTTGTCATATGAAACTATTTCACACGTCCGTGAACAATGTCCCACACACATGTTACAGATATTACAAAACGGCGCATTAGACCATACAAGTTGAGGTTATAACATATTCGTATAATCCTTCCATCATAAATATCCTAGAAGAGCGGAGATATAGATCAACACTGTCAAGTCTCCATGTGCTCAACCATAAACTTATCTCTAGATTTGTATTTCAATAAATAATATCCGTAAACACTTTCACGATATTATTTTCCCAAGAAATTCTTGGATGTCTGCTTATGGCCATAAGACTTTCTGAAATACAATCTTAGAGTTACATGATATTTTACTCACCCAATTGAGTTGATGGATCCCATATCTGTACACACCGGACTCCATGAGCATCGGACCATACCCAGCGACACCTAGCGGTCAGACCATGAAAGGTATCTGACATGTGTGGAACCAAAGTATGATGGATCACTCACAAGTCCACCGTGGCACTCAGGTCTAAGGACCACGAATACTACTCAACTTGAAAGATCCTCCATTGACGGCTTTATGGGATGTCTATTGGAGATCTTTGTGAGTCTGTTCAATATTCAGTCCTTACTGAATACTTGTATCTCTATACGAGTTTCCACTAAACTCATGGTCTGCTAAGACTAACCATCTGGACTATCTAGATATAGACATACACTGATCTATATATATATATATTAAGATCTTCACTAGCAGACCCGCATTAGTGAAGGTAGATCAGGAACATTAAATTTAAGAACATATTTGCATAAAAACATTTCTTAGCACCATTTGCAACCCATTGCAACTATGTCATTATTAATATATTCTTAGGTCTTTGTCCCATTTAAGACAAGGCTCTAACTCTTTAGATTTTACTAACTCTTAGTTCTGATCTAAACTCCTTTAGATCAGATCTGAACTCGTTCAGATCATACAATGTCTAAAATGTTACAAGCATCTTACCATATTTATAAATAAAATAATTAGTGATATATTGAAATCATAAATGTATAAACATAAAGCAAATATTTATACATAAAAGGGATGGCACGTAAGCACAAATCCCAACAACTCCCACTTGCTTTAGTGCCATTCACGATGGTATCTTATACCCATTGACTCCATATGTCTTTCAAATATTTTTGGAGTTAAGGCCTTAGTAAGTGGGTCCGCTACATTATTCATAGAGTCTACTCTACGAACTATTACATCTCCTCTAGCCAAGATTTCTCTTATGATATGGTATTTTCTTTCCACATGCTTAGACTTTTGGTGTGCTCTTGGCTCTTTTGCTTGTGCAATGGCTCCGTTGTTATCGCAGAACAATGGTATAGGATCCATTGAACTAGGAACTATTCCAAGTTCAGCGATAAACTTGCGTATCCAAACCGCTTCTTTTACTGCTTCTGATGCTGCAATATATTCTGCCTCTATTGTGGAATCAGCGGTTGATGACTGTTTGTTACTCTTCCAACTGACTGCAGCACCATTGAGAATGAATACATATCCAGATGTAGACTTTCTATCATCTAGATCAGATTGGAAATCTGAATCTGTGTATCCTCTCAACACTAGGTTATTTTCTCCATAAATAAAAAACTTGTCCTTAGTACCCTTAAGATATTTTAGGACATGTTTCACTGCCATCCAATGGCCTTCGCCTGGATCAGACTGATAGCGGCTTGTAACACTTACAGCCATACTGATATCAGGTCTCGTACACATCATGGCATACATCAGACTTTCCACAGCTGATGCATAAGGTATACTAGACATTCTAACCTTTTCATCTTCACTCTGAGGACACATTTTCCTCGAAAGATGAATGCCATGTCTAAAAGGTATGTTAACTGTCTTACAGTTACTGAAACTATACCTTTCCAAGACATTATCTATGTACGATGATTGGGAGAGTCCTATAAGTCTCCTAGCTCTATCTCTATAAAGCTTTATACCTAGTATATAGGAAGCCTCTCCCAAATCCTTCATGGAGAAATTCTTACTTAGGTAACTTTTGACTGATTGCAATATACCAATATCGTTTTCGATAATGAGTATGTCATCCACATATAGAACCAAGAAGACTACCATACTCCCACTGCTCTTTTTATACACACATGATTCTTCTTCGTTCTTGATGAAACCAGACCCTCTGATTACCTCATCAAAACGAAGATTCCAGCTTCGGGAAGCTTGCTTAAGTCCATAGATAGACTTCTTCAGTTTACATATTAGACCAGAAGTTTGGCTGGATGTAAAACCTTCGGGTTGTTCCATATAGATTTCTTCCTCAAGATATCCATTTAAGAACGCTGTTTTCACATCCATTTGCCAAATTTCATAGTCATAATATGCAGCAATTGCTAGTAAAATCCGAATTGACTTAAGCATCGCTACTGGTGAGAAGGTTTCCTCATAGTCGATCCCAGATCGTTAAGTATAACCTTTCGCCACCAATCGGGCTTTGAAAGTCTCCACTTTCCCATCGAGCCCACGTTTCCGCTTGTAGATCCATTTACAACCAATAGGAACAATTCCTTCAGGAAGCTCAACCAAGTCCCAGACTTGATTGTGATGCATAGAGTCAATTTCAGATTTCATGGCCTCTTGCCATTTTCCCGAATCGATGTCCAACATCGCCTCTTTGTAAGTTGAAGGATCATTTTCTTCAACCAAGAAAACATCAAGAGCACTTTTAGATATGGAACCATACCTTTCAAGTGGCCTTGATATCCTTTCTGACTTACGTGGAGGGTGTGTCAAAGGTATTCGGCTTGATTGAGCCTGAAGTTCCATTGTTGGTTCATTTTCATTCTGATTGAGTTCATCTAACTCAATCTTTCTACAATCTCCACGATTCAGGAGAAACTCTTTCTCTAGAAAAGTAGCATAACGAGATACAAACACGTTTCGTTCCTCTGGATCATAGAATTGGTATCCCATTGAATTCTTGGGATATCCAATGAACCTGTACTTGTAACCTTTAGGTGCAAGTTTATCCTGTTGCGTAACTTTTACGTAAGCAGGACAACCCCAAATCTTAACATATTTAAGACTTGGTTTCCTTCCAGTCCATATCTCATGTGGAGTGGATGGAATGACTTTTGATGGAACTCTATTCAATAAATGAGCAGCAGTTTCTAGTGCATATCCCCACAGATATTTAGGGAGATCAGTGAAGCTCATCATCGATCGAACCATATCCAATAAAGTCTGATTCCTCCTCTCCGAAACACCATTGTGTTGTGGAGTACCTGGAGGACTATACTGAGCGAGAATCCCATTCTCCTTTAAATAATTTGAAAATTCACTGCTCATGTATTCACCCCCTCGATCTGATCTAAGGCATTTGATATACATTCCGGTTTGTTTCTCTACTTCATTTCGAAACTCTTTGAACTTTTCAAAAGTTTCTAACTTGTGTTTGATAAGAAACACATATCCATATCGTGACAGATCATCGATAAAGATAACAAAGTATCGAAAACCACCCATAGCAGTGTGATTCATTGGACCACATACATCACTATGTATTAGTTCCAATAAATTAGTGGCACGGTGTCCAACACCAATAAATGGAGCCTTGGTCATTTTGCCTTGAATACAAGATTCACAAACTGGATATGATTCTATGGTCAGATCAGGTATCCGACCATCCTTAACCAGACGGGATAGGCGTCTTACCCCTATATGACCTAATCTCATATGCCACAATTCTGTATCTTTAAAGTTCCCGCACTATTTTTAGCATTCACTTGTACATTCATGATATTTCCTGTTGTATCTAATATGTAATGCCCATTTATCAACTGACATTCAACTAACAAAACATTATTCAAATCATACAAGCATAAGGAACGATTCCTAACACGCATATGATATCCTTCATTGTCCAATACAGGAATTGAAATAATTTGCCGGATAATGTTTGGCAAATAATAACAATTATTCAATACAACAATTTTATTACATGGAAGCATCAAATTGAAACATCCAATAGCCTCGACCTGTAGGAAATCTCCATTTCCAACACGAAGCTGTACTTCTTCTGGTTGTAACTTTTTAACTTCCTTCAAACCCTGCAACACATTGCAGATGTGAAAAGGACAAGCGGTATCTAATACCCAACCAAAGCTAGCATCAAATGCTAAGGAAATATCAATAAAAGGCAAGTGTATACCTGATGGTGTCTTCTTAATCATGGCAAGGTACTTTGGGCAGTTTCGCTTCCAATGCCCATCTTCACTACAATGGAAACATTTTCCACTTGCTTTGTTCTTTCGTGGGTACTTAGATATGTATTGCTTTCGAGGACCCATTCTAGGTGCATGCATTACTTTCCGTTTATTCTTTCCTTTGGACTTCTTAGAAGTCCTTCGGGTAGATGATGAAGCACCCTGAACATAGAGGACCGAGACCCATTTGTTCATGTCCTCCTGAGCAGTTATTAGCATGTTATGCAGTTCAGCATAAGTAGGAGTCAATCCTTGCATATTGTAATTCATTATGAACGGTGCAAATGACCTTGGAAGTGATTGGAGAATCAAGCTATTCCCCAATCCATTGCTCAGTATGAGATCCATGGTCTCCAGCCTCTCAATGTATGAAATCATTTTGAGGACATGAGGACTTACTGGACTGCCTTCGGGTAGTTTAGCTTGAAAAAGCGATTTGGCAACCCTATACATTTCAAATTGAGGTTGGTCACCAAATAACTCTTTCAGGTGGAGCATGATACTCCCAGCATTGTCCATGTGGACATGCTCCCTTTGGAGCTCCGTAGACATAGACCCGAGAATGTACGATTTGACTTTCAAATCGTCATCCAACCATTTCCGATATGTCTCCTTTTCTTCTGGGGAAGCATTATCAGAAATAGCTTGTGGCATGCGCTGATCAATAACATATCCAAGCTTTTCAGAATCTAGAATTATTCTGAGATTCATAAGCCAATTAGCATAATTTTCTGCACCTTTTAGTTGGTGCGCATCAAGGATGCGAGCTAAAGTGTTGTTTGAAGCCATTTGATCTTCACAAGACAAAAGAAAAAGATGTTAGCGGAATATTTCAATCACTAATAAATAACGTTTTAGATCATGGGTATAACAGTTATACAATTTTTAATCTAAAAATGCCCTCCCACTATTTTACGTAATCCCTTTAACCTCTCAAACGGGAAAACGATAGTTTAAGAATTCTTTAAACTATATAGTGAAAAGTGGATCCCTTTGGCATTTACTTCAACCGCACACTATAGCGATCTAGGCCTTAGTAAACCCAAAAGGTAGACAACTCTTATCAATTGCATCTCATGCAACTCTTAACACTTGATCCTAAACACATCTTATCCGCACACTTTAGTGATCTAGGATAAGTGTATTCCAGATTTACTTATCAATCATTAAATATATGTTATTGTTATTAACCGCACACTTTAGCGATCTAGGGTAATACTTTAACATATATTTATCACATCTAATGTTTAAAGGATATAGCCTAAGTCACACCAATCAATCCCTCACACTTTAGCGATCTTAGAAAAGAATCGAAGTAACTTGTCTAATACCGTATTGATAAGACGGATCATATTTAACATTATCTCATAATGAAAATATTACAATCTGATTAAGAGAGATTTTATTACATACTCATTTCATCCAAATGAATAATATAGATCATTTATACATAAAGAAATACGCAATCACAACTAACCCCCACCAATAGGGCTTCCATTGTGATTATCAGCGTATTTTAATGATCACATCATGTTATGAAAACTATTGAAGTACAATACAGCAATAAAATAAGTCAAAACATGATAAATAAATTAAAAAAAATTTCCAGAAACAGTGATGAACGCTGCGGCGCTGAAACACGGGCGCTGCAGCGTTCATAAAATTAATCCGGGCGCAGGGTGCCCAGAAGTAAGCACCGCGGCGCTGGCCAAATAACGGGCTGGCGCTGCAGCGCCATATATCTAGCGCTGCAGCGCCATATATCTAGCGCCTCGGCGCTGGCCATAATATCAGCCGGCGCTGCAGCGCCCATATCCCAGCGCCTCAGCGCTCAATTCCAGTATGTGGGCGCCGCAGCGCTCATAGATTGTCGCCGGGGCGCTGGCCAAAATTAGGCTGGCGCCGCAGCGACCGTCAGATAGCGCCTCAGCGCTGGACACTGTTATTGTATCCGGTGCACTAAAATCAATTTTCTTCTGTTTCGGCACCCAAATCAACCGATTTAAAACATGATCACATATCATATAAAAAATTTTAAATACCAACATATCCAAGAATTAATAAAATATCAACATGTTCAATCTTAAACATCAACATGCTTGAAATCAAACATCATCATGTTGTTCATCAATAAAACATCAACATGTTAACTACAACAACATCAAACAGCAAACACCATATCAGCATGCTCTGATACCACTTGTTCTGTGATATGGTGTGTGATGTGTATAGATGTATATAATTTCAAAAAATTAAATACGCAACGGAAGTATTCATACATATTAAACAATATGTAATATATTCAAGCATGTATGATCATTCAAGTACATATATATCTCATATATATATTTCATGCATGATATAAAATGAATAACAAATAAATAACTTATCCGGATATGAAGGTAGCTTTACAAATCTTCAAGAACTCCAAGCTTCAATTTGTTGAGCTCACATTGAAGTGTTCCCTTGCACAATTCTAGTTCACAACTAAATCCGGTGAGATTGTGAAGCTAGAATGACAGCCTTGAATTTCCAGCAAATGATTGTTTTAACACTTAAAACAATTTGTCCTTATGATTACTACCAAGAGATGAGAAGAATTGGGTGTTTTCTATAGTTCTTTACAACTCTATATGTTGTAGCTTGGTAAGCCTTTGCATTTTCTCTCAACACTTTGAGAAAAACACTTAGGAAAAGCTCTCAATTCTCTATCTTTTCTCCTAGAACGAATTTCACTCTATCTTGCACACACTGAACTCTTTCAATTCTTTCTTAAGTGCAAAGAATGATTTCTCTTAGTGCTCCACCACCACTTAACCATGTTTGCCATTACAAACATTAATCTATCATATTTTTCACTCACCAATTTGATTCAACCAATTGAATCAATTTCTAGAGAGTAAATGGCATTTAATCAATGTTAAGTGGTTTTACCACTTCCTTAGTGCATCATTTAAGAATTACAAAGTGGTAAACTTTCCTTATTATTAATAACAAGTGCATTCTCCATTAGTAAATGGTGTTTGCCACTTATTCCAATTAATAATAATAATTTGATTAATATATAAAATATTAATAATTCAAAACTATTTTGATTATTTACATTTACCATATATGTATTTACCAAGCAAGGTAAATAGGTAAATACATGGTAAATAATTTATGGAGCAAGATTATGTCACTTGTCAATTTCTTATTGGTTAACAACTCTTGTAAACCAATAATGTGTTTTACCTTCAATTATTGACAAGTAAATAATAAAAGGAACCTAGAAACATTTTTCATTTTGCTGAAAATTGTTGGATTAATTATTCAATCCAATTCGCCGCCCCAGTGCACAACGAGTACACTTCATATTGTGAGACTCTCTAGGTCCATGCCCGATTTGTCATATGAAACTATTTCACACGTCCGTGAACAATGTCCCACACACATGTTACAGATATTACAAAACGGCGCATTAGACCATACAAGTTGAGGTTGTAACATATTCGTATAATCCTTCCATCATAAATATCCTAGAAGAGCGGAGATATAGATCAACACTGTCAAGTCTCCATGTGCTCAACCATAAACTTATCTCTAGATTTGTATTTCAATAAATAATATCCGTAAACACTTTCACGATATTATTTTCCCAAGAAATTCTTGGATGTCTGCTTATGGCCATAAGACTTTCTGAAATACAATCTTAGAGTTACATGATATTTTACTCACCCAATTGAGTTGATGGATCCCATATCTGTACACACCGGACTCCATGAGCATCGGACCATACCCAGCGACACCTAGCGGTCAGACCATGAAAGGTATCTGACATGTGTGGAACCAAAGTATGATGGATCACTCACAAGTCCACCGTGGCACTCAGGTCTAAGGACCACGAATACTACTCAACTTGAAAGATCCTCCATTGACGGCTTTATGGGATGTCTATTGGAGATCTTTGTGAGTCTGTTCAATATTCAGTCCTTACTGAATACTTGTATCTCTATACGAGTTTCCACTAAACTCATGGTCTGCTAAGACTAACCATCTGGACTATCTAGATATAGACATACACTGATCTATATATATATATATTAAGATCTTCACTAGCAGACCCGCATTAGTGAAGGTAGATCAGGAACATTAAATTTAAGAACATATTTGCATAAAAACATTTCTTAGCACCATTTGCAACCCATTGCAACTATGTCATTATTAATATATTCTTAGGTCTTTGTCCCATTTCAAACAAGGCTCTAACTCTTTAGATTTTACTAACTCTTAGTTCTGATCTAAACTCTTTTAGATCAGATCTGAACTCGTTCAGATCATACAATGTCTAAAACGTTACAAGCATCTTACTATATTTATAAAGAAAATAATTAGTGATATATTGAAATCATAAATGTATAAACATAAAGCAAATATTTATACATAAAAGGGATGGCACGTAAGCACAAATCCCAACAACAACAACAATCAAAACGAAATACATAAGCAACCAAAGCAAGAAGGTAGTAACAAGAACCTAAAAAATGGCCTAAAGAACTACAAAAACTACCAAAAAAAACAAAAAGCCAAATCAAGTAGCAAAAGCCCATGGACGCAAACATACCAAAGAAAATGAAGACTACAGAGAAAGAAAAGTAAGAGGAAGAACTTACCAAGAAGAAGCGCAGAAATAAAAAATCACAACAATAACAAAGCCACCAAACAAAGAAGAAGTTTTTGCGCTGGAGAAGCAATATGATAGCAATAGGAAAAAATGCAGAGTAAAAAGGTAAGTAAAAAAAGAGGTGAACTATTTATAGACAACAATGGAGTAATCAAGATCGTCCAGATCAAATAGACGGATAGGATCAGCAGAAGACCGACAAGACACCTATTGGGAAAGGGAGTGACGCCTCGGGTTTTTAGGCGCATTAAATGCGTGTCGTTTTGAAAGAATAGTGGCCAAGAACCGTTGGATCCAGCAAATCAACTGCCCATATTATCTCGACCAACCAAACACCACTCAAAAAGCATAAAAAAATGCAACCCTTAGGTCTCAACTACTCTCAGCCATATGATCAAAAATAGATCAGTAACTGGCAATGAACTTCTTATTCGAGAAGCTTCTTATACAGATCAAGGATGTCGCTTGGGAAGACTCATCATTATTGCTTAGAGAAGAATTATGGGATAAGCCGCCATGATATAGCAGTAACCATCTAAGCAGTCGTGACATCATCACACCGAGCTGACCAACTCTAGCATCCCGAATTTCAAAGATAACTAATCACTTGTGATAGCGCAATACTACTTATAAACCAATTCAGACTGGCTTGGACAGAGAAGGAACCGATAGAGAAAGGAAATAAAGAAAACAGGGATCAAAGAGACGATCTAAATCGGTCGGGACAAATAGAGTTTCTAGTTTTAAATAAATCAAAACTAGAAACTGGTGGACCCCTGTGCCCCCCCTCAAAAAAAAAAAAAAATCACCCTTGTGCTTAAAGCCTCCAGGTCTAAGAAGAAGCCAAATCCTTAACGCTCAGCTAGATGTCTTCTTATGGGCCAATTCTTCTCAGAATCCCATTCTCCTTGCAGGATAGCCCATCTTAAAGAAAGGCCCATGGCAATAGCCATCAGGTCAAGCCTTGGCAGGGTTAGACAGTAAAGAACCTGCCCGAATTTAAAGGACCTGATCGATAACCTGAAGCACCTGATCGGTAGGACAGACCAAGATACGACTAGAACCACCATTCATATACTAACTAGATCTGCTCATCTCAGCACTTGCATGATCAACAAAGAAACTAGGTTGGAATAGGCATCGGGTGAACTGTCTGTCGAATAGGCTAGCCAGGTACAACCAGTAAAGTCAATAGAAGGCCAGGTCTTAAGAAGACCTCAGATTATGGCCGAGTCGAATGGAAAGGGCCACCAGAATATTAACCTAAGTAGATTGAACTTAGCCTCACACTTAACCAAACCCACTAGCGAAGACGGGCATAAGAAATATGTTAAGAATATGCTTAAACGAATGTCAGAAAGATACCTGGTGTGTAATAGAGGTATGTCAGAAGAAGATTTACAGAAAGATGCCTGGCGTGTAGTAGAAGCATGTTAGAAAAATATTTACAAAAGAATATTTGGCATATAACAGAAGTACAACAGAGGCAGGATACCCAAAAAGTCATCTGAATGTTAGGATTATAAGAAAGAGAGAAAGACACAAAACAAAGGATGATACCCAAATAATAACAGAACTAACATAGAAAAAAACAGGTTTCCTTTCTTTCATCTTTGACGCATCCTTACTTCTTTTCTTACCAATCTTTCCCACAAAGACTCTTTTTCACATAAGCATCGAAGAGTCTTCGTAAAAATCCCTCCGGTGAGACCATCACTGTAAGCCTTGCTTGTGATTTGCAGGTTTTGCTATAACTGACAAGGAAGAGAAGACCCAAACTCCCATGAGCAAGTCCAACCAGGACGAGGTTTACAATGTTGATTCCCACCAACAAATAAATTCAAAACTCGTTGGCTCGAAGAACCAATTTTGTTTTTTGTCAACAAAAACTAAAAGGCTTAATTACTTATCTACTAAACTAAGTAATTAACTTAATAAAATTTTCTTCAAAATAATATAAGGTTAAATTACCTTTTTATATTAAAATTTATTTATTTTATTTTATCTAAAGGTAACTCATTATATAAATAGAATTTTAGGAGGATTAAAGGCCAATAAAAGTGTTTAAGCTAAATATAAACCTCTATTTTCTCATATAAAATTAACACATTATTTGAACCCTCATTGTATTGAATCAACCTTGCATATTTTCTAATGGTCATATTGCCCAAAACGCAAACAAGAAAATCCTTTAGAGAAATCAAAGAAGCAAGTTCTCTTAACCCCAAAATATGAATTTTTTTTTTATGGCCTAAAAAGCTAAAATCTAGCTTTCATTCACACCTAAAATGCACCATAAATTATACCTGATTATCTTAAACAAATTCCTTACATCTTTCTTGACTTTTTTCTTCATTCAAAATTGTACAAACCTGATTCTCACACTTCTTACAATTTAAGATCATATTTATTCAATTAAAAAGCTTCAAAACAAATATTGCCAATGTAAATTTGTAACATTGACCTGTTAGACTCAATGAGCTCTTTAAAGGAGTAATGGGTCTTATTCCTAAACTTAATAAATGTAAAGATGTTGAGACCCAGTGAGCAAAACTAATATTAAAAAAAAATAGACTTCATTAATACCAAATTAAATAATTTTATTGACAAAATTTTAAAATGTAAGTGTAGCAAGAGTTAGAAATTTTCTCATACTATTTTTATGTCAATAATTTTATAATATTATGATATTAGAAGATCATTGATACTATAGTATCAGAAGATCATATGGTCTCAACAAATCACTGACACTATTATATTAATATTTTATTGATATTATGATATCAACAGATCACTAACACTAATATTAAAAGATCACTAAAATTATAGTATCAAAAGTTTATAAAAATAAAATCATAATATTTTATTTAATTTTAAATTATCTTATTAAATATTTAAAATTTATATTGCACATAAATTTTTTATAAACTGCAATAGTCAACAATTATCCATTATACATAAATATTACAATTTAATGTCTTCACATAATAAAAAATATAACATTATAATTGTCAAAATACCACTTAAATAAATATCATATTTTAAAATATTATGAAACTATATTTAACAGTCATAATAATCAAAATAGCATAAAGTGTCATAAAATTACAATGGTAGAAAAAGTCAAGTACCTATCAAATTTGTTCAGAGAAATCATGATATGTGGATTTGGAATAGTATGCAAAATTACTAAATATGTGGCTTTGGAATACTCTGCAAAATTATTAGTGACAACAACACACCATTAATAAGAAAGTTGACGCTACTTTTGGAATCTATGACATAAAAGCACAAGCACTCCTCGTCATATTATTCCCAAGGCAACTATCAAATCGAGGTTACCAACAAAACTCTTATGAGAATGTTGAGCAAAATGGTGCACAAATACTTTGCTGATTAAAATATTTCCGTATCAAATTCAGATTAAACGTTGCAACATTAAGTTAAAGTTGATTCGATCATGTTTTACATATAAACAAAATTATTAATTGCCCCCTTTCCTTTTTGGGGTCATTTCGTAGATCATGGAACAAGAATTCGAACACTATTGTTGATGATACCAATATATGATGATGAACAACAATTTATAAGGTAATTTATATATATATATATATATATATGTATATATATTTCTCAATTTTAGGAGTTTAGATAAATAAAAATCAATAATATTTTATGTTGTTTTATTATTATAAAATGTAAAAGAACACAATGTCTTAGTAAAAACGGAGAACTATTTTGTTTATACATTATTATATACAGAACTTTTTATTTTAGAATATTGATCACTCGGTCAAAATTTTAGATCCTTAAATTACGGTTTAGCGTTTAAGTATTTTAAAGGATCTCTTGCGTATGTATTATAAAAAATAAAACTTGTTTTTTTCTTTTCGGGGTAATGTATCCTTTTAAATTCCTTTCGTATATTTTGAGGAAGTATTGTCTGCTTACGGTTTTTGGTTGTGTTTTTGTTTTTTATTTTTTATTTTTTTTAATAAAGAGAAATTGATAGTTTCATTCATGCGTTTTTGTTGAATATTTTTAAAAATTATTAATTATATTCTTTAAATTTTTTTTTATTTTCATCTTAAAATATATTTTTTTATTATTATTTTTATCCTTAAAACATGATTATTTTTATCATTAAGGGACATAATTAGTAATTTATAGAATATTAAAAGTCTAATAAGTAATTTAACAAAAATATAAAAAATAAAGTGGCCGTTTATAAATAATAGGAATATTATCATTAATATTTTTAAAATATAACCTAATTTTATTAATACCTACAAGTTTAAAAAATCAATATTAACATCTAATTTTTTTTTACAAAATATATATGAATGTCTAATCCTTAATTGTCTCCAGTGAAAATTAACAGATTTAAGAATAATCAAATTATTTCACACCTTAAACATTCAATTATTTAAAAAAAAAAAAAAAAACATAAAAAATAATTAAAAAATCGTTGCCAAAAAAGAAATAGTGGCCGAAAAAACAATGGAGCAGTGGCAATTTTTGCCCTACTCCAAGAGGCCAAAATAGCTGTTAATCTAACAACTAAAATGGTTACCGGTCAATGGCCATTGGACTTGTAACCAAAATGGCTCTGCTTTAAGTAGCCAAAAATGGTTGTTAGTCGTGGTAAAAAATATCTGTTGGAACGGCAACAAAAAAGATCGTCGGAGCAACGATCAAAAATAATAAAATAAAAAATAATTTAAAAAAATTCACCAGCCAGAAGAGGCTGTTGAATTTTTTTAATTCTTTTTTTATTTTATTTTTTTTATTAATATTATTATTATTTTTTTATTTTTTAAAATATTTAAAAAATTTTGTTTTGTCATTTGGGCAAAATTTGCTAAAAAATATTTTTTAGATATATATTTTTTAATTTTGTTGGATTTAATTTAATTTTTATTATTTTAGTTGTATTAAAATTTTATTATTTTTAAATAAAACTCTTTAAATTTATTATTGTTATTATTTTTTTAATTTTATTTTTGTTTTATTATTATTTTATTTTTATCATTATTATTGGTATAAAAGGTCAACATCTACATTAAAAATTAAAGTTTTTAAAATTTATGCATGTGGTAGTTGTCATATCAATTTTTTTTAACGTATAAATGATAATTTAATTATTTGATTCTAATTAACATAAAGTTTATTATTTTTTATCAAAATATTCGTAACGATTGAGTATTTAAACATATAAATATTGGTGAACTTAAGATTTTAAGGATATTGAAAAAAAATCTTAAATAGGATTGTGCTTCAAGTCCTAGTAGATAACTGATAGGACTAAAACTAACATTTTAATAAAGTTATAGACAAATTTGTCAATTACAACATATTAAAGGTACCTGACTGACATGTTCAAAACAACTGAGAAAAGAAAAGGGAATGGAGAGTAGTCAAGAAAACCCTACACGAAGTACACAGTTGGAAGAAAAAGCATGAAACGAATCCAAGGTATGTTATGCTGTTGCTGTTGCTGCTGCTGCTGCTTTCTTGAATCGAACGACACAATTTTCACTTGCTCTTTCTTCTTTTCTAATCTTTATTGGCATTATATCTATCTTTACTGGATAAATTTCTGTTAAATTTTCAGATATTTTTTTTCTTCCAAATTTTTGTTGGTTAAAAACCCGTTAATTAGTGCATTCTGCTTTCGTAAAATTAGGCTTTTGAGTAGGGCTTTATGTGGGTTTTGAATTCCATTTGTTTTAACCACTTAAATTTTTAGCCTTATGTATGATTTGACTCGCGTTTTTGTGCAGTGTTTATGAATTTTGGGAATTTTTGATCATGGTCATTTCCATCAATGTATTTTATGGAATTCAGAAATCTTGGGTCTGTATATTGGGTTGAAGTGAAGACTTGAAATAATGATTTCATCTGTGTCTTGGTAGATTCTTTCACTTTGGTTGTTTAGTAGTTTACTTTTGTTGTTGTACAGCAAGGAAAATAGAACCAATTAAAGTTTATAGAATCATCCTTTTATTTGAAAAAAAATTTATACCTGACACTTAAAAATGCAAGTTAAAAGCTATTGGGTGAGCCTATTTTCTATGTAATTTACAAGAATCAAAGTTTTAAGTTTGTTGAGTTTTGTCTGTAACTTCTACATGTTATACTGAAATATGAAAATTTCTCCGGGTGTCTCCAAGAGTGACTTTGAATAACCAAGGGCATACCAAAGTGGAGAAATTATAATATGGCAGCTGTTTGAATTGCATATGAATTTGAATCATGACATAACCTTACTAGGGGTGGAATGATTTTGGTTCATTTATATTGTAGGTGCTGTTATAGAT